>CAKJTW010000014.1:2500000-3750000 GCA_917880005.1 Nanger dama | reverse complement strand
GAGATAGAGAAGATGGGAATTCAGTTAGAAAAAAAGGAAAGGGAAATTTCTGAGTATATTTTTTAGGAGCATTAAAAATGAAAGAAGTTAGGGCAAAGACGGTACTATAATGGAGGAAGCCTTCATCAGTAACACCCAGTTTACTCAATTTTTATTAAATACATGCATCCATATATTTATTTGTAATGTATTGCCCACATGCATGTGATTATATAGTGTTCTGAATTAGCTTTACGAGAAATAAAAAATGAGATTTGTAATAATTTGGGGTTAGCTTTGAACTACTGCATCCTCAGTTCCTCATTCTTGTCTATTTGCAACCTCATGGACTGTAGGCTGCCAGGCTGCTCTGTCCCTGGGATTATCCCCACAACAATACTGAAGTGGGGAACCATTGTTTTCTCCAGGGAATGTTCCTGACCCAAGGATTAAATCTATGTCTCTGGCAGCTCCTGCATTGGCAGGCAGATTCTTTACCACTGAGCTACCTGTGTAGACCATTAAATGAGTATCAGCTATTAAACAATTAATAATTAATTAGCTAATGAAAAACTATCAGTAGTCAGTCAAACAATGTAATGCACCTGGAGATTTTATGGAATTGCTTTTTAAAAAGGAACCATACTTAGCTTTAATTTTAATACTGTATGCTAAGATTTTTCAGTTCAGTTCAGATCAGTCACTCAGTATTGTTCACCTCTTTGCAAAACCATGGACTGTAGCACACCAGGCTTGCCTGTCCATCACCAACTCCCAGAGCTTGCTCAAACTCATGTCCATTTAGTTGGTGATGCCATCCAACTATCTTATCCTATGTTGTTGCCTTCTTTTCCCACTTTCAACCTTTCCCAGCATCAGGGGCTTTTCTAATGAGTCACTTCTGCACATAAGGTGCCCAAAGTATTGGAACTTCAGCTTCAGCATCAGTGCTTCCAATGAATATTCAGGACTGATTTCCTTTAGGGTGGAATGTTTGGATCTCCTTGCAGTGCAAGGGACTCTCAAGAGTCTTCTCCAACACCACAGTTCAAAAGCATCAATTCTTCAGTGCTCAGCTTTCTTCATAGTTTAACTCTCACATCCATACATGACTACTGGAAAGTCCATAGCTTTGACTAGATGGACCTTTGTTGGTAAAGTAATGTCTGCTTTTTAACATGCAGTGATTTTGGAGCCCCCAAATTAGTCTCTCACTGTGTCTATTGTTTCCCCGTTTATTTGCCATGAATTTTAAATTATCATTATTTAAAATGTAGAAAATTGGATTGCTTTCCTTGGGATTTATCAGTAATAGTTTTCAAATGTAAATGAAACTATCTGTTTCTAAGTTTATTCAATAATAATTCATTGAGTACGTATCACTGTAGGAAACTACAACTTTTAAAATATATTATGCTGAAAAATTGAGTCTTCAAAATACTTGATGAAATAAAATAAGAAATTAATTGATTACCATGAGCATATATTTCATGTTTATACATGGTCATGAAGTGAAAGGGAAATAATATGTAGAATATGTTCTTGGTTTGTTGAAAAGATTAAACCTAAAATCTCTGACACAAAATACCTCAACTTTTTGGGGATCACAACTCATTTCCTGCTGAATCTCTTTTTTCCCCCTTTTCAAGTGATTTATTGATTCAGTGCCATTTCTTTTTAGTGGACTAGCTGTTTGTTGGGTATATTAAGGAGCCCTCAGGACTCACTCAAGCTTAGTGCTAATAGATGATAGCTTTTAACTTAGTAAAGCTAATTGACAGGAGTACAAGGTAAACTCTTTGTTAGAACATATGACAAAACTAACAACTGTAAAGAAAAATATATTAAGATTTAAGAGAGTAGAAGATCATGCCGTCTGCTGTCATTTACTATCCTGTTACTATGACTAATCTTAATGAATTTTAAAAATTAATTTATTTATTTTTAATTGAATGATAATAGCTTTACAAAATTTTGTTGTTTTCTGTCAAACCTCAACATGAATCAGCCATAGGCATACACATATCCCTTCCCTTTTGAACCTCCCTCCCATCTTCCTCCCCCATCCCACCTCTCTAGGTTGATACAGAGCCCCTGTTTGAGTTTCCTGAGCCATAGAGCAAATTAACATTGTCTATATGTTTTACATATCGTAGTGTAAGCTTCCATGTTACTCTTCTCATGCATCTCATCTTCTCTTTCCCTCTCCATGTGTCCATAAGTCTATTCTCTATGTCTGTTTCTCCATTGCTGTCCTGTAAATAAATTCTTCATTACCATTTTCCTAGATTCTATATATATGTGTAAGAATATGATATTCATCTTTTTATTTCTGACTTACTTCACTCTGTATAACAGGCTGTAGATCCACCCACTTCATTAGAACTGACTCAGATGTGTTCCTTTTTATGGCTGAGAAATATTCCATTGTATATATGTACCACTATTTCTTTATCCATTCATCTGTCAGTGGACATCTAGGTTGTTTCCATGTTCTAACTATTGTAAATAGTGCTGCAAAGAACAATGTGATACATGTGTCTCTTTCACTTTTGGTTTCCTCAGGGTATATGCCTAGGAGTGGGATTGCTGGGATATATGGTGGTTTTATTCTTAGTTTTTTAAGGAGTCTCCATACCATCTTTCAGAGTGACTGTATCAATTTACATTCCCACCAATGATACAAGACAATTCCCTTTTCTCCACACTTATTGAGTTTATTTGTAGACTTTTGATGATGATCATTCTGACTGGTGAGAGGCAATATCTCATAGTAGTTTTAATTTACATTTAATTTACATTCTTTTAAAATGAGTGATGTTGAGCATCTTTTCATGTATTTGTTAACCATTTGTATGTTTTCATAGGAGAAATGTCTATTTAGGTCTTTTCCTCAGGTTTTGATTGGGTTGTTTGTTTTTCTGTTACTGAGTTGTATGAACTGCTTGTATATTGTGGAAAATTAATCCTTTGCCAGTTTTTTTCATTTGCTATTATTTTCTTCCATTCTAAGGATGGTCTTTTCACCTTGTTTATAGTTTCCTTTTCTGTGCAAAGTTTAATCAGGTTTTTAAAGTTTAATCAGGTCCCGCTTGTTTACTTTAGTTCTTATTTCCATCACTCTAGGAGGTGGGTCATAGGAGATCTTGCTTTTATTTATGTCATCGAGTGTTCTGCCTATGTTTTCCTCTAAAGGTCTTATAGTTTCTTGTCTTAATTTAGGTCTTTAATCCATTTTGAGTTTATCTTTGTGTATAATGTTAGGAAGTGTTCTAATTTCATTCTTTTACATGTAACTGTCCAGTTCTCCCAGCTCCATTTTTTGAAGAGGCTGTCTTTGTCCCATTGCATATTCTTGCCTCCTTTGTCAAAAATAAGATACCCATAGGTGCATGAGTTTATTTCTGGACTTTCTATCTTGTTCCATTGGTCTATAGTATTTATGAATTTTTGATGATGCCAAGATAATAGAGTGCCAAAGAGTGTGTCAAAGTATATCTGTGTTCTCCCATAGAGGTGTGACCACTCTTGTTTAAATATTCTCTAATAAAAATTTGAAATTCTTGCAACTTGCACTTATCTTTTGCATTTCAAATTTATTTTTATTAAAATACTGTTCATACTGATGATCAGAGAAGGCATTGGTGACCCACTCCAGTATTCTTGCCTGGGAAATCTAATGGATGGAGGAACCTGGTAGGCTGCAGTCCATGGGGTCGCTAAGAGTCGGACACGATTGAGCAACTTCACTTTCACTTTTCACTTTCATGCACTGGAGAAGGAAATGGCAACCCACTCCAGTGCTCTTGCCTACAGAATCCCAGGGAAAAGGAGACTGGTGGGCTGCCACCTATGGGGTTGCACAGAGTTGAACGTGACTGATGCAACTTAGCAGCAGCAGCAGCATACCAATGATGGCAGTATTATTGAACTGTATTTATCTTTTTGCAATACGGCATATTTTAAAATCCCATATATGATATCTAAAATATTTATGATACATGATAAAAGAAGTTTTTCACTATGAATCAAAAGTGTAACTAATTTGATTCGACACTTCAGTGACTTCTCAAAACTGGGAAATAAAAACCTGGCTTTCAGAAAGTTCTCCAAGGCTGTACAGATCTATTCCTAGTGAAACTATGTTTCAGGACTATTTAAGTTTTTCCTCAGTTTAGCATTATCTATAGTTCTATGTCACTGTGTGACATAGATGATGACATAGTGATGTCCAAGAAGCAACCATGACACAGGAAAGAATTTAGAGTAGTAATGGGTACATTATTCACTTGGATATCTACCACTGATATTAATTCTGAAAATTAAAACATATAAGATGTTTCTGACTTATCTAGCTGATTTAACTTCTTTTAAAAGAGTGAAGAAATCAGTGATAGAATCAGTAAAGGTAATTTAATCAAACTCAGTGAGAAAAATCACAGTGGAGAAGTAGGAGCAATAGAAACTTTACAGAAAAAATACAAATGGAGAGAAAATTGATAGGCAAATCATAATCTTATATTTTGATATTAAAGGCTATATTAGTAAGCAAAATTAATGATTTTGTGGGCATAAATGAAATAACCCTATATTTAATAAGAAATGTAGAGTATGGAGTAAAAAGCAAGTTAGGCCTTGGAGTACAAAATGAAGCAGGTCAAAGGCTATCGGAATTTTGTTAAGAGAACACACTTACCAGACCGAACAGTCTTTCAACAACACAAAAAATGACTCTACATGTGGGCACCACCAGATGGTCAACATCAAAGACAGACTGATTATATTTTTGCAGCCAAAGATGGAGAAGCTCTACACAGTCAGCAAAAACAAAATCTGGATCTGACTGTGGCTCAGATCATTAGCTCTTTATTGCAAAATTCAGGCTTAAATTGAGAAAGTAGGGGAAATCACTAAGTCATTCAGGTATTACTTAAATCATATCCTTTATGATTATACAGTTCAGTTCAGTTCAGTCACTCAGTTATGTCCGACTCTTTGCAATCCCATGAACCGCAGCACACCAGGCCTCCCTGTTCATCACCAACTCCTAGAGTCTACTCAAACCCATGTCCATTGAATTGGTGATGTCATCCAACCATCTTATCCTCTATCGTCCCCTCTCCTCCTGCCCTTAATCTTTCCCAGCATCAGGGTCTTTTCAAATGAGCCAGCTCTTCACATCAGGTGGCCAAAGTACTGGAGTTTCAGCTTCAATATTAGTCCTTCCAATGAACACTCAGGACTGATCTGCTTTAGGATGGACTGGGTGGATCTCCTTGCAATCCAAGGGACTCTCAAGAGTCTTCTCCAACACTTGAGTGGAAGTGACAAACAGATTCAAGACATTAGAACAGATAGAGTGCATGAAGACCTATGGGCAGAAGTTCATAACAGTATATAAGTGGAGATAAACAAAGCCATCAGCAAGAAAAAGAAATGCAAGAAGGCAAAATGGTTGTCTAAGGAGGCATTACACTTATCTGAGAAAAAAATAAAGTGAAAGTCAAGGGAGAAAGGGAAAGAAATGCCCAACTGTATGTAGAGTTCCAGATAATAGCAAGGAGAAATAAGAAAGCCTTCTTAAGTGAACAGTGCAAATAAATAGAGAAAAACAATAGACTGGGAAAGACTAGAGATTTCTTCAAGAAAATTAGAAATACCAAGCAAACATTTCATGCAAAGATGGGTACAATAAAGGATAGAAAGAGTATAAACCTAAAAGAATCATAAGAGATTAAGAATAAGTGGCAAAATACACAGAAGTGTGCAAAAAGGTATTAATGACCTGGATAGCCACAATGGTGGTGTTACTAACCTAGAGCCAAACATTTTGGAGTATGAAGTCAGGTGGGCCTTAGGAAGCATTACTACAAACAAAGCTAAGGGAGGTGATGGAATTCCAGCTGAGCTATTGAAAATCCTAAAAGATGATGCTGTTAATGTGCTGCACTCAATATGCCAGACGATATGGAAGACTCAGCAGTGGCCACAGGACTAGAAAAGGACAGTTTTCACTCCAATCTCAAGGAAGGCCAGTGCCAAAGAATATTCAAACTACTGTACAATTAAGCTCATTTTATACACTAGCAAAGTAGTGCTCAAAATCCTTCAAGCTAGACTACAGCAGTACATGGGTCAAGAATTTCTAAATGTTAAAACTGGGTTTAGAGAAAGCAGAGGAACCAGATATGAAATAATCAACGTCTTTGGATCATAGGAAAAACAAGGTAATTCCAGAAAAACGTACACTTCTGCTTCATTGACTACATGGAAGCCTTTGTATGTATCACAACAAACTGTGGAAAATTCTTAAAGTGATGGGAATAACAGGCCACCTTTTCTGCCTCCTGAGAAACCTGCATGCAAGTCAAGAAGAAACAGAACTGGACATGTAACAATGCACTGGTTCAAAACTGGGAAAGGAGTACATCAAGGTTGCATACTGTCACACTGCTTATTTAACTTATATGCAGATTACATCATGTGAAATCCTGGAACAGGGTGAATCACAAGCTAAAATCAAGATTTCCGGGAGAAATATCAACAACTTCATATATGCAGATTATACCACCCTAAGGGAAGAAATTGTAGAGAAACTTGATGAAGAAAATGTAGAGCTTCTTGATAGAGGAGAAAGAGTGAAAAAGCTGATTTAAAATTCAACATTCAAAAAACTAAGATCATGGCATCTGGTGCTATCACTTCATGGAAAATAGGAAAACAATGGAAACAGTGACATACTTTATTTTCTTGGGCTCAAAAATCACTGTGGATGGTGACTAAAAGATGAAATTAAAAGATGCCTGCTACTTGGAAGAAAAGCTATGACAAGCCTCAACAGTATATAAAAAGCAGAGACATCACTTTGCCAACAAAGGTCCATATAGTCAAAACTATGGGTTACCCAATAGTCATGTATGGATATGAGAGTTAGATCATAAAGATGACTGAACACAAAAGAACTGATGCTTCAAAACTGTGGTGCTGGAGAAGACTGTTGAGAGTACCTTGAACAGTAAGGAAATCATGCCAGTCAATCCTAAAGGAAATAAATCCTGAGTATGTATTGGAAGGACTGATGCTGAAGCTCCAATACTTTACCCACCTGTTGGGAAGAGCCAATTCATTGGAAAAGACCTGATGCTGGTAAAGATTGAAGGCAGGAAAAGAAGGGGGCAAGACAGAATGAGATAATTTGATGGCATCACCGAGTCAATGAACATCAGTTTAAGCAAATTCTGGGAGAGAGTGAAGGACAGGGAAGCCTGGTGAGTTGCAGTCCATGTAGTTACAGAGTTGAATATGACTTATCAACTGTACAGTTCAACAATAATATAAATTCAAAAATCATAATACTTCATATAATAGTACTTTATTTTAATCTTAATTTGATATTTCTTTTGCATCAATAGAAGAAAACAGCGGTTAAAACGTCTACTGTAATCAAAGGCTGGAATCTAAGGCTGAGAAGAATTCAGTGGTTGCAGCACAAGATATCTGTGCTGTAAGATCCTGTGGAAAGGATCTTGGAGGCAAGTGGAGGTGAGATAAGTAACAGTTATTGAGTGGAAGTTGTTTTCCATTATATCATTAAATTATCATAGTAGTGTATGACAGAGGAAGATATCACAACCTCTGTTCCATAAGTGGAGAATCTAAGTCCCAGAGAAACTCAGTGCATGTTCAAGTTCCCTCTAGAAGAATGCTTTCAGTGCCTGCCTTTCACAGCAGGGCCTGCCAGTGTGATCTCATACATCCAACTGCAAATATCTACATCTATGCTTTATAGAACTTTTACTTTAACCAAGATACTAGCCGTAAGTACAGGGAAATTAAAATCCCTAAAGATAATCTTTGAGCAGTGGCCCTCACTGAACACGCCAGCTTCTTTCTTTCTGGTTAGGAGAATTTTAGGTACATGTGTTGCACCAGTAACCGGAACTATCCCTAGAGATTAATCTCCAGCCACAATCTATAACAGTTGGGTTAACTAGTGTCACCTATTCCTATTCTAATACTTTCTCACATCATTGCAAGTGATCTTCTAGCTCCCAAATAAACTCCTTGCACACAAATTCCTACTTTAGAGTCTTCTGAGGGAATCCTACCTGCCATACAATGATGCCGTATCAAATCCTGCCTGTCTCCAGAACGTGTAACTTCCCATGATGCCAAGTTGTTTTCCTGTAGATAAATTGCTCCTCATGACCTTCACACTCTACCAAAACTGCATATTTCTGTTCCTGATGTGATCGTATTTATGATTTGAAATATTCCTGAACAATACTGTTATGTTTTGTGCTCCCAATTCTGAAAATAATTTGATTTATTTTATTATAGATATAACCAGTGTACTTAACTAACAATACTTTGTGAGATTATTCTAAAACAAAGAGAATTTTTGAAAGTTCGACAGAACTATTTGCTCTTGTATTCCAATCTAATATATTTAGTATTCAGAGGAAAGTGTTTACTCATAAATCATGTGTTATTATCTATTATTCATGAGATATTATCTAGACATCATTAACATGTTTGTGCAATTATTTTAATTTTTGCAGTCTCAAAGTCATTTATGATTTTATATGATTGAAAACCCAGAAATTCTATTTCCTTTTTATCTGGATTTACTGGATTTAAATTGGATCTTTTAAGCTCTTTTTAATTTTCTTTTTTTTTAAATATAAACTGGATTACTAAACTGGATTTAAATTGGATTTTTAAGCTCTTTTTAAATTTTCTTTTTTAAATTAATTTGTTTTTTAAATATAAATTTATTTATTTTAATTGGAGGCTAATTACTTTACAATATTGTATTGGTTTTGCCTTACATCAACATGAATCCGTCACAGGTATACATGCTTTCCCAATCCTGAACCCCACTCCATCCTCTCTCCCTCTGGGTCTAAGCTCTTTTTTAAAAAAACCACAATAAAATATGTCTTGGTTGAAGGAAAAAAAAAAACTGTGGAGGATAACTAAATATATAGTTATGATTTATTTTATTCTATGTATGTCAAGTGAAGCACACAGCCTGAAATAAAAGATATCTGTCACTGTAAAATATAGCAGGGCATTTTTTCTACTGGAAAATTATGAGACAGTAGAGAAAATAGAGTGGATTCCACTTCAGCAATATTCCATACAGTTGGGAAAAGATGATGCCATCCATTTTCATTATAATTTGTCTTATGATCTGATTTGATCAAATTTTATAGACCTCTGAGGGAAAATTCACTATATTATAAAACCAACTTGTATTTTTCCAGGGGAATAGGCCAGAGTGACCATTTGGAGATTTTTTCTCAAAATAACACAAATCAGAGTAGCTTTATAAATCTTTATTTTAGTAGATATCATATGCAATTATAGAATGATGACTATATACAAACTATATGCTATATGAAATGTAATATAAAACTATATACCTATGAAATGTGTAATGTTCACATCGAATGATGTGATGTTTATCTGGATACATAGTTTTAGATCCTTATATAGAAAAGTAAATCATTGCTGCTCATTAATTTAAGCTTTATTTTAAAATTCAATTGGTTTTGCTTCCTCTCACTTCTGAATTTCATGTGAAGTCAAGCCTTTTCACAGTTAACACCTTCAAGGACTTAAAAGAGAAATGAGAAAGCAGTGTGGCAGAGTCAGTGTCCACTGATTGCATTCGTGATTGCACTTTTCTTCTCAGCACCTCCAGGCTTAAAAGGGAAGTTGCTTCCACTTACGGAAAAGTTTTCAATTCCCTCTTCTTCACATTTTCCCAACAGAGTGAGTGGTAGAATGAGGGTGTTATTTCCATGTTGACAATAAAATTCTGATTAGAATGATCTTTACTCACTCTTTCTTCATTATCTATTCTTTCCTTAACTCACAATAATCAGGGTTTTGTCCTCATAATCACTCTCACATTTCTTTTCTGAATGCTCCCAATTGCTTCCAAACTGATAATTGACCTATTGGTTGAATTTGGATCCCCCTACTGCCTATTTTAATGGGTTCTTCTCTATTATAGTCTGTGCTCGTATCCTTCTGTAAAATAGTCAATGCGCAGGTCCTTTTCTATAATAATCTATGCTCACACAGTGAAAAACTTCATTCTTTTATAATGTACCATAAATATTTTCAGAGATCACTTCCATTAAGAGAGATCCTACTCCCTTTATTCTATTTTATTATATAACATTTCTATATTTGAGAATATGTTATTTTTCCTTCCTTGCCCTGTCTTTCCTTTCATAGCTTATTTGTCTATATATGCACGTATGCAAGTATATATGTATGTATTTATGAATATTTTATGCTCCTTCCTATTAGCAAGCAGGTTTTAGAGAGAAGGCAAAACTTATTTGTTTTATTCATGACTATTCATTGGCTATACTATGATGTGAATATATTAGTTACTTAGTAAATATGTTTTGAGTCAATAAGCATGGATATGAAATAAATACAGTCATGAGCAATTTTATGACAAATAGTGCTTTTCTGATTCATTTTATGTAAAAATGCAACTTTAATAGAATATTTCTTAACTACATAACTAGAAATTCATATTAAATAAGGAATTATAATAAAGTATAGAATTAAAGTATTAAGTAAAACATTCACAAAATGTATTTACTGTCTCTAGCTAATTAAATACTGAAAAATATGAGTAATTATGCATTATCAAGGTAGGTGAAGATGGTTAAACATTAAGAAGCTTATTAATGTGACATTATCTTAAGTTAAAAATAAGAGTTTATGACCAAACCAACCTCAAGGGAAAAAAAAATCAACAAGGTAAAATAGTTGTCTGAGGGAAGCCTTAAAGATAGCTAAGAAGAGAAGCAAAAAGTAAAGGGGAAAGGGAAAGACACACTCAATGCAGTGTTCCAGAGAATAGCAAGGAGATACGGAAAGCCTTAAGTGAACAATGCAAAGAAATAGAGGAAAACAATAGAATGGGAACAATTAAAGATCTCTTCAATAAAATTGGAAATACCAAGGGAACATTTCATGCAAAAATGGGCTCAATAAAGGACAGAAATGGCAGGGAACTAACAGAAGCAGAATAGATCAAGAATAGATCAGAATAGATCAAGAATAGGCAGCAAAAATACACATAACTATACAAAAAGTTCTTAATGACCTGCTTAACCGCAATAGCATGGTCTTTCACCTAGAGCCAGACATTCTGGAGTATGAAGTTAAGTAGGTCCTAGGAACCATTACTTGGAGAAGGCAATGGCACCCCACTCCAGTACTCTTGCCTGGAAAATCCCATGGGTGGAGGAGCCTAGTGGGCTGCAGTCCATGGGGTCACGAAGAGTCTGACACAACTGAGCGACTTCACTTTCACCTTTCACTTTCATGCACTGGAGAAGGAAATGGCAACCCACTCCAGTGTTCTTGCCTGGGGAATCCCAGGGATGGCAAAGCCTGGTGGGCTGCTGTCTCTGGGGTCTCACAGAGTTGGACACGACTGAAGCGACTTAGCAGCAGAAGCAGCAGCAGGAACCATTACTACCAACAAAACTAGAAAAGGAGATGGAATTTCAACTGAGCTATTTCATTCCTAAATGATGACATTGTTAAAATGGCTGCACACAATATGCCAGCAAATTTGGAAATTTCAGCAGGGGCTACAGGTCCGGAATGGGTCAGTTTTCATTCCAATCTCAAAGAAAGGCAATTACAAAGAATGTTTGACTGCCTTACAATTGTGCTCATTTCACATGCTAGCAAAGTAATGCTCAAAATCCTTCACGCTAGGTTTCAGTAGTACATGAACTGAGAAATTCCAAATGTACAAGCTGGATTTAGAAAATGCAGAGGAACCAGAACTCAAATTGCCAACACCTGTGGGATCATAGAAAAAGCAAGGGAAATATATATATATACACATATACTTTTGAGTCATTGACTATGCAAAAGTCTTTGACTGTATGGAACACAACAAACTGTGGAAAATTCTTAAAAAGTTGGGAATACTAGAGCACCTTACCTGTCGCCTAAGAAAAATGTATGCAGGTCAATAAGCAACAGCTAGAACTGGACATGGGAAAATGCACTGGCTCAAAATTGGTGAAGGAGTATATCAAGGCTGTATATTGTCACCCTGCTTATTTAACTTCTGTACAAAGTTGTTGTCTAGTTGCTCAGTTGTGTCCAGCTCTTTGTGACCCCATAGACTGCAGCATGCCGAACTTCCCTGTCCATCACCAACTCACGGAGTTTCCTCAAACTCATGTCCATAGAGTTGGTAAGGTTATCCAAACATCTCATCCCCTATCATCATCTTCTCTTCTTGCCTTCGATCTTTCCCAGCATCAGCGTCTTTTCTAATGAGTTGGCTCTCAAGAGTCTTCAACACCACATTTTGAAAGCATCATTATTTTTTAATCAATAAAGAAACTAAACTCGTTAAAGTGAAGTAGTAATTTCTGAGGATTATCTGTAGCAGAATTGAAATGTTATCTAACTAGTTAAGAAGTCAACCTTAAAAGGTATACATTTCAGAGAAACAATGTTCTAGTATTTGGGGGAAAGTGTGATTTAAAAACTTTTTTCAAACAAAATGCTTTTTTGGTGGCTCAGAGGGTAAAGCATCTGCCTGAAATGCGGGCGACCAGGGTTTGATCCCTGGGTGGGGAAGATCCCCTGGGTAGGAAATGACAAACCACTCCAGTACATTTGCCTGGAGAATCCCACGAATAGAGGAGCCTGATAGACTACAGCCCATGGATTCGCAGAGTCAGATACGACTGAGTGACTTCACTTTCTTTTAACTTTCTTTCTTTCAAAAAAAAAAAAATTAGTTGAAAAAAAAATTGAAAAATTCTTGCCTAACTCTAAAATCTATGTTGTTAATTATTAAGTTATAACTCTAAGACCGGGAGGATGTTTGGAGATATATATATATGAAACACATATATTTATATATGCAACTATATTTATATATGCAACTATATTTATATATGCACATCCACTCTTTTAAACCACAGAGCATTCACTCATCAATCTAAAACCAAAGTTATAGAACTACTTGGTAATTTCTTTGGATTTTTCTCACATTTTCCCCATACTGCATTTCTTCTGTCCAGTGTTTATCTGATTACATACCTTGACTGAATACTGAGAACTGCTATACTAGAAGTAAAAGACAAATAAACAAACAAAAAACTTTAAAAATTCTTTATTTCTAATTGCAGGATAATTGCTTTACAATATTGCACTGTTTTTTGCCATACATCAACATGAATCAGCCACAGGCATACAAATGTCCCCTTTCTCTTGAAACTCCCTCTCAACTCCCACCCTATCCCACCTCTTTAGGCAGTCACAGAGCAGTGGGTGTAAGCTTCCTGCCTCACAGAGAAAATTTCCAGTGGCTATCCACCTGACACACAGTAATGTATATGCTTCAGTGCTACTCTCTCCACTCGTCCCACTTTATCCTTCCCTCACTGACGTATCTGTGGGTCTCATCTCCTCTCACAGACGCAGCAAAAATAAATCAACAGGTGGAATGACTCTCATAGAATATCTGCTGAATGCTGGCAGAAAACTTTAGTATTTTGAAAAAGCAAGAAAATCTCCACATAACAGAGTAGGACAAAAGAAGAAAGAAAGATAGAAAGGAATCAGGATGGGACTTGCACGCTGGAAGGGAGTTGTGAAAGAGGAAATATTCCTGCACCCTGAGAAGTCCTCACACTGGTGATCATCCAAGACAGAGGGAAAGCTTTTATTTCTCAGAGGAGAGTGCAACAACTTCTTTGCAGCAGCCAGAGTGGAGAAAACTCTGCACAAAGAGTCAGTGCCAGCGCCCAGTGCTTGCCACCCTGGGGTGTGCATTCCCACTATGGGTGGGAGCTGTGTGCTCAAGCTCAAACTTCAGAGATCAGACGTGAAGAGATCAGGGCTGGCCGTGCAGGAATTAAACAGGAATTAAGGGGCTGAAGTCTGGTATGACCTCGACTGAGGATATACACAGAGAAAGCCTGAGCCAACCTAAGAGGCCAGACACCATTGTTTGTGAGGTGTGTGAGTGGAGGGGAAGGAACCACCATTGCAGCCATTTTTCCCTGCATGGACTGCCAGGTGACAGGACTCTGCCTACTTGAGCTCTAGGAGTGGAGACCAGGTGCCACCTCCATCACAATTTCCAGAAAAACTCTCAGGCTACCTCTGTTCCACTATGGGCCCTAGGATTTCACACAGACCACCATCCCTGCCTAGAGCCCTGGGAGCAGGCACTGCTGCTGCATCTCTACACTCTCTATCAAGGGTGTAATGTCCAGCACACACTGCGGTAAGAGGCAGCAGACATCCATACTAAAACAGCCTTTGCACAAAATATATTAAACCTGCACAATCCACACAGGGATGCTCCCACATATAAATAGCCCTCCAAGACCACAGTAGATCATGGTTTCTCTTAAAAACAAATTAAGATAAATAAATATAACAAAGAAGTGAAGGAATCATTCCCAATTAAAAGATCGAGAAAATTCCCCTGAAAGAACAATGAATGAGACCTCTTCAGTCTAATAGACAGCAATTCAGAACATAATGAAAATACTAAAGAAATTAAGAAAGACTATCAACAGAAATGCAGAGTACTGTAAAAACAAACTAGAAACTATCAAGAGGAGCCAAGGAAAATTAGAAAACTCATTTGCTGAGAGGAAAGTTGAAGTAAAGGCAATGAATTGTGGAATGAATAATCAAGAAGAATGAATAAGTGATCTGGATGATAGGATAATGGAAATCACCCAATCAGAACAGCAGACAGGAAGTCAGATGAAGAAAACAAAATAAAAAGAGAAGTAATATGATACCTATGAGATAATATAAAGCATGCCAATCTACACATAATAGGGATTCCAGAAGGGGAAGAAAGAGAAAAGGGGATCAATAATAATTTGAAGAAATTATGGCTGAAAACTCCTCCAAACTAAAGAGGAAACAAAAATCCAGGTACAGTAATCACAAAGGGTCCCAAACAAGATGCAGCTAAGCAGACCTCCACCAAAACATAATTAAAAGGCAAAAATTAAATGGATTCTAAAGGCAGCAAGGATAAAGAAAAAGAGTTAATTACAAGAGAACCCCTTTATTAAGGTTATCAGTTTATGTCTTTCCAAAGACATTGCAGACCAGATGGGAGTGACAACATATATTCAAATTCCTAAAAGAAAATTATGCAATTGACAATACTCTAAGCAGCAAGATTATCATTTACAATACAAGAAGAGATAAAGAATTTCTCAGACAAGCAAAACTCAAAAGAACAAAGCAATGCTAAGTCTATCCTAAAGAAGATATTGAAAAAATTTTTTTCTCTAAATAGGAAAGAAGCAAAAAACTGAAGGAAAGAGGAAATCACAGTTGTAATTATTTAAATAAGCCAGCAGACATATTTTAAAAAATCAAAACATTTTTACAAAAACAATAATATCCATGATGAACAGAAAAAAGATAAACATGAAGATGTAAAAATAAATTTACATTAAAAAAGGATGTCAACATTATAAAATGTGGGGGAGGAAAATAAGAAAATGTAAATTTCCTGCTCCCCTTTATTAAGAATGTGCTTGAGCTTCAGTGACTATCAGACTAAAGCAAGTGATATAGGAAGAGGTTAAGATGCTTAAAAAAAAAAAAAACCCAGAGCAACAACAAATCAGAAAATGCAATACATTCATAAGAACCAAATTAAGAGAGAACAGAAGCATATAATGGAAAGAAATAAGCCATAACAAGAAAAAGGAAAATGAAGTAACAAAGAAGAAATACAGTATCAAATGGAAACCAACATTTAAAATGATAATAGATATATATTTATTAATAATTACCTTAAATGTCAGTGGACTAAATAATCCAATCAAAACACATACAGTGGCAGACTGAATGAAAAAAGAAAAAAAAAAAAAAAAGAGCCTACAATATGCCTCCTACAAAAGACCCACTTTAGGGCAAAGTGCACACACAAATGGAAAGTGAGGGAATGGAAGAAGATACATCGTACAAATGGAAATAACAAGAAAGTGGTGA
Organism: Nanger dama; assembly: GCA_917880005.1. Classification (NCBI taxonomy): domain Eukaryota; kingdom Metazoa; phylum Chordata; class Mammalia; order Artiodactyla; family Bovidae; genus Nanger; species Nanger dama. The sequence continues at coordinate 3,733,971 of CAKJTW010000014.1, read as the reverse complement.
TTGCAACCTCATATCAGACAAAATAGACTTTAAAACAAAGGTGATAAAGAAAGATAAAGGACACAATCTAATGATAGAAGGATCAATACAGGAAATGGATTCTACACTCATCAGTATCAGTTCACTTCAGTCGCTCAGTCCAGTCTGACTCTTTGTGACACTATGGACAGCAGTACACCAGACATCCCTGTCCATTACAGACACCCGTAGCTTGTTCTAACACAGTACCAACATGTCAGTGATGCCATCCAGCCATCTCATCCTCTGTCATTCCCTTCTCCTCCTGCCTTCAATCTTTCCCAGCATCAGGGGCATTTCTAATGAGTCAGTTCTTTATATCAGGTGGTCAAATCTTCAGTTTCAGCATCAGTCCTTTCAACGAATAATCAGGGTTAATTTCCTTTAGGATTGACTAGTTTGATCTTCTTGCAGTCCAAGGGACTCTCAAGAGTCTTCTCCAATACCACAGTTCAAAAACATCAATTCTTTGGTGCTCAGCTTTCTTTATAGTCCAACTCTCACAACCATACACATCCATACATGACTACTGGAAAGTTGGCTTAAAACTCAACACTCAGAAAAATAAGATCATGGCATTTGCCACTTCATGGCAAATAGATGGGGAAACAATGGAAACAGATTTTATTTTGGGGGCTCCGAAATCACTGAAGATGGTGACTGCAGTCATGAAATTAAAAGATGCTTGCTCCTTGCAAGAAAAGTTATGACCAACCTAGACAGCATATTAAAAAGCAGAGACATTAATTTGCCAACAAAGGTCTGTCTAGTCAAAGCTATGGTTTTTCCAGTAATATGGATGTGAGAGTTGGAATATAGAGAAAGCTGAGAACTGAAGAACTGAACTGTGGTGTTGGAGAAGACTCTTGAGCTTCCCTTGGACACCACAGAGATCCAACCAGTCCATTCTAAAGGAAATCAGTTCTAAGTATTCATTGGAAGGACTGATGCTGAAGCTGAAACTTCAATACTTTGGCCACCTCTTGTGAAGAACTGACAATAGAAAAGATGTTGGGAAAGATTGAATGTGAGAGGAGAAGGGGATGACAGAGAATGCAATGAGTTTGAGCAAGCTCCAGGAGTTGGTGATGGACAGGGAAGCTTGGTGTGCTGCAGTCCATGGGGTCACAAAGAGTCAGACATGACTGAACAACTGAACTGAAATAAACTGAACTGAAAAAACCATAGCTTTGAATAGCTGGACCTTTGTTGGCAAATAAATGTCCCTGCTTTTTAAAAATGCTGTTTAGGTTGGTCATAGCTTTTCTTCCAAAGAGCAAGGGTCTTTTAATTTCATAGCTGCAGTCACCATCTGCAAGGACTGTGGATCTCAAGAAGATAACTTCCGTCACTGTTTCCATTGTTTCCCCATTTAATTGCCAGGAAGTGATGGGACTGCATGCCATGATCTTCACTTTTGGAATGTTCAGTGTTAAGTCAGCATTTTCACTCTCCTCTTTCACTTTCATCAAGAGGCTGTTTAGTTCCTCTTCCCTTTCTGTCATAAGGGCAGTGTCCTCTGCATATCTGATGTTATTGATATTTCTCCCAGCTATCTTGATTCCAGCTGTGCTTTATCCAGCCTGATAGTTCACAGGATGTACTCTCCATATAAGTTAAATAAACAAGGTGAAAATATATATCTTTGATGTATTCCTTTCCCAATTTGGACCCAGCTTGTTCCATGTCTGGTTCTAGCTCTTCCTTCTTAACTTGCACACAGATTTCTCAGAAGGTAGGTAAGGTGTTCTGGTACTCCCACCTCGAAGAATTTTCCACAGTTTGTTGTGATCTGCATAGTAAAAGCCTTTGGCATAGTCAATAAAGCAGCAGTAGATGTTTTTCTGGAATTCTCTTTATTTTACTATGATCCAACAGATGGTGATTTGATCTCTGATTCTTCTACTTTTTCTACATCCAGCTTGAACATCTGGAAGTTCTTTTTCACATACTGTTGAAGCCTTGCTTGGTAAATTTTGCGCATTACTTTGCTAGTGTGTGAAATGAGTGCAGTTGTGTGGTAGTTTGGGCATTCTTTGGCATTGCCTTTCTTTGGGATTAGAATGAAAATTGATCTTTTCCAGTCCTGTGGCCTATGCTGAGTTTTCCAAATTTGCTGGCATATTGAGTGTGGCACTTTAATAGCATCATCATTTAGGATTTGAGATAGCTCTGCTAAAATTCCATTACCTCCTAATGTAGTAGTAGAGCACACACACACACAAAAAAAAAAAAAAAAAGAATGGAATTGACAGGAATATAATAATAATAGGTTTTAACACTCCATTCATGTTGATCTTTTAGAAAAAAATTCCACAAGACAATAGAGATATTAAGTAGTAAAATAGAACAGTTATGCTTAGTTGCAATTTTCACGATAATACATTCAAAAAGAAAGAAAGAAAGAAAGAAAGAAAGAAAGAAAGAAAAGAATACCTATTCTTTTCAAGTGCATTTGAGACATTCTCTAGGATTGACAAAATAATAGGGTACAAAACCAAAATGAATCTCAGCAATTTTAAGAGTATAGAAATTATTTCAGCATCTTTTCTGACCACAGTATCACAAAAGCATTAATAAAAATCAACCACAGGAAAAAAAATGAGAAAAAAAAAGAAACTGAGTTCTAAAAAATGGATTAATGATAGAATCAAATAGAAAAGTTAAAAGTAAGTTGAAAGAAGTGACACTGAAAATACAATTATATAAAATCTATGTGATGCAAGCAAAAGCAATTCTTAAGAGGAAATTTCATAATGACCCAAATATTCCTCATAAAACAAGAAAAGCCTGAAAAAATAACTTAACCTAGTGATTAAGAGTTTGGAAAAGAAGAAAAAAACAAACCTAAATTAAGCAGAAGAAGGGAATAATAGAGATCAGAGAGGAAACAATTAAAATAATGATTAAAAACAGTTTAAAATCAATAAAACTTTTGAAAATGTCAACAAAATTAACAAACATCTTGCCATGCCCACCAACAAGAAGAGAGAGCCCCAAATAAACAAAGTAAGAAATGAAAAATAAGCTATGACACTCAATATGAAGAAATAGAAAAACATAGGGGAATATTTTGAAAAATTATATGACAACAAATCCGACAACCTAGAGTGAATGGACTAGTTTCTAGAAATATAAAACCCATCAAAACTGACTCAAGAAGAAGTAGATAATTTGAACAGATAGATAACTAGAAGTGAAATAGCATTTATAATAAAATAACCCATTACAAACAAAAGCCCAGGTCCAGATGGTTTCACAGAAAAATTCTAACAAACATAAAACGAAGGGCTTCTGCCAACCCTTCTCAAGTTCTTGCAAAAGACTGAAGAGAAAGATACATTCCCAAAGACATTCTAGAAAACCACTATCGTCATGATACCAAAATCAAAGACAACATTAAAACACACACACGCACACACAGAGGGATGGGATGGGGAGGGAGGTGGTATGGGTGTTCAGGATGGGGAACACATGTACACCCATGGTGAATTCATGTCAATATATGGCAAAACCAATACAATATTGTAAAGTAATTAGCCTCCAATTAAATTAAATAAATTTATATTAAAAAACATTCTCAGCAAAACATTAGCAAATTGAATCCAATAATTCATACAAATTTCATATACCATGACCAAATGGGGTTCATCCAAAATTCACATAGATGGTTCAACTTATGCAACACAGACTAAAGAAAAGGCAAAAAAATGTGTGATCATCTCAATAAATGTATAGCAAGCATCTGATAATATTTAACCAACAATCATGAAAACCCTTATGAAAATGGGTATGGAGGAAACATATCCCAACATAAAATCTATTTATGAAAATCAGCTAATACAATATTCAATGGTGAAAAGATGAAAGTCTTCCTGCTAAAATCTGGAATTCTCCTTTCTTCTATTGAACATACTTTTGGAAGTCCTAACTGCAGCAATCAGTCAAGAAAAAAGAAATAAAAGGTAATCAAATTGGAAGGGAAGAGGAAAACTTGTCATTATATACAGATGATAAGATAACTATATATAGAAAACCCTAAAAATTACACACACACACACACATACACAAAGAGAAAACAGAACTAATAAACAAATTCAGCAAAGTGGCAGAATACAAGATTCACATCTAGAAATTGGTTATATTTCTTTACACTAACAATAAAATATCAGAAAATAAATATAAAAAATAATACACTTTAAAATTACATTCAAAACAATAAATACTTGGGAATAAACTAGACCAAGACAATGAAAGACTTATACACTGAGAACTATAAAACAATAAGTGAAATTGAAGATGACTCAAAGAAATGGGAAGATGTCCCATGCTCCTGGAATGAGGAATTAACATTGTTAAAATGGCTATACTAGCCAAATCAATTTGCATATTTAATGCAATCCCTATCAAATTACCCATGACATTTTCCAGAGAAATAGAACAAACTAGAACAAAGAACCCTGAGATTTATATGGAATCATAAAAGATCCAGAATTGCCAAAGCAATCCTGAAGAAAAAGCACAAAGCAGCAGGCACAGATTTCCCTAACTTCAGACAATAGTACAAAGCTATAGTAATCAAAACAGCATAGACAGAAAAAAAAGAGACACATGGATCAATCGAATAAGAGAGAATACAGAAATAAACCCACATGCTTATGGTCAATTAATCTTTGACAAAGGATATACAATGAGAAAAAGATAGTATCTTCAGCAAGTAGTGTTGGGAATGTTGGGCATATAGATCAATGAATTTACAACACACTCTCACACCATGAACAAAAATATATTCAAAATAGCTTAAAGACTTAAACATAAGACATAGCAGCATAAAATTCCTAGAAGAGATCATAGGCAAAACATTCTCTGACATAAGTTATACCAATGTTTTCTTACATCAGTCTTTCAGGGAAATAGAAACAAAGCCAAAAATAAACAAATGGAAACCTAATCAACAAGCTATGGGTTTTATTCATAGCTCAATCGATAAAGAATCTGGCTGCAATGAAGGAGACCAAGGTTCGGTTCCTGGATCGGGAAGATCTCCTGGAAAAGGAAATGACAACCCACTCCAGTATTCTTGTCTGGAGAATCCCATGGACAGAGGAGCTTGGCAGGGTATAGTCCATGGGGTCACAAGAGTCAGACACAACTTAGTGACTAAATCACCACCACCAATCAAAAAACAATATTTTTCACAGCAAAGAAAAATCATAAACAAAATGAAAAGCAGAGTACAGAATAGGAGAAAATATTTGCAAATGATGAAAAAAATAGGACTTAATTTCCAAAATATGCAAAAAGCTCATGCAACTAAATAACAACAAAAACTCAATTGAAAAATGGGAAGAAGACCTAAATTGATATTTCTCCAATGAAGAAATACATGTTGACAATAGGCATAAAGATGCTCAACACTGCTGATTATTAAAGAGATACAAATCAAAACTACAGTGATGTACCACTTTACACAGAGTAAAATGACCATTATTAAAAAGTCTACAAATAACAAATCCTGTAGAGAGTATGGTAGAAATGCAAGGTGGTGCAGTTGCCATGGTAAACAGTGTGAAGATTCCACAGAAAGCTAAAAGTAGAATTATAATATGATCCAACAATCTCACTCCTGGACATACATAGAGACAAAACTATAATTCAAAAGATAAATGAACACCTATGTTCACAACAACACTATTCACAATAGCCATGATGTGGAAATAATCTAAATGTCATTCAAAAGATGAATGGATAAAGAAAAGTAATATATATACACAATGGGATACCACTTAGCCATAAAAGAACAAAATGATGTCATTTGCAGCAACATAGATTCAACTAGAGAGTATCATAATAACTGAAGTAAGAAAATAGAAAGACAAATATTAAATCAGATCAGTTATTTGTGGAATCTCAAATATGATACAAATGAGCGTATCTCAAAAACAGATTTAGGGACATAGAGAACATACTGTGGTTGCAAAAGGGGAGGTGATCAGGGGAGGGATAAAGTGGGAGTTTGGGTTTAGAAGATATAAGTTACTGTATATGCAATGGATAAACAACTAGTTCTTATAGTATAGCACAGATAATTGTATTCTTTATATGTTAATAAATCAAAATGTAAAAGAACATATAAAATCTATATTCATATATAATATATTAATGCAGCATTTAGTAACAACTATATATCAATATAAATTTTAAAATGAAGGAAATACACCAAAAAAAGAAAAAGAAAAGAAAGAAAATTGAGACTTAGACTGTTAAATAAGATGTTCAAGCTTATAGCCTGACTAGAGGGTTTCTGATTCTGAAGTTTAAGTTCTTAAGAACTATAATGTTTATATGTGTGAGCAGATATGAAGGGTGCTGCGGAGGATGAGGGGAATGACTTAATTCTTTTTATCTAGATAAAGAAGACAGACTGGGAAAGGAGCACATCAAGGCTGTATATTGTCACCTTGCTTATTTAACTTATATGCAGAGTACATCATGCGAAATGCCAAGCTAGATGAAGCACAAGCTGAAATTAAGATTGCAGGTATGCAATCAGGTATGCAGATGACACCACCCTGATGGCAGAAAGTGAAGAGGAACTAAAAAGCCTCTTGATGAAAGTGAAAGAGGAGAGTGAAAAAGATGGCTTAAAATTCAACATTCAGAAAACTAAGATCTGGTCTCATCAATTCAGTTCAGTTCAGTTCAGTTGCTCAGTCGTGTCTGACTCTTTGCTGGTCCCATCACTTCATGGCAAATAGATGGGGGAACAATGGAAACAGTGAAAGACTTTATTTTAGGGGACTCCAAGCAGATGGTGACTGCAGCCATGAAATGAAAAGACACTTACTCCTTGGAAGAAAAGTTATGACCAACCTAGATAGCATATTCAAAAGCAGAGACATTACTTTGCCAACTAAGTTCCATCTAGTCAAGGCTATGGTTTTTCCTGTGGTCATGTATGGATGTGAGATTTGGACTGTGAAGAAGTCTGAGTGCCGAAGAATTGATGCTTTTGAACTGTGGTGTTGGAGAAGACTTTTGAGAGTCCTTTGGATTGCAAGGAGATCCAACAAGTCCATTCTGAAGGAAATCAGTCCTGAATATTCATTGGAAAGACTGATGCTGAAGCTAAAACTCCAAAACTTTGGCTACTTGATACAAAGAAATGATCCATTGGGAAAAATCCTGATGGTGGGAAAGATGGAAGGCAGGAGGAGAAGGAGGTCAACAGAGGATGAAATGGTTGGATGGCATCACTGACCTGATAGACATGAGTTTGAATAAGCTCACGGGTTGGTGATGGACAGGGAAGCTTGGTGTGCTGCAGTCCATGGGGTCCCAAAGAGTAGGACATGACTGAGTGACTGAACTGAAAGGTAACTTCTAGTGTTTGGAGTTGGAGCCTATGCTCCAGTCTTCAGAATTTATAATGCTGCTTTACTATTTACAAAGACCATTCACTTTCTCTCCTATGAGTATGGATTTTCTGTCTTTAAGTGATTGAGGAATAGGAGACAGAATGGGCAAGGAATGTTTGAATTGAGTGGAATGGTTGAACTGAGAGGGTAGGCACAAGGCCTTCTTGTTCTCTGCTAAGTCACAAGCACCTGGCACATAGTAGATATACACTTGGTGAAAGTTAATGGAATAAAGTGGGGCAAGTTATAGGAAATGGCATTGGAAAAAAGGCTAGTGCATAAGTGTTTAGAAATAGGGAATTTAGACAGCAAAATAACTAGATCCACCATGACTTATGGGGGCAATACTAAATTCTGATTACTAGAGCTCTGAATATTTCTGAGGTCTACATTGATTATGAATTTTAAAATAAATATATCTTCAGTATCATGATTCTTTACTGCTAACAATTTCTACACATATCTTATTATAAAATTAATAGCTTATTTAGATATAATTGATATGTAAAAACTGTGCATACATAATAAATATAATTTGATGTGTTTGGACATATACCTACATATATTGGAAGCCACAAATCAAAGTAATAAATATATCATCACCTAAAAAAAAAAAACTTATGGAATTATTTGAGAAGCTGTTGAAAGAGTCAGAATAATAAAGAATGGTCATGTGGGCAGTGATAAACTGCTGGAAGGATGGTTGACTAAGTATATCCTAAAGTAACAAGAATATTGCTGAGGTTTCTGGTGTGTCTGTAAAAACTAATTAAGAAAGCTCATCAATATTCAGGTTTTACCAAATATTAAATTAATCTCAGAAAATATTAAAGATTAAACTGAAAGTCACTGAATCATGTCTGATTCTTTGCAACCCCATGTATTATACAGTCCATGGAATTCTCTAGGCTGTAATACTGGAGTGGGTAGCCTATCCCTTCTCCAGCGGATCTTCCTGACCCAGGAATGGAACTAGGGTCTCCTGCATTGCAACCAGATTCTTTACCTGGTACCAGAGCTACCAGGAAGTCCATGAAAGATCAATTTAAACATATTTTCGTTCCCATCCTTTGGCTCCCCACCACCTCTGTTATACACTAATATTTGGTCACTTTGCTCTCCTGAAACCTGGAATAGCATTCCTCCTTCAACATAACTTTTTAAAGCAATTAGTAATTTGAGAATTTTAGTTGAGAAGTCAGTGTCTCCTGAATTCATGAGAATAAAGTCCTCAATATTTCTTTAGTTTTAAGGCTACTGGTGAGGTCGAATTGTTTTTGACCAATGACTAGTAAAGAATGAATTTTCTAAATTACTTAAATTATAATTCTGGAGGAAAGATGATAAACAAACACAAGCAAAATCTTTACTCTCTTTTCTTAAGATTTGATTTTTTAAATAGTTACAAAGAAAAATTGAGAGGAAATATGGAGGTCTGCTATATATTACCACACCTACACATCCAGATATCCTAGGGTGTGAAGTTAGTGGGGCTTAGAAAGCATCACTGCAAGCAAAGCTAGTGGAGATAATAGAATCCCAGCTGGGCTGTTTCAAATCCTGAAAGACGATGTTGTTAAAGTGCTGCACTCAAAATACTAGGAAATTTGGAAAACTCAGCAGTGGCCATAGGACGGGAAAAAGTCAGCTTTTATTCCAATCTCAATGAAAGGCAATGACAAAGAATTGTACAACTACTGCACAATTGCACTCATCTCACATGCCAGAATTTGCCAAGTGAGGTTTCAACAGTACATGAAGTGAGAACTTCCAGATGTTCAAGCTGGAATTAAGGCAGAGGAAACAGAGATGAAAACACCAACATCCGATAGATCATAGAAAAAGTAAGAGTTTCAGAAAAATATCTACTTCTGCTTTATTGACTGTTACAAAGCCTTTGATTGTGTGGATCACAAAAAAACTATGGAAAATTCTTAAAGAAATGGGAATACCAGACCACCTGCCTCCTAGGAAATCTGTATGTAGGTCAGGAAGCAACAGAGAACCAGACACGGAAAAACAGAGTGGTTCAAAATCGGGTAAGGAGTACATCAAGGTTGTATATTCTCACCCTGTTTATTTAAGTTATATGCAGAATATATCATGCAAAATGCTGGGCTGGATGAAGCACAAACTGGAATCAAGTTGTCAGCAGCCATATCAATAACCTCCGATATGAAGATGACACCACTCTTGTGACAGAAAGTGAAGAAGAACTAAAGAGTTTCGGATGCAAGTGAAAGAGGTGAGTGAAAAAGTTGGCTTAAAAGTCAACGTTCCAAAACTAAGATCATGGCATCTGGTCCTATCACTTCGTGTCAAATGGATGAGGAAACAATGGAAACAATGACAGACTAATTTTCTGGGCTCCAAAATCACTGCAGATGGTGCCTGCAGCCATGGGATTAAAAGACACATGCTCCTTGGAAGAAAAACTATGAGAAACCTAATTACCACATTAAAAAGCAGAGAAATTACTTTGCCAACAAAAGTCCATCTAGTCAAAGCTGTTTTTCTAGTAGTCATGTATGGATGTGAGAATTAAACATAAACAATGCTGAGCATCAAAGAATTGATGCTTTTGAACTGTGGTGTTGGAGAAAACTCTTAAGAGTCCCTTGGACTGCAAGGAGATCCAACCAATCAATCCTAAAAGAAATCAGTCTTGAATATTCATTGGAAGGACTTATGCTGAAGCTGAAGGTGGCCAATACTTTGGCCGCCTGATGGGAAGAACCGACTCATTAGAAAAGACCCTGATGTTGAGAAAGATTGAAGGCAGGAGGAGAAGGGGATGACAGACGATGAGATGGTTGGATGGTATCACTGACTCGATGAATATGAATTTGGGCAAGCTCTGGGATTCGGTGTAGAACAGGAAGCCTGGTATTGCACAGTCCATGGGGTCCAAAGAGTTGGACACAACTGAAGGACTGAACTGAACTGAGAATGAAGATAAGGATATAATTAGATAAGGATAAAAGTGAACTCCAGGAGTTCAGAGAAAGTTACAGAGAAGAAGCACACATTTCAGCAGCCATTTTTTTTTTTAAATTTGAAGCACTTTATATCATTTTGAATAAAATTTAACTTGATCTTATAGAGCATCTATGCCAGGCAGGAGTGTTCTAGAAACTGGTTCTCATCATAATTTACTCCTACTAGAAAATGCCATGGGGTGAGATTCCTTGGGGTTCTTCCTCAGAACATGTGCACTGAGGTTCCCTAGTAGAATGGATTCAGATCAGATCTAAACTTCTATACTCTATGACCTCAGTTCAACCAAAAGAGGGGGAGTTTACATCCCTTTTCATAACGTAAGCAAAAAGATTCTAAAGTTTTTTTTTCCCCCTAAGCAATAACTGTTTTCATGTGCTCATTTCTTTTTATTATTTTCTCTATCCAGATGTCTCATTTTCTGCTACAACTGCTTCCGCTGTATACTTCTACAAGTACAAACAGAATCCCAGCAATAACCATTTTCAAATATATACATGCCTCTTCAGTATCCAGAGTCCTAGATTATTCCAGAGTACTTTTGGAAGACAATCCCTTTGAGTAATAAAAATGACTGGAAATACCCAAACATTTCTTTGTGACAGAGTTATGGATGCATTGTGCATAATAATATCTTGTTAATCTTTACGACATCATCTTGATGAAAGTATTCTTATCTTTAATTCAGAGATGGGGAAGCTGAGGCACAAATTTTTCAGGTGAACTGTGTAACACAAGAAAGAGTTAAGGATTCACAGCTAGTCAAATACTGTACCAGAAGCTGAGCTGTTGCATTGTGCTATGCTACTTCCTATTAGGAAAGGCTGGAAATTTCAGATAATTCCTTCTATCTCCTTTCCCCTCTCCCATCCTTCTTTCCAGTCTTCTTTACTTCTTCCCCTCCTTCCACTTCCTCTTTACCGCCATCTCTCTTTCCTAGCTTCCTTTTACTTACTATCTCTTCCTTTAAAAAAAATCTCATACATATATATTTTTAGATAAAGGGATACATTTAGAACATGTAAAACATGTGAAAAGAAAGTAACATTTTTCACTGTGCCAGACATCACATGAAAAATTTTGAATATCCTCTGCATCAGTTCAGTTCAGTTCAGTTACTCAAGCACGCCCAACTCTTTGCGACCCCATGAATCGCAGCACGTCAGGCCTCCCTGTCCATCACCAACTCTCGTAGTTCACTCAGACTCATGTAAATCGAGTCGCTGATGCCATCCAGTCATCTCATCCTCTGTCATCCTCTTCTCCTCCTACCCCAAATCCCTCCCAGCATCAGTCTTCCAATGAGTCAACTCTTCACATGAGGTGGCCAAAGGACTGGAGTTTCAGCTTTAGCATCAATCCTTCCAAAACAATCCCAGGGCTGATCTCCTTCACAATGGACTAGTTGGATCTCCTAGCAGTCCAAGGGACTCTCAGGAGTCTTATCCAACACCACAATTCAAAAGCATCAATTCTTCAGCATTCAGCTTTCTTCACAGTCCAACTCTCACATCCATACTTGACTACAGGAAAAACCATAGCCTTGACTAAACGGAACTTAGTCGGCAAAGTAATGTCTCTGCTTTTGAATATACTATCTAGGTTGGACATAACTTTCCTTCCAAGGAGTAAGCATCTTTTAATTTCATGGCTGCAGTCACCATCTGCAGTGATTTTGGAGCCCCTCAAAATAAAGTCTGACACTGTTTCCACTGTTTCCCCATCTACTTCCCATGAAGTGATGGGACCGGATGCCATGGTCATGGTTTTCTGAATGTTGAGCTTTAAGCCAGCTTTTTCACTCTCCTCTTTACTTTCATCAAGAGGCTCTTTAGTTCTTCACTTTCTACCACGGGGTGGTGTAATCTGCATATGTGAGGTTACTGATATTTCTCCCGGCAATCTTGATTCCAGCTTGTCCTTCATCCAGCCTAGCATTTCTCATGATGTATTCTGCATATAAGTTAAATAAGCAGGGTGACAATATACAGCCTTGACGTCCTCCTTTCCCAATTTGAAATCAGTCTGTTGTTCCATGTCCCGTTCTAACTGTTGCTTCTTGACCTGCATAGAGATTTCTCAGGAGGCAGGTCAGGTGGTCTAGTATTCCCATCTATTTCAGAATTTTCCATAGATTGTTGTGATCCACACAGTCAAAGGCTCTGGCCTAGTCAATGAAGCAGAAATTTATGCTTTTCTGGAACTCTCTTGCTTTTATGATGATCCAGCAGATGTTGGCAATTTGATGTCTGTTTCCTCTGCCTTTTCTAAATCCAGCTTGAACATATTACAGTTTGAACATATAGCAGTAGAGAAGATAAAATTAAAGGAACAAATTCAACAATTAATTAAATAATTAAATGACTGCACTTTTTTAAGTCCTGTAAAATTTAAAGGTATTTTGAAAGTTTATAAAAGGAAAGACTGTCCTAAGCTGAGATAAAGTAAAAAAAAAAAAAAAAGACTGCAAAGAAATGCACTTTGAGTTGAGCTCAGAAAGATGAGTAAAAATTAATTAGTTGATCAGAAGGGGTTAGCACACAACCAGGCCGCCCAGGCAGATTGATAGTATGTGCAAAACCCAGGGTAGATAAACAGAGATAAGGGACCTGAGATGGGGCTGATGGAAAACTGTGCACCAGATCCTGTGATGCCTTGAAGTCCATACTTATGAGTTTGTTAACAATGGAGGTCTTTGTCTACAAATAAAGGAAAAACTAGGAGAGTTTTAAATAAAGACGAAGCATGAACAAGTTCATAATTTTAAAAGAGCATTATGTTGTCAGTGTAGAGAATAAATTGAAGGAGAGTAAAAGTAAGTTCAAGAAGATCTATCAGGATTCTGGTTAGATTAGGCAGTAACAGTGAGATGTCAAGATGGAAATATACTTTTATTTTATTAGTGATGGTCTGGATATAGATGACATTTCCTATCATAATCATGCTTACTGATATGCTTACATTGTCCCATAATTTGAAAAGGAAAGCAATCCTTTCTGCTGCAGTACTGTAGTGTTTTCAGGTTTTGTAGACTGTTAGTATAATATTAAAAACAAAGACAAAAACAACCCCTCATTACTTAAAGACTGTAATATCATTCAAAGTACAAATCTTGTGATTTCTGGAAGGTCAAAGATCCTGAGAAGTATATTGCCATATGTATTAGTTTCTGGTTGTTACTGTAACAAATAACCACAAACTAAATGGCTTAAAACAACATATATTTATTATCCTACATCTCTGGAGGTCAGAAGTCTAAAATGGGATGACAGAGCTGTGTTCTACTGACTCTCTAGGAGTAGAATGCATTCCTTTGCCTTTCCTACTTTTCTAGAGGCCACCTATGTTAACTGGCCCTTGACCTCTTTTCCATAATACTCTGACCCTTGCTTCTATTGTTAAATCCTCTTTGACTGTGATTCTTCTGCCTCACTCCTGTAAGGGTGATTATGATTATCAGTATATGATTATATTGGGCCCACCCAGATAATCCATATTCATGTCCTATCTCAGAATCCTAAATGTAATCACATCTGCAAAGTACCTTTTATGATGTAAACTTACATATTCCTGGGTTTTAGGATTAGAATATGGACATCTTTCACTTGAGGTGGGGAAGGTGGCATTATTCTGCTACAGAATATGCTGAATTTTCTTGTCCTTTATAAGTGTCATTATAGCTGTCAATACGCAAAATGTAATTTCTAGTAAGCTCAAAATATAAATAATTAAAGTCTATATTTTATCTTGAGTGCATTAACAGATGGCAAACAGTTGTAATAATGAAGCAGAAAAATCCCTAAGTATTGTATGAGACTAAAATGAAAAAAAAAAAAAAAAAGCCATATGCCCTAAAAAGCACAATGAAATTCATTAAACGATTCAGTGAAATAAAGATGCTCAGTTGAAGATTTCAGCACTATATTGCTTTTACTTGGATTGTCTATCATACTAGGCAATAGGGGATGGAAAGAGAAGCCTGGCATGTTGCAGTCCATGAAGTCACAAAGTCAGACATAACAGAGCAACTGAACTCAACTGAACTGTAATATCAACTCTATGTGTTTGGGCTCTTTTTCCTGTGTATTGCTCTTCTCATACTTGATATCATGCACATGTAAATATTCTATTAATATTTGTTTAATGAATAAATGAAGGGAAAAGTTTTGAGCCATGAAATGCTTAATTCAGAGAACAGCCCTACAGATTTATAATTTTTGCTTTATTCATGTTGTATAACTTTGTGAGTCCAATTCTTTATTAGATGTGAAAGGGGCAATTATGGCTTCTTAAGCACAATGACACCTTCTTAAGCAAGCTTTGTAAATGTTGAACGTAAGTAAAGTTCTTAGCACACAGTAGGTACTTGGCAAGCATTAGTATCAGTTCAGTTCAGTACAGTTGCTCAGTCATGTCCAACTCTTTGCGACCCCATGAATCGCAGCATGCCAGGCCTCCCTGTCCATCACCAACTCCCGGAGTTCACTCAGACTCATGTCCATCAAGTAAGTGATGCCATCCAGCCATCTCATCCTCTGTCGTCCCCTTCTCCTCCTGCCCCCAATCCCTCCCAGCATCAGAGTCTTTTCCAATGAGTCAACTCTTCGCATGAGGTGGACAGAGTACTGGAGTTTCAGCTTTAGCATCATTCCTTCCAAAACAATCCCAGGGCTGATTTCCTTCAGAATGGAATCTTTAATATTGGTTATCTTAACTCACAGCTATCTTAAGCCATGCTATTCAGTGTTGCTATTCAGTTCCCTATAAGCACGTTAGAAATGTAGAATATGCAGATTCACCCCAGACCCACTAAATCAGATTCTAATTTTATGTCTAGCTTCTTAGGAGGCTCAGTAGTAAATAATCTGCCTGGAAAGCAGAAGACATGGCTTCAGTACTTGAGTCAGGAAGATCACCTCGAGAAGGAAATGGCTACCCACTTCAGTGTTCTTGCCTTGGAAATGCCATGAAGAGAGAAGCCTTGTGGGCTACAGTCCACAGGGGTTGCAAAGATTCAGCCACGATTTAGCAACTAAACAGCAGCAACAGTTCTCCCAATTCTCCCTTTAAAATTTGAAAACCATTATGTTTACATTTCACTGATTTCAATTGCTTTGCACCGTCTTTGGAGATATCTAACAATGCTTTATTTGTCATCTGATCCAGTTTGATTAAATACTTAAAAAGGAAGCTAAGGATCTTTTAGTGAGGGTCAGAGGAGCCTGGCACACTGCAGTCCATGGTATTTCAGGGAGTCAGACAGGACATAGCAACTGAACAACAGCAATAGCAAACTTTGTCTTTGACCTGTCATTCTTTATTAAAAAGTACTTATGCTTGAAATTGATCTGTTGTGCAATGGCTACGCAACTTGCAGGCCAATAGCTAGCATCCTGGTTGAAGAACATTATTTTTCTAAGAAATATTTGTACTTACCTTTGAAAGAAGAGGAACGTTTTTATTGCAATATATGGTAAGAGTAGTCAGCAATTCAGCTAAAACAAACTTCATCACTGCCAAGATCCAGTGTTTGGATAACCACAAGGGGAAATAACTGTGACACAGAAGGATGGCTCTTACAGCAGTCAGGATATTTGCAATTTTAAGTATCCTTTAGGTTTTTTTCTCTCTCTCTCTCTCTCTCTCTCTCTATCAGTCATTTACCCTGTACTAGCAGGGCCTTCCAGGTGGCTCAATGGGAAAGAATCCACCTGCCAATGCAAGAGACTCTGGAGATCTGGTTTTGATCCCTGGGTTGGGAAAAATCCCCTGGAGTAGGAAATGGCAAACTATTCCACTATTGTTGCCAGAAAAATTCCATAGACAGGGGAGCCTGGAGGGCTACAGTCCATGGGGTCACAATGAGAAGGACATGACTGAGCACACACACAGTACCAGCAACATATTCTTAAAACACCAATGTTTACCTTAACTGAAATTGCATTGGACAAGTAGGAGACTTGCTGCTGCTGCTGTTGCTAAGTGGCTTCAGTCGTGACTGACTCTGTGCGACCCCATAGACGGCAGCCCACCAGGCTCCTCTCTCCCCTGGGATTCTCCAGGCAAGAATATTGGAGTGGGTTGCCATTTCCTTTTCCAATGCATGCATGTATGCTAAGGCGCTTCAGTCGTGTCCAACTCTGTGTGACCCCCTTGGACAGCAGCCAGTCCAATTCTACTGCTCTCTGGCAGTGTATCCTGGTGAAAACCACCTTACCTCTCTGGGCTTTAACACAACTGGATTAAATATCTTTTACCCCTCCAGTATCCTTGTCTGGAGAATTCCATGGCCAGAGCAGCCTGGTGGGCCACAGTCCTTGGAGTTGCAAAGAGCTGGACATGGCTGAACAACTAACACTTTCAAAGTCTTTTCCAGAGAAAATTTCTATGGTTAAAGATTTTAATTAAAATGGAAATTTTGATAAAAGAAAAAAAAGTATCAAGAAAATTTTCTTTCTAAAGTCCAAAGAAGGCATTGAGGGAATCCATGGGTACAGCTATGGTACAAATTATTATTATTATCATTATTATTATTTTTGCTTATAGGCATTCATGGAGAGAGTCTATGAATTACATCAAATTCTTTAATAGATCTGTGACCCCAAATTATGAAAAGAATATGACAGGAGCACAAATTAAGAGTTAAGCGTGACGAAGCCGCCACCGCCGCCTCTGCCCCGCCGCCGCCGCCTCAGGACCGGCTGTATGGTTAGGCCACAATCTTCAATGACTAGACATATTCCTCAGTTCTGTGGTGTTCTTGGTCACACATTTATGGAGTTTCTGAAGGGCAGTGGAGATTACTGCCAGACACAGCACGACCTCTATGCAGACAAGTGAACTGCAGAAATTCATTACTGCTCAACCAAGAAGTCCCCATAAGACTGGTTAACCTGGACACAGAAGTGTTGAATTGAAATCCACAGAGCATTTTTATACAAGAATTCTGATCTGGATGGGGTAAACCTCAGTGCACTTCCTTTCTATTGCCTCAGTATTACTGGATTGAAGAATTGCTGCTTCTTGTTAAGAGGTTCATTCATTCATTACTCCCAACTTCATACTTAAAAGCACTGAGAATTTCAAGTGGAGTATATTAAAGTTAACTGTGTTTCTTTGCATCATTCTGTATTCAATTTTTAAAATTCTTTCGTATTCCTATTGAGTGTTTTTTAACTAACATGGCTGGAATGAACCGCCCGGCTCCTGTGGAAGTTACATACAGGAACATGAGATTTCTTATTACACACAACCCAACTAATGCAACGTTAAGCAAATTTATAGAGGAACTTAAGAAGTATGGAGTTACCACAATTGTAAGAGTATGTGAAGCAACTTACGACACTACTCTTGTGGAGAAAGAAGGCATCCATGTTCTCGACTGGCCTTTTGATGATGGCGCACCACCATCTAACCAGATTGTTGATGATTGGTTAAGTCTTGTGAAAATTAAGTTTCGTGAAGACCCTGGTTGTTATATTGCTGTTCATTGTGTTGCAGGCCTTGGCAGAGCTCCAGTGCTTGTTGCCCTAGCATTAATTGAAGGTGGAATGAAATATGAAGATGCAGTACAGTGCATAAGACAAAAGCGGCGAGGAGCTTTTAACAGCAAGCAACTTTTGTATTTGGAGAAGTATCGTCCTAAAATGCAGCTGCGCTTCAAAGACTCCAATGGGCATGGAAACAACTGTTGCATTCAGTAAAACCAGGGTGCATGATGCCATTGATTGGAAGTGGAACCTGAGACAGGATGGAATTTGTCGTACATAGCAGATAGCCCGGTTGAGTTGGTGAATAAGTCTGATGAAGCTTCCATAGGAGTGTTGAAAAGCAGTTTTACCAGGCCATAGGCCTGGCAGAATTGTAGTCTCTGTTCAGGTTATGATCAAACTATTTGGATACTAGTAAAGAATTCTTGCTGTTCAGCATTTAATATGTGCTTATAATTTATACCAATTGACTTTTCCTGAAATCATGCAGTGTTGAGTCATGTCATTAAATCTGTTTCCATGCCAGAATCTTACCAATATATAAGAAATTTAGAAAGACTAAGTGCCAAAATACCCAGCACAATACTTGTATATTTTTAGTATCATATAGAACAAATCCCAGGAACTATGAACACTCTGGACCTTATGTGGTTTATTCCTTGCATCATTTCAAACAGAAAATAGGGCCTATGAGGTTTGTTTGCTCACAATATGTTTACATCTCCCACATTCATACCAGTATACATCAGATTTGCTCCTTTTTATTAACCAAGTCTTACAGTGATTATTTAATATCTTTCTATAAATCTCATTTTATGTTGTAGAAGGCCTCCATTTTGAAAAATCTACATTGTACTGAAGCACATGTCTTTAATGTCTCCAGATAAAAGTCTTACAGTTCATTTTAATGTTTGCACTTTGGGGTGCAACTTACAGGAGGGGCCTGAAAAAGAATGGGAGGAGGCTATTAAGTATTTTTAGTAAAATGTTGCCTTTGTCTTGTGCAGAACATGTAGAATATGCGCTTTAATTTAGTAAATATTTTTTTTAAGGTAGAAATACTTTGTTACTGTAACTAAAACAATTCTTAAATCAAAATTTCTAAAATTCTTGTAATTTGTTTTCATACTTACCTGAAGTTGTTTGCCGACTTAGTTTTGTTTGAAGTGTGATTCCCAGCCTCTCTTGCAAAAAAAAAAAAAAAGTGGGTTTCTGCTAATGAATTGAGCACACATTTAATATTTTATATACCTTTTGAGCTGTGTAACTTAATATTTGGATACTTGACAATTTGTTTTATTATGTAATTGATAAAATGGTGATGTGTATTAACGTTAGCTCAACCATATATTTATACTGTCTGGGAACAAGTGGTTATAGTTCTGTGGGAGAAATAATTTGTCAGTGTTCACCAGCTTGTAAAAATCTAGTGCAAGAGCTTAAACATTAAATAAATGATGATATGCAAAAAAAAAAAAAAAAAAAGAGTTAAGCGTGTCTATTTGAAAAGATAATTTTTTTCATCTCTTAAATTTTTAACAATGATTAACTTATGATAACATCACATATTTACATGTTACCTACATACATACACAAACACACATGATGCACATACACTTTATACAAACACACACATATATCTGGGATAATTTATTCTGTGGTTGGCTAATCCTATGACTTTTTATTCAAACAAATTATAACTCACTTAGTCATGGAAAATTAGATAAATATTTTTAAGAAAATCAGCTTCTGCAAAAGAAACATGTAAATTTTAAAGGATAATACTGGAAAAATTATTTTCTGGAAAATAATTATTTTAAAGGTGCAGTTTTATGTAACTGAAGGATTTATTTATTTCACATTCTTCCAAAGTTGAGTTCTATCAAATGTCACACATATCCATGAAAAAAATGAGATTTACTATATCAAAGACTTTTTTATTTACCCTACCATTTGAGAGAAAATAGCTGACTGCAAACATACCTATACAAATTAATTTGCTTTTCATGTGTTTTCCTAGATACTATTATCTGAGACTGAGATCAGATTCATTTCTATGCATAACTTTGGGCCACATAATTATTTTGAAAAGGTTAGGTATATTTCAAATACAATTTTTGCAAAACAAAGTAACACTGTCATTGTGTGTAGAAATTTTGTCTTTCTAGGCTTGTTTTAATTCGTATTTTACTTGTGTGATTAAGTAAAAAGATTTTGTGCTTCAAAGAACATTGTCTTGTGGTTTTATTTTACAAACTACATTTTTAAATTAAGGCACAATAGATGGAAGCTTCATTGCTTAAACAAGCATCTACAGTTTGTGCAAAAACTCAGAATTAAAGTTTTGACAAATAACTTAGAAATCTTCCAGAAAATCTTAATTTTCTTCTTAGCCACAATGTATTCACATTGACAGATTTTTCTTTCTACAATAAAATGAAGCAGTAGCTTCCTAATATCTGCACCCTATCCATCTTTACTTCCCTCTAATGTAAATACAAACCATTGTGTCTCTTCAGCTTCAAATGATTATTCAACCTATCAGCTATGTCACAGATTTTAACAGATGCTGGTGTAGAATTTTTGTTCCAGTTTCCCAACCAGTTTTACTATAATCAATGTAAGATAGGCTCTGAAGTCCCAGGAAACCAGGAGTATGCAGAAACAATGCTGGTGAGGGGTGAGCTCTTAAGAGCCAAGAACTGCATAGCCAGGAACCACCTACTCCATTACAAGAACACTTTCCATGTTTCAGATATGAGTGTAAATAAGCCCATATGGTCTCTGAGGAATAGAAATACAGCCCTGGCACTATCTACTAACATACAGTGAAGTAAATTGTACTCCACCCTTTAACTCAATATTCCAGCTGAATGAGCTTCAAAGCCCAAAGTATTCCAGCTGAATGGTTGTTCAAAGAAAGCAACTGGAATCTTTTCTTAGTTGATTCAGTCTAGAATTTAGACTTTGCCTTTTTTTTTGGGGGGCTGATAATGAAAATGCTGGCATATTTCCCAGCCTGAATAGTTACCTATAAATAAATAAAGTCCCCCACTAGTTTGGTCAGAAAGAATATAATATTAGAGCCTACAGCAAACTGTTGAAATGTCTACGGGGAGAGATCTATGCGGCTGTATGAAATGGAGCTGTTAGAGGCACAATGTGCAGCTTTGACTTGGTAACAGGTCCAATTTAAAGCACATGCATTAGAGTTTATGTGAGAAGTACATAAAAATATATCTCCATCCTCTTTCATGGATATCACTTTTTCTAAATACTCACTTACTTAATTAGCTATTTGTCTACTGACTTTGTTACCTATTTGATCAATTGATTAATTGTAATGCATTCAACAAGAATTAATGAAGAACAGAAGAAAAATGCGAAGGTCCCATAATTGTTGAGTTATAGTTTCAGGTTTTGTGATTTTGTTTCCTGGGAAAGGGGTGCAGGCAAGGGTGAAGTGGAAATGGGCACCAGACTAGTCAGAAGATTGGAGCATCACACATGCTAGAAGAAACAAAGTGTAGGAGCTCCCTTAGGCTACTGCTGTATGTTGTCTCCTATCTTCTCTAATTGACTGAATTTTACTCAACCTTCAGGCCTCAGGATAAATGTCACTTTTTTCTAAAAGCCTTTGCTCATATTGGATAGCCCTTTCATCACTGACTCGGACGCAGTCTGAGTGAACTCCGGGAGTTGGTGATGGACAGGGAGGCCTGGCGTGCTGCGATTCATGGGGTCGCAAAAAGTCAGACACGACTGAGCGACTGAACTGAACTGAATTATATAATCAATGTTGCCTGCATCTTTCTTTCATCATAGTAATCCTTTACTCATGTGCTTTTTGCCTTTAGATTAAAAGTCCATGAGAGCACAGACCTGGCCTTGTTGGTGGTGTTGGCATAGTTCTCCATCACATCTGAAAGCCTCATAATTTTGGAGGTAAATAGTGACAGTATAAAAGGCTTACATGTCACAAACTTGTGCTGGACATCTTTATATTCAGACTCACTCATTAAACCCTAAACATCTTTGAGGTAAGTATCATAATATTTTCCATTTTACAGATGGAGAAATTGAGGGAAAGAGAACTTAAACTTCTACAAGCTTTCATAGTTGCTAAGATGCTAAGCTAAGCCTGGGTGTAAACCTAAGCATTCCAGCTTCACAGTTTGCGCTCTTAACCATTTAGTTATACCACTCTAACAGTAACTCCTTATTGAAGAAATTAATGAACAAATTAATGAGGTAGACGAACCCATATCAGAGGAACTGACTCACTTTCATGATCATGAATAAACTTTTAAAGATTAAGAGATGAAATGAGACCAGAAGGTATGAGTAGAAGTTAAATTGAGCCAAAGAGATAGGGATGTTGGGCAGGGAGGGTGGAGGTACATATAGGATGGAGGTGGGGAAGAACAGATCAACACCAAGTTTGAGGTAACAGTGTGGTATTCCAGAAACTGACCATTAACAAGTAGTATGTTTCTTTTGAGCTTAAAATACGACTCTAGGCTGCAAATATAAATTTGAGATTTAAGTAGCAACTTCAGTCATGAGAGCCCGAGCTAAAGCAGAGACCGACTAGACCAGATGGCCCAGGTCAGTATCTCACAGCCTTGGTGCCTCTGCAGTAAAATGCTGGTATGTAAAATACACTCTACAGTGCTGACATTAGGCTGTAAGAAACAGCTTTGAAAATCTCGAGCATGTGGAACATATTCACTGATGGTTAGTTTTGTTTTTAATTCTATATATTTAATATAATTTTCAAAAAAATAAACTCAGAAATGAATAGTATCATTTAAGAGGACATTTTAAAGTCTAGATATAAATAAAAAGTTAGCTATGTCTAACCAATAGTTTAATGCATCTATTGCATTTTTAACTACTTTTATTTCTAAAATTCTACATGTTTATTTTTCAAACTTACTCTTATTTCATTATATTTCTCATTTTTTTGTTTTCCTTTTATCATTATAAACACATTTATTGTTGACTATGTATCAAACAGTGAATGCTAACTCTCAGTGATAGGAGTTAGAAGGGAAAAGACATAATTCTGTTTCCTAATTTAACACAAATTTCTATTCAAACCAAAATAGTAGGAAATGATTTTAATGTAAAAAGATATTATCATATATTTCCTTAGACTTGCTTTTTTTTTTTTTTTTGCTTGTTTGTTTTGTTTTGTTTTCAAGCCTAAAATATATGCATTTCCCTGATTTGGCAAAAATAAAGTTATCAAAAGCCACATATTGTAGGATTAAAGAGCAAAAGTAGTTATAGTAACAGAAAGGAAAAAAAAATCTTGATTTAGAGATACTGGATAGACTCTAGAAGAGGTTTTTTCTTGGATAAAGAAAATAAAGATAAATATTTTTATCTTTGTTTAAGATAAAAATATCTTCAAATCAGCTATTTATTAAATATGGGGCTTAAAATGAACTGTAGATAATTACAAGGATGCAATGATCCAAAATCCAGGGCCAGGGTATTTAACATAGCCTGACCTCTTATAAGAATTTAATGAGCTCCTTGACCAAATCAGTATATTACTTTCCATCTCCAAAAGTTTTGAAGGGAAAAAGCATATTTAACTCTAAGTTTTCTGCACACACACACACACACACACACACCCCAAACCACTGTTTCCTAATTCATTCTAAAGATTTGCTTTATGTTAACTCAAACCCAAGAATTATACCAGTAGTGAAAATGAAATTATTACAGATACTATAATTATAATTCATATGCTTCTGGTTCAGTGGAAATTTTCATCATCCTAAAATGCCTGGCTATAATGGGAAATGACTGCATAATTTTTCTTTAAAATCTCTCCTCAGTTCATTGGACACATATAGCTTAATCTTTCTATGCTCATTTTGGAGTACTTCTGAAAAAGTCCCACAGAAATTCATACTGAGTTGGAAAATGTCAATATACTTTTAATTTTACGCTTGACAATTGATAGACAGATTCCTTCATTCAATTTCTTCATTTTATTTCTTTACAGTGGAGGCTTTTGCTCAGATTAATATGCAGACATCCATTAAATAGACCAGCCCTTTGAGACTTTGTGATAAAAGTGCATTTAGGTTCTAAATTGTCTGTTCCCTTTGAGTCACCAGATGATTTCCTGTCCTGCCTTCTTTTCAAACCTTCACAACACTCTTCTGGCATGGCTTAGGAGACATGTCTCAAAATGATGCTGAATTGTCCTATTACCCAGTCCTTACCCCAATCCCTTTTTGTCTACTAGATTGTACTAGAGATGAGCATTTTTTGTCCTCAAGCAGCTCAGTCTTACAAAGTAAAACAATAAACTATCATAGAGTATATTACATGTTTATGTTACCATACTTAAATGTAAAGGCAACTAACATACCTATGTTAGTGACATAAAACACTGCTTTAGTATCATGGAGGATAAATTGAGGATGTTTGATGTCTATGTATTGTGAATATACACATTGTTTTAGCTGGATCTTGAAGAATGATAAAAGGGTAAGGAAAGGTAAAGAAGCTGTTTAAATAGAATTTGTGAAACAAGCCAAAGCACACAATGCAGGGTGGGGAGTCAAGTAGTTTGAAGTGTTTAAACTTCAAAACACAGAACATAGAGTGAGGGAAGTAGCAGAAAGAAATGATTATGATGCTGGAAAGTGAGGCAGAGGCCAGGATTGAGCAATTGAATGAAATGTTAAAGAGTTTGGGGGAATTTAAGAAGGTTTCTTTTGGAAATAATGAGTAAATAATTCACTTGTTCAAAGATATTATAAAAGATTAGAGGTGGTAGCAAAAGCAAACTGCAAGTGTTGAGGTGAGATGTTCTCAAACTTAAAGGCCCTTGGTAAACATATTAAGGTGAAGCTGCTAGATCTTCAATCACTCTGCTGTAGAGGGGATCCAGGAACCTGTATTTTCAGGTTCCTGAAAGTACAGCAGGGGTCAGTTTACAGACTACCTTGACAAACTGTGGGTTAAGATATTGTATAGAAAGTAATGAAAGCAGCTAAGAATAGAACTTTTTTTTTCTTCCCCAAGAAGTTGGGGATGAAGGAGAGAGAAGAAAATGGTTAAGAATATGAGATCTGGATTTTTTTCTTTATAAGGTTGCCTCGTGGTACCACCACTCATTTCTGCAAACTCTTGGGCAAATCATTCTACACTGTAATCTCCCCAAATGTAAAGTGGGAACAATCATAGCATCTCGCTCATAGGATTTTTTGAAGTTTATATTATGGCTAGAAGTAAAATGATTCAATTTCCAGAAGATGAAGGTGATGGCACCCCACTCCAATACTCTTGCCTGGAAAATTACATGGACAGAAGAGCCTGGTAGGCTGTGGTCCATGGGGTCACGAAGAGTCGGACACGACTGAGTGACTTCACTTTCACTTTTCACTCTCATGCATTGGAGAAGGAAATGGCAACCCACTCTGGTGTTCTTGCCTGAAGAATGCCACAGACGAGGGAGCTTGGTGGGCTGCTGTCTATAGAGTCACACAGAGTCGGACACGACTGAAGTGACTTAGCAGTAAGGTTTCAGTACCATTTAGGAACTATTATTGATGACATATTACTGGAGGAAGTGGTAGGATAAAGAAATAGTATTTTCAAAAATGCAAACTCTCTGCTGGTAGAATAAAGGAGAGTTGCACAATGCAAAATAATAATAATAATAATAATAATAATAATAATAATACATTTTTGAAACTGGATCTCAGATTTGGAAAAATAATGGAACAAAAGACACAAAAGTTACACTTTGCTGAGAAAGAGAGGTAAATACTCTTTAGAAGCAGAAGCAAAAGGAGAAAGAATTAGAATTTAAAATATATCCTTATTTTCCAAATATTTGTGTACTGAACTGCTGGAGGTAAATGTGAAAGTTTTAAATGCATTGTCAATGGCTTTCTTGGTGATAATAAAAATATAATAATTTTCCCCTGAAAATGTCCCATGTTTATCCTTTCTTATTACCATTAGCCCTCAATTTCAGTAGTTATCTTCTTCTATTTCACAGAGAAAATCAAGAAGTACTTGAATTCTGCATGTACTTTCACCACTTTTATGCATTATATTATATAATATCACTGTTTTTTATTGATTCTCTTCACCCTTACTTCTGTGACAATGGTATTCATCTCTCTTCTCACATAAATCCAAACTCTTTGTTGACCTTGCCCCTCCTTTCCATCTCCTGTGAGACACCTTGCTCCATCAGTTTCTTCTACTCTTGCATCTTTAATTTCTTTATCTTTCTGTTCTATATTTATGTTTGCTTACCTCTCTACAAACATTTATTGCTTCCCTGGTGGCTCAAGAGGTAAAGAATCTGCCTGCAATGTGGGAGACCTGGATTTGATCCCTGGGTTCAGAAGATCCCTTGGAAAAGGGCACAACTATCAACTCCAGTATTCTGGCCTGAAGAATGTTTTAACTCACAACCTTTATTTTTTATTAACAATCTTTACAATTCTATATTATTTTCCTTTTTTTTTTTGAGCTCAATTATCTTGATGATAACTCTAAGCAACACTTTCTCAATCATTCAATTCAAATGCTGTCATTGAAATTTCCTTCCTAATCTCTCTTTATAATTTGACATTCTTGGTCCTGTTTGTCTTATCGAAACTCTTTCATTCTTTGAATTCTATGGTCTTCTATCCATTACTTTGCTTTATTTCCTTTTCAAATAATTTAAGATTTCAACTTAAGCAGTATCTAAATTTTTTTCCTTTACTCTTTTAGCACTTTTCTTTTTATTCTAATCTCATTGATTTGTATGGCTGTTCAAATGACTTTGAAATGTAAAATTTCTATTGGTTATCTCTACTTGGATGTCATGCGGGTATCTCAGACTCATTTGCATGAAAATCAATATCATCTTAAATTTTATTTTGCACACTCAAATCCTTCTTGGAGAAGAAAATGGCAGCCCACTCTAGTATTCTTGCCTGGAGAATCCCATGGATGACAAAGGCAGGCTACAGTCCACGGGATCTCAAGAGTCAGACACAACTTAGCGACTAAACCACCAAATCCTGACTGAGCTTTCTTTCTGCCTTCTACTTTTATACAAATGTTGCCATTACTCTCCAAGTAATTTGGATTTAAAATTTGAATGTAACTTTGTGCCCTCTCAGTACTTTAACAACTGTTTTTAAATGTTTCCAATACCTTCAAATCTTAACCTTAGTAACATCTTTCATATCTTTTTCTCCTTTAAACATCATGGGCACCACTCTACTTCACACTCTAGTTGGTGTCATTCACAAAGAATACATTATGAATAGTATTCCCTGGTGGTGTGCACTACAAAATCTGCAGAAATATGCACAACTTTCCTGTAAATCCTAACTACCTAAACCATTGGCCTAGACTCAGCCAGTCTTCTAACTTGTAGTTTTCTTTTTTTTTTTAATACTTTATTCTACATTACAGTACTGTATTTGTTTTGCCATACATTGACATGAATCAGCCACAGGTGTCCACGATCTCCCAATGCCGAAGCCCCCTCCCACCTCCCACCCCATATCATCTCCCTGAATCATCCTGTGCACCAGCCCCATGCATTCTGCATTCTGTATTGAACATAGACTGACGCTTCGTTCTTACAGAATAGTATACATGTTTCAATGCCATTCTCCCAAATCATCCCACCCTCTCCCTCTCCCTCAGAGTCCAAAAGTCCGTTCTATACCTCTGTGTCTCTTTTGTTATCTCACATAGAGGGTCTTCATTACTATCCTTCTAAATTCCATATATATGTGTCAGTATACTGTATTGGTGTTTTTCTTTCTGGCTTACTTCACTCTGTATAATCGGCTCCAGTTTCATCCGTCTCATTAGAACTGAGTCGAATGTATTCTGTTTGAGGGCTGAGTAGTGCTCCTACTTGAATGAACCACACTGCAGATGATCTTCCCGAAAGTTTAGTTCAGTCATGCCATTGTCATACTTGAAATTCTTCAATGATTTTTTTTGTTTTTACGTTTTACTGAACAGAGCACCGACTCTTTAATTCTGTAATAAAATTCTTTGTCAAAATTCTCCCAATATACATTTAAGCCACAAAAATGTGTCTTGTGATTTCTTAATACAAAACTATTTTTTTAATTTTGCCAAGAATTGCTTAAAATCTGTTTTCTATTTAAGACACAAACTGAAACTAATTTAATTTAAGCACAAAAGGACTATCTCAGGTGTCTAAGGAAATGTAAAAGAAAAACAGCACAACACGGAAACAATAGCTCAAATGGTAAAGAATCCGGCTGGAATGCTGGAGACCTGGGTTCATTCCATGGATCAGGAAGATACCCTGGAGAAGGTCATGGCAACTGTCTCCAGTATACTTGCTTGGAAAATTCCATGAGCAGAGGAGGCTGGTGGGCTACAGACCATGGTATTGCAAAGATCGGACACAGCTGAGTGACTAACACACAGACACACATGAAGTTTGGGAACTAGTTCAGCTCTTCAGATTCATTGCCAGGAATTTTTTATGTTTTCTAGTTAAAAACCATTTATGTTAAAAGAAAATGTTCATGATTCTTGTAAAAGACAGTAAGGAAGGTTTTATTCAGGGAAATGACTACATTGGGGTTTTGTAGTAAGGGAGAGAGATCAGGCTCAACTCCAAATATAAGGACAAGTGAAGATTTATAGCCAAGGAGTAGAGTGGAAATCAGTGGATAGATATTATTAGAAGGGACATAATGACTAAGGGAATTCTTGAAAGACCAGTTCAACAAAATTCTTGCTGAAGGCAGGCCAGGGTGATAAGATTTTCAGGGAAGTGGATGAGAAATTTAATTAGATATCAAGGTTGGATGATTTTTGTAGAGAGATCCTGCAGTATTACTAAAACTGGACTAAACTGGCCAGGACAGAGCCCAAGGTTAAGTCCTTGAGGGTTTAGGAGGATGTTGACTATAGTTGTGTTGAGGAGAGTCTTTGTCAATCTCTAGACTGTTAAACTTGACTCAGTTATCAGCAAATACCAGTATCTGACCATCTCTATTAAAAATACTATGGTCTGAGAAGAATCTGATTGGTCTAGTTCAACTCAGTTTCCACCTCAGATATGGTCAGCAGGGCAAAATACCCAGATTCAAAGATGAGTACCCCATGTGCACTGGAAAAATAGGAGAAACAAAGGTTTTGTTAATGCTAATTCCCCATGGAATATCTCCCCTGTGTGGTAATGGCTGTTATAATCCCTCAGTATTTTAGGATGGCTTGACAGTCATTTCCTTCACTGAAACTTTTACTGATCCTCTTAAGACATTGTGATCCTCTTTCCTCTAAGACTGGAATATAAGCATAGTTTGGTAAACATTATATTTAAGTACTTATTTTTAATTTATTTTTTTTTATTGAAGGATAATTGCTTTACAGAATTTCATTGTTTTCTGTCAAACTCAACATGAATCAGCCATAGATATACATATATTCCCTCCCTTTTGAATCTCCCTCCCATCTCTCTCCTCATCCCACCCCTCTAGGTTGATACAGAGCCCCTGTTTGAGTTTCCTGAGCCATATAGCAAATTTCCATTGGCTATCTATTTTACATATGGTAATATAAGTTTCTGTGTTACTCTTTCCATACAACTCACTCTCCTCACCTCTCCCCATGTCCATAAATCTATTCTCTATGTCTGTTTCTCCATTGCTGTCCTGTAAATAAATACTTCAGTACCATTTTTCTAGAATCCATATATGTGCATTGCTGCTGCTGCTGCTGCTAAGTTGCCTCAGTCGTGTCCGACTCTGTGCGACCCTGTAGATGGCAGCCTACCAGGCTCCTCCATCCTTGAGATTCTCCAGGCAAGAACGCTGGAGTGGGTTGCCATTTCCTTCTCCAATGCATGAAAGTGAAAATTGAAAGTGAAGTCACTCAGTCATGTCCAACTCCTAGCGACCCCATGGACTATCACCCACCAGGCTCCTCTGTCCATGGAGTTTTCAGGCAAGAGTACTGGAGAGGGTTGCCATTGCCTTCTCCAATATGTGCATTAGTATATGGTATTTATCTATTTCTGACTCACTTGTCTGTTGAATAGGTTCTAGGTTCATTCACCTCATTAAAAATGACTCAAATATGTTCCTTTTTATTGCTGAGTAATATTCCATTGTGTATATGCACCACTAATTCTTTATCCATTCATTTGTCAGTGGGCATCTAGGTTGCTTCCATATTCTAGCTATTGTAAATTTTGCTGCAATGAACAATGGGATACGTGTGTCTTTTTCAACCCTGGTTTCCTCAGAGTATATTCCTAGGAGTGGGATTTCTGGGTCATATGGTGGTTTTATTCCTAGTGTTTTAAGGAATCTCCATACCATCTTCCATCTCCCATAGTTTTACATTCACCAACAGTGCAAGAATGTTCCATTTTCTCCACATTCTCTCCAGCATTTATTGTTTGTAGACTTTTTGATGATGGTCATTCTGACCAGTTGGAGGCGATATCTCACTGTAGCCTTGATTTGCACTGGTGATTCAGATGGTAAAGCACCTATCTGCAGTGCAGGAGATCTGGGTTTGATCCCTGGGTTGGGAAGATCCCCTGGAGAAGGAAATGGCAACCCACTCCAGTACTCTTGCCTGGAAAATCCCATGGATGGAGGAGCCTTGTAGGCTACAGTTCATGGGGTCACAAAGAGTTGGACACAACTGAATGACTCCACTCCACTTAACAATGAGTGATATTGACCATCTTTTCATGTGTTTTTTAGCCATCTGTATGTTTTCTTTGAAAAAATGTCTGTTTTGGTCTTTTTCCCACTTTTTCATTGGGTTGTTTGTTTTCCTGGTATTGAGTTGTATGAGCTGCTTGTATATTTTGGGAACTAATCTTTTGTCAGTTGTCTCATTTGCTATCATTTTCTCCCATTCTGAGGGTTGTCTTTTCAGCTTGCTTATGGTATGGATGAACTTTGGAAGTTGGTGATGGACAGGGAGGCCTGGCATGCTGCAATTCATGGGATCTCAAAGAGTTGGACACGACTGAGTGACTGAACTGAACTGAACTGATAGTATCCTTTGCTGTGCAAAAGTGTTTAAGTTTAGTCACTTCCCGCTTGTTTACTTTGGGTTTTATTTCCATTACTCTAGGAGGTAGGTCATAGAGAATTTTGCTTTGATTTATGACATCAAGCGTTCTGCCTATGTTTTCCTCTAAGAGTATTATACTTTCTGGTCTTAGTTTTAGCTCTTTATTCCATTTTGAGTTTACCTTTGTGTATGGTGTTAGGAAGTGTTCTAATTTCATTCTTTTACATGTAGCTCTCCAGTTTTCCCAGCACCATTTATTGAAGAGGCTGTCTTTGCCCATTGTATATTCTTGCCTCCTTGTCAAAAATAAGGTACTCATAGTTGCATGGGTTTATTTCTGGACTCTCTATCTTGTTCCACTGGTCTATATTTCTGTTTTTTTGTGCCAGTACCATACTGTCTTGATGACTGTAGCTTTGTAGTATAATCTGACATCAGGAAGGATGATTCCTTCAGCTCCATTCTTCTTTTCAAGACAGCTTTGGCTATTTGGGGTCTTTTGTTCCACATGAATTGTGAATTGTTTTGTTCTAGTTCTGTGAAAAATGCCATTGGGAGTTTGATAGAGATCACATTGAATCTGTATATTGTGTTTGGTAGTATAGTCACTTTCACAATATTGATTCTTCCTACCTAGGTGCAACTGTTTATGTCATCTTTGATTTCTTTCATTAGTGTCTTAGTATTTTCTCTGTACAGTTCTTTTGTCTCCTTAGGTAAGTTTATTCATAGACATGTAATTCTTTTTGTTGTAATCGTGAATGGGATTGATTCCTTAATTTCTCTTTCTGGTTTTTAATTGTTAGTATATAGAAATGCAAGTGATCTTTATGTGTTAATTTTGCATCTTGCAACTTTGGTAAAATCACTAATTAGCTCTAGTAATTTTCAGATACTATTTTGGGGGTTTTATACATACAGTATCATGTCATCTGCAAACAGTGAAAGCTTTATTTCTTCCTTTCTGATCTGGTTTATTTTATTTTTTTTTTCTCTGACTGCTATATCTAGGACTTTCAGAACTATGTTCAGTAATAATAGTGAAAGTGAACACTCTTGTCTTGTTCCTGATCTAAGGGGAAATGCTTTCGGTTTCTCACCATTGAGAATGTTTTCTGGAGGCTTATAATATATGGTGTTTACTATATTGAGGTAGGTTCCTTCTATGCTCATTTGTTGAAGAGTTTTCATCATAAATGGGTACTGATTTTTGTCAAAGGTATTTTTGGTATCTATTGAGGAGATCATATGGTTTTTATCTTTCAATTTGTTAATATGGTGCATCACATTAATTGATTTGCATATACTGAAGAATCTTTTCATTCCTGGAATAAACCCAAATTGATCACAGTTTATGAACTTTATGATGTGTTGCTGAATTCTGTTTGCTAAAATTTTGTTGAGAATTTTTGCATCTATATTCATCAGTGATATTGGCCTATAGTTTCCCTTTCTTGTGTTGTCTTTGTCTGGTTTTGGTATCAGGGTGATAGTGGCCTTTTAAAATGAGTTTACAAGTATTCCTTCCTCTGCAATTTTTTGAAAGACTTTTAGGATAGGCATTAGCTCTTCTCTAAATATTTAATAGAATTCTCCTGTGAAGCCATCTAGTCCTGGCTTTTGTTTTTTGGAAGATTTTTTTTTATCATAGCTTCAATTTCAGTGCTTGTAATTGAGTTGCTCATAATTTCTATTTCTTCTGGTTCAGTCTTTGAAGATTGACCTTTTCTAAGAATCTGTCCAGGTTATCCATTTTATTGCCATATAGTTATTCACAGTAGTCTCTTATAATCCTTTCTATTTCTGCGTTGTCTGTTGTAAACTCTCCTTTTTCATTTCTAATTTTGTTGATTTGATTATTCTCTCTTTTTACTTTATGAGTCTGGCAAAAGGTTGTCCATTTTGTTTATCCTCAGATCTTTATGATTACCTTCCTTCTACTAATTTTTGTTGTTGTTGTTGTTCTTATTCTCCTTTTTCCCGTTGTTTTAAGTGTAAAGTTAGGCTGTTTATTTGATGTTTTCCTTGTTTCTCGAGGTAGGATAGTATTGCTATAAACTTCCCACTTAGGGCTGCCTTTACTGCACCCCATAGGTTTTGGGTTGTTGTGTTTTCATTGTCATTTGTTCTAGAAATTTTTTGATTTCTTCAGTACTTGTCAGCTATTTAGAAATATCTTGTTTAATCTACATGTGTTTGTATTTTTTAGAGTGTTTTTTTTCCTTGTAATTGATATCTAGTCTCATAGCATTGTGGACAGAGAGGATGCTTGAAATGGTTTCAATTCCCTTAAATTTACTGAGGTTTGATTTGTGACCCAAGATATGTTCTATCCTGGAGAATGTTCCATGTGCACTTGAGAAGACGATGTATTCTTCAGCATTTGGATGGAATGTCCTGAAGATATCAATGAGATCCATCTCATCTAATATTTTATTTAAGACTTGTGTTTTTTTATTAATTTTCTGTTTTGATGATCTGTCCATTGGTGTGAGTGGGGTGTTAAAGTCTCCTACTATGTCAACTTCTCCTTTTATGTCTGTTAGTATTTGTCTTATGTACTTAGGTGCTCCTATGTTGGGTGCATAGATATTAACAATTGTTATGTCTTCCTCTTGGATTGATCCCTTGATCATTATGTAGTGCCCTTCCTTATCTCTTGTAATCTTTATTCTAAGGTCTATTTTGTCTGATATGAGGATTGCTACTCAAGCTTTCATTTCCTTCCCATTGGCTTGGAATATTTCCATCCTTTCACTTTCAGTCTATATGTTTCTTGAGGTCTAAAGTGGGTTTCTTGTAAACAGTATATATATGGGTTTGTTTTTGCATCCATTCATCCAGACTGTGTCTTTTGGTTGGAGCATTTAATACATTTACATTTATTTAAAGTAATTATTGATATATATATTCCTATTGCAATTTTCTTAATCATTTGGGATTGATTTTGTAGATCTTTTTTCTTCTCTTGTATTTCTTGACTATACAAGTCCATTTAACATTTGTTGTAAAGCTGGTTTGGTGGTACTGAATTCTCTTAACTTTTGATTTTCTGAAAAGCTTTTGATTTCTCCATCAATTTTGAATAAGATCCTTGCTGGGTACAGTAATCTTGGTTGTAGATTTTTCTCTTTCCATACTTTAAACATATACTGTCATTCTCTTCTGGCCTGCAGAGTTTCTGCTCAAAGATCAGCCATTAAGTCTATGGGGCTTCCCTTTTATGTTACTTGTTGCTTCTACCTTGCTACTTTTAATATTCTTTCTTTGTGTTTAGTCTTTGTTAATTTGATTAGCGTATGTCTTGGCGTGTTTCTCCTTGGGTTTATCTTGTGTGCCTGTTGGACTTGATTGACTATCCTTTTCCATGCTTGGGAAATTTTCACCTGTAATCTCTTCAAAAATTTTCTCATAGCCTTTCTTTTTTTTTTTTCTTCTTCTGGGATTCCTATTATTCTACTGCTCGTGTGTTTGATATTGTCCTAGAGGTCTCTGAGTCTATTCTCTGTTCCTTTCATTCTTTTTACTTTATTCTTCTCGTCAGAAGTAATTTCCACCATTTTATCTTCCAGCTCACAGATTCATTCTTCTGCTTCAGATATTCTGTTATTGATTCCTTCTAGAGTATTTTTAATTTCAATAATTCTGTTGTCTGTCTCTGCATGTTTATTCTTTAATTCTTCTACTTCCTTGTTAATTGATTCTTGCACTTTCTCCATTTTGCTTTCGAGGATTTGATCATCTTTACTAACATTATTCTGAATTCTTTTTCATGTAGTTTGCCAAGTTCCTTTTCATTTATTTAGACTTCTGTGTTTCTAGTTTGTCCCTTCATTTGTGTAGTATTTCCCTTTCTTTCTTTCTTTCATTTTTTTTTTCCTTTTTAACTTATTGTGTTTGGGGTATTCTTTTCCTGGGCTTCAAGGCTGAATTCTTTTTTTTTTGGTGCCTACTTTCTAAGGTTAGTCCAGTTGTTTGTGTAAGCTTCTTATATGGTGAGATTTGTGCTGAGTTTTTGTTTGTTTGTTTTTTCCTCTGATTGGAAAGGGTGAATGAGGTGGTAATCCTGTCTGCTGATTATTAGGCCTGCATTTTTGTTTTGTTGTTTACATGATGGTTGGGTGATGCTGAGTCTTGTATTACAGTGACTTCCTTTGTGCTAGTTCTCACTATTAAGCACAGGTGGCTATGACCAGTGCACTAACTGCAGGTGGCTGCAACCAGCGCAATAAGCATGGCCAAGAGGAGCTGCCCCAGGTCCGAGGTCAGGGGCAGTGGCTGAGAGTGCCAGAGTGCGACAGCACAGGAACGGCTGAGAGGAGCTACCCTGCATCTAAGGTCAGGGGTGGCAGCCAGGAGGAGCCACCCCACATCTGAGGGAACTGGACAGGAGGAGCCACCATGCACCCGAGGCCAGGTGTGGCCAACAGGATGAGGAACCACACGTCCTAGAAGCCGTGGCTACTCAGGCACAGAAGGGCCTAGAGGAGCTATCCCACATTGAAGGTCATGAAGGGCAGCAGTCAGGAGATACCCCTCATTCAAGGTAAGGAGCTGCTTTGCTGGAGCAGCCATGAAGAAACCCAAGTAAGATGGTAGGTGTTGCCAGAGGGCATCAGAGGGCAGACACACTGAAGCCATACTCACAGAAAACTAGTCAATCTAATCACACTAGGACCACAGCCTTGTGTAACTCAGTGAAACTAAGCCATGCCCATGGGGCAATGCAAGACGGATGGGTCATAGTGAAGAGGACTGACAGAATGTGGTCCACTGGAGAAGGGAATGGCAAGCCACTTCAATATTCTTGCCTTGAGAACCCTATGAACAGTATGAAAAGGAAAATGATAGGATACTGAAAGAGGAACTCCCCAGGTCAGTAGGTGCCCAATATGCTACTGAAGATCAGTGGAGAAATAACTCCAGAAAGAATGGTGATGGAGCCAAAGCACAAACAACACCCAGTTGTGGATGGGACTGTTGATAAAAGCAACGTCCGATGCTGTAAGGATCAATATTGCATAGGAACCTGGAATGTCAGGTCCATGAATTAAGGCAAATTGGAAGTGGTCAAACAAGAGATGGCAAGAGTGAACGTTGACATTCTAGGAATCAGTGAACTAAAATGGACTGGAATGGGTGAATTTAACTCAGATGACCATTATATCTACTACTGTAGACAGGAATCCCTTAGAAGAAATGGAGTAGTCATCATGGTCAACAAAAGAGTCTGAAATGCAGTACTCGGATGCAATCTCAAAAAGACAGAATGATCTCTATTCATTTCCAAGGCAAACAATTCAATTTCACGGTAATCCAAGTCTATGCACCAGCCAGTAACACTAAAGAAGCTGAAGTTGAATGGTTTTATGAAGACCTACAAGACCTTTTAGAACTAACACACCCCAAAATGTCCTTTTCATTATACGGGACTGGAATGGTAAAATAGGAAGTCAAGAAACACCTGGAGTAACAGGCAAATTTGGCCTTAGAATGTGGAATGAAGCTGGGCAAAGACTAGTAGAGTTTTGCCAAGAAAATGCACTGGTCATAGCAAACACCCTTTTCCAACAACACAAGAGAAGACTCTACACATGGACATCACCAGATGGTCAACACCAAAACCAGACTGATTATATTCTTTGCAACCAAAGATGGAGAAGCTCTATACAGTCAACAAAAACAAGACCAGGAGCTGACTGTGGCTCAGATCATGAACTCCATAATACCAAATTCAGACTTATAATTATACAGTGGAATTGAGAAATAGATTTAAGGGCCTAGATCTGATAGAGAGAGTGCCTGATCAACTATGGAATGAGGTTCATGACACTGTACAGGAGACAGGGATCAAGACCATCCCCATAGAAAAGAAATGCAAAAAAGCAAAATGGATGTCTTGGGAGGCATTACAAATAGCTGTGAAAGGAAGAGAGGCAAAAAGCAAAGGAGAAAAAGAAAGATATAAGCATCTGAATGCAGAGTTCCAAAGAATAGCAAGAAGAGATAAGAAAGCCTTCTTCAGTGATCAATGCAAAGAAATAGAGGAAAGAACAGAATGAGAAAGACTAGAGATCTCTTTAAGAAAATTAGAGATACCAAGGGAATATTTCATGCAAAGATGGGCTTGATAAAGGACAGAAATGGTATGGACCTAACAGAAGCAGAACATATTTAGAAGAGGTGGCAAGAATACATAGAAGAACTGTACAAAAGATCTTCATGACAGAGATAATCACAATGGTATGATCACTCATCTAGAGCCAGACATCCTGGAATGTGAAGTCAAGTGGGCCTTAGAAAGCATCACTATGAACAACGCTAGTGGAAGTGATGGAATGCCAGTAGAGCTATTTCAAATCCTGAAAGACGATGCTGTGAAAGTGCTGCACTCAATATGCCAGCAAATTTGGAAAACTCAGCAGTGGCCACAGGACTGGAAAAGGTCAGTTTTCATTCCAATCTCAAAGAAAGGCGATGCCAAAGAATGCTCAAACTACTGCAAGATTGCACTCATCTCACATGCTAGTAAAGTAGTACTCAAAATTCTCCAAGCCAGGCTTCAGTAATATGTGAATCGTGATCTTCCAGATATTCAAGTTGGTTTTAGAAAAAGCAGAGGAACCAGAGATCAAGTTGTCAACATCCACTGGATCATGGAAAAAGCAAGAGAGTTTCAGGAAAAAAAAATCTATTTCTGTTCTCTTGACTATGCCAAAGCCTTTGACTGTGTGGATCACAGTAAACTGTGGAAAATTCTGAGAGAGAAGGGAATACCAGACCACCTGACCTACCTCTTGAGAAATTTGTATGCAGGTCAGGAAGCAACAGTTAGAACTGGACATAGAATAAAAGACTGGTTCCAAATAGGAAAAGGAGTACGTCAAGGCTGTATATTGTCCCTCTGCTTAGTTAACTTCTATGCAGGGTACATCATAAAAAACACTAGACAGGAAGAAACACAAGCTGGAATCAAGATTGCCACAAGAAATATCAATAACCTCAAATATGCAGATGATACCACCCTAATGGCAGAAAGTGAAGAGGAACTAAAAAGCCTCTTAATGAAAGTGAAAGAGGAGAGTGAAAAAGTTGGTTTAAAGCTCAACATTCAGAAAATGAAGATCGTGGCATCTGGTACCATCACTCCATGGGAAATAGATGGGGAAACAGTGTCAGACTTTATGTTTGGGGGCTCCAGAATCACTGCAGATGGTTATTGCAGGCATGAAGTTAAAAGATGCTTACTTCTTGGAAGAAAAGTTATGACCAACCTAGATAGCATATTCAAAAGCAGAGACATTACTTTGCCATCAAAGGTCCGCCTAGTCAAGGCTATGGTTTTTCCTGTGGTCATGTATGGATGTGAGAGTTGGGCTGTGAAGAAGGCTGAGTGCCGAAGAATTGATGCTTTTGAACTGTGGTGTTGGAGAAGACTCTTGAGAGTCCCTTGGACTGCAAGGAAATCCAACCAGTCCATTCTGAAGGAGATCAGCCCTGGGATTTCTTTGGAAGGAATGATGCTAAAGCTGAAACTCCAGTACTTTGGCCACCTCCTGAGAAGAGTTGACTCATTGGAAAAGACTGTGATGCTGGGAGGGATTGGGAGCAGGAGGAGAAGGGGATGACAGAGGATGAGATGGCTGGATGGGATCACTGACTCAATGGACGAGTCTGAGTGAACTCTGGGAGTTAATGATGGACAGGGAGGCCTGGTGTGCTGTGATTCATGAGGTTGCAAAGAGTCAGACACGTCTGAGTGACTGAATTGAACAGGGTTAGTTACCCGATAGTCTAGGGTCTTGGAGTCAGTGATCCCACTCTAAATCTCAGGCTTGTTCTCTGTTCAGGAATGAAGATTCCACAAGTGGGTTGTTATGGCATTAAATGAAATTAAAACAAATATCCACAAATGAGAAATGAAAGATGAACCCCAGAGAAATGACAGTAACAAAATCTGTTAAATATAATTAAAATAATGGAATATACACATATACATGTACACTTATGAGCAAAGTCAAAATAGTCCAACAGAAACAAAGTACAATAGATTGACTTGACAAACAAAGAAATCAAAAATTATATTTACCTGTTAAGAACAAATCTAACTAAAGCACAAAGTGGAAAACAAAACTAAAGCATGGTACCAAGTGGGGAATAAAGTAAAGAAAATAAAACTAACAAATATGTTGAGAGGAAAGGAAAAAATGAAAGAGTACATATGTAAAGATAAATAATGGTAGCTAAAGAAGATTTTTATATATTAAAGATTAACTGCAAGGGGAAAAGGACAGTAGGATAAGCAAACAAAGGAATAAATGTAGAAAAAATAATAAAAGGTTTAAAAAATTAACATTAAAAAAGAGAAAAGAAGTGGAAAAAAAAAACCAAAACAAAACCAAAAACAAACAAACAAACAAAAAACCTCCCAGAACTGCAAAAGCCCAATATAGAGGCAAAAGTTTATAACAACAATAAAAAATGTGTTAAAAAAAAAGAAAAAAGAAAACCCTTCTAAAATTTAATTAGATTTCATTGCTTCAATAAAATTGACGAGTATAATGGGGGTGGGGTAGGGAGGGAAAAAAAATCCAAAGAACCTATAGAAGTCAAAACAAGAACAAAAATGCTTTTTCTTTCATCACTGCTGTCAGAGTCCTTTCCCTCCCTGCGAGTCACAGTCCACCTCACCTCCCTAGGATGTCCTCCAACACTCAGCTGATCTCTTGACCTTCTATGAGGGCAGCTCAGATTCTAATCCATTCCTACTTCTGTGTGTTCTTGCCTCCAGTGTCCACAGCTATCAGAACTAGAGCTTTTTCTTTTGTGGAAGCTCTCAATGACCTTTATATATTCCACAGACACAAATCTGCCTAGTTGATCATGTGGATTTAATTTGCAGCTTGTAAAGCTGGTGGGAGGGATTTTGGGTCTTCTTTAGTCACACTGCCCCTGGGTTTCAATTGTGGTTTTATTTCCACCTCTGCATGTGGGTTGTCTACTGGGGTGTGCTCCTGAGGCTGCCTTGGTGGACTTTGCTTTGTCCCTGTGAGGGTCAGGTGTGTAGGTGGTGCAGATGCTTGCGTTTCAGGGATTCTGGCAGCACCAGGTACTCAGGAGTTGGCAGCTAGGGCAGCAGGAAACATAGTGCTTTAGAAGGGTATGGCAACCAGTACTGGCCAACATGCTCCAGTGTTCTTGCCTGGAGAAGCCCCTCCCTGACAGAGAAGCCTGGCAGCCACAGTCTACAGGATCACAAAGAGTCAGGCATGGCCGAAGTGACCTGTGCACATAGATTCAAGACTTTTTCTGCCTGTGGCAGCTCTGCTCTAGTTATGAGCGTGAAAGTGGCACAACTGCTGGGATTGTGGGGACTCTGGCAGTGCCAAGTGCACAGGGACATGGACTGCCTCCACTGCAGGAGCGATGGCCCTCTCAGAGTCTTTTTTTGAGCCTCTTGTAGCTGGCGATCAGAAGGCCTCTTTGGCCAGTCTTTCTCCATGGCTCCACCGGTTCAGGCACTTAGAGGACTTCCTTGCCTGGGGTCCTTCACTGCTGGTTGGTGTATCAGTCACTTAAAGGGGCACCATGGGTGAGGTCCTACTCTGTAGTTCAGTGCCTCAGGTGTTCGGTGGGCCGGCCTCTCTATTGTTCAGCTGTGATGCTGGCCTATGGGGAGACAGGCTATGGTGATGGCTCCGCCTCCGTACGCATGACTCAGCAGTATCGCCTTGCTTCCATGGCTGCCTGGCTTTCCTCCACAGGCATTTCCCACCACAATCTCCTCTCTCACACCCCCTTGATCCATCTCTCCACATTCAAGACCAGCCCTTGCCCTGGGATTGCTCCACAATCCCTAAACTCCAGCTCCCAGCCACCGCACCATCTAGGGTACCTATGGCTGCAGAAAGGACTGTCTGTTCTCATTCCATTTAGGCTGCCACAGATCAGCTTTTTCACTCTCAGCCTTAAATGTTTCTCCTCTGACCCAGATAATTGCCCTGATGTGGGGGATTGGACCCCTGCTTCAGTTCCCCCACCTACCAAGGGCAGGTCCAGTCCTACAAACACTCCCATTTTTCCCCTAGTTCCTTCTTCCTATTGAGTTTTGTGTGGTTCTATATATTCTCTTCCGCTGGTCAGGTGCTCCTGTGCACTCTCAGCTGGTGTTCTGCATGCATGCATCTACGTACTTTTATATGTCATATGTATGTCAACAGTGCACAACCCCAAAAGCTCAATAGCTTTTTCAGACAACATTCCACTGCCTTACTTGTCTTTTTCTATCCCTTTCACATGGCAGGGACAATGGTATTTGCCTCACAGTCAGTTCTCAGCAAATGACTGCTAGAGTAAAATGAATTGAAATTATTTTATCTTGAGTTATTACACCATGAGTCATTTCAAATTACAGAAGAAAAAAATTCACTCTAGTCTTTAAGATCATTCTCTCTTACTCAATACAACTGTTCTTCCTCCTTACCTCAATGGCCTCCCACTCTGATCATCTCTTATAAATTATTTGATGCTGAATTAGAAGACAATCTAGAGATAAAAAAAAAAAGCTCCATCAGGCATCCTGTAACATGTCAGACTGCATTTTCTTTTAAGTCTATCCCCTACATTTTCAATCCAATGTAATTCTAAGATTGGATTCCATTTATATTATTGATATCTACAGTCTGATGTATAACATTCTGAGTTAAAACCAGATATATAATTATACTACATACTTATCCAAGGCAGTGAGTTGTATTTTTATGGATGGAACTAATTATTTATAGAATCCTGAAGTACAGTATTTCTGCCTGGTTTCTTTGTGTAATTTTCAAGTTTACATATTTGACTACATGCTGTTCATATTTTGATGAGATTTAAATTAATTATACCTGTGCTTTACTTTGCTTAGTTGCTCAGTCATGTCTGACTCTCTGTGACACTATGAAATATAGGCTGTCAGGCTCCTCTGTCCATGGGAATTCTCCAGGCAAGAATACTGGAATGGGATGCCATGCCCTTCTCCAGAATTAAATCTGGTAAAGGCTTATTATGAAATGCCCAGTTGCCTTGTCCTCTGAAAGGATTTCCACTAAGTTTTCTCAGTCCAATTTAGGTGACAAGAAAATAAAAAAGGGAAAGAAATAAAAATGAAACCTGAGTAAGACTAAATAACAAATTTGGTGGTGTAGTGACACTGTAAAATTTGCCACAGAATTGTCCAGGAGTAGTTAATAAAGTGTGTTACTGATATTGAATGAGATGGTTTGATTGTATCACTGACCCAATTGACATAAGTTTGAGTAAGATCTGAGAGCTGGTGATGGACAGGAAGTCTGGCCATGGGGTTACAAAAAGTTAGACACAACTGATTTCCTCGGTGTGTATGCCCAGCAGGGGGATTTCTGGGTCATAAGGCAGTTCTATTTGCAGTTTTTTAAGGAATCTCCACACTGTTGAAAGAGACACATGTACCCCAATATTCATTGCAGCACTGTTTATAATAGCCAGGACATGGAAACAACCTAGATGTCCATCAACAGATGAATGGATAAGAAAGCTGTGGTACATATACACAATGGAGTATTACTCAGCCCTTAAAAGAATAAATTTGAATCAGTTCTAATGAGACGGATAAAACTGGAGCCGATTATACAGAGTGAAGTAAGCCAGAAAGAAAAATACCAATACGGTATACGGACACATATATATGGAATTTAGAAAGATAGTAATGATGACCCTCTATGTGAGACAACAAAAGAGACACAGAGGTATAGAATGGACTTTTGGACTCTGAGGGAGAGGGAGAGGGTGGGATGATTTGGGAGAATGACATTGAAACATGTATACTACCATGTAAGAAATGAAGCGCCAGTTTATGTTCAATACAGGATACAGGATGCTTGGGGGCTGGTGCACGGGATGATCCAGGGAGATGATATGGGGTGGGAGGTGGGAGGGGCTTTGGCATTGGGAGATCGTGTACACCTGTGGCTGATTCATGTCAATGTATGGCAAAACAAATACAGTACTGTAATGTAGAATAAAGTATTTAAAAAAAAGACACAACTGAGTGATTAAATTGACTGATATTGGACTGCATGCCAACTGTGTAAAAATAATTATTGGCTATTATGAACCATGATTTTTATATGATTATTGCTATGTATCAGTATTTAAGTATTGTCAAGTGGCACAAGAAAATTTGAGTATAAAATACTGTAGTAGGTAGTTCACTCTCTATGTATAGTGAATTTATTCACTAAATGTTTTGACATTAAATGATGTCATTTGTAAAACTTGTGGAAACTTGGAGTTACTATGGAAACATATGATGGGAGACCTCAAGGGAGAATCCTCATAAATACAAGATTTTCTTTATCTCTAGTTTGCTTTATTCATCTTCTTAGATTTAAGTCTGTCATTAATGTTCTGAAAGTAAAATTTCCAAAGTGCTTTGCAGGGCTTATCTTTCTATCACTACCCCAACAATTTAAAATTGAGTAAACACCATCAGGCTCCATTCACTCATGCAAGGATTCATGATTCTAATGGCTGTTCCCTAAGTATTATATATTGTTTGCACAAAATAGCATTGCTTTGCCTTCAGATAATCAGTTCAATGACAGCTGCAATGAATCTTCCTCCTACTATTCAGTGTCAGGTGCATTTCACAGCTTTGCTGTCTCCCTTTGTGAACACTAATTATCTGAATCTTCTGAGCTTAATGTTTATGCTGAAGCATCTTTATTCTGTAATACTATATTTCAGGAAGGCACCTGGATTTCTTCTGATAAGGTGTACCCTTGATTTCCTCTTGTATTATCACCTTTTCCCATCCAATATCACAATCAAAGGAGACAGGCTACTTCTTATGTACATTTTAAAGAAATGTTAGTGAAGTGACAGAT
The DNA here is from genome assembly GCA_917880005.1 of Nanger dama. Taxonomy (NCBI): domain Eukaryota; kingdom Metazoa; phylum Chordata; class Mammalia; order Artiodactyla; family Bovidae; genus Nanger; species Nanger dama. Next base: position 3,690,066 of record CAKJTW010000014.1, on the reverse strand, counting down.
GAACTACACAAATGTAGTAGGTTATCAAAACAGGCATTTATTTCTCACCCATATAAAGTCCAGTGTGTGAGATGTCAGAGGCTCGGAGGCTCTCCTTCATGCAATTATGCAGAAATTAAGCTTTTTCAATCTTGCAATTGTGTCATTAAAAAAAAAAGAAAATTGGCCATATTGCCTGGCATGTGGGATCTTAGTTCCCTGACCAGAGATCAAGCTCACACCCCTTGCAGTAGAAGCACAGTCTTACCCACTGAACTACCAAGGAAGTTCCTCCATCAGCTTTAACATGTGACCTCCAAGATTACTACAGTTTTCTTCATCTCAGTCATCAAAAAGGAAAAGAGTATAAAGACATACACTTGAAAGGCTTTCATAAGCCAGAACAATAATCCAGAACATATCAATTCTGCTTGCATTTCATTGATTAAAATTTAGTCACATGACCCCTTTTAAGAGAGGGTGCTGATCTAGCTATATGTACCAAAATAAGAGGAAACAGTTTTTATGAACAGCTAGCCAGGCTCTACTAAGTGAAAGTTGCTTTAATGTGTTTCTTTTTCATTGAAATATAGCTGATATACAACGGATTAGCTTCAGGTATAGTACATAATGATTTGACATCTTCATACATCATGTAATCATCACCATAATAGGTCAAGTAATCATTTCTACATATATTATTACAATATCATTACCATATCCCCAGTGAGATATTATCGGTACTGATGTGTTACATAATTGGTGGTTTGTTCCTCTTAAATCCCTTCAATAATCTTACCCATCCCCTATCATCCTCCTTTCTGGAAACCAACCATTTATTCTCTGTATGAATATGTTTTCTTTTTGTTTTATTATTATTTTTTGTTGTTGTTCTTATTGAGATTCTTCCTATAAGTAAGATCATGTAGTGTTAGTCTTTCTCTGACATATTTCACTTAGTATACTAGCCTCTAGACCCATACATATTATTGAGAATGACAATATTTCTTTTAATGGCTGAGTAATACTCCAGTATGTGTATATGTATACACACACACACACACACACACATCTTTTCTGTCTACTTATTTATTGATGGCCACTTAGGTAGCCACTACATCTTGGATAATGATGTAATAATGCAGTGAAACTTGATGTGCATATGTCTTTTCAAATTATTGTTTTTATTTGCTTTGGATAAACAACAAATTTTAAAACTGCTGGATTATATTTTCATCTTTTTAAGAACCTGCACATGGTTTTCCTGTAGTGGTTTTACTAATTTAGAATTCCATCAACAGTGCAGGAGTGTGTGTGTGTCTTTTTTCCCACATTCTCCCCAACATCTCTCATTTGCTATTTTTTTTTTTTTCTTTTTATAATTGCCATTCTGTCACTTGTCAGGTTGTATCTTATTGTGGTTTTGATTTGTATCCCCCAATAATTAGTGATATTGACCATTTTTAATGTCTCTGTTGGCCATCTTGTGCCTTTGGGAAGATGTCTGTTTAGGATCTCTCCTCACGTTTTAATCAGGTTGTTTGTTCCTTTGATGTTAAGTGGGAGGACTTTTCATATAATTGAATACAAATCCCCTTTTGGGTATATCATTTGCATATATCTTATCCCATATAGCACCTTTCTTTTAAATATGTTGAAAGTTTTCTTCACTCTGCAAACATTTCTTAGTTTCATGTAGTCTATTTTTTCTTGCTGGAGGAGACATGAAAATATTGCTAAAATCTATGTCTAGCATGTGCTGCCTAAGAGTTTATTCTAAACTCTTAGAGGAGTTTAATCATTTCAGCTCTTATATTTAAGCTTTAAATCCAGTTTGAGTCTATTTTTGAACACAGGATATGAAAGTAATCCAGACTATTCTTTTGTATGTAACTGTCCAATCACCCCAATGATATTTTTCTTCATTTTATACTCTTGTCTAATTTTTCATACATTAATTGACATTATTTGGGTACTTTATTTTCTGAATTCTCTGTTCTGTGCCATTGATCTATGTGTCTTTATTTTTATTATACAACACTATTTTGATTACTGTAGCTTTATACTACTGTTTGAAATATATATATATATATATATATATATATATATATAAAAGCATGATACTTCTGACTCTATTTTTCATACTCAAGATGGTTTTGGCTATTCAGAGTCTTTTTTTCACCACAAGTTTTGGAATTATTTGTTCTAGTTATGTAAAAATGCCACTGGTATTTTGATAAGGATTGCACTGAATCTGTAGATTGCCTTGGATAGTATGGTCTCAGACAATATTGATTTTTCCAGTTCAAGACCATGATGTATCTTTCCATCCATTTGTGTTGTCTTCAAATTCTTTAATTAGCATATTATAGTTTTTGAAGTACAGGCCTTTTGCCTCCTTCAGTAGATTTATCCTTCAGTAGATTTATTCCTAGATATTTTATCATATTTGATGTGATGGAAAACAAGATTATTTCCCTAATTTCTCTTCCTAACATTTTAGTCTTTATGTATATTAATTTTATATCCTGCAAATTTACCATATTTGTTGATGAGTGTTAATAGTTTCCTGGTGATACTTTTAGAATCTTCTATGTGTAGCAGCAGGAAATCTGCAAACAGTGACAATTTTACTTTTTGCTCCAATTGGCATTTTTTTTTTTTTTACTTTTATGATTCCTGTGGCTAGAACTTCCAAAATTATGTTGAATAAAAGTTGTGAAAGTAGGCATCCTTGTCTTTTCCCTGATCAAAAAGGAAATGTTTTCAGCTTTTCACCACTGAGTATGATGTTACCTGTGGTTTTATAATATATGGCCTGGTGAAAGAGAAAGAGAGAAGTTTATCAAGATCTGTAAAATAAGACTCCTTGCTTGAGTCTTGATAGATATTTATAAATATTTTGCATCCTCTCTGTGAGAGCTGTATTTCTTCAGAGACTATTTTTGTGACTCAATGAACATGAATTTAAGCACACTCCAGAAGATAGTAAAGGACACATATCCCATGTGTAGTACACATCCGGCGTGCTGTAGTTCATAGGATTGCAAATGTCTGACATGATTTATATACTGGACAACTGATTGGCACAAATGATAAAGAATCTGCCTGCCAGTACTGGAGATGCAAGAGATGCAGGTTTGATCCCTGGATTGGGAAGATCATCTGGAGAAGGAAACAGTAACCCATTCCAATATTCTTGCCTGGAAAATTCCATGGACAGAGGAACCTGGCAGGCTACAGTCCATGGGATTGAAAAAGGTCAGACACAGCCCAGCATTCACACTCTCAAATAGTCACAATGATAGCCTTATTTGAACCTTTGCAAAACTCAGGAGCAAAGAAGGCCTTGTACAGTCCTTCCAAACTGTGGAAAAGAGTGAGGCCTTCTACCTCCAGATTGTAGACAACTGTAAAAAAATTTTTTTAAGCTTTTATATTGGTAGAAATAAGGTTAAATGAAGACTTTCAGAATCTATACTTAATATTATTATTACAGGTGTTATTTATTCTGAGAATAGGTCAATATGGGTGTCAACCACAATAGTGGCTGTATTTTCTTCCACTTAAATCAGTTTTGACATATTGAGTGTTTACACAGTTCTGGAAGCTAAAAGTCTAAGATTAGGTATAGACTGTTTTGCTTGAGTCTCAGGGCTGTGTCCTGATGAGCTCCCTGTGTCCTCATATGGTTGCCCACAATCTCTATGTTGTCTGTGCTTTTCTCTTTTTATAAGGATGCTAGTCAGGGTGGTCTCATTTTATAGACCTTTTTAAAGGCCCTATTCTCCAAATACTGTCACATTCCAATGTACTAGGATTTAGGACTTTATCACATTAATTTTCAGGAAAAAAAATTCAGTCTATAACATGAGGCAATATATATCTTCAGCATCAAAGTAACTTATTGAATATATTAAATAGATAGGTTCTATGAGATAATGAAAGCAAATTTGTTTGACTGAACCACAGTTCTCAACAGAAGTGAGAGCCCTTCAACCTCTCTCCTCTAATGGGTATAAGATGCATGAAACACTTGCATGGTAAAAATGTGGGTAACACACTTTTTAAAGAAGGGAAATTTTAATAAAATCTGAAGTGAAGAAATGGACCTCAACTGAGGAATAAAATATTGCAAATAAAATAAAATGCAAATAGATGAAGAGAAAAGGAAAGGGCATTTCAGGATAGTGAAATGATCTAACCATGATATACATATGACTAAAGTATATTATGTGCTGAAGATACAGTGAAGAAATTAGTCTGCCTAAAGTAGAAGGTCATTGGATGTCTGCTTCAGTGGATAAGTGTATTAAGAACATTACATTGGCAACAGAGTATCAAGTAAATTGCAAAGGACAGACCAGAGACCAATTAGAATGTTAACAAAATAAGTCAGATGAAATGACATTGAACTTGGATGGCAGTGTTGCAACTTAGAGAATCATAAAGATGCAAAAATTATCATGAAGGAAGTTGTGTTCTAGTGATTATCTCAAAATAATCTAAGTTGACTAGTACAGAGGTAAAACACTTGGAGAATTTTGAAATAAAGCTTCAATTTTGGAAGAGGGGAGGTTGAATTAAGCTTCATATAAATAAAACGGCCACAGGTTACCTAGGTGGAAATATCCAGTATGCAGTTAGAAAATGGAAATGAAACATAGCAGAAAATGTACAATGAAGCTAAACATGTAAAAATGAACAAGTCCCTCTTTCAAAGGTTGAGTGGAAAGAGGTTACAGAAGAGATGGATATTGAGGGCATGAGACGTTAAATTTGATAACTTAGCAGTATCATGACATAAATAAATAACGAAGCTCTGAATGTAATCCTACTAAAACAAGGCATGACTGATTCATATCAATGTATGGCAAAACCCACTACAATATTGTAAAGTAATTAGCCTCCAATTAAAATAAATAAATTAATTTACAAAGAAAAGACATATGATTGGTCAGTGGGATTAAAAAAATCAATTATCATAAAGGATCATTGACATAAATATTGAAATGATCAAGAAAATGGTTGAAAGTAAAGATTAGAGTTAAATTCTAAATTGTGTTTAGGAAATGGAAGTGGATCTTGATAACAAGTGAGACAATAGCAGCAAAGTTTAGAAAAGGAAATTCTAATTGCTATAGATGATGACAGCGGGTAAGATCGTTGGATGGCATTACTGACTTGATGGACATGTGTTTGAACAAGTTCCAGGAGCTGGTGATGGATAGGAAAGCCTGATGTGCTGCAGTCCATGGGGTCACGAAGAATCAGACATGAATGAGTGACTGAACTGAACTGAATTAATACAGAATTCTATTGATGAGATACAAGTGTACCACAATTAATTGGCCATTTACACTCTGCATTGCCACATAGCTCTAACAGTAGTGATACTAGTGAGACTGTAACAACATTTACATTTTTAAATGTTAATTATAAGAGCGCATGTGTTTTGTCTTCTATCTAGACTGTAATCCTTTGAGGAAGCTTCTTTTTAATTTTCTCTTTTTGCAATAATAATTCTAAATATGAGCTTAAATTTTAAATACTTGAAAACTGTAAGTAAACCAATAATTAGTTTAACCTGATTTGCAGTATAAACACATGCATACACATAAGCCTTTATATACACAGGTGAACAAATCTATCTAGGTCAATAAAAATTATATCTAGGAGGGAGCAAAGAGTTTAATACCTTTCTTATTTTGCATAGATTTAAACAAACTTATTTACTGTTGCTGTATAGTGGCTAAGTTATGTCCAACACTTTTGCGATCCTTTAGTCTATAGCCTGCCAGGCTCTGGGCTTCCACAATAGCTAAATTGATAAAGAATCTGCTTGCAATGCAGGAGACTCGAGGTCAATCTTCCTGGGTCAGGAAGATCCCCTGGAGAAGGAAACAGCAACCCACTCCAGTATTCTTGCCTGGAGAATCCCATGGACAGAGGAGCTTGGCAGGCTATAGTTCATAGGGTCGCAAGAGTCGGACACAACTGAGTGACTAAGCCATCATCATCACTGCCAGGCTCCACTCTCCATGGGATTCCACAGGCAAGAATACTGGAGTGTGTTGCCATTCCCTTATCCAGGGAACCTTCTTGACCCAGGAATTGAACCCATATCTCCTGCTTGGCAGGAAAGTCCAAAACAAACTCATAGACAAAGTAAAAGTCTCTCAGTTGAGTCCAAATTTTTGGAACCCCAAGGATGCAATTCTTGGAATCCATGGAATTCCCCAGGCCAGAATACTGGAGTGTGTAGCCTTTCCCTTATCCAGGGGATCTTCCCAACTTAGGGATCAAACCCAGGTCTCTTGCACTGAAAGCAGATTATTTACCTGTTTAGCCACAAAGGAAGTCCAAGAATACTGGAGTGGGTAGCCTATCTCTTCTCCAGTGGATCTTCCCAACCCAGGAATTGAACCAGGGTCTCCTACATTACAGGCAGATTATTCACCAACTGAGCTTTTAGTTCAGTTCAGTTCAGTCACTCAGTCGTGTCTGACTCTTTGCGACCCCATGAATCGCAGCACACCAGGCCTCCCTGTCCATCACCAACTCCCAAAGTTCACCCAGACTCATGTCCATCGAGTCCGTGATGCCATCCAGCCATCTCATCCTCTGTCATCCCCTTCTCCTCCTGCCCTCAATCTCTCCCAGCTTCAGAGTCTTTTCCAGTGAGTCAAATCTTCACATGAGGTGGCCTAAGTACCGGAGTTTCAGCTTTAGCATCATTCCTTCCAAAGAAATCCCAGGGCTGATCTCCTTCAGAATGGACTGGTTGGATCTCCTTGCAGTCCAAGGGACTCTCAAGAGTCTTCTCCAACACCACAGTTCAAAAGCATCAATTCTTCGGTGCTCAGCCTTCTTCACAGTCCAACTCTCACATCCATACATGACCACAGGAAAAACCATAGCCTTGACTAGACGGACCTTAGTCAGCAAAGTAATGTCTCTCCTTTTGAATATGCTATCTAGGTTTGTCGTAACTTTTCTTCCAAGAAGGGAAGCCCATAAATTAAATATATAGCTGTTTAGAAAATTAAAATGAAGGTAGTCTTATTCAGGCTTCAGAAGCAAGAGAGCAGGCCTCTGACCTCCTTCTAGTCTGCCTGGAAGCTGCTTGGATTTCATAACCTATCTGCAAGCACAGCAAGTCCGGTGGCACTTTAGATAAGAAAGTGATGGGTCTTGGAATTCTCTAGCTCCTAGAGGCCTGGCCAATCATCTAGTGCCTAAGAAGTCCTTATGACTAGAAGGTGAAACCAACAGCATTGAAAAAGTTAAAGTAAAATCAGACTTGCATTTTTTGCATGCAAACTGATGATGATAATAGTTTGAAGCCTGGGATATTAAGCCCAAATTGCAATTTGAAGGATTGCTTGTGGAGTGGACTCACCACCGAGGACCCTTTCCCAATTGAAACTTAAGATTGTTGCTATGTGGGACTTCCCGGCACTGTTCAAGTCTGGATGTAGGTGTCAGCTTTATTTGGTGATGTATGGGCTGTTATCTTTCTCTCTGTTGTTTCTATTTCTTTTTGTCTAAAGATTGTGTATTAAAATTCAGTTAAATAATCCTCTAATAAAAACTGAATTTTTTTTTTTGTATGTAATGAATGTTTTCCTTTGTGAACAAATCTTTTGTGACTAAAAAGAAAGTAAAACTTTCAGCAGAACAACACCTTATATCTAAATATGCTGTGCGCTAATAAGTCACTTCAGTAATGTCCAACCCTTTGAGACCCTATGGACTGCAGACCTCCAGGCTTCTATATCCATGGGATTCTCCAAGCAAGAATACTAGACTGAGTTGCCATTTCCTTCTCCAGAGGATCTTCTCAAAACAGAGATCGAACCCTCATCTCTTAAGTCTACCTGCATTGGCACCATTGAGCACCATCAAATACAGCCACTATAACAGTGCATGGCACAAAAGAAGGGCTCAACGAATTTTGGCTAGAGCTAGCATTTTAATTACTATCACATTCACTTTCCTTCATACACAAAGATATGTGGGGAAATATGTGCGAGGAAATCCCTTAACTACTAAATACCCATACTAATATTTCTATATATTGGTATATTTCCAATAGCATTTTTGACCAGTAATAAGAAATTGAAATATATTCAAATCTTGTTTGCTTTATTTTACACTCAAAATAGTTATGATAGCATGTCTTCAATGCAAACTCATGCACAAAAGCAATGACTTTCCTAATATCCTACAGTATGTGGATACTCAAATGTAGTTTTCAGGAAAGGGAAGGTTTATGAGAAGTTTGCAGACACCTATAATATTTTTTTATAAATATATCAATTCAGTTCAGTCACTCAGTCGAGTCTGACTCTTTGTAACCCCATGGACTGCAGCATGCCAGGTCTCCCTATCCATCACTAACTCTCAGAGTTCACCCAAATTCATGTCCACTGAATTGGTGACGCCATCCAACCATCTCATCCTCTGTCATCCCATTCTCCTCCTGCCTTCAATCTTTCCCAGCATCAGGGTCTTTTCCACTGAATCAGTTCTTCACATCAAGTGGCCAAAGGATTGGAGCTTCAGCTTCAACATCAGTCCTTCCAGTGAACACCCAGGACTGTTATCCTTTGGGGTGGGCTGGTTGGATCTCCTTGAAGTCCAAGATACTCTCAAAAGTTTTCTCCAACACCACAGTTCAAAAGTATCAATTCTTCAGTGCTCAGCTTTGTTTATAGTCCATCTCTAACATCCATACATAACTACTGGAAAAACCACAGCCTTGACTAGACAGACCTTTGTTGGCAAAGTAATGTCTCTTCTTTTTAATAAGCTGTCTAGGTTGGTCAAAGCTTTCCTTCCAAGGAGTAAGCGTCTTTTAATTTCATGGCTGCAGCCACCATCTGCAGTGATTTTGGAGCCCCCAAAAAAGTCAGCCACTGTTTCCACTGTTTCCTCATCTATTTAACATGAAGTGATGGGGTCAGACTTTCTTTTTGGGCTCCAAAATCATTGCAGATGGTGATTGCAGCCATAAAATTAAGACATTTACTCCTTGGAAGGAAAGTTATGACCAACCTAGACAGCATATTAAAAAGCAGAGACATTACTTTGCCAACAAAGGTCCATCTAGTCAAGGCTATGGTTTTTCCAGTAATCATGTATGGATGTGAAAGTTGGACTGTGAAGAAGGCTGAGCACCAAATAATTGATGCTTTTGAACCGTGGTGTTGGAGAAGACTCTTAAGAGCCCCTTGGACTTCAAAGAAATCCAACCAATCCATTCTAAAGGAGATCAGTCCTGGGTGTTCTTTGGAAGGAATGATGCTAAAACTGAAACTCCAGTACTTTAGCCACCTCCTGTGAAGAGTTGACTCATTGGAAAAGACTCTGATGCTGGGAGGGATTGGGGGCAGGAGGAGGAGCCTACAGAGAATGAGATGGCTGGATGGCATCACCCGACTCGATGGATGCAAGTTTGAGTGAACCCCAGGAGCTGGTGATGGAAAGGCAGGCCTGGTGTGTTGCAATTCATGGAGTTGCAAAGAGTTGGACACGACTGAGCAACTGAACTGAACTGAACTGAACTGAACTGATGGGACCAGATGGCATGATCTTAGTTTTCTGAATGTTGAGTTTTAAGCCAACTTTTACACTCTCCTCTTTCACTTTCATCAAGAGGCTCTTTAGTTCTTCGCTTACTGCCATAAGTGTGTTGTCATCTGCATATCTGAGGTTATTGATATTTCTCCTGGCAATCTTGATTCCCGCTTGTCATTCATTCAGCCCAGCCTTTTAAATACATAATTGATTATAATGTTAGGAACTGAGGTCTAGAACTTTCTCTGCAGTGGTTGTGAACGGCAGCTGACTGCAGTCAGCTACAAGTGTTTCTCACTATCTAGACAAGCAGCTGAACCATCAGAGCCTGAAGTTCTTCAGTTTTACTCAGTACGCTCAGTTATTTAAACTTTATGGAAATATATGTGTGCTTTTTTTTTAAACATAGTAGTTATTATATCTCCACAAACTTGGCATCTCCCTTATTTAATGCTGTAGGTTTTATAGCTTCAAATCAGCAAATTTGCATCAGGAGAATATGAAAAATTAGTGACCATATGAATGAGTTTTATGTCAATGTTCAATTCTATTATAAATGTTTATGTTATTAAATAATTTAAAGATTTCAACAGGTAGATTATTTGAATTTTGTACTATAATGAAGTAATATTATATAGTTATTTCCTTTATGAGTGGATATTGTTAGTTGGGATCACATGCCTCGGATGTGTTACCTGTTAGTCTGCCAAGCTAGACTCCTTGGGAACTGGTCAGGTGCTCTGCATGAGCTGTTGTCAACTGCCAATGGAATGAGACAAGTTATGTGAGGGATCTTGTCTGTTCAACTTATTTCATGACACACTGTTTAAGGATAGAATACTTAATAAAGGATAACTTGACTATGCTTTCAAAGTCAGATGGTAACTGTTAGCACACTTAAGAAATCATCTGTTATATGCTAGTGACCTCAATCTTGATGCATATATACAAGGTGACATATTTGGCAGAACACCATTTTAGGAAGCAGTTGATATCAAGGAAGCCTTGCACAGGCAGGCTTGCACAATTGCCAATACAGATTCTTTGTAGCATCTTGATACACATAATGAAAGCCTACTTCAAACTTTCACATGGAGGTGAAACAGATGCAATGCAAGTCCTACAGATCAACACACACCAGATGAACCCTTCATCCAAGTGAAAAAAAAAAATCTGCCTTAATAATCATTAGAATGTAAGGCCCTTGGATCACAGGGAAATGTGTGTGTGTGTGTGTGTGTGTGTGTGTGTGTGCGTGCGCGCGCATGTGCGTGCATGCAGCTATCACTGTATTCTTGCATTTGTGCTTCCTTTTAGGAAGATCTGTCTAGAAAGAAAAGCATAGAAATAAGTAAAATTTTTAAATTTTAGCTAGTGTGTACCCCAGGGAGGGAGTAAATACAGACAATTTCTTTTTTTTTAATTATTATTAAATTTATTTATTTTTTTAATTACAATACTGTATTTGTTTTGCCATACATTGACACAAATCAGCCATAGGTGAACACAATCTCCCAATGCCGAAGCCCCTCCCACCTCCCACCCCACATTCTCTACTTGAATCACACGAGACCCACACCTACATATTTATGAAGCTTATCCTTTAAACTGATTTAATCATAGCTGACTTTCAATATTAAGACAAGATTAATGGAAAAGATGTCTCAGACAGAGCCATAAAGCTGGCACTGACATGAAAGTCTTTACGAACACCCCACTTTTCACTTTCATAGTTTTTCAAAATCATTTTCCAAAGTACAACATCTTGTGGCTTTCATAAAATCTCTGAAATGTCAGTATAACCATCTGTATGTCTTCTTTGGAGAAATGTCTATTTACTTCTTTGGCCCATTTTTTGATTGTGTCATTTATTTTTCTGGAATTGAGCTTCATGAGTTGCTTTTATATTTTTGAGATTAGTTGTTTGTCAGTTGCTTCACTTGCTATTATTTTCTCCCATTCTGAAGGATTCATGTTGATGCAATGGCAAAGCCATTACAGTATTGTAAAATAAAATAAAGTAAAATTAAAGAAAATATGTCAGTATAGCCAATTGCACAAGACAACTGAGACTAAGAAAGGTCATGCACAGTTCTCAGGTGGCAAATGCAAACCAAGATGTCAGCATCCACCAGAACATAGAAGCTTCTTATCATGTGTCTCCTCTGGATGGCATGTGAGCAGAGGAAGTATTATTGAAAAAATTAAGTTAGTTGCTGAATGCTATAAAATAGTATAGCATGAAGCTAGAGAGGAAACTGAATTGTATAAGAATCACTGGAAGAATGTAAATCATTAATAGTTAAAATAACTGAAGATCTAAATTTATTTGAACAGAAATATCACAGTAACATTAAATGTATTTATAAGTCTATATAAGTGAAGAAATAGTGATTATTTCAATGACCTTTACCTCTGAGACTATTATTTAGTATTTACATTTATTTAGTAGATTGAACTTCTGAGGAATTCCTCAGATCACATCCACTCAACCAAACTGGTTTTTTACCATTGATTTAGTATGACTGCCTTATGAAAGATATCCAAATCAAAAACATTTTCAGAGGCAGATGGATATTTTTGTAAGTGAATCATCTAGTGCTAAATTTATTTGCTTTGGATCTGAATCTGAGAACCAGTAAATGTTTGTAAATGTGGCTCTAAAGAGTAGTTGGGAGTAGGACATCGACTTGTGGATACTGGTATTAACAGGCAAAATTCTTATACTATTCTTTGCTATTTATATTAAAGAGTTCACATAAAATTTCCATCTTTGAATATCATTTTCCCCTTAAAATGTTTTTGATTTGGTTTCCACTCCAGAAAAAAAAAAACACATGCAGATATTGTATAGATTAATGGAAACAAGAGAAGCATAATAAACCATTTTCTATGGTCTTGCTTTTCTATTTTATGTCTCAGAACTTGAGAAGGACTTGACAGAAAAAGAAAATTTTAGCTTTCATACATATCCCTTGGGAAAATAGTTTCAGCCTTTACCTCAAGGCTTTGTAGTATGTTCCCAGGAGACAAGAATCTTGCATCCTACAAGTAAGCTCTTGAGATGGTTTCTGAAGAGTAAAACTTCTACCTGGTAGCCAGTATAAATAATTATACAGCTTATAACCAATACAATATTGTAAAGTAATTAACCTCCAATTAAAATAAATAAATTTATGTTAAAAAGAACATTAGCATCTTGACATTTAAAATGATGGCTTGAAATATATAATTTGTAGACCACATTCCTCTTTAGGATAAACTGGTGAAGATATTTTGTAAATATTCAAAAATAATTACCCAATTTTATTTCACTGTGATGTGACTATTTCCAGCAGTTACAACAGAAAAATAAAAATGTTAGACAAGAATAAGCAATTGCATCCCTTTACAGTATTTTGGGTAAAAATGCTCAGTTTATTAAAAATCTTAAATTCTTTCTGTCGTATTTTCTCTAGATCAGAGAATAAGTATTGCCTTATTTTACAACCAGTAATGTCAAAGAACAAGTTGAGACAAAATGAAGTTAAGTGATAAATTATCATGAGGAAAGGTAGGTAAATTATATTTTTTCAGTTACAACATTAAACCCATGATTAGAACAAAAGTTCTCAATATGTACAGTCCAGGTTCGATGCATGATGCTGGATGCTTGGGCCTGGTGCACTGAGACGACCCAGAGGGATGGTACAGGGAGGGAGAAGGGAGGGGAGTTCAGGATGGGGGACACGTGTACACCTGTGGTGGATTCATGCTGATGTATGGCAAAACCAATACAATATTGTAAAGTAATTCACCTCCAATTAAAATAAATACATTTATATTAAAAAATACATTTGTAATTCTCTATTATATCCAAAAATAATTGTCAGGTCTGCTATGATCCAGCACAAGGTAAGACTATTGGGAACATATGAAATAACCTGGAGTGCTGAGAGCTATGTGATTCTAACATATAGAAACTAATATGGTGATTATATTACCTAATTAAAATTACTTCATTATTTGGAAAATAAGCAAATACAGGCAAGAGATTAATTTTTACTAAATGTATTCAATGCATATTTTGGCAGAAGAGAAAATGAACTCAAAAGCCAGTGTTAGGAAACACTTTTGTTGCTCTTTAAAAACAAACAAACAAAAAACCTCTTCCACTTAAATAGAAATAACTACTGTGGAAAGTCTTTGATGAACTCTTTCAATAACCATTCCTTGCATTTTGTAGATTCAGTTATAAGTGTGAACTATTAGCTTAATAATTAGCATTAATTCTGCTTTCACAGAGTCTGTCCATATTTCCTGCTGAACTATAGCCACATTGATTCAGATACTAGTCTTCTTCCTGTATTTCTATTAAAATTTCATTACTCTAACTCTGTTCTAGCTGAATGTATGCCTTTCCTGGAGCTGCCAGATTGATCTTACAAAAATTTTAACATCATCAAAAAATAAGAACACATTTCCCAGTGGTAAATTTTAACAACTAAACTACAAGGCAAATTGGAATTGTATCATCTTTATCATAGTATACTCAGTATATTTTCATAAAAAATCAGTTTCATAATTTCTTTTCTGGCTACAACTATAAACTTGTTTAAGTAAAGAGACTAATTACTTTTAATATAGCTCACTGGTAATTGAGAGGAAAATACTCTTGCTGGCAAACAAGTTGCATTAGAAAATTTTCACTTTCATTTTCTATTCCTAACTATCCCAATTCTACTAGGTTTTCCCAGATGGTTAGCTGAGTATATGTTGCCACCATCACACTTAATTATTCAATCTACATACAAAAAATGCCTCCTTCTTAGATTAACCAGGACAAGTTGGATGATTAAAAATTTTGTAGAAAATTTAGAAATAAAAATGTATAAATTAAATACATATAGAAATCAGAATATTTATCCAAACTAATAAAACCAGGAGCTTCCTGGGCTCAAAGAATCTTGTTTAAGAATACCTCATCTGACTGTATAGAACAAGGAACTCAGCACAGTGCTATGAGATGACCTAGAGGAGTGGATGTGGGGCAGAGGGAGGGAGGTTTAAGAGAAAGGATATTTGTTTTATATACCTGATCCCCTTTGCTGAAACTAACACAATATTTTAAAGCAATTATACTGCAATAAGAAAATAATATCTCATCTGTTTTGAATTTTAGATCCATGTCCTCAAATGATACAGGGCAGCTATAGGTTGGCAGTTTTCCTAAGATCAATGAGACTCTCAACCTTTACACATCCCGTTTTTTGGACTTCTTTGCTTATGTGGACCCTTAAATTATCATGAGTTGCTTAGCTTCCTTGGCCTTTTCAGTCTGCCTAAATGTCAGTTCAGTTCAGTCGGTCAGTTGTGTCCTACTTTTTGCAACCCCATGCACTGAAGCACGCCAAACCTCCCTGTCCATTATCAACTCCGGGAATCTACCCAAATCCATGTCCATTGAGTCTGTGATGCCATCCAACCATCTCATCCTCTGTCATCCCCTTCTCCTCCTGCCTTCAATCTTTCCCACCATCAGGGTCTTTTCCAGTGAGTCAGCTCTTTGCATCAGGTGGCCGAACTATTGGAGTTTCAGCTTCAACATCAGTCCTTCCAATGAACACCCAGGACTGATTTCCTTTAGAATGGACTGGTTGGATCTCCTTGCTGTCCAAGGGACTTTCAAGAGTCTTCTCCAAAACCATAGTTCAAAAGCATCAGTTCTTCGGCACTCAGCTTTCTTCACAGTCCAATTCTCACATCCATACATGACTACTAGAAAAACCATAGCCTTTACTAAACTGATTTAGGGTGTCCTAAAAAAAATGACATATCTTTAATAATATCTAGAATAATTTATATAATCTTTTTTCATATATCAATTTATCTCACTGTACACCCTTTATTAGTCTTTCAGGCCTTATGTCTCATCCTCTAATAACTCTTCAGAGAATCACAGGTTGGACAGAGTCACACACCCCAACATGTTAAGTGATCCCACACATCATTATTTCCAAGTCTACATTAGATGCTTTTGCTTGTTGCTATAAAAACATAACACAGAAAAGTGTCTCCTCTAATAGCACAGTGCTCATTCTCACTTTAGGAATGCAATAAACAGTTGTCATGATAAAAATACATTTTATGAGGTGGTTGGGGAAAACACCAAAAATAAAAAGATACTCTCTGGAATGGAAAAAAAAAGAAGAAGGAAAATTTCAAGTTTAATACCAATGTGTTGTTAAAGTACTGGGCCCATCTAGATAGTTGGAGATGATCCCCTATTTAAGATCATTTGATTAGCAACCTTAAATTTCCTTTGTCAAGATTTGCAACATATTCACAAGTATTGGGAATGAGGATATGAACATCTTTGAGGGACAACTATTCCTACCACAATAACTACTGAAGCAATAAGAAAATATTTTCTGAATTAATTTATCAAAATTACCACTCAAGTTCCATGCCATTCTATTTTTCCAAAATTTTAATCACCACCAGGATTAAAGAATTTTTTTTTTTTTTTTTTACCACTAGCAGAGCCTGGAAAAAGTCAGATTTTATTTCAATCCCAAAGAAGAACAATGCCAAAGAATGTTCAAACTACCACAAAATTGAGCTCATTTCACATGCTAGCAAGGTAATGCTCAAAATCCTTCAAGCTAAGCTTCAATAGTACATAAACTGAAAATTTCCAGATAGAAAAGGCAGAGGAACCAGAGATCAAATTGTAAGAATCCACTGGATCATATACAAAAAGCAAGAGAATTCCAGAATTTTTTTTTACTTCTGCTTCATTGACTTCACTAAAACCTTTGACTATGTGCATCACAACAAACTGTGGAAAATTCTTAAAGAGATGGAAATACCAGACCACCTTACCTATCTCCTGAGAGACTTGTAGGCATGTCAAGAAGCATGGATTGGGAAAGGAGTACATCAGGGCTGTATTTGTCACCCTGCTTATTTTATTTATATGCAGAGTACATCATATGGAATGCCAGGCTAGATGAATCACAAGCTGGAATCAAGATTGCTGGGAGAAATATCAATAAATTTAGATATGCCCTTATGGCAGAAAGCAAAGAGGAACTAAAAGAAGAGAGTAAAAAGCTGGCTTAAAACTCAACACTTAAAAAGCTAAGATCATTGCATTTAGTACCATCACTTCGTGGCAAATAGAATGGTAAACAGTGGAAACAGTGACAGACTTTGCTTTCTTAGGCTCTAAAATCACTGCAGATGGTGATCTCAGCCATGAAATTAAAAGATACTTGCTCCTTGGAAGAAAAGCCATGGCAAGCCTAGACAGCATATTAAAAAGCAGAGACATTACTTTGATGACAAAGTTTTTGACTATTCAAAAGTATGGTTTTTCCAGTAGTTATGTATGGATGTGAGCTGGACCATGAAGAAGGCGGAGCACTGAATAAATGATATTTTTGAACTGTGATGCTGGAGAAGACCCTTGAGAGTCCCTTGGACTTCAAGAAAATCAAATCAGTCAATCATAAGGAAATCAATCCTGAATATTCATTGGAAGAACTGATGCTGAAGTTCAAACTCCAATACTTTGGCCACCTGATACAAAGTGCTGACTAACTGGAAAAGACCTTGATGCTGGGAAAGATTGCAGGCAGGAGGAGAAGGGAACAACAGAGAATGAGATGGTTGGATGGCATCAAAGACTCAATGGACATGAGTTTGATCAAACTCTGGGAGATGATGAAGGACAAGAAAGACTGGCGTACTTCAGTTCATGGGGTCACAGAGTTGGACACGGCTGAGAGACTGAACAACAGTAGCAGCAAGCAGAGCCTAATGTGAATGGTTAATGTTATTGAATTCTTATTTGTTTTAAAGCTTATGCTCATTTATTATTTTATGGTTTGTTTTCAATAATTAATGAAGATGGAGTTTAGAATCAATTAGACATCAGTTGAGCTATACAATACTATCGTCAACCAAAAATTGACAGGTAACCTTCCCCAGTTATCTCCCTCTGTGGTTTCTCTCCCCTAACTCTAAGATTAAAATAGAAGATTGACTAATGAAAAAGGGATGCTGCATTGACCTGATTTAATTGCATACATTTATGATCTTTGAGATTTCAGAAAATAAAAATGTGACTGAGGCAAAAGGAATATTGATGCTGTGCTCAATGCTTGCCTTGACTCATAGATGGTAATCTTAAATATAGAAAAATATTTCAGATTGAACATATTCAATTCAATTCAGGCTAGCAATTTTTAAAGTGGAATATATAAAAACAAAGAGGCTTTTAATCTAGAATTTCCTGTTTCTTGGAATTATTCTCCTTTGTGTCTGAGAAAGTTGAAAGTTATGGTTATAACTTTGGCAAGAGCTCAGAAGAATCAGTTAACTAAACTTCTTTCTAATGGAATTTAATTTCAATGTTACCTATAAAATAGCAAGATGTATATTCTTCATCAATAAGCAAGTGAAAACTATCATTATACATATTGTTACTTAACATACATTTCATAAAATCTGATGCTTTCTTTTCTAACTCAGAGTTTACTCTTTGAGAGTATTAATTTGTTGCTATCCATAATTAATTTTTTTTTCTTTCCTTGTCATGGAATAAAATGTTAAGTATACATTAGTAAATGTTGAGGTAAAATTTACTGACACTCTAAAAAATACAGCTGAAATTCCGGATATTTAGCAGCAAATGTAAATTTGAGACAGCAGCGTTGTCAGATTAGTTTGGAAACGACTTCCCTTGCTCATTGCCTTTTATTAGCCACCCTATCTCCATAGTTGTGTGGTGAATCAAGACATTTTCACATAGCCTTCTGCACCCCTTTACAGGTGAGCCCTTGATTGATCTCCCTTTACCCACTCTTTATCTAACCCTCACTGTTTCCTCCATAAAGCACGTCCAAATGTACTGAAAGCTCATCACAATTAGTTGATTCTTTGGTGTGCCTTCTGCTCACTCTACTCCGATCAGATGAGCTGTTTTTAAATGGCTAATATCAGTTGATTTTTATTTGTGAGTAAACTAACACTAAAGCAAAAGGAGATTTGAGAGAAAATAGCAAATATACTTGGAGAAGGAAGTGGCAACCCACTCCAGTGTTCTTGCCTGGAGATTCCCAGGGACAGAGGAGCCTGTTGGGCTGCCATCTGTGGGGTCGCACAGAGTCGGACACGACCGACGCGACTTAGCAGCAGTAGCAGCAGCAAATATACTATGGTATTCTTTAAGATTACAGATGCATGTAAACTGTAGGCAATTCATTATAATTGGGATTAGTATAAAATAAATAATGATATTTATTAATTAAAGAATATATACCTTCCTTGTAAGAAACGAAGCACCAGTCTATGTTCAATGCAGGATGCAGGATGCATGGGACTGGTGCACAGGATGATTCAGGGAGATGATGTGGGGTGGGAGGTGGGAGGGAGCTTCGGCATTGGGAGATCGTGTTCACTTGTGGCTGATTCATGTCAATGTATGGCAAAACAAATACAGTATTGTAATGTAGAATAAAGTATTTAAAAATAAAAATAAAAACACTTCAAAAAAAAAGAATATATACCTTGTGAAAAAGCCATAATCCCATTAAGATAGAAGCAAATTTCTATACACATAAATATTTTAAGACAGTTTTAGCTATATATAGACACACACATCACACACACACACACACACACACACATATATATATAATATTTAGATCTTGTTTTTAAACAACTTTTTGGAGGAACAAACTTATTCTGGCTCTCATGATTTCCAACAAAAAGGTTGTTTCTGTGGTGAGGGTTCAGTTATTCTAAACATCATGCTTATTTTTAAGCTTGGGTTTGTGCCAGTATTGGCTCTCCTTTGCAAATGAATCAAGAAGTATATTGTTCTTCATGGTTGCAATTGGGCATTCTAAAATTTCAAATTGTGATAGATGTTTTGGCTTTTTATTTTTATTTTTGGTAATGACTACCTCCCTTTGAATTCTGAAATAACCTGACTATATGAATTTGGGCAAATTATTTGTTATGTTAGGCTCAGGGTCTATACAGAGACAATGAAAATTTAAAATAGGAACAATCATAACTGCGGTAAGATTGAAACAAATTGATATATTTAAGTTAAATAGAATAGTGACTTGCATATACCACATGCATGCTACCAATTTTGACAGTAGGATTACTTTTCTGGGGGCTTTCACATTATTAGTGGTTGAGTAAAAATATAGAACACAGATCTCAGTTATGAAATATTAATAAAATAGATACTATATGTAGATCAGCTCATAATTGATGTTGAATAAATAAATATCATGAGCTGTCTTACACTTCCAAATTTACCATAGGAAATCATATGATTATCTCAATAGATGCAGAAAAAGCCTTTGACAAAATTCAGCATCCATTTATGATAAAAACTCTCCAGAAAGCAGGAATAGAAGGAACATACCTCAACATAATAAAAGCTATATATGACAAACCCACAGCTAACATTATCCTCAATGGCGAAAAATTGAAACCATTTCCCCTAAAGTCAGGAACAAGACAAGGGTGTCCACTTTCACCACTACTCTTCAACATCGTACTGGAAGTTTTGGCCACAGCAATCAGAGCAGAAAAAGAAATACAAGGAATCCAAACTGGAAAAGAAGAAGTAAAACTCTCACTGTTTGCAGATGACATGATCCTCTACATAGAAAATCCTAAAGACTCGACCAGAAAACTACTAGAGCTAATCAGTGAATATAGTAAAGTTGCAGGATATAAAATCAACACTCAGAAATCCCTTGCATTCCTATACACTAATAATGAGAAAGTAGACAAAGAAGTTAAGGAAACGATTCCATTCACCATTGCAACGAAAAGAATAAAATACTTAGGAATATTCCTACCTAAAGAAACTAAAGACCTATATATTGAAAACTATAAAACACTGATGAAAGAAATCAAAGAAGACACTAATAGATGGAGAAATATACCATGCTCATGGGTTGGAAGAATCAATATAGTGAAAATGAGTATACTACCCAAAGCAATCTACAGATTCAATGCAATTCCCATCAAGCTACCAGCAGTATTTTTCTCAGAACTAGATCAAATAATCTCAAGATTTGTATGGAAATACAAAAAGCCTCGAATAGCCAAAGCAATCTTGAGAAAGAAAAATGGAACTGGAGGAATCAACTTGCCTGACTTCAGGCTCTACTACAAAGCCACAGTCATTAAGACAGTATGGTACTGGCACAAAGACAGAAATATAGATCAATGGAACAAAATCGGAAAGCACTGAGATTAACCCACACATCTATGGACACCTTATCTTCGACAAAGGAGGCAAGAATATACAATGGAGTAAAGACAGTCTCTTTAACAGGTGGTGCTGGGAAAACTGGTCAACCACTTGTAAAAGAATGAAATTAGACCCCTCTCTAACACCATACACAAAAATAAACTCAAAATGGATTAAAGATCTAAATGTAAGACCAGAAACTATAAAACTCCTAGAGGAGAACATAGGCAAAACACTCTCCGACATAAATCACAGCAGGATCCTCTATGATCCATCTCCCAGTATACTGGAAATAAAAGCAAAGATAAACAAATGGGATCTAATTAAAATTAAAAGCTTCTGCACAACAAAGGAAACTATAAGCAAGGTGAAAAGACAGCCTTCAGAATGGAGAAAACAATAGCAAATGAAACAACTGACAAACAACTAATCTCAAAGATATATAAGCAACTTATGCAGCTCAACTCCAGAAAAATAAATGATCCAATCAAAAACTGGGCCAAAGAACTAAATAGGCATTTCTCCAAAGAAGACATACGGATGGCTAACAAACACATGAAAAGATGCTCAACATCACTCATTATCAGAGAAATGCAAATCAAGCCCACAATGAGGTATCATTTCACACCAGTCAGAATGGCTGCGATCCAAAAGTCTACAAGCAGTAAATGCTGGAGAGGGTGTGGAGAAAAGGGAACCCTCTTACACTGCTGGTGGGAATGCAAACTAGTACAGCCATTATGGAAAACAGTGTGGAGATTCCTTAAAAATTGCAAATAGAACTGCCTTATGACCCAGCAATCCCACTGCTGGGCATACACACTGAGGAAACCAGAAGTGAAAGAGACACATGTACCCCAATGCTCATTGCAGCGCTGTTTATAATAGCCAGGACATGGAAGCAACCTAGATGTCCATCAGCAGATGAATGGATAAGAAAGCTGTGGTTCATATACACTATGGAATACTACTCAGCCCTTAAAAAGAATAAATTTGACTCAGTTCTAATGAGATGGATGAAATTGGAACCGATTATACAGAGTGAAGTAAGCCAGAAAGAAAAACACCAATACAGTATACTGACACATATATATGGAATTTAGAAGACAGTAATGATGACCCTATATGTGAGACAACAAGAGACACAGAGGTATAGAGTGGACTTTTGGACTCTGAGGGAGAGGGAAAGGGTGGGATGGTTTGGGAGAACGGCAGTGAAGCGTGTGTATTTTCCTGTAAGAAACGAAGCGCTAATCTATGTTTGGTGTAGGATGCAGGATACATGGGGCTGATGCACAGGATGATTCAGGTAGAGGATGGGGGTGGGAGGTGGGAGGGGGCTTCGGCATTGGGCGATTGTGTTCACCTATGGCTGATTCATGTCAATGTATGGCAAAACAAATACAGTATTGTAATTAAAAAAATAAATGAATTTAATTATAAAAAAAAGAATATAGATTGAAGAGTGGAGATACAAATAGGGAGAGGTGAGAAGAATATGAAATATTCACAAGTCCTGGGAACAGAGAACAAAAACCTGAAGTTTCTCTAGTTTTGTACTGTTGTTAAGGAAGTCTTGCTTTACAAATGTATGGTGCCAAGCTCAACACCCTTAAAATAAAAAATAATTTTATCTTTAAAGAGCTTAAGGTAGTGAAAATAAAAGTGAACTTAGACCCCAGAGATGAAAAGTTTCCAGATGGGGAACACGTGTATACCTGTGGCAGATTCATATTGATGTATGGCAAAACCAATACAAGATTGTGAAGTAATCAACCTCCAATTAAAATAAATAAATTTATATTAAAAATGAAATAAAAAAGAAAAGTTTCAACATGCTCTATTATTGCTCAAGTACAACAGTGAATCTTGCTGTTTAAATGGGCACAGAATTTCTTTCTCATTCAGTAATCCATACATAACCTGAAATAGATTATTACAGTGTAGTTAAATAATTGATGTATCAAAGATTTCTATGTGACTCATTCATAATTAAAACCCTATGATTTATTATTTTTCCAACTAGTTCCATCACATGTATCTTTCTCCTGCTAAAAATAAGAATAAGAGATTTATCCTTCTTTTATGATTGATCTATGGCCATTCCAATATAAATTTCATAGAGAGTCTTCCATTAAGCTAGTAAAATGTGATTGATGGAGAGAGGTTGTCAATCCCTAGTATCTTCTAATATAGTGAAATTTGGGACTTTGTTCACTTGGAATTTGTAAGAAAAATTTACTTTGAAGAATAGTTAATATTATTTTTAGTGTCTTGTGTTATTATGAACCAGGCATACACATCCTAAAAGGCTGCAGGCTACAAGGTCATTTAACAAAACTTCCCATTCAGTGATAAAAACAATGGCAAGCACATGCCACCTGGTGTGAATTACTGATTATTCTGGGATATGTTTGCTGGAGCATATGTAAGAACTGGATACTTAATTAAGTTTGGGAGAATTTCAGGAATACAGGCTATATTGGATTGCTTTCCATTGATTTAGGCTTTTCTTGGAACACTTATCCTTAAGCCAAGAGTGATGATATTCAACTATTGGGAGTGATCACACTGACTTGACATGTTAACATTCTAAATTATCCTTTTTTTCTATAACTCTCTCATTAGGGAATGAACTATTTCTCATTAATGAAATTAATCAATCAACAAATCAATCAATGAATAAGCCTCATGTCCAAAACCTTCATTCTGAATTACATAAGTTGTGGCAAAAAAAATTTTTAATGTGTAAATTTCAAATATATGCAGTTTCACTGGATCTGTTGCTGATTTCACAACAATGCTAACTGTCAGGTACACAGACTAATGAATCTAATGTTGACTTGGAGTTATTGCACCAAAGATTTGTCAAATAACTTTTGATCATATTGTAAGAAAATATTATATGTAAATGAAATAGAGCAATAATAAAACATTACTGGACTTTGTTCTTGATCCAGGGAATTAATATTCATTGCATATAAACTTCACAACAAACTCTAACGTTGCTTTTTAGATTTTTCACAAATTGAAAACTGCATTTCATGGGGAAAGGATGTTAAATTACATGTCTAAGTTCAACTCATTGATATCTGTAGTATATTTTATTATCTCCATCTATATTTGGCATTCCCATATGAAGTCTTCCTCTGTGATGGACAATGATACATTCCACATGTAGGACTTAGGCATAACCATAGACTTGCCTTGGCCAATGAAATGTGGTTAGAAGTATTAATAATATGTTTCACTTCTGAGCAGAAGCTTTAAGAGCCTTTATGTGATTCATCATTTTGCTCTGTCATGAGAAATAGCAATTTTTAAAATAGAGCCTATTGCATCAGTGCTGAAATGATATGGAATAGAATTTCATCCAACTCAATATAGACATGTAGCGTGTGCTAGAAATAAACTTTCATTGTTAGCCACTGACATTTTGGGGTCATTTGTTACTATCACATAATCTTTCCTGACTGACACAGAACCAGAGAAAGGGTATGCACTCAAGTTAATCTGAAGGCCCGCTTGTACTGCTATTTTGTTTTCTTGAAAGAAATAAATGCCTTAGCATTAAGTTTTTCATATTTCTTGACAATACACTCTACACTTGTACATTTAGATGTCTCTGAATTCATTTACTTAGTGATTTGTCTTCTGCTCTTTGATTTCTATTGCTTCATGTCTTTGTGCCATCATTTATTTCAACAAACAAACAAAAAGCAACAACAGATAAAGAAGCACATCCGGTTTTCTTTCCCTTTTATCTAATAATATTTACAATGCTTAAAACCTGGCTTATGATTTCTTTTGCTCTAAAAATGTTTTCTGATTATCTGCATATTTATTGTGAAACAGTGAAACCAATCAAAGCTGTTTTTAGTGTTAGTTATCATGGTGTCACGATAGTTCACATGGCTCTTATGTCTAAATTAAGTAAATTAATGTATTTAGTTATTACGTTTTAACTGCATTATGTGTCTTTATCCATAAGTGAGAAAAACTCATTTTCAGTGGAACCAGAGTTTGTTCTTACCACATGTGGGATATAAAAGCCTTTACATAGTCCTGGAGGAAATCATGTTACAAGAAATATTGTTCAACAACATCTCCACTATTTTATAAAATACCTAGTTAGTAAATTCCTCATGTGCTGAGGTCTTGCCATTTTGCTGTTGGGCAAGGCTGGGTGAAGTTGCAGGTAGAAGGCAGTTCAGTGATTTGACTGTGTGAAATATTTTCACTCAAAAATAAATAATTAGGACATCCTTAAGGATAAAAGCAACAGCACAAAAGATGCTGGCTCAGATTTGGTCAAGTTTGTAATATACCCTTGAAGCCAAATAAAAATCATAGTACTTTTTTCAAAAATTCTTCTTTTTTTTTGCTCTTAATTTAGTTAATACTTTTCTTTATTTTCTTTTTTAAATTTTTTTTAAATTTTATTTTTACTTTATTCTACTTTACAATACTGTATTGGTTTTGCCATAGATTGACATGAATCAGCCACAGGTATGTGATTTTTAAATAGTAATATTGTGTTAAGGAAGATACTAACAATGTTATGCTGTGATATATATTTCTTTTAAAAATTACCTATATAGTCTAGCATTCTTTTTGAAGATTCAGGTAGTAAGATTTGTATAAATAGTAAGCTAAAACGAAAATTACTTTAATTATAATCACTGCTTGAAGTGAAGCGAAAGTCGCTCAGTCATTTCCGACTCTTTGCAACCCCACAAACTGTAGAGTCCATGGGATTCTCCAGGCCAGAATACTGGAGTGGGCAACCTATTCCTTCTCCAGGGGATCTTCCCGACCAAGGAATTGAACCAGTGTCTCCTGCACTGCAGGCGGATTCTTTACCAACTGAGCTATCAGGGAAGTCCTATAATCACTGCTTACATAATTCAAATTTTGTTCTCACTTATTATAATTTTCTGGTGGTGCTCTTTTCTTTCTACGTTTTAAGTGAATCTTGTACACCTGTGTGCAGAGGTAAAAGGAAGACTGAAACTTATTAACAGTGCCAATTGTGAATAAAAATTTTATCATTAGCTTTACTCTATAACAAGTTCCTAACCCACTGTTCGTTTTGTTTTCATAATAATAGTATGATCCAAGACAAACTTAAAACTCTTAAGTACTTCTTCCTGAGAAACTTGCGAAAGGATCTCACAGGGAAATTATATATATACATATATAAAATATTTTACTAACCCAGAATTTACTAACTCTGGGTATTTTATAAAATAGTGGAGATGTTGTTGAACAATATTTCTTGTAAATATATTACAAATTTATTATATATATATATATATGAATTATACCTGAATTTTTTAAAATCTGGGAAAGTATACTTTAAAAATCTATATAAAGCCTCAGAAAGCTATAACAAAGCAAACAGAAACTAAAGTAAATTGTCATTGGAAAGAAAGAAAGTGAATGAGTGAATTTATATCTTTTTCAGGGTTTTGTCATATTCTAATCAGTGCCATGAAAATCAGCTAAAATTTCTTTAGAATAATTCAGTATTTCTGACTTGAAAAACCAGAGAACAGGCTTTAGGACAATTAGTTCCTGGAATTTCAGAGGTAAATTCTAGAAAGAACACTGCTGCAGGGGAACATACAAAATTCCATGTAGAGTTTTTTCCCTAAATGCTCAACTTTTCATGGACAGTGCAGAGAAACATTAAAAATTCAGAACTTTCTACAATATATAATTTACAATGTCCAAGATATAATTCAAAATTACTCAGTAAGTGAATAAATAGGAAAATATATCTTCTCAAGAGGAAAGACAAACACTATACAGAAACTGAGATGCTCTAGATATTGAAATTAGCAAAGGTTTTAAAGCAGTTTACTTTATGGTCAAAAATGTCAAGGAAAATATGTTCATAGTAGACAAAGAAAAATCTTGTCTGGGAAATAGAAAAATTAAAATTGAACCAAGTTCTAGATTTGCTAAATCATTATCTGAAATTACCAAAAAAAAAAAAAAAAAAAGCAGCTCAGGATGTACTTAACAGTAGAGTAGAGATGACAGATAATATTTAGTAAGCTTGAAGACGGATCAAAAGAAATTATCCAATCTCATGTACAGAAAAAAAAAATGATAAAACTTTTAACAGACACTTTGGTATCTGTAGGACTGTACAAAAAGTATAGCATACATGTAATTTGGTTTCCAAAGGTAGATTAGAAAGTGAATATCTTGGAATATTTTAAAGAAATAAAGTCTAAATGTTTGAAGAAACTTTTAAAAAGAAATAAAGCCTAAATGTTTCCCAAATTTAGTGAAAATATTAATTTACAAATCCCTGAAGCTTAGTGAAAACAATCAAGTATCAATCTAAATTGAGACATATATATATATATATATATATATATGCCTCTAGGCAATATATATAGATTGAGACATATATATATATATAGGCATATCATATATATATAGACATATATATGGTAGATATATATAGGCATATCACAGACATATATATATGTCTACATATATGTCTATAGACATATATATGTCTATATAGATATATAGACATATAGATATATAGACATATCATATATATATAGGCATATATATATATAGGCATATAGATGTATAGACATATCATATATATATATATATATATATATATATAGAGAGAGAGAGAGAGAGAGAGGGCATATCACAGTTAAAAGCCAAAGGGTCACAAAGATTCGGGCACAACTGAAGTGACTTAACAAAACACACATCAGAGTCAAACTGTGAATGTGTGTGTGTGTGTGCACTCAGTTGTGTCCAACACTTTGCAGTCCCTAGACTGTAACCTACCAGGCCCCTCTGTCCTTGGAATTTTCCAAGCAAGAATAATGGAGTGGCTTGCCATTTCCTACTCTAGGGGATCTTCCTGACCCAGGTATTGAACTCACAACTCTTCTGTGTCTCCTGTATTAACAGGCAGACTCTTAATCACTGAGGCACCAGGGAAAATTTTCTGAATAAAAATACAATTAATTTCCCAAGAAAACAAATCATTTTCTCCCTGACATTCACATCCATATGAGTATCTTCCAGTTCAGGCTATATATAACCATTCTGATGGTTTCCTTCCGAATAGATAAACTATATCTTACAACATAGTTCATATAGTTATGCAGGTATATACATCTATAGCATTTATGCTCTTGCATTCTTTAAGAAAAACTTCTCAAATCAGAGGTTCTGTGCCTTCAAATATCTCTCAGTGGTGGGCAGACATTCTTCCAGTTATTAGTGTCTTCCCTACCCCAGCAGTCCAAAGATTCAAAACATCATAGGACTTATATAGCAGATTTTGTAACATATATTATTTTAATGAACAATTTTTGCAAGATTTTTCAAAAAAAAAAAAAAAAGCTTAAGAAATGAAGATGGGACCTCCTAAAATCGGCATAATCTTTCACATGAAAAGAAAGTGTTAATCACTCTGTCATGTCCAGCTCTGCGACTTTATGGATGGTAGCCCTGCCTGGCTCCTCTGTCCATGGCGTTCTCCAGGCATGAATACTAGGGAATGGACCCGGATCTTCTGTACAACAAGCAGATTTTTACCATCTGAGCCATTTCATTGTTGAGATTATGTGCTTGAGAAAAGCATGATGTTTTGGCAGTATTGTTTGGCAATATTGTTGCCACTTATTTTTGCAAAGTTTTCCATTCTGTACTTAAACACTGATATTTCAGAGATGCAGTATCTCTGCAAATATAGTGAGAAAATCAAATGCAAATTTAATAAGAAAAACTATTTGTTCTTTTTTGAGGAGGACTATTCAGATTTTGTAAATAAATGCAAATTAATCTCTAGGGAATATCAGCATTGTCTGAAATCCCACGTAATTTTCTCAGGTGTTTATTTTTTGCACAAAGATCAAGAAAAGGGAGAAAACAAAATGAAGGTTGAAGGCATTCAGGTGCACTACATATTCTGTAAGGTCTAGAATTTTGTTCGTTCTACATGATGTCCAAGAGAGTCCTGGTTAAATCCCCTTTCTACAGGGAGCTTTTGAATGACTCCTGCTGGCCTTCTCTCTCTGACAACTGATTTCAGAATTGTAAGAAGAGCATCAGACATCAATATCTTAGGTAAGTATTTCAGGTGATCCAAGCTTGGTGCCAGAGTTTAGAACCACTGCCCTGGGAATTTTATGAGAATCTACTCATTTTTATTTGGTTCTAGGTATATGAATTAAAGTAATGTTGAATTCAGTTTTATGTTCTCTGTGTAGTATTAACATAACAGCTTTTTTAATAGCCATCACAATATCACTCCCAAATTTCTGATGGAATTTCAAAAAAAAGTAGAAGGGGACAGCAGAGGATGAGATGGTTATATAGCATCACTGACTCAATGGAGGTAACTTTGAGCAAACTCCAGGAGATACTGAAGGACAGGGAAGCCTGGAATGCTGCACTATATGGGATCACAAAGAGGTGGACAGGATTTAGTGACTGAACAATAACCACAGCAAATCCCCTTAAATGAACACTGATGCTGCTGCTGCTAAGTCGCTTCAGTCGTGTTTGACTCTGTGCGACCTCATAGAGGGCAGCCCACCAGGCTCCCCCATCCCTGGGATTCTCCAGGCAAGAACACTGGAGTGGGTTGGCATTGCCTTACACATATATAAAATAGGTGAAGATTGAGGTCGGTACCGTCAACATCCTTAGTCTCCCTGCATTCCTTAAGAAGTAAACACAAGTGAGAATTCACAACTGTTCTTCCCTTAAAAAATGCCAGAG
The DNA here is from genome assembly GCA_917880005.1 of Nanger dama. NCBI lineage: Eukaryota > Metazoa > Chordata > Mammalia > Artiodactyla > Bovidae > Nanger > Nanger dama. Next base: position 3,660,461 of record CAKJTW010000014.1, on the reverse strand, counting down.
GCGAAGCCAGGAAGCCTTCATTACTGCTGGCCCCAGAATCTTGCCCCATATTAAAGCTTTAATCAAAAGAGGGACATTCAGGTTGTTTCCTGCCATCTGCTTGCTCTAGCCAAATTCTCCTTTCGTATTTAAGTTGGTCGTTTTTCAACAGTCTACAGAAAGGAAACGCTTGGCTCACACATTGTTCAGTTTATCATTCCCCTCAGTGAATAAATGCAGATGCTGCAAACCTTTAAATAAATGATTGGTAAATATTTGGAACTTTAATAAAAAAAAAAACTCTGAGGGAATATAGAAGTCTCCAGTCTCCCTCTTTCTTGCTGCTAGGCAACTTGATGAAAACAGATCTTTCTAATCTGTAGAGTCTGTTAAAACTGCTGAAATGAAGTTTCTAATGATGTAAAATGAATTCTGAGATAGTGTGATATATTTCAATTTGTGTGGAAGGAGCTGTTAAATCTAAATCCTATCTAAACTTTTTCTTTTTGATTTACTCACTTAAATGTGAGACTCTTTCACTATTGCATTTTTCTACTGTACAATGGTGGAGTTTAGAGGTGATAACAATTGACTTCTACCTAGATTTATGGTGATTCTATGTGAAGCAAGGAACAGAAAATGCTGACTAAAATTTAGCTGTATGCCCACGGCCCTTTAGATTCTTTGACTTTTTAATAACCTACACAAATGTGTAGGTTATTTCAGGCTGAATGAAATCTCATAAATACCATTTTGATAAAAAATGCATTCATTTTTTGCATCTCTGAGTAAAGCTTCTCACAGTGATCTATTACAATGCTTAAATGTTTAACCTTTTGTAGGACATAAAAAAATGCTTTGCTTTCAAAATAAGGTGCATTTCTTTTGTGTATGCTGTGGGAGCTGAACAGACTTCTGGATTAATTATTTGCAAGCCATTTGTGAGTTGAGATTCTCAAGTTTCAAAGCAAAGACATGGAAAATTTAATTGTAATAATTACTTCATGTTATTTTAATATTTTCATGGGAGAAATATAATTCAAGAGAACTATTTTCCTATTTTTTCAGTACTGTGAAAGAAGATGTAAACTCACTATAAAGAAGTAGTTGCAACTTCATTTTCTTTCATTGTGACCACCCAAGGTTTTATTTATTTTTAGTATCAACATATTATCCTATACAATTAATAACAGTTCAACTTGATATAGTGTTCCACTGAAAAATAAATATGGTGTTTGAAATACTACTGTTTAATATTTCCTGAATTTAAAAGTATGTTTCTAATCTGGTAAAAAGTCAAATGATTCATGTTTATTTAGTGATTCTTTCCATTCCAAATGTTGCAAAAACTTTATATGATTCTTTTTCCAGTTTATAAAAGTGTGTATTAAGATGATTTATTTTAATATTTTGTGTGATTTGAACAAATCTTTTAAATTTTTATTATTATTAATATAATCACTAATAAATCTATAAATACATCATTGTAGTCTGCTGTATTTATTAGAAATAATGGTCTTGGGTTCCTTTAAGACTCTAATATCTTTTTATTAACAGAAGGGAAGCATGTTTATAGATATAATTACCTGTATTTAATGAAAATAATCATGTCACTTTGTATGGGACTTAATGCTCTCCATGAGAAAAAATGTGGGTCTTGAATAGATTGAATTTACCAGTTAAGTATCACCTTCCATTAAATGTGAATCAGAATCAAGGTACATAGTGACAGTTAAAGATATCTTTATACAGCTGACAATTTCAAAAGGAAGATGTACAGAAAAAGGAAAAAAAATTCTTACCTTGAATAATTTGAACTATTTTCCTAGTTTGTGGGCACATTTCTCCCTTAGTCATACATCTATATAGTGCCTGGCTCAGCGCTAAAGTTTTCATATGAACAAATGACCGAAGTTATTTTGCAGGGATTAACTCTAGGAGGTCTGGTCATGAATGATTAAAACTATGGACATTTTTAGGCTGTCACACAACTATCTAAATAATTTATGCACCAAAGTGTAGATTTGAGAGTATGTACTCTACTTGTGACTTCTTGTTCAGAGAAAACAGCCTACACAAATCAATGCATTACTCAATCTGTATTGTCAATAAAAAGAACAGGCTGTATAGTTATTTTTAAGGAATACTTTTATATATGTTATCATACATATATACATTTGAAATATCTAGGTGTCACATTTTCATATAAATAGGCTAACATGATACTTCAGTAGTAGGTGGGGCATTTTCATACATGTGTGTTAGTAGCTCAGCTGTGTCCATCTCTTTGCAACCTCATGGACTTGCAACTATTCTTGCAACCCAGGCAAAATTACTAGAGCAGGTTGCCATTCCCTTCTTCAGGAGATCTTCTTGACCCACAGATTGAACCTGGGTATCCCGAATTACAGGTGGATTCTTTACCATCTGAGACACCAGGGAAGTGGCAGTTATGTGAACATTAATAAATTGATCATACCTCTTCCAAACCTTAATCTCACTATTAAATGAGTAAGTTGTCTTCATTCATTTCATTGTCCTTTCTTCTCATTAATTGGAATGAATTTTTCTACCCTTATTAAATTTTATATTACCAAGCCTAAAAAGCACTTAGTTATTTTAAGAAGCACACAAAAGACCATAGAATCTGAAGTTATATGCCTGAACTAAGAAGGGAATCATAGTATTTAATACAAATACTTTAGAAATGTAACCTTTATGCCTCCCAATGGCCACTGCCTATAGTTTATTAAGTCCCTATTTTACTCTCTACAGTGTTCACCCATATTCAGTGGTGTTCACCCATATTCCTAGTCTGTATTTTTGGATCTCTTTGATTTAATTATACACTTATCATGCCATATTTCTTACTCTGGCATGAAAATTTGATCTTGCTTTCCAATAATGTCTTTTTAGGTATCTTAACTTTGGTATTCTTCATTGTTAGCTGATTTCTGATTATATTTAATAATAAAAAATAAAGGTAAAAATTACTGATGATGTTGATGATAATGATAGAAGAGGGAATTTATGACCTAGAGTTATAATGACTTATATTCAATATTTAATTTCCATAATAAATCTGTGAGGAGGATATTATTAATATTATTTTTCAGAAGAAAAAGCAAGACATTAGATGGGTTAAATAAATTGTTCAAAGTTGTATAATTGATAACCAATAAAACTTAGATTTTACCCCCATCTGACTCAAAGTCCTGTTTTCTTTTGGGGACTACAAACTATGGGTTTACAATGCCTACACTTTCCCAGCTTTAAGACAGAAGAAAAAGCCTGGAGTCATCAACGGAGACAATGGTTTAATGGATGGGGAATCTTACACATCTGGAGCAAAGTTTGGAGAAAGAGCCGTCTGGATGCAATGCATGGTAAGCAGGACATTGCCGCTTTCTTTGCTCCCAGGTGGAAAGGGAGAGTGCCACTTTTAGGAGGAGTTAAGTCAGGTTGACTTATCGGCTACCAAGGAAATCAGCAGAGGGGCACCCTTCCCTTATCCCTCTTGGAGAAAGTATATAAGATCGTTAGTCCTGTGAGTAGGGTATAGGTGAAGCAGAAACTGGTTCAGCAGGAGATGTACAGGAAGCAATAAAACAACCATCTTGAGTGGCCTGATCATCCACACCTGCTGTGAAATCCTCCTCCCTCAGTATAATTTATTGAGCAACAATTATGTGTCAGGCATGTGCTGTTCAGTCACTAAGTCTTATCTGACTTTTTGAGACTCCATGGGCTGCAGCATGCCGGGTTTCCCTGTCCTCCAGGGGTCTGTAACATGTTTCATAAGTTACATCTGTATATTAAAAAACTATCAAGGATATATCAGTGGTAAGGAATCATTATGCTTTCTTTTGTCAAATTCTTATCTGCAATTGAATTTTCCATATATAGCATTGCCCATTTGTGACACATGCTGGGAGCCACAACGGGAGATCCCACCCATGACAAGGTCATGTGGAAGAGAACTGTTAAGCAAGGCTTCAGGACTCAATGGGTTCCCTAGGCTTTCTTGAGCATCTAACCTAAAACCAGAATCTGTCTGTTTTACTATTTCATGACTTTCACCAACTTCTCTGACATTAACAGGGAGCTATTCCTGACCACATTTCTCTGGAGAAAATTAACTTAGGGTTATAGCTAATAAGTCTCCTGGACATGAGAGGAATCTTTCAAATCAAACCCCCTCTGTTATCATTCTAGCTTGCTTAGCAGGTATATCCAGACTCTTGCAGCTACACATATGATTATTTACAGCCTCCCAACTGTGAGAAGTATGGAAAGCCTAAAACATAGAGCCTTTCAAAGAATTAAAAGTTATTAGAGTAGTGCTGATGTAGGATTTCATTATTGGGCCAATGCTTGTTGCTAAGTTCCCATATCTCTTATCCACTGTGCACCTGGGAGTGCATTAGTTATCATAGTTGGAAAGTAAGAAAAACAAGTGTAGCCTTGAAATTAACCACATTAGACTTTTGAGCTAATTGGTTCTTTCTTGTAACTCATTACACCTTTACTCCATGAGAAATGTAACTTGTTTAATACTTTCTGAGGCTGACATAGATTAGACATATAAGAAAAAAACATTTCAAGGGAAAATAAGTTTTCTGGTTGAGAAGCTTTTATCAAAAGAGGGCCATAAAATGTTCACAGGCCTCCAAAGCTAGAAGATAATGTACACAATATTGTTTATGGGAAAGTTTTGCAGAAAAGATCCTGGTTCTGATAAAGACAAAACAGATCGAATGTTTGGGCTGACTCTGTATGACTTTGAATCTTTCATTTCCCTCTACATATAAGACAAGGTATAAAAGTACCTTTTAAAAATAAAGCTAGGGGGCCTTGCTTACTAAAGTAGCTTGGTCTCCTCGTGTCAATCATTTTCTCCCTCTTTCTCTCCCTCTCTCTCTTTTTCAGGCTGATCTCTTGGAGCATAGAGGCTCCCTGTGTTCACTTATCTACCCAGGTTTCTAAGACCTGAATGGGAAGACGCTCTGCATCTTCACTCCCTCGGGAGACCAGGAAGGCACCTGTGGCCTCCTTGAACAGGGCAAACTTCTTGTCTCGAAGTTTTATCGGCTTTCTGTGTAAACCAAAGAATATCAGCCTCTTTCTCTCCTCTATTTTCTTATCTACAATATTCTTTCCTTATATCTCTCTCTAAATCATCTGCTGACACTGTTTTTCCTTCAGGTTCCCCTGGATCCTGTGGGGGCTGGACCCTGGCAAACACAGGCTCAAAGAGTAGGACATTTTCAGATATTAAGGGAATGACATTCCACTGACATTCAACGGTATCCAACTCTTGACTGCTAAGTTGAGTTGCTGAATATTCATTTGCTTATTTATATTTCATTGATGTTGAGATTTTAGGATTCAACTAGTTCAGTTCAGTTCAGTCACTCAGTTGTGTTCGACTCTTTGTGACCCCATGAACTGCAGCATGCCAGGGCCTCCCTGTCCATCATCAACTCCTGGAGTTCACTCAAATTCACTTCCATTGAGTTGGTGATGTCATCCAGTCATTTCATCCTCCGTTGTCCCCTTCTCCTCCTGCCCCCAATCTCTCCCAGCATTACAGTCTTTTGCAATGACCTTTTTGCATGAGGTGGCCAAAGTACTGGAGTTTCAGCTTTAGTATCAGTCCTTCCAAAGAACACCCAGGACTGATCTCCTTTAGAATGGACTGGTTGGATCTCTTTGCAGTCCAGGGGACTCTCAAGAGTCTTCGCCAACATCACAGTTCAAAAACATCAATACTTCACCACTCAGTTTTCTTCACAGTCCAACTCTCACATCCATACATGAACACTAGAAATTAGAGGTGCAATAATGCATAATGAATTTAGTAAACTAAAAGATAAAATATGATTATTGTTTCAGGGCTTTAAATTAGCACAAAATACACATTTATATATGTGCATATCTGTAGACATAAGTGTATGTGTATGTATATGTCTATGTATTTATTTGTGTATGAGGCACACACTCATATACATACCGGGTTTTCATTCAAGTATTATATAAACCAATAAAATTAAAGTGTTACCAATTATTCAGATTTTCTTTAGTAAGAAACTTTCTTACATACCAGGGGTACGTATTTTATATGAATGGTTCTGGCAGGTTATTCACTGCATCAGTTAGTAACACGCATAGACAGTCACAATACAAAAACACTCCCTTAAAAAGCAAATACAAGAATTGACTGAATTTATAAAAATAAAACATTGATTAATATCTGCATCAAATGAGGATATAGTTCAAGGGAAAAGTAATGCAATTTTTGGTAGGACAATATAGGTAAGAAAAAATAATGCAAGAAATCAATCTCTTTCCCCCTTCCCACTCTCTCTCTCTGTGTGTCTCTCTCTTCAAGAATAAAATGTGAAACCTTCAGCTAAGGTTACAAGCAAACACCACTATAATCTTCTACTCAACTTCCTGGAGCCATTCTCCTCTATAAATAAGAGCTCACCTAGTGACCCTCTTATGGGGAAAGGAAAGGAGAATAGCAAGTTATGTTTATTCCAGGCAGCTAGGCTTAAACCTCTAGCTAGCTAACAGAAATCTTTCCCCAGGGAATTCAGCCTAGTATCCCCTAAGAGTCTCTCACTGCCTAGATTTTACTTTTTTTTAATGTGAGAATCAAAAAGAAAAAAAAAAAAAATATGCTTTGAAAATCACATGATAGTAAGAAAAACTATACTATTAAGCTATTGAATATCTCAATATTTTATAATATAATAATCATATATATATATTTTTAAATAGCATATCAAATGTGAAATGTGATGTACCTTGTGTTTAATTTGGAACAAAATTTAAGAATAAAGACACTAGAAAAACCTGAAATTTTGCATAGAAAGGAGAAGAAAGTTTGAGTGAGAAGGTGATATCTTGCATTTTATGTTTGATCAGCAAATTTTTAAAATTTAACTAGCAGTACAGTATAATATATAACCAGAGGTAACTTTGATGATGTTACTATACAAAATCAAACTTCTGGGTTTATGGCTTTCTGCTTTTTATATTTATAATTTTATTAACACAACTTGGAAAGTAATTCCCTAGGGGTCAGACATCTCTCAGCACATACCAGGACTTCCCAGATAATTTCCCTTAGAGGTAGTAGATTTCTTTACCTGGGACATAATGTTAGGAAAAAAAAGTGGAACTGAACACTTCAGTGGGAAATATGAAGAGTGAAATAGGAAGTTGGTGACTCAGAGGAAATTGTGGTTCTAATAACTGACATTATTTTATCCACATTCCCATTCTTCATTGTAATCTAGCTTCTGTTAGAATTGGTATCATAGAAATATCATGGGGTGTGGACTAAGAGGGAACTGAGCTAGTGAGTTCTTGTCTACTACACAGTACCTTAGTGTTATGGTAGAGATTAGGTATGGGTGAGTACCATGTTCATTAGGTCAGTGCAGGAATCAGCACCAGTTAATCCACTCATTCATGCAATACTCTTTGTGACTCCATGGTGGACTGCTGCATGCCAGGCTTCCCTGTCCATCATCAACTCCAGGAGCTTGCTCAAACTCATATCTATCAGGTCAGTGATGCCACCCAATCATTTCATCCTCTGTTGTCCTCTTCTCCTCCTGCCCTCAATCTTTCCCAGCATCAGGGTCTTTTCCAATGAGTCAGTTCTTTGCATCATGTAGCCAGAGTTTTGGAGTTTCAGGTTCAGCATCAGTCCTTCCAATGAATGTTTAGGAATGATTTCCTTTATGATGACTGGCTGGATCTCCTTGCAGTCCAAGGGACTCTCAAGCATCTTCTCCAACACAATGGTTCAAAAGTATCAATACTTCAGTGCTCAGCTTTCTGTACAGTTCAAATCTCATATCCATACACGACCATCAGAAAAACCATAGCTTTGATTAGATGGACATTTGTTGGCAAAGTAATGTTTCTGCTTTTTAATATGCTGTCTAGGTTGGTCATAACTTTTCTTCCAAGAAGCAAACATCTTTTAATTTCATGGCTGTAGTCACCATCTGCAGTGATTTTGGAGCCCCCAAAATAAAGCCTGTCACAGTTTCCATCATTTCCTCATCTATTTGCAATGAAGTGATGGGACCAAATGCCCTGCTCTTAGTTTTTGAATATTGAATTTTAGGCCAGCTTTTTCACTCTCTTCTTTCACTCTCATCAAGAGACTCTTGAAAGCTTCAGCTTCAGCATAAGTCCTTCCAGTGAATATTCAAGACTGATTTCCTCTGAGATTGCCTGATTTGATCTCCTTGCTGTTCAAGGTATTCTCAAGAGTCTTCTCCAGCAACACAGCTAAAAGAATCAATTCTTTGGTGCTCAGCCTTCTTTATGGTCCAACACTCACATCCATATGTGACCACTGGAAAGCCATAGCTTTGATTAGATAGGCATTTTTTGGCAAAGTAATGTCTCTGCTTTTTAATATGCTGTTTAGTTTGGTCAAAAAATTTTTCCAAGCAATGAATGTCTTCTAATTTCATGGCTGTAGTCATTATCTGCAGTGATTTTGGAGCCAAAGACAATAAAGTCTGTCACAGTTCACATTGTTTCCCCATCTATTTGCCATGAGGTGATGAGACCAGATGCCATGATCTTAGTTTTTCAGTGCTGAATTTTAAGCCAGCCTTTTCACTCTCGTCTTTCACTTTCATCAAGAGGCTTTTTGGTTTCTCTTTACTTTCTGCCGTAAGGGTAATGTCATCTGCATACTTGATGTTGTTATTTCTCCCAACAATCTTAAGTCGATCTTGTGCTTTATCCAGCCTGGCATTTCACATGGTGTACTCTGCATATAAGTTAAATATACAGGGTGACAATATACTGCTGTGACATATTCCTTTCTTAATTTGGAACCAGTTTGTTGCTCCATGTCCTGTGCTAACTGTTGCTTCTTGACCTGCATAAAGATTTCTCAGGAGACAGGTAAGGTAGTTTGGCATTCCCATCTCTTGAAGAATTTTCCACAATTTGTTGTGATCCACACAGTCAAAGGTTTTAGCATAGTCAATGGAGAAGACATAGATATTTTTCTGGAATTATCTTTCTTTTTCTGTGATCCAATGGATGTTTGAAATTTGATCTCTGTTTCCTCTGCCTTTTCTAAATCCAGCTTGAATATCTGGAAGTTCTCAGTTCACATACTATTGAAGAATTGCTGGAAAATTTTGAGCATTATTTTGTTAGTGGGTGAAATGAGTGAAATTGTGCAGTCATTAAAACATTCTTTGGCATTGTTTTTCTTTGGGATTGGGATTAAACCTAAACTTTTCCAGTCCTGTGACCACAGTTGAGTTTTCCAAATTTACTGGCATACTGAGTGCAGCAGTTTCACAGAATCATATTTTAGATTTGAAATAGCTCAGCTGGAATTCTATCACAGCCACTGGCTTTGTTCATAGTGGTGCTTCCTAAGGCCCACTTGACTTCACATTCCAGGTGTCTGGCTCTAGGTGAGTGATCACACCATTGAGATTATCTGGGTCATGATCTTTTTGTATAGTTCTGTGTATTTGCCACCTAATCTTCATATCTTCACTTCTGTTAGGCCCTTACTCTTTCTGTCTTTTATTGTGCCTATCTTTGCATGAAAATTCCCTTGGTATCTCTAATTTTCTTGAAGGAGTTTCTACTCTTTCTGATTCTATTACTTTTCTGTATTTCTTTGCACTAATTTCTGAAGAAGGATTTCTTATATCTCCTTGCTATTCTTTGGAACTCTGCATTCAGATGGGTGTATCTTTCCTTTTTCCTTTTCTCCTTTTTAGTTAAAGGAAGGGTGGCATGAATATAGAGCACACAAACTCAGAGAAACAAAGCAGAAATTAAAACAACTGAAAACTCATAGAAAGTTGAAAAGGCAGGACACAGAAAGAGGGTCAGGAATCCAGAGTTGCACCAAGGGGTTGCTGGGAGCAGCTCAGATCACAACAATGAAAGACTGGTTTGGAAACCGGATGTTGCAGTAACACAATCATCGCCCAAGTCTGGAAAGTGCTTAATCTGCATTTGGAACTTCAGCATCAGTACTTCCAATGAATATTCATAGTTTATTTCCTTTAGGATTGACTGGTTTGATTTTCTTGCAGTCCAAGGTACTCTCAAGAGTCTTCTCCAGCACCCCAGTTCGAAAGCATCAATTCTTTGGTGCTCAGCCTTCTTTATGGTCCAACCTTCACATTCATACATGACTAGTGGAAAAACCATAGGTTTGACTGGACAGGCCTTTGTTGGCAAAGTAATGTCTCTGCTTTTTAATACACTGTCTAGTTTTGACATAGATTTTCTCCCAAGCAGCAAATATCTTTTAATTTTATGGCTGCAATCACCATCCCCATGATTTTGGAGCCCAAGAAAATAACTTCTGGTAGTTTCCATTTTTTCCCCATCTATTTGCCATGAAGTGATGGGACTGAATGCCGTGATTGTAGTTTATGAATGGTGAATTTTAAGCCAGTGTTTTACTCTCCTTTTTCGCCTTCATCAAAAGTCTCTTTAGTTCTTCTTCACTTTCTGCCATTAGGGTATTTAACTTCTAATATGGAATCATTCTACTCTGGTATAATCATTTGTTTATATATATTTATCCTTTTAAACTATATGTGAAGGACTTCAGAGCATACACCATATTATGACTTTAAATGGTGAACATTGTTTAGCATCCTCTGTATAGTACTTTGTCAGAGATTGTGTAAGAAATGTTGAAAGGTTAGATTTATTTCATTCCATTATTAAATACATATAAGTAATACTCCATTGTGTATATGTACCACCATTTTCTTAATCATTCATCTGCTGATGGACATCTAGGTTGCTTCCATGTCCTGGCTATTATAAACAGTGCTGCAATGAACATTGGGGTACATGTGTCTCTTTCAATTCTGGTTTCCTTGGTGTATAGGCCCAGCAGTGGGATTGCTGAGTCATAAGGCAGTTCCATTAAAAACCTAGATGTCCATCAGCAAGTGAATGGATAAGAAAGCTGTGGTACATATACACAGTGGAGTATTATTCAGCCATTAAAAAGAATACATTTGAATCAGTTCTAATGAGGTGGATGAAACTGGCGCCTATTATACAGAGTGAAGTAAGCCAGAAAGAAAAACACCAATACAGTATACTAACACATATATATGGAATTTAGAAAGATGGTAGTGATAACCCTATATACGAGACAGCAAAAGAGACACAGATGTATAGAACAATCTTTTAGACTCTGTGGGAGAGGGAGAGGGTGAGATGATTTGGGAAAATGCCATTGAAACATGTATAATATCATGCATGAAACAAATTGCCAGTCCAGGTTCGATGCATGATACTGGATGCTTGGGGATGGTGCACTGGGATGACCCAGAGGGATGGACAGTGAGGGAGGAGGGAGCGGGTTCAGGATGGGGAACACGTGTATACCTGTGGCAGATTCATGTTGATGTATCACAAAACCAATACAATATTGTAAAGTAATTAACCTCCAATTAAAATAAATTTATATTAAAAATAAATAAATACAAATGATATTACTCACATATATTATTCTACTGAGTTTAATATGTGCTCTGTCAACTATATTATATATAATTTTCAGTTTGTCAAAATTAATAAAGACATTCCATTTCATATTCAAACACTTAAACTAATTTTAAATTTACTTCATTACATATGTGTGTGTGTGTATATATATATATATATATATAAATAATCTTAAATAAAAATATGTAATATATGCTTCATGTATATTCTTATTATGAAATAAAGGTATCTTACATCTTACAGAAGCAAAAAAAAAAAAAAACCCCACACACAAAAACAAAAAACAGTATTACTTCAAACTTTCAAGGTGGTCAAAAAGAAGAAAAATATGAAAAAAAAAACAAGTCATAACCAAGGAGGAATGGCAACTAAATGCTGCCAGGAGCCAGCATGAGGAACTCCGGCCATGGCAAAGGTCATGAGGAAGGAGGCTTGGCATATGCAAAGGCGTGATCAAGCCTCAGGAAACCCTCTGTTCCTGAGCATCTACCCCCAAAACCAGAGTCTACCTACTTTACTGTTTTATGCTCTCACCTACACCTCTGACTTTACACACCTCTGACTGCTGGGCATATACACCGAGGAAACCAGAATTGAAAGAGACACATGTACCCAAATGTTCATTGCAGCGCTGTTTATAATAGCCAGGACATGAAAGCAACCTAGATGTCCATCAGCAGATGGATGATTAAGAAAATTGTGCTACATATACACAATGGAGTATTACTCATTTGTATTTAATAATGGAATGAAATAAATCTAACCTTTCAACATTTCTTACACAATCTCTGACAAAGTACTATACAGAGGATGCTAAACAATGTTCACCATTTAAAGTCATGATATGGTGTATGCTCTGAAGTCCTTCACATATAGTTTAAAAGGATAAATATATATAAACAAATGATTATACCAGAGTAGAATGATTCCATATTAGAAGTTAAATACCCTAATGGCAGAAAGTGAAGAAGAACTAAAGAGACTTTTGATGAAGGTGAAAAAGGAGAGTAAAACACTGGCTTAAAATTCACCATTCATAAACTACAATCACGGCATTCAGTCCCATCACTTCATGGCAAATAGATGGGGAAAAAATGGAAACTACCAGAAGTTATTTTCTTGGGCTCCAAAATCATGGGGATGGTGATTGCAGCCACCTCCCCATCACTATTTCTCTCAGAGAAGGAGTTAATTTGCAGTTCCAGTTAATAAAAATTCCTGGGCTTGACAAGAATGTTTCAACTTACAAACTCCTCTGAAGGTTATCTAGCCTGCCTATATAGGTTCGTCTGGCCACATGTGATTGTTTATAGCCTCCCAACCATAAAAGGCATGAGATGTTTTAGGCTTACCAGAGGCAAATTCTTTGGGGAAGTTAGAAATTATTAGTATAGTGGGTTGGTTAGGAATTATATTGGTGAATGGTTTTTTCATTTGTTGTACCAATAATCGCTGCTAATTCCCTATCCTGGGTGTGACAAGGGTGTCTCAGGTCAACCTCTCTGCTGGCAAACTAGCTTGTGTGACAGGATTATCCATACTCCTGCCACTAGCACATTATTGTTTACTACCTCTCAACCATAAATTGCACAGTGAGTTTTGGAGTATTTTGAGAGTCTTAATTAGCATAGGGCTTTTCTCATTGTTGAGTCAATGATTGCCACCAGGCCTACATATCCTTAGGCACCTGGGAATATATTAATCAATGTATTTGGAATATAGAAAAGGAAATATAGCAGTTTTTGATGTTAGCAATACTAGACTTTTTGAGTTAATGAATTTTCTTTTTGTTATAGATCTCTGTACTTTGTTATAAATCACTGTGTCCTTGCTACGTAAAAATGTAACTTTATCACTATCTTAAGACTAAATAGATCTTAAGGGGAACATTGGTGAAGGGTTTTCCTGTGTTGGGTTGATGTTTGCTGCTAAATCTCCATATTCCCTGCTCTTATAATGAATATAACTAGATAAATAAGTATTAACCTTTAAGATTAATCATGTTAACCTTGGGTTAAATAAATTCCTTTCTTGGTTGTGACCCATTACACCCTTACCCTATAGGAATGCAACTTTATCTGCTACCTTCAGAGGGTGGCGCTGGTTTAAGAAAAACATCCTTGGAAAAAATGAGTTTTTGGTTAGCAGAAAGAAAGGGTTGTAAAATGTCAGCAGGCCTCATGGCCAGAAGATGATGTAAAACCCCTAAGACCTTTTTTGTATACATTTATGTGAAGCACCTGATTTTGATAAAGGTCAGGACTGCTGAGCCACACGTGACTCTGTATTCATCCCTATGTGTAACATAAGCAAACCTAAAAATAAAAAAAAATTCGGATCAGTTTCTGGAAAGACTGATACCCCTGTGTCGTTTCTTTCTTGCTCCCCATTTTTCTGGCTGAATTCCCATCTAGAATGTGGGTACTCACCAAGCCTGCTAATTTTGCCTGGGCTTCTAAGATCAGACCAGGGAGGCCTCAGTGCCTCCTCTCCTTCGGGAAAACTGAAAGACACCTGTGGCCTACGTAGGTGGTGATTGGCATTCTATGTAAACCAAGTTATTCGGCCTCTCTTTCTCCACTAATATTTCCTACTACACTATCCATTTCTAACCTTTCTCTATATCTGTAATTAAATGTTTTTTCCTAGGACGCTGATTCTGTCCCCATCTTCAAATTACCCTGGATCCACCGGGGAAGGACCTCGGTAAAATGCAATGTGATATTTTGGATATTCTACTTTGAATCCTGAAACCGAAAAAGAGACTAGGTAAAAATTAAGACAATATTAATAAACCATGGAATTTATCTAGTATTGATATTTGGTTCTTAGTTGTACCAAACATGTTACACTAATTAATATGTTAATAAGAAGAAACCCGGTGTGAGATATATAAGAACTTATTGTAGTATCTTTGCAATTGTTTCTGAAATATATAACTGTTATAAAAATAAAGTACATTAGTTATTTTAAATAAAGGAATTTAGAAGGATAGTAATGAAGACCCTCTATGTGAGACAACAAAAGAGACTCAGAGGTATAGAACGGACTTTTGGACTCTGAGGGAGAGGGAGAGGGTGGGATGATTTGGGAGAACGGCATTGAAACATGTATACTATCTTGTAAGAATGAAGCGCCAGTCTATGTTCAATAGAGGATGCAGGACGCATGGGGCAGGTGCACGGGATGATTCAGGGAGAGGATGTGGGGTGGGAGGTGGGAGGGGGCTTTGGCATTGGGAGATCGTGGACACCTGTGGCTGATTCATGTCAATGTATGGCAAAACAAATACAGTATTGTAATTAAAAAAATAAATAAATTTTAAAAAAGTGAAATGCATATTTTTCTGACAGATAAATCTAACAGATTTTTCAGCAGGTTTGCATAATATATATGTAAAAATCCATTATTCAGGCAGAAGAAATCAGATATCAGATATTCAGATCTACACAAAGAATTAAGATTTTAAAAGTGATTAAAATGAAGGTAAATATAAAAGACATTTTTCCTCGTGTTAATTTCTTGAAACAATATTTAATTTTTTAAACTGTAAATAGTACAATAGTAAAATATTTTTAATGAATGTAAATTAAAAGGATATGATAACACCGTGAAATATTCAGAGACAGAAATTAAAAACGTCAAGTTTCGAATATTGTGAATAAGGAGTACAATGTCTTTTTAAAATTAGGAAGTAATGCACTAAAGATGCATATTGTAATTCCTAGGGCAATAACCAAAAAATTTAGGCAGTGGTATAACTAATAATCCTATTATAGAGATGAAATGAAATCATTGAATAAAAATTCACCAATTCAAAACCAGGCAGAAAAAAAATTAACAAGTACACAGAATTCATGGAGTAAGTAGAAAATGACCAGAAGAAACTGATAAATAGATACTGAATAATGCCAAAGAAGTTTAGCATGCCATTAAATGGCAATGATTTTAAGATTGCGGGAAAATATGTAAGTGCTCTACACTGTCTACAATAAACCAATTTTAAATGTGTAGATGTACAGGAATGACCAAAAAAAAAAAAAAAAAGAGGTGGAAAAATATATCACTCAAATACCAAATCACGATAATGTGGAACTGGTTATAATATCACCTGGAAGAGACTTAAGAATAACGAGTAAAGATAAACTAACCGAAACTGAATTTAGTCTCTCCCCTGAAACATACACAAAAGCACAGTATACAAAATAATAATTTCAAGACAGGACATCTGAAACTTGAGGACAGTGATCCATGAGTGGCTAAAAAAAAAAAAAAAATAAGGTGAGTCCAGTGATTTCCCATTCCTTGAGAGAATTTCCAGATAGATATTTTAGGCATTAGAATATTTAGAAGTATCTTACTTCAGTAATGGATAATAATCATCCCTAGGCTAAAAAGAGTCCTGATAGCAAGATTATCTTATTCACGAACCTTTAGCTAGGTTCCTCTGAGCTCCCTTTTTCACTCAGCCCAGACCTTGGCCTCTAAAGGCTTAAACGAAACAGTAACAT
Organism: Nanger dama; assembly: GCA_917880005.1. NCBI lineage: Eukaryota > Metazoa > Chordata > Mammalia > Artiodactyla > Bovidae > Nanger > Nanger dama. The sequence goes on along the minus strand of CAKJTW010000014.1, from coordinate 3,644,421 downwards.
AGCTACTGATGTTCTCAAGGCCTCATCCCTTGGGTGACTCTAGACTCTCAAGTCCCTGCCTAAGAAAACTCATGGTTATGGGAAAATTTTACTATTCCTTCCAACCAAGACCTGAAGAATGTGATCCTGCTTTCCAGTCTTTGTGAGAGACAGGGTGGGGAGCCTATGCTCTGTGTCAGTTAGCAAACACAGATGAGTTTCACATGGACTGTGGCTTCCTTCCAATTTCTTGTAAATTTTAATTTCCCTGACGCTATTGAGGCCCCTCTCACCCCACCACCATCTCTACCCTCATTCTACTTTTGAAGGGCTCAGTCAGTTCAGTTCAGTTTAGTCGCTCAGTCGTGTCTGACTGTTTGTGACCCCATGAATTGCAGCACACCAGGCCTCCCTGTTCATCACCATCTCCTGGAGTTCACTCAGACTCATGTCCATCGAGTCCGTGATGCCATCCAGCCATCTCATCCTCTGTCATCCCCTTCTCCTCCTGCCCCCAGTCCCTCCCAGCATCAGAGTCTTGTCCAATGAGTCAACTCTTCGCATGAGGTGGCCAAAGTACTGTAGCTTCAGCTTCAGCATCATTCCTTCCAAAGAAATCCCAGGGCTGATCTCCTTCAGAATGGACTGGTTGGATCTCCTTGCCGTCCTAGGGACTCTCAAGAGTCTTCTCCAACACCACAGTTCAAAAGTATCAATTCGTCCACGCTCAGTCTTCTTCACAGTCCAACTCTCACATCCATACATGACTACAGGAAAAACCGTAACCTTGACTAGATGGACCTTAGTTGGCAAAGTAATGTCTCTGCGTTTGAATATGCTATCTAGGTTGGTCATAACTTTTCTTCCAAGGAGTAAGCGTCTTCTAATTTCATGGCTGCAGTTACCATCCGCAGTGATTTTGGAGCCCCCAAAAGAAAGTCTGACACTGTTTCCACTGTTTCCCTATCTATTTCCCATGAAGTGATGGGACCAGATGCCATGATCTTCATTTTCTGAATGTTGAGCTTTAAGCCAACTTTTTCACTCTCCTCTTTCACTTTCATCAAGAGACTTTTAGTTCCTCTTCACTTTCTGCCATAAGGGTGGTGTCATCTGCATATCTGAGGTTATTGATATTTCTCCCGGCAATCTTGATTCCAGCTTGTGTTTCTTCCAGTCCAGTGTTTCTCATGATGTACTCTGCGTATAAGTTAAATAAGCAGGGTAACAATATACAGCCTTGATGTACTCCTTTTCCTGTTTGGAACCAGTCTGTTGTTCCATGTCGAGTTCTAACTGCTGCTTCCTGACCTGCATACAGATTTCTCAAGAGGCAGGTCAGGTGGTCTGGTATTCCCATCTCTTTCAGAATTTTCCACAGTTTACTGTGTTCCACACAGTCAAAGGCTTTGGCATAGTCAATAAAGCAGAAATCGATGTTTTTCTGGAACTCTCTTGCTTTTTCCATGATTCAGCGGATGTTGACAATTGATCTCTGGTTCCTCTGCCTTTTCTAAAACCAGCTTGAACATCAGGGAGTTCACAGTTCACGTATTGCTGAAGCCTGTCTTGCAGAATCTTGAGCATTGCTTTACTAGTGACCACTGCTGAGTTTTCCAAATTTGCTGTCAATAGAACATTACTCAGCCATAAAAGGAGAAGGCAATGGCAACCCCCTCCAGTACTCTTGCCTGGAAAATCCCATGGACAGAGGAGCATGGTAGGCTACAGTCCACGGGGTCACTAAGAGACGAACTTGACTGAGTGACTTCACTAACTCACTCAGCCATAAAAAGGAGTGAAATTAAGTAATTCTGAAAGACGTGGATGGACCTAGAAACTGTCATCGGAATGAAGTAAGACAAAAACAGTACAGTAAATATTGTATATTAACACATATGCAGTAAATCTAGAAAAAATGGTAAGGATGATCTTATTTGCAAAGAAGAAATAGAGATACAAACATAGAGAACAAATGTATGGATACCAAGGGGGAAGAGGAGTGGGATATGTGTAAAAGGCACAATAAATGACAGCATGCTATGTAGCACAGGAAACTAAGTGCTCTCTGTGCCCTAAATGTGAAGGAAATCTAAAAAGACAGATCAATCATTTCTCAAAGTCTATCTCCAATATTATCTGTTGTTGTTGTTGTTGTTCAGTCACTCAGTCTGTATGACTTTTTGTGACTCCATGGACTACAGCACTCCAGGCTTTCCTGTCCTTCACCATCTTACAGAGTTTGCTCAAACTCATGTTCGTTGAGTCTATGATGCCATCCAACCAACCCATTCTCTGTTGCCCCCTGCTGCTCCTGTACTCAGTCATTTCCAACATCAGCATCTTTTCCAATGAATCAGCTCTTCACATTAGGTAGCCGAAGTATTAGAGCTTCAACATCAGTATTTCCAATGAGTATTCAGGGTTTATTTCCATTAGGGTTGACTGGTTTCATCTCTTTGCAGTCCAAGGGACTCTCAAGAGCCTTCTCCAGTACCACAGTTCAAAAGCATCAGTTCTTCAGTGCTCAGCCTACTTTATGGTCCAACTCTCACATCCATACATAACTTGTGGAAAAACCATAGCTTTGACTATATGGACATTTGTTGGCAAAGTGATGTCTCTGCTTTTTAATACACTGCCTAGGATTTTTATAGCTTTCCCCCGTCCCCCCACATCCCCCACAAGGATAAATCATCTTTTAATTTCATGGTTCCAGTCACCATGCACAATGATTTTGGAGCCCAAGAAAATAAAGCCTGTAACTGTTTCCATTGTTTCTCCATATATTTGTCATGAAGCAATGGAACCGAATGCAATGATCTTAGTTTTCTGAATGCTGAGCTTTAAACCAACTTTTCCCAGTTCTCCTCTTTCATTTTCATCAAGAGTCTCTTTAGTTCCTCTTTGCTTTCTGCCATAAGAATAATGTTATTTGCTTATATAAGGTTGTTGCTATTTCTCCTGGCAATCTTGATTCCAGCTTGTGCTTCATCCAGCCCAGCATTTTGCATGATGTACTCTGCATAGAAGTTAAATAAGCAAGGTAACAATATACAGCCTTGACATACTCCTTTCCCAGTTTTGAACCAGCCTGTTGTTCCGTGTGGAGCTTCCTTTCTCCAGATGTCCCTAGCATTCTTTGTTGTTGCTGTTCAGTTAAGTCGTGAATGACTCTGTGACTCCATGGACTGTAGCCTCCCAGACGCTACAGTCCATGGGATTTTTCCAGGCAAGAAAACTGGAGTAGGTTGCCATTTCCTTCTCCAGGGCTTTAGTACTCTACTTGTTCCCATAACACAACACAAGGCAAATCTTACTCATCTACCCATGTTCAGAACTTTTGCACAGTGAAGGGTGTGCTCAGTAAATACTGAATGCAAAATCCTCCAACTATGAAAGTGACTGTTTTATTTTTCACTCCTGCATTCTCAGTTCCTGGTATTGTGCTGCATTTAATAGGTGCTAATGCCAAAGCCTTTGAATGTGTGGATCACAATAAACTGTGGAAAATTCTGAAAGTTATGGGAATACCAGACCACCTGATCTGCCTCTTGAGAAACCTGTATGCAGGTCAGGAATTCAGGTCAGGAAGTTAGAACTAGACATGGAAAAACAGACTGGTTCCAAATAGGAAAAGGAGTATGTCAAGGCTGTATATTGTCATTCTTCTTGTTTAACTTACATGCAGAGTACATAATGAGAAACACTGGGCTAGAGGAAGCACAAGCTGGAATCAAGATTGCCAGGAGAAATATCAATAACCTCAGATATGTAGATGACACCACCTTTATGGCAGAAAGTGAAGAGGAACTAAAAGGCCTCTTGATGAAAGTGAAAGAGGAGAATGAAAAAGTTGGCTTAAAGCTCAACATTCAGAAAACGAAGATCATGGCATCTGGTCCTATCACTTCATGGGAAATAGATAGGGAAACAGTGGAAACAGTGTCAGACTTTCTTTTGGGGGCTCCAAAATCATAGCAGATGGTGACTGCAGCCATGAAATTAGAAGGCTCTTACTCCTTGGAAGGAAAGTTATGACCAATCTAGATAGCATATTCAAAAGCAGAGACATTTCTTTGCCAAGAAAGGTCCGAGTAGTCAAGGCTATGGCTTTTCCTGTAGTCATGTATGGATGTGTGAGCTGAACTGTGAAGAAAGCTGAGCACCAAAGAAGTGATGCTTTTGAACTGTGGTGTTGGAGAAGACTCTAGAGATTCCCTTGGACTGCAAGGAGATCCAACCAGTCCATTCTGAAGGAGATCAGTCCTGGATGTTCTTTGGAGGGAATGATGCTGAAGCTGAAACTCCAATACTTTGGTTACCTCATGCGAAGAGTTGACTCATTGAAAAGACTCTGATTCTGGGAGGGATTGAGGACAGGAGGAAAAGGAGATGACAGAGAATGAGATGGCTGGATGGCATCACTGACTCGATGGACGTGAGTCTAAGTGAACTCCGGGATTTGATGATGGACAGGGAGGCCTGGGGTGCTGCAATTCATGGAGTCACAAAGAGTTGGACATGACTGAGTGACTGAACTGAACTGAACTGAACTGAACTGAAAGCAAACTTTATTTATTAAGTGGATAAACTGATTAAAATGTATAAAATGACTATAATGCACAAAGCGAAATTGTTATCACCATTTTAAACCCATTTTTGCTGTATTCCAAAGATTTTATGAATTACCTTTTATAATCTCACATTTTTGTCCTGTCCATCTCTGGTTCATTAACTCTCATCCTGTTCCCTAATCCTTTAAGTACAATTACCTGAATTTTCTTCTAGTACGATTGAGTCAACATGTGCAAAATAGAGTTTCCATCTACATATATTATTTTACTTTTCTTTTATTTTAATTTTATTTTTATAATTAAATTTATTTATTTTTTTAATTACAATACTGTATTTGTTTTGCCATATATTGACACAAATCCGCCATAGGTGAACACAGTCTCCCAATGCCAAAGCCCCCTCCCACCTCCCACCCCCATCCTCTACTTGAATCATCCTGTGCATCAGCCCCATGCCTCCTGCATCCTACATTGAACATAGATTAGCGTTTCGTTTCTTACAGGAAAATATACATGTTTCATTGCCATTCTCCCATACCATCCCACCCTTTCCCTCTCCCTCAGAGTCCAAAAGTCCACTCTATACCTCTGTGTCTCTTGTTGTCTCACATATAGGGTCATCATTACTGTCTTCTAAATTCCATATATATGTGTCAGTATACTGTATTGGTGTTTTTCTTTCTGGCTTACTTCACTCTGTATAATCGGTTCCAATTTCATCCATCTCATTAGAACTGAGTCAAATTTATTCTTTTTAAGGGCTGAGTAGTATTCCATAGTGTATATGAACCACAGCTTTCTTATCCATTCATCTGCTGATGGACATCTAGGTTGCTTCCATGACCTGGCTATTATAAACAGCGCTGCAATGAACATTGGGGTACATGTGTCTCTTTCACTTCTGGTTTCCTCAGTGTGTATGCCCAGCAGTGGGATTGCTGGGTCATAAGGCAGTTCTATTTGCAATTTTTTAAGGAATCTCCACACTGTTTTCCATAATGGCTGTACTAGTCTGCATTCCCACCAGCAGTGTAAGAGGGTTCCCTTTTCTCCACACCCTCTCCAGCATTTATTGCTTGTAGACTTTTGGATCGCAGCCATTCTGACTGGTGTGAAATGGTACCTCATTGTGGTCTTGATTTGCATTTCTCTGATAATGAGTGATGTTGAGCATCTTTTCATGTGTTTGTTAGCCATCCGTATGTCTTCTTTGGAGAAATGCCTATTTAGTTCTTTGGCCCATTTTTTTATTGGATCATTTATTTTTCTGGAGTTGAGCTGCATAAGTTGCTTATATATCTTTGAGATTAGTTGTTTGTCAGTTGTTTCATTTGCTATTGTTTTCTCCCAGATCTCATTTCCGTTGGTTATCAATGATTCCATGAGTTATCAGTGAGTTCTTTAGCTTAGTCCTTTTCCTCACCTCAGTACTTCCCTTCCTCTTTTTAACCAAGTTTGATGATGGTATTAACACAGTCTCACTTTTTATTTTTCCCAGTATTCCTCAAAATGCATGGTTAAGTCCTTATAATGTTCATTTTGGTCTTCTGTGTTAGTTTTCTGTCTAGTTATGTTTTCCTAAACTACTGTGTGAATCTTTTATCGGGTCTCTCTATTTTCAATTTCTCCGTAACCACTTTCTATTCAATCTGCCTTATGTTATTTTAAAATCTAATTTATTCCTTCTAAATTTTCAATCATTTTTCTGTTTGTAAATCAATTATATGCAGTTTATCACTAAACAGAAGTTCAACTCCTTAGGGCATACAAAGTTATCAATATATACATTCAACCTATTTTCAATATTTCTCCCCCTTATTAATATTGCAATTATATTCTAGGCAAATTAAACAGAAACCCTATTCTCAAATATTTTCTGAATTTTGCAAATGTTTACTTTATTCATGATGTTCCTAAAATAACACTTTTCATATTTTCTGTTTAAAACCTACTTTTCCATTAAATTAACATCACTCAGTCATGTCTGACTCTTTGTGAACAAATGGACTACACAGTCCATGAAATTCTCTAGTCCAGAATACTGGAGTGGGTAGCCTTTTCCTTCTCCAGGGAATCTTCACAACCCAAGGATAGATCACAGGTCTCCTGCATTACAGGCAGATTCCTTATCAGCCGAGTCACAAGGAAAGCCCAAGAATACTGGAGTGGGTAACTGATTTTTTTTCTTCAGTGGGTTTTCTAAACCCAGGAATCCCCTTCATTGCAGGCGGATTCTTTACCAACTGAGCTATCAGGGAAGACCCAATCAACTAAGATTTGTCTCAGGTACTATTCCCTATTAGTATGCCAAAGAGGAACTCAGTTATAGAGTTTCCTGTTAATCATACCCATAATTTTCTAGCCTACTATCATCAGTGGTTTACATGAGCCCTCATTATTCTTTTACTCAGTTATTTATTCTTTTAGCTCCTCTCCCTATCACTGTTTCTATGAATTCTTTCAAGAGAAACCATACAGGGTGTTTAAAATATATCCAAAATGTATGTTTTCTGCTCAAGTCATCATTATATAAATGCTTTTTGCTATAGAGTGCATTGTATCTTTTCTTTTTCATTCAGCATTATGATATTTAGAGATCTATCTACATTCTGGTGTTTACAATCTAGGCTCTTTCTTCTAACTGCTGCATCATATTCCACCAACTCACTGTATATATTACAGTTCAAGTAACTTTTAAAAATACAAATTTGATTATGCCATTCTGTTGCTTAATTTTTTTGGGGGGTTAATTTCCTCATTTCACTTAAGATACATTTCAAAATTCTTAGCATATCTATAAGAATTTACAAGACTTGGGCTGTGTCTAGCCCTTCAGTTCTACTCTTTACCCTTCTCCTCTTGGACTGCATTCCAACCAAACCAAACTCAAGTTCCTGAAGCCAGTTGCACTTCCCCTTTTGTACTATGGATATGAGTTTAAAGTTTGTTTTCTCATACACGTCTTCTAAAACTGGTGAAATAAATCAGGGGGCCGAGTTTTAAATATTCTGTCACATCTGATTCTTTTTTATTACACTTTATGTAATCAGTGTGTATATTTATTTCTGTGTGCAGCCAATTCTTTAGTGTCTGTCTTGTTCACTATAAAATCAGCTCCAGTGAAGGCTGGGGTTAGCTATGTTTATCCCATATGTTCTGGCTTATGATCCACAAGGAAGACTTCAATAAAAAAGTGTTTAGTAAATGAAGGACGTGGGAAAAGTGACTTGTCCAGCCTCAGAAAACTAATTCAAATCAACCTATGGACAAGAAAGTAGTGCTTCTTTTTTTGTGAACATTTTAAAATATTTATTTGTTTATTTATATTGAGTTATAGTTTTTCATGGTGAACAGTGTAATGATTTGACTTACATATATCATGAAATGATTATCATGGTGAGTTTAGTGAACATCTATTTTATTCACATAATTGATTTACAATATATTAGTTCCAAATGTACAGGACAGTGATTCAAATATTTAGAGATTAATTATAAAATATTGGTTATAGTTGCTATGCTGTATAATATAACCTGGTATTTTATTTATTTTATACATTGCAGTGTGTACCTCTTAAAGGCCTAACATGATATTATGCCTCCCATTGGTAATGACCAGTTTGTTCTCTATGAGTCTGTTTCCTTTTGTCATATTCACTAATTTGTTCTATGTTTTGGACCCAGATATAAATGGTAATGTAGAGATATTGTCTTTGTCTGACTTATTTTATCTGGCGTGATACCCTCCAAGTCCGTCCATGTTGTTACAAATGGTGAGTTTTCATTATTTTCTATGTTTAACTAGTACTCTATTGTATAGTATTCCATCGTCATTATCCATTCATCTGTTGATAGACAAGTTGCCTCCATATCTTGGTTATTGTAAATAAGGCTGATATAAACATTGAGGTATATTTATATTTTCTAATTAAGGTTTTCCTTTTCTTTGATTAGATAGACAGGAGTGGAATTCTTGGATGATATGGAAGATACCTTTTTGGATTTTGAGGAAACTTCATGTGTTTTCCACAGTGGGTTTACTGATTTTACTCTGAAACAGAATACTAGGGGGTCCCTTTTCTCCACATTCTCACCAAAACTTTTTTTTTTTTTTTTAATGTTAGCCATTCTGAAGGGCGTGAGATGATATCTCATTGTGGTTTTGTTTTACATTTTTCTGATTATTAGAGATGTTGAGTATTTGTCCATAGTCCGTTAGTTATCTATACATTTCCTATTCAGAGTATAGGTTTTAATTGGGTTGTTTGATTTTTTTATATTGACTTCAATGAGTGGTTTGTATATTTTGATATTAACTCATTATTAGTCATATTATTTGCAAATAATTTCTTCCACTCAGTAGGTTGCCTTCTCAGTTTGCCCATGGATTTCTTTGCTGTGCAGAAGCTTTTAAGTCTAGGTCCCATATTCTTATTTTTGCTTTTATTTCTTTTGTCTTAGGAAATAGATCCAAAAATATCACTACAATTTATATCAAAGAGTGTTCTGCCAATGTTTCTTTCTAGGAGTTTTATGGTTTCAATTCTTACATTTAATTATTTCATTCATTTCAAATTTAATTTTGAAAATGGTGTGAGGAAATGTTCTACTTTCATTGTTTTACATATTACTATTCAGTGTATAGATGTGAGAGTTGGACTGTGAAGAAGGCTGAGTGCCGAAGAATTGATGCTTTTGAACTGTGGTGTTGGAGAAGACTCTTGAGAGTCCCTTGGACTGCAAGGAGATCCAACCAGTCCATTCTGAAGGAGATCAGCCCTGGGATTTCTTTGGAAGGAATGATGCTAAAGCTGCAACTCCAGTACTTTGGCCACCTCATACGAAGAGTTGACTCATTGGAAAAGACTGATGCTGGGAGGGATTGGGGGGCAGGAGGAGAAGGGAAAGACCAAGGATGAGATGGCTGGATGGCATCACTGACTCGATGGACATGAATCTGTGTGAACTCTGGCAGTTGGTGATGGACAGGGAGGCCTGGCGTGCTGCGATTCATGGGCTCACAAAGAGTTGGACACAACTGAGTGACTGAATTGAACTGAACTCATTCAGTTTTCCCAGCACAATTTATTGAAGAGATTGTGTTTTCTGCATTATATAATCTTGTCTCCTTTGTTGATTAACTGACCATGAATTTGTGTTTTTTATTTCTGGGTTCTCAATTCTGTTCCATTGATCTATGTGTTTGTTCTTGTACCAGTACCATAATGTTTTAATTACTGGAGTTTTGTATTATACTCTGAGTCATGGAGTGTGATACCTCCAGCTATCCTTTTTTTTTTTTCAAGATTGCTATGGATATTTGGGATATTTCTGGCTGCATACAAAATTTAGTGTTATATATTTTGTGCTGTGAAAAATTCCATGAATATTTTCATTAGGTCTTCATTGAATCTTCAGATTGTTTTGGGTAGTATGGTTACTTTAACAATATTAATTCTTTCAATGCAAGAACATGAAGTACTTTTCCATTTGTTTGTTATATCTTCAATTTGTTTCATCAATGTGTTATAGTTTTCTGAGTCTAGATTTTTTTATCTCCTTAGGGAGATTTATTCCTAGCTATTGCATTCTTTTGATATTATTATAAAAGGAATTTTTTTCTAAAAGTTCATTGATAATGTATAGAAATGCAAAAGATTTCTGTATATTAATATTCTATCTTGCAACTTTGCCATATTCACTGCTGAGTTATAATAGTTCTCTAGTGTCATCTCTAGGATTTTCTATATATAGTAGCATACCATGTGCAAACAGTGACAGTTTAACCTCTCTCCTTCCAATCTGGATTCCTTTCATTTCTTCTTCTTGTCTGATTTTTGTGGTAGGAATTTGAATATTATGTTAAATACCAGTGACAAGAGTGGGTATTATTGTCATGTTTTTTATCTTGGCAGAAATGTGTTTAGCTTTTTTAACAATCAGTATATGGCTTTCATTAGGCTGAGGTATGTTTCCTCCTATGCTCATTCTCTGGAGAGATTTTATTAAAAATGGATATTGAATTTTGTCAAATGTTTTTCTGTATCTATTGAGATTATTGTATGGCTTTTCAGTTTGTTAACATGGTATATCACATTGATTAATTTACAGATATTAATAGGAAAAAAAAAAGAAACTTGTATCCCTGGGAAAAATCCCACTTTACTATGGTGGGATACCATCATCCTTTCAATAAATTGTTGGATTTGGTTTGTTAGTATTTTGTTGTGAATTTTTGCATCTATGTTCATTTGGTGTATAGTCTGTTAGGTTTTGTGTGCGTGTGTGTCTGTGTGTGATGTCTTTGAGTTTGATATCATGGTGATGCTGCCCTTGTAGAATGAATTCAAAAGTCTTCCTTCTGGTAACTTTGAAACAGTTTGAGAAGAATAGGTAATACCTCTTCTCTAAATGTTTGGTTAAATTCTTCTGGTTGTAGACTTTTGTTTGTTGGGTGTGTTTTATTTTATTACTGTCAGTTTTAATGTATTACTGTAAATAAATCTGTTCATATTTTCAAATTCGTCTTCATTCAGTCATGGGGGATTGTATATTTCTAGGAATTCATCCACTTCTTCCAGGTCATCTGTTTTGCTGGCATCTTGTTTTTCATAGTAATTTATTATGGTCCTCTGTATTTCTGTGATGTTGGCTGTAATTTGTCTTTTTAAGAATTTTATCAACTTGGTCTTTTTTGGCTGCATTCCATGGGGTCACAAAGAGTCAGACACGACTGAGTAACTGAGCTGAACTGTTTTAACTTGTTGATCTCTTAATTTTGAATGCATTTTAATAATCCCACCATTTTCTCTCTCTTCTATTTCTGATTATTTTTACATAGTATTTATGTATTTTTCATCTATTTGTTTATTTTATCCATTCACTGCCAGTTCTGGATATAGATGATTTTATTAGTTTTTGTTTTAACCTTCCTGCTAGCTTTGTAAATGGTTGATTTACTATCTTTACTATATATTACCCTTTACTAGTGAGTTTTTTATTTCATAGTTTTCATGTTTCTCGTTGCAGCCTCTTATATGTTGCTTAAATAAGTCCCTTTAGCATTTTTTGTAAAGCTGACTTGACAGTTTTGATTTTACAGTTTTGATCTCTTTTAGCTTTCAGTTGTCTATAAATTTTTTTTATCTCTCCATCATCTCTGAATGAGATCCTTGCCACACCAATGCTATTGGATGTAGGCTTTTCCCTTTCATCATTCTAAATATATAATGCCACTCCTTTCTAACTTGCAACGTTTCTCCTGAAAAGTTAGTTGATAGCCTTATGAGAGTTCTCTTTTATGTAATTTACTGCGTTAAAAGTGCTACCATTACTCTTCTCTGTCTTTAATTTTGGCCATTTTATTTACAATATGTCTTATGTAGTCATCTTTTGGTGGATTTCCTAGACTTGGATGCTTGTTTCCTTTCCCAGATTAAGGATGTTTTCAGCTATTATATCTTCAGATATGTTCTCTGCCCCTTTCTTTCCATTCTGGGACCCCTATAAGAGTTGATGTTGGTTCAGGGGGCTCTTAATCTCATCTCATTTCTTTTCCTTCTTTTCCATTCAGCAACAGTGATTTTTCGCTCCTCTATCTTTCAGCTCACTCATCAGTTTCTCAGTATCATTTAGTATTTTCTTGATTCTGTTTAGTGGATTTTTCATTGTAGCACTGTATCCTTCATTTCTGTTTGGTTGTTCTTTGCAGTTTCTCATCCTTGTTAAAAACCTTTACTTCCTTTGTTCATCCATTCTTCTCCATGCTTCTTTTGCCATTTTAAGGATCATTACCTTGAACTCTTTCTTGGGTAGGTTGCTTATCTCTAGTTTATTTATTTTGGGGGAGTTTTAATACGTCTTTTCATTTGGAATGTGTTCCTTTGTTTTCCCATTTTGCCTAACTTCCAATTTTTTATTTATGTGTATCTCATAGACTGGTTACATTTGCTGACCTGGAGACGTAGCCTCCTGTAGGAGATGTCCTATATGTCTCAGTAGCACACTCTGCTTGGGTCACTAGAGGTATATGCTCTAGGTATGCCTCCTATGTGGGGTGCATGGTCCTTCTGTTGTGGAAGGTTGAAGGTCTACTGTGGATGGTTTACTAGACATGCCTGGCCCCTAGTCCAGTTCGGCTGCCCAGCCCCGCCTTGTGTGAATGCTGCCAGACCTTGGTTGGTAGGACCAGTTCATCATATGGCTGGCTATGGAACTCTGGGAAGTCCTGAGTATAGACAGTGCTGCCTAATTGGTGGGTAGAGTCAAGGTCCAAGAGATCAGGTCTCACAGCTGGTAATAGCCTGCTAGTAGCAAATTGGGTCCTGTCACAACAAATTGAAGGACTACAGTTGTCTTGGGGCTAGGGTCTGTTCACCAGTGGGTGAGGCTTTTCCCAAGCCTAGAGCGGACTCACTTGTGGGTGTGGCTGCAGACCAGGGCACTCTTGGGCTGGCACCTGCCTACTGGTAAATACAGCTGGAGCCCAAGGTGTCTACTTGCAAGACCCTGGTGTTCCATGTCTAGTGTCTGTTCAGTCATGTATGAGGGTAGCTCCTGGGCCCTCTAACAAGTATACCTGCATCCTGGGGTGCCTGTGGACTCAGGAGGCAGCCTATCTGCTGATAGACAGGGCTGTATCCCTGCTCAGCTAGTTGCTTGTCCTGAGGCTGCCCAATACTGGTGTGTACAAGCTGGTGGGCAGGTTCTAGGTGGCGTCCGGAGGCTCATAAGCTAGAAGGAGGATTCCAAAATGATGCTTTTCAGCACTAATGACCACATGGTAGAATGAGCTACACAAAGCAGTTGCTACAACGTCTATATCCCTGGGGTGAGCTCCAGTTGCCTCCTACCTCTCTAGAAGGCTCTCCAAGATCAACAGGTATGCCTGACCCAGATTCCTTTCAAATGACTGTTTCTGCTCTGGGTCACGGAGCATGTGATTGTTTAAAAGTGGAGTTTCTATTTTAAGTAACACTCTGGGACACCTACAAGTAAATCCCACTAACTGACAGAGACAACAATCTCAATACAGGACACCCAGGCTGGAGAACCAATGTGGGCTTCAGAATCCTTCCTCCCTATGAAGATCCTCTGAAATTCTAGTTATTCTCTTCACTCACCTAGGGGTGTGACTCATGACTATACTTTGACTCAACTCTTCCTACCCATCTTGTTGTAGTTCCTTCTTTATAATTTTAATTATAGATCTTTTCTGGCAGCTTCTAGTCTTTTTCATCAATAGTTATTCTGTAAATAATTGTAATTTTGATGTACTTGTAAGTGGTGATCACAGTCTTTCTACTCTGATATCTTCTATTTATATACCAGTGATATCTTTTATGACCTACACTCAGAAGTCAAACGCCTTCATTTTTGCCATAGTCTGTAGTTTAGAGAAGTCAAATGAAGTTTTTTGATACTAGTGTATGGTATATTTATATATCTATTCCTGGTCCAATGCCTTGCATACAGTAGGTGCTCAATAAATTCTGCATGAAAGCAGGAAGACATAGAAATACAAAAAAAAAAAAAAATGGAACAGTTGATTCTTTGACTTCATATATTTTAATGTGTTTTAAAGTTTTTATTTTGTACTGGGGTATAGCTGATTAACAATGTTGTGGTAATTTCAGGTGAACAGCAAAGGGACTCAACCCTGTATATACACGTATCCATTCTCCCTTCATCCCCTCTCCTATCCAGGCTGCCACATAACTTTAAACAGAGTTTCATGTGCTATACAGTAGGTCCTTGTTGGTTATCTATTTTAAATATTGCAGTGTGTACATATCAGTCTCAGACTCCCTAACTATTCATTCCCCCAGGCATCCATTAGTTCATTGTTAAACCTGTGAGTCTCTTCTTGCTTTGTAAGATCAAGTCTATTATTATTTTTTTAGATTCTACATATAAAGGATGTCATATAATATTTTTTTCTTCTCTGTCTGGGTTATTTCAATGCCAATCTATAGGTCCATCCATGTTGCTGCAAATGGAATTATTCCTTTCTTTTAATGACTGAATAATACTCCATTGTATTTATGTATCACATCTTGTTTATCCATTCCTCTATCAAAGGACACTTAGGTTACCTTTATGTGTATGATTTTGTATTTAAAACAAAGAGGTACTATTACGCTAAAGCCACAAATCTTAAAATTTAGTCATTAAAAAGTAGTTGTCATTTCTATTTTCTTCTATTTATCAGCAGATGCTACATTTTATTTAAGTTTTTACCAGATTATAACTACTTTCTTTACTGTCATAAAGGTCAGAGATAAATTTAGAAGGCATTGCTAAGAGAGTCAGACTCAGAAATGCCTGTTAAAATGTGTAAGAAGTTAAGTTTCAAACCAAGGCTGAATAGAGACGATCAATTTATTACTGTTCAATTTGTACTCATTTTAATAAAAGAAAATGACTAATACAGTCTCTGCTCAAAAGAGGATAGATGGATTCAAGTTTCTGAGGATATTTCCTTTACTTTAGGAGAAGAATACTAAACTGTCATGTTCACCAACTTTGCTTTCTGCCTGGGCAGGTTTTATAAATGGGCCTATCAGAATGCTGAAACGGGGTGCTTTTGCTATGCTATTCCATGAATCTAATTATCTTGAATTCTTGAAGTATCAGCCATGCAAATAAAAGCTCTTAAAGAAGATCCTAAATAACATCTTTTCTTGTTTAGTTTTAGCAGTATCAGCTACATTGCCATGTCTTGCGCAAGTGGCACATTCATATTACTTATTGAATCTAGACCTTGAAAACCAGGAATGATGTTTTTCTCTGATATCTTCAAAAAGCTATTTGGAAAGCCATTCTACTTTAACTTTTGGTTGTGCTAATTGGTAAGTAAACACGAAGTATGGCCCCCATTGAGTGTGACCAAGGGTGCTGGGTTAAAGAGTCTCTTGCCCCACTGAGTCTCTTGCCCCACTATCCATCTCAGCACCTGATGTTCTGCTCTTTTGGCTTAGGCTATTATGTTTATAAGATTCTCTCACTTGCAAAGATCTATCCAATTCTCAGAGTTTATTCATTCATTCATTATTTTATTATCACACCATAACTGTGATATAGCCACATAAGGTATTAATGCCCAATAATAAGAAAGGAAACTGAAATTAATAAGATTAAATTATCTGTTCAAATATTCAGAGCAATCATTCAGGGTTTCTGATTGGAGTATTTCAAGAGTATTACAAAATGATAATAATTATTTACTATAATTGTTTGGGGCTATAATGAGTCAATTTTTATTATCTAAAATTTTCCCTATAATTCTTCATTGGACAGCAAGTTGCTTATCTTATTTCAGAAGCTCCCATTCCAACAGGGGGTGGCTTCGTCCAAAAAAAATTTATTTCTGTCTGGTGCCATCATAACTTCTCAGGGCTCTTAGAAGTTCTTACTGTTAAATTCTAAAGCTCTTTTCTGTTTACATGTTGGTATTAAGAAAAACGAAAAAGTCAAGTATAGGTAAGACAAGAATGAAATTAAAGAAGGAAAGAGTATGCTGGGTTTTTGACGCTGACTTTAGGATCATTTCAAAAAGAATCCTGGGATAAAGTCCCAGCAATGGATATGAAGGAGGTCTTTAAAATTGAGACAGAAAGGAATGAAACCATAGAGAAAAGGACTAAAGCCAGGGAGAAAAAGACATGTCAGGCAGTTTGCATTAGTTTAACATTTGCGTGTGTGTGCTCAGTCCTGTTCAACTATTTGAGACCCCATGGACTGTAGCCCACCAGGCTCCTCTGTCCATGGAATTTTCCAGGAAAGAATACCGGAGCACATTGCCATTTTGTACTCCAGGGGATCCTCCCAACCCAGTGATCAAATCTGTGACTCTTGTGCCTTCTGCATTAGCATCAAGATTCTTTATCATTGAGCCACCTCTACTTCAGCAAAATCTTAGGTACATGTGAAAATACTCCAGTACAGCAATTTAAGATAAAGCAAGAAATTCATTAAATCATGTGACATAATGGAAAAACAGAGTGTAATGAAGTAGATGGAAGCTAAGTTAGGAGCAGCTGCAGCCAGACTTAAACTACTGTGTCCACTTTTTATTCTTACTTTTCTCTTTGCAGTTTTTTTCTTTCTCTACTGCAACTTAAGAGTGATGTGGAGAATAAAGTCTCTGAAGACAGATCTCAGCTCTGTATGCAGTGTTCTTTATTTACATGATGAAACTTGAAAAGAATGTTGTTTTTCCATCTGGGGTTAAAAATTCTAAGGTGATAACATTAATAGACCCAATTTGGGTTATATACCAATTTCTCTACCGATCCTTATAAATGGATTATTATGAGTTTTATGATGGCTCTGTTTGGGTCACACATCCACAGTTGTAGCCAGGAAGGCAGGTTTGGCTATTAGAAGAAGGAAAGTGCACATTTATTGCATATCAGGTCAGAAATAGATCATGCAGGGTTTGGTATGCCCTGCCAAAGAATTTAGCATTTATCAAATATGCTTAGCTTATTCATTGGCAGATGGAAACCCACTCCAGTATTCTTATCTGGGAAATCCCATGGACAGAGGACCCTAGTGGGCTATTTTCCATGGGGTCACAAGAATCGGACATGACTTCATGACTATACCCCCAGATAAAAGTAAGATAAACAAAGTAAGTTAAAGTAAAAAAATGAAAAAATCCTGGTGCCAATGTAAGAAAGAAAATAAAGATATTTTCTCTAGATTTATTAAAGTACAATTTTTTCAGTTTTACTGAGATATTATTGATATATACCTGTGTAAGTTTGAAGCATACAGAGTATTATTTAGTATATGTATACATTATGAAATACTACAATATAAGGTTAGTTAACAAATCCAGCAATACACAGGGTTACTTTTGTGTCTGTGTATGTGGTGAGAACACATAAGAGCTGTGTTTTTTTTTTTTTTTTTTTTGTCAACTTACAAGTACAATACAGTGTTGCTAACTATGGTCATGATGCTGTACATTAGATCGCCAGGCTGAAAATGTGTATCCTTTTATTATTGTGTCTTCATTTCCCTCATGCCATACCCTGACTGCTGCTGCTGCTAAGTCACTTCAGCTGTGTCTGACTTTGTGTGACCCCATAGACGGCAGCACACCAGGCTCCCCCGTCCCTGGGATTCTCCAGCCAAGAACACTGGAGTGGGTTGCCATTTCCTTCTCCAGTGCATGAAAGTGAAAAGTGAAATGGAAGTCTCTCAGTTGTGTTTGACTCTTCGTGACCCCATGGACTGCAGCCTACCAGGCTCCTCTGTCCATGGGATTTGCCAGACAAGAGTACTGGAGTGGTGTGCCATTGCCTTCTCCATACCCCTGGCAACCCTCGTTTATCTACGATTTCTTTCTCCAAGTTCAGGTCTTTTAGATTACAAATATAAGTGAGATCTAACAGTATGTTTCTTTTTCTATGTGACCTATTTCACTTAGGTCCATGCCCTAAAGATCATTCATGTTTTCATAAATGCAGAGTTTCTTCTCTTTATTGGCTGAGTACAGTTCTATTGTATATGCGTATATATATGCACACACACACACACATTACATCCTTCTTATCCACTCATCAGTTAATGGACACAGGTTGTCTCCAGATTTTAGCTATTATGAAAAATGCTTCAGTGAACATGGAGGTGCAAGTATTCCTTGAAGACTGTGATTTCATTTCCTTCAGGTATATATTCAGAAGTGGGATTACTGTATCGTATTGTTGTTCTTTTTTTTTTTTTAGGAAACTCTGTACTGTTTTCTATAGTGGCTGTTCCAATGTACATTCCTAACACAGTGCACAGGGTTTCTTTTTATCTACATGCTACCCAGTTCTCATGATCTCATGTCTGTTTGATAATGGCCACTTAACAAGGGTAAGATGATATTTCACTGTGGTTATGATTTCCATGAAATAAAAAATTTAAAAAATACAAGTGATAGGAGTTATAGGAGATTATTCTACAATATAGCTAATATGCAATGATAGGTGTAAAGAAAGCAATAGCAATGGATATAGAGAGGTAAGGTCAGGCTTGGGAAATGGTACTGAAGATAGAATCTATAAGACTGTCAGCATTTGGGAGTGGAGAGTGGAAGAATATAAGAAAGAAAGTTTACCAATATTTCTAACTTCTGTGATTACGTAAATGATGATAGGATTCACAATATATGGATAACATGAAAAATCAGGTTTGGCAGGAATTTTTGAAATAAATTTATTATTACAAGATCTGTCCAGTTTTCCTCTTTTTTGTTTTGAGAGGGCAACAGCAGGAAGGCCAGGGATCTCCAAATGGAGGAAATAGGATGCAAGTGTCAGACATTTTATCTCTCTTAAGCAGCAGGAGGAAACAAACTAACCATATTTTTTTTTCTTCTCTATACAAATTTAAAAGGAGGTTTCTCTTAAAATACTGTGTTGCCATAATGACACCTGGTTTCACCTGAAGTTAACTATTCTCAAACCTTGAGTTAACCAATGCATTCTTCTTGTGGAAATGTTTGTCTTAAGCTATGTTAATGTATTATGCATTTACCCCAGACTCTGTCTTCAAGTCCGTTCTGCTTAATGGCTCAGAACCTACTTGACAAACTGGTATGTTATATTCAGATATTGTTTCCCTAATCTATGTAAACGAAACTATTTGTATGGTAATCTGCCCTTCTAAAAGATTCAAGTCAATTGTTTTATGGCCCAAGATGAATCATCTGGTGCCAAGATTATTCCAAAATGCATCTTATGGGTGAGGGCCTGGTGCCATTCTGAGTTTTAAGACATTCCATTCTTTCACTAACAGACTGCTAGTGACTATATAACATCCAGCTGAAGACGAGCAGGGAGTACTCTTTCTGCCCTCTTTTGCTGCCTATGTCAGAAGCTTTCTTTATCTCCTTTATACTTTAATTAAACTTTATTACGTAAAAGCTCTGAGTGATCAAGCCTTGTCTCTGGCCCCGGATTGAATTCTTCTCCAGAGGCCAAGACTCCTGGGGTCTTTTCATTCAGCAACAACCCTCAGTTTTTGGTAGTGACTGTAAGTTTTGTTAACCTAGAGAATGATTATCCCTCTCATTTCCTTCTTCTGATGGAATTGAACTTGTTCAGCAGGTGATGTTTAGTCAAATAGTAGGTAAAGATCTTTTAGAAGCATCTGTAATCAGAGTCAACAAAGAGTATGCTTTGAAAATGGCATTTACTCTCCTCACACACTGAACCTCAAATCCGTATCTTCCATTTGGCCTTCATGCATAGAAGTGTTAGTTCTTCAGATAGTAAACTTTTTCCCTTTTTATCTATTTGCGTGTATATGAATAGGTGTGTACACATTGTAGATAACTGCACACTTTCTCAAATCATCTACAAATTTTGGAACAAGGAATAGCTATGGTAAAAAGGCACAAGTGTCTTAAAGGACCTCAATAAAGAGCTTAGAGGCTGCCTATTATCACAAATATGAGATCCTGAAATGGTCTCATATAAATTAGTATCTTTCTATGTGGACTTTTTCTGGTAAATAATCTTAAATATTTATTCATGATCAGCAGATATATGATGACATTGCCTTAACTTTTAATAAGTTTCTAATTCTTAATTGGATCTCACTGCCTTGGGCTATGGAATGCATTTTTCTGTGTTTATACCCATAAATAATAAAAAGAATGCTAGCGCATTTGTAGTAATCATTTTGAAAAGCTATACAATGTGATCTTTTAAGATGCCACATTATTAAGTAGTCCCAGTTCTTTTTACTAGGAAGATAGGTATTTCTAAATATTTCTGTCTCTCTCTTTTAGAGCAATACTTGGGAAACTTTGACCTGTAGGCTGGTTGCCAGTTCTTTTGTCTTAATAACATTTTATTTGAAAACAGTCATTCCTGTTTGTTTACGTAAGCCCATGTTTGGCCTTGTACTACAACGACAGAGCTGAATAGTTGTGACAGAGACAAATTAGGCTGCAAAGATTACATTATTTACTATCTCACTCTTTACAGTAAAGGTGTGGTGACCTCTGTGGTGAACTATGATTTCTATCATTTTACTTTTAATTTAGTAGGTACATTTTATTTATTTTTGTTTCAGTTTTTAAATTGAAGTAGAGTGATTTACAATATCAAGATGATTTCAAGTGTACAGCACCAAGTTTCAGTTTTATATGTACACACACACACCTCCCCCATATGTAAGTATGTATTATATATGTACTTACATATACATACTTACATTTGTATATAAATGTATACTTACATTTATATATATATATATATAAAATACATACTAGTTGACTTAAATCACTTAAATATATTATATTATATAGTATATATATTATATAATATATATGTGTGTGTGTGTGTGTGTGTGTGTATTCTTTTGGGGATTCTTTTCCCATATAGATTTTTATAAAATATAGTGTATAGTTCACTAGTATAGTATAGTGGCTTTTTGATGGTCATCTATTTTATATATAGCAATGTGTATATGTTAATCTTTGAACTATGGTTTCTTGATAGTGGGAGATTCTGACTATGACAAACAGTCTCATTACAAACATGTAAGAATGGAATGATAAAATAAGGTTTTAAAATATCTTCTGCATTTTCTTTGCCATTTTACTTCTTCAGGTACATTTTTCTATTATGTACACGACTTTGGTTGAATTTGCTGCATTTTCTCCACTAATGGTGATTTAAGTCAACTAGCATGACCAGTGTACGCATGTGTTATAGAGGTTAACCTCTTGAGTAAAGTTGAAAAGGAAATAGATCAAATTTATTTGTTACTGTTTTGTTCTTCTATATACATTAGAGAAATATTTTGCTTTCAAATAATTGTTTGAGAAGATCTAACAGAATTCAAACTTTTGAACTGTAGTGTTGGAGAATACTCTTGAGAGTCCCTTGGACTGCAAGGAGATCCAACCAGTCCATTCTGAAGGAGATCAGCCCTGGGATTTCTTTAAAAGGAATGATGCTCAGGCTGAAACTCCAGTACTGTGACCAACTCATGAGAAGAATTGACTCATTGGAAAAGACTCTGATGCCAGGAGAGATTGGGGGCAGGAGGAGAAGGGGACAACAGAGGATGAGATGGCTGGATGGCATCACTGACTCGATAGGCATGAGTCTGAGTGAAATCCAGGAGTTGGTGATGGACAGGGAGGCTTGGCATGCTGCAATTCATGGGGTCACAAAGAGCTGGACACAGCTCAGCTACTGAACTGAAATGAACAGAATTCAAACATCTATGTTCAAGAAAGAACTCTTTATTACTATTCTCTGTGCTTTGTAATCACTACTCGGTTCCAAGGAAACAGAGACATCACAACTGTTACACTAACCAGCTGAATCTTGACCATTTTTCTGTGTTTGTCTATATGTGATTTATAAGATTTGTGAACTGAAAGCATATTTGGCAATATTACTATAAAATTTCTCATATGATTATTACCAATATGTAATTATGTTTCTCCCTTAGGCAAAATTAAGTCTCTTTCTGAAGGAAATAAAAATTAAAAGAGAAAAGTTAATAATAAATCTTACTCTGTAGGGTTTCAGAGTGGATTAAAGAGTGTTCATCAAGCCCTTAGCACAGAGCCTGACATTTTAACAGGTGTTCAATAAATGTTATACTTTTTAACAGTAGTAATAACATTTCCTTGTAAGTCTTTCTTGTCTTTCTTGTATTCTTGACAACTTAGGCTACTATAACAAAAATACAATGAACTGGGTGACTTAAAAATAATTGATTTCTCACATTTCTTGAGTTTGGAGATTGTTTGTCATGGTCCAGCATCACTGAGTTCTAGTTCAGATCTTCTTCCAAGTTGCAGATGCTCACTTCCTAGTGTATCCACATACGGTAGAAAGAGAGTGACCTTGGTCTCCTGATGATCTCTTTTAAGGGAACTAGTTACATTTGTAAGACCTCTTCTCTCAAAGGTCCTACCTCCATACCATTACATGGAGTGTGTTAACATTTCAACATATGAATTTTGATGGGACAAAAGCATCCAAATCATAACACTTAGCCTATGCTCAGGAGAATAAAAAGAAAGAAAGAAAGAAAAAGTGTTAAAAAAAAAAAGACTGCAGAGCAACTCCTATATAGACATGTGATTCAATGTGAGGTCAATTATTTTATAGGCTACAAAGTATGATTATGTCAGGTCAATTTATTTCTCTTCCTTGGTTCTCATCTCATTGCAACAAAAACCAGTTACAACGCAGTTCAACTTAAGCAGACAGGTCTCTTACTAGACACTTCCAAAGGAGTCCTCCTTATCCTTCCTATCAATCATGCTTGGCTTCAACCTTTTAGACCTCCCGTCTCCACCTTTTAGTTATTTCCAGTACAAGGTAGAGCTTGTATCCACCACCAGTAATGAAAGGAAATGAAAATGGGCACACATTCAAGGCCAACTGACAATTTAAAGTTACATAATTTTAAGTTGTATGACAGCATACTGCATTGTTTATATCTTCCTATATGTCTTCCCATGATTCAGTCTGTTATAATTAGATGTAGAATACCCATGAGCCCTTAATTGGCTCCTAACAGCTTAAGGTTACTTGGAGACGGCCCTGTGGTTATTTTGTATCCACTGTGTGCCTAGGGCACACAGTGCAGGAGTTGAAAAGTCTCTGTGGTTATTTTGCAGCCTATCTCTGAACTCTCCTGGGTGTGTCTGTGATGCAGTTTAGAGATCAGCATGCATCCCTTTCAGCCAGGCTCTTCTGCTAACTTCCTGCCTAACAACTAGATAAATAAAAGGGTGACAGACACCATAAGACCTGGCATAAAGAGGAGGTATAGGATAGAGCTGGTGTGATAAGAAAAGAAGACAGCTTCACAAGTCTTTTCATGCACACTTTTAATCAGATGAACTCTCTTCATTAAAAAGAACATTTTACTAAGTGAGTAGAATTCATTACTTAGGTTTTTCAAAATGCTTTACTTAAAAATAAATTGATTACTTATTTCTTTATAACGAAATTAAAGCATTTTATTTTCTTGGGGACATTGTTTTTAATAATAAACATATAAGTAAGCTGTTTTATATTTCAGAGTATTTCTACTTAATTGATGTTTCTAACTCATCAACAATGATCAAATAATCTAAATATGCACACCTTCTAAAATTAGACAATCACAGAAAATACTTTTTTAAAAGGTTAAAAAACTATGGCTCTAGCTTTATCCACCTTAGGAGAAAGGAAATATTTCCCTTTGAGACCTGGAGATAGAGTCTTCCACAATATAAAAGTAATAGTAAATGAACAAGTTTCACATTGACAGTTGTTTTTATTCCTTTAGCTTGTTAAACTAATGGGAAAATTTACTAATTGGTCATCTTTATCATTTAGATCATGGCTTCAGAATAGTGGATCTGATGGCACCTTAGCATAATAATAAGTTAAACAGATTTTCTTATTACCATATTTCAACAAAAACACACAATATACCACAGCTTGAGGACCACAGCAAAATCTCCGTGGTTCCTTCTGTATCCCATCAGTCACAAGTAGTCTTTCTTCTCCTTGTCTAAACTAGCTTTAAAATGGCTTCTTCTTCTTATTATTAAAGCCTTAGGTATTCAGGCTTTCCTTTGTAACTCAGTATTTTTCTTTCTTTAATTGCAATAGAAATATCATTTTTTTAATACTTCAATTATCATTGTTCTTACTGTAACTAACTCATAGATACAATAGTTTTAAAAAATATTAGTTGGGTTTTTGAAAAAGATATAATTATAGCCCAAGCTAAAAACATAGCCCCTGTTTATGACACTGATTTAATTAGCAAAGTATCTGCTGCTGCTAAGTCGCTTCAGTCGTGTCCAACTCTGTGCAACCTCAGACGGCAGCCCATCAGGTTCCCCTGCCCCTGGGATTCTCCAGGCAAGAATACTGGAGTGGGTTGCCATTTCCTTCCCCAATGCATGAAAGTGAAAAGTGAAAGTGAAGTCGCTCAGTCCTGTCCAACCCTCAGCAACCCCATGGACTGCAGCCTTCCAGGCTCCTCCGTCTATGGGATTTTCGAGACAAGAGTACTGGAGTGGGGTGCCATTGCCTTCTCCCAGCAAAGTATCTAGGAGAATGCAAATTAGCTAAACTTACCTTTAAGATTAGAAAACATGGTCAAGTTCACTAGACAGTGAATATCATAGGTGATCCTTTAGGTCAGTTCATAAATTAAGCTTTTAGTTGAGTTTTGGTGTTTTAAGTAAGCTGTGCTGCTGGTGCTGCTGCTAAGTCTCTTCAGTCGTGTCCTACTCTGTGCGACCCCTAGAAGGCAGCTCACCAGGCTCCCCCGTCCCTGAGATTGTCAAGGCAAGAACACTAGAGTGGGTTGCCATTTCCTTCTCCAATGTGTGAAAGCGAAAATTGTAAGTGAAGTCACTCGGTCTAGTAATTTCCTTTTGGGGGAGGGGGGGAGTGAAACAAAATGTAAACTGAGTGAAATAGGTAGAATGTGAAAGTGAATTTCTTTTACTTTAAAAATTTTATCTGTGTTCATCTGGGAAATTTATGAACGCATTTATGAGTGCACGCATGCTCAATTGCATCTGACTCTGCAACCTCATGGACTATATAGCCTGCCAGATTCTGTAGTCCATCAACTCTTCCAGACAAAAATACTGAAGCGGGTTGCCATTTCCTATTCCAGGGGATATTCTTGACCCAAGGAGCTAACTGCCATCTCCTGCACCTCTTACATTGGCAGGTAGATTTTTCACCACTGCACCACTTGGAAGCCCTTACAATTGCTTTACAATGTTGTGTTAGTTTTTGCTGTACAACAAAGTGAATCAGCTATATGTACACATATAACCCTTCCCTCTTGGACCTCCCACCCTATAATAATTTAAATTTTAAACTGTGCTGTCATAAAATTATATTCATTTAAAAATTCAGACTTCCCTGGTGGCTCAACCTGCCAATGCAGTACCTGCAAGAAATGCAAGTTCAATCCCTGGGTGAGAAAGATCCACTGGAGGAGGAAATGGCAACTAACTCTAGTATTGCCAGGATACCATGGGATTGCAAAGAGTCAGACACAACTAAGCACACTAATAATGCTGTATTAGAATGTCATACATAACTAAATCCAGTCTACTTTATAAACAAGACCCAACAAGTAACAACTGAACTATAGAGAAACATGTCTATAAAGGTCAAGAATGCATATTTATTTTGGATGTCATGTTCACGGAAAGTAATTTAAGTCACTAAAATCATGAGTCAGTTACTATCTGATATATATAAAGTTGAAAGTTGTACCTAATTACTTGTGGAGATTGTATTTTAATCATGAAATTTCTTAATGTCAGGCTGTATCTATTCACCAGGAGCCTAGAAATGTCAGGCCTTATCATGTATAGAACTCTTTTAATAAGTCACAATGGTGCACATACACTTAGTATTTTCCTTCCATATTGACATAGATATGGACTAATGGAATATATAAATAGAATTTACTGAGTCCTTTTCTGAAACTCAACCAATCCATTCTGTAAATTTGAAAACTTGGGAAACATAAAATATTAAAGATTAAATTAGTCGGTAGAATTGATCAGTAGTGTCTGAGATTTTGAGACCCATGGACTGTAACACATCAGGTTTCCCCGTCCATCACCAATTCCCAGAGCCTACTCAAACTCATGTCCATTGAGTCAGGGATGCCATCCAACAATCTCATTCTCTGTTGTCTCCTTCTCTTGCCTTCAATCTTTCCCAGCATCAGGGTCTTTTCCAGTGAGTCAGCTCTTCACATCATGTGGCCAAAGTATTGGAGTTTCAGCTTCAGCATCTGTCCTTCCAATGAATATTCAGGACTGGTTTCCTTTAGGATGGACTGATTGGATCTCTTTGCAGTGCAAGGGACTCTCAAGAGTCTTCTCCAACACCACAGCTCAAAAGCATCAGTGCTTCAGTGCTCAGCTTTCTTTATAGTCAAACTCTTACATCCATACATGACTACTGGAAAATCCATAGTGTTGATTAGACGGACCTTTGTTGGCAAAGCAGTGTCTCTGCCTTTTAATATGCTCTCTAGGTTGGTCATAACTTTTCTTCCAAGGAGCAAGCATCTTCCAATTTCATGGCTGCAGCCACCATTTGCAGTGATTTTGGAGCCCCCCAAAATAATAAATCTGCCACTCTTTCCATTGTTCCTCATCTATTTGCCATGATGTGATGGGGCCAGATGCCATGATCTTAATTTTCAGAATGCTGAGTTTTTAAGCCAGCTTTTTCACTCTCCTCTTTCACTTTCATCATGAAGAACTCACTTCCTGCCATAAGGGTAATGTCATCTGCATATCTGAGGTTATTGATATTTCTCTTGGCAATTTTGATTCCAGCTTGTGCTTGATCCAGTCCAGCATTTCTCATGATGTACTCTATGTATAAGTTAAATAAGCAGAGTGGCAATATACAGCCTTGATGTACTCCTTTTCTGATTTGGAACCAGTCTTTTGTTCCATGTCAAGTTCTAACTGTTGCTTCTTGACCTGTATATAGATTTCTCAGGAGGCAGGTCAGGTGGTCTGGTATTCCCATCTCTGATTTAGTTTAATTTTAGCTAAATTAATATATTTACTTTTGCCATATATCACAAATACACATATTTTATTATTTTGTGTGTTTAACATAGTCCAATAAAGTATCAGTTTTTATCTTCATTTTATAATTAAGAACACTAAGGACAAAAGAATGAAGTCACACAGGATGGCTTGTTACACGGTTACTCAGCTGAGAAAAACTAGTTCTATAACCTCTGACTCCAAGTTGTGCAACCTTTCCAATAAACCACAACACCTTACTATCAGTTGTTGTGCTTTTAATTAATATTTGTTGAGCCAAACTTTTGTTGTTTTAGCTCCATGATGTAATCCATTGTCATTTTTATTATATTAACACTATGCAATCAGGCAATATGGATTTAAGTTTGATAGTGAATGATCAAAAATTGTATATATTTGAAGTTGGTTAATGCAAGATAGAAACATTTACAAGCCAAGAATGCAATTCATTTCTAAATCAGAGAATTAGATTCCTGTGACCTGAGCCTGAATGAATGGTGAACAGACACTTTAGTATTTATTACAGCCTTTTTCTGGGTCAGCATTTTATTTATGGGAGCCAATTTCAGCCTTTCTCAGTCATCTTAAGAGTATATATGTATAGCAGAACCAATACAATATTGTAAAGTAAAAATAAATAAATAATGAAAAAAAAATTATATGGGACAATAATATTTTTCAGTTGAATTGCATTTTGTAATTTTTAAACAGCTTGATCTGATATGAATCTTGTGAAGTTGGGTCAGATTTTATAACTCATTTTGGAGATGAAAAACTAGGATTATAGGAATAGCCCATGTACACAAAGATCCTGAGCAATGGATTTGAAGCTAGAGCTCAGTTTTCTTGACAGTTGGGTCTGTGTTTCTTCTACTGTAGTGCTCCAGCTTTTCTTAGAGCTTCTGAGAAATGGCATTTTGTGATAGAAGCGTGGCAGCAACATAGTTTTCAATTATATTCAAGAGAGGGTACATTCTCTGTACAATTTCAGAATGCTCCCCTGGTTATTCACCAGGTATTGTACAATATCACAGAATTCTTTGCAATAAAATTGAAACTTAATTCCAAGATAATGCACAAAAGACATGATTTCTGGGAGATTAAACTTCAGAAAAGTCAGAGAACACTTGTACTTCAAGGCACTGGCTCCTGCCTTGTGCCACTACCATGTGAACTTTAGGTTAAATTGTTATCAGACTCTTGGTTAAATCGATGAATTTGGGTCTGAGCATTGACTTATTCAAATTAATACATTGAAAAGTGTCACTGTCACAGTCATCTCAATTTATGACAAGGAAATAGAACACTTGTCTTGAAACAAAAACATGCAAGCAGGGAAAAAATGCTTAAATTGGCTATGTCTATCATTAAAAATGGTTTCCCATGTGGTAAATAACTCACCTGCCAATGCAGGAGATGTGACACAATCCCTGGGTTGAAAAGATCCCCTGGAGAAGGAAATGGCAGTCCAGTCCAGTATTCTTGCCTGGAGAATCCCATAGACCGAGGAAACTGGCAGGCTACAGTGCACAGGGCCACACCGAGTTGGACACAACTGAAGCGACAGCAGAGCAAATAGCCAAAAATAGTTTATTCATGAGTTAATTGCCTATATAGAGTGACAGGAAGTGATCCCAGAGTCACATTTCCAAGAGACAGAACAATCCTGTACCCAGAAAGAAAGAAAGATGCATAAGGAAAGAACAAAGTGATAATCTGGTGAAGAGCTCACTAATTAGAATAAATAGATACTGTGTTCCAAAAAAAAAATCTTGAGATAAATATCACTAAGTTGAATCTGTATATTAAAAATATCTTCTTGTTGAATTGCATTTAATGTAAATGTCAACTGTATGTTAATCATAAGCAAAATATAATAATATTTAAAACAGGATAGATTACTTGGATGTGTGATAATCTTTAAGGCTCTAAAAGATGAATGTATGTGGCACATTGTATCATCAACCACCATATCCTAATCATGCGTAGCATTTGACTTTACTGCCCCCCACCCCCGCATTTAGCTGAAAATTTTCCTTATGTATAGATATTTTTCTGGATTTTTAAACTTAAAATGTGAAAATACTTGAGAGGGCGAGGCGTCCGTGATGACCCGAAAGGGGGAGGCACTGGGCCAGTGCCCAAACAGGAACCAAAAGGCAGACCAGCCTTCCGGGACCGGCCTGTAAGCCCCGATCCAATCAGGGAGCAACACGATAACCAAGGGCACCAATCACTGTTGTAACTCACACCTGTTGCCTTATATGGAAAAAACTTGGCCTGTTCCCAGCCCTGGCTATAAAAACCCCTTCCTCACCCCCTCATGCTTTGCAGACTCCCTTTGTTTCCTCTCTCGCTTGCCCCCGGGAGTTCTGCCTGGGAGCGACCGCCCAATAAAGGCCTTTCCACTAACGGTCCCTAGAGGTGGCTTTTTCCTTCCCGTGGCGTTTTCTTACAATACTCTATGAAGGTGTATTCAGCATCTACATTTTTAAACCAGAAATTTAATCTAAAACAAGTAACATACTGTTCAAGTGAAGTGAAAAGTGAAAGTGAAGTCGCTCAGTCGTGTCTGACTCTTTGCGACCCGTGGACTGTAGCCTAACAGGTTACTTTGTCCATGGGATTCTTTAGGCAAGAGTACTGGAGTGGGTTACCATTTCCTTCTCCAGGGGATCTTCCCGACCCAGAGATCGAACCTGGCTCTCCCGCATCAGAGGCAGACGCTTTAACCTCTGAGCCACCAGGAAACCAGTATATTCAGCACTGGGCACAGTTGTAGGAATTGCAACTTCCTTTTTGGTCATTTCATATTTTGCATTTCAATGTCATCTCACTATCCAATTAGCTGTAGTAACACTCCTTGGCTGAACTTCATGCTCCCGCCCCAATTTTGCCCTAATTTACTTTATCGTCTAGTTTTCCATTAATTTTTAATTCATCTTATCTGTTTTCTTTTATAGTGACATTTTCTCTTCCAAGTCTGTATTTATGCTCTCACCACTGCTTAAATATCTTGTTCCCACTCGGGAGCTCTCAATATATTTTTTTTCTTTAAGTTTCAACTGAATTTATCTTCTCCCTTAAAGTAGTTTCTACTTCCAAATAGGCTTGAGGTCACCAATTTAACCCTAATTACAGACATCTGCAGGAGGTTACAACTAACAAGTCTTTTGTGAGCAATTTCTATTTCTTGCTTCTTTCTGTGAAGCAGAATAGGCAATGATTATAGGAACTGGTGACTAAACAGGCAGACATTTTCTTGATAAATGGTCACTTTGTCAGGCTAAAACAGCCAGTCTGACAGTGCTTTGTCTATATTCAGTGAGTAAATTCTGGAGAATTCAGGTAGCATCGAAGTAAAGATTTAAAGAGGCAGGTTCTATATTTATAGCAGTTAATTACAGAAAGATGCAATCCATTTGTATTAACAAAATTTCTATTATAGTAATAACTTCATCATCAAGCTCTTTCTGTAAAATATTCAGAATGCTTTTGGTTGTCATGAGTCAAAGAACTTTGTCAGATTACAAAATCCCAAAATCTGATGATCCTGAGAACATACAGTTCAGTTATCATGAGACATCCAGTCTACGATTTTTCTTATTTTGAATTTCAGAGATTATGAATAAACCTTAAAACACAAATTCATTAAAACTCCAGGAAAAATTACATATGTCCTTGGTTTGGGAATGCTGGAATATATATCCATTTTTCAACAAATAAATATTGATTACTATATTTTCTTTAATATAGTATTATAGAAAGTCAAGAAAGATCCATTTTACCTGAAGAATAGCTATTTAAAATGATATATTTAATTGAGAAATTATATATATATATATTTAAATAAATATTCCCACACTGCCTTCACATACACTGATTTAGCAATACAAAAACTTCTGAGCTTTGTGTTACTATTTGTCCATAAAAGTTTACTGGCTTAAATTTACTGAAAATTGTTTACCTACCAAATAAAAGGGAGTGAAGTTATTGCTTTTTTTTCCAACAAACTTTTAGTGAGTATTCAATTCTGTTTCAGGATATGTGGCCTCTATGATACAAAGAAAAGTAATATCAGTTACTGCCCTCAAGAAGCCCATAGTATTGTAGGATAAAAATAATATCTAAAGTTTATGTAGTGCTTTATTGATTACATATTTTACTTATTTTTTATTAGTGCTACTTTATAGACGAGAAAATTGAATTTCATAAGTCAAGCTGTTTCCCCCAAAATCACAGTTATGTAGTGGCAAAAACCTATCTTTAACTTAAGTTCTTACGCCTCTGAAGAAGAGGCACTCCCTCTTAGGGATCTGACCTTATTTTAATGGGCAGTGAAATCCCTAAGATTTTTTTTCTTTATTAATGCTTTTAATTTGATCTATTTCATGTTTCAAAGTTTTTCAGGTGGGGGAGAAATAGAATCAACATTGTGCTATCCCAAAGACTCTTTAAAAATAGCAAAGAGTTACAGAAAAGCTCAGAGTCAATTCTGCTGCTGCTGCTGCTGCTAAGCCACGTCAGTGGTGTCCGACTCTGTGAGACCCTATGGACAGCAGTCCACCAGGCTCCTCTGTCCACAGGATTCTCCAGGCAAGAATACTAGGGTGGGTTGCCATTTCCTTCTCCAAGACTCAATTATAAAAGGAGCCAAATCAGACAGGTAAGCAGCGTTCATTATTAACTCTTCTCTGTGAAACAACTGTGGTTGCGTGCTTCAATTTCTAGTTGGTACAAAAAGTTTTTGTTTTTATTTGTAATGAGTCTAAATCCACTCAAGATTTTACAGCCCCAAGGGTGCTGATAGTTCCACTAAAAAGGAAAAATGCTAGTTTGGGAAACAGGTGACTGATGAAAAGACAAGCAAAACTAATTTAAGGGGAAGTAAAGTTTCTATACTCACCTAAAAAAGATGTGTGAAAAATCAACTTGAGTTGGCTGAGCTAACTAGCCTGTTTAGAGAGAGAGATCTCAGCTCACTGTAAGAATTAGTTTTTCTAAAAATTGCAATTGATCATGAATAGAATATGCTGACTCTGAAGCAGCCAGATTCCTATCATTGGATGTTTCCAAAAAAGCTATACGAAAATGTATGAAAAGAGTGGCCCTTGTGTGTAGTAGAGGATTGAAAGTGACAATCTTGAATTTCCTTCCACTCTACTTTTTATCACTATTCCTAGGTTAGCTATTTTCTCTTTCCTCTATTAAAAACTGGTAATTTAGAAGAAAAATGAGGGGGAAAGCAGGTATGAGGTATGAGGAGAAATGGAAAATTAGGAAAATAAATGCTTAAGGGTGAGCCCTGATGGCTCAGATGGTACAGGCTGCACCTGCCATGCTGGAGACTGGGGTTTGATCCCTGGGTTGAGAACACCCCCTGGAGGAGGGCATGGCAACCCACTCCAGGTTTCTTGCCTGGAAAATCCGATGGACAGAGGAGCCTGGCAGGCTACAGTCCATGGAATTGTAAAGTTGGACACGACTTAGCGACTAAGCACAAAAGAACAGCACCAAGGGTACTGAATCTTAGCAGGAATGGGCCAGTACAAAATAACTGCTAAATACCTCATATTTTTTTGTTTAAGCCACATAGCAACACCAAGTTCAGGCCTCTATGATGTTAGGGTATTAGATATATCTTTTCAAGATGCTAGGATAACCACCACCTTTCGGTCTGACCACTTTCACATATGCTTCTTCACCCATGGACTATAGAGAGCACAACAGAGAAGCAATATTACAAAAAATGTAAATAAATCTGCAAGTTTCTGCACATAGGCTTCAGATGTTTCTTGTCTGCCTTGCTTTCAACTGCACGTGACTTCAGTATTGTCTCCTATTCTCCTGTTTCTCCTTTTTCCTTTTTAACAAAATGATTTCCTTCTGATTCTAACATACCTTTTTTTTTTTTCCTTTCAGGGAAACCCTGACTCTCTATTTTGGCATATTTAAAGAGGAAGTCATCTACGTTACACTCTCTATATACTTGATTTGGTCTTTTCAACCCAATTCATATACAAGACATGGTCTGGTGACCCCTCCCTATGAATCTCCAAATTCAAACTGTTTCTGTTTTTCATAGGCCTAATGAAATTTGCTGATCTCTGTCTCTGGCCATCTAATTTTAATAGGGATGCATCCTATACTCTCCTAAAACTATCTTTGGAGCAAGAAAGGTGAAGAAACTCTATAATTAAGAAAGAGAACACTGAAAAAACATTCTCTTTGTCTTGAAGTAAAGAATAGCATGTTGACCTATATGTCAGTGACTCTGAGGGAACTGTGAAAGTAATCAATGAATATCCACAGTCTTACTACATTTTCTAGTCACATCAGTTTACTTATCTTTTACTTCAAATTATTAAAAATATTGTGCTTAGCATATATAAATGTTTTACATATATAAATGCTGTGATATGAGAATGAGCTATAGAGTACATCCTAAAGTTTACACAGGGATATGGGAAGACTCACTTTTATATTACAGACATCATAGGAATTATTCCAGTGAGTTATTATATTTCTGCTTTTGACTTTTCCTTTTAATCTTTTCTCATTGGCCAAAAATAGCTGAACCTCTCTTTTCAGAGGTCATCAAATATGAAATTGCTCTGGTAAGTTGCTAGAACCACAACTTAAATGAAGGCAGATTTAGCATTTCTCATACTATCACTGTGTTTCAGTATTTTGATTACAAAACACAAAATTAGCAGATATGTCTAGACAAGTAAGATGCTAATTGGAAGCAAACACTATTGCACTTTATATGCTTAAAACTAGATTTGGAAATTTTTATTCTATGAGTAAGTAACATATATTAAGGAAATTCTCTTGATTCTGTATATAAGCATATATAATATTTATCTTTCTCTGTCTGATTTACTTCACTTAATATGATAATCTCCAGGACCATCTGTGTTTCTGCAAATGGCATTATTTCATTTTTTAATGACTGAGTAATATTCCACAACTTCTTGTTGTATTCATCTTTTAATATACATTTAGATTGCTTCATGGCCTGGCTAATTTAAACAGTGTTTCAATGAATATCGGTAGTCATATATCCTTTTAAGCCATGCTTTTCTCTGGATATGTGTCCAGGAGTGGGATTGCTGCTTCCTATAGTAACTTTATTTTAGTTCTTTAAAGAACCCTTTCTCTCCATAGTGTCTATACCGATTTATTTTCCAACTAAAGTGTAGGTGGGTTCCCTTTTCCAAACCCTTTCCAGCATTTATTGTTTACAGATTTTTTTATGATGGACCTTCTGACTGGTGTAAAAAATTAGCTGTGTTAAAGCATCTTCTCATGTGTCTCTTGGCCATCTTATGTCCTCTTTGAATAAATGTCTATTTAGGTCTTATGCCCATTTTTTATTGTTATTTTATTGTGTGTGTGTGTGTGTGTGTGTGTGTGTGTGTGTGTGTGTGTTTGACCCACATGTTGTACAATCGCTCAGTCATGTTTGATTCTGTGTGACCCCATGGACTGCAGCATGCCAGGCTTTCCTGTCCTTCACCATCTCTTTGAGCATGCTCAAATTCATGTCCATTGAGTCAGTGATGACATCCAGCCATCGCATCCTCTATTGTCCCCTTTTCCTCCTGCCTTTATTCTTTCCTGGTGTCAGGGTCTTCTAAACAGTCAGTACTTCACATCAAGTGGTCAACGTAATGAAGCTTCAGGTTCAGCATGAGACCTTCCAACAAATGTTCAGGGTTGATTTCCTTTAGGATTGACTGGTTTGATCTCCTTGCTGTCCAAGGGACTCTCAAGAGTCTTTTCCAACACCACAGTTCAAAAGCATCATTTTTTTGGTGCTCAGCCTTGTTTATGGTCCAACCCTCCCATCTGTGCATGACTACTGGAAAAAAAATCATAGATGTGACTGTACAGACCTTTGTTGGCAAGTGGGTTATTTATAAATTACGGAGACTAGTACCCTGTTGGTCACAACATTTGTAAATATTTTCTCCCTCTATGGGTTGTCATTTTGTGTATGTGTGGTTTCCTTTGTTCTGCAAAAGTTTTTGAATTTAATTAGGTCCCATTTGTTTATTGATGTTTCTATTTCCATTTCCATTACTCTAGGTGATGCCTCAATAAAGATCTTGCTATGATTTATGTCAAAAATTTTTCTGTCTATGTTTTCCTCTGAAAGTTTTATAATGTCTGATCTTATATTTAGGTCTTTAATCCACCTTGAGTTTATTTTTGTATATGATGGTATGAAATGTCCTATTTTCTTTCTTTTTTTCTTATATATAGTTTTCCCAGCATCACTTATTGAAGAGACTATCTTTCTCCCATTGTATTGTCATGCCTCTTTTGTCATAGATTAATTGACCTTAGGAGAATGGGTGTTACTCTGGGCTATTTCTGGTTTTGTGCTAACAGCATTACTGTTTTGATGACAATAGTTTTGTAGTATATTCTGAAGTCAGGAAACCTGACTCCTCCAGTTCCACCTTTCTTTCTCAAGATTGCTTTGACTGTTTGAGGTCTTTCATGGTGGTGGTTTGGTTGCTAAGTCATGTCTGAATCTTGTGACCCCATGGAATGTAGCCTGCCAGGCTCTTTTGTCCATGGAATTTTCCAGGCAAGAATGCTAGAGTGTGTTTGCCATTTCCTTCTCCAGGGGATCTTCTTGACCCAGGAATTGAACCCAGGTCTCCTGCTGAGGTCTTTGTGTCTCTGTACAAATTTTAAGTTTTTTTTTTTTTTTAATCTAGTTCTATAACAAAAGGCTATTGGTAATTTGGTAGAATCACACTGAATCTGTAGATTGCCTTGAGTAGCATAGTCATTTTAACAATGTTGATTCTTCCAATCCAAGAACATGACAGATCTTTTCATCTGTTTGTGTCATCTTTGATTTCTTTCATCAGTGTTTTATTGTTTTCAGAGATAAGTTTTTTGTGTTTTTAGATAGGTTTATAGCTAAGCATTTTATTCTTTTTGATGCAAACATATTTATCAGCAGATAGGAAAAAACTCATAGACTTAAATGATAAACTTATGGTTACCAAGGGGGAAGTTGTGGGGAAGGGATAGATTGGCATTTGGGGATTGACATGTACACATTAATACATTTAAAATATATAACCAACAAGGATCTACTTAAAAACAACAATAACAACACAGGGTTAATTCATGAATTAAAATAAATAATCAATAAATAAAGTGAATAATTTAGCTTTATGATTGAGCAGAGGTTTTTTCATTCAAAATATGGCTTTTCCATTTGCATATATATTATATTTATTAAGTTTCTTAAATGTACTCTGCTTCAAAAAATTTTTATTGTTATTCAGTCATGTCCAACTCTTTGTGAACCCATGAACTGCAGCATTCCAGGCTTCCCTGTCCTTTTCTATCTCCCAGAGTTTGCTCAAACTCATGTCCATTGAGTCAGTGATGCCATCCAACCGTCTCATCCTTTGTCACTCCCTTCTCCTCCTGCCCTCAATGTTTCCTAACATCAGGATCTTTTCCAATGAGTCAGCTCTTTGCATCAGGTGTTGGAGCTTCATCTTCAGCATCAGTACTTCCAATGAATATTCAGGGTTGATATCCTCTAGAATTGACTGGTTTGAACTCTGTGTTGTAAAGGGAATCTCAAGAGTCTACTCTAGCACCATGGTTTGAAAGCATTGATTCTTTAGAACTCAATCTTCTTGATGGTCCAGCTTTTACATCCATACGTGACTACTGAAAACCATAGCTTTGACTATACAAATCTCTGTTGGCAAGGTGATGTCTCTGTTTTTTAACATGCTATCTAGATTTGTCATAGCTTTTCTTCCAAGGAGCAAACGTCTTTTAATTTCATGGCTGCAGTTACCATCTGCAGTGATTCTGGAGTCCCCTCAAAATAAAGTCTCTCACTGTTTCCATTGTTCCCCCATCTGTTTGCCATGAAGTGATGGGACCAGATGCCATGATCTTAGTTTTCTGAATTCTGAGTTTTAACCCAGCTTTTCACTCTCTTCTTTCACTTTCATCAAGAGGCTCTTTAGTCCTCTTTACTTTCTGCCATTAGAGTGGTATCAGCTGTGTATCTGAGGTTATTGATATTTCTCCCAGTGATTTTGACTCCAGCTTGTACTTCATGCAGCCTGGCATTTAACATGATATACTCTTCACGTAAGTTAAATAAGCAGGGTGACAATATATAGCCATTATGTACTGCATTCTCAATTTTGAACCCTTTCATTATTCCATGTCCATCTCTAACTGTTGCTTCTTAACCTGCATACAGGTTTCTCAGGAGGCAGGTAAGGTGTTCTCTTATTCCCATCTCTTTATGAATACAGTCAATAGTTCTGTTCTCCCCCCCCGCTAAGAAATCTTGTTGAATAAGGCAAATGTAAAACCTGGAGAGAAAACAAAAACAGCACCAACAGCTAAGCAACTGTTTGCATTCTTTAGAGAACAACTATCACCACCAAGGTTTCTGAAGCTCAGACTGAAGGGAAAAATACATTGCATTTAAGTGAATTCCACATTTGCCTCTCTATCTCCTGACCATTTGTTTGCTGATTCTCAGTGATAGGGAGAAAAGGTGAAGAGAATGTAGAACAGTTGAGTTATGACAATCTTTCTCTAATGGGAGAAACAGAGTCTGGGAAAACCAAGGCAACCATAACTTGAGGGAAAATAATCTTCACACAGAGTGCAGAGAATTAAACTTAAAATTCTGTATGCAATTTTGCCTCAAGCAATTGCCAACTCCTAGAGTCCACCGGTGGAGAAGGCAATGGCACCCCACTCCAGCACTCTTGCCTGGAAAATCCCATGGGCGGGGGAGCCTGGTAGTCGCTAAGAGTCGGACACGACTGAGCAACTTCAGTTTCACTTCTCACTTTCATGCATTGGAGAAGGAAATGACAACCCACTCCAGTGTTCTTGGCTGGAGAATCCCAGGGATGGGGGAGCCTGGTGAGCTACTGTCTATGGGGTCGCACAGAGTCGGTCACAACTGAAGTGCACCGGATTTATATGAAACACTGAGAAATAACACTTTCATAGCACTATGGAAGCATTTTAAAAGGACCATTCCAAAAAAGACAGACTCAGGGAAACACTACAATTGAGAACTTCAAAGGGCTAGCTCTATCAATGAGTTACACTGTAAAAAATTAAGGACCATGCTCCAAGGCAAAATAGAACTAAAACAGAGGTTAAGAAACCTGTAATCTACTCTCCAATATATGAAGATGATCTGGTCGGTCATACTCTAATGACAGGCAAACATCACATCAAATTTCTTCTGGAGGATGATAATGTTGTTCACACTCATTAAAATACTTCTTATCTATGAAGTTCAGTTTTAAAAATATATTTACCATGGAAGGAAATGAAACAAAATAACCAAAAAGAAAAACACAAAAACAAATGTAAACAATCACAAGAGATTTGAGTTTTGTATTTATAAGACACAAAATTTCAAATATAACTATGACTAATATTTTAAAAAGAGAGAAGAAAATGTATAATTTAATCAGAGTACTGGTATATATACAAATACAATCTAGAAATAAAATATATAGTAATTATAATTAAGAAAAT
The DNA here is from genome assembly GCA_917880005.1 of Nanger dama. Taxonomy (NCBI): domain Eukaryota; kingdom Metazoa; phylum Chordata; class Mammalia; order Artiodactyla; family Bovidae; genus Nanger; species Nanger dama. Next base: position 3,605,713 of record CAKJTW010000014.1, on the reverse strand, counting down.
AATAGTTTCAAAAGCAGTTTATATACCAAAAAGTGAAATAGAAGGTAGTTCAGCAAGAAATTACTAGGTTGAAGCCAAAGTATACAAAAGAAAAACACACAGAAAATATGAAAGCCAAAGATAATAGGGTGAAAAGTCATGATTTTTAAAAATTTGTCCTTGAATTTGCAACAGAGATCTCTAAATAACTTATATTCAAAGAAAGTAAAGGTAATTATTATTAGAAAGCCTTAAAAAAGAACATCAAGTCCCTGTTTAAAATAGCTTTCAAAATAACCCCAAATTAGAACAAACACACAGAAACACACACAACACAGTCCCATTATTAGTTTGGTTAAAAACTGAAAACTAAGGAAAAATCAAAAAACAGCCAAATAAAAATAATATTTTCTTCAAAGGTGAAATAAGCCAAACATCTTATCAGAAGCAGTGGAAACTAGAAAACAAGCAATATCCTAAAAATATTGAGAGAAAATACTCTCATTTTATAATTATATCCATGATAAACACTGTCTTCAAATAATTTTAAGAAATAATTTATAAACAAACAAAAATCTGAGATTCATCATGGGGGTGGTCAGACTAAAAGAAAAACTTTGAAAAGATGTTATCAAAGAGGTAAAAGAAAAGAATATTCATTGCTTAAAACAATAATAATGATGTGTTATAGAGTTTCCCTTGTGGCTTCCCTTGTGACTCAGATGGTAAAGAATCTGCCTGCAGTGCAGGAGATCTGGGTTCATCCTTGGGTTGGGAATGGCAACCCACTCCAACATTGTTGCCTGGAGAATTCCATGGACAGAGGAACCTGCTTGGCTGCAGTTCATGCGGTTGCAAAGAGTCAGACATGACTGAGCAACCAACGCTTTCACTTTGTGGGATTTAAAATAGACATATAAATCAGATACATAAAATTAGCACAGAAGTCAGGAAATAGAGTTCGAATTGTGAAATCTTTGCATTGTCTTCTAGTAGTAAAAGCTTTAATCTAAAATAAACTCAAGCATGTATATAATAATCTTTAGGTCAACCACTAAAAAGTAATTAAAATCTCATAGAAGACAATAAATTTAATAAAAAAATTCTAAGCCAAATAAATTAAAGGTAACAAAGAAGACAAGTGATAAATGGGACATAAATTTTACTATAGGGAATATAAAATTGAATATAACAGTTATTATATATCCCATGATTTATTTAGAAAATTTCAATTAAAGACAATTTTTTTGACTTGGAAAAGTATATAAATTCTTTTATTAGAATATAGCTAATAAAATTATTAACTTCAGAAGTCTGGAGTAACTATATCATTATCAATATACAACTTGAATTTAAGGACAAGGACTATTTAAAAGATTAATATTTCACCAAAATAAAAATTTCAATTTACCTGAAAGTTATAATTCTGAGTTTGTATATAGTTAATAATATAGACTCAAAATACACAGAACAAAACTAAAAAGCTGAAAGAAAATTTAGAAATTGTAGAATTATATTTGCATCTGTGTAAATATTAGAACAAGAAAATAAATCACCATGTGTTTGAAAGTATAACAACATTCATAAATATTAACATCAACTGAAATGGAATACATCAAAAAATGAAGAACGTTCTTTTAAGTATACATTACATAACAAAATTTCAAAATAGACTACATGGTGGGTCAGAAAGAAAATTCCAATATATTTTATAAGGTTGAAACTCTTTAGAGCATTTTCTCTTCTTCCAGTGAAATCATTCATGATGCAATACAGACCACTTGAAAAGGTTCAAATGTGTATAAGGTAAGCAATAAATTTCTAAATAACTTATGAGTCAAGGAAAATTTTAAGTTATAAACTTGTTAAATCTATATGTGTAAAGACTTCTAATAAATAACAAGAAAAAGTTAGTATTAATGACCTAGTATTCATCGTATGATGCTAGAAAATAATCACAAATTTAGTGCAAGTAAATAGAAAAGAGGTCAGTGAAACAGGCAAAAGGGAAAATTAACAAAGTCAAACATTAAAATTATCAGTGGAGGCGTTGTTCTGTAAGCCATGATTATGAATAGGACAAACTACTATAAAATGTGGTTTGCTGACAGTAATAAGGGTGATAGGACTCCCTCCAGAAGAGAAGACATGAAACGGAGTTAATTACTGAATTTAATAGGCTACTACAGTTGTCTTACTACGTAGCAAGCTAAAGGAGAAGCTAAGGGAGAATCCTACAAAGGATCTTAAACACGGCATCCTTATGATCAAAACAAGCAGTCAACAAACACTGCTCAGCTTGTACCAGAAGAAGAAATCAAAGAAGGGCAACAAAGAGGCTGAGGAAAGTTGTCTCAATAAAAAGTCATGATCTCTCGCATAGTTTTCTAACTTGAGCTTGTTTTCAAATATAAAATCCATTGATTGAAGAGGAAACAAGGTCCCTAAGACACAGTACTCTGCAACAACACAGAAGTGTATTCAGCATTTCTCTCAGTCCTTCTCTTGAGAGATCTATAGCAGTTATTCAGGTTAATCAGTAGACTGAGAAAACCGTATTATTTGACCATTTCAAGGACTATTGGACAACTATTTGATTTGTAATTTATCCCTGGAATCCCAAAGTATCATCACGGACCCCCTGGTAAAAGTAAAGTCCTCTGGGTCTAGGTAATATACAGCGTCTTGCAAAATTCTAGCTACAGTGTTATCTCTTGGGTTTTGATCCACCAGTGGTTATTTTTCTCTTTCTCCACACATGTAATCAAAACACTTAACAACTGGTGTGCTTGAGCAATGATTCCTTAGCCTTTTGGATAAGAGATGTTGCATTGGGGAGGAAGATGAAGTTGTCTCTGAAATGAAATCAATCCTTCAGCCAGGAAGGTAAGTAAAAAAATATCATACACCAAGATGATAATGAACATTAGCACCTGACTTAAGATAATTTTGTCCTTTTCTGAAACAAAATTCTCTTCTTGGATTGATCCCTTGATCATTATATAGTGGTCTTCCTTGTTTTTTTTTGTAACAGTTTTCGTGGTTTACTACTGGAGCAGGTCAAAACTGTATACTCTGACACATCCCAATAACATGTACTTTTGAGTGCTGTCCAATAGTATCAAGTATGTGTTACCACAGTACCCTTTCATACTTTTTTAACCCATGTTGAAATTCTGCACTAACTTCTCTGTACTCACTAGCTACTTTTCCACACTAAATTATATTCAGAGGTAAAGTGGCTATATCTTAATTACCTTTCTTCCCAGTGCATTATCTAGTGGTTGATACAGAGGAAAATGTTCAATATTACATGCACAAATGAATCAATGTTTGCACAAATACCTAGCCCACACTGGAAACAAGAATCAACAATGGCCAGTTAAATCTGTTAGTTGAGTCCTGCCAGGAGGAGTTGTTGAGGGAGATACTATGGTCACAATCACTTTAGGAAGACAGGATTGGCTTGTTGTCTTTTACAGATTCTGTTTTCTTCATTAATTTTAGCAAAGGATAATATTAAAATTAGTTGTTATCCCAGAAGCATAAAGAATGCTAGTAAATGGTATCAGAGACAATTTTCCTAGAGCAGAAAATATATAATATTACAGTTGATCATTTGGACACGGATACAATAAATTTGGCCACCACAGCAATGTTGATTAATAATAAAAAGTCATGTTGAGTTCTACTTTTCTATGCTATTGACAGTTAACTACAAATTCTTGCCAAACCACTATTCAGAAAACATATTCACAGCACTGGTCTAATTTCTAAACCTAGAGACTGGAAAAGCTCAACTTTACTTCTTTGCAATGCAGAGAGTATATTTGTTTCACTTTACATATTTATCAACTATTGAACTTTATTTTTAAATTTCTAGAAAATCATATGTAAGAAATGAAAGGATTTTTTAATATTATTCTTGTTTGATTCTGTTACTTTAGAGTCTAATAAAGTTGGTATGTATATTGGCTGTATAATAGGCTGTATATTTTATATAGGCTATGTAATAAGCCGCATATGGTCTCCATACTTATATAACTTATATGCAGAGTACATCATGTAAAATGCCAAGGCTGGATAAATCACAAGCTGCAATCAAGATTGCTGGGGCAAATATCAATAACCTCATATATGCAGATGATACCATTTAAATGGCCAAAAGTGAAGAGGAACTGAAAACCCTCTTAATGAAGGTGAAAGAGGAGAGTGAAAAAGCTGGCTTGAAAATCAGCATTGAAAACTAAGAATACGACATACAGTCCCATAACTTCATGGCAAATAGGAGGGACAAAAGTGTAAGTAGTGACAGATTTTGTTTTCATGGTCTTCAAATTCACTGTGGCTGGTGACTGTAGCCATGAAATTCAAAGATGCTTACACCTTGGAAGGAAAATTATGATAAACCTAGACAACATTAACAAGCAGAGACATAACTTTTCCAGCTAAAGTCCTTGTAGTCAAAGCTATGGTTTTTCCAGGAGTTGTGTATGAATATGAAAGTTGGACCATAAAGAAGGCTGAGCACTGAAGGCTTGCTCCTTTCAGATTGTGGTATTGGAGAAGATTCTTGAGGGTCCCTTGGACTGCAAAGAGATTAAACCAGTCACTCCTAAAGAAATCAACCCTAAATATTCATTGGAAGGACTGATGCTAAAGCTGAAGCTCCAATACTTTGACCACCTGATGTGAAAAGCTGACTTACTGGAAAAACAACAACAACAACAACTAATGCCAGGAGAGATTGGAGGCAAAAGGAGAAGGTTGTGACAAAGGATGCAATGTTTAGGTAGCATCACTGATGAAATGGACATGAATTTGAGCAAACTCTGGGAGATAGTGAAAGAAAGAGGAGCCTTACGTGCTGTAGTTCCTGAGGTTTCAAACAGCTGCACACAACTTAGGGACTGAATAACACAACAAGTTTGGTCTAGAGGTATTATAGAACTCTATCCAAAAAAGCATTTAATCAAATAGAATTCAGTGCCAGCAGACACATTTAATTTTCCACCGATTCTACTCTGATATTGCCTTATAGAGTCTCCATAGGATCTGAGGTAGTGAAGATCAGGTATCCACAGTATTATAAAAGTTGGTCCTAGTGGTATGCTCTGGGAGGTAGCCCACTTCAGATATGATTTCACTCTTCAACTCAACTAGACAACATGTAAATTTTGGGGAAATTTTCATGTTGAAAAATTTGTGGGGGATAGATTCTGTTAAGTTCTGAAACGTTTTTTCCTCATGAAAGCAAAAATAAAATGATCATTTAATGAAACTTATATATTTGACATCTATGTGAAAGCGCTGCACTCAATATGCCAGCACATTTGGAAACCTCAGCAGTGGCCACAGGACTGGAAAAAGTCAGTTTTCATTCCAATCTCAAAGAAAGGCAATGCCAGAGAGTGCTCAAACTATCACACAATTGCACTCATCTCACACACTAGTAAAGTAATGCTCAAAATTCTTCAAGCCAGACTTCAGCAATACGTCAACCATGAACTTCTTGATGTTCAAGCTGGTTTTAGAAAAGGCAGAGGAACCAGAGATCAAATTGCCAACATCAGCTGAATCATGGAAAAAGCAAGAGAATTCCAGAAAAAAAAATCTATTTTTGTTTTATTGACTACGCCAAGGCCTTTAACTGTGTGGATCACAATAAACTGTGGAAAATTTTGAAAGAGATGGGAATACCAGACCACCTGACCTGCCTCTTGAGAAATCTGTATGCAGGTCAGGAAGCAGCAGTTAGAACTGGACAAACTGGTTCCAAATAGTAAAAGGAGTATGTCAAGGCTGTATATTGTCATCCTGCTTATTTAACTTCTATGCAGAGTACATCATGAGAAACACTGGACTGGAAGAAACACAAGCTGGAATCAAGATTGCTGGGAGAAATATCAATAACCTCAGATATGCAGATGACACCACCCTTATGGCAGAAAGTGAAGAGGAGCTAAAAAGCCTCTTGATGAAAGTGAAAGTGGAGAGTGAAAAAGTTGGCTTAAAGTGCAACATTCAGAAAACGAAGATCATGGCATCTGGTCCCATCACTTCATGGGAAATAGATGGGGAAAGAGTGTCAGACTTTATTTTTCTGGGCGCCAAAATTACTACAGATGGTGATTGCAGCCATGAAATTGATACTTCTTGGAAGAAAAGTTATGACCAACCTAGATAGCCTATTCAAAAACAGAGACAGTACTTTGCCGACTAAGGTCCATCTAGTCAAGGCTATGGTTTTTCCAGTGGTCATGTATGGATGTGAGAGTTGGACTGTGAAGAAGGCTGAGCGCTGAAGAATTGATGCTTTTGAACTGTGGTGTTGGAGAAGATTCTTGAGAGTCCCTTGGACTGCAAGAAGATCCAACCAGTCCATTCTGAAGGAGATCAGCCCTGGGATTTCTTTGGAAGGAATGATGCTCAAGCTGAAACTTCAGTACTGTGGCCACCTCATGGGAAGAGTTGACTCATTTTAAAAGACTCTGATGCTAGGAGGGATTGGAGGCAGGAGGAGAAGGGGACGACAGAGGATGAGATGGCTGGATGGCATCACAGACTCAATGGACGTGAGTCTGGGTGAACTCTGGGAGTTGGTGATGGACAGGGAGGCCTGGTGTGCTGTGATTCATGGGATCCCTAAGAGTTGGATACAATTGAGCCACTAAACTGAACTGTAGATTTCAAGGAAAGGTAACACATTCTTTTAGTATGTTTCTTTGGGTAAATTTTCTACTCTCAACATAACCCCCAAATTAGGTCCACAACATGTTTTAGTCTAAGGAAAGCAAAATAATTTAAATTAAAATTAATAAAAGTTCTTATAAACAGTTTTCTGGTAATATATATTTAAAGGGCCACTGATGGTGGTTTAGTCGCTAAGTCATGCCTGACTCTTGTGACCCCATGGACTGTAGACTGCCAAGTTCTTCTGACCATGGAATTCTAGAAGTAAGAATATTGGAGTGGGTTGCCATTTTCTTCTCCAGGGGATCATCCTGACCCAGGAATCGAACCTGGGTATACTGAATTGCAGGCAGATTCTTTACCGAGTGAAGCCAAAGAACCACTATATGGTTAAAAATATTTTAATCTACAAATTAACCTAAAAGGATATTTTAATGCTTGCTCCTTGGAAGAGTAGCTATGTCAAACCTTGTACTTAGCCCCTCAGTCGTGCTTGACTCTTTGCAACCCTATGAACCATAGTCTGCCAGTCTCCTCTGTTCAGGGGGATTCTCCAGGCAAGAATACTGGAGTGAGTTGCCATGCTTTCTAGACAGTGTTTTAAAAGCAGAGACGTCACTTTGCCAACAAAGGTCTGTATTGTCAAAGCTATGGTTTTTTCAGTAATCATTTATGGATACGATACTGTGATCATAAAGAAGGCTGAGTGCTAAAGAATTGGTGCTTTCAAACTGTGGTTCTGTAGAAAACTCTTGAGAGTTCTTTGGACAGCAAGGAGATCAAACCAGTTAATCCTAAAGGAAATCAATCCTGAATATTCTTTGGAAGGACTGATGCTGAAGCTGTAGCTCCAATACTTTGACCATCTATTGAAAACAGTTGACTCACTGGAAAATACTCTGATGCTGGGAAAAAATGAGGGCAAGAAGAAAAGGGGCTGAGAGAAGAAGAGATCCTTGGATGGCGTAACTAACTCAATAGACATGAGTTTGAGCAAACTCAGGGAGATAATGATGGACAGAGAAACCTAGCAAGCTGCATTTCAAGGGGTCACAAAGAATCAGACACAATTTAGCAATAGAACAACACTATTTAGTTTGCTTAAATTTAATACAAAGACCAAAAATAATTTTTATTAAAGATTTTTTAAAGATAAGTATCTTATCTATGAGCATACAAACAATTTAACAATATAATTCCAAACTAAACTTAAAATTTTTTTCTGTGAGCTTTTATTACCTTTAAATATTTCCTGAGCAGTACTTATTTTGTATAGCGATATAGTAACTACCCTTTCCATGCAGTTGAAAAGGGCAAAATTCCAAGAATGTCCTGATTTATGCATAATTAATTAATTTTCTATCTCACACTGTGGTCAGATGAATGTTTTAAGATTCTAAATTCACTTCTAGGAAGACTATAAGATTTAAAGAGCTAGAGACTGTTTTAGAGGTCATCTAAATCAATGCTCTCCAATTTGTGTATTTTTCAAGGTTTATTATTTAAAACAAAACAAAACAAAAATCTGAATGGATTGAAGAATCACCCAATCTTGACTTCCAAACCTCTTAAGATCTGTCTTAAAGTATCTTCCCTAATAATGCATGCAGTGAATTAGTGCCTGTGATATTTCATATGAAAAAAAAATCTGTATAACATATACCTATACTCTCAATATTTCTAACTCATTGCCCCTTCCCACCCTAACAGCAGTCAGCAGGTTTACTGAGAGTTTAAGAACATCAAAGGTAACTGAGTACCTTACTAAAACAGTACTGATTAGATTTTATTGGTAATATTGGAAAAGAGAAGACATAGAATTCAGCATCATTTGAATAGCAGAAAGTGAAGAATTAAAAAGCCTCTTGATAAAAGTGAAAGAGGAGAGTGAAAAAGTTGGCTTAAAGCTCAACATTCAGAAAATGAAGATCATGGCATCGGTCCCATCACTTCATGGCAAATAGATGGGGAAACAGTGGCTGACTTTATTTTTCTGGGCTCCAAAATCACTGCAGATGGTGATTGCAGCCATGAAATTAAAAGACACTTACTCCTTGGAAGGAAAGTTATGATCAACATAGAGAGCATATTAAAAAGCAGAGACATTACTTTGCCAACAAAGATCCGTCTAGTCAAAGCTATGGTTTTTCCAGTAGTCATGTATGGACGTGAGAGTTGGACTGTAAAGAAAGCTGAGCACTGAAGAATTTATGTTTTTGAACTGTGGTGTTGAAGATCTTCGGAGTCCATTGGACTGCAAGGAGAGCCAACCATTCCATTCTAAAGGAGATCCGTGCTGGGTGTTCATTGAAAGGACTGATGTTGAAGCTGAAACTCCAATACTCTGGCCACCTGATGCGAAAAGCTGACTCATTGGAAAAAACCCTGATGCTGGGAAAGATTGAGGGCAGGAGGAGAAGGGGATGACAGAGGATGAGATGGGTGGATGGCATCATCGACTCAGTGGAAATGAGTTTGGGTAAACTCTAGGAGTTGGTGATGGACAGGGAGACCTGGCGTGTTGTGGTTCATGAGGTCGCAAAGAGTCGGACACGACTGAGCAACTGAATTGTTGACTGAACTACTAATGAAACACTACACCAGCTCTGAAATCTCTCTTCAGATTTCTCAGACATCTCAAATAATTACATATCTTTAAGGATTAATCTACTATTTTCTTTCATTTCTCAACTTCCAGAAACTTGGTTATTAGGTTTATAGTATCCTGTAATGTCCTCAAATACAGGCAAAGTGTGTGGACATGAGAGAAGAAATAACTGGGACCGTTTTTTTTTTTTTTTTTTTTTGCAACTCTTTCAATCCAGGCTAGCCAATCTATCTCCTGCTACTGACCAACCTAGATAGTATATTCAAACGCAGAGACATTACTTTGCAGACTAAGGTCCATCTAGTCAAGGCTACGGTTTTTCCTATGATCATGTATGGATGTGAGAGTTGGACTGTGAAGAGGCTGAGCCCTGAAGAACTGATGCTTTTGAACTGTGGTGTTGGAGAAGACTCTTGAGAGTCCCTCTGACTGCAGGGAAATCCAACCAGTCCATTCTGAAAGAGATCAACCCTGGGATTTCCTTGGAAGGAATGATACTAAAGCTGAAACTCCAGTACTGTGGCCACCTCATGGGAAGAGTTGACTCATTTTAAAAGACTCTGATGCTGGGAGGGATTGGGGGCAGGAGGAGAAGGGGACGACAGAGGATGAGATGGCTGGATGACATGATGGACTCGATGGACGTGAGTCTGAGTGAACTCCGAGAGATGGTAATGAACAGGGAGGCCTGGCGTGCTGCGATTCATGGGGTCGCAAAGAGTCAGACACGACAGAGCGACTGAACTGAACTGAACTGAACTGATTGCTTTCCTTTATATATATATATATATATATATATATATATATATATATATATTTATATATATATATATTTATTTATTTATATATATATATATTAAAGGTGTAAAGGGAAACACACACACACACACAGTTTAGAAAGTGCATTATTTTGTAAGCTTAGATATATTTACACACTCATGAAACTATCATCAGAGTCAAGATAATAAATATACTCACCATGCCCCAAAATTTTATTTTGTCCCTTATAATCTTTTTTATGCACCCCCTGATCCACATCCATTTCTGTTAACCACCTACCCACTTTCTATTACTATGAATTAGCTTGCATGCTCTAGAATTTTATATAAATATGATCATACAGTATGTATTCATTTTCTGTTGATTATTTTTCTTGGCACAGTTATTTTGAGATTCATACATGTTATTTCATGTATCATACCTTTTTATTTTTCTATTTTTTTCTGAAAAGCAGTTCATTTTGCTGAAATTTGCTAATTCATTCACCTATTAATGGAAATTTGCATTTTTTCCAATGTTTATTATGTATAATATTGCTATGTATAAACTCTTCTATGGACATACTTTTTTACTGTTATGTAAATACTTATGCTTATATGATCGCTCAATCACTCTGTCATGTCTGACTCTTTGTGAGCTCATGGCCTACAGCCCACAAGGCTCCTCTGCCTATAGGATTTTCCAGGCAAAAATACTGAGTGGAGTGCCATTTCATACCCCAGCATGGCAGAAGGTGAGATGATTAGATAACATCAGTGACTCAATGAAAATGAATTTGAGCAAATTCCAGAATATAGTGGAGGACAGAAGAGTCTGAAGTGCTACAGACCATAGAGTTGCAAAGAGTCAGGCATGACTTAGTGACTAAAAAACAACAAACACTTATGAGTAAAATGAATGGCTCCATGTCTTTCAAGATACTTTGTTGAATCAGTCATTTAATTGTAAATGTTGTAATTTGTGTGTAGAGATATCTCATTGTAGTATGCATTTTCCTAATCATTAGTAATTAGTTATTAATATTAATAAATAGTTTGCCACCAGATTCAAAGAGCTGACTTACTGGAAAAGATCCTTATGCTGGGAAAGATTAAAGGCAAAAGGAGAAGATGGCAGCCGAAGATGAAATGGTTAGATAACATCACTGATTCAATGGACAGAAGTCTGAGCAAATTCTGGGAGACAGTGAAGGACAGGGAAGCCTGGCATGCTGCTATAGGAACACAGAGTAGGACACAACCTAACCACTCAACAACAACAATGATTAGTAATTTGAGCATCGTTTCTTGCACTTATTTATCAGTCATATACTTCTTTCTCCAACAACAGAAATTTATTTTTCATAGTTCTGAAGGCCAGGAAGTCCAAGATTAAGATACTGGCAAAGTAGGCTTCTTTCTGAGGCTTCTTCTCTTATCTGGCATATAGCTACCATTCTCATGTGTGCTCACATGAACCCTTCTTTCTGTTTATGGCAGGAGTGGGGAGAGTAGAAGAGGAGGATGTGAGCTCATGCATACATGTTTTCTGAAGTCTGTTAAAAATTTCACCCATGATTTGATGTGATTTTGTTTCTTATTCTGAAAGTTTTTTTATATAATATAGATACAAATCCATTACCAATTTAATGAGTTGCAAATTCTTTCCCCTCATTTGTGACTTTCCTTTTCATTCTCTTTACAGTGTATTTTTATCAGAAAATGTAGTTAATTTAGAAAACATAGGATTTATCCATTTTTCTTATATGTATTTGTGCTATTTTTAAATAGGAAATTTTTCCTATCCAAAGACAAAAATATATATATATCTCCTATTTTTTCCTTTTTTTCTTCTAGGAACTTTAGTTTTAAGTTTACCTATAGGTCTGTGATCCATTTTGAATTACTTTTTGTATATGATATGAGGTATGGATTAAATTTCATTATTTTTGCACATAGATATTCAATTTCCAGGTTTTTTTTTTTTTAAATACAAAGCATGACTATCCTTTCCCCACTGAATTTTCTTTCTTTTTCTTTTTTTAAAATCTTTTTAGTTCTTTATTTATTTTTAATTTTATTTTTACTTTATTTTACTTTACAGTACTGTATTGGTTTTGCCATATATTGACATGAATCAGCCACAGGTATACACGAGCTCCCAATCCTGAAACCCTCTCCCACCTCTCACCCCATATCATCTCTCTGGATCATCCCCGTGCACCAGCTCCAAGCATCCTGTATCCTGTATCGAACATAAACTGGCACTTCTTTTCTTACATGATAGTATACATGTTTCAATGCCATTCTCCCAAATCATCCCACCCTCTCCCTCTCCCTCAGAGGCCAAAAGTCTGTTCTATACCTCTGTGTCTCTTTTGTTGTCTCACATAGAGGGTCATCATTACTCTCTTTCTAAATTCCATATATATGTGTCAGTATACTGTATTGGTGTTTTTCTTTCTGGCTTACTTCACTCTGTATAATAAGCTCCAGTTTCACCCATCTTATTAGAACTGAGTCAAATTTATTCTTTTAAGGGCTGAGTAGTACTCCATTGTGTATATGTACCACAGCTTTCTTATCCATTCATCTGCTGATGGATATCTATGTTGTTTCCATGTCCTGGCTATTATAAACAATGCTGCAATGAACATTAGGGTACATGTGTCTCTTTCGATTCTGGTTTCCTCGGTGTGTATGCCCAGCAGGGGGATTGCTGGGTCATAAGGCAGTTCTATTTGCAATTTTTTAAGGAATCTCCATACTGTTTTCCACAGTGGCTGTACTAGTTTGCATTCCCACCAACAGTGTAAGAGGGTTCCCTTTTCTCCACATCCTCTCCAGCATTTAATGCTTGTAGACTTTTGGATCGCAGCCATTCTGACTGGTGTGAAATGGTACCTCATTATGGTCTTGATTTGCATTTCTCTGACAATGAGTGATGTTGAGCATCTTTTCATGTGTTTGTTAGCCGTCCGTATGTCTTCGTTGGAGAAATGCCTTTTTAGTTCTTTGGCCCACAAAGACAGAAATATAGATCAATGGAACAAAATGGAAACCCCAGAGATAAATCCACACATCTATGAACACCTTATCTTTGACAAAGGAGGCAGGAATATCCAATGAAGTAAAGACAATCTCTTTAACAAGTGGTGCTGGGAAAACTGGTCAGCCACTTGTGGAAGACTGAAACTAGATTACTTTCTAACACCACACACAAAAATAAACTCAAAATGGATTAAAGATCTAAATGTAAGACCAGAAACTATAAAACTCCTAGAGGAGAGCATGGGCAAAAAACTCTCCGACATAAATCACAGCAGGATCCTCTATGATTCACCTCCCAGAATACTGGAAATAAAAGCAAAAATAAACAAATTGGATCTGATTAAAATTAGAAGCTTCTGCACAACAAAGGAAACTATAAGTAAGGTGAAAAGACAGCTTTCTGAGTGGGGAGAAAACAATAACAAATGAAGCAACTGACAAACAACGAATCTCAAAAATATACAAGCAACTTATGTAGCTCAACTCCAGAAAAATAAATGACCCACTGAATTTTCCTTGCATTTTGTTGAAAATAAAATTTTGGATTATTTTACCTATTCTACTGATTTGTTTATCTATCTGAACTCCAATGTTGCACTGTCTGTCTGGATTATTATAGTTTTCATAATCTGTATTAAAGTCTGGTCGCATAAGTCATCAAATGACATTATAGGTCAAATTTATTTTAACTTTTCTAGACACCTGAATTTCCATTTGAAATTTCTAATTTCTATAGAATAGTCTGATGAGTTTTGACTGAAATTGGATTGACCATGAATCAACTTGTGAAAAACTAATTTCTTAATATAAAATCTTAACCTGTATGCAGATCAAGAAGCAAAAGTTAGAACCCTGTATGAAACAACGGTTTAAGACTGAGAAAGGAGTACGACAGGGCTGTCTACTGTCTCACTGTTTGCTTAACCTGTATGCTGAGCACATCATGAGAAATACCAGATGGATGAGTTACAAGCTGGAATCAAGATAGGTGGGAGAAACTTCAAGAACCTCAGATATGTGGTTGATACCACTCTAATGGCAGAAAGTGAGTAGGAACTAAAAAGCCTCTTGATGATGGTGAAGGAAGAGAGTGTCAGAGACAGCTTAAGGCTAAATATTAAAAAAAAAAAAAAGAAAAAGAAACTAAGATCATGACATCTGGCCCCATTATTTCATGAAAATAGAAGGGGGAGAAGTGGAAGTAGTGACAGTTTTCCTCTTCTTGGGCTCTAAAATCACTGCACATGGTGACCACAGCCATGAAATTAGAAGACAATTACTTCTCAGCAGGAAAGCTATGGCAAACCTAGACAGTGTGTTGAAAAGCACAGACATTACAGTGCTGACAAAGATTCATATAGTCAAGGCCATGGTCTTCCTAGTGGCTATGTACGGTTGTGAGATTTGGACCATAAAGAAGTCAGAGTACCAAAGAATTGATGGCTTTGAACTATGGTGCTGGAGAAGACTTGTGAAAGTCCTTTGGACTGGAGATAAAACCAGTCAGTCTTAAGCGATATCAACCCTGAATACTCGTTGGAAGGACTGATGCTGAAGCTGAAACCCCAGTATTTGTTCATCTGATGCAAAGAGCTGACTCATTGGAAAAGTCCCTGATAGTGGGGAAGATGGAGGGCAGAAGAAGAGGGAGTCAGAGGATGAGATGGCCTAATAGCATCACTGATGCAATGGACAGCAATGTGAGCAAACTTCGGGAGATGGTGAGGGACAGGAAGGCCTAGTGTACTGCAGTTCATGGGGTAGCAAAGAATTGAACATGACTAGGCAACTGAACAACAATACCTTAATAATATTGAGTCTTCTGATCTTTGAACATGTACTGTATATCCATTTATTTATGTTTTCTTTAATTTCCCTCATCAGTGCTCTGTAGTTTTCTAGGTTTAGTTTCTAGTTTCAAGGTCTTCACATCTTTCAGCATAGTTATCCATACATATTTTATAAATATTTTTAAAGTTACAACATTTTTTAATGTGGACTCTCTGTTGGTAGTATACTAAATATAAAATATTTATTCTATGTTATTTCATCTTGTTAAATAACTAAACTCATTTATTACTTTGAATACCTTTTAAAAATTTTTGGAGATGTCTTTGGTTTTTCTACAAAAAGATAATCATGTTGCCTGAAAATATAGACAGTGATTTCTTTCTTTCCATTCTGAATATGTTTATTTATTTTTCTTGGATTAGTGCATTGGCTAGAACCTTTAGGGTAATGCTGAATAGGCATAATAAAACTTTCTTGTTAGGAGAAGAGCAATGAATCTCATAACATTAAGTGTGATTTTACATGTAGTTTTTTTTTTCTTCAGATTTTCTTTTTTAAGTTGTCTTTTCTCCACATATTGAGAGTTTTTTTCTTTTAAATCAGAAATGGATGCGGATTTTGTCAAGTATTTTGTCTCTATGTTTTGAAATTAAAATTTTTCTTTTAAAATCTGTAAACATGATAAATTGCAATGATAATTTTTCAAGTGTTAAATAGCCTTGAATTTTTTGAAATCACTTCTACTTCATAATGAAACATTGGCCTTTTAACATACCATCGGATTCCATTTATTTAGATTTGGTCATGAATTATTGTTATCTCCATGGTAGATGGTGGCTCCTGGGTGGCTGATTGGCTGTGTGGTGAACAGAAACTCCTGGATAGAGGATGGTCCCTGGGCAACAGTGACTCCTCGGCAGTGGATTGTTCCAAAGCGGCAGATAGCAGCAGTGAGGCAGGGTACTGCCCTGCTCCTGGGCATCATCCAACATCAGCTCCAGCCTTCCTTGGGCACCCTTCCCAGCTACTCCACCAGGGCCTTTGTCTCAACCCTTGGCTACATGTTGACTAACATCCCACAGCCAGTGAAAGTTTAAATACTTGTTGAGGACCAGCAGTGAGACAGCCAGACCACCAGGAATCTCATCCAACTACACTGAGCAGTTGAAGGGCATGTCCCTGATAGTTAGGGCCTGACAAAATGTGGTCCACTGCAGAAAGGAATGGCAAACCATTTCAGTATTCTTGCCTTGAGAGCCCCATGAACAGCATGAAAAGGCAAAAGTTATGACACTGAAAGATGAAGTCCCCCTCAGGTTGGTAGATGCCCAGTATGCTACGTGGGCAGAGTGAAGCAATAGCTACAGAAAGAATGAAGAGGCTGAGCCAAAGAGGAAACAGTGCCCTGCTGTGATAATATCTGGTGGTGAAAGTAAAGTTTCATGCTGTGAAGAAAATGTTACCTGGAATGTTAGGTCCAAGAATCAAGGTAAAAAGGATGTGGTCAAACAGGAGATAGCAAGAGTCAACATCAATATTTTAGGAATCAGTGAACTAAAATGTATAGGAATGGGAGAATTTAATTCAGATGACTATTATATCTGCTGCTGTGGGTAAGAATCCCTTAGAAGGAATGGAGTAGACCTCAGAGTTAAAAAATCTGAAGTGCAGTACTTGGTTACAATCTCAAAGATGACAGATGATCTCAGTTCATTTCCAAGGCAAACCATTCAAGCATTAGAATAATCCAAGCCAAGGCAACAAACTGTAATACTGAAGAAGCTGAAGTTGAATGATTCTATGATGACCTACAAGACCTCTAGAACTAACACCCCAAAAAAGATTTCCTTTTCATTATAGGGGACAGGAATGCAAAAGTAGGGAAGTAAAGAAACATCTGGAGTAACAGTTGAATTTGGTTTTCTAGTGCAAAATATACTGGTCATAGCAAACACTGTCCATGTGTAAGAGAAGACTTGCACATGAACATCACATGATAGCTATTATGGAAATCAGATTGATTATATTCTTTGCAGCCAAAGATGAAGAAACTCTATACAGTCAGCAAAAACAAGACTTGGAGCTGATTGTGGCTCACATTATCAGCTCCTTATTTCAAAATTTAACCTCAAGTTGAAGAAAGTAAGGAAAACCACTAAGGCATTCAGGTATGACCTAAATCAAATCCCTAATTATTATACAGTGGAGGTAACAAATAGATTCAAGGGACTAGATCTGGTAGACAGAATATCTGAAAAACTATGGAAAGAGGTGTGGAACATTGTACAGGAAGTGATAACTAAAACCATCCCCAATAAAAATAAATGCAAGAAGGCAAAGTGGTTGTCTGAGGAGGCCTTACAAATAGCTGATGAAAGAAGAAAAGTGAAAGGCAAGAAAGAAAGTGAAAGATATACCCAGTTGAATGCAGAGTTGCAAAGAATATCAAGGAGAGATAAGAAGGCCTTCTTCAGTGACCAATGAAAAGAAACAGAGGAAAAATAGAATGGGAAAGACTACAGATTTCTTTAAGAAAATTCAAGATACCAAAGGAATATTTCATACAAAGATAGGGGTGCTGCTGCTGCAGCTAAGTCGCTTCAGTCATGTCCGACCCTGTGAGACCCCAGAGACGGCAGCCCACCAGGCTCCCCCGTCCCTGGGATTCTCCAGGCAAGAACACTGGAGTGGGTTGCGATTCCCTTTACCAATGCATGAAAGTGAAAAGTGAAAGTGAAGTCACTCAATCGTGTCTGACTCCTAGCAACCCCATGGACTGCAGTCTACTAGGCTCCTCTGTCTATGGGATTTTCCAGGCAAGAGTACTGGAGTGGGTTGCCATTGCCTTCTCCAAAGATAGGGATAATAATGTACAAAAACAACAAGGACTTAAGAGAACCAGAAGAGATTAAGAAAAGGTGGCAAGAATACACAGCAAAACAGTTAAAAAAAAAAAGTTTTTAATGATCCAGTTAACCAGGATGATGTGGTTACTCACCTAGAGCCAGAAATATTGGAGTGGGAAGTCAAGTAAGGCTTAGGAAGCATTACTATGAACAAAGATAGTGGTCGTGATGGAATTCCACCTGAGTAATTTCAACTCCTAAAAGATGCCGCTGGCCACAGGACTGGAAAGAGTCAATTTTCATTCCTATCCCAAAGAAAAGCAATACAAAAGAACATTCAAATTATGGTAAAATTGCTCTCATTTCACATCACAGCAAGATTTTGCTCAAAATCCTTCAAGCTAGGCTTCAGCAGTATATGAACTGAGAACTTCCAGATGTACAACCTGGATTTAGAAAAGACAGAAGAACCAGAGATTTAATTACCAACATATGCTGCATCATACAAAAGCTAGAGAATTCCAAAAAGAACCCACTTCTGCTTCATTGACTATGCTTAAGCTTTTGACTGTGTGAATCATAGCAAACTGGAATATTCTTAAAGAGATGAGAATACCAGACCACCTTATCTGCCTCCTGAGAAAACTGTATGCAGGAAAAGAAGCACGTTAGAACTGAACATAGAACAATGGACTGATTCCAAGTTGGGAAAGGCGTATGTCAAGGCTATATATTGTCATCTTGCTTCTTTAACTTATATACAGAGTGCATCATGCAAAATGCCAGGCTAAATGAATCACAAGTTGCAATAAAAATTGTCAGGAAAACTATCAAAAATCTCAGGCACTCAGATGATACCACTTTAATGGCAGAAAGCAAAGAGGAACTAAAGAGCCTCTTGATAAAGATGAGAGAAGAGAGTGAAAAAGCTGACTTAAAACTCAACATGCAAAAAACTAAGATCATAGCATCTCATCCCATCCCTTCCCAGCAAATAGATGGGTAAAGTTGGAAATAGAGACAGACTTTATTTTCTTTGGCTCCAGAATCAGTTTGCGTGGTGGCTGCAGACACGAAATTAAGATGCTTGCTCCTTGGAAGAAAAGCTATGACAAACTTAGACAATGTATTAAAAAGCAAAGACATCACTTTGCCAACAAAGGTCTGTATTGCCCAAAGCTGTGGTTTTTTTCCAGTAGTCATGTATGGATGTGAGAGTTGAACCATAAACAAAGCTGAGAGCTGAAGAATTGATGCTTTCGAACTGTGGTGCTGGAGAAGACTTTTGAGAGTCGCTTGGACAGCAGGATCCAACCAGGATACCCTAAAGGAAATCAGTCCTGAATGTTCATTGGAAGGATTGATGCTGAGGCTGAAGCTCCAACACTTTCACCACATGATGGAAAGAACTGACTCTTTGGAAAAGATCCTGATGCTGGGAATAATTGAGGGCAAGAGAAAGCAGTGGCAGAAGATGAGATTGTTGGATGGCATCACTAATTCAATGGACATGAGTTAGCAAACTCAGGGAGTTAGTGATGGGTAGAGAAGCCTGACATGCTACAGTTCATGGGGTCACAGAGTAGAACATGACTTAGCAGCTGAACAATAACAATGAATTATTGTATCTACACTCATGAGAAATATTGGTCCTTAGTTTTATTCCTCATAAAATTTGTTTTTGTTTTGCTGTCAGGGTAATGCTGTCATCATTGAGTGATCGAAAAGTATTCCCTCCTCTTTAATTTTTAGAATATTGCATAGAACTAGCATTACTTTTATCAGTTATTGAGAATGAGATTTTGAACTCTCCAATTATAACTGCAGATTTATTCTCTTTGAAATTCTATTTTGCTTCACATATATGCATTTATAGTGTACTTATGATTATTGAATCCTCTATATAAACTGACTCTTCTGGAGAGTGTAAAGTGGCAATATTCTTAAGTCTGTATTGACTCTAAGAATTGTTCTTCCAGATGATTCTTTCCTAAGCTTCAAATAGATTTATCCTTCTCACATATATGTGAAGATCTGTCCTCTATTGAAAAATTTAAGACAGTTCTGCATATTACCAGAATTTTTCTTTTTCTTTTTTGCAGAACTTTGTCCCCTGGTGTTTGCTCTATGGAACCAAGCTGCTTTGCATCTGAAATTTCAGCTGCTTCTTCAGCTCAGCCAGAATGCTACACTTGGCCTATGTCTCTTCTGTCTTACCTAGGTTGGAAATAGATCTGTTTATATAACCTTGTACTTAAAACAAGCCTTGCTAATTTGTACTAAGGCCTTAAATCTCAGTTGAAGTTTTTCTTGTACTCATTTAAGGAAATTATGTTAAAATTTTGCTTTAAACAGATGATCAAAATATAAGGGTAGGAAAAAACAGAGAGGATAAATAACATAGAATATGTGAGTACACCTCTGAACCAATTCGCTTTTCTGATAAGAGGGAAATAAAGTTTCTATAAGCATTTTCAAAGCATAACTGCTTTGTTACCATGTTGTAAAGAGAAGCTAGTATAAAGAATCATTTTGTGAAACATTGTTATAGGTGTGTGCGCTTTAATAGAAGAAGGCTGAAAATATTTTGTTTTTGTTACTGCTTCTCAAAAAGTTTAGTGCTTCAGTTTCAGATCGGTTCAGTTTAGTTCAGTTGCTCAGTCATGTCCAACTCTTTATGACCCTATGAATTGCAGCACGCCAGGCCTCCCCTGGCCACCACCAGCTGCCGGAGTTCATTCAAACTCACGTCCATCGAGTCAGTGATGCCATCCAGCCATCTCATTCTCTGTAGGCTCCTTCTCCTCCTGCCCCCAATCCCTCCCAGCATCAGGGTCTTTTCCAGTGAGTCAACTCTTCGCATGAGGTGGCCAAAGTACTGGAGTTTCAGCTTTAGCATCATTCTTCCAGATAAATTCTCCAAATATTTGGTTCATTGTCTAAGTTCATAACAGATGTTCAAATTCCTTTGCACTCTCTATTCTTTTCCTCTCTCCTCATCACTTCTTGTCTTCTCATTTTCCATCTAACCTTTCTCTGAACTCACTCTTATCTTCCAACATCTAACAGGTTTTCAATAAGGACTACAAATATGAGGCTAGATTTCTGGGCTGAAATTTCTTTTCTGTAAGCTTTTCACTTAAAATTAATTGTGAATAAGTATAACTCCATAATGTTTTCATTCTCAATATATATCTACTTGTACTCTCTACCTTTTTGTGACTTTTGGCACTTTTGTATCAAAGCAAAAATATGGAGACAATATCCTTTTTCATTTCTGCCTAATATAAATTAAGATATATGTGTGGAGAGTTGGATGAACAAATACAGGCACTTATTCCAAAATAAATACATGGTCTTCTTCAGATTCTGGCAAACTATGAACTTGAAAAGATAAGTTCTACTTAATTAATTTTAAAGATCAAAATGATGACTTTATGCAAACAGTTCAACCATTATGAGCATAAGCCTTTATATCCTGAAATAAGAAAAGTAAGTTATGTATTCAAGGTTTCTTAAGCATGTTGTCTGTGAACCACCATCAGAGGAAATAATTTTCTCCTAAGGTCTCAAAGCAAGCTGTAGAAAGGTAACTAGAGTGGCATAGATTCCTCTCTCATATTGTGTGAACTGTTCTTATAAATGCTGATTCTGTATTAAGCAATTGTCAAATAGTTTTTCTAATCAAGCAAATATGTATTCCAAATATGTAAACTCAACTTTTTCTTAGAGGTAAGGAACTAAATTTAATTATGAGGAGCAACAGTGATAGATAAACACTATAACTCAGCTATGATAATGAGATGAATACAGAAATTGTGTGTGAAAACAACTTGATTGAAAAGTGTTACTTTTTTCCTGTGGAGAATGCAAGCAAGCTGTGAAAGGTTGATATGGTGAAAAAATATATTGATACACAGTTCTGGGAAAATAACAGTTTGGCTCTGTACAAAGGGAATCTTGTTGAAAATATATTTGCGATTCTGTTCACTTATTATTGTAACATCTTTAGGACATTTTGCAATATTTCTCTACAAGCACAGGATTATGGCTGTTTACCTTGGTTTATCTCATTCCTTATTTGACAACATGCAGGATCACTAGCACATCTTGTAAAACACTGGTAAAGGACAGGCAACACAAAATGTTATGGCATTCCTCAAGTTGTTTTATGTGAAAAGAAAGGCTGTCTTAGACTAGCTGATTCCTTGGAAGAGTATATCACAATAAGGGCACAGAGAGGAACAGACAATTTCAAGATAGTCCACACATAAAGAACATGGTGCATTTTTTCACTGCTATATAACATTTAAGAATGCCAGTGTACTAATCTTTTGCTAAGGAAAGAAATGTCATAAGTTTACTTACCTCTTATGACAGTAGTCCAGTGGACAGTCCATTGGCACCCTGGAGATGACATTATGAAGGTAAACCTCTACATTCTTAGCTGGGTCAGTAGATGGCAGTATGTGTGAATTTAGTGTAGCAAGGACAAGCTTTTTCTCATTTTCCTGGAAAATGAAAATTTTGAAAGCTGTGAGGCAATATGGGGCCTCCCACATGAGCCAAGAGACTTGATCTTTATTTCTGGATCTACTCCTGAATAAATTTATTGGAATAAATGGAGACCAGCCACTTAACTTTTATGTTCCTTGCTTTCCTGGACTTGATATTAGAGAAAATATTCTGTCTCTTCCTATCTCCCTCACAAGGACATTGAGTTTGGTCATATTTAGAACTATTTCTGTCCTTTGAAGAAAGACTATTAATTTGCTATGCTCTTTGAAATGTGGGTGGCAAAACAGATCTGGATTGCTCATCTGGGACTTGAAGTTGATAAACACAAAGGCAACTGGCAAGAAGAGCCTTCTGTATTTCACTGCCATAAACACTGATATAGTTTAGTTTTGAGTAGCAGCATTGGGTCTGAGGATACTAACTCCCATTTCTTGGACTTAAAATAATGTCTTCAGTGCCATGGAACTTGATAATTATGAGATGAAGCCAAAGGCCCCTGGAAACTTTCCAATTTAAATGTCAACTCTTCACTGCAAGTGCAGAATACTTACTGTATTTTATCAGATGCAGTAATTTTTATTTGTGCCTGCTATTGAACATGTCAATTTTTGCTTTGGCATCTTACTCTAAAGTTTGCACTATGACAAATGTGAAATTAAAATACACATTTGAAATAGCTTTGAATGACTGAATGATGATACTTTTTCCCATAGAGACCCAGCTGCGCATGGGAGTGCCACTTTCATTTGACCTTAGAATCCTCAACTGAAACATTTTGGCAGATCCATGGCACCAAATGAGTTGTGACAGGAACATGCTGGGGTAAAACAAACTGTGGTGTCTGACCTGCCAACCTGGTTCTGGCCCTGTTCACAGACACACTTCTCTGTAGGAGCCATGCTGCTTTGAAGCTGACAAAGTAGATCAAAAATGGATAAGATCACAGATACTATTTCTGGACAGATGGGTATTGATACAGAGAGGTAGAGTGTGTGTAGCATAGACTCCTATCTTATCCAGTCTTCCTGGAAGCAAGAGATTATATTAAGCGGCATAACCAGAAAACTACCTGCCATACAAAAAGAAAACAGTAAAACTTAAAAGACGTCATGACTTAAATAGATACCATAACATTCCTTGTTAGCATCCATTTAGAATACTATATGGCAAATATCTGAAGTAAATTCATGCCATATAATAAATTGGAAAATCTATGCTAATATCAAATTTCACTGACAAAACACATTAGCAAACTGAGCCTTTTGGAAATTTCCTATGAAATAAGCATAGATTCAAAACAAATGATTTTTGATGTATACCATTTTATTTGTCAGACATGGCTCTGTAGTTGGATGGTGAATGGCTTTTTCAGTTTGAATGTCAGGAGGTTAAATTTTTAATTTAAATATGCATAAGCATTAAAATATGTTCAAGAGAATGTCACATCAACTTCAACCTCAAAGTACCAATTATGTTGTTTGGGCTCTACATGTGACATTGTTCTGACTAAATTGATATCCTCAAGTAAGAATTTCTAAAAATGCTCAGATCTCAGTTTCATAATATATTCTATTTAAAGTAGAAACATTAGGAAGAATTGATGTTCATAGTTTCAAGGACATAAAAGTCAGAGCATAATGCTTGCAGCTAATGAACATTTATAAAGATGTATAAGCCAGCACTTTATCTACTAACATTAAGATAAAAGAATATACTTCGATGGTATGTAACCCTTCAAGAGGATGGTTTCAAAAAAGAAATGTTTGAGGCTGAAGTTGAATCAGAAGCACTAATTTGTAAATTGGATGAGAATGTATAGCTTGTTTTTAATTTTTCATTATTAAGCTTCATTTTTCCCTGAAGTCACTTATTGAAAAGATTAATGATGCAGGTGAGACAAAAGGAATGACTATTTACTAATACTTTATGTATACTTATATAGAGAAAAATCTGCATTGTAGCACAGTCAATATAAATAAAACTTTACTTATCACACAATCAAAAAATTATCTATTATGAATCCCATTATAAATTAATAGTTAAATGCTACCTGATGTTCATTGATGAGACTAAAGCACTTTCTGATTCAGAAAAAATAAAATTAGAAATTAAAGTATACACATTTTAATGTCATGTATATTTATAACTTTGAATATTATTTATCCATACCCAATTTCTGGTAATATTATTGGTCCTATCATTGGTAAATTGTAATACTCCTATCCAGGTTATTATTTTTTAGTATTTTACTTTATTAAAATAATTTTAAAATTTGGTACAATGATTTTGAAAAATGGTTGCTCTGACAAGCTATGAATTAGGTTAGTAATTTCATATAGGTGTGGAATATAAAAATTTATTTCAGTATGCTAACTGTGGGTTCCCTGGTGGCTCAGCAGTAAAGAATCTGCCTGCAGTGCAGGAGACACAGGTTTGACCCCTGGATTGTGAAGATCCCTTGGAGAATGAAATGGCAACCCACTCCAGTATTTCTACCTGGGATATTATGGACAGAGGAGCCTTGTAGGCTACATACAATTCACGGGGTTGCAAATTGTCAGACACAACTTTGCAACTAAACAACAGCAGCAAACTGCACACATCTATACAATAAACCTAAAATAAAAGTAAAGTTGTAAAAAGTAAAAGACATAAGAATCTGAGGAACTGAAAGACCATGGAGAGACCCAGGAGAGTGGAAACTGGCTTTCCAAACCAAAGGAAAAGGAATGAAATAAAGAGACAAAAAACAAAGCAGCTGTCATCAGAAAGCTTTGCATTTAAATTCTCTCTGCTACTTGGATCATCATCCATGAATTGTCCTGATTTTTTTGAAACAGGTGGAAAGTTGATAAAAATAGACTGACTTTACCACACATGTTCCCCATCCTGAACACCCTCCCTCCTCCCTCCCGGTACCATCCCTCTGGGTCGTCTCAATGCACCAGCCCCAAGCATCCAGTATCTATCATGCATCGAACCTGGACTGGCCATTCGTTTCATATATGATATTATACATGTTTCAATGCCATTTAGTAATTAACTTCCAAATAAAATAAATAAATTTATATTTTAAAAAATTAAAAATAGACTGACTTTCTCAAACTATAAATGTCTCAAAATTTGGAGTTTGATAAGCCACAGACATAGAAATGAAGAATTGCAACTAGTCGACTAAAAGATACAGCTATTAGTCAGGATTCTTTCTGCTCTAAATGACTGACAAATTGGATTAATAAACTTGACAGACTATTGGTTAAGGTAAACAAATAGTTCATTGAAAGTAGAAGCTAGAGCTCTAATCATTAGGATTTCTCTTTCACACTATACCTCCTGCTCCCTGGGCTAGCTCAGCTCTCAGGATGGTATAAAATGGATGTAAAATGGCAACAGCAGCAGCAACACTCACATTCTCCTACATCCTTCTATGGGGGAACATTGTTGTCTAGTACTTCTAAAAATTGTTCTGAGGAAAACACTTATGGGATTGGATTAAATGACTGGTCAATGCTGGAGCAATCCTGCTGGCTAGGAGAATATAATATGCCTATTTAGTAAAGTTTGTATTAATCCATTGAATTTTGAACTCATCCCACAAATAAATCAATATGCTGAAACCCTTCCTTGATGTCAGTCACCATGGCCAGTAAAAGTGCGTAACCAGCAATGGGAAAAGTGGCAGTTTCTCCAAAGCAGGTAAAACTTTATTATTTGAAGGAAGGATAATAAAGTCTTAGTAGCTAGCAACTGCAAGGGAATTCATAGCTGCTTTCATGGTCAACTCACACATAAACTGGGCAAGTTTCCAGGACATAAAAAGAGAATATATTTCAATATTTGCAATAGTGACTCAAGAAAAGAGGCTTGAGTGATAATCAATAAAGTAAAGTAGATTTATAAATTGAAGCCACATCAATGTTTTGGATCTGTTCACTGTCAAGGTCTCATTTATACATTCTGCATCATTTATGGCTCATTAAGTCTGTACATAACTGTGAGGCAGTTTTGTTTTTCATATATATCCGTGTGGATTCACTCATATCTGGAAAGACTCAAGCTTTAAGAACCAGTGGAATTTAAAGTGTTACTCAGTCATGTCTGACTCTCTGTGACTCCATGACCTGTAGCCTGCCAGCTCCTCTGTCATGAAATTCTAAGGGAAAGAATACTAAAGTGGGTAGCCATTCCCTTCTCCAAGGATTCTTCCCCACACAGGGATTGAACCTGAGTTTCCTGCATTGCAGGTAGATTCTTTATTACTAATGCTACTTGAAAGCTTCTTACCAGGCAAGTGCCTTTTCTGTGAAGGCAGAGCTGAACCACCTTCACGTCAGTCACAACAAGCATGCCTTATGCATATACTGGTTTATGTTCAAGAGGTCTGTTATAATTATTTGTTTTGTTTCCTATGTTCACTTAGCTTTGTGCTATTGGGTTATAGGGTTATTGCTTATGTTTCCAGGGTATGGCACCGCAGGATATGATGCTTAACAAATACTTTGTTAAAAGTAAAGCATATAATTTAACTTCCTCACTTACTATTTACTCAAAATTTAGCAATTTTATGTAGAAAAAAGCTCTCAAGATACGGAGATTAAAATGTATAATCTCTGGCAATAATAAATAAATTCCCATGGATGGAGGAGCCTAGTAGGCCGCAGTCCATGGGGTCACTCAGAGTCAGACATGACTGAGCGACTTCACTTTCACTTCTCACTTTCATGCATTGGAGAAGGAAATGTCAAGCCACTCCAGTGTTCTTGCCTGGAGAATCCCAGGGATGGGGGAGCCTGGTGGGCTGCCATCTATGGGGTCGCACAGAGTTGGACACGACTGAAGCGACTTAGAAAAAAAAAAATCATTTAATCTTGATTATATATCAGTTATATGCTTCACTTGTATTATATCATTAGCCCTTGGTAGATCAGATTTGCTTGGTAGATGTTTCTGTTTCCTTTATGGAGATATGAGTGTGAGGTTCAATAAGTTTCAATAGACTGCAAATTAACAATTGGTGAAAGCAGGATTTAGGTCTTACTGGAACTAACTTAAATGCCAGGCATTTTTATAGATCCTAAAATTTTCCTGCTGTGAAATTTTGCAAGAAGGGGGAAAATGCCATAACAACAAACAAACAAACAACAACAAAACTTTCACTCTGATACCAGTCAAAAAAGTGAAAAACTCACAGAAATGAAAAACTAGATATTAATCTAGAAGTTCCACATGTATGAAAGTGAAGTTGCTCAGTTAACCCCATGAACTGTAGCCCACTAGGCCCCTCTGTTCTTGGGATTCTCCAGGCAAGAATATTGGAGTGGGTTGCCATTTCCTTTCCAGGGGATATTCCCAACCCAGGGATCAAACCCAGGTCTCCTGCGCTGCAGGCAGATGCTTTACCCTCTGAGCCCCCAGGAAGCCCTGTTGTATATGTATATATACATTTGCATAAAGGGGTCTCAAAATCTAATATCGAAAGTGTTTGAGCTTATTTCGAATTGGTGTTTTTCTTTGTGATTTTGCTTGCGTGACCTGTTAACCATTCCTGTTCACGTAGATTGTGGTGTTGTTCAGGAGAGCTGGCTTATCACTTCAAGTAGGAAAAACCAGAATGGTGTCTGTAAAATTTTCCAGAGAACAGGTAATAAGGGGAATTGTAAAATGATTTTTCCTTTTGGAAGTATTATTTTTCACAGTGCCCTTCTTTATGTATATTAATGTAAATAGATAATTGTAAATATAGATACATATATGTATAATATATAGTATTTAATGGAAATGAATTTCCTTAACAAGTCAGAATGTGAAAGCTGAAGTTGCTTAATTTCCTTTTTCCTTCTTAGGATTTATTTCAAAAGTGAGTTTTTGAGACAACAGCAAAAAGTTTGGGTGCTTTTGGAGAGACTATAGTTATATAGTAACTATAGTCAAAAAGGACTTATCTGAATGGGGTATAAATAACAGCATTGTGAAACAATTATAACAATATGTGGCCCTTTAGGAGATCCTGGCCATTTCTACATCATTTCATGTCCTTCTGGGTTCTCAAGGTGAGACTGCACTCGTTGATCTTTGTGTCTCCTCTGCCCTTGTGGTATGAGTCTCCTCTACACTTGCTTTTCAGTGATTTCTTCTCTTCTGGGATAAGCTAATTCAGCTCTCAGTTTAACTTTAGATCTTAAAGTGCCTGACAATATATTACCTTGGCTTACAACTAACTTTATAAGATCCCATCATTGTAATTGCTTTTTTACCCCTGGGGGTGGGGGGAACACAGTAAAACCATATAAACTTCTTTTTTAAAATTTTATTTATTTATTTATTTATTTATTTACAATACTGTATTTGTTTTGCCATACATTGACATGAATCAGCCACAGGTAAACGCGATCTCCCAATGCCGAAGCCCCCCTCCCACCTCCCACCCCACATCCTCTACCTGAATCATCCTGTGCTCCATTCCCATGCATCCTGCATCCTGCTTGAACATAGATTGGCACTTCGTTTCTTACAAGAAAGTATACATGTTTCAATGCCATTCTCCCAAACCATCCCACCGTTTCCCTCTCCCTCAGAGTCCAAAAGTCCGTTCTATACCTCTGTGTCTCTTTTGTTGTCTCACATATAGGGTCATCATTACTATCTTCTAAATTCCATATATATGTGTCAGTATACTGTATTGGTGTTTTTCTTTCTGGCCCACTTCCCTCTGTATAACCGGTTCCAATTTCATCCATCTCATTAGAACTGAGTCAAAGTTATTCTTTTTAAGGGCTGAGTAGTACTCCATTGTGTATATGAACCACAGATTTCTTATCCATTCATCTGCTGATGGACATCTAGGTTGCTTCCATGTCCTGGCTATTATAAACAGTGCTGCAATGAACATTGGGGTACATGTGTCTCTTTCAATTCTTGTTTCCTCGGTGTGTATGCCCAACAGTGGGATTGCTGGATCATAAGGCAGTTCTATTTGCAATTTTTTAAGGAATCTCCACACTGTTTTCCATAGTGGCTGTACTAGTTTGCATTCCCACCAACAGTGTAAGAGGGTTCCCTTTGTTCACATCCTCTCCAGCATTTATTGCTTGTAGACTTTTGGATCGCAGCCATTCTGACTGGTGTGAAATGGTACCTCATTGTGGTCTTGATTTGCATTTCTCTGATAATGGTGATGTTGAATATCTTTTCATGTATTTGTTAGCCATCCATATATCTTCTTTGGAGAAATGCCTATTTAGTTCTTTGGCCCATTTTTGGATTGGGTCGTTTATTTCTCTGGAGTTGAGCTGCATAAGTTGCTTGTATATCTTTGAGATTAGTTGTTTGTCAGTTGTTTCATTTGCTATTGTTTTCTCCCATTCTGAAGGCTGTCTTTTCACCTTGCTTATAGTTTCCTTTGTTGTGCAGAAGCTTTTAATTTTAATTAGATCCCATTTGTTTATCTTTGCTTTTATTTCCAGTATACTGGGAGGTGGATCATAGAGGACCCTGCTGTGATTTATGTCGGAGAGTGTTTTGCCTATGTTCTCCTCTAGGAGTTTTATAGTTTCTGGTCTTACATTTAGATCTTTAATCCATTTTGAGTTTATTTTTGTGTATGGTGTTAGAAAGAGGTCTAGTTTCATTCTTTTACAAGTGGTTGACCAGTTTTCCCAGCACCACCTGTTAAAGAGACTGTCTTTACTCCATTGGATATTCTTGCCTCCTTTGTCGAAGATAAGGTGTCCATAGGTGTGTGGGTTTATCTCAGGGCTTTCTATTTTGTTCCACTGATGTATATTTCTGTCTTTGTGCCAGTACCATACTGTCTTAATGACTGTGGCTTTGTGGTAGCGCCTGAAGTCAGGCAAGTTGATTCCTCCAGTTCCATTGTTCTTTCTCAAGATTGCTTTGGCTATTCGAGGTTTTTTGTATTTCCATACAAATCTTGAGATTATTTGATCTAGTTCTGTGGAAAATACTGCTGGTAGCTTGATGGGAATTGCATTGAATCTGTAGATTACTTTAGGTAGTCTACTCATTTTCAATATATTGACTCTTCCGACCCATGAGCATGGTATATTTCTCCATCTATTAGTGTCCTTTTGATTTCTTTCATCAGTGTTTTATAGTTTTCGATATATAGGTCTTTAGTTTCTTTAGGTAGGAATATTCCTAAGTATTTTATTCTTTTCGTTGCAATGGTGAATGGGATTGTTTCCTTGACTTCTTTTTCTACTTTCTCATTATTAGTGTATAGGAATGCAAGGGATTTCTGAGTGTTGATTTTATATCCTGCAACTTTACTATATTCATTGATTAGCTCTAGTAGTTTTCTGGTCCAGTCTTTAGGATTTTCTATGTAGAGGATCATGTCATCTGCAAACAGTGAGAGTTTAACTTCTTCTTTTCCAGTTTGGATTCCTTGTATTTCTTTTTCTGCTCTGATTGCTGTGGCCAAAACTTCCAGTACGATGTTGAAGAGTAGTGGTGAAAGTGGACACCCTTGTCTTGTTCCTGACTTTAGGGGAAATGGTTTCAATTTTTCACCATTGAGGATAATGTTAGCTGTGGGTTTGTCATATATAGCTTTTATTATGTTGAGGTATGTTCCTTCTATTCCTGCTTTCTGGAGAGTTTTTATCATAAATGGATGTTGAATTTTGTCAAAGGCTTTTTCTGCATCTATTGAAAAAAATCATATGATTTTTATTTCTCAGTTTGTTAATGTGATGAATTACATTGATTGACTGGTGGATATTGAGGAATCCTTGCATCCCTGGGATAAAGCCCACTTGGTCATGGTGTATGATCTTTTTAATGTGTTGCTGGATTCTGATTGCTAGGATTTTGTTGAGGGTTTTTGCATCTATGTTCACCAGTGATATTGGCCTGTAGTTTTCTTTTTTGTGGTGTCTTTGTCAGGTTTTGGTATTAGGGTGATGGTGGCCTCATAGAATGAGTTTGGAAGTTTACCTTCCTCTGAAATTTTCTGGAATAGTTTCAGTAAGATAGGGGTTAGCTCTTCTCGAAATTTTTGGTAGAATTCAGCTGTGAAGCCATCTGGACCTGGGCTTTTGTTTTGTGTTTTCCTCTTTACACCCTGACAAATCAGCTTTTGTTTTTGTGAATTTAAAATAGCATAATGAAGTGGAAGACAGCCACATCATTAGGAACTTTTAAGTAGGTTGTTCCTAGAATAGATTTGGGAACTTCTTTATCATAGCATTTCTAGTTTGTTTTGACAGGAGAAAAAGTAGCGATTAGCGGACGGCAAGCAGCCTGGTAGGCCCCCTTGTTATGACAGTGATGCTACTTGTATGAACCAAGGGATTTACCGATGTGGGTGGAATGCTTCCAGATATTTTCTCAACATTAGGGTGAGCCTACTCCTCAGTCTCTGCTCTTGTGAATATACTGCTCCTCTGTTGGTGTATTATTCCAAGTATGAAATTCCATATCATTGCCCAGGCTGAAGTATATTAGGCAGTATTGCAACTGCAAATTAGTGTTGGAGGCCAGGGGCAAGGAAAGTGAAGTTGCTCAGTTGTGTCTGACTCTTTGCAACCCCATGGACTGTAGTCTACCAGGCTCTTCCATCCATGTGATTTTTCAGGCAAGAATGCTGGAGTGGGTTGCCATTTCCTTCTCCAAGGGACAAGGAAGAAAGACATTAAGCAGAGAAAACAAAGGCAAATTCATGGTTAAAGAGTGACATGGGCTAAACTTCAGGTAATATGGGATGAGGTAATAAGAGGGGTTAGCAGTAAAGTATCTACCTGCAATGCAGGAGACAGAGGAGATAAGGGTTTGATACTTCTGTGGGGAAGATCCCCTGGAGGGAGGAAATAGCAACACATTCTAGTATTTTTGCCTGAAAATCCTGTGTACAGAGGGGAGTGGTAGGGTTACATTTCAAAGGGAGGCAAAAGTCAGATAGGACTGAACATGCAATTAGAAAGGAGACCTTGGCCCTTCTTTATTTTCTGTATTCTCACTATTTTTTCTGATTGCTTTCCTTGGCTTAACCACCAATTAGACAATCACATACAAGCCATTGGAGTGAGCTCTAGGTTCATGCAACGCTGCCAGCTCATTGCCTCACATCTTTATGTATGTGTATTCTCTGCAGTGTCCGACTCTTTGTAATTCCATGGACTGTGGACGCCAGGCTCCTGAATTCAGGCAAGTATACTGGAGTGGGTTTCCTTTGCTACTCCAGGGGATCTTTCCTGACCCAGGGAAGGAAGCTTCTTCTCTTGTGTCTCTTGCATTGGCAGGAAGATTCTTTACCAACTGCGCTACCTGGGAAACACAAGGAGCCAGGTGTGCCCGGCCGGGGTTCAGGTGACCCGCAGTGGCCGCAGCCCACAGAATAAGATGGGAGGAGGCAATCCTTTGGGAGGCCCACTGATCTGCCTGGATCACAGGGAGGCTTGTTCCATGCAGGCCCTGACCTCACCGCTGGGGAGCAGGGCTGGGGACACTGGCCTGTCCCATCACAGCTCATCAATGTGTGCTTTACTGTTATGGCAATGATATGATATGACCCTCAAGACTGGCTAAAGAATGAAGAAAATTTAAAAACGCATCTGCCAGAGAACTGCAAAGTGTACATGCTAGAAGTACAAGGCAAGGATCAGATCATGTGGATAAGGAAAGAGACAACTACAGTGGGAGATACAGCATGAGAAAAGAGAGTAAGACTAGTAAGCCAATCACTTAAGAATTAGCTTGGATAAGAGAAAGAGGGTAGTGCCACTGGAATTACAGAGCAAATGTAAGGAACACCATTATTTTCCATGGATATGAGACTACAGGGTAGGCCTTGAGATAAACAGAATGTCTGACAATATGGAAATTAGATCATTTGTAATAAGTCATTACAAATATATTATTGCTACAGTCAATTTAAAGTAAAAAGGAAGTATGATTATAATCATATTTGTGTGTTGTGTTCCCAGAGAACTGCATCAGGACCATCAGGATAGTACTTACAACTCCTGCAAGATGCATGTCACATACACTGGGTAGGGGAAGGTCAGAGCCAGAAAGGCTTATTGTTTTTCACTCTGTGTGCTCAAGACAGTGATTGGAGGGGGAACTGCTGCCACAAAATATATTCAGCTTCATCAGATAACAGATTCTTCCCTGAATGGAGAAAGTTTCCACCTAATAGAAAGATATTGCTGAAGCGCAGGTTTGGTCTCACACAATGGGATCTCCTTGGGAGGCTGCGTGCCCACCAGTGGACAAGGACTTTGTGGGAAGCATGTGTCATACAAATACTGCATTCCTGACCTGCCTGTATGTCCCAGAACTTCCCTCTGTGATGAGCTAAGAAGGGTCCAACAAATCTTTCACATCTCATCCCCAGGTCCCAGAATAGGACACAAGTGAGACCAAGACAGAGAGAATGAAGACAGAACGGATAGACAACTTATCTCTACATCTGGTGTGGCAGTAAGACACTGTAACAGAGTTGGGAATAGCTTTTGTTGAGATTGGTTCAAATAGAGAAAGTAGAATAAATTTCTGGCTCTCGAAGTGAGCTTCCCCATCCACACCGGATGTTTGTGAATATCTCAAAGACATTATTCATTTCCTTTTGGCAGCAGCCTGTGAAAGGAGGAGTGGGGGTGGTTTCCAAAGGCTTTACTCTATTGCAATCAAGAAAAGTTATTTTCAAAAATTGTAAAGAAATATGCTTATTAAATATTCCTCATATTTTTTTCAGGCACCTACATTTCAAAAGAAATATTGAAATTTTATAGTTCTAGAAGACACATTAAATAAAAGGCTTAATATTGGCAGCTCTAAAACTCCCAGTTGTTCCGGTGTCATTGAATTAGTTTACACATCTAAAATATTGCGTTATTGTTAGTCATAGAAACCAATATGATACATCATTTTTCATTTAACAGATTTGTGGCTCAGTTGTTTTTTGCAGACAATCTCTTTTTACCAAGGAATAGCTTCGATCATTACGGATTTTTTATTAGCCTTTGTAATGTTCTTTATTGTACCTCTTTGACAGAGAATGCAAATGTATGGATCAAAAGGTATATATGGATTTATTTTTTAATTAATTTATCTATTTTAATAGGAAGCTAATTACTTTACAATATTGTAGTGGTTTTGCCATACACTGACACGAATCAGCCATGGGTGTACATGTGTTCCCCATCCTGAATCCCCTCCCACCTCCCTCCCAATCCCATTCCTCAGGGTCATCCCGGTGCTCTGGCCCCAAGCACCCTGTCTCAAGCATCGAACCTGGACTGGCAATCTGTTTCACATATGATAATATACGTTTCAATGCTACTCTCTCAAATCATCACACCCTCACCTTCTCCCACAGAGTCTAAAAGTCTGTTCTTTACCTTTGTGTCTCTTTTGCTGACTTGCACATAGCATCATCATCATCATATTTCTAAATTCCGTATATATGTGTTAGTATACTGTACTGGTGTTTTTGTTTCTGACTTAACTTCACTTTGCATAATAGGCTCCAGTTTCAACCAGCTCATTAGAACTGATTCAAATACATTCTTTTTAATGGCTGAGTAGTACTCCATTGTGTATATGTACCTCAGCTTTCTTATCCATTCGACAGCTGATGGACATCTAGGTTGCTTCCATGTCCTGGCTATTATAAACATTGCTGCAATGAACATTGGGGTACATGTGTCTCTTTTGATTCTAATTTCCTTGGTGTGTATGCCCGGGAGTGGGATTCCTGGGTTGTATGGCAGTTTTATTTACAGGTTTCTAAGTAATCTCCACACTGTTCTCCATAGTGGTTGTACTAGTTTGCATCCCCACCTACAATATAAGAGGATTCCCTTTTCTCCACACCCTCTCCAGCATTTATTGTTTGTAGACTTTTTGATAGTAGCCATTCTGACCAGTGTAAGATGGTACCTTATTGTGATTTTGATTTGCACTTCTCTGATAGTGAGTGATGTTGAACATCTTTTCATGTGTTTGTTAGCCATCTGTATGTCTTCTTTGGAGAAATGTCTGTTTAGTTCTTTGGCCCATGTTTTTATTGGACAGTTTATTTTTCTAGAATTGAGCTGCAGAAGTTGCTTGTATATTTTTGAAATTAATTATTTGTCCTGGCTTAATTTGCTATTTTTTTCTCCCATTCTGAAGGCTATCTTTTCACAAAAGGTATATAAGGGTTTAAAACTAGATTAAGTCTTATGAATAATGTTATTCCAAGATGATTTTATGCCTGGAGAGAAGTCAATGTGGAAAGTATCAAACAATAAAAATTCGGGATGGTATTACTAGATGAGTTTCCTGAGTGACTGGTATGACTTAAATAAGTCAACAGAGTTAAACAATCTGATTATTTTTCTCTTAAAACCAAATATTACTTGGAGCGATTGAGGCAAACTCTAAGAAGTCCCAGGAACCAAAAATAGCCCAGAAGGATGAAAATTTTCTCTTAGTATTCATCATGCATAAATGATATAATGTTTCTAAGATATATATTGCCCCATTTCAACACATCTTAAAAACTATTGTCAAAAAACCTCGAATAGCCAAAGCAATCTTGAGAAAGAAGAATGGAACTAGAGGAATCAACTTGCCTGACTTCAGGCTCTACTACAAAGCCACAGTCATTAAGACAGTATGGTACTGGCACAAAGACAGAAATATACATCAGTGGAACAAAATAGAAAGCCCTGAGATAAACCCACACACCTATGGACACCTTATCTTCGACAAAGGAGGCAAGACTATACAATAGAGTAAAGACATTCTCTTTAACAGGTGGTGCTGGGAAAACTGGTCAACCACTTGTAAAAGAATGAAACTAGACCCCTTTCTAACACCATACACAAAAATAAACTCAAAATGGATTAAAGATGTAAATGTAAGACCAGAAACTATAAAACTCCTAGAGAAGAACATAGGCAAAACACTCTCCGACATAAATCACAGCAGGGTCCTCTATGATTCACCTCCCAGTATACTGGAAATAAAAGCAAAGATAAACAAATGGGATCTAATTAAAATTAAAAGCTTCTGCAAAAAAAGGAAACTATAAGCAAGGTGAAAAGGCAGCCTCCTGAATGGGAGAAAACAATAGCAAATGAAACAACTGACAAACAACTAATCTCAAAGATATACAAGCAACTTATGCAGCTCAACTCCAGAGAAATAAACGACCCAATCCAAAAATGGGCCAAAGAACTAAATAGGCATTTCTCCAAAGAAGACATACAGATGGGTAACAAACACATGAAAAGATGTTCAACATCACTCATTATCAGAGAAATGCAAATCAAGACCACAATGAGGCACCATTTCACAACAGTCAGAATGGCTGCGATCCAAAAGTTTACAAGCAGTAAATGCTGGAGAGGATGTGGACAAAAGGGAACCCTCTTACACTGTTGGTGGGAATGCAAACTAGTACAGCCACTATGGAAAACAGTGTGGAGATTCCTTAAAAAATTGCAAATAGAACTGCCTTATGACCCAGCAATCCAGCTGCTGGGCATACACACCGAGAAATCCAGAACTGAAAGAGACACATGTACCCCAATGTTCACTGCAGCACTGTTTATAATAGCCAGGACATGGAAGCAACCTAGATGTCCATCAACAGATGAATGGATAAGAAAGCTGTGGTACATATACACAATGGAGTACTACTCAGCCCTTAAAAAGAATAACTTTGACTCAATTCTAATGAGATGGATGAAACTGGAGCCGATTATACAGAGTGAAGTAAGACAGAAAGAAAAACACCAATACAGTATACTGACACATATATATAGAATTTAGAAAGATAGTAATGATGACCCTCTATGTGGGACAGCAGAAGAGACACAGAGGTGTAGCTTCTGAGGGAGAGGGAGAGAGGGTGGGATGATTTGGGAGAATGGAATTGAAACATGTATACTATCTTGTAAGAAATGAGGTGCCAGTCTATGTTCAATACAGGATACAGGATGTATGGGGCTGGTGCACGGGATGATCCAGAGAGATGATGTGGGGTGGGAGATGGGAGGGGGCTTCGGCATTGGGAGATCGTGGACACCTGTGGCTGATTCATGTCAATGTATGGCAAAACAAATACAGTATTGTAATGTAGAATAAAGTATTAAAAAAATAAAAAAAAAACTATTGCCAGATAATTCTCTCAGAAACACAGTTCTATTTGCAATTTTTAAGGAATCTCCACACTGTTTTCCATAATGGCTGTACTAGTTTGCATTCCCACCAGCAGTGTAAGAGGGTTCCCTTTTCTCCACATCCTCTCCAGCATTTATTGCTGGTAGACTTTTGGATCGCAGCCATTCTGACTGGTGTGAAATGGTACCTCATTGTGGTCTTGATTTGCATTTCTCTGATAATGAGTGATGTTGAACAGCTTTTCATGTGTTTGTTAGCCATCCGTATGTCTTCTTTGGAGAAATGCCTATTTAGTTCTTTGGCCCATTTTTTTATTGGATCATTTATTTTTCTGGAGTTGAGCTGCATAAGTTGCTTATATATCTTTGAGATTAGTTGTTTGACAGTTGTTTCATTTGCTATTGTTTTCTCCCATTCTGAAGGCTGTCTTTTCACCTTGCTTATAGTTTCCTTTGTTGTGCAGAAGCTTTTAATTTTAATTAGATCCCATTTGTTTATCTTTGCTTTTATTTCCAGTATACTGGGAGGTGGATCATAGAGGATCCTGCTGTGATTTATGTCGGAGAGTGTTTTGCCTATGTTCTCCTCTAGGAGTTTTATAGTTTCTGGTCTTACATTTAGATCTTTAATCCATTTTGAGTTTATTTTTGTGTATGGTGTTAGAAAGAGGTCTAGTTTCATTCTTTTACAAGTGGTTGACCAGTTTTCCCAGCACCACCTGTTAAAGAGACTGTCTTTACTCCATTGGATATTCTTGCCTCCTTTGTCGAAGATAAGGTGTCCATAGGTGTGTGGGTTTATCTCAGGGCTTTCTATTTTGTTCCACTGATGTATATTTCTGTCTTTGTGCCAGTACCATACTGTCTTAATGACTGTGGCTTTGTGGTAGCGCCTGAAGTCAGGCAAGTTGATTCCTCCAGTTCCATTGTTCTTTCTCAAGATTGCTTTGGCTATTCGAGGTTTTTTGTATTTCCATACAAATCTTGAGATTATTTGATCTAGTTCTGTGGGAAAATACTGCTGGTAGCTTGATGGGAATTGCATTGAATCTGTAGATTACTTTAGGTAGTCTACTCATTTTCAATATATTGACTCTTCCGACCCATGAGCATGGTATATTTCTCCATCTATTAGTGTCCTTTTGATTTCTTTCATCAGTGTTTTATAGTTTTCGATATATAGGTCTTTAGTTTCTTTAGGTAGGAATATTCCTAAGTATTTTATTCTTTTCGTTGCAATGGTGAATGGAATTGTTTCCTTAACTTCTTTTTCTACTTTCTCATTATTAGTGTTTAGGAATGCAAGGGATTTCTGAGTGTTGATTTTATATCCTGCAACTTTACTATATTCATTGATTAGCTCTAGTAGTTTTCTGGTCCAGTCTTTAGGATTTTCTATGTAGAGGATCATGTCATCTGCAAACCGTGAGAGTTTAAATTCTTCTTTTCCAATTTGGATTCCTTGTATTTCTTTTTCTGCTCTGATTGCTGTGTCCAAAACTTCCAGTACGATGTTGAAAAGTAGTGGTGAAAGTGGACACCCTTGTCTTGTTTCTGACTTTAGGGGAAATGGTTTCAATTTTTCACCAATGAGGATAATGTTAGCTGTGGGTTTGTCATATATAGCTTTTATTATGTTGAGGTATGTTCCTTCTATTCCTGCTTTCTGGAGAGTTTTTATCATAAATGGATGTTGAATTTTGTCAAAGGCTTTTTCTGCATCTATTGAGATAATCATATGATTTTTATTTCTGAGTTTGTTAATGTGATGAATTACATTGATTGACTTGCGGATATTGAAGAATCCTTGCATCCCTGGGATAAAGCCCACTTGGTCATGGTGTATGATCTTTTTAATGTGTTGCTGGATTCTGATTGCTAGGATTTTGTTGAGGATTTTTGCATCTATGTTCATCAATGATATTGGCCTGTAGCTTTTTTTTTTTGTGGTGTCTTTGTCAGGTTTTGGTACTAGGGTGATGGTGGCCTCATAGAATGAGTTTGGAAGTTTACCTTCCACTGCAATTTTCTGGAATAGCTTCAGTAAGATAGGGGTTAGCTCTTCTCGGAATTTTTGGTACAATTCAGCTGTGAAGCCGTCTGGACCTGGGCTTTTGTTTGCTGGAAGATTTCTGATTACAGTTTCAATTTCCGTGCTTGTGATGGGTCTGTTAAGATTTTCTATTTCTTCCTGGTTCAGTTTTGGAAAATTGCAGCAATCCCACTGCTGGGCATACACACTGAGGACACCAGAATTGAAAGAGACACATGTACCCCAGTGTTCATTGCAGCGCTGTTTATAATAGCCAGGACATGGAAGCAACCTAGATGTCCATCAGCAGATGATTGGATAAGAAAGCTGTGATACATATACACAATGGAATACTACTCAGCCCTTAAAAAGAATAAATTTGACTCAGTTCTAATGAGATGGATGAAATTGGAACCGATTATACAGAGTGAAGTAAGCCAGAAAGAAAAACACCAATACAGTATACTGACACATATATATGAAATTTAGAAGACAGTAATGATGACCCTATATGTGAGACAACAAAGAGACACAGAGGTATAGAGTGGACTTTTGGACTCTGAGGGAGAGGGAAAGGGTGGGATGGTTTGGTAGAATGGCAATGAAACATGTATATTTTCTTGTAAGAAACGAAGCGCCAACCTATGTTCAATGTAGGATGCAGGATGCATGGGGCTGATGCACAGGATGATTCAAGTAGAGGATGTGGGGTGGGAGGTGGGAGTGGGCTTCAGCACTGAGAGATTGTGTTCACCTATGGCTGATTCATGTCAATGTATGGCAAAACAAATATAGTATTGTAATTAAAAAATAAATAAATTTAATAATAAATAAATAAATAAATAGAAGAAAGAAACACAGTTCTGATGCTTTCACTTATCTCACCAAGAACTTTTAATAAAACATTCTCAGATGTGAAAAAACTTCTCTGAGAGGCCTTGACGTAGTCTTTTTCAACCTTGTACTATAATATCTAAAATGGTTCAGAAAAATAAACTAGTCACAATATGAAGGTCAACAACAGTAGTCAAATGACATGTATAATATCATATATGAAACGAATAGCCAGTCCAGGTTCGATGCATGACACTGGATGCTTGGGTCTGGTGCACTGAGACGACCCAGAGGGATGGAACGGGGAGGGAGGGGGGAGTTCAGGATGGGGAACACGTGTATACCTGTAGCAGATTCATGTTGATGTATGGCAAAACCAATACAATATTGTAAAGTAATTAACCTCCAATTAAAATAAATAAATTTATATTTAAAAAAATTCTTCCTGATTTCAGCACAATACAGTTGGACTGAAACAAACATTCGGTGCCCCATTCTGCTCTCAATCATGGGCCATCTGGAAGAAATAGGATGATAGTCCATTTCTCTGTCTGCCCAGTGACTCAGAGACCTGGAAGGGCATTAGTTTTCTCTTACTTTGTTAGAAACCTGATGAGTAGAGTATTATGGTCATTTATATGCAGTTATATGTAGATGGATGCAAAGTTCTGCCCTAAGACTTTATTCTTTTCCACTCCTTCCTTCAATCATTGTTATGACTTTCTGTACAGACTGCAGAAAAGCATGTTGGAAATAAATTCTGTGCCCAACACTTATTACTCACTAGCTCTAAGACGTTGGGCTTCTGTGATTTCATCACTATATCTAAAAATGGGGAAATAAGAGTGATACTACTAATTCATGGAGCTGTTGAAAACTAAATGAGTTCATTTTATTATTAAGGCAAATTTTAGCTCAAAGATTTTCTAGCCAGAGCGGTTCTTTTTGTTTTGTTTTTTTTTCCTTTGTAGTGCTTTAAAAGAAGATTTTCCTAAAGCGAGCTTAATCAGAGCAGAAAAAGAAATACAAGGAATCCAAATTGGAAAAGAAGAAGTAAAACTCTCACTGTTTGCAGATGACATGATCCTCTACATAGAAAATCCTAAAGACTCGACCAGAAAACTACTAGAGCTAATCAGTGAATATAGTAAAGTTGCAGGATATAAAATCAACACTCAGAAATCCCTTGCATTCCTATACACTAATAATGAGAAAGTAGAAAAAGAAGTTAAGGAAACAATTCCATTCACCATTGCAACGAAAAGAATAAAATACTTAGGAATATTCCTACCTAAAGAAACTAAAGACCTATATATCGAAAACTATAAAACACTGATGAAAGAAATCAAAGAGGACACTAATAGATGGAGGAATATACCATGCTCATGGCTTGGAAGAATCAATATAGTGAAAATGAGTATACTACCCAAAGCAATCTACAGATTCAATGCAATTCCCATCAAGCTACCAGCAGTATTTTTCTCAGAACTAGATCAAATAATCTCAAGATTTGTATGGAAATACAAAAAACCTCGAATAGCCAAAGCAATCTTGAGAAAGAAAAATGGAACTGGAGGAATCAACTTGCCTGACTTCAGGCTCTACTACAAAGCCACAGTTATTAAGACGGTATGGTACTGGCACAAAGACAGAAATATAGATCAATGGAACAAAATAGAAAGCCCTGAGATTAACCCACATACCTATGGACACCTTATCTTCGACAAAGGAGGCAAGAATATACAATGGAGTAAAGATAGTCTCTTTAACAGGTGGTGCTGGGAAAACTGGTCAACCACTTGTAAAAGAATGAAACTAGACCCCTCTCTAACACCATACACAAAAATAAACTCAAAATGGATTAAAGATCTAAATGTAAGACCAGAAACTATAAAACTCCTAGAGGAGAACATAGGCAAAACACTCTCCGACATAAATCACAGCAGGATCCTCTATGATCCACCTCCCAGTATACTGGAAATAAAAGCAAAGATAAACAAATGGGATCTAATTAAAATTAAAAGCTTCTGCACAACAAAGGAAACTATAAGCAAGGTGAAAAGACAGCCTTCTGAATGGGAGAAAACAATAGCAAACGAAACAACTGACAAACAACTAATCTCAAAGATATATAAGCAACTTATGCAGCTCAACTCCAGAAAAATAAATGATCCAATAAAAAAATGGGCCAAAGAACTAAATAGGCATTTCTCCAAAGAAGACATACGGATGGCTAACAAACACATGAGAAGCTGTTCAACATCACTCATTATCAGAGAAATGCAAATCAAGACCACAATGAGGTACCATTTCACACCAGTCAGAATGGCTGCGATCCAAAAGTCTACAAGCAATAAATGCTGGAGAGGGTGTGGAGAAAAGGGAACCCTCTTACACTGCTGGTGGGAATGCAAACTAGTACAGCCATTATGGAAAACAGTGTGGAGATTCCTTAAAAATTGCAAATAGAACTGCCTTATGACCCAGCAATCCCACTGCTGGGCATACACACTGAGGAAACCAGAAGTGAAAGAGACACATGTACCCCAATGTTCATTGCAGTGCTGTTTATAATAGCCAGGACATGGAAGCAACCTAGATGTCCATCAGCAGATGAATGGATAAGAAAGCTGTGGTTCATATACACTATGGAATACTACTCAGCCCTTTAAAAGAATAAATTTGACTCAGTTCTAATGAGATGGATGGAATTGGAACCGATTATACAGAGTGAAGTAAGCCAGAATGAAAAACACCAATACAATATACTGACACATATATATGGAATTTAGAAGACAGTAATGATGACCCTACATGTGAGACAACAAGAGACACAGAGGTATAGAGTGGACTTTTGGACTCTGAGGGAGAGGGAAAGGGTGGGATGGTATGGGAGAATGGCAATGAAACATGTATATTTTCCCGTAAGAAACGAAACGCTAATCTATGTTCAATGTAGGATGCAGGATGCATGAGGCTGATGCACAGGATGATTCAAGTAGAGGATGGGGGGTGGGAGGTGGGAGGGGATTCGGCATTGGGAGATTGTGTTCACCTATGGCTGATTCGTGTCAATGTATGGCAAAACAAATACAGTATTGTAATTTTAAAAATAAATAAATTTAATTAAAAAAAAACCACAATAAGTAAATAAAGCTTCAAATGTTGTCTGTAATATCTCAAAAATAAAAATTTCAATAAATTATAAGATTTATGGAAAAAA
Source organism: Nanger dama (assembly GCA_917880005.1). Classification (NCBI taxonomy): domain Eukaryota; kingdom Metazoa; phylum Chordata; class Mammalia; order Artiodactyla; family Bovidae; genus Nanger; species Nanger dama. The sequence goes on along the minus strand of CAKJTW010000014.1, from coordinate 3,562,243 downwards.
AAAAGACTTCCTTTCACCCAACCTTATTCCAAAGGTCATAGCAGTTTAAATAACCCCAACTCTGCTATCTCAAGGGAGAAGGGTCAAACCAATTCCAAACAGCTGTGTCAGGGATTTAGGTAGAAGACATGGTGAGAGAGTTAATATTGATAAGTTCTGCTATTACAGATAGGACTTGTGAGTCAAAGCAAATCCAAACAAATAGTTAAAGAGATATAACTACTATTTATGAAGATAGTAGTTTAAAGTCTGAATCTGAGCAACTATGGGCAGAGGACCTAAACTGCTTCATTTTATAGTCATTCCAGTAGAGGAGGTTACAAGGTCATAGAGGGACGTGGGCCACAGGATCTGTGTGAGGTCTAGAATCAGGAAACAATCAGTATAATTACAGCAGGTGGGGCAGGAACAGAATATTTTAGTAAACTGTAAGGAGCTCTCAGGTCATTAAGATAACATATAACCTTTAGAAGAGTATTAAATTTTGTGTTAGCTATAAATGGAGTACCAAATTATTTCCACCTTCTAAATTATTTACCTTGACTGAATGTAGGCATTTATTTACAAAGTAGAACTGGTTCCCACAAAAATAATCTTAAAATTAAATTTAAAGCATGGAAAATCTTTCCTTTATCTGTTTATCTCACTCACTAGCTCTCTGATGTTATACTCGAAATGATAATTTAACATTTAAAATACTTTGAAGACCATTAGACAGTGTAGCTCAGATGGTAAAGAATCTCCCTGTAATGCAGGAGATCCAAGTTCAGTCCCTGAGTCATGAAGATCCCCTGGAGAAGAGAATGGCCACCCACTTCAGTATTCTTACCTGAAGAATTCCATGGATAGGGAAGCTGGTGAGCTACAGATTATGGAATCACAAAGAGCTGGACACGACTGAGTGACTAACATTTTCACTTTCAGATATTCGTGAATCTAGTATAGTCAATAATTAATTTTATTTTTAAATGTTAAATAGGTGGCCATTAATGATGATTATCTGTAACCCTTACATGGGCTTCCCTCATAGCTCAGTTGGTAAAGAATCTGCCTGCAATGCAAGAGAGCCAGGTTCGATCCCTAGGTTGAGATGATCATCTGGAGAAGGAAATGACAGCCCACTCCAGTATTCTTGCCTCAAGAATCCCATGAACAGAGGAGCCTGGCAGGCTACAGTCCGTAGGATTGCAAGAGTCAGATGCGACTTAGCGACTAAACCACCACAGCCTTTATATAACTACATATCTCCCACCCATGACTCTTCTCCTTTTTCAATTTGAATGACACCAGAATAAGACAAGACAAGATAAGACAACTTCTTGATTCTAAGAATTCCTCGTTTTTCAAAACAACTGGATGCCAATATTTGGTTTTCTAATGTCCTCTTTCAAGAAGATGTACTAAGACATCAATGATCTAAAATGGATTAAGTTTCTTAATTTCCCTTGATTCCCATGGTCTTTTGCCACATCTGTTCTTTGGATCTTTCAACTTCGAATCAAAACTGGACTCTGAACCTACGCTGTTTGAGAAAAATATATAAATATGCTGGTTGGATTCATCCAAGAGTTAAGCTTTCCAATATAGATAAGTCTTTGTGAGACTCTATTTGCCAATAGCTATTATATTTCACTTAATTTATGTTGGCTATTTCTATTTTCATAACTTGACTTTTATTTCCCAAGGAAATAAAATCTCATACATTGATTTCTTCCTTACCTCTCAGAGCCTGTATTTTTCTTATTCTTATGTAAATGTATGCTTTGTTCTGCGTGGAATTCTCCTGTTTTCTTAAAAAATACTGCTAAGCCCCCCGAGTTAAGAACGCTGCTGCTTCTTAATCACTTCAGTCATGTCCTACTCTTTGCTACCCTGTGGACTGCAGCCCACCAAGCTCCTCTATCCATGGGATTCTCTAGGCAAGAGTATTAGAGTGGATTGTCATGCCCTCTTTCAAGGTATCCTCCTGACCCAGGGATCAAACCTGTGTTTCTTGCATTGCATGCAAATTGTTTACTGCTGAGCCACTAGGGAAGCCCGAAAGTTAAGAATAAAAATTCCTAAATATTCCATATTCTAAACTCAAGAGAAACCAACAATTGGACTGATGCTCTTTCATAGAGTTTATTAAATGGTTGCCACAGGAGAAACCACCCCAAAACTATTGCCACACAAAGCCTTGTTAATGAAATTTTAAAATTGAGAAGTCATATGGGTCTTTTCATAGAGTGTGGTATTCTTTACAAGAAGCTTCTTTCTTCACTTTCTTCCCTATACAGAGGGAAAGAGTCTGCTTCCTCCTCCACCAGTAAAGACAGAAAGGATGCTAAGAAATCACTTGCAAAATGTGAAGTCCTACAAAAGGACACTAGCATTTTATTTCCAGGTATAAAATTCATTGAACCTTTGGACATGTGGATTTGCCCTTTGACCGCTAGAATAGGGAGCAAAAACTTGGATAGGAAAGGCATAAAGAAAAGTGTGGAAAGCAAAGATATTCCCTCTATATTCTAATTTTCAGGAGATCAAAATATTTATGCTAAATTTACCTTTAGGTCCTGGAATTAGAAATCATGGAAGAAGATGAAATTTTGGACTTGATAATTACATGAACTGGGAAAAAGTTCAGGACAAACTAGGAAAGCATTGTACCCTGACAACAGGAATATAAGCCAAGGTTAAGGATGTCTTTGTCTCCACAACTCTTTTCAGCTTAATTACAGAGGTGTAGCTGAGGAAAGAAAGAGTGAAGGCAGTTAGAATAAATTATACCCCACTTCCAATCTGATAGAGATATCAGGGATCTTTCTGTTAAAGAGTAAATTAAAAAACAGAAACTTTAAAGAAACTAGAGTGATGATATTGAATAATCAGTTATCAAATATTAATAACAAGTTAACTGGAAAGTGCTAAAGTTTAGCTAAAGTTTTTTTTGTTTGTTTTTGTTTTTGTTTTTTACAAGAACTATCATTTAGCTGGAAGAGTATAATTGAAAGCAGGAACTCAAGAAGTTTAAATTATCTCAAGTTTATCTAAGTTAACATATGTTAAAATTTCTATCTTCTTTAACAGAGGAAGAATTTTCACTCTTCTTTGTTTGTGTCATTGTTTTCAGTCCCCAAGTAATGAGGATCTCAACTTTTTGAGATCCAGAGGACTGCAGCATGCCAAGCTCCTCACAGGAGGAGCTCAAAGTCATGTCCATTGAGTTGGTGATGCTATCTAATCATCTCATACTCTACCACCTCTTCTCCTTTTGTCTTCAGTCTTTTCCAGCATTAGGATCTTTTCCAATGAATCTGCTCATTGCATTAGGTGGCTGAAGTATTGGAGATTCAGCTTTAGCATCAGATTTTCCAATAAATATTCAGGATTGATTTCCTTTAGAATTGACTGATTTGTTCTCCTTGTAGTCCAAGGGACTCTCAAGAGTCTTCTCCAGTACCACAGTTGGAAAGCATAAACTCTTTAGTGCTCAACCTTCTTTATAGTCCTAATTTCAATCTCACATTGGTTCATGACTACTGGAAAAACCACAGCTTTGACTATGCTGACATTTGTTGGCAAAGTGAGGTCTTTGCTTTTTAATACCTTGTCTAGTTTTGTCAGAGATGTCCTTCCAAGGTGCAATCATTTCTTAATTTCATGGTTGCAGTTACCATCCACAGTGATTTTGAAGTCCAAGCAAATAAAATTTGCCACTGCTTCCATGTTATTTTATTCTGTCATGAAGTGATGGGAGCAGAAGCCATGATCTTAGTTTTTGAATGCTGAGTTTTAAGCCAGCTTTTTCATTCTCTTCTTTCACCCTTATCAAGAAGCTCTATAGTTCCTCTTCACTTTTTGTCATTAGGGTAGTATCATCTGCATGTCTGAGATTGTTAATACTTCCCCCACAGTCTTGATTCCAGCTTTATATATCTTCTTTATATTTAGGCTAATTTTTTCATTTGTAATCTTGTTAATACTTCCCCCAACAGTCTTGATTCCAGCTTTATATATCTTCTTTATATTTAGGCTAATTTTTTCATTTGTAATCTTCATGCAGAAATATTCTTTCCAGACGTTGCATATTTTGCATAGGTTTTTTGTCATTAGTCAAACATCCTCAGTCTTCCTTCCTAAAATCAATGCAACATAACACAACACAGAATAACACCAAAACACTAAAAGTACCCCTCAACTCCATCTTCTACTTCTCAGGGAGAAATAAATTTTTGTCTACACTTCTAAGTTCTTCTGGCTGATCAAAGAATTAAATAACAGAAGACAAATTAACAGGAGAAAATGGCCAGAACTTTCACCTTAAATAACATCTTCGGCTAAAGACAAAGGAGGATAGTAGGAGTAGTGGTTTGGGACTTCAAAGCGTTGGAAAACCATTCGCATGAAGATAGAAAAGCAAGTGTTTGCCTAAAAAAAAAAAAAAGTTTGGAGGGCACTGCAAAGACAATGGGCACAGAGTATATCCTGATCTCTAAATCCTACCTTGTCCCCAAACACACATACCTAGCTAATATCCTTTGCAATTATTTTTGGTGACAGCTCCATTCCTCCAGGGCCAGGTTGCTGTTGTTCAGTTGCTAAGTTGTGTCTAACTCTTTGTGACCCCATGGAATGCAGCACACCTGGCTTCTCTGTCCTTCACCATCTCCCAGAATTTGCTCAAACTCACGTCCCTTGAGTCAGTGATGCCATCTAACCATCTCATCCTCTGTCATCTCCTTCTCCTCCTGTCAGGGCCAGGGACTTTAACTAAATTTTTAGTCATCTAGCAGAGAAAGTCATTGCTACTTTATGAGTCTCTTGGACCTCCATTGTTTTCAGCTTGAAATAATCCACATGTCAAAGAAACATTCTGACAAATGTTATTCCCTTACACACTCAAACGATTATTATTTTCTAGATGTTCTTGCTAATGAAAACAACAGGCAATGAAAACATCTATTATCAAGATATCTTGACCATATATTGATAGATTTCATGAGCACATGCTGTGTTATGAAAATCTACTTAAAAACATGTTTTTAGTTGAGTTTATTATTTCAAGAAGGTCTGAGTCTAAAAGAATTTTGAATTTGTATAATATTCCCTAAGTATTCTCATTTATTTCTCTGATACTTGTCACTCCTTTAGGCTGTTATTTTTTAAATATACATCTCCAATCTTCACATCTATTCCAAACTCTTAAGGTACCTATTTGGTTTTGTATTCATCTTACCTACATGAATCCTGCAGAACAGCTCATGCTGATATGTCCAAAACTGAACTAATTCTCAGAACCTTTGAACCATCTCTTTCTGAGATGTGTGTATCAATAAATGACTATAGTATATATTTCTTTTTATAAGTATATTCTCAATAAACTTTGGTTAAATTAAATTAACAAATTTATGAACACTAATTTAAAAATAAATCATAACTAGCATAAGAAACTTTAGATGTACTATTTAATACTTTTCTTTAAACTATAGCCATTTTAACTTCTTTGAACTAACATTTTACTATATATTTTTAAATACATAAACCAAGTAGTCATAAATTGGTATTTGCATTTTTATTTCAAATAATAAACTTTATGTTTTTATTTATTTATTTATTTATTTATTTTTAATTTTATTTTTACTTTATTCTACGTTACAATACTGTATTGGTTTTGCCACACATTGACATGAATCAGCCACAGGTGTACACGATCCCCCAATGCCAAGCCCCCTCCCACTTCCCACCCAATATATCAGTCTGGATCATCCCCGTGCACCAGCCCCAAGCATCCTGTATCCTGTATCGAACATAGACTGGGGCTTCATTTCTTACATGATAGTATACATGTTTCAATGCCATTCTCCCAAATCATCACACCCTCTTCCTCTCCCTCAGAGTCCAAAGGTCCGTTCTATACCTCTGTGTCTCTTTTGTTGTCTCACATATAGGGTCATCATTACTCTCTATCTAAATTCCATATATATGTGTCAGTATACTGTATTGGTGTTTTTTCTTTCTGGCTTACTTCACTCTGTATAATCGGCTCCAGTTTCATCCATCTCATTAGAACTGAGTCAAATTTATTCTTTTAAGGGCTGAGTAATACTCCATTGTGTATATGTACCACAGCTTTCTTATCCATTCATCTGCTGATGGACATCTAGGTTGCTTCCATGTCCTGGCTATTATAAACAGTGCTGCAATGAACACTGGGGTACATGTGTCTCTTTCAGCTCTGGATTTCTCGGTGTGTATGCCCAGCAGGGGGATTGCTGGGTCATAAGGCAGTTCTATTTGCAATTTTTAAGGAATCTCCACACTGTTTTCCATAGTGGCTGTACTAGTTTGCATTCCCACCAACAGTGTAAGAGGGTTCCCTTTTGTCCACATCCTCTCCAGCATTTAATGCTTGTAGACTTTTGGATCTCAGCCATTCTGACTGGTGTGAAATGGTACCTCATTGTGGTCTTGATTTGCATTTCTCTGATAATGAGTGATGTTGAGCATCTTTTCATGTGTTTGTTAGCCGTCCGTATGGCTTCTTTTGAGAAATGTCTATTTAGTTCTTTGGCCCATTTTTTTGATTGGATCGTTTATTTTTCTGGAGTTGAGCTGCAGGAGTTGCTTATATATCTTTGAGATTAGTTATTTGTCAGTTGCTTCATTTGCTATTGTTTTCTCTCATTCAGAAGGCTGTCTTTTCACCTTACTTATAGTTTTCTTTGTTGTGCAGAAGCTTTTAATTTTAATTAGATCCCATTTGTTTATCTTTGCTTTTATTTCCAGTATACTGGGAGGTGGATCATAGAGGATCCTGCTGTGATTTATGTCAGAGAGTGTTTTGCCTATGTTCTTTTCTAGGAGTTTTATAGTTTCTAGTCTTACATTTAGATCTTTAATCCATTTTGAGTTTATTTTTGTGTGTGGTGTTAGAAAGTGATCTAGTTGCATTCTTTCACAAGTGGATGACCAGTTTTCCCAGCACCACTTGTTAAAGAGATTGTCTTTACTCCATTGTATATTCTTGCCTCCTTTGTCGAAGATAAGGTGTCCATAGGTGTGTGGGTTTATCTCAGGGCTTTCTATTTTGTTCCATTGATCCATATTTCTGTCTTTGTGCCAGTACCATACTGTCTTCATGACTGTGACTTTGTAGTAGAGCCTGAAGTCAGGCAAGTTGATTCCTCCATGTCCATTCTTCTTTCTCAAGATTGCTTTTGCAATTCGAGGTTTTTGTATTTCCATACAAATCTTGAAATTATTTTTTCTAGTTTGGTGAAAAATACTGCTTGTTGCTTGATAGGGGAAATTAATAATAACACAATAATAGTAGGAGACTTTAATACCCCACTCACACCTATGGACAGGTCAACTAAACAGAAAATTAACAAAGAAATGCAAACTTTAAATGATACAATAGACCAGTTAGACCTAATTGATATCTATAGGACATTTCACCCCAAAACAATGAATTTCACCATTTTCTCAAGTGCACACGAAACCTTTCCCAGGATATATTACATCCTAGACCATAAATCTAACCTTGATAAATTCAAAAAAATCAAAATCATTCCAAGCATCTTCTCTGACCATAATGCACAAAGGTTAGATCTCAATTACAGGAGAAAAACTATTAAAAATTCCAACATTTGGAGGCTGAACAACACTTTTCTGAATAACCAACAAATCACAGACTAAGTCAAAAAAGAAATCAAAATATGCATAGAAATGATTGAAAATGAAAACACAACAACCCAAAACCTGTGGGACACTATAAAAGCAGTGCTAAGAGGAAAGTTCATAGCAATACAGGCATACCTCAAGAAACAAGTCAAATAAGTAACGTAACTCTACACCTAAAGCAACTAGAAAAGGAAGAAATAGAGAACCCCACAGTTAGCAGAAGGAAAGAAATCTTAAAAATTAGGGCAGAAATAAATGCAAAAGAAACAAAAGAGACCATAGCAAAAATCAACAAAGCAAAAAGCTGATTCTTTGAAAGGATAAATAAAATTGACAAACCATTAGCAAGACTCATCAAGAAACAAAGAGAAAAAAATCAAATCAATAAAATTAGAAATGAAAATGGAGAGATCACGACAGACAACACAGAAATACAAAGAATCATGGACTACTATCAGCAATTATATGCCAATAAAATGGAAGAAATGGACAAATTATATGCCAAATGGCAATTATATGCCAATAACTTGGAAGAAATGGACAAATTCTCAGAAAAGTACAATTTTCCAAAACTGAACCAGGAAGAAATAGAAAAATTTAACAGATCCATCACAAGCATTAAATCGAAACTGTAATCAGAAATCTTCCAGCAAACAAAAGCCCAGGTCCAGACAGCTTCACAGCTGAATTCTACCAAAAATTTTGAGAAGAGCTAACACCTTTCTTACTGAAACTCTTCCAGAAAATTTCAGAGGAAGGTAAACTTCCAAACTCATTCTATGAGGCCACCATCACCCTAAAACCAAAACCTGACAAAGACGCCTGCAAAAAAATGCCAGTATCACTGATGACCATAGATGCAAAAATCCTTAACAAAATTCTAGCAATCAGAATCCAACAACACATTAAAAAGATCATACACCATGACCAAGTGGGCTTTATCCCAGGGATGCAAGGATTCTTCAATAGTCGCAAATCAATCAATGTAATTCACCACATTAACAAATTGAAAAATAAAGTCATATGATTATCTCAATAGATGCAGAGAAGTCCTTTGACAAAATATGTTTTTCTTTTAAAATCATGCAAATTATTACTAATTTTCCCATTTTGCTTGCTATTTCTTTCTCCTTCCAAGTTCATACATTTTATAGAATTTAATTTAAATCTCTTAGGTGCTCAAGAATGCTCAAGCTTTCCCTTTTTGACCACTGACCTTTAAAATTCATATTTATTTTATTTACTATTTTAATATTAAATTAAATGTTAAAGTTTTATTTTATACTATTTTATGTGGGTTTGTTTTGCCAGTTAAAGAATGTGCCTTCCAATCCATTTCTAAAAGATTGGGCCACTGCAGTTGCTGACCTTTAGCACAGCCTGAGAGTTCAAGGTGGAGATCAGGAATAAGACACTATGTGCTCTTGGGAAACTGGCAGAATAAGCCTTCAGATAGTTAAAATAGTTTCAGGTGAATGTTTTATGAACCACAATTCTTGCATCTTCCCATTCTTAGAAAAGCACTGCAACCTTTAGCTAAGATATCTGTTCTTCATGATGAGCAGCAACTTTCTACAGAGATGTGTGCTTAATTACAATTACCCCTTCACCAAAATCCCATATATATTGACTTCTCCCCACCATTTCCCCTTTCAGAACAGTTTCTCAGAGCTATTTGGGAGGTTATCTTTTGGGCTACAGAACTCAGTAAGACACTGAATAAATTCAAATCACAGCTTTTATATTGTGCATTATTTAAGTTGACAGTAATATCTACAATTAATTTTCAACTTTTGCCCATGATAAATATGATTTGCATGTCCTTTAAGACAAATTTGAATACTCAGTAGATACTAAAAAAATTCATGGTTAAATTATGCAAATAAGATTTACATTTCCTGAATCACTTAGTGTTGTCCTATGCAAACTTTTTTGAAGGTTGGGAAACTGCCCTTGAAATGTTACCATAGAACAACAAAGCCAAGTGATTTGTTAAAAAAAAATAACTGTCACAAGATAATGAAGGATGATTTGGGGATTCATCTGACTGATCACTGACTCATTATTTGAACTGTAGAAAGACAGTTCATATTATTTCCTTCAATATCATCTCAGTGCCAGAGAATCAAAATTACATGAAATGAGATAGATGTACACAGAATTCATCCAATCTCAGTCTAAAAGTGGCTTACTGATAGAGAGATCCCTCATTCAACCGTACAATTATCTCCTTAATTGGAAAGTGAATTTAAATTTCCTCCTGGGGATGAGGGACAGGGATACTGGTTTGATGTTCAGTTTTGTTTTTTTTTTTTTTAGCAGGCTTTTGCACATCTAAAATGAGGAAAATTGCATTGCAGGATGCAGTGATTTATTGTGTGTTAAAATTAACTATCTAAAACATCTGCAGGTCCTGAAAAGATATATGGAAATGAACTGTTTTTCAAGTTAACATCACAGGAAATGACAGCTAGACTCTTCTCTTTTTCACACACTTTTAATGATTTATTTCTCTTAGGGTTTGAAAGAATTTTCTATATAATTGCTTTCAACTCTAGGACATAGAAAATTCAAAGAGAAATTAAGCTTGGTTTCTGATGCTTCACTGCAGAAATAGCTGGCCGTTTCACTTACAAGTGCAAAATTTCCATAAGTGATATCCAGGCAAGTAGGCAGACGTTAAATGACCAATGTTTATCTTAGTCCCTCCAGCCTTTCCATTTTTAACCTGTCCTTGATAATTTCTACAACTTTTATATATTTTCCTTCCTCCTAAAGATTCTTTCAGAACTTTCATTCATATGAGTCTATTCACACTAAATGGAAGTTCTTGTTTTCCAATAAAAATTTTTTTTGGGGGTGGGATTGGATTATTTAACTCATGCTTTAGAAGGTAGAGAGAGAAGTCCACTAAGCTGCTCCTCATCGAATGTGGTTATATGACCAGTGACAGCTATCTCAGTAAATCATGTAAACAGACTTATATCTCCATTGATTCCTGCCCAAACTGCAGGATAATGACTGAATAAATTTTGCTGTTTTAATACAAGAAGTTTTATTTTGTTATATAGCAACAATTCATTGGAACTTAGGAAGAAAATGTATGTCACGATATTGGTGTGAGGTAGTATCATGTGAAAATATACATGATAATACTGTGTGTACAAGGATTGAAAATATGTATTATCAAATATAGTGAAAAAGATATAGCTGTATATCTAAAATTAACTTTAAAGACACTATATGTCAGTAACTTAAATTTTTAGACAATTGCTACTTTTCTAGATTCCTGAAAATGTTCCAATATGGAGAAGAATGGGAATTAAAGCTCTCTTGTTGCTGCTGCTGCTGCTAAGTCACTTCAGTCGTCTCCAACTCTGTGTGATCCCATAGACGACAGCCCACCAGGCTCCCCCATCCCTGGGATTCTCCAGGCAAGAACACTGGAGTGGATTGCCATTCCCTTCTCTTAATAAATATTAATACAGATGTAAAATATATGACATTATTCAAGTATAACTTTCTATTATATCTATGATAAAATATATATCAATGTATATAATATATATGATGCATAATTATATATATGATTTCTATGATAGACAAATATATATTGACTCTGTTTTTAAAAAGGAAAAGTGCTGGTAAAATATCTTTAGGCAGTGTGTTTATATACTGACACTCATGAAGTGTTTTGGAATATACCCTACATATAATACACGAATCATATATTTAGATGGGCAACCATAGAGGGAAAAAGGAAAATATGGATTTCATAGTCATGTATATATGTGGAAATAGATGATGGAAATGCATCTCTATTTTCCAACTGTATTTAACATCACAAAGTAGGAAACCTACAATATCAGAACAAACAAAAACAATTTACTGAAGGTGGTGTATCTAATCATATTTCTTGTATTTTATTTTATGTTGACTGGAAAAGGTCAGTTTTCATTCCAATCCCAAAGATACGCTGTCCCAAAACCCAATCCCAGAACCCTGTCCCTGTGGCAGTCCACTGCAACCCATACCACCACAAGAGATGCTCACACACAGTTCTGTCTCAGTCTTTGTGGGGTCCCTGGGTCCTGGTGTGCACAAGGTTGGTTGGATCTGCAAGGAGATCCAACTAGTCCATCCTAAAGGAAATCAGTCCTGAATCGTCATTGGAAGGACTGATGCTGAAGATGAAATTCCAATACTTTGGCCACCTGATGCAAAGATCTGACTCATTTGAAAAGACCCTGATGCTGGGAAAGATTGAAGATGGGAGGAGAAGGGGACAACAAAGGATGAGGTGGTTGGATGGCATCACCAACTCTATGGACATGAGTTTCAGCAAGCTCTGGGTGTTGGTGATAGACAGGGAGGCCTGTTGTGCTGCAGTCCATGGGGTTGCAAAGAGTCGAACACAACTGAGTGACTGAACTGAACTGAACTGACTTTTACAACTGCATTTCCTTAATTCTCAATGTCATCCTTGTTGTAAACACAGTATATAAAGCACTATACATATAATTTCAAAAGCTGCAACTTCAGTGGTAAAGATGAATGACAGAGAAAAACATTGAAATTTTAGATTTAGTGACCTGAAGAGTTATTGCTGTTCAGTCGTTCAGTCGTGTCCGAGTCTTTGTGACCCCAAGGACTGCAGCACACCAAGCTTCTCTGTCCTTCACTGTCTCCCAGAGTTTGCGCAACATCAATAGCCTTATCAAAGTGGGTACTGGACAAATTTAATTGCAATATAATACTTTAATAGTTTTGTCTTTAGCAAGTAATTTCAATAATATTTTTCCCAATGAGAAAATAATATAAAATCTTATATAGCTTCAGAAAATAAATTATTTATAAATGGTAAATACTGCTAGCTATTTTTCATGATAACTTCTTCTTATGCACAAATAAATTATCAATAAGTTTAATAAAATTGATATCAAGTTGGTTATTACATCATGGATATAACTTCAATTTAGTGTTCCATATTTTAGTGTAAAATATATCAATTCTGTGGAAAATATATAAGCTCATAAAGAACAATTATATTTGCACTATTCAAATTAAAAATAAATTAATATATGTTGTTCCAAAATAAAACAATATAGATACTGGCAGCCCTTGTTAGATAATTCTCAAATATAATTTTATTCCTTCTTAATCCAAAAGAAGTCTTGTAAATTTATGTGGAACATTATTCTTATGTTTTCCTTCTTTTTAAAAATGGTACTGAATGAAACTATGAGAAATCTTGTGTAGGGCCACCCAAGACAGATGTGTAATGGTGGAGAATTCTGAAAAAATGTGGTCCACAGGAGAAAGGGATGACAAACCACTTATGAGTCTTGCCTTGAGGACCCCATGAACAATATGAACAGGGGGAAAAAATATGACATGGAAAGACAAACTCTCCAAGTCAGCCTAGTATGCTACTGGAGAAGAGTGCAGAAATATCTCCAGAAGGAATGAAGAGGCTGAGCCAAGGATGAAACAATGCCAAATTGTGGATGTGTCTAGTGGTGAAAGAAAAATCGGATGCTGTAAGGAACAGTATTTCATAGGAACCTGGAATATTAGGTCCAGGAATCAAGGTAAATTGAAAGTGGTGTAACAGGAGAAGGCAAAAGTGAATACTGATATGTTAGGAATCAGTGATCTAAAATGGACTGAAACAGGTGAATTTAATTTAGATGACCCTTATATTACTACTCTGGGCAAGAAATGGTATGAACCTGACAGAAGCAGAAGATATTAAGAAGAGATGACAAGAATACACAGAAGAACTGGACAAAAAGATCTTCATGACCCATTAATTATGATGGTGTGATCACTGACCAGAGCCAGACATTCTGGAATGTGAAGTCAAGTGGACCTTAGGAAGCATCGCTATGAACAAAGCTAGTGGAGGTGATGGAATTCCAGTTGTGCTATTTCAAATCCTGAAAGATGATGCTGTGAAAGTGCTGCACTCAATATGCCAGCTAATTTGGAAAACTCAGCAGTGACCATAGAGATGGTCAGTTTTCATTCCAACCCCAAAGAAAGGTAATGCCAAAGAATGTACTAACTACTGCACACTTGCACTCATTTCACACACTAGTAAACTAATGCTAACAATTCTCCAAGCCAGGCTTCAGTAATATGTGAACCATGAACTTCCAGATGTTCAAGCTGGTATTAGAAAAGGCAGAGAATAAGATATCAAATTGCCAACAGAAAAGCATCTATTTCTGCTTGATTGACTATGCCAAAGCCTTTGATTGTCTATGCCAAAGCCTTTGATTGTGTGGATCACAAAAAACTGTGGAAAATCTTGAAAGAGATGGGAATACCAGACCACCTCACCTGCATGTTTCTCTTGAGAAACCTATATGCAGGTCAGGAAGCAATAGAGAACTGGACATAGAACAACAGACTGGTTCCAAATAGGAAAAATAGTACATCAAGGCTGTATATTGTTACCCTACTTATGCAGAGTATATCATGAGAAACTCTGGGCTGGAGGAAACATAAGCTGAAATCAGGACTGCCGGGAAAAATATCAATAGCCTCAGATATGCAGATGCCACCACCCTTATGGATGGAAGTGAGGAAGACCTAAACAGCCTCTTGAGGAAAGTGAAACAGGAGAGTGAAAAAAGTTGGCTTACAGCTCAATTCAGAAAACTAAGATCATGGCATCTGGTCCAATCACTTCATGGCAAATAGATGAGGAAACAGTGGCTGGCTTTATTTTTCTGGGTTCCAAAATCACTTCAGATGGTGACTGCAGCCATGAAATTAAAAGACACTTACTCCTTGAAAGGAAAGTTATGACCAACCTAGACAGCATATTAAAAGAAGAGACATTACTTTACCAACAAAGGTCTGCCTAGTCAAGGCTTTGCTTTTTCTATTAGTCATGTATGGATGTGAGAGTTGGACTGTAAAGAAAGCTGAGCCCTGAAGAATTGATGCTTTTGAAATGTGGTGTTGGAGAAGACCCTTGAGAGTCCCTTGGACTGCAAGGAGACCCAGCTAGTTAGTTCTAAAGGAAATCAGTCTTTAATATTCATTGGAAGGACTGATACTGAAGCTGAAACTGCAATACTCTGGCCACCTGATGTGAAGAGCTGACTCATTTGAAAAGACTCTGATGCTGGGGAAGACTGAGGGTGGGAGAAAAAGGGGATGACAGAGGATGAGATGGTTGGATGGCATCCCTGACTCAATGGACATGAGCTTGGGTAAGCTCCAGGAGTTGGTGTTGGATAAGGAGGCCTGGTATACTGCATCTCATGGGGTCACAAAGAGTCAGACACGACTGAGGACTGAACTGAACTGAACTGAACTGAACTGTAGGCCAGAATCCTTTGGAGAAAAAGAAGTAGTCATCATAGTCAGCAAGAGTCTGAAATGCAGAATATGGATGAGATCTCAAAAATGACAGAATGATCTCTTCCTTTCCAAGGCAAACCATTCAACATGTCAATAATCAAAGTCTATGCTCCAACCACTGATGCCAAAGAAGCTGAAGCTGATCAGTTCTATGAGGACCTACAAGACTTGTTAGAACTAACACCAAAAAAAAAAAAAAAGGACTGGAATGCAAAACTAGGAAGTCAAGTGATACCTGGAGTAACAGGCAAGTTTGGCCTTGGCATACAAAATGAAGTGGGGGCAAAGGCTAACAGAGCTTTGCCAAGAGAATGCATTGATCATAGCAAACAACCTCTTCCAGCCATACAAGAGACAACTCTACACATGGGCGTCACCAGATGGTCAATACCAAAATGAAATTAATTATATTCTTTGTAGCTGAAGATGGAGAAGCTCTATACAGTCAGCAAAAACAAGACTGGGAGCTGACTGTGGCTTAGATCATGAACTCCTTTTTGCAAAATTCAGAATTAAATTGACAAAAGTAGGGAAAAACACTAGACCATTCAGGTAGACCCTCAATCAATCACTTATGAATATACAGTAGAAGTGACAAATAGAGTCAAGGGATTAGATCTGATAGAATGCTGAAGAACTGTGGACAGAGGTTCATGACATTGTACAGGATCCCCAAGAAAAGAAATGCAAAAGGCAAAATGACTGTGTGAGGAGGCCTTATAAATAGCCGAGACAAGAAGAGAAGCTAAAGGCAAAGGAGAAAAGGAAAGATAGATCCATCTGAATGCAGAGTTCCAAAGAATGGCAAGGAGAGAAAAGAAAGTCTTCCCAAGTGAATAATGCAAAGAAATATAGTAAAACAATACGTGGGAAAGACTAGAGATCTCTTCAAGAAAACTAGATACAAAGGGAACATTTCATTCACAGATAGGCACAATAAAGGACAGAAATGGCATGTGCCTAACAGAAGCAGAAGTTGTTAAGAAGAGGTGGCAAGAATACACAGAAGAACTATACCAAAAAAAAAAAAAATGGTAATGACCCAGACAGCCACAAAGGTGTGATTACTCACCTAGAGCCTGACATCTTGGAGTGTGAAGTCAAGTGGGCCTTAGGAAGCATTACTATGAACAAAGCTAGTGGAGGTGATGGAATTCCACTTGAGCTCTTTCAAATCCTGTAAGATGATGCTGTGAAAGTGCTCCACTCTTTGTGCCGCTAATTTGGAAAACTCAGCAGTGGCCACAGGACTGAAAAAGGTCAGTTTTCATTCTAATCCCTAAGAAGGGCAATGCCAAAGAATGTTCAAAGTGAAAGTGAAGTCGCTCAATCGTGTCTGACTCTTTGTGACCCCATGGACTATATCCTATCAGGCTCCTCCCTCCTTGGGATTTTCCAGGCAAGAGTGCTGGAGTGGATTGCCATTTCCTTCTCCAGGGGATCTTCCTGACCCAGGAAATGAACCTGACTCTCCCACGTTGTGAACAGACGCTTTACTGTCTGAGCCACCAGAGAAGCCCCAAGAATGTTCAAACTACCACACAATTGCACTCATCTCACACGCTAGCAAAGTAATGCTCAAAATTCTCCAAGACAGGCTTCAACAGTATGTGAGCCAAGAACTTACAGATGTTTAAGCTGGTTTTAGAAAAGGCAGAGGAATCAGAGATCAAATTGTCAAAATCTGCTGGATCATAGAAAAATGAAGAGGTTTCCAGAAAAACATCTACTTCTGCTTCATTGACTATAATGAAGTATTTAATATGTGGAACACAACAAACTGTCTTAAAGATATGGGAATAACAGACCACCTTACCTACTTCTTAGAAATCTGTATGCAGGTCTAGAAGCAACAGTTAGACCCAGACATGGAACAAAGGACTGGTTCCAAATTGAGAAAGGAATACATCAAGGCTGTATGTTGTTACCTTGCTTTTTAACTTATGTAGAGTGTACATCATTCAAAATGCTGGACTGGATGGAGCACAAATGGAATCAAGATTGCTAAGAGAAATATCAGTAACCTCAGATATGCAGATTACTTCACCCTTATGGCAGAACATGAAGAGAAACTAAGGAGCTTCTTGATGAAGATGAAAGAGGAGAGTGAAATATCTGGCTTAAAACTCAGCATTCAAAAAACTAAGATCATGGTTTCTGGCTCCATCACTTCATGGCAAATAGATGGGAAACAATGGAAACAGTAACAGACTTCATTTTTGGGGGCTCCAGAAAGTGCAGATGGTAACTGCAGCCACAAATTAAAAAAATAAAAGCTTACTACTTTGAAGAAAAGCTTTGACCAACCTAGAGATCATACTGAAAAGCAGAGGCATTGTTTTTCCAACAAATTCTGTATAGTCAAATCTATGGTTTTTCCAGTAGTCATGTATGGATGCGAGTTGGACCATAAAGAAGGCTGAATGCCAAGGTATTGGTGCTTTAGAACTGTGGTGTTGAAGACTCTTGAGACTCTTTTGGACTTCAGGAAGATCAAACCAGTCAATCCTAAAGTAAATCAATCTTGAATATTCCTTGGAAAAACTGATGCTGAAGCTGAAGCTCCATTACGTTGACCACCTGATGTGAAGAACTGACTCATTAGAAAAGATCCTGATGCTGAGAAAGACTGAAGGCAGAAGAAGAAGGGGATAATAGAGGATGAGATGGTTGGATGGTATCACTGACTCAATGGACATGAGTTTGAGCAATCTCCCAGAGATGGTGATGGACAGGGAAGCTTGGAGTGCTCAGTCCATGGGATGGCAGAGAGTCAGAAATGACTGAAAGAATTAACAACAGCAACATTTAAAAATGTACTAGCATAAATAGGCTTTTTAAAAATTGCTATTTTTTACAGATTTGTGCCTTTCTCTTTCTCTCTCTATATATATGTAGAGAAGGAGAGTTTATTTCTTGTATAACTGCTTTAAGTGCTCTATGAAATATCAGGCTTAAAAATCTGTTCTCTTACCAAAGAAAAATTATGCAGCTTCAATATTTTGTTTTATCCACATTTATTTGTGCTTTATTATATTTATATTTAAATAGGAAATCTTTAAATTGGAAATAATAGTATCTCCATCATTTGATTTTTGTGGAGAATAAAATAGTTGTTAAATATAAGAATAATGCTAAGTGCAGGATAAATACTATATGTGTCTGTTATTATTATACATAATGTTGCAAGGGTCATTCATGCACTCACCTCTTTGATTTCAACTACAACATGCAGGAGTGACATCCAGAGTGGAAATATATGGTCTTTGGTATATATATATCTTCAACTTGACTATAATTTTTCAATCTAATTTCCAAATAATTATACTACTTTATTTCCTGAGTATTATGTGAATCCTGCAGTCATACTACCCAGAATTAGTTATATGACCTTGGCAAGATATGTCTCTGTGACTCAGTTTTCTCACCTGTTAAATGAATATAACAATTATATCAATTTGATTGGACTGCAATAAAGATTAAATAAGTTATTTGTATAAAATATTTGAATCAATGTCTATAACACATTAACTATACAGTATATGTTAGCAATCAAAATTATTACCAGCAACATAGGAAAGTTTTGATTTCTCTACTAGAGGTTGAAATTGCCAATTTTATTTTGGTGTTTGTTTTCTTTCCTTGTTCCTTATCCAGATCAATGCCTGTAAAATAGTACTACAGACTTAGCTTACTTTCCTCTGATTAGTAGATAGGTTAAGTTTGTTTTTCTAGGGGAGAGAGGTGTCCAGCTTTACCTTCTTCTGTTTCCCATCTCACATGCAATGATTTTAATCCTTAAACTGCTCCTGAAGCTAATCCCTGTTCAAATCTCCTGCTTCCAGCAAGTTAGAGCCTTCATCTTTAATCTCCTCTCTCCATGCAGATAATTATCTTCTTTTTGAATCAGGGTATATTCTTTTAAAGTTTTCTTTTTATATATCACTTTCGTTACTTTATTGCTTTGTATTGGGGATAAAAGTCTTACTTTGAGTCAGAAATTTACAGATCATCTTAAAGATGATGAAAAAGAAAAGAAGAAAGAAAATTGTTCCTGGAAAAATAACATATGTTCACTGTAGGAAACATGGTAATAGATGGAAAAGAAGACTACAATAAATAAAAGCCATCTATACTTCTACTAGCAGGAAACATTTTTTTAAACTATTTTATATTTCCATAAAATGAGCTCTAAATAAAATTATGTAGATATTAATGATACTACATTATCAAGCTTCTGAATTGTGGTAAAAACATAACTGTAGAAGGAAATACTGGGAGGATTCCATGGACAGGGAAATCTGGTGGGACAAAGAGTCAGACATGACTGAGTGACTAACACAAAGGCATATTCTCAGAAGAAAGTTCTTCTTAAAATTTTTGATTATTTTGTAATATAATATCAAAATAAATTGCATTAAAAATCATATCTAATATTGAAAGATAGTTACAAAATCAATGTAAGAAAACAAATTATAATAATTCTAAAAAGCAATATATATATAATTAAGTAGAAAATGGAATAAAATTTGCATTAACATAGTCATGAATTACTTTTCTATACACAATAAAATATATAAAACAACTGTTAATGTAAACTAGAAAAGTAGAGTAATTGTACAAAATTTAATGTGAGCAAAAAAATGTAATGATACTTTGTATTTATGATGCTAATGAAATTGAATGTAATTGATGTGATGTGCTATGGAATATGTTACCAAAGTGACCACAAAATGATGTATAAGTTGAATAGACAAAGAGCCTTAAATTTTTTTGAGAAAATTGCCAAAACTCCTAAAAAAATTATCCCCGAAGGCTTCAAAATTGAGCTTATTATAAACTTCAAACAATCAATTATACCCTATTTGACTCTTTCAGCACTTAATTTTCTTTAAGGAGAAAAAATTACCAATACCTTAATATTGTATAGCATAGCTCTGATACAAAAATACTATAGATATAGTACATAGAATTGGAAATAAATCTCACTCATAAAGATGCAAAATCTCAAGTAAAATATTAGCAAATCAAATATAATACATTAGCCATTGCCAAATAAAAAATGGAATAGTACTTAAATATTCAGAAAATCTAATCTTTAATGTTAATAAGTAAAAGAAAACCCTATGATTATCTCAGTAGCTAATAAAAATATACTTGGTAAATTTTCACATCCTTGAATATCTTTTTAAAATGTCAAATAAGCTCAAAAGTTTTTACATGATAAAAGTTGATTTTCTCACTCTCTATGCACTTGTATATGTGTATTTACATATATTTTTGTTGAAATTAAAATAAACCTCTATACTATCTCTAGGACTTCCTTACATCTTGAGTAGAAATGCAATGAATGTTTAAAATGCTTGGGGGATATTTGTAATTATGCAATACTATTACATTTCCTAAAACTATGTTCTTTAGAATGCTAGTTCTACCAGATATTAATAGATATCCATCTTTTGAATAAACTATTCCATGGCCAAGTAAGTTTGAAGTGCAGTGTGTTACATAAGTGGACATGTTCTTTTGCTGCAAGACTATTTGAGAGAGAGATAAATCATGCATGATTTCTAAAACGTATTTGGCCATGAACTACCACCAGCTTATGTGTACACTTTGTTTTTCTAGTTATTTAGTGCACAGTGAGATGTGTAAATGAATATTTATAGCTAAAAGAAATAAGTCTTGACTCTTACACTATTGATTTTTAAATTCTTTGCCAAAAAAATCGAATCTTATTTTGTGTTAAAGGATGTTACTCCAAAATTGCTCATATTATTTTCTTAAACTGGATATTATAATTGTGCATGTTTAAAAGTCTTTTGCCTGAAACTATTCCTTTAAATTTCTATTTAAAATGAAATGTGAACAATGTAAGTTTTATGTCAGTATGACCAACCTAGATAGCATATTCAAAAGCAGAGACATTACTTTGCCGACTAAGGTCCGTCTAGTCAAGGCTATGGTTTGTCCTGTGGTCATGTATGGATGTGAGAGTTGGACTGTGAAGAAGGCTGAGCGCCAAAGAATTGATGCTTTTGAACTGTGGTGTTGGAGAAGACTCTTGAGACTCCCTTGTACTGCAAGAAGATCCAACCAGTCCATTCTGAAGGAAATCAGCCCTGGGATTTCTTTGGAGGGAATGATGCTAAAGCTGAAACTCGAGTACTTTGGCCACCTCATGCGAAGAGTTGACTCATTGGAAAAGACTCTGATGCTTGGAGGGATTGGGGGCAGGAGGAGAAGGGGACGACAGAAGATAAGATGGCTGGATGAAATCACTGACTTGATGGACATGAATCTGAGTGAACTCCGGGAGTTGGTGATGGAAAGGGGAGGCCTGGCGTGCTGCGATTCATGGGGTCGCAAAGAGTCGGACACGACTGAGTGACTGAACTGAACTGATTGAACCTTCCTGCATTGAATAAAATTTCTTGGAATGTCTTTTAAGTGACAGACACCTACTAGAAATGGATTATTCAAAGCTGAATAAAGTAGGTTGGTAAAGAGTTAATTGCACTCTCTTTACAGCACATAATCAAAGGCAAGAATTGCTTAATTTGTAAGGATGTGTTCCTCTTTCTGAGTATGCAACTTCAAAATATATTGCCTTATTATAATGTTTTATGTAGTTTTTCTGTAAATTATAAAACTTATCTTTTTGAAAACTTGAAACCTTATGATATTGGGAACCTTTATGGCATAGAATCCAAAATCTAAAGCATCTTTTTATGGGTACAAATACTGTGGAGTCATAATTTCATGCTCAGATTGAGGGCAAAATTAGATTTTATAGCAGCTATGAAGCTTGACCCACCATATTTGTCATTATCACTAAGATGTATTGAGTCTTAAGGTGAAAGATATCTTACAGTGGATAGGAATTTAAAATTTGAAGAGTTCAGATAGAAAATTTTGTAGTTTTCTAACTACCTACATGGGATATTAGAAGTAACTTATCTTCACCCCTTGGTGAAAAAAATAGATAACTTTTGTTCTGGTATCTTTCATGCTAAAAACCTGAGGGACAAAGTAGTATAATAATAGATCTCTGCTTTTCACCCATTTACTCCTGGTTAGTAAAGAAAACTGATACAGTTTTCCTTTAGGATTAACAAAGTTATCTGAGTTCCACTAATCTTATACTGAATTACTTTGCCATTACATGTCATGGAATGGAAAAATAAAGTAATTTAAAATTTACATTTTAGCAAAGTGTATGTATATATAAAGTTACTACTTTAACAAATCCATTCATGAATCACAGTCTTGTAATGGAAAGAGTCTTGTGTAACTCAATGAAGCTATGAGCCATGTCGTGAAAGGCCAGTCAAGACATACGGAACATAATAAAGCGTTTTGACAAAATGTAACAAACTGGAGTAGGAAATGGCAGCCCACTCCAATGTTCTTACCTAGAGAATCCCACAAAAACTATGAAAAGGCAAAAGATACAACATCAGAAAATGAGTCACAAGGGCAGACAGTGTCTAATATGCTACTGGGGAAGAGCATAGGTCAAGTACAAATAATTCCAGAAAGGATGAAGCAGCTGGGTCAGAGCAGAAACAATACTCAATTGTGGGTATGTCCAGTGGCAAAAGTAAAGTCTGATGGTGTAAAGAACAATATTGCATAGAAACCTGTATTGTTAGGTCCAAAAATCAAGGTTATTGTATATTGTCAACCAGGAGATAGCAAGAGTGAACATCAACAACTCTAGAGTCAGGGGACTAGAATGGGAGAAATTAATTCAGATGACTATTATATCTACTACTGTTGGCAAGAATCCCTTAGAAGAAATAGATTTGCCCTCATAGTCAACAAAAGAGTCTGAAATCCAGTATTTGAGTGCAGTTTCAAAAAGACAGAATGATCTCAATTCATTTCCAAGCAAACCACTGAAGATCACAGTAATCCAAGTCTGTGCTCCAAACACTGACGCCAAAGAAGCTGAAGCTGAAAAGTTCTATGATGACCTACAAGACATTCTAGAACTATCACAAAAAATATGTCTTTTTTATAATAGAGGATTGAAATGCAAAATTAGGAAGTCAAGAGATACTAAAAATAACAGGCAAATTTGGCCTTGGAGTACAAAATGAAGTAGGGCAAAGGATAACATTTTTGTCAAGAGAACACAATGGAAATAGCAAACGCTCTTTTCCAGCAACACAAGAGACAATTCTAAAAAGGAAATCACTAGATAGTCAATACTGATCAACTTCATTATATATTTTTAGCAGTTAGAGAAGTTCTATACAGTCAACAAAAACAAAACCCAGAGCTGACTGCAACTCAAATCTTTAGCTCCACATTGCAAAATTCAGGCTTAAATTTGAAGGGTTAATGTGGCCACAGTAGGGAAAGTGGAGATATGCATGCAAGCGAGTCTCTCTGCTCAAGGCTGAAGGTGCTGGCAAGTGAGGCGTTCTGCCAAGGAGTCTGGACACAGCCTTGAGTTTAATGGTCCCTTGCTAACGAGGGAGCATTCCTTTCTTTGATAAAAGGAGAGAAGAGGGCTCTGGACAGACCTTGCAGTAAACAGAGCTTTCAATCCCCTTGCTGTATGAGAACATGTATGCACCTGTGCTGTACTGAAAAGGCTTACTCATGCAGTCTGGAATTCTGCCTAGGGGGCTATATAATAATAAACCACAATTATTTGCATGGTCTTTTCCTCCAGCCAGTGCGTGTTTCTCGTATGTCTTGTGTGTTTTATGTCATTTCACTCGTAATCTCCAGTAATCAACAAAATTGATGAATGTATGAAAATCCACTAGGCCTTTCAGGTATGTTCATTTCAGTTCAGTTCAGTCCCTCAGTTTAGTTGGACTCTTTGCAATCCCATGGATTGCAGCATGCCAGGCTTCCCTGTCCATCATCAACTCCTGGAGTTTACTCAAACTCATGTCCATTGAGTCATTAATACTGTCAGGCCATCTCATCCTCTGTTGTGCCCTTCTCCTCCCACCTTCAATCTTTCCCAGAATCAGGGTTGTTTCCAATGAGTCAGTTTTTTGAATCAGGTGGCCTGCATATTGGAGCTTCAGCTTCAGCATCAATCCTTTCAATTAATATTCAGGACTAATTTCCTCTAAGATTGACTGGTTGTATCTCCTTGCAACCCAAGGGATTCTCAAGAGTCTTTTCAACTCCACAGTTCAAAAACATCAGTTCTTCAGAGCTCAGCTTTCTTTACAATCCAACTCTCAAATCCATACATGGCTACTGGAAAAATCATAACTAGACCACATGGACCATTCTCTGGAAACTAATGCCTGCTTTGTAATATGTTGTCTAGGTTTCTCATAGTTTTTCTTCCAGGGAGCAAATGTCCTTTAATTCTGTGGCTGCAGTCACCATCTGCAGTGATTTAGGAGCCCAAGAAAATAAAGTCTGTCACTGTTTCCATTTTTTTCCACATTTATTTGCCAGAAGTGATAGGACCAGATGTCATGATCTTAGTTTTTAGAATGTTGAGTTTTAAGCCAGTTTGTTCACTCTTCTTTCACTTTCATCAGAGATCCTTTAGTTCCTCTTCACTTTCTGCCATAAGGGTAGAATGATCTGCATATCTGAGGTTATTGATATTTCTTCTGGCACTCTTGATTCCCACTTGTGCTTCATTCACCCTGCCAGTTCACATGATACACAATACATATAAGTTAAACAAACCAGGTGACAATAAACAGCCTTGGCATACTCCTTTCTCTATTTGGAACTAGTTTTTTTCTCATGTCTAGTTCTAACTGTTGCTACTTGACCTGCAGATTTCTCAGGAGGCAGGTAAGATGGTATGATATTCTTATTTCTTTAAGAAATTTCTGCAGTTTCCTGTGATACACACAGTCAAAAGCTTTAGCATAGTTAATGAAGCAAATAGTAGATGTGTTTGGAATTTTCTTGCATTTTCTTTGATCCATTGGATGTTGGCAATTTGATCTCTGGTTCCTCTGCCTTTTCTAAATCCAGCTTGAACACCTGGAAATTCTCATTTCACATATTGTTGAAGCCTAGATTTGAGAATTTTGAGCATTAGTTTACTAGTGTGTGAAATGAGTGCAATTGTGCTGTAGTCTGAAAATTATTTAGCATTTTCCTTCTTTGGGATTGGAATGAAAACTGATCTTTTCCAGTCCTACGACCACCACTGAGTTTTCCACATTTGCTGGCATATTGAGTGCAGCATTTTAACAGCACTATCTTTTAGGATGTGAAATAGCTCAGCTGGAATTCCATCAACTCCATTAGCTTTGTTTGTAAGGTTGTAAGGCCCATTTGACTTTACATTCCAGGATATCTGGTTCTAGATGAGTGACTACACCTTGTGTTTACCTGAGTCATTAAGACATTTTTCTGTGTAGTTCTTCTGTATATTTGTGATACCTCTTCTAAATATCTTCTACCTCTGTTAGGTCCAGACCATTTTGTCCTTTATTGTGACCATCTTTGCATGAAATATTCCCTTGGTATCTCTAATTTTCTTGAAGACATCTTTAGTCTTTCCCATTCTATTGTTTTCCTCTATTTCTTTGCATTTTTCTCTTAGGAAGGCTTTCTTATCTCTCCTTATCATTCTTTGGAATTCTGCATTCAGATGGATATATCTATCTTTTCTTTCCTCCTTTTCCTTCAGCTTCTCTTCTTTTCTCAGCTATTCAAAAGGCCTCCTCAGACAAGTACTTTACCTTTTGCATTTCCCCCACTTAGGAATGGTTTAGATCACTGCATCCTGTACATTAAGAACCTCTGTCCATAGTTCTTCAGGTACTCTATCAGATGTAATCCCTTGAATTTATTTGTCACTTCCCTGTTTAATTGTAAGGGATTTGATTTAGGTCATACCTGAATGGTCTAGTGGTTTTCCCTACTTTCTTCAAGTTTGACTTTTGCACAAGAAGTTTGTGATCTGAGCCACATTCTCCTCCCAGCCTTGTATTTCCTGAATGTATAGAGCTTCTTCATTTTTGCCTGCAAAGAATATAACAATCTGATTTTGGTATTGACTGCCTGATGATGTCCATGTGTAAAGTCTTCTCTTGTGTTGTTGGAAGAGGGTGTTTGCTAGGACCAGTGCATTTGCTATGACCAGGGTTTTCTCTTGACAAAACTCTGTTAGACTTTTCCCCACTTCATTTTGTACTCCAAGGACAAATTTGCCAGTTAGTCCCGGGAGCTCTTGATTTCCTACTTTTGCATTCCAGTCCCCTATGAGGAAAATGACATAATTTTTGATGTTAGTTCTTGTAGGTCATCATAGAACTGTTCAACTTAAACTTTTTTGACATTAGTGGTTGGGGCATAGACTTAGATTACTGTGATATTGCATGGCTTGCCTTGGAAATATGCAGAGATTATTTTGTCATTTTTAAGACTGCACTCAAAGACTGGATTTTGGACTCTTTTGTTTACTATGAGAGCTAATTCATTTCTTCTAAGGGTTTATTGCCCACAGAAATAGGTATAATGACCACCTGAATTTAATTTGCTCATTCAGGTCCATTTTAGTTCACTGACTCCTTAAGTGTCAGTGTTCACTCTGCCATCTGCTGTTTGACTACTTCCAATTTACCTTGAATCATGGACCTAACATTCCAGGTTCCCGTGCAATACTGTTCTATACAGAATTGGACTTTACTACCATCATGAGTCACATCTGCAGCTGAGCATTGTTTTCATTTTTGCTCTGCCTCTTTATTCTTACTTTAGCTATTTCTCCACTCTTATCCACTAGCACATTGGGCACTTAATAACCCAGGGAGTTCATCTTCCTGTGTCATATCCTTTGGCCTTTTCATACTGTTCATGGAGTTCTCAAGGCAAGAATACTAAAGTGGTTTGCCATTCCCTCTTCCAGTGGATAACGTTTTGTCAGAACTCTTCACCATAACCCATGTCTTGGGTGGCTCTACAGAGCATGACTCATTGTTTCATTGAGTTATACAAGGCTGCAATCCCTGTGGTCAGTTTCTTTAGTTTTCCATAATTGTAATTTTCATTCTGTCTGCCCTCTGTTAGATACGGACAGGAGACTTGCCTGGACCTAAATCAAATTCCTTACAATTATACATGGAGGTGATGAATAGTTTAAAGGGGTTAGATCTGGCTGGCAGAGGGCCTAAAAAACTATGGATGATGGTTCATAACACTGTACAGGATGCAGTGATAGAAACTATCCTAAAGAAAAATAAATGGAAGAAGGCAAAGTGGTTATCTGAAGAGGTTTTACAAATAGCTGAGAAAAGAAGAGAAGTGAAACATAAGCTGCTGCTGCTGCTGCTGCTACGTCTCTTCAGTCCTGTCTGACTTAGCGACTCCATGGACTGCAGCCTACCAGGCTCCTCCATCCACGGGATTTTCCAGGCAAGAGTCCTGGAGTGGGGGTGCCATTGCCTTCTCTGGAAAGGCAAGAGAAAAAGGGAACGATATATTCAACAGAAGTCAGAGTTCCATAGAATAGACAGGAGAGATATGAAGCCTTTATAAAATGAAAAATGCAAAAGATAGAGGAAAGCAATAGAATTGAAAAAGACTAGAAATCTCTTTGTTTTCTGAGAAACCTGTATGCAAGTCGAGAAGCTACATTTAGAACCAGACATACAACAACTGAGTGGTAGGAAATTAGGAAAGGAATACAGTTCAGTTCAATTCAGTCACTCAGTCATGTTTGACTCTTTGCGACCCCATGAATTGCAATACACCAGGCCTCCCTGTCCATCACCAACTCCTGGACTTCACTCAGACTCACGTCCATCAAGTCAGTGATGCCATCCAGCCATCTCATCCTCTGTCATCCCCTTCTCCTCCTGCCCCCAATCCCTCCCAGCATCAAAGTCTTTTCCAATGAGTCAACTCTTCGCATGAGGCGGCCCAAGTACTGGAGTTTCAGCTTCAGCATCATTCCTTCCAATGAACACCCAGGACTGATCTCCTTCAGAATGGACTGTTTGGATCTCCTTGCAGTCCAAGGGACTCTCAAGAGTCTTCTCCAACACCACAGTTCAAAGGCATCAGTTCTTTGGTGCTCAGCCTTCTTCACAGTCCAACTCTCACATCCATACATGACTACTGGAAAAACCGTAGCCTTGACTAGATGGACCTTAGTCGGCAAAGTAATGTCTCTGCTTTGGAATATGCTACCTAGGTTGGTCATAACTTTCCTTCCAAGGATTAAGCGTCTTTTAATTTCATGGCTGCAGTCACCATCTGCAGTGATTTTGGAGCCCCCCAAAATAAAGTCTGACACTGTTTCCCCTGTTTCCCCATCTATTTCCCATGGAGTGATGGGACCGGATGCCATGATCTTTGTTTTCTGAATGTTGAGCTTTAAGCCAACTTTTTCACTCTCCCCTTTTACTTTCATCAACAGGATTTTTAGTTCCTTTTCACTTTCTCCCATAAGAGTGGTGTCATCTGCACATCTGAGGTGATTGATATTTCTCCTGGCAATCTTGATTCCAGCTTGTGTTTCTTCCAGTCCAGTGTTTCTCATTATGTACTCTGCATAGAAGTTAAATAAGCAGGATGACAATATACAGTGTTGACGTACTCCTTTTCTTATTTGGAACCAGTCTGTTGTTCCATGTCCAGTTCTAACTGTTCCTTCCTGACCTGCATACAGATTTCTCAAGAGGAAGGTCAGGTGGTCTGGTATTCCCGTCTCTGTCAGAATTTTCTACAGTTTATTGTGATCCACACAGTCAAAGGCTTTGGCATAGTCAATAAAGCAGAAATAGATGTTTTTCTGGAACTCTCTTGCTTTTTCCATGATCCAGTGGATGTTGGCAATTTGATCTCTGGTTCCTCTGCCTTTTCTAAAACCAGCTTGAACATCAAGAAGTTCACGGTTCACGTATTGCTGAAGCCTGGCTTGGAGAATTTTGAGCATTACTTTACTAGCATGTGAGATGAGTGCAATTGTGTGGTGGTTGGAGCATTCTTTGGCATTGCCTTTCTTTGAGATTGGAATGAAAATTGACATTTTCCAGTCCTGAGGCCACTGCTGAGTTTTCCAACATGGCTGTATATTGTTACTCTGCTTATTTAACTTACAAGCAGAGTACAGCTTGTGAAATGCTGGGCTGAATGAATCACAAGTTGGAATCAATTTGACTGGAGAAATATCAGCAACCTTAGGTATGTAAATGACAGCACTCTTACGGCAGAAATTTAAGAGAAGCTAAATGAGCTTCTTGGTGAAGGTGAAAGAGGAGAGTAAAAAAGCTAGTATGAAATTCAATATTCAAAACATGAAGATCATAGAATCCAGTCCCATCCGTTCAGTTCAGTTGCTCAGTCGTGTCCGATTCTTTGCGACCTCATTAACCGCAGTACACCAGGCCTCCCTGTCCATCACCAACTCCTGGACTTCACTCAGACTCACATCCATTAAGTCAGTGATGCCATCCAGCCATCTCACCTTCTGTTGTCCCCTTTTTCTCCTGCCCTCAATCCCTCCAAGCATCAGAGTCTTTTCCAATGAGTCAACTCTTTGCATGAGGTGGCCGAAGTACTGGAGTTTCAGCTTTAGCATCATTCCTTCCAAAAAAATCCTAGGGCTGATCTCCTTCAGAATGGACTGGCTGGATCTCCCTGCAGTCCAAGGAACTCTCAAAAGTCTTCTCCAATAGCACAGTTTAAAAGCATCAATTCTTAGGCATTCAGCTTTCTTCAGAGTCCAGCTCTCACATCCATATACGACCACAGGAAAAACCATAGCCTTGACTAGATGGACCTTAGTCGGCAAAGTAATGTCTCTGCTTTTGAATATACCCTCTAGATTGGTCATAACTTTTCTTCCAAGGAGTAAGC
The DNA here is from genome assembly GCA_917880005.1 of Nanger dama. NCBI lineage: Eukaryota > Metazoa > Chordata > Mammalia > Artiodactyla > Bovidae > Nanger > Nanger dama. The sequence goes on along the minus strand of CAKJTW010000014.1, from coordinate 3,532,384 downwards.
GTCTTTTAATTTCATGGCTACAGTCACCATCTGCAGTGATTTTGGAGCCCCCAAAATAAAGTCTGACACTGTTTCCCCATCTATTTCCCATGAAGTGATGGGACCGGATGCCATAATCTTCGTTTTCTGAATGTTGAGCTTTACACCAACTTTTTCATTCTCCACTTTCACTTTCATCAAGAGGTTTTTTAGTTCCAGTCCCATCACTTCATGGCAAATAGGAAAAAAGTGGAAGTAGTGACATATCTATTTTCTTGAGCTCCCAAATCATTTGCAGGTGATTACTGCAACCATGAAATTAAAAGACACTTGCTCCCTCGAAGAAAATCCATGACAAAAGCAGAAAGCATATTAAAAGGCACAGACATCACATTGCCAATAAAGGTCCATTTAGTCAAAGCTATGATTTCTGTGGTAGTCATGTACAGATGTGAGAGTTGGACTGTAAAGAAGGCTGAGCCCCAAAGAATCGATGCTTTTGAATTATGGTGCTAAAGAATATTCTTGAGAGTTTGTTAGACTGCAAGCAGATCAATCCTGTTCATTCCTAAAGGAAATAAACCTTGAATATTCATTGGAAGGACTGATGCTGAAGCTGAAGTTCTGATATTTTGGTCACTCATGCAAAGAGCCCATTCTTGGAGAGGACCCAGATGTTGAGAATGTTGAAGGCTAAAGGAGAAGATGGTTGGATACTATCAATGACTCAATGTATACGAATTTGAGCAAATTGTTGGAGATAGTAAAGGACAGAGGAGCTTGGCTTGCTTCAGTCTATGAGGTCACAAAGACTTAAACACGGTTTAGTGACTAATCAACAACAGCTTTAACAAAGCAAAGTTATTTTTGGCTATTTTGTATTTATGACACGTGGGCCACTAAATATACAGATGTAAGTTTGGGAATTTCTAAACCAGAACCAATTAGTGGGGAAAACCTTTCAGCAATGATCCTGCATTTAGAAATGTACAATATCGAAGGTTGCCGATGTTATACAAAACATAATAAAAATGCATAGAAACAGACATGAATCATTCCTATTTTTTTAGAAAATGTGGAGGATATTTTCCTTAGCAATTGATCACCCTGAGGGAAAATAAGCAGTGAATATTCAATTATCCATTGAAATAAGACTGAATTGCAAATGCTTCAAAATGTAACACATTTTAGCCTGACTCTAATTACTATTGCAAAGTCTAATCTATTTATATCCATTTACAATAATATATTGAAATATTTCCACTTCTTTAAATGAAGTGGAAGTCTATAATGAAGCTAATATGAATCCCAGCAGAAAAATAGTTACTAATATTGGCAATTTATTTATTGATTGATTTCAGAGGAGGCAAAACCATGATCTCAAAGAATTATTACTTTATTACCATATTTTGGTCTTTTTTCCCCCTTTATTTTATTTTACAATACTGTATTGGTTTTGCCATACATCAACATGAATCCACCACAGGTGAACACGTGTTCCCAATCCTGAACCTCCCTCCCACCTTCCTCCCCATACCATCTCTCTGGGCCAGACAGTGCAGGGCTCTTAATAGTGCTTTCTCTGAAGTGTACTTATGATGTTGAAATTTTTATAAGTCATTTTCTGACGACATTATATATTAAACGCAGAGTTGAACATGGTTGAACATTTGGTTTCTTGGAAACCCTAAAAATAAATTAGGATAACAAGTCAGTTTTAAGTTGCTTTAAGCATTTTGCTATTATGCATTATAATACTCGGCCAGGGCGATGAAAGTGGATTGCAAGTAAAGCAATATTTTAAAACAACACACAGGACAAGTATCTTAAATAACTAAAATGTTTGTTTTAGGCACTAAAATTGCAAATTGGAAATTCTGAAGCAGTTTAGTTTGAAAGGGGGAAAAAAATTATACCTAGTTCAGTCCCTTGATCGGAAACACCCTGGGGGAAAATGGTAAGTCACTCCCGTATTATTGCCAGAATAATCCCATGGGTGAGGAACTTCATGGGCTATAGTCTATGTGGTCACAAAGAATCTTTCATAACTGAGTAAACATGCACCCAGCTAAACTTGAAGTTACTCAAAGCTATATGTCATCGAATATGGAAATTTCCTGAAGTTTACTAATACTAGCTAAAAAGCTCATCCATTTTCAGTCTTCCTTCAAAAGTAAAAGAACTATGTTTCTATCTTCCATAAACATTCAGTAAAAATTAAGCAAGTACTGGACACATCAGGTTTTAAAGATGGAGAGTTAGTTTATATCATATTTATCTATAACAATTGTTTAAATTTCCTTCTTTTATTATCTTATAAAAAGATCATGGTGATGGTTCTGTTTCTCTGGAAAACCCTGAATAAGTGTTTTAAAGGAAGACATTTTTAAAAGGGCTTCCCTGATAGCTCAGTTGGAAAAGAATCTGCCTGCAATTCAGGAGATCCCAGTACATTTGCTCGGTTGGAAAGATCCGCTGGAGAAGGGATAGCCTACCCACTCCAGTGTTCTTAGGCTTTCCTTGTGGCTCAGCTAGTAAAGAATCTACCTGCAGTGCAGGAGACCTGGGTTTTATCCCTGGGTTGGGAAGATCCCATGGAGAAGGAAAGGATGCCTACTCCAGTATTCTGGCCTAGAGATTATAGTCCATGTGGTCACAAAGAGTCAGACAGGACTGAGCGACTTTGACACTTTTTTTTTTTTTTCATTCTTTTCCTCTTCAATGATTTTTTGTGTTTGTCCATAGTAAGATAACATGCAAATATGAAATATTTCTTTAGGAAAAAGGATAAAACTGTTTTGGAGACCAAATGTTTGTGATTGTTTCTTTTTCTGTCTTTAATGTCACTTAACACACCCAGAGATTTACTTTTCCTTGTGTTGTTCAGTCTCTCAGTCATGTTTGACTCTTTGCGACTTCATGGACAATAGCACCCCAGGCCTCCCTACCCCTCACCATCTCTTGGAGTTGGCTCAAACTCATGTTGTTGAGTTGGTGATGCTATCCAAACATCTCATCTTTTGTTGTACGCTTTTCCTCCTGTCTTGTCCTAATTTCATTTCATAAGTGAAACACATAGATCTATCATGATGATCAGCTTTCTGGCACTTTGATTCTGATGTGCCTGTTTCATTTATTATGGCTGTTATGGCTCCCTGTGGGAACCTGGATAACTATTTCTGCATTCATTTTTCTAAATTGGTTAGACTGTCTCAAATTCTTTCATCTTTGATGTATACTAGATCTGGAACAATAATATCAGTTCATGCAAACTTGCTTGAGTTTATATGAATTCTCTTTTCTCTTAACCAGATAAATGATATTTTGACAATCCAATCAGAAATTTCTACTTGATAAAAAAAAATCTTAGAAAAGGTTAAGAAATACATATTTATCTCCATTCATAACTGAACTGCTCCTTTACATAGCTCAGTATTTGTCATTACCTACCCCCATCCCATTTATCCTTACCCTGTAACACAATAATTTAGGCATATATTCTAAAAATCTTTCTAGCTCTCTTACAAGTGGGCTCTATTATCCTATCATCCCATTGTTTCTTTGAACATAGGTCTTAGTGCCCTTTGACTTAGGAGCTAAGAAAGGAGTGGTGGTAACACCATGAAGACCTTAGGCTGCCTGCAGAGTTCTGTTCAGCTGTAATTAATATCTTGTGTTCTCTGAATCACTAACTTCTAATTGTTTCTAAAACCTCTTCAAAACTGGCTTTTCAAAAATCTAAGTGCTCCTGTTTCTAACTAATGGTCCTTCATTTAAAAAGACAGTTTCACCTAAGCCAGGCTTCTGGCCAGACTCCTGGACACACTCTTACCTTCACCCCATTTAAGGAACCAGTTCAGTTCCTTCCCTCCAGAGAGCAAGCAAAGGAACCTGCTGCTTATTCCTGCTAGCCCCTGCTGTGGTAGGGGCCCCGATAAAGGCTTGCCTGAAAAATAAAATTAAAAAATAACATAAATCACTAATTTAAAATATTTTAGTAAAAGCATTGTTTTGATTTATATTAATAACTCATCCCCTAGAAATTTACTATGCATTTCTGAAAAATGATATAAAAGTAACTGGAATTAGTGACTTGACTGTTAGAAACATTCTGGTTTCTCTTTATATTTGCCATTGTATTTATTATTCTTTGTGTACCTTAAGCTCTTGAGGTAAGGGATCATGTTTTCTATTTCTGTATACTTCAGATACTTTGCAAACATTATACTAGTAAAATAGGGGAAACGTTACAGACAAATGTTGAATCTTTGTCTCACTGAGTTGTTTGTGTTTATGTGTATATGAAGGAAAATCATAAACATCATAAATCTTTGTTAAAAGTGTGATATAAAGAATACTCAGTACTTCTTTATGAAGATTCAAAATTTTCTGATTAACAAATATCAGTGACTTCAAAAATGGAAATAATTAAAGTTTGTTACTCATATTTACTCATCAATAATTTATTATGTTCCAGGCATTGTAACACTGTACCACTCACAGTTGTTTGTGAAGGGCTGAGATATAATAAACATCTTCTCATTTAAGAGTTTACTAATGGTTCTCATCCATTAATCAGTCTAAATTTGGAATTCATTATAAGACCTGCTTCATATCAAGGACAAGAGGAATAGAGCATGCATTTTCTTGCCTCTCTGTGCTGGTAAACTACAATGCCTTCGTCCACTTTTTTTCATCCTTTAGGCAATACTTCACAAGTAATACTAACATTTATTTACTATGCTTTTTCTAATGAATGATACATAATGAAATTTTGTAATGCAGCAAGTATAATTTATGAATCAGCATCAAATAAAGCTTTGTAAGAAAACTAAAGACAAACCTCACCAAGTTAGCTATTCATAGCCTGTCCCTGGAATGAAACCAAAAACACTGAATAGACTAACATCTAAAGATTGTGGGCCAACTGTCTTTACAGCTGACAAGATTGTTGGCACTTTCACACAAATAAAAATTAATTTCATCATTTATAATTTGCATTGATTTTACAAGACTGTGCAGAACAGCTAAAAAGGAATACCTATAGGCCATTAAGGGGAATATTTTTAGATGACAACAGCTGCTTGTATTGTCAGATGTTTATCTTCTTTTTTTGAAGCATGTATAATATCATATAAGAAATTAATTGCCAGTCCAAGTTCAATGCATGATACTGGATGCTTGGGGCTGGTGCACTGAGAGGACTCAGAGGGATAGTATGGGGAGGTAGAAGGTAGGGAGGTTCAGGTTGGGGAACACATGCATACCTGTGGCAGACTCCTGTTGATGTATGGCAAAACCAATACAATATTGCAAAGTAATTAACCTCCAATTAAAATAAATAAATTTATATTTTAAAAATAAATAATATGTGTAATTCAAATATATAAATAATTAAAATGCACACTAAGTCATTGACATAAAAAGTAGGTTTGAATTTTATACAAAAGTACATGACACTTAATAATTTTCTTATCCTAACATCTACTGTGTGGTAGTTTGAGCATTCTTTGGAATTGCCTTTCTTTGGGATTGGAATGAAAACTGATATTTTCCAGTCCTGTGGCCACTGCTGAGTTTTCCAAATTTGCTGACATATTGAGTGCAGCATTTTCACAGCATCATCTTTTAAGATTTGAAAGAGCTCAACTGTAATTTCATCACGCCCACTAACCTTGTTCATAGTAATGCTTTCTAAGGCTCACTTGACTTCACATTCCAGGATGTCTGGCTCTAGATGAGTGATCACACCATCGTGATTATCTGGGTAGTGAAGATCTTTGTATTCTTGCCACCTTTTCTTAATATCTTCTGCTTCTGTTAGGTCCATAATATTTCTGTCCTTTATTGAGCCCATCTTTGCATGAAACGTTCCCTTGGTATCTCTAATTTTCTTAAAGAGATCTCTAGTCTTTCCCATTCTGTTGTTTTCCTGTATTTTTTGCATTGATCACTGAAGAAGGCTTTCTTATCTCTTCTTTCTATTCTCTAGAACTCTATCTTCCTTTTTCTCCTTTGCTTTTCACTTCTCTTCTTTTCACAGCTATTTGTAAGGCCTCCCCAGACAGCCATTTTTTCTTTTTGCATTTCTTTTCCCTGGAGATGGTCTTGATCCCTGTCTCCTGTACAATGTCACAAACCTCATTCCATAGTTCATCAGGCACTCTATCTATCAGATGTAGGCCCTTAAATTTATTTCTCACTTTCACTGTATAATCATAAGGGATTTGATTTAGGTCACACCTGAATGGTCTACTGGTTTTCCCTACGTTCTTCAATTTGTCTGAATTTGGTAATAAGGATTTTATGATCTGAGCCACAGTCAGCTCCTTGTCTTGTTTTTGTTGACAGTATAGAGCTTCTCCACCTTTGGCTGCAAAGAATATGATCAATCTGATTTCGGTGTTGACAATCTGGTGATGTCCATGTGTAGAGTCTTCAAGTTGGTTTTATAAAAGGCAGAGGAACCAGAGATCAAATTGCTAACATATGCTGGATCATGGAAAAAGCATGAAAGTTCCAGAAAAACATCTATTTCTGCTTTATTGACTATGTCAAAGCCTTTGACTGTATGGATCACAATAAACTGTAGAAAATTCTGAAAGAGATGGGAATACTAGACCACCTGATGTGCCTCTTGAGAAATCTGTATGCAGGTCAGGAAGCAACAGTTAGAACTGGACATGGAACAACAGACTGGTTCCAAATAGGAAAAGGAGTACGTCAACACTGTATATTGTCACCCTGCTTATTTAACTTCTATGCAGAATAAATCATGAGAAATGCTGGACTGGAAAAAACACAAGCTGGAATCAAGATTACCAGGAGAAATATCAGTAACCTCAGATATGCAGATGACACCACCCTTATGGCAGAAAGTGAAGAAGAACTAAAATGTCTCTTGACTAAAGTGAAAAAGAGAGTGAAGAAGTTGGCTTAAAGCTCAACATTCAGTAAACAAAGATCATGGCATTCGTTCCCATCACTTCATGGGAAATAGATGGGGAAACAGTGGAAACAGTGTCAGACTTTATTTTGGGGATCTCCAAAATCACTGCAGATGGTGACTGCAGCCATGAAATTAAAAGACGCTTACTCCTTGGAAGGAAAGTTATGACCAATCTAGATAGCATATTCAAAAGCAGAGACATTACTTTGCCAACTAAGGTCTGTCTAGTCATGGCTATGTTTTTTCCAGTAGTCATGTATGGATGTGAGAGTTGGACTGTGAAGAAGGCTGAACACCAAAGAATTGATGCTTTTGAACTGCGGTGTTGGAGAAGACTCTTGAGAGTCCCTTGGACTGCAAGGAGATCCATCCAGTCCATTCTGAAGGAGAGCAGCCCTGGCGTTTCTTTAACTTCGGTACTTTGGCCACCTCATGCAGAGAGTTGACTCACTGGAAAAGACTTTGATACTGGGAGGGATTGGGGTCAGAAGGAGAAGGGGACAACAGAAGGTGAGATGGCTGGATGGCATCACTGACTCGATGGATTTGAGTCTGAGTGAACTCCGAGAGTTGGTGATAGACAGGGAGGCCTGGCGTGCTGCGATTCATGGGGTCACAAAGAGTCGGATATGACTGAGTGACTGAACTGAACTGAACATCTACTGTAGATTTTCACCTGCAGTTTTTCACAAACTGCGCTCCTGGCTATTCTTCACCAAAAATTTTATTGAGACTTTTTGTTCTTTATTGAGAATTTTATTTTCCTGACTTCCTTTCTTCCCCTCAATAGTTCAACCTACCACACAAATAAGAGATATCAACAAAGATAATTCTACTTCCTAAGTATACCACTAAACTTTCCCTTTTGTCTATTTATCATGTTACTGCTTAATTTATTCTTATCTTTGTGTCTTACGTGGACGAAGGAGGAGGTTATGTGTAGGAAGTTGTGTAGGGGGCAGGGGGCAGGATGATGTGGAATCATAGACATTCTAAAAATATCAGTGGCCTAATACCAGGAACCTGTGAATGGGTTATATTAGATTTTAAAAAGTTAAGGAGTTTGTGATGGAGATTATCTTGGATTATCCATCAGGCTTCAATGTATTCACAAGGGCACATATAAAGGAAAGAGTGAGAGTGGAATCAGAAAGATCTGTGTGTGTGAGAGGGAGAGAAAGAGAGATTTGAATGTGTTACCCTGATGGCTCTGAGGGTAGAGAAGATTCTGAGAGCCAAGGAAAAGATGTGCCTTCTAGAAATTATTAGAGAGAAGGAAATGGATTGTTTCCTAGAGTGTCTGGGAGGTCTAGGACAGCTGTATTTTAGGCAGTCTATTGACACCTGTATTTTAGCCTAGTGAAATCTATTTTGGGCTTCTGACTTCCAGAACTATAAGACAATTTATTTGTATTGTATTATTTTAACCCAGTATATATGTGGTAACCTGTTACATATAAAACTAATACACAAGGGAAAAGGAATAGGAAAGAGGAAACATTAGTTTCTCTGGATTAGCATGAGAGGGCATCCCTAACAATTTCAGTAATCCAGAAACACCAGGTTTAGAAGGTAAATAGAATAAGCATAATACTCGAATCATAGTTCTTTAGCAAAATAATCATGCAGTTAGACTAAGGCATAGATTCTTCAGGAGATATTATTGCTTTGTGAGAAGAATATAAACATGGTGAAAACAAAATTTAATGCTGGTATTATATTTGAAACTTAATAATGATATATATTTCAAAATGTGACAGATTTCTTGTTAAGTACAATATCAGTATGTTTGCATAACCTAGGATAATAATGCACTGAAACCACTTTTGTTTCACTCTAGCTCCCAAATACATGGTGAGAAGTAACAAAAGGCAGCGAGTATATATAACTTTTGAGCACCACTTCATTACTTCACATCTCTATGATTAAATATTATAAACTAAAAACACAGTAGAGTTGTATGTATGTGAGGGAGAGTTGGAGAAGTTTTATTTTTCAAACTGTTTTCGTTGTACCTAAAATTTTTTAAAAATCTATCATGATAAATTAGGTATCTAAAACAATTTTACTAGGTAAATAATTTTACACTCAAAGAAATGTAGAACAAGAAATTGTAAACAAGTCGCAGTGATGCTATATCCATAAGTAATGAAACAAGATCATTGAAGGCCTGATGTGCTGACATTAGGCCTTGGGCCCAATTTTTAACCTCTACACCATACAATTTTTAATCATATTATTGTTACATATATTCTTTTGCATTTGTGAATAACTACCCAAGTGAGTAAACATAAGTCTAATCAATATCTTAAGGATAACATAGTATTCAATGCACTATTATTGTTAAACATGGTCTTATTGGATTTTCTAATAAACAGTGCTGCAATAATCATTTCTTTAGCCAAATCTTTGTATTTATTTTTATTTATTTTCAATGTCCAGAAATAGAATTTATAAATAAATTGTATGGTTTAAGATTTTTCTTTAAATAGTATTTCATTGACATAAAGGGTTTATTTATCATATCTACTTAAAAGTTTTTCATTTAGTAATGATTCTGTAATATGAAATGATTTATAATTACTTATAATTATGGTTTACATTGTTGTAGCCACCTCTTTTCTTTGATCATATGGGTGATTTCTGTCATAGTTAAATGTAATGGTAGGTACAGTCTGTGAAACACTAAATTTGAAATGAACCAGTGGTTTTTGGTATTTTACAAAATGGAGAGAAATTTTTGTTTCAAAGAAGGAAACCTTCTACTAGTCTCAAAACAATTATTAGAATGCCTAACATATTATGGTCAGCACACTCAAATTAATTAGATGTCAACATGATCTAAAAGTAGTCTAATTAGAAGTACTGTTAGATTAAGTTTTCATGCCTTCTGAGAGCTGGGTCTGATTGATCTAAGTCAATTTCTTTCTTCTTGTCAGAAAGCTTTCCAAAATCTTTTTTTCTTCTCTTTTTCTTCTTCTTAATAATTTTGCTTAAGACTTCAGTGTTGGAAATGAAAGTATTTGAAAAAAATAAACAATTGCCTAGCTTCTGTATAAATGTGTTTTTTCTAACCCTTTCAGTTGTTTTGTACTGCTACAATGTCTGCTTTTTCATTATTTTATTTTTAGAAATATTTTAAATAATTGCGTTTAGCTATTAAAAAAGATAGATGGCTTGTTAATTATTATGCAATCATTTATATGATAAACTTAACTGAAATTCTCAATATAATACCTATTAAAAAATAGGCTTAGGACATGCATGACTAAATCTTCATAGTTGAGTTCAAAGAAATCAACTTGGTATACACACACACTAACACATATACTAACCACCTCATTATTCATTCATTAATTCATTTTTACATAACAAAGAGTTACTGACCAGCTGTAATATATAAGATATTGTGAGAGATAAAAATTAATAACATACAGTTCTTGCTTTTACTAGTCTAATAGAGAAACTGGAAAACTAAAAAAATGTAAAGTAAAATAAAATTAGATATTATAAGATTATGTGTGCTCTTTTATAGGCGCGAGTTCTATATTCATAAACAATGAAAATTATTAAAGTTTTAAAGGATGCATGAGCAAAAATGTAGACAGAGACGGCGTAAGGAACAGGTAACAAATATTTCTACCTGATTTCATGCATGCATGCTCAGTTACTTCAGTCATGTCCAACTCTTTCAGACTCCATGGACTGCAGCCCACTAAGTTCCTCTATACATAAGGTTCTCCAGGCAAGAACATTGGAGTGGGTTGCCACTTCCTCTTCCAGGGGATCTTCCCTGCACAGGGATGGAAACTGTGTTCCTGGAGTCTCTTCATTGCAGGAGGATTCTTTACCACCGAATCACCAGTGAAGTGCCTCTATATACTGGGGTAGCAAAACATCTAAAAATGCATTTATGTCTTCAAGGTGACAGGACAAATGTGAAATAGCTTGTTGAGAAAAACTTTGAGCAAATAAAAATGTAAAGACAGGGTAATATGAATTAACACATTTCCAACACACAGTTTTAATGATTTTTACTAGTAATTAATGCTGCTTCATCTGTATCTCTACCTACTTCTGATCCTTCAGGTGCACCATTGCACTCATTTCACATGTTAGCAAGGTTCTACTCAAAATTCTTTAAGTTAGGCTTCAACAATATGTGAACAGATAACTTTCAGGTATACAAGATGGATTTAGAAATGGCAGAGGAATCAGAGATCAAATTGCCAACATTTCTGGATCACAGAAAAAGCAAGGGAATTCCAGAAAAACATCTACTTCTCCTTCATTGAATAAGTTAAAGGCTTTGACTCTATGATCACTACAAACTGTTGAAACTTCTGAAGGAGATGGAAATATCAGACTGCTTAACTGCCTCTTGAGAAACTTGTGTGCAGGTCAAGAAGAATAGTTAGAACTGGACATAGAACAATGGATTGGTTCAAACTGGGAGAGGAATACATCAAGGCTGTATATTGTCACCCTTCTATTTAACTTATATGCAGAATACATCATGAGTAATCCCAGGCTGGATAAAGCACAAGCTGGAATCAAGATTGCTGGGAGAAATATCAATAACCTCAAATATGCAGATGACACTACTCTAATGGCAGAAAGAGAAGAGAAACTAAAGAGCTCTTTGATAAAGATGAAAGAGGAGAATGAAAAAGCTGGTTTAAAACCCAACATTGAAGAAACTAATGTCATGGCATCTGGCCCCATCACTTCATGGAAAATAGGGGAAAAATTAAAACAGAGACAGACTTTATTTTCTCGGGCTACAAAATTATGGTGACTGCAGACATGAAGTTAAAAGTTGTTTGCTTCTTGGAATAAAATCTATGAGAAACCTAGACAGCCTTTTGAAAAGCAGAGACATCACTTTTCTGACAAAGCTCCATATAATCAAAGCTATGTTTTTTCCAGTAGTCATGTACTGATGTAAGAGTTGGACCATAAAGAAGACTGAGTGGCAAATAACTGATGCTTTTAAACTATGATGCTGTAGAAGACACTAGAGATCACCTTGGACAGCAAGGAGATCAAGCCAGTCAATCAAATCAATCTTGAATATTCATTGGAAGGACTGGTAGTGTAGCTGACGTGTCAATACTTTGGCCACATGATGCAAGGAGCTGTGTCGTTGGAAAATAACCTGAGGCCGGGAAAGACTGAAGACAGGAGGAGCAGGGGATGATAGAGGACAAGATGGATGGATGACATCACCAACTGAATGGACATGAGTTTGAGCAAATTTAGGGTGACAGTGAAGGACAGGGAAGCCTAGTGTGCTGCAGTTCACGAGGTTGCATAGTGTCAGACATGACTGATTGACTGAACAGCAATCGCTGATGATGTATCTGCAGGAAACATTGCTATTTTCTGTACATTGTTTGTCAACAATGAAACATTAGTATAACATCAAGAAATATATAGAACTTTTTTAAGTCACTACAACTGATTTACTTTAATGCATTGAGTTTTGTATTTCTTGGCTTCTATTTCTTCACCATTCTGAGTCCAATCCTCTGAAATCTAGCTCTTGTTTGAACAGTTTAGGCTTTTCCAGTAAATGCCTAATTTTCATCTATGTATATTTTTTAGTTACTATGTCACCCAAAGCAATTAAAATTGCTCACTTTTCCATAGTGACTCTATTTCTTCTGTGTTCTTTTTTCTTTGAAACTTTTGTATATTTAGTGAAATGATATTCACCTTTGGATTACATTGCTTGTGTTAACCTTGTTACATATTATTTCTTCAACAAGTCAACCAGAGTTTTGTCAATGAATTGTACAGTAAAAGCTGTTTCTCTCTTTTCATTTTATTCAGAGGAAGCTTTTATTTACAGAAAAAAAATCTATAAAAATACTTTTATAAAAATAACTTTTAAATTATGGTCATTTAACTTCAAAATCAAATATCATGTATTTCTACTGATCTCAGCTTACATATCCTAGAAATGCTTTGAGATTGAAAGAAACAGGACTATAAATGGTCACTCAGAATATCACAAATATTTATTCATCATATTTTTATAACTGCTTGCTAGTTTAAAAATAAGCCAAACATGAGTGCTGGATCAAGTATTCTAACTTTGTTTGTATTTTTACTTTTAGTATGACATAATTTTTGTTGCTGTTTAAAGCCAGACTGTATATCATACAACAGGAGCTGTGGTATGTACGCTTTCAGTGTGAGGTTTTAATAATCCTGATAGATGTTGAGAGTGAAAGTGAAGTTGCTTAGTCGTGTCCAACTCTTTGCGATACCATTGACTGTAGCCTATCAGGCTTCTCCATCCTTGCGATTTTCCAGGCACGAATACTGGAGTGGGTTGCCAACTGGGTTGTATTTAATGTTTGTTGTACACATAGGTGTCAGAGGTTCAGTTTCTTCTAATGTCCTTGTTTTTATCCTGTTATTTTTGGCAAAGAGGAGCAAAGATCCCCTTCTTGAGTGGAGTCTGTGTCATACAATTCAGCTGTAAACTACCATTTTTATACCAAAGTCTTTTTGATGTGGTGGTAGAATGTGTGGGAAGATAAGTATTCTATAAATTATGATTAAATCTCAGTTTTTAGAGACTTGAGCCTGAGGCCTGTGACATTCACAAATGTCCCTGAATAATTTTGCCCTTACATGTACATAACATAGAAAGGCTAGATAGGACTGAATGGGATAAATGCCCTTCCTTAGAAAGTATTAACTAGTCCTTTTCTTTAGACAGTAGGTCATTGTCATCTCTGAAAATATATAAAAGAGGCTAACTGTCATTTCTTCTTGATATAAACTCAAAGGCTATTTATATATATTTTTGAATTTTCACCATGAGAATCTGGTAGGATCCTGGAGGTACTGAGTAGATGGTTATCCCCTTAGACATAACCTTGAGGAGTTCCTCATTCCTCTATTAGTACATATTCACCTGATAGAAATAGAATATACTAGTTAAAAATGTAGCTGTTGTTGTTCAGTCATTCAGTCTTTTTCAACTCTTCGCAATTCCATGGACTGCAGAATGCTAGGCTTCCCTGTCTTTAACTCTCTCTCAGAGTTTGCTCAGATTCACGTCCATTGAGTCGGTAATGCCATCCAACCATCTTGCCCTCTGTCATCTCCTTCTCCTCCTGTCTTCAATCTTTCCCAGCATCAGAATTTTTTCCAATAAGTCAACTCTTCACATCAAGTGCCAAAATTATTGGAATTTCACCTTCAGCATTAGTCCTTCAGTGAATATTCAGGGCTGATTCCCCCTTTAGAATGGACTAGTTTGATCTTCTTGCAGTCCAAGAGACTCTTAAGAATCTTCTCCCACACCAGTGTTCAAAAGCATCAGTTCTTCGTTGCTCAACCTTCTTTATGAATCAACTCTTACATCTGTACATGGCTACTGGAAAAGCCATAGCTTTGACTATATGGACCTTTTGTCAGCAAAACTGGACCTTTGTCCAGTTTTCCCTACAGCCAGTCCCCAGCCATCAGTTCAGTTCAGTTCAGTTCAGTCACTCAGTCATGTCCGACTCTTTGCGACTCCATGAACTGCAGCACGCCACGCCTCCATGTTCATCACCAACTCCCAGAGTTCACTCAAACTCATGTCCATCCAGTCGGTGATGCCATACAGTCATCTCATCCTTTGTCATCCCCTTTTCCTCCTGCCCTCAATCCCTCCCAGCATCAGAGTAAGCTTCCACAAACTCTATCCTCATCCATCAGAGAGCAGACAGAATTAAAATCATAAAACTAACTAACCTGATTACATGTATCCCAGTCTTGTCTAACTCGATGAAACTATAAGCCATGCTGTGTAAGATGGGTCATGGTGTAGAAGGATCATGTCCCAAGATGGATGGGCCATGCTGGAGAGTTCTGACATAATGTGGTCCACCGGAGAAAGGGATGGCAAAACACTTCAGCAATTTTTGCCTGGAGAACCCCATGAATATGTAGCTGTAGAAATCCCAGTATGGGCTATGGATAGATGGAAACCTAAGAAACTTTGAGAGACCACTGCAAGTTAGCTATTGCTCAAGAAATCTATTAGAACACCGATGGAATTAAGCAGGCTAGCTTAACTAAGCTAAGCTAAGTCATGTTAGTCGTGTCTGACTCTGTGCGACCCCATAGATGGCAGCCCACCAGGCTCCCATCCTTGGGATTCTCCAGGCAAGAATACTGGAGTGGGTTGCCATTTCTTTCTCCACTGAATGAAAGTGAAAAGTGAAAGTGATGTCACTAAGTCATGTCCGACTCTGGACCCCATGGATTGTAGCCTACCAGGCTCCTCTGTCCATGGGATTTCCCAGGCAAGAGTACTGGAGTGGGTTGCCAACTCTAAAGCCATAAATAAAACCATGAAATGTGCCCCCAGGACATTAAATCGAATAAAAATTTCACCACCCATCTACTGATTTGAATAAGAACTATGATAACCTTTTCTCTAAGGGATCTTCCCAATCTAGGGAGTCTTTTGCATCTCCTGCATCAGCAGGATTCTTTAGCATTGCACAACATGGTAAATCCATTGATAATCCTACGTTGACTGTATAGGTCCAGACATTCTCATTCCTGATATAATACAGGAGCTAGTGATGTAAGACTCATGTCTACTTGAAGAAGATGGTCTTTGCTCCTTCCTTTTTCCTTTGACTATAAAATTGTAGCCCACTTAATCCTCAGGGTAGAACTCCCTTGCTTGCCTGTTTGCATCATTTACAAGTGTTCTATATTAATACAACTATTTCTTGTCTTTCACTTTGACTCTTTATAAATTCCTTCTAAGCTAAGACACAAAAACCTGAGCCTCAGTAAGTTCAGACACAAGATGAGTGAATCTAATTAAAATACCATAGACTTGCCAGTGCAGCAGGTGCAGGCTCAGGTTTACCACATTTATAGTCCACATGAGACCATATAGTCCAAGTGAGACCTGGTCTTCCTGCACATGAGGCTTCTTGTAACTTTCTTCTTCATATGGAGCTGCTTCTTCAGGTTCTTTCCATGTTGTAAACATGGGTAAGCATCTTGTTAGTGCCCTGTGTGGTGCTCCTGGCCTTGGGGAATTCTGTGCCTGTGTGTTTGTTGTGCATTGAAATAGGAGTCTGTCCAGCTTCTGCCAAGTCTCTAGGAAAAGCCTTTTTTTTTTTTTTTTTTAATGCTTACAATAATGGCATGGCCTCTGATAACCAAGTGTGCAAGATATGTTTGCTCTTCAGGGTTCAGTTCAGAGATCAAGCCCTGAGCCTTTGGAATGAGAGCACTGACTCTAAGACCTTAGATTGCCACAGAACTCCTAACCCTAGGGAGTATCAATTATGAGAACTCCCACAAAGAAAACCACTTGAATACAAGACCTGGCATCACTCAACCACCATTAGCACCCTGTGCAGGAAGCCTCCTGCAAACAACAAACAAGACAAAAATACAAATCCAATCATCAGCTGACAGGATTACCATCTCACTCAGCCCTGTCCATCAGAGGAAAACAACAACAACAACAACAACACAACTCAGCATAAATCTCACCCTAAATGAGGATTACAGAAACCACTGGATCAATCTTAGGAGGGCAGAAACCAAAAGGAAGAAAAAATTCAACCTTGAAGCTTGGAAAAGGAGACCTCAAACACAAGGTAAAAAAAAATAATAATAATGAAAAGGTAGAAAAATGCTGCACAACTAAAGAAACAAACTAGAAATACAGAAGTCCAAATAAATGAAGAAAAAATAGGCAAACTACCTGAAAAAATAATTCAAAGTAATGATAGTAAAGATGATCAAAACCTTGGAAACAGAATGGAGAAAAATGCAAGATAATTAACAAAAATCTAGAATAATTAAAGAATAAACATACAAAGACCAGCAACACAATTACTGAAATTAAAAATACTTTAGAAGGAACCACTAGCAGAATATCTGAAGTAGATGAATGGATCAGTGAACTGGAAGATAAAATGGTGGAATAAGTTCTGAAGAGCAGAATAAAGTAAAAAGAATGAAAAGAACTGAGGATAGTCTCAGATACCCCTGGTACAACATTAAATGTACCAAAATTGGAATTATAGGGTTCCCAGAAGAAGAAGAGAAAAAGAAAGAGTATGAGAAAAAAAAATATATTGAAACATTGTAGTTGAAACTTTCCCCGACATGGAAAAGGAAATAGTCAAGTCCAAGATGCACAAAGAGTCCCATACAGGAAAAATCAAAGGAGAAACATGCCAGGGCACATACTAACTAAACTAACAATGTAAACACAAAGAATGAATATTAAAATCAGAAAGGGAAAAGCAACAAGTAACATACAAGGGAAACTCCCATCAATTTAACAGTTGATCTTTCAGCAGAAATTCTGCAGGCCAGAAGGGAATGGGAAGATATATTTAAAGTATGGAAAAGGAAAAATCTGTAATCACGATTACTCTACCTGGCAATGAACTCATTCAAAACTGATGGAGAAACCAAAAGCTTTTCAGATAAGAAAAAGTTAAGAGAATTCAGTATTACCAAGCAAATGTTAAAGGGACTTATATAGTCAGGAAATAAAAGAGAATTAAAAGATCTACATAAGCAAACCCCCAATAATTAAGAAAATACCAATAGGAACATATTTATCAATAATTACTTTAAATGAAAATGGATTAAATTCTCCAAGAAAAAGACACAGACTGGCTGAATGGATACAAAAACAAGACCTATATATACACTGTCTACAGAAACCTACTTCAGACCTAAAGACTCATATAGATTAAAAGTGAGAGGATGGAAAAATATATTCCATGCAGATGGAAAGCAAAAGAAACCTGGAGTAGCAATCCTCATATCAGACAAAGTAGACCTTAAAAAAGAATATTGCAAGTGATAAGGAAGGACACTACATAAGGATCAATGGTTCACTGCAAGAGGAAGACATAACAACTGTAACTATATATGCACCCAACATAGGGGCACCTCAGTATATAAGATAAACACTAACAGACATAAAAGAAGAAATTGACAGTAACACAAGAATAGTAGGAGACTTTAACACCTCCTTTACACCAATAAGGAAATCATCAAAACAGAAAATTAATGAGGACATATGTCCTAAATAATACATTAGATGAGATGGGTCTCTGATAACTTCAGGATATTCCATCCAAATGCAAAAGAATATACTTTCTTCTCAAGAGCACAAGTAGCACTCTCCAGGATAGACCACAACTTGGGTCACAAATCAAATCTTACTCAATTTAATAAAATTGAAATTATATCAAGGAACTATGCTGACCACAAGGACATGTGATTATATATTAATTACAAGAAAAAAACTATAAAAAACACAAACACATGGAAGTTAAAAATACATTTCTAAATAATCAACAGGTTATGAAAGAAATAAAAATAATGCCTAGATACAAATAGCAATGAAAACACGACAACTCAAAACCTATGGGATGCAGCAAAAGCAGTTCTGAGAGGGAAGTTTATAGCAGTACAATCCTACCTCAAGAAACAAGAAAAGCATTAAATAGACAACCTATTTTTATGCCTAAAACAACTGGAGAAAGAAGAACAACAGCACACACACACACACACGCACACACACACACACACACACACACAAATTAGCAGAAGGAAAGAAATCAAAACATCAGAGCAGAAATAACTGAAAAAGAAAGGAAAGAAACTATAGTAAAGATTAATACAACTAAAAACTGATTCTTGGAGAAGATAAAAAAAAATGGACAAAACTTTAGCCAGCTTCATCAAGAAAATAGAGAGAAGAATCAAATCAACAAAATTGGAAATTAAAAAGAAGAAGTTACAACATACAATGCAGAAATACAAAGGATTATGAGATTACTTTGAATAACTATGCAAAATGATAAGATACCAAAAGAGGAACTCCCCAGGTCAGTAGGTGCCCAATATGCTACTGGAGATCAGTGGAGAAATAACTCCAGAAAGAATGAAGCTATGGAGCCAAAGCAAAAACAATATCCAGTTGTGCATGTGACTGGTGATAGAAGCAAGATCCGATGCTGTAAAGAGCAACATTGCATAGGAACCTGGAATGTCAGGCCCATGAATCAAGGCACACTGGAAGTGGTCAAACAAGAGATGACAAGGGTGAACGTCGACATTCTAGGAATCAGTGAACTAAAATGGACTGGAATGGGTGAATTTAACTCAGTTGTCCATTATATCTACTACTGCAGGCAGGAATCCCTCAGAAGAAATGGAGTAGCCATCATGGTCAACAAAAGAGTCTGAAATGCAGTACTTGGATGCAGTCTCAAAAACAACAGAATGATCTCTGTTCACGTCCAAGGCAAACCATCCAATATCACAGTTATCCAAGTCTATGCCCCAACCAGTAATGCTGAAGAAGCTGAAGCTGAACGATTTTATGAAGACCTATAAGACCTTTTAGAACTAACACCCAACAAAGATGTCCTTTTCATTATAGGGGACTGGAATGCTAAAGTATGCAGTCAAGAAATACCTGGAGTAACAGGCAAATTTGGCCTTGGAAAGTGGAATGAAGCAGGGCAAAGACTAATAGAGTTTTAGCAAGAAAATGCACAGGTCATAGCAAACACCCTCTTCCAACAACACAAAAGAAGACCCTACACATGGACATCACCAGATGATCAACACCAAAATCAGCTTGATTATATTCTTTGCAGCCAAAGATGGAGAAGCTCTGTATAGTCAACAAAAACAAGACCAGGAGCTCAGATCATGAACCACTTATTACCAAATTCAGACTGAAATTGAAGAACATAGGGAAAACCGCTAGACCATTCAGGTATGACCTAAATGAAATCCCTTATGATTATACGTGGAAGTGAGAAATAGATTTAAGGGCCTAGATCTGATAAATAGAGTGCCTGATGAACTATGTAATGAGATTCATGACATTGTATGAGAGACAGGGATCAAGACCATCCCCATGGAAAAGGAATGCAAAAGAGCAAAATGGCTGTCTGGGAGGCCTTACAAATAGCTGTGAAAAGAAGAGAGGCGAAAAGCAGAGGAGAAAAGGAAAGATATAAGCATCTGAAAGCAAAGTTCAAAAGAATACCAAGAAGAGATAAGAAAGCCTTCTTCAGTGATCAATGCAAAGAAATAGAGGAAAAGAACAGAATGGGAAAGACTAGAGATGTCGTCAAGAAAATTAGAGATACCAAGGGAATATTTCATGCAAAGATGGGCTCAAGAAAGGACAAAAATGGTATAGATCTAACAGAAGCAGAAGATATTAAGAGGAGGTGGCAAGAATACACGGAAGAACTGTACAAAAAGATCTTCATGACCCAGATAATCATGATGGTGTGATCACTCATCTAGAGCCAGACATCTTGGAATGTGAAGTCAAGTGGGCCTTAGAGAGCATCACCACGAACAAAGCTAGTGGAGGTGATGGAATTCCAATGAAGCTGTTTCAAATTCTGAAAGATGATGCTGTGAAACTGCTGCACTCAATATGTCAGCAACTTTGGAAAACTCAGCAGTGGCCACAAAATTGGAAAAGGGCAATTTTCATTCCAATCCCAAAGAAAGGAAATGCCAAAGAATGCTCAAATTACTGCACAATTGCACTCATCTCACATGCTAGTAAAGTGATGCTCAAAATTCTCCAAGCCAGGCTTCAGCAATACGTGAACCATGAACTTCCAGATGTTCAAGCTGGTTTTACAAAAGGCAGAGGAACCAGAGATCAAATTGCCAACATCTGTTCCATCATGGAAAAAGCAAGAGAGTTCCAGAAAAAAACATGTATTTCTAATTTATTGACTATGCCAAAGCCTTTGACTGTTTGGTTCACAATAAACTGTGGGAAATTCTGAAAGAGATGGGAATACCAGACCACCTAACCTGCCTCTTGAGAAATCTGTATGCAGGTCAGGAAGCAACATTGAGAACCTGACATGGAACAACAGACTGGTTCCAAATAGGAAAAGGAGTATGTCAAGGCTGTATATTGTTACCCTGCTTATTTAACTTCTACGCAGAGTACATCATGAGAAACGCTGGACTGGAAGAAACACAAGCTGGAATCAAGATTGCTGGGGGAAATATCAATAACCTCAGATGTGCAGATGACACCACCTTTATGGCAGAAAGTGAAGAGGAACTAAAAAACCTCTTGATGAAAGTGAAAGTGGATAGTGAAAAAGTTGGCCTACAGTTCAACACTCAGAAAATGAAGATCATGGCATCCAGTCCATCACTTCATGGGAAAAAGATGGGGGAACAGTGAAAGCAGTATCAAACTTGATTTTTTTGAGCTCCAAAATCACTGCAGATGGTGACTGCAGCCATGAAATGAAAAGACGCTTACTCCTTGGAAGAAAAGTTATGACCAAACTAGATAGTATATTCAAAAGCAGAGACATTACTTTGCCGACTAAGGTTCATCTAGTCAAGGCTATGGTTTTTCCTGTGGTAATGTATGGATGTGAGAGTTGGACTGTTAAGAAGGCTGAGTGCCAAAGAATTGATGCTTTTGAACTGTGGTGTTGGAGAAGACTCTTGAGAGTCCCTTGGACTGCAAGGAGATCCAACCAGTCCATTCTGAAGGAGATCAACCCTGGGATTTCTTTCAAAGGAATGATGCTAAAGCTGAAACTCCAGTACTTTGGCCACCTCATGAGAAGACTCATTGGAAAAGACTCTGATGCTGTGAGGGATTGGGAGCAGGAGGAGAAGGGGACGACAGAGGATGAGATGGCTGGATGGCATCATGGACTCAATGGTCGTCAATCTGAGTGAACTCTGAGAGACAGTAATGGACAGGGAGTCCTGGCGTGTTGCGATGCATGGGGTCGCAAAGAATCAGACACGACTGAGCGACTGAACAACTAATGAACAACTATATGGCTCATTGGAAAAAGACCCTGATGCTGGGAGGTATTGGGAGCAGTAAGAGAAGGGGATGACAGAAGATGAGATGGCTGAATGGCATCACAGACTCGATGAACATTAGTTTAGGTAAACTCCAGGGGTTGGTGATGAACAGGGAAGCCTGGCTTGCCACAATTTATGGGGTCACAAAGAGTCGGACGGGACTGAGGGACTGAAGTGAACTGAATGCGGCAATAAAATGGATAACCTGAGACAAAAGAGGTTCTTAAAAATGTTCAATCTTTCAGACTGAACAAGGAAGAAATAGAACTTATGAACAACCCAATTCAGTTCAGTTCAGTCTCTCAGTAGTGCTCGATTCTTTGTATTCCATGGACTGTAGCACATTATCTATCTTCACCATCCATCACCAAATCCCTACCTGACCAAACTCATGTCCACTGAGTCAGGGATGCTATCCAACCATTTCATCCTCTGTCATGCCATTCTGCTACTGTCTTCAATCTTTCCCTAAATCAGGGTCTTTTCCAATGAACCAGTTCTTTGCATCAGGTGACCAAATTATTGGAGCTTCAGCATCAGTCCTTCCAATGAAAATTCAGGACTGATTTCCTTTAGGGTTGACTGGTTGGATCTCCTTACAATCCAAGGGACTCTCAAGAGTCTTCACCAACACCACAGTTCAAAGCATAAATTATTTGGTGTTCAGCTTTCTTTATATTCCAATTCTCACATCCAAACATGACTACTGGAAAAACCATAGCTTTGACTATATGGACCTTTGTCAGCAAAGTAGTCTCTGCTTTATAATAAGTTGTTTAGGATTTTCATGGCTTTTCTTCCAAGGAGCAAGAATCTTTGAATATCATGGCTACAGTCATGATATGCAGTGATTTTGGAGCCCAAGAAAATAAACTCTGTCACTGTTTTCACTGTTTCCCCATCTATTTGCCATGAAGTGATGAGGCTAGATGACAGGATATTTGTTTTTAGAATATTTAGTTTTAAGTCAACTTTTTCACTCTCCTCTTTCACTTTCATCAAAGGTCATTTTGCCTTTCTCTTTCTGCCATAAGGGGGATGTTATCTGCATACTTGAGATTATTTACAATTCTTCCGGCAATTTTGATTCAAGCTTGTGCTTCATCTAGCCCAGCATTTCAGATGATGTACACTTTTCAGTTCAGTTCAGTTCACTTCAGTTCAGTTCAGTCACTCAGTCGTGTCTGACTCTTTGCAACCCCATGAATTGCAGCACGCCAGGCTTTCCTGTCCATCACCAGCTCCTGGATTTCACTCACACTCACGTCCATCGAGTCAGTGATGCCATCCAGCCATCTCATCCTCGGTCATCCCCTTCTCCTCCTGCCACCATTCCCTCCCAGCATCAGAGTTTTTTCCAATGAGTCAACTCTTCACATGAGGTGGCCAGAGTACTGGAGTTTCAGCTTTAGCATCATTCCTTCCAAAGAAATCTCAGGGCTGATCTCCTTCAGAATGGACTGGTTGGATCTCCGTTCAGCCCAAGGGACTCTCAAGAGTCTTCTCCAACACCACAGTTCAAAAGCATCAATTCTTCGGTGCTCAGCCTTCTTCACAATCAAACTCTCACATCCATATATGACCACAGGAAAAAACCATAGCCTTGACTAGATGGACCTTAGTCGGCAAAGTAATGTCTCTGCTTTTGAATATACTATCTAGTTTGGTCATAACTTTTCTTCCAAGGAGTAAGCGTCTTTTCATTTCATGGCTGCAGTCACCATCTGCAGTGATTTTGGAGCCCAAAAAATCAAGTCTGACACTGCTTTCACTGTTTCCCCATCTATTTCCCATGAAGTGATGGGAATGGATGCCATGACCTTCATTTTCTGAATGTTGAACTGTAGGCCAACTTTTTCACTCTCCACTTTCACTTTCATAAAGAGGTTTTTTAGTTCCTCTTCACTTTCTGCCATAAGGGTGGTGTCATCTGCATATCTGAGGTTACTGATATTTCCCCCAGCAATCTTGATTCCAGCTTGTGTTTCTTCCAGTCCAGTGTTTCTCATTATGTACTCCTCATAGAAGTTAAATAAGCAGGATGGCAATATATAGCCTTGATGAACTCCTTTTCCTATTTGGAACCACTCTGTTGTTCTATGTCCAGTTCTAACTGTTGCTTCCTGACCTGCATACAGATTTCTCAAGAGGCAGGTCAGGTGGGCTGGTATTCCCATCTCTCTCAGAATTTTCCACAGTTTTTGTGAACCACACAGTCAAAGGCTATGACATAGTCAAGAAAGCAGAATAGATGTTTTTTTCTGAAACTCTCTTGCTTTTTCCATGATCCAGTGGATGTTACTTATTTGATCCCTGGTCCTCTGCCTCTTCTAAAACCAGCTTGAACATCAGGGAGTTCATGGTTCATGTATAGCTGAAGCCTGGCTTGGAGATTGAGCATTACTTTACTAGCATGTGAGATGAGTGCAATTGTGTGGTAGCTTGAACATTCTTTGGCATTGCCTTTCTTTGGAATTGGAATGAAAACTGAACTTTTCCAGTCCTGTGGCCACTGCTGAGTTTTCCAAATTTGCTGGCTTATTGAGTGCAGCACCTTCGCAGCATCATCTTTCAGGATTTGAAACAGCTCAACTGGGATTCCATCACTTCCACTAGCTTTGTTCGTATTGATGCTTTCCAAGGCCCTCTTGACTTTACATTCCAAGATGTCTGGCTCTAGATTAGTGATCACACCATCATGATTATCTGTGTCGTGAAGAAATTTTTTGTATAGTTCTTCTGTGTATTCTTGCCACCTCTTTTTAATATCTTCTGCTTCTGTTAGGTCCAGACATGAGTTAAATAAGCAGAGTGACACTCTACAGTCTTGACGTACTCCTTTACCAATTCAGAACCATCTTTGTTCTGTGACCAGTTCGAACTGTTGTTTTTGCCCTGCATACAGACTTCTCAGGAGGCAGTTAAGATTTTTTGATATTCCTATCTCTTGGAGAATTTTCCACTGTTTGTTGTGGCCCATACAGTCAAAGGCTTTACCCTAATCAGTAAAGCAGAAATATATATATATTTTTTCTGGAACTCTCTTGCTTTTTTGATGATCCAGTGGATGTTGACAATTTGATCTCTGGTTCCTCTGCCTTTTCTAACTCCAGCTTGAACATCTGGAAATTCATAGTTCGCATACTGTTGAAGACTGGCTTGGAGAATTTTGAGCATTAATTTGCTAGCATGTGAGATGAGAGTAATTGTGTAGTAGTTTGAACATTCTTCGGCATTGCCCTTCTTTGAGATTGGAACGAAAACTGACCTTTTCCAGTGCTGTATCCACTGCTGAGTTTTCCAAATTTGCTAGCATATTGAGTGCAGAAGTTTCATGGCACCATCTTTTAGGATCTGAAATAGCTAAACTAGAATTCCATCATCTCCACTGGCTTTGTTCATAATGAAGCTTCCTAGGGCCCACTTGACTACACATTACAGGATATTTGGCTTTAGGTGAGTGATCAAAGCTTCATGATTATCTTGGTCATTAAGATATTTTTTGATTAGTTCTGTGTATCCTTGCCACCTCTTCTTCTGCTTCTGTTACATCCATACAATTTCTGTCACTTATTGTGTCCATGTCTGCATTAAATGTCCCCTTCTTATCTGTAATTTTCTTGAAGAAATATCTATTTTTTCCATTCTATTGTTTTCCTGTAATTTTTTTCCCATTGATCACTGCAGAAGGCTTTATCTTTCCTTGTTCTTTGGAACTCTATATTCAGATGGATCTATCTTTCCTTTTCTCCTTGCTTTGCCTTTAGCTTTTCTTATTTTCTCAGCTATTTGTAAGGCCTGCTTAGACAATTATTTTGCTGTTTTGCATTTCTTTGTCTTAGGGATGGTATTGATCCCTGCCTCCTGTACAATGTCCCAAACCTCCACTCATAGTTCTATAGACACTTGGTCTATCAGATCTATCCCCTTGAATCTGTTTGTCACTTCCACTGTACAAATGTAAGGGATTTGATTTAGGTCATACGTGAATGGTCTAGTGGTTTTTCCTACTTCAATTTAAGTTTGAATTTTGCAATGAGTTCATGGTTTGAGCCACAGTCAGCCCCCAGCCTTGTTTTTGCTAACTATGTAGAGCTTCTCCATTTTTGCTGCAAAGATTATAATCGATCTGATTTCAAAATTGACCATCCAGTGATGTCCATGTGCAGAGTCTTCTCTTGTGTTGTTGTGAGGTGTTTTCTATTACCAGTGCATTCTTTTGACAAAACTATGTTAGACTTTGCCCTGCTTCATTTTATACTCCAAGAGCAAACTTGCCTGTTATTCCAGGCAACTCTTGACTCCCTACTTTTGCATCCCAGTTCCCTATGATGAAAAGCACATCTTTTTTGGTGTTAGTTCTAGAAGGCCTTGGAGGTCATCAGAGAACTGTTCAGCCCTAGCTTCTTTGGCATTAGAGTTGGGTCATAGACTTGGATTACCATGATATTGAATGGTTTGTCTTGGAAACAAACAGAAATCATTCTGTCATTTTTGAAATTGCACCCAAGTACTGCATTTTGGTCTCTTGTTGACTATGATGGCTACTCCATCTCCATTTCTTTTAAGAAATTTTTCCCTACAGTAGTAGATATAATGGTCATCTGAATTAAATTCTCCCATTCCATTTCATTTTACTTCACTGATTCCTGAAATGTTGGTGTTCACTCTTGTCATGTCCTGTTTGAACACTTCCAATTTACCATAATTCGGGGACCTAACATTCCATGTTCCTATGCAATATTGTTCTATACAACATTTGGCTTCACTTCCATCTCCAGTCATACCGAACAAAGCTATCAGGGTAGAATCAACATAATCACATAGGTTCTTTTTAAAATTTTTACTGAAATATAGTTGTAATAGTGTGTATATTTTGGAGGAGGAAATGGCAACACACTCCAGTGTTCTTGCCTGGAGAATCCTAGGGACGGCGGAACCTGGTGGGCTGCCATCTATGGGGTCGCACGGAGTTGGACACCACTGAAGCAACTTAGCTGCAGCAGCAGCAGCAGCAGTGTGTATATTTTAGCCCCAGACTTCTAGTTTATTCCTCCCTGACTCTTCCCGATCACATGGATTCTTAAAAGCAGGACTCATATAGTGTGAGAGGAAAATCTGTCTATGGAGGAATAGTCAGAGACAGGAAATATTACTTGTTTTGACGGTAGCAGGAAGCCAAGGAACTCAAATAAATGGCTTCTTAAAAGCTGAAAAGACAAGAAAATGGATGCTCCCTCTGAGCCCCCAGAGGAAACACAGACCTACTGATACATGATAGTTTATTAAAATCTGTACTGGATTTCTATAGAACTCAAAGGTAATATAGTTGTGTCAAGTCACTGTTTATAGTAATGTTATGGATACAATATAAAATCAATACATCATTGAATTCCAGTTCACTGATACTTTGTCTTTATCTCCTCAGGTGAGAGCATTAGTAATTGTCATGTAAAGTGCACTAGTAATTATCTCTAGCCACTTCAAGTGAATTGTTGGTGATGTATTCCTAGGAACAGGTTCATTCTTAGTCTTTCAATCTGAGGATGTGTAGGACTATTTCCAGTAAAACTATTTTAATTGGTTTCTCTTAATAGAATATATTAAAGAAAATAATTGAAATGCAAGTAGTATATTTAGGGAGTGATTCTGGAAAACACCATTGGAGAGAACATAGATAGTACAAAGAAGGGAATAAAACAAATAAATACATTGCCATAGTTTTCTCTTTCTGACATGTATATTAATGCATATATATATACGAAATTTCGAAAGATGGTACTGATGAATCTACTTGCAGGAAGCAATGGAGATGCTAACAGAAAACAGACTTGTTGACCTGAGGGAATGGGGGCCTAGGAGAGTCAGATGAATGGAGAGAGTGGTTGGAAACATATGTGCTACCATATATAAAATAGATAGCCAGGGGGAATTTGCTGTATGACTCAGGAAGCTTAAACCAGGACTCTGTGACAACACAGAGTGGTGGAATAGAGTGGTAGGTGGAAGGGAGGTTCAAGAGGGAGGGTACATATGTGTATCTATGGCTGATTCATAGCAGATTGATGCACAGCAGAAACCAACACTATATTGTAAAGCACGTATCCTTCAATTAAAAATAAATTTTTAAAAATGTACATTACCATATGAGTACCTGGTATAAAAAAATGAGAGAAGAGAAGAACAAGCACTTGAGAATCAACCCAGTCAGGGAAAAAGGGAGATGGGGATAATGATTCAAGTAGTCCTATCAGCTACTAGTTAAGGGATCCTGAAGACAATTGATTCACCACGGCTTTAGCCCAACTATGCACAAGACAGAGCAGGCTCTGCTGGTCAGTGACAACTCTGAGGCAAAGAATCAGAGGTGTTGGTGGTGGGAATTTGTGTCAGAGTTCAGGGAGATGGTAAAGGCTGATGGGACAGGGGCGAATCACTTACAGTATCTGCTGTTATCATTGATTCACATTTGTTTCACTATCAATATGTCTATTGCAGTTGTTATATCCTTGCCTTTTGCTACTCTATACTTCATACTTTTTAAAAATATATTATCTAGCTCATTTAATTAATTAGTAGTCATTTTCACTGATTCCACTTTCTTATTCTTCTTCACTAATTATGTTACTTGTGATCTCAAAAGTGTTTTATTTGATATCAATTCTTTATCATTTCTTTATTGTTCTACTCAAAGTTTTATAATTTGGCTCAAAATCTCCTCAGGATTTCACTCCACTTTTTACATACTACTTTTGCTTCAAGTACATCTGAATACACATGCATTTTCACAAGCATTAGATGTTAATAATATGTCATTTAACATATTTGCCTGGTCACATATTCTATTGTTCCCATACTACTTCTCTTTGTACTGAATTGTATCCCAGAGTTTTTCTCCCTTTCCCAAATATATTACAAGCTTTCATTCCTCCATATCTTTGCTCCTACAACTTTTTATGACTTTATTCAACTAATTTTTCATTGCCCAATCCAACTATTAAGTCTTTTGTGATCATTTCCTAAGTAATGAGATAAAATAAATTATTCCCACATCAGCACTTCATAATATTGCTTATTCTTCTATATATTTGACTCATATTAATGCTATTACCTCTTAGACCTGCCAATAAACTGTCAGCTTTCCAGGTCATGCACCTACCTAAGTGCTTTAGATATAGTAGATGTCTAATAAATCTCTTGGGTAACAGTCAATTATAATCAAACTAGTCTACAAGATGAAATGAAAATCTATATTAGAGGATATAATTGTTGTTTGATAAGAGTAATATCCAGTCAATCACTATCAGGATTAATGAATATCTATCTAGTAATATTTTGAAACATGCTTCCAAAGACAACACAATAAAATAAATTTTAGAATGACCATTTTATCATGACATAATCCCCCTTTTCTTCCTTATTTGAGGCACTGCATGGAATAATATGCTTACCATGCTTTCTAGATATAGATTTATCTTCACTGTCTCAGTTAGCATTATGATCTCAGGCTCACAAAGTATCAATTTTATGATTATGGGATTATCATAGCATAGTTTTGGGCTAATGAGCCTATTTTACAAGGAGTATTAAAATATAGGAAATAAATATCATAGAAACAGAAGATCCATTTGTCCTATATTGTACTGCATTTTTTAAAACTATTTCCTGATAGGACATTAGAGTGACTTCATAAAAATACATCTGAATTGAGCTTTTTTAGATGAATCTTTGAGGAATTCAAGTCTAAGTCAACAGGTATTATATGGTGCTATATCTTCAATAGCAGATGTGTGTGCCTGCATGCTAAGTTGCTTCAGTCATGTCCAACTCTATAAGAACATATGGACTGTAGCCCTCAGGCTCCTCTGTCCATGGGATTCTCTAGGCAAGAATACTCGTGGGTTGCCATTCCTTCTTTCAGAGGATCTTCTTGACCCAAGGATCAAACCCTCATCTCATGTCTTCTGCATTGGCAGGTAGGTTCTTTACCGCTAGGACCACTTGGGATGCCCCAATAGTAGAATAAATGTCTCTTAAATTAGGAGTATGTACTGTTCACTATCAATGCATAAGACTGACTCACTTGGATAATTTTTTACGACTTTTCTTCCAAACTGAACTAGAGTTCCATTTTAAAGGAAGGGTAGTTTCACGAGGGCACGACAGGGTTCCCTCAAGGCTGGAGATCTATCTGCCACTGGATATTTTGTCCACTCCTATGCCAGTGGACAGGCTAACAAGGAAAAAAGGAGTTAGTACTCTAGCAGAAGTTGTAACCCGAGAAAGTCCAGGAGAGTAATTTAGTAGCTAAGTTATGTCCAAATCTTTTGCCTCCCCATGGAAACCCACCAGGAGCCTCTGTCCATGGGATTTTCCAGGCAAGAATTTTGGAGTGGATTGACATTTTCTTCTCCAGAGGATCTTCCAGGCCAAGAAATCAAACCCACAGCTCATGCATTGGTGGGCCGATTCTGTACCATTGATTGAACATTAGATTGAGGTGAGAGTGTTGCTGCTATGCTATTGGGAGTGGGGGATGCAGGGAGTGTCTCTGAAATCAGGATACACAGAAGTTCTGATTTATTCATTCAAGTCCAGTGACAAATTTAGGTGAAATTTTTCAGCAAATATGATCTGAAAGGGAGAGCAACCAGGATGAAGATCTGAGTTATCCCACCATGGGTGAAGATTTGGTCCCTTAGATCAGCAAAATTATTGCCTGAGAGTGAGTAACACATAGAATAGCCAGTAAAAGAATATTATGAACAGTGATTATACTTTGGGGTCGATTGCTGCAGCAAAAACAATAGTGACTTGAAGAAAATAAAGAGAACTTTAGATAAGTACAAATAATATAAAAGCAATAGTATCACCTATTAATATCTTGGAGATTAAAATTTTGGCAACAACAAAATTATCAAGAGTGTATACCTTTTCCTTTTTATGATGCCAAATTTCTTGGCAGTTAGATTAGGTTACAGGGTTACAGACAATGGGATGTGAATAAAAATTATGTAGACCTGGTCCTTAATAGTATTCCATGAATTTATTCAGATTTTCTCACCCTGAGATTATTACCTGAAAGCCACAAGTTTCTAAATTCAGAGTCCCCAAGTAGAGGAAGATTCCCTGAATCCATCATTTTATTGAGTCAATAACAAATATTACTATAATAAGCCACTAAAAATTCAGGATTAAATTTGCTACCCCAATGTAGCATAGCATAATTTCATTAAAAAGGAGACTAAATTCACTAAAAGAAGGAGAAGGAAGAAAAAGATGAGGAGTAAGAGAAGAAATATTTCAATAGATAGACATTAGAATGAGCACGTTAGAAAATTTAAGTAGGCAATATAAACTTGACCTAAGAAACTCTCTCAAACTGAAATGCAAAAGGACAAATGTATGTGATGTAGAGTTATGATATATAGATAATGAACCCAGAGTTTCCAACAATGTCTAATAGATATTTAGGAGAAAGGATGAATTAAAAAGTCTATAACAACCTAAAGAAAAAAAAATCTGTCCTGAAGGCTGCCTCAAGTCTTCAAATACAGAATGATCACAGAAAGACAAATACACTGTATCTTAACCAGTTGGCTATTCCTGAGATGAAGTTCATTTAGATTTCAGGAAGCAATTGCTCAATTTAACAACATATCAAAAACTGACAACCATGCAAAGAGACAGTGTCTATCAGAAGAGAAGGCATGTAAACACTGTTATATTTGAAATGAATAACCTCAGTTGTAAAGAATCCACCTGCCAATTCAGGAGATGCAAGTTCGATCCTTGGGTCAGAAAGATCCCCTGGAGAAGGAAATAGCAACCCATTCCAGTATTCTTGAGTGAGAAATCTCACGGACAGAAGAGTTTGAAAGGCTACAGTCTATGAGGCTGCGAAAGAGTTGAACACAACTTAATGACTAAACAATAACAACAACCAGCAAGGAAATAGTGTTATAGCACAGGGAACTCTGCTCAGTGTTAGGTGGCAGCCTGGATGGAAGGGGAGTTTGTGGGAGAATGGAAACCTGTATAAGTGTGACTGAGTCCTTTCACTGTTCACCTGAAACTACCACAACATTGTTAACTGGCTATACCCCAATATAAAATAAAAACTTTTAAAAAGAAAACAATGGAATAAACAGAGGAAAGAAGCAGGAACGAGGCCATGTGGTCACTGAACAATAAAGAGAGCACAGAGATCCTGTGAGATTTGTATTGCACTTAAGTTCTGACTATACTATGCTTTTTGCCCTTACATCAACACAGATTTCATCATTGCCTCAAATTTTCTGTTTAAGGTTCTCTGTGGCTTGCAACAAAAGAACAATATCTAGAGTAAACATAACCATTATTTCTAAATTTTATTTATATCTAACTCTTCTGTCTTGCATTCTGTAACTTCTTCAATGCATTTCTCCTTATTTATTACTAATATTTCACCATTTTCTTAGCACATATTTTTTTTCCCATATACTTGCTTTTTGTCTTCCTGAAATGCCTTTTTCTTTTTTTTTGATCTGGAAAATTCATATTTATTCTTTAATACTGAGATGGATTACATACAACTTCGTAACGTTCCCAATGATTTGATGGGTATTTTGTTGTCCTTTCTTTGTGTTTCATGAATACATGTTTATATATATATATTTATTTATATGTAAATATATTTTTATATATGTATCAGTTCAGTTCAGTCACTTGGTCGTGTCCAACTCTTTGCAATCCCATGAATAGCAGCACGCCAGGCCTCCCTGTCCATCACCAACTCCCAGAGTTCACTCAGACTCACGTCCATCGAGTCAGTCATGCCATCCAGCCATCTCATCCTCTGTCTTCCCCTTCTCCTCCTGCCCCCAAACCCTCCCAGCATCGGAGTCTTTTCCAATGAGTCACTCTTCACATGAGGTGGCCAAAGTACTGGAGTTTCAGCTTTAGCATCATTCCTTCCAAAGAAATCCCAGGGCTGATCTCCTTCAGAATGGACTGGTTGGATCTCCTTGCAGTCCAAGGGACTCTCAAGAGTCTTCTCCAATACCACAGTTCAAAAGCATCAATTCTTCGGCACTCAGCCTTCTTCACAGTCCAACTCTCACATCCATCCATGACTACTGGAAAAACCATAGCCTTGACTAGACAGAACTTAGTCGGCAAAGTAATGTCTCTGCTTTAGAATATGCTATCTAGGTTGGTCATGACTTATATACATATAAATATATATATAAAACTTCACTGGGAAGCAATGCATCAGTTTTTTTTTTTTTTTTCTTACATGTCTTTCTTGCTTTAGGTTTTTTACCACAGGGTCCATACCTTGTTCATTTATGTACACCAGTGCTTATTACAATGGAAAGCATACAGTACTTGCTCACTAAAGGTGGAATCAAAGAGATGGCCCAGATTGCTTTCAATAGCAAAATAAATTGTTGACTTTCAGCTATTTTATTCTATGACACACTGATCACAAAATATCACATCTGAGAATGGTGTGATTTGATTTCATAAGACTGCTGAAATAATAAGATGCTTTTACTTTAATTTTGCTTTTATTTTTAATTCACTTAGGTTGATTCTGTATGAAAACTTCAGAATTTGAGGTCAGGATTCCTGAACAGACCATTAATTCAACAACAAATAAGGCATATGACAGCCCTCAAGGCAGTTCAGAAGCTTCTAGTCTCACCAACTGCTTCTAGTAGAGTCTGCCAAGTAGTTTGACACTGTGGAAAGAGCAATTTTTCCCCATATGACATCTGTGATTTCAGGTGTGCTAGATCAGTGGCCCCCAACCTTTTTGGCACCAGGAGCCAATTTCATGGAAGACAGTTTTTCCACAAACCAGAGGTGAGGAGGATGGCTTCAGGATGACTCAAGCACATTACGCTTATTGTGCACTTTATTTCTAATAAATGCTGCCACTAATCTGATAGGAGGTACCTGTCCACAACCTGGAGGTTGGGGACCCGTGGGCTAGAGTGTTCTTTTGCACTCAACTAGGGACAAAGATAGGCACTTTACTGTTTTCTTCAATATTGGGATGGAAAACGCATTAGTTAGTCTTCATGTTTTTTTGTTTTTTCCCACTCATAACGTCTGGTTGCAATTACTACATGCAAATAATAAGAGAAAATTATAGATGGCACATGTATCCATTTTTCAAAAGGCCAAAGGGCACTGTCTGTTTTTGCATTTCATAGCAAATATGATCTGTAGTAGAGGTTTTTCTCCAGTTAAGAGCTTAGGGAAATGTAAGCTAACCACACACACACACACACACACACACACAAATGTAAACTTTTAGGTTTGAATTTTACATTATGTGTTCAGAATAAAAATAAATATTTTCTAAAATTATGCGGTAGTATCACTTAAAATATTATATTTGTCCTAAAATTAAAAGGCTGATTAAAAATTAATATAAGATGATTCATTTTGCCTGAAATATGCAATATTTTGTTTAAAGTATTTTGTAGCTCTCTCAGAGTATTTCTAGAATATTGCTTCAAATATGAATATATAGGCCTAAATATACAGGCCGACAAATTTAACCAGCTATTTTGAATTGAACTTTCCAAACAGACTGCTCAGCTATTTATAGTCTGATGTTAAAGAAAAGAGAGCAGAATTATGATGAAAACTGTTGCATTAAATGGTTGACCTCTAAGATGAAAATTGCTTTCCATGCTTCTCCTTTCACTCATCAAGCCAGGGACAATGCTCAATTTATCAAAGAGGAGGAAGTTTCATTATATTACTTTATTATTATTATTATTTTTTTTTAGAAATGAAAATTCACCTTTTTCAGTGCACAGTTTTATGCCATGGGCTTACACATACATTCATGTAACCACTAACAGAATCAAAATACAGAATAGTTAAATCACTTTAAAAATCCATCCATGCCCTTGAAGTCAAACCTTCAGTTCAGTTCAGTTCAGTTCAGTCGCTCAGTCGTATCTGACTCTTTGCAACCCCGTGAATCACAGCACACCAGGCCTCCCTGTCCATCACCAACTCCCAGATTGCACTCAGACTCATGTCCATCGAGTCAGTGATGCCATCCAGCCATCTCATCCTCTGTCTTCCCCTTCTCCTCCTGCCCCCAATCCCTCCCAGATCAGAGTCTTTTCCAGCGAGTCAACTCTTCGCATGAGGTGGCAGAAGTACTGGAGCTTCAGCTTTAGCATCATTAACTCCACCCTAACCTATACAAATCTCAGATCTGTGTTCTATTCCTATATTTCTCTCTTCAGAATGTAATATAAATGAAATTTAGTACGTATCTTTTCCATTCTGCCTTCTTGTGTGTGTGTGTATGTGTGTGTGTGTATGTGTGTGTGTGTATGAATCACTCAGTTGTGTCCGACTCTTTGCGACTGCATGGAGTGTAGCCTGCCAGGCTCCTCTGTCTGTGGGATTTCCCAAACAAGAATACTGGCAATCCAAGTCTCTTGCATTGGAGACGATTTTTTACCACGTTACTATTTCATTTTATGGATACATCAAAATGTATCTGTTCACTATTTGATGGATACTTAGGCTATTTCTAGTTTTGAGTAGTTATGAGTAAAACCACTATAAAGATTCACCTAGAGGATATTGTATGAATTAAAGTGTTAATTTCTCTTTGGTAAATACTTAGGCCTAAGAGTGTTCAGTGGTATTGTTTAACTTTTTAACAAACTGACAAACTTTCTAGGCATGCATCAGCAGGCCTCTTGCCTGTTCCGGATCCTTCTGGCAAGCACTCAGCGAAGGTTTGTGAAGAACTTGTGACTGAATGAAATATCTGTATGCCTGTGGCTTTCAGGAGTTCCATTCTCTCTTATGCTAACCTGCACTCTATCTTTATGTATCTGTGTTTGTCGCTCAGTCGTGTCCAAGTCTTTGTGACCCCATGGACCATACCCATCAGGCTCCTCTGTCAATGGTATTCTCCAGGCACAAATACTGGAGTGGAATGCTATTCCTTTCTCTAGGGAAACTTCCTGACTCAGGGATTGGACTCAAGTTTCCTGCATTGCAGGCAAATTCTTTACCAAAATGTAATTAAATTATTACTGCTATTTATAGCACCTGGCATATTTTCTTTCACACTCTGTCACAGGTAATGTGGGTCACAGGTCCTAACTCTTACAGCAAAGTCCTATTGCTCTTTAGATTTCAGGTCTACATTATTGCCATGAAACACTAGCTTTCTGATGGGTTTAAGAAAGCTTGTGATTTTGTAGCTTTTTTTTTTTCCTTCCTTCTTCTTGTTAGAATGAAAACACTATTTCTTCTAGTTTTCTTGTTCTAGATGGGAGCTTAGCTAAGCTGAGCTTTTAATGAGACAAAATTATAATTTCTGATGTTCTTAAGCACATTTAAATGAACAATCTTTAGGTTAGTGAGCTCCCCAATTAAGGGGGCACATTGGTGAAAATGCCTTGAATATCTTAAATGCAGATTCACTTATCTGGAGTTGAAGTTTTACAAAACATAATATAATGCATAAAATAACTATTATGATCATTGTATATTCAAATAATGAAGACAGCTGCATAAAAAAGTGGAGACATTTTCATTTAATTAGGCACTAGGATTTGTTTCAAAAAGCTAGTGAGAAAATCCATCCTCACAGAGGACTTTTTGCCTCATTGTCATTTTATCAGTTATGTATCATTATGGATTTTCTCATTCCTTTTCATATTGTTTGCTTAACTCAGCATCAAAACTCTGCTTGTGAACTTTTGCATGTTCCTTAAGACCAAAGTATTTTCTTTTGAAACCCTGCCCATTTCATCTTTGGAAGCAGTCATATTGCTGCTTTTGATTGTAAACCATTTTGTACAAACATGTTATAAAAGCAGATATCATTTGTTACCTAGGCTTTGTTTCTATCTGCACTTTTTTTTTAGTCACAGAACTCTAGTTTTATTCAGGTTTGACTTTTCCTCATATACTTCTATTTATCACTTCTTAGTAAATTCTAATCTTTTTACTTGGGAATGTGAGAGTTTCCACAATCTAATTTCATCTCAGCTTTACGGCTGCATCTTTTCTCTCCCTCATTCAAACACCAAAAGTTTTGTGTTGAATTAATCTTAGAAATGCTGAAATACAAAATAGAAATCCAAATTAGAAACAATCAAGATGTCCTTTCATAGGTGAGTGGATAAACAAGCAGTGTTATATTCATATAATAGAGTGTTTTAATGTTAAATTATCAAACCACAGAAAGAGAAGAAGCTTCAATGCGTATTTCCAAATTGGGGAAAAAAACAAACAAACACCAAAGCAGTCTGAAGAGGATATGTAAATTTGATTCCAACACACACACATAACATTCTGGAAAAGGCAAAACTATAGAAACTATAGAAAATTATAGAAAAACCATTGGGTGGGAAAAGCTGAGAGGGATGAAGTGAGGGCTTTATAAAGCCCTTCGTAGCACTTCATAAAGCAGTTGGACTGTTCTGCAAGACACTATAATGGTGAATAATTTTTATATATTCTTCAGAACCCATTTGATGTGCACCAGGTGTGGACCCTTGGACTGCAAGGAGATTCACCCAGTCCACCCTAAAGGAGATCAGTCCTGGGTGTTCATTGGAAGGACTAATGTTGAAGCTGAAACTCCAATACTTTGTCCACCTGATGAGAAGAGCTGACTCATTGGAAAAGACCTGATGCTGGGAAAGATTGAGGGCAGGAGGAGAAGGGGATGCCAGAGGATGAGATGGTTAGATGGCATCACAGACTCAATGGACATGGGTTTGGGTGGACTCTGGGAGTTGGTGATGGACAGGGAGGCCTGGTGTGCTCTGGTTCATGGGGTCACAGAGTTGGACACGACTGAGCAACTGAACTGAAGGTGTGAACCCTAAAGTAAACTATGGACCTTGTACTGTGTTTGATGGTTCAGTAGAGTCTGACTCTTGGCTATCAGATGGACTGTTGCCCTCCAGGCTTCTTGGGGATTCTCCCCACAAGAATACTGGAGTGGGTTGCCATGGCCTCCTCTAGGGGATCTTCCAAACCCAGGGGTAGAATCCATATCTTCCACATTGCAGGTATATTCTTTACAATCTGAACCACCAGGGAAGCCCAAACTATGGACCTTAGTTAATAAAAATATGTCAATATTTCTTCATCAATTAAAGCAAAGGTACTACACTAATGAAAGATGAGTCTCCTTTGTGGCTCAGACTTTAAAGAATCTGCCTACAAGGCAGGAAACTGAGGTTCAGTCCTTAGTTGGAAAGATCCAGCATTCTTGCCTGAAAAATTCCATGGACAGAAAAGTCTGGCAGTCCATAGGGCTGCAGAAAATCAGACAACTGAGCAATTGAGCACAGAACACAATAAAATATATTAGTAATAGTGGAAACTATGGGAGGTATATAAAAACCCTATACTTTTTCCTAATTTTTCTGTAAATCTAAAACTGCTCTAAATGGAAGTGTATTTTTAAATTTATATACAGCAGTTTATAGGATATTAGTATCTTGAGTACCATGAAAATTACTTAGATAATGATTTGAAGAAAAATATTTTAGGTATCCTAGAGAGAAGTAGATCGGAAAAGGCAATGGCAACCCACTCAACCACTCTTGCCTGGCAAATCCCATGGATGGAGGAGCCTGGTATGCTGCAGTCCATGGGATCACAAAGAGTCAGACACCACTGAGTGACTTCACTTACACTTTTCACTCTCATGCATTGGAGAAGGAAATGGCAACCCACTCCAGTGTTCTTGCCTGGAAAATCCCAGGGATGGTGGAGCCTGGTGAGCTGCTGCCTATGGGGTCGCACAGAATCAGACACAGCTGTAGTGACTTAGCAACAGCAACAGAGAGAAGTAGATAGGTTGACTGGCCACAACACTGGTTTGTGAATTCAGAAGTAAGTCATGAATTGTAAAGAAAGACAAGGTTATAGGTAAAGCTACATATGTTGCCAGGGTAAAGGTTTGCTTTTTGTAAAATTTGATTCTCCATGCCCATTAGTCAAAATGAAATGGATTATGAGACAGAAAGCCAAACAACTGTCTTGTTGGGCTCCTTTGTATATGTATATGTATATATGTATATGTATATGTATATATGTATATGTATATGTATATGTATATATATGTTCTGGATTCAATCGCTATTTGTCTCTAAAATTAGCCTTGGAACATATGTAAGACATATTATTAGTGCCATTTCACAGAAAAAAATGTTAAGGCTCAGAAGAGTTGAAGTTCCACTAGGACTTAAAATACGTGTCTAATGGAAAATGATAGTGAAATGAAGAAGTTATTTCTCAAGAGATTATAAGCCAAACATAAAATGTCATGTCTAAAGATGTATTCAATACTTCAGAAATTCCAGAGAAAAAAATCAAGTGTATGGGTACCTAATGGATAAATGAGAAGACGGTAGCTCCTTCATTCAATAAGTAATGGAGACAAAATAAATATTAAAAATTAGTTGTAAAATAAACAAAACAAGTGCCTGGCTTCCATGCCCCCAATGGATTCGTCTCTGCTGTATTATTAATCTGATACTTGTGTATCTATGTATCTCTGTCTCTCTCTTTCTTTCCTCATGACATGGCTGGCAATATGGCCACTATCAGTTCAGTTCATTTCAATCCCTCAGCCCAACTCTTTGATATCCCATGGACTGCAGCATGCCAGGCCAGTATAAAATAAACGTTTATAGATGCCATACTATAAATATTTCATAGCTACTATAAAATAAACTTAAAATTTTAGAAAAATCACATTTTTTATTTAAAGAGAGGTCTTGGGCATTAGTATTTTTGCCTTGGCTTGGTGTCATCATTTGTCTTACATTTTTGCTCCAATATACAATGAGAGCTCTTTTCAGGCTCATCTTTTCCAAGTGACTTTTTTTTTTTTTTTTACTCTTTGTTTTCTTTTCTTCTTCTACTTATCTAAGCCATTGCAGTGCATTTTCAAGCACACTTGGCTTACATATGCTTGGGAATATTTGATAATGTAAATTATTTGCTCATTTTGATTTCTTTATATAAAAAGAATTTCATATGATTTCAAATTAAATAAATTTCTTAATGAAAGAAAACAAGTAATTCAGATTCAGTAGAGTTCAGTCACTCAGTCGTGACTGACTCTTTGCAATCCCATGAATTGCAGCATGCCACTCCTCCCTGACCATCACCAACTCATGGAGTTCACTCAGATTCATGTCTGTCGAGTCGGTGATGCTATCCAGCCATCTCATCCTTTGTCTTCCTCTTCTCCTCCTGCCCCCAAATCCTCCCAGCATCAAAGTCTTTTCCAATGAGTTAACTCTTCGCATGAAGTGGCCAAAGTACTGGAGTTTCAGCTTCAGCATCATTCCTTCCAAAGAAATCCCAGGGCTGATCTCCTTCAGAATGGACTGGTTGGATCTCCTTGCAGTCCAAGGGACTCTCAAGAGTCTTCTCCAATACCACAGTTCAAAAGCATCAATTCTTTGGCACTCAGCCTTCTTCACAGTCCAACTCTCACATCCATCCATGACTACTGGAAAAACCATAGCCTTGACTAGATGGATCTCTGTTGGCAAAGTAATGTCTCTGCTTTAGAATATGCTATCTAGGTTGGTCATAACTTTTCTCCTAGGGCTAAGCGTCTTTTCATTTCATGGCTGCAGTCACCATCTGCAGTGACTCTGGAGCCCAAAAATAAAGTCTGACACTGTTTCCACTGTTTCCCCATCTATTTCCTATAGAGTGATGGGACCGGATGCCATGATTTTCGTTTTCCCGAATGTTGAACTTTAAGCCAACTTTTTCACTCTTCTCTTTGAATTTCATCAAGAGGCTTTTTAGTTCCTCTTCACTTTCTGCCATAAGGGTGGTGTCATCTGCACATCTGAGGTTATTGATATTTCTCTGGGCAATCTTGATTCCAGTTTGTGTTTCTTATAGTCCAGTTTTCTCATGATGATGTACTCTGCATAGAAGTTAAATAAGCAGGGTGACAATATACAGCCTTGATGTACTCTTTTTCCTATTTGGAACCAGTCTGTTGTTCCACATCCAGTTCTAACTGTTGCTTCCTGACCTGAATACAGATTTCTCAAGAGGCAGGTCAAGTGGTGTGGCATTTTCATCTCTTTCAGACTTTTCCACAGTTATTGTGATCCACACAGTCAAAGGTTTTGGCATAGTCTATAAAGCAGAAATAGATGTTTTTTTCTGGAACTCTCCTGCTTTTTCCATGATCCAGTGGATGTTGGCAATTTGATCTCTGGTTCCTCTGCCTTTTCTAAAACCAGCTTGAACATCAGGAAGTTCATGGTTCACGTATTGCTAAAGCCTGGCTTGGAGAATTTTGAGCATTACTTTACTAGCATGTGAGATGAGTGCAACTGCGTGCTAGTTTGAGCATTCTTTGGCATTGCATTTCTTA
Source organism: Nanger dama (assembly GCA_917880005.1). Lineage (NCBI taxonomy): Eukaryota > Metazoa > Chordata > Mammalia > Artiodactyla > Bovidae > Nanger > Nanger dama. The sequence goes on along the minus strand of CAKJTW010000014.1, from coordinate 3,491,144 downwards.
GGAATTTGAATGAAAACTAACCTTTTCCTGTTGTGTGGCCACCGCTGAGTTTTCCAAATTTGCTGGCATACTGAGTGCAGCACTTTCACAGCATCATCTTTCAGGATTTGAAATAGCTCAACTGGAATTCCATCGCCTCTACTAACTTTGCTCATAGTAATGCTTTCTAAGGCTCACTTGACTTCACATTCCAGGATGTCTGGCTCTAGATGAGTGATCACACCATCATGATTATCTGGGTCATGAAGATCTTTTTGTACAGTTCTTCCATGTATTCTTGCCATTTCTTCTTAATATCTTCTGCTTCTGTTAGGTCCATACCATTTCTGTCCTTTATCAAACCCAAATTTGCATGAAATATTCCCTTAGTATCTCTAATTTTTTTGAAGAGATCTCTAGTCTTTCTCATTCTGTTCTTTTCCTCTATATTTTTGCATTGATCACTGAAGAAGGCTTTCTTATCTCTTCTTGCTATTCTTTGGAACTCTGCATTCAGATGCTTATATCTTTCCTTTTCTCCTTTGCTTTTCGCCTCTCTTCTTTTCACAGCTATTTGTAAGGCTTCCCCAGAATGCCATTTTGCTTTTCTGCATTTCTTTTCCATGGGGATGGTCTTGATCCCTGTCTCCTATACAATGTCACAAACCTCTTTCCATAGTTCATCAGGCATTCTATCTGTCAGGTCTAGGCCGTTGAATCTATTTCTCACTTCCACTGTATAATCATAAGGGATTTGATTGAGGTCATACTTGAATGGTCTAGTGGTTTTCCCTGCTTTCTTCAATTTCAGTCTGAATTTGGTAATAAGGAGTTCATGATCTGAGCCATGGTCAGATTATATTGACTAATTTTAGAATTTATATAGGACTTTGCCATATAGAGAACAATGAGGCTTTTGATTAAGGCAGACTTTTGTGCTGTCAACATAGGGGTACAGGAAGTAATAAGAGAGAGTCTAGAAACATAACTAAAAATGAATTAGTAAATGCCTTATATGTACAACAACAGTGTTTAAAATTTCATAAGCAATTGGAAACTTCTGATAGCTCAAATATTTTATTTCTCCAAATGTATCCTTCAAAAAAATATGAAATCAAGTTCCCTTGATAAATTTACTTTTACAGTGTATTTGTAAGGGCAGCTGTTTTAAACTCAAACCACTTACGTATACAAACCATTCATATTTGTAATGCATGCTTTATTTATTTAACAAAACTATAATTTTAACTAAACTTTAATTAATTGAGCTAAACTTTAAAATTTATACAGACTATAAAATTATACTAATGTGATTATTATTTTATGTTGATTGTTAATTAAAATTATTTCATTCCAGAGATTTGCTATATTTAACAGAACTTAAATTAGAGTATATCAATTAAGTATTTTACCCAGTAATTAAATGGAACTGATAATTGAATTACTATGATATTGCTACAAGGCTTTGCTTTGTAGAAATTAATATTATTTATATATGTATTCTATTATAATGATTCTATTATTTTTATATATATATATATATATATATATATTCTATTATAACAGTGCACAGCCTGAACGTTTGTAGTGCACCTCTTAATACTTGTTGTTTTACATGCCTCTATAGTTGTCCATGATGGATCTCTTGTGTACTCCAGTATGAGTTAAATTAACTAGCACACATTTTTACAATCATCATTAAAATAAAGAAAATCTAGGCTATTTCAGTCCTCTTACCTCTTTTGTATGGATTCCTTTCTGAGACCTATAATCTCAGTTCAGAAAAAGTAGGAGTCCTGGACACTCAGGACATTGCTTTACCACTTAGTTTGACTGGCAAGTCATAATTTTCAAGAGCAAATTTCCCTGTGTTCATTCTTTCACTTACTCATCCATTTGACAAATTTTACTGAATACCTATTGTGTGTGAGACATTGATATGAACACGGAGGATAAATCAATATTCAAAAGTGATTAAATCTTGTCCTCATTCAGCTTTCATACTACAGGAAGATTGAAAGAAATAGGTAAAATTTACGTTATGGTATGAAGTGTTAAGTGTTTGGAAAAAAAAAATAGGAAGGCAAGGAAGTTAGATTGCTCAAGGAAAGCATACCTGACAGAATGTCATTAGGTTAAAAAAAAAGTGAGAAAATACCATGTAGCTTTCCACTAACTGTGAAGAAATCAAAGGAACAGCATGAGCAATGATCTTAAAGAGCATTCCTGGTAAGCAAAAAGAAGAGCAAGAAACTCTGTGGAACTAGTGTAAATGATAGGCCACAGGCAGGACACACATAGAGCATAAAGGAAATGATAGGTCATTAGGATCTTGTTGACAATAATTAAAATGCTAGGTATTTGGATAAAACTGTAAATCCACTAAAAGTCTTTATTACAGTCTTTGCAGGGTACTGGAAAGGTATTACACTCATTCCAGGGGACTGGAATACAAAAATAGGAAGTCAAGAGATACCTGTAGTAACAGGAAATTTTGACCTTGGACTGCAAAATGAAGCAGTACAAAGGCTAACAGAGTTTTGCCAAGAGATGCACTAGTCATAGAAAACACCCTCTTCCAACAACACAAGAGAAGGCTTTACACATGGACATCACCAGATGGTTAATACTGAAATCAGACTGATTATATTCCTTCCAGCTAAAGATGGAGAAGCTCTATACAGTCAGTAAAAACAAGATCAGGAGCTGACTGTGGCTTAGATCATGAACTCCTTAATGCAAAATTCAGACTTAAATTAAAGAAAGTAGGGAAAACAAATAGATCATTCAGGTATGACCTAAATCAAATCCCTTATGATTATACAGTGGAAGTGACAAATAGATTTAAGGTATTAGATGTGATAGTTCAGTTCAGTCCAGTTCAGTCGCTCAGTCGTGTCCGACTCTTTGCGATCTGATGAATCGCAGCACACCAGGCCTCCCAGTTCATCACTATCTCCCGGAGCTCACTCAGACTCATGTCCATTGAGTCCATGATGCCATCCAGCCATCTCATCCTAGGTCGTCCCCTTCTCCTCCTGCCCTCAATTCCTCCCAGCATCAAAGTCTTTTCCATGAGTCAACTCTTCACATGAGGTGGCCAAAGTACTGGAGTTTCAGCTTTAGCATCATTCCTTCCATTTTTGCTTTGGCTCCATCCCTTCATTCTTTCTGGAGTTATTTCTCCTCTGATCTCCAGTAGCATATTGGGCACCTAGTGACCTGGTGAGTTCCTCTTTTGGTATCCTATTATATTGCTTTTTCATACTGTTCATGGGGTTCTCAAGGCAAGAATATTGGAAGTGGCTTGCCATTTCCTTCTCCAGTGGACCATGTTCTGTCAGACCTCTCCACCATGACTCACCTGTCTTGGGTTGCCCCACAGGCATGGCTTGGTTTCATTGAGTTAGATAAGGCTGTGGTCCTAGGGTGATCAGATTGACTAGTTTTCTGTGAGTATTTTTCAGTGTGTCTGCCCTCTGATGCTCTCTGGCAACACCTACCATCTTACTTGGGTTTCTCTCCTCGGGCGTGGGGTATCTCTTCATGGCTGTTCCTTACCTTGGACGAGGGGTATCTCCTTACCACCCTGTTCCTGACCTTCAACGTGGGATATCTCCTCTAGGCCCTCCTGCACCTGCACAGCCACTGCTTCTCGGGTTGCTCCTCCCGGCTGCTGGCCCTGGACTCAGGCGTGGGTGGCTCCTCCCAGCTGCCGTCCCTAGCCTCGGGCTCAAGGTGGCTCCACAGGGTCATTGCCCCTGGCCTCGGGCTCTGGGTGGCTCCTCCTGGTTGCCACTGGCCTCAGACGTGAGGTAGCTCCTCTTGGCTGCCGCCCCTGACCTCGGACACAGGGTAGCTCCTCTCGGCTGTGCTTAGTGGTAGACCGAGTGCTTTAAGAACTATGGGCAGAGATTCGTAACATTGTACAGGAAGCGGTGATCAAAACCATTCCACAGGAAAACAAATGCAACAAGGTAAAATGGCTCTCTGAGGAGGCCTTACAAATAGTTGAAAAAAGAGAAGTGAAAAGCAAAGCAGAAAAGGAAAAATATAGCTGTCTGAATGCAGAGTTCCAAAGAATAGCAAGGAAAGATAAGAAAGGCTTTCTAAGTGATCAATGCAAAGAAAGAGGAAAACGATAGAATGGGAAAGATTAGAGATCTCACAAGAAAATTAAAGATACCAAGGGAACATTGGGAACATTTCATGCAAAGATGGGCACAATAAACAACATAAATTATATGGACCTAACAGAAGCAGAAGATATTAAGAGGTGGCAAGAATACATAAAAACACTATATAAAAAAGATCTTCATGACCCAGATAACCAAGTTGGTGTTATCACTCACCTAGAGTCAGATATCTTGGAGTGTGAAGTCAAGTGGGCCTTAAGAAGCATCATTATGAACAAAGATAGTGGAGGTGATGAAATTCAAGTTGAGCTATTTCAAATCCTAAAGGATGATGCTGTGATATTGCTTCACTCATTATGCCAGCAAATTTGGAAAACTCAGCAGTGGCCACAGGACTGGAGAAGTTCAGATTTGTTTTCAATCCCAAAGAAAGGCAATGCCAAAGAATGTTAAAATTAACACACAATGCACTCAACTCACAAACTTAGCAAAGTAATACTCAAAATTCTTCAAGCTAGGCTTCAACAATACATGAAGTGAGAACTTCCAGATATTCAAGCTGGATTTAGAAAAGGCAGGAGAACCAGAAATAAAGTGCCAACATCCACCGGATATTAGAATAAGCAAGAGAATTCTAGCAAAACATCTGCTTCATTGATTATGCTAAAGCATTTGACCTTGTAGACCACAATAAACTGTGGACAATTCTTAAAGTGATGGGAACATCAGACCACCTTACCTTCCTCCTGAGAAATCTGTATGTAGGTCAAGAAGGAACAGTTAAAACTGACATGGAACAACAAACTGGTTCCATATTGGGAAAGGGTATGCCAAGGCTGTGTATTGTCACATTGCTTATTTAACTTAATGCAGAGTACAATATGTGAAATGTTGTGCTGAATGAAGCATAAGCTGGACTCCAGACTGGAGGAAGAAATATCAATAACCTCAGATACACAGATGGTACTACCCTTGTGGCAGAAAGTGAAGGGAAAAGAAAGAGCCTCTTGATGAAGAGGAGAATTTAAAAAAAAGAAAGAAAGAAAACAAAGTTGCCTAGTCGTGTCCAACTCTTTGTGACTCCATGGACTCTAGCCTATCAGTGTTCTCCATCCATGGTATTTTCCAGACAAGAGTACCAGAGTGGGTTGCCGTTTCCTTCTCCAGAGGATCTTCTGACCCAGGGATCGAACCCAGGTCTCCCAGATGTTGGCAGCCGCTTTACCCTCTGAGCCACCAGGGAAGCTGGAAAATGAAAATTCTGGCTTAAAATTCAACCTTCAGAAAACTAAAATCATGTCATCCCGTCCCATCACTTCATGGCAAATGGATGGGGAAAGTCTGGAAACAGTGATAGACTTTGTTTTCCTGGGCTCCAAAATCACTGCAGATGATGACTGCAGCCATAAAAATCAAAGATGTTTGCTCTTTGGAAGCAAAGCTGTGACAAACCTATAGAGAATATTAAAACCACAGACATTACTTTACCCACAAAGGTCATAGCTATGTTTTTTCCAGTAGTCATGTATGGTTGTGAGAGCTGGACATTAAAGAAAGCTGAGTGCTGAAGAACTGATACTTGTGAACTGTGGTGTTGGAGAAGACTCTTGAGAGTCCCTTGGACTGCAAGGAGATCCAACCAGTCCATCCTAAAGGAAATCAGTCCTGAATATTCATTGGAAGGACTGCTGCTGACACTCCAATACTTTTCCACTTGATGTGAAGAACTGACTCATTGGAAAAGACCCTGATCCTGGAAAAGATTGAAGGCAGGAGGAGAAGTGGGGGGGGCAGATGATATGATTGTTGTATAACATCATCTATTCGATGAACATGAGTTTGAAGAAGCTCTGTAAATTGGTGATGGGCAGAGAAGCCTGGCATGCTGCAGTCTATGGGGTCACAGAGAATCAGACATGCCTGAGAGACAGAAGTGGACTGAGAAAAATGTCTTTGTCACTGGAGGTATCTCTGAGGATTATCCCTGCTCAAATTATAAGGTTTATGACTGATTGGCTTCCCTGGTGGGTCAGGCAGTAAAGAATCTGCCTCAATGCAGGAAACTTGGGTTTGATCCCTAGTCAGGAAGATCACCTGTAGAAGGGAATGGCAACCCACTCTAGTATTCTTGCCTGGAGAATTCCATGTAGAGAGGAGCCTGGTGGCAACAGTCCATGGGATCTCAAAGAACCAGAGTCCACTGAATAACGAACACACATATGTGACTGACACAGAAATGAATGTTTAGGAATGCTTAGTGGTTAAAGATTTAGTCATATGATGTGCATATAGGTGTACAGAGAAAAAGACAGTGTTTTTCACAAGGATATATAAAACAAATGTGCCTAGCTGAAGAGAAAAATTCTGATAAAAATTTCAAGAAAAAAAGTTTTAACCTTTTAGAATTAAATAACCATTAAGAGCTACAGAGTTGAATGAATTGAGGCAGCAATTATTCCTCGGTTAAGTAAATGAAAGCATTGTTCCGGAATAGGACTACTGCAGAAAATGGGCCAGAGAAAGACTTTTTTATTGATTAGTCTTTATGTTTTGAATTCTTACAAGATTACTGTGTTAAACAGGATGCAATTCAATTTTGTATTTGCATCTTTAGAGATTCAGTCTAGTTAAAATATTGCAGAACTAGAGAGTTTTATTGGGTCATCATTAGATCCACTGAATTCTGTCCTATTGAATCAATGTACACCTCTGTCCTTTGGTCAGTTTTCTCTCCTATGGCATTACATGAATCAGTATGCTCCATATTCCATATGACAAGCCTTGGGTATTGGAGATTCTCCCACATCTCCTCTTCTCCAAGTATAATATTATTTCTCTTAATTTTTAATTGAAATATAGATGATTTACAATATTTTGTTAGTTTCTGGTATACAACAAAGTGATTCAGAAATGTATTTTCATATTCATTCCTTTATAGTTTATTACAAGGTATTGAATGTAGTTCCCTGCACTATACAGTAGAGACTTGTCATTTATCTATTTTATATATAGTGATTTGCATCTTCAATTACTGTGGGAGACTAATATAAGAAAACATTGCTATGATTTATGCCAGAGAATGTTTTGCCTATGTTCCCTTCTAGGAGTTTAATGGTATTATAATGAATATTTAAATCTTCAAGAAATTTTGAGTTTATTTTTGTGTTTGGTATAACAGTATGTCCTAACTTTATTAATTCACATGCAACAGTCTAATTTTTCCAACACCACTTACTGAAGAGACTGCTTTTTCTCCTTTATATATTCTTGCTTGCTTTGTCATAGATTAATTGGCCATAGGTGTGTGTGTTTAATATTTTCTATTCTGTTCAATTGATCCATATGTCTATTTTTATGCAATACCACATTTTTTTGATTATTGTAACTTTACAATATTGTCTGAAGTCTAGAAGGTTATACTTCCAACTTCGTTCTTTTTCCTCAGGTTTCCTTTAGTGTTTCTGGAATTTTTATGGTTGCATATAAATTTTAGAGGCTTCCCTGTTGGCTCAGACAGTAAAGATTCTACCTGAAATGCAGGAGATCTGGGTTTGATCCCTGGGTCAGCAAGATCTCCTGGAGAAGGAAATGGCAACCCACTCTTGTAATCTTGCCTGAGAAATCTCATGGAGAGAGGAGCCTGGTGGGCTACAGTGCATGGGGTTGCAAGAGTCAGACATGACTTAGGATTACTTGTTTTAGTTTTATGAAAGCTAAAAATTTTAGGATTATTTGTTCTAGTTCTATGAAAAATGTCATGATAACTTGATAGGGGTCATATTAAATATGTAGATTACTTTGATTAGTACATATATTTCAATGACATTAATTATTCCAAACAAGATTATGGGATGTCTTTTCATTAATTTGAATCATCTAGTTCAATCATATAGTTCTCAGCATATAAATCTTTAATATCTTTAATCAGGTTTGTTTCTAGATATGTTAATTTTGGGGGTGCAATTTTAAAGTACTTTAAAAATATTCCCTTTCTAATATCATTGTTTGTGTAAAGAAATCCAACAGATTTCTGTGTGTTAATCATCTATCCTGTTACCTTGCTGAATTTGTTTATCTGTATTAATAGTTTTTGTGTGAAGTCTTTAGGGTTTTTTTATATATAGTATTGTGTCACCTTCATATAATGACAATTTTACCTCTTGTCTTCAAACCTCTTCTCTTTGGATGGCTTTTATTTATTTTTCTTCTCTTATTACTGTGGCTAAGACTTCCAATATTATATTTAATACAAGTTGTGAAAGTGGACATCATTGTCTTTTTTCATATTTTAACAAGAAAATTTTTAGCTGTTGACCATTGAGTAATAGACTGGTTGTTGATTTGTCATGAATACTATTTATGATGTTGAGATATACTGACTTTGGTGGTGCTAGTGGTAAAGAATCTGCCTGCTAGTGCAGAAGACATAAGAGACTTGTGTTTGATCCGTGGGTTGAGAAGATCCCCTGGAGAAGGAAATGGCAACCCACTCCAGTTTTCTTGCATGGGTAATCTCATGGACAGAAGAGCCTGATAGGCTACAGTCCACGTAGTCACAGAGAGTTAGACATGACTAAGTAGCAGCATACTGACTTTGGTAAGTTTGTTTGTTTGTTTGTTTTTTTACACTAATGGATGTTGAATTTTATCAAAGTATTTTATGCATCTTTTGAGAAGATCATGTGGTTTTTGTCTTTTGTTGAAGTGGTATATCACATTGATTGATTTGTAAATGTTGAAATATTCTTGTAATCCTGGGAGAAATCTAACTTGATCAGGTGTAAGATCTTTTTTTTTTTAATTAAAAATATTTTTAATGTTTTTGTTTAATGTTATGTTGTCATGTTAATATTTTTGTTGTGAATGTGCTTAGTCACTCAGTTGTGTCCCACTCTTTGTGACCCAATAGACTGAAGCCCACCAGGCTCCTCTGTCTGTGGGGCAAGAATACCGGAAGGGATTGCTATGCCCTCCTCCAGGGGTTCTTCCCAACCTAGGGATCAAATGTCAGTCTCCCTCATTTCAGGCAGATTCTTTACTGTTTAAGCCACCAGGGAAGCCCTTTGTTGAGAATATTGCCTCTGTATTCTTCAGAGTTACTGACATGTGACATGTCTTTGCCTGGCTTTGGCACCAAGGTGATGATAGCTTCATAGAATGACTTCGGGAGTGTTTCTGCTTTTGAAAGAGCTTGAGAAGGATTGGTATAAATTCTTCTCATTATGGTTGGTAGAATTCATCAATGAAACTATCAAGGTGATAGTTTCCATGGGCCTGGAATTTTTATTGCAAGTTTTTTTTTTCTTTTTAATTACAGATTTTATTTCACTTCTAAAGATGTTTACTCAAATTATTTCTTACTTCTTGATTCACTTTTCATAAGCTATATTTGTCTGGAAACTTGATTGGGCAATTAGGGTGTCAAATTTTTAGCATAAAATTGTTTCTAGTAGTCTCTTATGAATTTTTTTCCTGTAGTATCAGTTGTTATTTCTCCTCTTTCCCTTATCATTTTGTTTATCTGGGCCCCCTTTTTTTTCCTTCTGGGTGAGCTTGGCCAAAGGTTTGTTGACTTTGTTTACCCTGTTAAACAGAGACCTCTTGGTTTTATTAAGGTTTTATTACTTTTTAAAACTTTTATTTTGTCTCAGATTTTCATTATTTCCTTCTGTTAGGTAGTTAAAATAGGAAAAAGGAGTCCAGAATGGCAGTGGCTAAAATACAAGGAAGGGAAAAGCCTGCAAAAATAGAACAAAGGAAGGTGTGAGGACCAGAGTGAGGACCTCAGGTAGAACAAACAGCACTCCTGATTAGCCTAATTTATACAAGGCAGGCCCAGGGGAAGAGGGAAAAAAAAAAAAAAAAACCTAACATAAAAGAAGAGCTAAAGGTAGGAGTCTCTCTCTTCTCTGAGCCTTTTGGGTTGGCATGCCCTCATGCCTTGAGGATGTAGTTCCTTTATTTTCTAAATAAAACTGAGCTGAAACACGGAGCTGTAACACTGATCCATCTGAGAGCTGTAACACTGGTCTGTCAGAGGGCTGTAACACTGGTCCGTTGCTTCAAATTTTTGTTGTGATGAGACAGAACCGAGGAAATTACAAATTCCTGTGACACTTCTGTCTGATAATTTTAAGTTTATGTCTTTCTAATTTTTTCAAGTTGTCTATTTGAGATTTTTTTTTTTTTTTTTTTTGAGTGAATCTCTATCACTATGAAAGTCCTACTTAGGACTGCTTTAGCTGCATCCTGAAGATTTTGTGTGATTGTGGTTCCATTGTCATTTGTCTTTTAATGTCCTTTTTGATATCATCATGACCCATTGGGTATTTATTAGCATGTTGTTTATTTTCCATGTATTATTTTTCCTCGTTTCTCTTTTTGTGGTTGATTTCTTGTTTCATGCTGTTGTTAGAAAAGATGCTTGAAGTAATTTCTATCCTCTTAAACTTCTTGAGGCTTGTTTTATATACTAATGTGTTGTCTATTCCAGAGAATGCTCGAATGTTCCTTGTGCTTTGGAAAAACTGCGTATTTTTTTTTTTAATATAGTGCTCTGAAAGTACAAATTAAGTGTAACTACTATAGTGTCCATCATGTCAGTTAGGATCACTGTTTTTTAAATTGATTTTCTGTCTGAAATATTTGTTCATTGATTTTAATAAGGTGCTAAAATTTCCTACTGTAATTTCGTACTGGTCAATTCATCACTTTATTTCTACTAATATTTGTGTATATATCTTGGTTCTCAAATACTGGGAGTTAACAAATTTAATATCTTCTTGTATGGATGAATTTATCATTAATATGGTATCCTTTTTCTTTCTTTAATGTCTTTTTTTTAAGTATATCTTGTGTGATATAAGTATTGCTATCTCTATTTTCCTGTCATTTCCATTTGCTTAAATATCTATCTCATCGCCTCACTTTCTGTATAAGTGTTTCTTTTGTCCTGAAGTGAGCCTTTTATTGACAGCATACTTCAGGTTATTGAATGCTTTATCCATTCTGTCATGCTATTTATTTTTTATCAGAGAATTTAATCCATTGTACTGCAAGGTATTTATTGACAGATATGCATTTATTATCATTTTAAATCTTGTTTTTGAGGTTATCTTGTATTTTTCTTTGTTGCTTTTTGTTTTTTTCTTTTCTATTTTGATGACTGTCTTTGTTATTATGCTTCAGTTCTCTTATTTTTGGTTTTTGTGATTCTATTGTGTATTTTTGATTTCTGATTATCCTGTTTCTCATAAATGTTAACCCATTACTATATCTGCTTGCTTCAGACTGGTAGTCATATAGGCCTAAACATATTCTTAAAATAATCTCCATTTTTCTCACTCCGTTCTCCCGTATTTTAAGATTTTGATGTCTTCTTTTACATTTTCATGTTTACCTTTTTTAAAAATTATACTTATCCTCTCACAATTTAAACAACAAATTTTTGCAGTGGCTTATTTAGTAATTTACTTTCCAGTTTTGTTTTTCTCTTCCTGTAGAAGCTTGCTTCTTTCCTCTTTAGAGACTAGCTATCAATATTTCTTTTAGGGTAATTTAATATTGCTGTATTTTCTAAACTTTTGCTTGTTTGAGAAATTCTTTATTTCTCCTTCTATGCTAAATGATAATCTTTCTGGGTAGAGTTTCTAGATTGTAGGCTTTTCCCTTTTTATGACTTTGGATTCATTTTGGCACTCCTCTAACCTACATTTATGTGGAGAAATCAGATGATTACCTTATGGGGGTTCCATAAAACAAATAAAATATATTTATCTCTTGCTTCCTTTAAAACTCTCCTTATCTTTAAATTGAGGCATTTTAATTGCAATATCTTTGTGTGGATCTGCTTGGGTTTATCTTGTTTGAGAGATCTGTCTTTTCTATACTTGGTTATACAGCTCTGTTTTTAGGTTTGGGAAGTTTCAGACATAAATTCTTCAAATATCTTTTCAAATCCCCTTTTATTTTTGTTCTCCTTCTGGAATCCTTATTATGAATAAATTGGTATACTTTATATTATATTATGTCTTTTCTGTACTTTCTTTTTTAATTTAACTTTCTGTCTGTTGTTCTGGTTAAGTGATTTCAGTTATTTTATCTTCCAGACCACTAATTTGTTTTTCTGTATTATTTATTTTACTATTTATTGCCATTAACTTGGTTTTTCTCAATCTAAATACAATAAATTATCTTTTCTTTATATTTTCTATTTCCTTGTTTTAGTGATCTGCATTTCCATCAATTTCCTTTCTGAACCTCTTTAGTATTTTTATTAACTGCTTTTGTACTCTATGTCTGGCAGATCAGACAGATTTATCTCATTGCTTATTCTTTCAAGATATTTTTGTTGTTGTTCTTTTATTTGGGTGTGGCTCTTCTGCTTCTTCATTTTACTTATATTTCTCTGACTTATGAACTTAGGAGAAATAATTATCTATTTTTGTCTCAAAGGTTTTCCTGTATAGCATGCCTAAGTCTAATACTTTTAGTTCAATAAAAATAACTATGGATGTTTGTCGTGACCTTGCTTGATGTGTATTTGCTGTTATCCCTGTGAGAGGGGTATGATTGATGTTGTGGTGACTAAAGTCTACACTAGATATTGAATGGGACCTCCTCTTTTCTATGTGGTTGTCACAGTACTGCACACACAAGTTAAAGCATGCCTCAGGCTGAGGTGTAGAGTGAAGTGTCCAGGACTGTGTGTGTTTGTCTCTCTCTGTTTTGCCTACTGCAAGCTGATTGTTGCACCCATCTCAGAGTCTCTGAAACTGTCTGCTCTTCTGGTTGATCTCCCAGCTGGTGAGGGGAGTGACAAGGGTGAGAGAATCTTTCCTCTTTCACCACTCTCTCCCATGGGGCAGGTCTCAAAAATAGCAGGCTGGCTAGAAAAAATTTTTTAAATAGTTACAGAAGATATAAAAAGGAATCAAGTTAAAATAAAATAAACTACTGATCAAAAAGTCCTTTGAGAAAGTCATTAGTAGATTCAAGGAAGATAAAGAAAGAATTTGTGAACTTGAAGGACTATACAAAAAAAAATTGAAATATAGAAAGAAAACAAGCTCAATAAAACAGATCAAAGAATATACAGCTTTAGAACAATACTGTGAAAGAAGTCAGAGAAGACTATTACTGTTTTAAAACCCACCCTAGGATTATAGTAGATTACCTGTCAGGAACTATAAAAGATAGAAGGCCTTATAAATAGCACTTTTAAAGTGTTAGGGGAAAAGTCATAAAACAAAACAAATATGCAGGTAAACGCATAAAAAGCAAATAACCCAGAATTCTGTGTTAATGAAAATCTCTTTGAAAACTTAAGGTGAAAACTATCTGACCGGACAAAGAAAACTAATAAACTTCATTGTGCCATAAGAAATATTCAAGGAAAAATTTCTGCGGGCAGAATGAACATGAAATCACACAAAGGAATAACTCCAATAATGGTAAAAATGAATCTATATATGAAAGATATATTTTTACTCCTCGGAAGGAAAGTTATGACCAACTTAGAATGCATATTCAAAAGCAGAGACATTACTTTGCCAACAAAGTTCTGTCTAATCAAGGCTATGGTTTTTCCAGCAGTCGTGTATGAATGTGAGAGTTGGACTGCGAAGAAAGCTGAGTGCTGAAGAATTGATGCTTTTGAACTGTGGTGTTGGAGAAGACTCTTGAGAGTCCCTTGGACTGCAAGGAGATCCAACCAGTCCATTCTAAAGGAGATCATGTCGGAGAGTGTTTTGCCTATGTTCTCCTCGAGGAGTTTTATAGTTTCTGGTCTTACATTTAGATCTTTAATCCATTTTGAGTTTATTTTTGTGTATGGTGTTAGAAAGGGGTCTAGTTTCATTCTTTTACAAGTGGTTGACCAGTTTTCCCAGCACCACCTGTTAAAGAGACTGTCTTTACTCCATTGTATGTTCTTGCCTCCTTTGTCGAAGATAAGGTGTCCATAGGTGTGTGGGTTAATCTCAGGGCTTTCTATTTTGTTCCATTGATCTATATTTCTGTCTTTGTGCCAGTACCATACTGTCTTAATGACTGTGGCTTTGTAGTAGAGCCTGAAGTCAGGCAAGTTGATTCCTCCAGTTCCATTCTTCTTTCTCAAGATTGCTTTGGCTATTTGAGGTTTTTTGTATTTCCATACAAATCTTGAGATTATTTGATCTAGTTCTGTGAAAAATACTGCTGGTAGCTTGATGGGAATTGCATTGAATCTGTAGATTGCTTTAGGTAGTATACTCATTTTCACTATATTGACTCTTCTGACCCATGAACATGGTATATTTCTCCATCTATTAGTGTCCTCTTTGATTTCTTTCATCAGTGTTTTATAGTTTTCGATATATAGGTCTTTAGTTTCTTTAGGTAGGAATATTCCTAAGTATTTTAGGCAAAACACTCTCCGACATAAATCACAGCAGGATCCTCTATGATCCAACTCCCAGTATACTGGTAATAAAAGCAAAGATAAACAAATGGGATCTAATTAAAATTAAAAGCTTCTGCACAACAAAGGAAACTATAAGCAAGGTGAAAAGACAGCCTTCTGAATGGGAGAAAACAATAGCAAATGAAACAACTGACAAGCAACTAATCTCAAAGATATATAAGCAACTTATGCAGCTCAACTCCAGAAAAATAAATGATCCAATAAAAAAATGGGCCAAAGAACTAAATAGGCATTTCTCCAAAGAAGACATAAGGATGGCTAACAAACACATGAAAAGCTGTTCAACATCACTCATTGTCAGAGAAATGCAAATCAAGACCACAATGAGGTACCATTTCACACCAGTCAGAATGGCTGCGATCCAAAAGTCTACCAGCAATAAATGCTGGAGAGGATGTGGATAAAAGGGAACCCTCTTACACTGCTGGTGGGAATGCAAACTAGTACAGCCATTATGGAAAACAGTGTGGAGATTCCTCTAAAATTGCAAATAGAACTGCTTTATGACCCAGCAATCCCACTGTTGGGCATACACACCGAGGAAACCAGAAATGAAAGAGACACATGTACCCCAATGTTCATTGCAGCGCTGTTTATAATAGCCAGGACATGGAAGTAACCTAGATGTCCATCAGCAGATGAGTGGATAAGAAAGCTGTGGTACATATACACTATGGAATACTACTCAGCCCTTAAAAAGAATTTGACTCAGTTCTAATGAGATGGATGAAATTGGAACCAATTATACAGAGTGAAGTAAGCCAGAAAGAAAAACACCAATACAGTATACTGACACATATATATGGAATTTAGAAGACAGTAATGATGACCCTATATGTGAGACAACAAACAGACACAGAGGTATAGAGTGGAGTTTTGGGCTCTGAGGGAGAGGGAAAATGTGGGATGGTTTGGGAGAATGGCAATGAAACATGTATATTTTCGTGTAAGAAACGAAGTGCCAATCTATGTTCAATGTAGGATGCAGGATGCATGGGGCTGATGCACAGGATGATTCATGTAGAGGATGTGGGGTAGGAGGGGGGGAGGGGGCTTCGGCATTGGGAGATTGTGTTTACCTATGGCTGATTCGTGTCAATGTATGGCAAAACAAATACAGTATTGTAATTAAAAAAGTAAATAAATTTAATAAAAAAATAAAATAAAGGAGATCAGTCCTGGGTGTTCTTTGGAAAGAATGATGCTAAAGCTGAAACTCCAATACTTTGGCCACTTCAAGTGAAGAGTTGACTCATTGGAAAAGACTTTGATGCTGGGAGGAAATGGGGGCAGGAGGAGAAGGGGATGGCAGAGAATGGAATGGCTATATGGCATCAGTTATTTGATGGACATGAGTTTGAGTAAACTCTGGGAGTTGTGGATGGACAAGGAGGCCTGGTATGCTCCAATATATTAGATTGCAAAGAGTCGGACATGACTGAGTGACAACTGAATGGAACTGAACTGAATCCCTTGAAATGACTACACAATGTTTTTAAAAGTAAAAATAATGTACTTTGGAGTTTATAAACTAGTAAAACTTAAAGTATATGACAAAAATGATACGTAGAATGCAGAAACAATTTGGAAGTATGTTTTTATACAGTTTCGCAACTCTAAGAAATGTGGCTTGTCCTATAAACTTCTGATAAGTTATGTATGTATACTGGAGACCATAAAGTCATCTCTAAATCAAAGAAATTGTTTAAAACATAGTAAAATAAATAAACCAAGAGTGTAAAAACATTTACGTGTATAACTTTGGGTTTTCCAGGTGGCACTACTGGTAAAGAACCCTCCCGCCAATGCAGGAGAGACAAAAGATACAGATTTTATCCTTGGGTCAGGAAGATCCCCTAGAAGAGATGACAACTCACTCCAGTAGGCTTGCCTGGATAATCCCATGGATGGAGCAGCTTGGCAGGAAAAAGTCCATAAGATATCAAAGAGTCAGATATGACTGAAGCAACTTAGCATATATGCATGCATGCTGCATGCATGCTATAATTTTGGTGGGCAAACCAAAAACAGAAGAATGATTACTATTTTCAATCAAAGTTTAGTCAATATATAATATATAAATTATAGACATAAAATATAGTGATTCATGAGAATATATTCTATTACAGAGTTTCTCTCAAAGGAATGAGAAGTTCAAGCTTCACATTTGGCTCCCCAGCATGGGACTCCCAAACTTGGAAATTAACCCCAGAACATTAGGCTTCAAAGTACAGCTGGGTTAGTTTCTAGATTCTCAGAGAGCTGGAATAAAGAGATTTCATTCTTAAAAGGTGGACAAAAACCTCACATGCTCTGGAAGCCAGACAGACTAATGATCTGAAAGGAGCCAGAGTCAGACCTTTGTTTACATTAATGGTTCCTACCTCTTCCCAGTGTTCATATATGGTTGTCAGAGCTGGACTGTAAAGAAGGCTTCACTGGTCTTCCCAGAAGTCATGTACATTTGTGAAAGATGGCTATAAAGGAGGTGGGGTGCCTAAGAACTGATGCCTTCAAATTGTTGTGCTGGAGAAGGCTCCTGAGAGTCCCTTGGACAGCAAGGAGCTCAAACTAGTGACTCTTAAGGGAAATCAAACATGAGTACTCATTGGAAGGACTGATGCTGAAGCTGGAATTCCACTATTGGTCATTTGATGTGAACAGCTGACTCACTGCAAAAGTCCCTGATCCTGGGAAAGATTGAGGCAGAAGGAGAAAAAGGCATCAGAGGATGAGATGGCTGGATGGCATCACAGATGCAATGGACATGAACTTGGACAAACTTCAGGAGAGTGAGGTAGAGACCTTGAGTGCTGCAGTCCATGGGGTCAAAAAGAGTCGGATACAACCGTGGGAACTGAACAATAGCAATGCTTTCTATGGCCAACCTGAGTTCACACTCCAGGATGTCCATCATTAGGTGAGTGGCCACACAAATATGGTTATTTGGGTCATTAATTTAAATATATATATAGTTCTTCTGTGTATTTTTGTTACCTCTTCTTAATCTCTTCTGTTTCTGTCAGGTCCTTTCTATTTCTGTCCTTTATTGTGCCCATCCTTTTATGAAATGTTCCCTTGATCTTTCTAATTTTCTTGAAAAGATTTCTAGCCTTTCCAATTCTATTATTTCAAAATTGGAAAATAAGCATGACAAGGCTATATATTGTCACCCTGCTTATTTAACTTGCATGCATGGTACATCATGCAACATTCCTGGCTAGATGACTCACAAGTTACAATAAAGATTGCCAGGGGAAATATCAATAATATCATACAGGCAGGCAATACCACTCTAATGACAGAAAGTGAAGAGAAACTAAAGAGCTCTTGATGAAAGATAAAGAGGAGAGTGAGAACACAGGGTTGAAACTCACCTATATAAAAACTAAGATTAAGACATCTGATTCCATCACTTTGTGGCAAATAGTAGAGAAAAAAAGCGGAAGTAGTGACATATTTTATTTGTTAGGGCTCCAAAATCACTGCAGTGGTGACTGCAGCCATGAAATTAAAAGCTGCTTGCTCCTTGGAAGAAAGGCTATGACAAACCTAGACAGCATATTAAAAAGCAGAGATTTTTTTTTTTTTTTTTGCCAACAAAGTCCACATAGTCAAAGCTATGGTGTTTCCATTGGTCATGTTTGGATGTGAGATTTAGACCATAAAGAAGCAAAACAAACAAACAAACAAACAAACAAAAAAACACACTGAAAAATTTATGCCAACTATGGTGCTGGAGTCCCTTGGACTGCCACAAGATCAAACTAACCCATAGTAAAGGAAATCAACCCTGAGTATTCATTGAAAGGACTGATAAGCAGGATCCTCTATGACCCACCGCCCAGAATACTGGAAACAAAAGCAAAAATAAATGGGATCTAATTAAAATTAAAAGCTTCTGCACAACAAAGGAAACTATAAGCAAGGTGAAAAGACAGCCTTTGGAATGGGAGAAAATAACAGCAAATGAAGCAACTGACAAACAACTAATCTCAAAAATATACAAGCAACTCCTGCAGCTCAATTCCAGAAAAATAAATGACTCAATCAAAAAATGGGCCAAAGAACTAAATAGACATTTCTCCAGAGAAGACATACAGATGGCTAACAAACACATGAAAATATGCTCAATATCACTCATTAACAGAGAAATGCAAATCAAAACCACAATGAGGTATCATTTCACACCAGTCAGAATGGCTGTGATCCAAAAGTCTATAAGCAATAAATGCTGGAAAGGGTGTGGAGAAAAGGGAACCCTCTTACACTGTTGGTGGGAATGCAAACTAGTACAACCACTATGGAGAACAATGTGGAGATTCCTCTAAAAATTGCAAATAGAACTGCCTTATGACCCAGCAATCCCACTGCTGGGCATACACACCGAGGAAACCAGAATTGAAAGAGACACATGTACCCCAATGTTCATCGCATCACTGTTTATAATAGCCAGGACATGGAAGCAACCTAGATGTCCATCAGCAGATGAATGGATAAGAAAGCAAGGGTACATATACACAATGGAGTATTATGACGCCATTAAAAAGAACACATTTGAATCAGTTCTAATGAGGTGGATGAAACTGGAGCCTATTATACACAGTGAAGTAAGCCAGAAAGAGAAAGGATGACCCAGAGAGATGGTCTGGGGAGGGATGTGGGAGGGGAATTCAGGATTGGGAACACGTGTACACCCGTGGTTATTTCATGTTGATGTATGGCAAAACCAATACAGAATTGTAAAGTAAAATAAAAAAGAAAAAATATATTTTGAAAAAAGAAATAAAGGACTGATACTAAGGCTCAAGCTCCAACATTTCAACAAATTGATGTGAAGAGCTGACTCAGTGGAAAAACACTGATGATGGGAATGATTTTCAGCAGACGGGAAAGAGGGTAGTGGAGGGTGAAATGGTTAGATAGCATCGCCGACTCAATGGACATTAATTTCAGCAAATTCTGGGCAGTAGTGGAAGGCAGAGGAGCCCGGCATGCTGTAATCCAGGGATCTGCAAAGTGTCAGACAGGACTTAGTGACCGAACAATAACAAAAATAAGAGTTAGACCTACTTTCTGATATTGGAGTTCCTCCCAGAAAGGTAGTAATCAACTGCAGACACAAACGGCATCCATTTAAGGGAGCTCCTTTGACTGTGTGGACACCGATACTGGTGAGTGGCAGTCCACCAAAGGGTCAGGGACCCTGCCCCATACATCACTGTGCAGGCCCTATACTTGGGGCTCTCAAGGACTTCCAGTCAGAGACTCTGGGGCAGAGTCCACAGAGGCCAGGCTCCAGGCACCAGTCTCAGAATCACCTGGCCTTTGCCTTGTCCACCACTAGTGAGCCTGATCTAGCATCGGGTCCAGTCTTACTCACAAGAGGGTATGTACTGCTGCTGCTGCTGCTAAGACACTCCAGTCGTGTCCAGCTCTGTGCAATCCCATAGACGGCAGCCCACCAGGCTCCTCTGTCTCTGGGATTCACAGGCAAGAATACTGGAGTGGGTTGCCATTTCCTTGTCCAATGCATGCATGCATGCTAAGTTGCTTCAGTCGTGTCCAACTCTGTGCAGCCCCATGGACAACAGAACACCAGGCTCCTCTGTCCACAGAATTCTCCAGGAAAGAGTTTTGGAGTATGTTGCGATTCCCTTCTCCAGGGGTATGTACTAGCAGCATGAAAATCACAGTGCCATAGCCTGCTGTTTTGACCCAAACACTTGCAGGCCAGATCCTGTCTTGGGATTATTTTGGCCCTGAATCTTCCCATTAGTAGGTCAACAGAGCCCAGACACCATAGCCAACTGTGTCAAGAACCATTTCCATCCACTAGTGATCTGAAACCAGTTTTGAGATCTTTGGACCCAGCAACAAAACTCCAGGACCTGAGTAATAATAGACCACCACTATCCTCAGGGACTGGCTTCACCCATCAGTAAGCAAGGAACAACCTCAGGATCTCTTGGATGTTATCTTCATCCACCACTAAGTTAGCATTAGTTCCAGAGCCCTCCAGTTCCTGTAGTCAGCTGCTTCCTGACGTGGTCCCAGCAATCAGTAGCTAGCATCTTCCACATGAGGTAGGGCCTAACAGTCAATTGGACTGAGGGCTAACCAAGACTATTAGACTGCCTACATAGTTAACTTATCACAGTAGAAAGACCCATGCAGTCATCATAGGTGGAAGCCCTAGAGCATATACCACTCGTGATAAGAGAGAAGTGCTGGAACACATAGGATATCTCCTACAAAACGTCACTTGTCTAAGGTCAGAAAGCACAACTCATCTATAGAGTAATTTAAGCAAAACGAGGCAACTGAGAAACAAGTTCCAGATGAATGAACAATATAAAACCAATGAAGAAGAACTAAGAGAGGTGAAGAAAACCACTATACCCAAGAAAGAGTCAGGTTAATTATTGTAAAGATGGTCAGAGAGAGTGAATGGCTTGAAAAGTGAATGGATGCACAGATCAAGAAGTTAGATGTTTTAACAGAGTTAGTACATATAAAGAGCAAGAAAACAAAAATGAAGAATACAATAATTGAAATGAAAAAAATAAACTAGAAGGAATCAATAGTAGACTAAAGGAATGAATCAATGAGCTAGAAGACAGAGTGAGAACTGTGAACAGAAAAAATAAAAGAAAGAAAGAAAGAAAAAGAAAGGATAATGAAAACAAATGAGGTCAGTTTAAGAGAAAAATGAGATAAAATTAAGCACACAGATGTTTCCATTATAAATGTCCAGGAAAGAAGAGATAGAAGGACTGAAAACATAATTGAAGATATAGAAACTGAAAATTTTCCTAACCTGGAAAAGAAAATAAACTTTCAGGTCCAGCAAATATAGAGCCCCAGATAAGATCAACCCAAAGAGAAGCACACTAAAAGCCACAGAGTAATTAAAGTGGAAAAAGCTAAAAATAAAGAGAATATCAAAAACAGCAAAGGAAAAGTGACGTTACATAAATGTGATATCAGAAACAGTTAGTTTGAAAGTAGAGAGCACACAATTAAGATTGTTAATGAATTTAAAGAGATTTGCAATTTAAAACAATCAAATATATGTATAGTTTGCTATAAATGAACTTCACGGTAACCACATATCAAAAATTCCATAGCAGAGAATATTAAAACCTATCCTTTTTAAACTAGCTCAAAAATTACAGAGGAAGAAATGTTTTTTAATGCATTCTGTAAGGCCAGTGTCACCTTGATATCAAAATCAAATCAAATATAACAAAAAATAAAAAGCTAATATCACTGATGATCATAGATGCAAAAATCCTCAACAAAATATTAATAAACTGAATTTAACAATATATTAAAAGAATCGTACCACAGGATAAACTGCAATTTATCTCTGGAATGTAAGGATTTTTCAATATCCACAAATCTTTCAATATGATACATTAACAAATAAAGTGAAAGTCAGTCCTCTCCAACTGTTTGTGACCCCATGGACTATACAGTCCATGAAATTCTCCAGGCCAGAATACTGGAGTGGGTAGCCTTTTCCTTCTCCAGCAAGTCTCTCTGACCCAGGAATTGAACCCGAACTCTCCTGCATTGTAGATGGATTTGAGCTATGAGGGATGCTTCATAGCTCAAAAAGAATAAAGCTATATAATTTTCTTAATATATGCAGAAAATATTTTGACAAAACTCAACATTCATTTATGATAAAAAATCTCTAGAATGTTGGCATATAGGGAGTAAAATTCAATTTGATCAGGGTCTTATATGACAAGCCCACAGCTAAAATTATACTCAAGCAGACATACCATGTTCATGTATTAGAAGAATAAATATTGTTAAAATGATCATACTACCCAACGTAATCTACAGATTGAATGCAATCCCTGTCAAAAGACCAAAGACAATTTCACAAAACTAGAAAAATTTTTGTTATATAAAACTACTTTCTGAAATAAAGATTATATATTTTACATGAAAAGATATCTCAAGGACTTTGATGACAAATGCAGACGGATATTTCTTAAGTTAGGAATAAAAAAAAAATAGCTGTACAATCAGAGAAATGGGGAAAAATGGGTAATGTATAAGAAAAAATAATTGGGCTTTCTTCAGACATCTACAGCATAGTGAAATTAATGCCAAACAAAAATGTCTGCAGATTTTTGAAATACAGTAACTGTGTCATATACATAATATATATAAATATATATATATATAAATATACCAATGCTGAGTCATGTTTCTCTATGCCTTGCATACATATATCCCCTCCTTCTTGAACCCCTCTCCTACCTCCCTTCCCATTCCACCCCTCTAGGTTGTGACAGCACCGGCTTTGGATTCTCTGCTTTCACACTGAACTCCCACTGGATATAAAAAGAAAAGATCATTCAAAGAGACAATATCTTTAATACATTCAAGGGAATTTGAGTTTTGGGCTTGGGATTTCAGCTATTTCTTTAAGGTGCTATGCTCAGTCACTCAGTCGTGTCCAACTATTTGTGCCAATATGGAATATAACCCTTCAGGCTCCTCTGTCCATGGGATTTTCCAGGCAAGAATACTGGAATGGATTTCCATTTTTCTTTCCAGGGGATCTTCCAGATCCATGGATCAAACCCATGTCTCTTGCATTGGCAGGTAGATTCTTTACCACTGAGCCACCAGGGAAGTTCCATTTTTAAGGTAAGTGTGTATAAACATACACACACACATACACATGGGGAAACAAGTATCAGTAGAAACAAAAGCTAGAGATAAATGTGAAAGGAAGAGGATGGGGAGCTTCTTGGCAATGTGATAGACTGACATCCTTACTTAGGAGGCTTAATAGGATGAGATAGAAATTCAAAAATTAGTCTGGAAAGAATAAAGCTAAATTTAGGGAAAAAAAAAAAAAAAAACACAACTTTTTTCCCCCTGAGGCAGGAAGAAATTCAATTCACGAGTATCTTGATATGACATAAAGATACAGAAAGCTTATGAATATAACGCAGGTAAGGTTTACAAATGGTCTAATTATTATTATTATTATATTTACAAATGGCCTAATTATTATTATTATTATTATATTTACAAGTGACCTAATTATTTTAAGAGAATAGGATGTGGACCTGTGTGGGAAAAAAAATGTTTTGAAGAAGTTTTATAAACTGAAGGATTTGCATATGGAATCTGGAAAGATGATGCTAATGAACTTATTTGCAGGGTAGCAATGGAGAAATAGACATAGAGAACAGACTTGTAGACACAGTGGAGACGGGAGGGTGGAACAATATAAGGAAGGAGAGGGTGGAACAAATTGAGAGTGGCACTGAAACATATACATTACCCACGTAAAATAGACAGCTAGTGTAAATTTGCTGTATGATGCAGGGAACTCAAACCCAGTGCTCTGTGACACCTAGAGGGATGGGAAGGAGTGGAGAGTTGGAGGAAAGTTCAAGTGGGAGGAGGCACAAGTACGCTTATGGATTCATGCTGATATATGGCAGAAACCAACACAATATCATAAAACAATTATACTCCAACTAAAAATAAATATTTGCAAAATATTTAATAAAAATAAAAATAAAGGATTTGTTCTTTGCAGTGAAATTCATTTTGTAGTTAATATTATTGTGAGACTCCTTGAAAATGCTCTGATTATATCACACAGAAGTAAATACTCAAGAAAAAAAAAATTCTTCTATAAAAGTCCACTCTTCTGAGTAATCAGCTCCATCTGTCAACCAGTTATAACTTTAAATTTACCAACCCACTTTTGCAGAAGTTTTCTAAGTTCTTTTTCTCTTTCTTTTTACTTTGTTATTTCAAAATTAGAGAAGTTAAAGAATAAAACAAGGAGCTTCTATATATATATACCTCCTCAGACTTATCAAAAACTTAGTGTGTATAAGAATTTTCTTTTTTAAAAATCAATTAACCCTGTTATTTCAAATTAATTTATTAATTTTAATTTGAGGCTAATTATTTTAAAATATGTTGCTGGTTTTGGTCATACATTGACATGAATCATCCATGGCTATACACATGCCCCTCATCCTGACTGCCCACCCACTTCCCTCCCCATCCCATCCATCAGTGTTATTCCATTGCACCTGATTTGAATGTACTGTGTTCATGCACCAAACTTGGACCTTACATCTATTTCACATATGGTAATGTACAGGTTTCAGTGCTATTCTATCAGATCATCCAACCCTAGCCTTCTCTGACAGAGTCCAAAAGTCTATTTTTATATCTGTGGGATTTTTTTATTATTAAATTTATTTATTTTTAAAATTACAATACTGTATTTGTTTTGCCATACATTGACACGAATCAGCCATAGGTGAACACAATCTCCCAATGCCGAAGCCCCCTCCCACCTCCCACCCCACATCCTCTACTTGAATCATCCTGTGCATCAGCCCCATGCATCCTGCATCCTACATTGAACATAGATTGGCGCTTCGTTTCTTACAAGAAAATATACCTGTTTCATTGCCATTCTCCCAAACCATCCCACCTTTCCCTCTCCCTCAGAGTCCAAAAGTCCACTCTGTACCTCTGTGTCTCTTTGTTGTCTCACATATAGGGTCATCATTACTGTCTTCCAAATTCCATATATATGTGTCAGTATACTGTATTGGTGTTTTTCTTTCTGGCTTACTTCACTCTGTATAATCGGTTCCAATTTCATCCATCTCATTAGGACTGAGTCAAATTTATTCTTTTTAAGGGCTGAGTAGTATTCCATTGTGTATATGTACCCTTGCTTTCTTATCCATTCATCTGCTGATGGACATCTAGGTTGCTTCCATGTCCTGGCTATTATAAACAGCTGCAGTGAACATTGGGGTACATGTGTCTCTTTCGATTCTGGTTTCCTCGGTGTGTATGCCCAGCAGGGGGATTGCTGGGTCATAAGGCAGTTCTATTTGCAATTTTTGAGGAATCTCCACACTGTTTTCCATAGTGGCTGTACTAGTTTGCATTCCCACCAGCAGTGTAAGAGGGTTCCCTTTTCTCCACATCCTCTCCAGCATTTATTGCTTGTAGACTTTTGGATCGCAGCCATTCTGACTGGTGTGAAATGGTACCTCATTGTGGTCTTGATTTGCATTTCTCTGATAATGAGTGATGTTGAGCATCTTTTCATGTGTCTGTTAGCCATCCATATGTCTTCTTTGGAGAAATGCCTATTTAGTTCTTTGGCCCATTTTTTTATTGGATCATTTATTTTTCTGGAGTTGAGCTGCATAAGTTGCTTATATATCTTTGAGATTAGTTGCTTGTCAGTTGTTTCATTTGCTATTGTTTTCTCCCATTCTGAAGGCTGTCTTTTCACCTTCCTTATAGTTTTCATTGTTGTGCAGAAGCTTTTAATTTTAATTAGATCCCATTTGTTTATCTTTGCTTTTATTTCCAGTATACTGGGAGTTGGATCATAGAGGATCCTGCTGTGGTTTATGTCGGAGAGTGTTTTGCCTATATTCTCCTCTAGCAGTTTTATAGTTTCTGGTCTTACATTTAGATCTTTAATCCATTTTGAGTTTGTTTTTGTGTATGGTGTTAGAAAGGGGTCTAGTTTCATTCTTTTACAAGTGGTTGACCAGTTTTCCCAGCAACACCTGTTAAAGAGACTGTCTTTACTCCACTGTATATTCTTGCCTCCTTTGTCGAAGATAAGGTGTCCATAGGTGTGTGGGTTTATCTCAGGGCTTTCTATTTTGTTCCATTGATCTATATTTCTGTCTTTGTGCCAGTACCATACTGTCTTAATGACTGTGGCTTTGTAGTAGAGCCTGAAGTCAGGCAAGTTGATTCCTCCAGTTCCATTCTTCTTTCTCAAGATTGCTTTGGCTATTTGAGGTTTTTTGTATTTCCATACAAATCTTGAGATTATTTGATCTAGTTCTGTGAAAAATACTGCTGGTAGCTTGATGGGAATTGCATTGAATCTGTAGATTGCTTTAGGTAGTATACTCATTTTCACTATATTGACTCTTCCGACCCATGAACATGGTATATTTCTACATCTATTAGTGTCCTCTTTGATTTCTTTCATCAGTGTTTTATAGTTTTCGATATATAGGTCTTTAGTTTCTTTAGGTAGGTATATCCCTAAGTATTTTATTCTTTTCGTTGCAATGGTGAATGGAATTGTTTCCTTAACTTCTTTGTCTACTTTCTCATTATTAGTGTATAGGAATGCAAGGGATTTCTGAGTGTTGATTTTATATCCTGCAACTTATATCTGTGTTTCTTTTCCTGTCTTGCATATAGGGTCATCATTACCATCTTTCTAAATTCCATATATATGTGTTAATATACTGTATTGGTGTTTTCTTTCTGACTTCCTTCATTCTGTATAATAGGCTTCAGTTTCTCTCACCTCATTAAAAATGATTCAAATGCATTCTTTTTAATAGCTGAGTCACCAACTTGATGGACACGACTTTTAGTGAACTACCTGGGAGTTGGACAGGAAGGCCTGGGGTGCTGTGATTCATGGGGTCGCAAATAGTCAGACACAACTGAACGACTGAACTGAACTGAATATTCCATTGTTTATATGTGCCACAACTTGCTTACCCATTCGTCTTCCAATGGACATCTCGATTGGTTCCATGGCGAGCTATTGTAACCAGTGCTATAATGAACATTGGAGTACATGTGTCTTTCAATTCTGGTTTCCTCAGTGTGTATGCCCAGCAAAGGGATTCCTGAGTTGTATGGCAGTTCTATTTCCAGTTTCCTAAGGAATCTCCACACTGTTATTCATAATAGCTGTACTAGTTGGCATTCCAACCAATGCTGTTAGAGGGTTACCTTTTCTTCACAACTTCTCCAGCATTTATTGTTTGCAGACTTTTGATAGTATCCATTCTGACCCACGTGTGGTTTTGATTTGCATTTCTTTGATAGTGAGTGATGTTGAACATCTTTTCATGTGTTTGATAGCCATTTGTATGTCTTCTTTGGAGAAATGTCTGTTTAGTTCTTTGGCCCATTTTTTTTTTTTTTATTGGGTTGTTTATTTTCTGGTATTGAGTTGCATGAGCTGCTTGTATACATTTGAGATTAATTCTTTGTCAGTTGCTTCATTTGTGATTATTTCCTCCCGTGCTGAAGGCTGTCTTTTCAGCTTGCTTATAGTTTCTTTCATTGTACAAAAACTTCTAAGTTTAATTAGGTTTTATTTATCTTTGCTTTTATTTCCATTACTCTAGGAGGTGGTCATAGAGGATCCTGCTCTGATTTATATCAGAGAGTGTTTTGCCTCTGTTTTCCTCTAGAGTATTATAGTTTCTGGTCTTACATTTAGATCTTGATTGACCAGTTTTCCCAGCAGCACTTGCTAAAGAGATTGTCTTTTCTTCATTGCATATTTTTGCCTTCTTAGTCAAAGATAAGGTGTACATAGGTGGGGAGATTTATCTCTGGGCTTTCTATTTTGATCTGTTGATCTATATTTCTGACTTTGTGCCAGTACCATACTGTCTTTATGACTATAGCTTTGTAATAGAGTATGAAGTCAGGTAGGTTGATTCCTCCAGTTCCATTCTTCTTTCTCAAGATTGCTTTGCCTATTTGAGTTTTTTTTTTTTTAATTATTATTCCCATACAAATTATGAAATTATTTGTTCTAGTTCTGTGAAAAATACTACTGGTAGTTTGGCAGGTATTGCATTGAATCTATAGATTGCTTTGGTAGTATACTAATTTTCACTATATTGATTCTTCCAATCCATGAACATGGTATATTTCTTCATCTAATTGTGTTATTTTTGATTTCTTTCATCAGTGTTTTATAGTTTTCTAAATATATCTTTTGTTTCTTTAGGCAGATTTATTCCTGAGTGTTTTTTTATTATTTTCGTTACAATGGTGAATTGGGCTGTTTCCTTAATTTTTCTTTCTGTTTTCTCACTGTTACTGTATAAGAATGCAAGATATTTCTATGTATTAATTTTATATCCTGCAACTTTACTATATTCGTTTATTAGCTCTAGTAATTTTCTGGTGGTATCTTTAGGGTTTTCTATGTAGAGGATCATGTCACCTGCAAACAATGAGAGTTTTACTTCTTTTCCACTCTGGATTCCTTTTATTTCTTTTTCTTCTCTGATTGCCAAGGATAAAATGTCCAAAACTATGTTGAACAGTAGTGGTGAGAGTGAGCATCCATGTCTTGTTACTGACTTTAGGGAAAATGCCTTCAATATTTCACCACTGGGGATAGTGTTTGCTGTGAGTTTATCACATATACCACTTTTATTAAGTTGAGGCAAGTTCCTTATATCCTTGGTTTCTGGAGTGTTTTTTTTTTTTTTTAAATAAACGAATGCTGAAGTTTGTCAAAGGCTTTCTATGCATCTATTGAGATAATCATATGTTTTTTAATCTTTCAATTTGTTAATGTGGTATTATCATATTGATTGATTTGCAAATGTTGAAGAACTTTTGCATCCCTGTGATGCAGTCTACTTTTTCATGGTGCATGATTTTTTTAATATGCTGTTGCATTCTGTTTGCTAGAATTTTCTTGAGGATTTTTGCATCTATGTCCATCAGTGATACTGGCCTTCAGTTTTCCTTTTTGTGTGTGTCATGATTATTTATTTTCTTGTTAAGCTTATTCCAGATTTCATAAGAGAAAGTCCTTTCAAGAAGGCTGGTTTTCCCAGGTCCTTTTAATTTTCCGTGCACTACCTTACTTTCTGGTATAAGATAATCCAGGCTCTTCTTGAAATTTTCCTTTCCCAGACCTATAAGCAAAAATTCCCACCAAGAGTTGGTTCCTTTTTGTGTTGAATATTATGCACAAAATAAGATATGTGTCCCTAATGTGCTCATGACCATAGTTGTACCACTGCTTCTAAGTCTTCTCATTTAACAGAACAAACATATGTTCATTTCAGTTCAGTCACTCAGTCATGTCCGACCCCTTGCAACCACAAGGACTGTAGCAGGCCAGGCTTCCCTGTCCATCACAAATTCCCAGAGCTTACTCTGACTCATGCCCATATAGTATTCATGTTCACTCCAGTATTCTGGCCTAGAGAATTCCATGGATAGAGGAGACTGGCAGGCTACAGTCCGTGGGGTTGCAAAAAGTCAGACAAGACTAGTGACTTTTCATTTTCACTTTCACCCAAGCTTTAAGCCTTTAAGCTTTTCTTTCTCTTTTCTTTTCTTTCCTTTTTTTTTTTAAACCAATTTATACCAGATAGAACTTCCAGTGCCTTTTAGTTTTATTTTGTTTTTGCTGTTGCCGTTGTTGTTTTTGTAAGAAAGTGAAAGTGAAGTCATTCAGGCATGTCCAACTCTTTGCAACCCCGTGGACTGTAGCCTACTAGGCTCCTCTCTTCAAGGGATCGAACCCGGGTCGCCCACATTGCAAGCAGATGCTTTAACCTCTGAGCCACCAGGGAAGCTCTTTTGTTAGAAGAATTGCTGAATACTAACAATCTTACTTCATTCCAAACATTACTAGGGAAAAATTCAATATTTCACCAATAATTATTTCTCTTAGCTTCAATTCTTCTTTGATTCCCTTCAGTAGATCAAAATTTTGTTCCTAGTTTCCTAAGATATTTTCTCTCCTTCAGCATTAAAAAACAGAACAAAACACAAAACAAACATTAGTTCAGTTCAGTTTAGTCGATCATTCGTGTCCAACTCTTTGTGACTCCAAGGACTGTAGCAGGCAAGGCTTCCCTGTCCATCACCAATTCCCGGGCTTGATTAAACTCTGTCCATTGAATTGGTGATATTATCCAAACTTCTTATCCTCTGTCATCCCTTTCTCCCCCACCTTCAATCTTTCCCAGCATCAGGGTATTTTCCAATGAGTCAGTTATTTGCGACAGAGGGACAAAGTATTGGAATTTCAACTTCAACATCAGTCCTTCCAATGAATAATCAGGACTGATTTCCTTTAGTATTGACCGGTTGGATCTCCTTGGTATCTAAGGGACTCTCAAGTATCTTCTCCAACACCACAGTTCAAAACCATCAGTTCTTCAGTGCTCAGCTTTCTTTATAGTCCAACACTCACATCCATACATGACTACTGGAAAAACCAAAGCTTAGACTAGATGGACCTTTGTTGGCAAAGAAATGTCCCTGCTTTTTAATATGCTCTTTAGATTGGTCATAACTTTCCTTCCAAGCAGCAAGCATCTTTTAACTTCATGACTGCAGTCACTATCTGATGTGGTTTTGGAGCCTAAAAGTATAGTCTATCATTGTTTCCACTGTATACCAATCTATTTGCCATGAAGTGATGGGACCAGATGGCATGATTTTATTTTTATGAACGTTGGATTTTAAGCTAACTTTTTCACTCTCCTTATTACTTTCATCAAGAAGCACTTTAGTTCTGCGTTCTTGCTGTAAGGGTGGTGTCATCTGCATGTCTGAGGTTATTGATATTTCTCCCGGCAGTCTTCATTCCAGCTTGTGCTTCATCCAGTCCAGCATTTCTCAAGATGTACTTTTGCATACATATAAGTTAAATAAACAGGGTGAGAATATAAAGCCTTGTCATACTCCTTTCCCAATTTGGAAGCAGTCTGTTTTTCCAAGTCCAGTTTTAACTGCTGCTTTTTGAATCAGCATACAGATTTCTCAAGAGGCAGGTCAGGTGATCTTGTATTTCCATCTCTTTAAGAATTTTCCACATTTTTTTTGTGGGCCACACAGTCAAAGGCTTTTGCAAAGTCAATAAAGCAGAAGTAAGTGTTTTTCTGGAACTCTCGTGCCTTTTGATGATTCAACGGATGTTGATATTTCATCTCTGCTTCCTCTGCCTGTTCTAAATCCAGCTTGAACATCTGGAAGTTCACAGTTAACATACTATTGAATCATGGCTTGGAGAATTTTGAGCATTTCTTTCCTGGTGTGTGAGATGAGTGCAATTGTGCGGTAGTTTGAGCATTCTTTGGCATTGCCTTTCTTTGGGATTGAAATGAAAACTGACCTTTTCTAGTCCTGTCGCCACTGATGAGTTTTTCAAACTTGCTGGCATATTGAGTGCAGCACTTTCACAGCATTATCATTTAGGATCTGAAATAGCTCAACTGGAATTCCATCACATCCACTAGCTTTGTTTGTAGTGATGCTTTCTAAGGCCCACTTGACTTCACACTCCAGGATGTCTGGCTCTAGGTGATTGATCATACTATAGTGGTTATCTAGATTGCGAAGATCTTTTTTGTACAGTTCTTCTGTGTATTCTTGTCACCTCTTCTTAATAGTTTCTCATTCTGTTAGGTCCATACCATTTCGTCCTTTATTGAGCTCATCTTTGCATGAAAATTTTCCTTGGAATGTATAATTTTCTTATAAATATCTCTAGTATTTCCCATTCTATTGTTTTCCTCTATTTCTTTGCACTGGTCACTGAGGAAGATTCTTATTTCTCCTTGCTGTTCTTTGGAATTCTGCTTTCAAATGGGTATATCTTTCCTTTTCTCCTTTGCCTTTTATTCTTTTCATAGCTATTTGTAAGGCCTCCTCAGACAATCATTTTGCCTTTTTGCATTTCTGTTTCTTGAGGATTTTCTTGATCCCTGTCTCCTGTACAATGTCATGAACCTCTATCTATAGTTCCTCAAGCACTCTATTAGATCTAATCCCTTAAATCTACTTGTCACTTCCACTGTATAATCATAAGGGATTTGATTTAAGTCATGCCTGAATGGTTTAATGGTTTTCTCTACTTTGTTCAACTTAAGTCTGAATCTGGCAATAAGATTTTCATGATCTGAGTCACAGTTAGCTCCTGGTCTTGTTTTGCTCACTATATAGACCTTCTCCATCTTTGGTTGCAAAGAATATAATCAATCTGATTTTGGTGTTGACCATCTGGTGATGTCCATGTGTGGAGTCTTCTCTTGTGTTGTTGGAAGAAGATGTTTGCTATGACCAGTGTGTTTTTTGGCAAAATTCTTCATTCTGTATTCTAAGGCCAAATTTGCCTGTTACTACAGGTATTTGTTGTCTTCATAGTTTTGCATTCCTGTCCCCTATAATGAAAAGGACATCTTTTTGGGGGTGTGAGTCTAGAATATTTTGTAAGTCTTCATAGAACCATTCAACTTCATCTTCTCTGACATTAGTGGTCGGGGCATCAACTTGGATTACTGTGATATTGAACGGTGTGCCTTGGAAATGAACAGAGATCATTCTGTCATTTTTGAGATTATATCCAAATACTGCATTTGGGACTTTTTGCTGACTATCATAGCTACTTCTTTTCCTCTAAGGGATTCTTGCCCACAGTAGTAGATATAATGGCCATCTGAACCAAATTCACTCTTCCCAGTCCATTTTAGTTCTCTGATTCCTAAAATGTTGATGTTCACTCTTGTCATCTCCTCTTTGACCACTTCGAATTGTTCCTGATTCATGGACCTAACATTCCAGGTTCCTATACAATATTGTTCTTTACAGAATCAGACTTTACCTCCATCACTAGTCACACCCACAACTTATAGACATTGCATTTTGTGAAATGTTTTGTCCTTCTATAGAGATGATTTGGCATGTACTTTTCACCTTTATTATGTTAATGTGTTAATTAACTTTAAATAGCTTTGACTAAGCTCTGATCTGGTGAGGTCTGATCAAAGGAGGCTGACAAGCACCCTTTTGCCCCTCCTCAGGACCCACCTGTTGCTGCTGCTGTCAGATAGCTATTGAAGCCAGGCCACACCCAGAACTTACAGTGGGTGATCACTTTCTGATGGTAGACTGATGGAAAAGGAGTCAGGAGGGCCTGTTCCCTTTAGCATCTGTTCTGTGAAGTTTGTTAAATGTAAGGAAAGTTTAAAGTATTTTTTTCTTTGAAAGGCAAAATCTTATTTAACTCTTGTATTTTAGATTTACTTGTATACAGAGTCTAGTGCTCAGTTTTAGTTTTCATATTGTTTAAATATTAAAAGACTCTTATAACCTTATTCTTTTTTCTCCTGCTGAAAAAAATCATATAAAAATAGTTTTGTTTTAAAACTTTATCATAATTTTTTACATTCTTATAAGCTCTAATTTGTAGCAATGAATGAATCTATTATATATTATTGTATTTTAGTTGCTATTTTCTTATGGATTTCTAAACCTATATTTTTTAGAGATTACTTTACCTTCTTCAGAAATGGTATGGACCTAACAGAAGCAGGCAATATTAAGAAGAGGTGACAAGAATACACAAAAGAACTATACCAAAAGATCTTAATGAATCAGATAGCTACAAAGGTGTGATCACTCACCTAGAGCCAGACATCCTGGAGTACAAAGTCAAGTGGACCTTAGGAAGCAAGTGGAGGTAATGGAGTTCCAGTTGAGATATTTCAAATCCCCAAAGATGATGCTATTAAAGTGCCTCATTCAATATGCCAGCAAATTTGGAAAACTCAGCAATGGCCACAGGACTGGGAGAGGTCAGTTTTCTTTCCAATCCCAAAGAAAGGCAATGCCAAAGAATGTTCCATGCAATTACATATCTTACATGCTAGCAAACTAATTCTCAAAATTCTCCCAGTTAGGCTTCAACAGTACTTTAACTGAGAACTTTCAGTTGTTCAAGCTGGATTTAGAAAAGACCGAGACACCAGAGATCAAAATGCCAACATCCTTTGGATCATAGGAAAAGCAAGAGAATTTCAGAAAACAACAACAACTGTATTTATGCTTCATTGACTCTGCTAAAGCCTTTTCCTGAGATGAATGGATAAGAAAGCTGTGATACATATACACAATTGAGTATTGTATAGTCATTAAAAAGAATACATTTGAATCAGTTCTAATGAGGTGGATGAAACTGGAGCCTCCTATACAGAGTGAAGTAAGCCAGAAAGAAAAACACCAATACAGTATACAAAATGTGGAAAGTTCTTTAAAGACCACTTTATCTGCCTCTTGAGAAACTGTTGCAAATCAAGAAACATCAGGAACATTGTTCCATGTTCCTGACGTGGAACAACAGACTGATCGAAAATTGATAAAACAGCATGTCAAGGCTATATATAGTCACCTTGCTTATTTAACTTATATGCAGAGTACATCATATGAAATGCCTGGCTGGATGAAGCACAAGCTGGAGTCAAGATTGCTGGGAGAAATATCAATAACCTCAGATATGCAGATGATATCACATTTATGGCAGAAAGTGAAGAGGGACTAAGAGCTTCTTAATGAAAATAAGGATGAGAGTGAAAAAACTGATTTAAAACTCAACATTCAGAAAACTAAGATCATGGCATCTGGTCCAATCACTTCATGGCAGATAGGAAAACAATGGAAACAGTGACAGACTTTATTTTATTTTCTTTATTTTTTAAATTTTTAATACTTTATTCTACATTAGAGTACTGTATTTGTTTTGCCATACATTGACATGAATCAGCCACAGGTGTACACAATCTCCCAATGCCGAAGCCCCCTCCCACCTCCCACCCCATATCAT
Organism: Nanger dama; assembly: GCA_917880005.1. Lineage (NCBI taxonomy): Eukaryota > Metazoa > Chordata > Mammalia > Artiodactyla > Bovidae > Nanger > Nanger dama. Next base: position 3,456,121 of record CAKJTW010000014.1, on the reverse strand, counting down.
CTCCCTGGATCATCCCGTGTACCAGCCCCAAGCATCCTGTATCCTGTATCGAACATAAACTGGCACTTCTTTTCTTACATGGTAGTATACATGTTTCAATGCCATTCTCCCAAATCATCCCACCCTCTCCCTCTCCCTCAGAGTCCAAAAGTCCATTCTATACCTCTGTGTGTCTTTTATTGTCTCACATACAGGGTCATCATTACTCTCTTTCTAAATTCCATATATATATGCCAGTATACTGTATTGGTGTTTTTCTTTCTGGCTTACTTCACTCTGTATAATCGGCTCCAGTTTCATCCATCTCATTAAAACTGAGTCAAATTTATTCTTTTTAAGGGCTGAGTAATACTCCATTGTGTATATGTACCACAGCTTTCTTATCCATTCATCAGCTTTATTTTCTTAAGCTCCCAAATCACCTCAGATTGTGACAGTAGCAATGAAATTCTAAGACACTTGCTCCTTAGAAGAAAAACTATAACAAACCAACAACATAGCAAAAAGCAATGACATTACTTAGAAAAGATTCATATAATCAAAGCTATGGTTTTTCTATATAAAGACATGAGAGCTGGACCATAAGGATGCCTGAGCACTGAAAAACTGAAGCTCTCAAACTGGTATTGGGGAAGACTCTTAGAATTCCTTGGATTGCAAGGAGATAGATTCAATCAATCCTAAAGAAAAACAACCAGAATATTTACTGGAGGGACTGATGCTTAAGCTCAAGCACCAATACCCAATGATGTGAGTTTGAACAAGCCCAAGAGATAGTGAAAGACAGGGAAGCCTGGCATGGTGGTCCATGGGGTCACAAAAATTGGACATGACTGAGAGAGCAACTACAGAGTACTCAAAACTAGTCAAGATCCTATCAGAAAACATCAGACTAAGGAAAATGTTCTCATTCATTATTACACTAGAATACATGGCAAGAATTTTCTTTGCCAAATGTTTGCATAATTATATATCATTGTTGTTCAGTCCCTTAGTCATGAGCAACTCTTTCAGAACCCATGGACGGTATCATGCCAGGCTTTCTGTCCTTCACTATCTCATGGATTTGGCACAAATTCATGTCCATTGAGTTTGTGATACTATCTCACCATCTCATCCTCTGCTGCATCCTTCTTTTTTGCTTTCAATATTTCCCAGCATGAGGACATTTTCCAATGAATTGAGTCTTCTCATCAGGTGGCCAAAATATTGGAGCTTCTGCTTCAGCATCAGTCCTTCTAAGGACATTAGGAGTTGATTTCCTCTAGAACTGACTCATTTTATCTCATCACAGTCCAAGGTATTCTCAAGAGTCTTCTCCAGCACCACAACTCAAAAGTATCAGTTCTTTGGTGCTCAGCCTTCTTTAAGGTCCAACTCACATTCATACATGACCTTGGAAAAATGTAGCTTTGACCATCAGGATGTTGTCAATAAATTGATGTCTGTGTTTTTTAATACACTGTCTAGGTTTCGTGTAGCTGTAGCTTTCCTTCCAATGAGAAAGTGTATTTTGATTTCATGACTGCATTCACTGTCTGCAATGGTTTCGGAGCCCAAGAAAATATAATATGTCACTGTTTCACTTTTCCCCTTCTATTTTCCCCTAGGTGATGAGATCAGATGCTGTGATCTTAGTTTTTTAAGTGCTGAGTTTTAAGCCAGCTTTTTCACTGTCCTCTTTCACCCTCATCAAACTGTTTTTCAGTTCCTCTTCATTTTCTGCCATTAGAATGGTATCATCTACATATCAGAGATAGTTGATATTTTTCACAGAAATTTTGATTCCAATTTGTAATTCTTGCAGCCTGGCATTTCACATGAGGTACTCTGCACATAAATTAAGTAAACAGGGTGACAAGACATAATCCTTTTCCAATTTTTAACCAGTTCATTATTCCATGTTCAGTTCTACCTGTTTCTTCTTGACCTTGACATAGCTTTCTCAGGAAACAGATAAGGTATTACCATCTCTAAGAATTTTCCAGTTTGTTGTAATACATGTGAAGACTGATTTAATCAATGAAGCAGATGTTTTCTGAAATTTTCTTGCTTTCTCTATGATCCAAATAATGTTGGCAATTTGGTCTTTGTTCCTCTGTGTTTTCTAAATCTATTTTGTACATCTGATAGTTCTAGGTTCACATTCTACTGAAGATTTTTGAGTATAACCTTGATAACATGTTAAATGTTATCATGTTAACATGTTAAATGAGTGCAGCTCTATGACAGTTTGAACATTCTTTGGCATTGCCCTTTTGAGATTGAAATGAAAACTGACATTTTCCAGTCCTGTGGCCATTGATGAGTCATCCAGACTTGCTGACATATTGCGTGCTATACTGTTACAGTATAATCTTTTAGGATTAGAATTAGTTTAGCTACAATTTCATCACCTCTACTAACTTTGCTTGCAGTAATGTTTCCTAAGGCCAATTTGACTTCACACTGCAGGATGTCAGGCTCTAGGTGAATGGTCACAACATTGAGGTTATCTGAATCACTCACACTTTTTCATATAGTTCTTTTGTGTATTCTTGACAGTTCTTCCTAACCTTTTCTTCTGTTTTGTTGTTAACATTTCTATCCTTTATCGTACCCATCCTTACATAAAATATTTCCTTGATCTCTCCAATTTTCTTGAAGAGATCTCCAGTCTTTCCTTTCTATTATTTTCCTCTATTCTTGTACATTATGTTCTTTATAAAGTCTTTTATCTATACTTGTTATTCTTTAGATCTCGGTATTTAGTTGGATATTTTGTCCCCTTTCTCCCTTGCTTTTGCTTCTCTTCTTTTCTCAGCTGTTTGTAAGACTTCCTCAGAAAACTTCTTTTCCTTCTTGCACATATTTTACTTTGGGATAGTTTTGGTCACTGCATTCTCTACAATGTTATGAACCTCTGTCCATATTTTTCAAGTACTCTGTCTACCATATCTAATCCCTTGAATCAGTTCATCAGTTCTACCACATAATCACAAGGATTTGATTTAAGCCATACATGAATGGCTTATTGCTTTTCCTTACTTTCTTCATTTTAAACCTGAATTTTGCAATCTGAGCCACAATCAACTCCAGATCTTGCTTCTGATAACTATAAAGATTCTCCATTTTTGTCTGCAAACAATATAATCAGTTTCAAGTGTTGACCATCTGTTAATGTCCATGTATAGAACCATCTCTCATATTGTTGGAAGAGGATGTTAGCTATGAACAGTGTGTTCTCTTGATAAAACTGTTAGCCTTTGCCCTATTTCATTTTGTACTCCATGGCCAAATTTGCTTGTTACTCCAGGTATCTCTTGACTTACTGCTTTTTCATTTCAATCCCTTATGGGAATCAGAAAAAGAGATCTTTTTGTTAGTTCTAGAAAGTCTTGTAGGTCTTCAATGTAGGTCAAATTCAGTTTCTTTGGGATTAATGATGGGTCATATACTTGGATTACTGTAAAACTGAATGATTTGCCTTGGAAATAAGCCTAGATCATTCTGTCATTTTTAAGATAGCACCCAAGTGCTAAATTTGGACTTTTTATTAACTATTATGACTAACTCATTTTCTCTAAGTGATTCTTGCCCACAATAGTACATATAATGGTCATATGAATTAAGTTCACCCATTCCTATCCATTTTAGTTCAGTGATTCCTAAGATGTTGATGTTCATGCTTGCAATCTCCTGCTTGACCACTTCCAATTTATCTTCATTCATAGACTGACAGATTCCTATGCAATATTTTTCTTTACAACACTGGACTTTACTTTTACCAGCAGTTGTTGTTATAGAATTACCCAGTTGTGTCAGATTCTTCACGACCCCATGGATCACATGCCAGGCCTCCCTATCCCTCATCATGTCCTAGAGTTTGCCCAAGTTCATCTTCATTGCATCAGTGATGTAACCCAGCCATCTTATCCTCTGCTTTCTCATCCAGTATTCTTCTCCTTCTACTTTCAATCTTTCCCAGCATTAGGGTCTTTTCCAATAAGTCAACTATTCATATCAGATGACCAAAATATTGTTTCTTCAATTTCAGCATCAGTCCTTCCAATGACTATTCAGGGTTGGCTTCCTTTAAGATTGATTGGTTTGATCTCCTTGCTGTCCAAGGGATTCTCAAAACTTTTATGCAGTACCACAGTTCAAAGGAATCAATTCTTCAGGACTTTGCCTTCTTTTGGTCCAGCTCTCACAACTGTATATGACTACTGAAAAGGCCATAGTCTTGACTGTATGGACTTTTGTCAGTAAAGTGGTGTCTTTGCTTTTTAACACACTGTCTAGGTTTGTTATAGTGTTCCTGCCAAGAAGTAATTGTCTTCTAATATCATGGCTGCAGTCACCATCTGCAGTGATATTATAGCCCAAGAAGAAGAAATCACTCACAGCTTCCACCTTTTACCCTTCCATTTGCCAATGATGGGGTCAGATGCCATTATCTTTTTTTTAATATTTAGTTTTAAGCCAACTTTTTCCCTCTCCTCCTTCACCCTCATCAAGAGGTTCTTTAGTTCCTCTTCACTTTCTGCCATCTGCATATCTAAGGTTGTTGAGGTTTCTCCTGCCAATCCTGATTCCAGCTTGTAACTCATCCATCCCAGTATTTCTCATGATGTGATCAGCATATAAGTTAAAGAGTGACAGCAAACAGCCTTGATGTACTTGTTTCTCAGTTCTGAACCAGGCACATCCACAACTGAGCATCATATCCAGTTTGACCCAGCCTCTTCATTTTTTTCTGAAGTTATTAGTAATTGCCTTCAACTCTTCCCCAGTAGCATATTGGACACCTTCCAACCTGGGAGGCTCACTTTCCTCATATATTTTTGCCTCTTCATACTGGTCATGGGGTTCCTAGGACAAGAATACTGAAATGGGTCGCCATTTCCTCCTCCAGTGAACCACACCATGCTTAATCAGCACTCTTCACTATGATCCATTCTTCTTGGGTGGCGTTGCACAACATGTTTCATAGCTTCATTGAGTTATACAAGCCCCTTCACCATGACAACATTTTGATCCGTGAAGGGAATATTATAATCTATGTAATACAATTGTCAGTAAATTGTATGAAGAGAAAATTTAAGACACCTGGAAGGACTGTATGAAATTACCTAATCCAACTTATGTATTGTTAGTGCAAAGACAAAAATTAAGTTTGATATTCATTCCAGGTGCTTTCCCACTGTACCATTCTACCTTTGCTTTTTGCTTTGCATAATGCTATATATGATTATATACATGTATATATATTTATGAATCTGCTTAAATGTTGTTCTGGCAATATTTTGTCAAAACAGAATTATTTCAATACATTGTTCTTTTCACTTTGAAACATACTCCCTCACTGCTGGTTTATTTTATCATTTTTTTCTGAATGTGTGGTTTTATTATGTTGTAGCTACTCCCCAAAGAATATGTCTTTGATAGCACAGCAGTAAATTCCATCAAGCTGTAAATAATTATTTTTGTGGTTTGAGTTATATACATGAATATTCTTCATCATAGTTAGGCTTTGAATTAAAACCAATGTTTCTAATAGACACAAATTAAAAACATAAAACTATTAAAGCAGCTAAATTCATGCTGGAGATTTGCCTACTTGTATTATTAGATTATCTTTTTGGATTCACTAATTTTGTGGTTCAGAACCAAAAATAAATAAATAAATAAACATATAGTGGATTACCACATGAATGAGATAAAGCCTAAGAATTTGTTTGAATTTCCAAGCTTAACATGGTGAATCTTACTTAAGATTTAATAAGATACACAGACATGACAGATGCTTCTATTTTTCAACAAGGACATGATGACACTCTTTGACCAAATATAGCTGTGTTTATATAGCTTATGCTGACATTCTGGATCGTCAATCATTTTGGAACAAAAGGCTGAAGAAAGTGTTCAAATGACCATTTCAAAAATCTACCACCAAGTACCGAGAATGTTATAAAATTTTTTTTATGAACCAAGTGAGTTTTAAAGTGAAAAAATATTACTATGATAATCTGGGGTATAAATAAATAAAATGAGAGTTTACTTGTCTTAACAATTATATAAGGTGCCAGTTACACACATGTGCACACACACACACAGTTTTTAAAATGGCACTGTACAGAGAAAGAGATGTACATTTCCCAGAGGTTAGACTATGTGCAAAAGTACAGACAAGGAGAGTAGAAAGGGTGATTAGGGTTAGCATCCATGTAAGGATTTAGAATAGGGATTGACAAACTTTATATGTATAGGTCTAGACAGGAAATATTTTAGGTTGTTTGGGTTTTGAAAATGCTCAACCCTTCCATTATAATGCAGAAATAGCCACAGATAATGCACAAACAAATTTATTAACTACACTACTAAAAAACTTTATTTACAAAACATGCTGTGGACCTGGTTTGCCTTTTGAGCTTAGTTTGTGGGACCCCCTTGATAAATAGTCTAAGGGCCAGAGGACTTTAAGTGAGAACATGTGCATTCAAATCAATCAAATTTAAGTTTTGTTTTGTTTTGTTTTGTTTTTTTAGCTGAGCCAAACACGTTGTGTGCATGTGTGCTAAGCTGCTTTAGTTGTGTCCAATTCTTTGAGACCCTATGGACTGTAGCCTTCCAGGCTCCTCTGTCCGTGGGATTTTCCAAGCAAGAATGTTGGAGTGGGATGCTCTGCCTTCCTCCAGGGAATCTTGCCAACCTAGGGATTGAACTTGCATTTTTGTGTCTCCTGCATTAGCAGGCAGCTTCTTACCACCAGCACCACCTGGGAAACAGAAGCCAAACACTTTATATTTCTAAAGTTCCCATTTTAGTTTATTGCAGTATAATCAGTTAAGGGAAAGAATTGCTACAAAGATAAAACAAATCAAAATAGACATCTTAGTTAGCAATAACCATATAATGCATAATTTATAAAAATCCATCCTGTCACATGCCCACCCCCAACTGAAATGTGAAATAATGGAAATGAAAAGTGTAAATTCATGAGGGGGAAAAAAATGGTAGGAGAAAAGATGCCAGAGACAAGAAAAATCAACACAGAAAAAAATTAATTTGGAAAGCTGGAATTTGAGTAGCAACGTGTTTATTATTATTAAAAAGCTGAAAATTAAGTATCTACAGGAGTAGGGCTAAGAAGGAAGCTGATTTGCGTTCCCAAAATGTCAGAAAATTTTGGGAATTGATGGTACATCCAAAGGTGAGGAAACTGACAAAGTGATGCTAAACATGGAAAAATTGATACTTAGGTCATTTAAATCGCTATATCCCACACACCAACTAGCAGAGGTTTCCTTCTCTGCCCCTTCTGTATGAAACAGATGGGAAATTTAATCTCTAGACATGTCGATGCCGAGGCTTTGAGTTTAGGGACCTTAAGCTGACTTAAGATGGGTATTTAGTCTTACTGAATACAAAGAAGTTTAAATAAGAGCTGTATTCTGAATAATGATTGCTCCTCAACTGCTCCAAAATTCACCAGAATATTGACAACTTTCTGCTTTTTAAGGCTGGTAAAAATTGATTGATGATCTAAGGAAAAAAATAAAAATAAAAAACCTTTGCATGTTGATAAGGCCAGATAATCACCTCATTTACATTTCAGTCAACTCAAAAGCTGCCACTCAACTTTTTATTGTCTCACTTTAAAAATGAACAGTGAAATTTACCAGATATTTGAAAACCAACTGTACCATGAATGACAGAAACAAAAACAAATGAACATACTAAAGAAATTTAGAGAAAGAGAGACCATGCAAAAACAGAGGAAAAGCTTCAGAATGTCTAATTATATCATCAGAGAGATAAATTAGCTTTACCAAACAAGTAAAGAATGCTATTAAAAAAGTAACATCCAGAGAACAAAAAGAAAGGAAATAAAATGTGACAGCAGAAATTTAAAAATTAAACATAATGATTGACGCACATATTGAAAATGATTCTGGAGCAGTGCATCTCAAATTTCAGTGTACATACATATCATTTAGAGAAATTGACAAAATGAAAACTGTGATTTAGTATTTCTGGTGTTGGACCTGAGATTGTTCATTTTGAATAGGCTTTCAGATGATGTTGCTGTTGCCAGTTTGATTCTTTGAACGACAGTACTTTCTAGTACATAAGGTAAACAAAGAGATGGGAAAATAAAAAGCAAATAAGAAATTAGCACCCAGGGGATTTCATATCTGTCCAAAAGCAGACATAAAAAGAGATAGAAGAAACTGAATGGGAAATAAATAAGTAGAAATTTTCCCAGAAAATGAGTTTCTAAATTAAAAAGACTACTACTAAGTGTCCAGCACATTAAGTGAAAAATTATATCACCACATAGTAAGAAAATTTCAGAATATCAGGTAATGTAAAAAATATCGTAAAATCTTCCAGAATACAATCAATCATACACAGCTCACCAATGCCCCCAGACACATATGCTTACATACATACTCATACACATGCAAGACACACACCCCTTATAGTAAATATTCAAAATTCATATAGCCATGTAGAAGATATTATAATATTACAGTCAATTTTCCAAATCTAGATCTTAATACCCAATCTAGATCTTAATACACAATCTAGAATGAGCAAAAAATTAACATGTATTCACATAGGCATAGTATGCAAGTATAGATACTTTGTAGTGAAGAATTTTTAAAAGGCTAGTGTATTCATTCTCAGATGGAAATGTACCATTGAGAATGACCCAAGCCTCCTGAGATCCACAAAGCTGGGAATCTTACAAAAGAGAGAGGGCAAAAGGGGTTTCTATATTGCAGGTAAAGTCAAAGTTGACAGTTGTTTGGCAGGTCTATATAATAACTAGTAAAGACTGAGGCAGAGAAGACAAAAGGCATTTCTAAGGGTCAATGGGTTAAAGGTGTCAGAGAGAGTCTCAGGCTGGGTCCAGCAAATGAATAAAACATGCTAACTGACTCACTAGGGGAGAAGCACTTTAAGTCAACCTAAATTAAAACGAATACTTTAAGGAAAAATGAGAGACCCTTAGTGGTAAGATATCCAAAGAACTCATGCTTACTGCATGCTGCTAAGTCACTTCAGTCGTGTCTGACTCTGTGTGACCCCATAGACGGCAGCCCACCAAGCTCCCCTGTCCCTGGGATTCTCCAGGCAAGAACACTGGAGTGGGTTGCCATTTCCTTCTCCAATGCATGAAAGTGAAAACTGAAAGTGAAGCCACTCAGTCGTGTCCGACCCTCAGCGACCCCATGGACTGCAGCCTTCCAGGCTGCTCTGTCCATAGGATTTTCCAGGCAAGAGTACTGAAGTGGGGTGCCATTGCCTTCTCCAGCTTACTGTATAGGAATATCTATTTCAATAACTAAAATGAGAGCGTTAGTAGGAAAAAAAAATGACAGAAGGATGTTTTAATGTCCCAAAGATCCCAGAGAAACTGGAAACCTGATTTAGCCTTACAGAGTAGCTTTAACTATTTGTGAGAAAAAAATAAAAATAAAGGTTATTTCTCATTCCATTTTACAACCCTGGCTTGTTTCATGTAAAAGCTACAGTAGAATTTCTGTGTGCTACAGAGTGTTACAAATAGGATGAAACTGCTCATACATGCCATTTTGAGGTCACTGGACAGAAATTAGAAGCATGGCTGAATCAGTGGAAGAGAATGAGGTGACATTTATTTGATGACAGGGTTTGTAGGAACTGTTGCCCACTTCTTAAGAGATTTAGATTACTTTTACTATCTGTATTTTTGAAAATTATTCAAATCAGGGGACCAGAATTGCAACAGGGTTACATCATCCCTAGTGGCTGAGATGGTAAAGTGTCTGCCTGCAGTGTGGGAGACCTCGGGGTTGGGAAAATCCCTGGAGAGGGAAATGACAACCCACTCCAGTATTCTTGCCTGGAAAATTTCATGGACGGAAGAGACTGGTAGGCTACAGTCCATGAGGTCGTATCGAGTCAGACATGACTGAGTGACTTCACTTTAAACTTTACTATACACTAACCTCAAAAGGGGCCTCCATTATCACTCTTTGCTCCTGAAACAATGAACATAAATTTAAAGCAAATTGAAAAGGACAACAACACATTTTTATAAATTAGGCAACCAATGTGGAAACTCAGGACTACAACAGGAGGCAGTCCAGTGGTTAAGAGTTCACACTTCCGGTTCAGTGGGTATGAGTTTGATATCTGACCAGGGAATTAAGATCTCACATGCTTCACAGTGTGGTCAAATAAACAAAGAAGAGACCCAGTGATAAAGTACAAGTTAGAGAAATTTTGTGGGGTTAGGGGTGTTTTGAGCTTCCCAGGTGGCACTAGTGGTAAACAACCCCCTGCCAATGCAGAAGACGTAAGAGACTCAGGTTCAGTTCCTGGGTTAGGCAGATCTCCTGGAGAAGGGCAGTGCAACCCACTCCAATAGTCTTGCCTAGAGAATCCCATCGGCAGAGGAGCCTGGCAGGCTACAGTTCATAGAGTCACAAAAAGTCAGAAACAACTGAAGCGACTTAGCACATGCACAGGGGTGTTTTAGCCGCAGTGGGTGCTAGAGGTAAGTAAGAAATTCTTGCTTAGGGACATGGCTAGACTTCAAGATTGTTGTCAAGTTGATAATCTTTTTTACTTCTCTTTATGCCATTTTCTGTATTAATAGATGAAGGCCTACAAATAAGTTTGTGTAACTGATATTTGGTCAAGATAAAAAATTATGTATGTATGTATGTATGTATGTATGTGGGGCTTCCCTGATGACTCACATATGTTATTTTTTATGAAATTTTTGTGTCAAAATAATTATAATATCTAATATTCCATTAATATTGTATAATATATTTATACCTGTATTTATAAATTTTTAAAAATCCTATAGAAGCCTGTCATATCAACCAGTCAATCCTAAAGAAGCCTGAAGATCAAACCAGTCAATCCCAAAGGGAATCAATTCTGAATATTCATTGGAAGAACTGATGCTGAAACTGAAGCTCCAATACTTTGGCCTCCTGTGAAGAGCTGAATAACAGAAAAAGTCAGGAAGAGAAGGGTATGACAGAGGAGGAGATGGTTGAATGGCATCACTGACTCAACAGGCATGAGACTGAGCAAACTCCAGGATTTGGTGATGCACAGGGAAGCCTGGATTGCTGCAGTCCATGGAGTTGCAAAGAGTCAGACACGATTGAGCTGCTGAACTGAACTGATAGTAGCCTGAGATTTTATACTGATCAGTAATGTTGATATCAGTTGAAATATAAAAGAGTAGAAAGATACATAATAGTAAACAATCTAATGAATGAAGTAAAACTGACAAATGATTACATAAATGCTGTACTTAAACATTGATATTATGCACAAAAGTGTCTCAAATAAGATTTTATTTTAAAAGGATCTATTCTGTGCCTGGCCCACATTTTTATAAGTTTTCTATACATACTTATTTGCCATAATTTAGGAAGAAATATATATACATATATCAGCAAGTGTTAAAAAGAAGCAATATGATAAAAATAAATAATGATTATAAAGGGCTTTATGAAGTCTTATATCCCATGCCCTGCTTCCATGGAGAACCCCGCTTTTCAGACCCAACTTCCTTTCCATCCACAGGAGAGTCATTCAGTAGAACTTTAAAGGCCCTGGATAGAGCCCTTGCTGTCTCTCCTCTGGGATACTTAGGACTCTCTCCCTGTGAATATAATCCCAACATCTCCCAAATGTGACCCCCTTTGGGGGAGGTCAATGTTTTAGGAAAGCTTTGCCTTGTGCAGGACGTTGATTTCCATCAATTTTCATGGAGCTTCTGTAAGCTAAATGAGATATTTTTATTGCTGTTGTTCACTTCCTCAGTTATGTCTGGCTCTTCATGATCCCATGAACTGCAGCACACCAGGTTCCCTGTCCTTCACTATGGCCTAGAGTTCACGCAAACTCATATCAGTTGGGTTGGTGATGCCATTCAACTATCTTATCCTCTTGTCATCCACTTTTCTTTCTGCCCTCAATCTTTCTCAACAGTGAGACAGCTCTTCACGTCAGGTGGCCAAAGTATTGACATTTCAGGTTCAGCATCAGTCCTTCCAGTGAATATTCAGGGTTGACTTCCCTTAGGATTGACTGGCTTGATTTCCTTGCAACCCAAGAGACTCTTCAGACTCATCTCCAGCACCACAATTTGGAAGCATCAATATTCAGTTCTCAGCTTTCTTTATAGTCCAACTTTCACAACTGTACATAGTTACTAGAAAAAAAAGAACATAGCTTTGACTATATGTATCTGTTGGCAAAGTGATGCCTCTGCTTTTTAATACACTGTCTAGGTTTGTCATAGCTTTTCCTCCAAGGGGTAAACGTCTTTTAATTTAGTGGCTGCAGCCACAGGCTGCAATGATTTTGGAGTCCAAGAAAATAAAATCTGCCACTATTTTTACTCTTTCCCCAACTATTTGTCATGAAGTGATGGAACCAGACTGCATCATCTTAGTTTACTGAATGTTGATTTTTAAGCCAGCTTTTTCACTATCCTTTTAACGCTCATCAAGAGACTCTTTAGTTACTCTTCACTTTCTACCAGAAGTGTGTTGTCATCTGCATATTTGAAATTGTTAATATTACTCCTGGAAATCTTGATTCTAGCTTGAGCTCCATCCAGCCTGGCATTTGGCATGATGTACTCTGCATATAAGTTAAATAAGCAGGGTGACAATATACTCCTTTCCCCATCTGGAACCAGTCTGTTGTTCCATATCTGGTTCTAAGTGTTACTTCTCCTACATACAGGTTTCTCAGGACACAGATAAGGTGGTCTGTTATTTCCATCTCTTTAAGAATTTTCCAGTTTGTTGTGATCCACACAATCAAAGACTTCATCATCACCAATTAAGTAGAAGTAGATATATTTCTGGAATTTCCTTGCTTTCTCTATATTCCAAAAGATGCTGGCAACTTGATCTCTGGTTCCTCTTCCTTTTCTAAATCCAGCTTGTACATCTGAAAATTCTTAGTTCATGTGCTGTTGAAGCCTAGCTCGTAGGATTTTGAGCTTTTCCTTGCTAGCACGTGAAATGATTACAACTATATGGTAGTTTGAACATCCTTTGGCATTGCCATTTGGGGGAATGTAATGAAAACTGGCCTTTACCAGTCCTGTGGCCACTGCTGAGTTTTCCAAATTTGCTGGCATAATGAGTGAAGCAATGTCACAGCATCATCCTTTAGGATTTGAAATAGCTCAACTTGAATTTCATCACCTTCACTATCTTTGTTCATAATGATGCTTCCTAAGGCCCACTTGACTTCACACTCCAAGATGTCTGGCTCTAGGTGAATGACCACACAATCATGATTGTCCAGGTCATTAAGAGCCTTTTGGTATAGTTCTCAGTATTCTTGCCACTTCTTCTTAATCTGTTCTGCTTCTGTTAGGTCATTTCCTTTTCTTCCCTTATTGTGCCCATCTTTGCATTAAATATTTCCTCAATATCTCTGATTTTCTTGAAGATATATATAGTCTTTTGCATTCTATTTTTCCCTCTATTTTTTTGCATTGTTCATATAAGAAGGCTTTCTTTTCTCCCCTTGCTAGTTTCTGGAACTCCGCATTCAGTTGTGTTTCTCTTTCTCTTTTAACTTTTGCTTCTCTTCTTTTCTCAGTATTTGTAAGGCCTCTTCAGACAATCACTTTGCTTTCTTACATTTGTTTTTCTTGGGCATGACTTTGTCAATGCCTCCTGTACAATGTTATGAACCTCCATCCATAGTTCTTCAGGCACTCTGTCTATTAGATCTAATTTCTTGAATATATTTTTCACTCTCATTGTATAACATATCGGATTTGACTTAGGTCATACCTGACTGGCCTAGTGGTGTCCCCTACTTTCTACAATTTAAGTCTGATGTTTGCAATTAGGAGTTCATAAGCTGAGCTACAGTCAGCTCCAGGCCTTGTTTTTGCTGAATCTTTGGAGCTTCTCCATCTTCAGCTGCAAAGAATATAATCAATATGATTTTGGTGATGATTATCTGGTGATGTTCATGTGTAAACTCATCTCTTGTGTCATTGGAAGAGAGCATTTGCTATGAAAAGTGTGTTCTATTGGCAAAACCCTGTTTGCTTTTGCTCCGCTTCATTTTAGACTCAAAGACCAAACTTGCCTGTTGCCCCAGGTATCTCTTGACTTGGAATTTCATTCCAATGGTGAAGTGAAGTGAAGTGAAGTGAAGTTGCTCAGTCATGTCCGACTCTTTGTGACCTCATGGTGAAAAGGACATCTTTTTTGTTCTTGTTATTTGTTCTAGAAAATCTTGTAGTTTTTCATAGAATGGTTCAATTTCAGTTTCTCTGGCATTAGTGGTTGGGGCATAGACTGGATTACTATGGTGTTGAATGCTTTTCCTTGGAAAAAACCTAGATCATTTTGTCATTAGACTGCTTTCCAGTACTGCATTTCTGACTCTTGTTGGCTATAAGGGCATCTATTTCTTTGAAAGGATTCTTGCTCACAGTAGCAGATATAATGATCATCTGAATTAATTTGCCAATCCCTTCCATTTTAGTTCACTGATTCTTAAAATGTTAATGTTCACTCTTACCATCTCCTGCTTGACCACTCCCAATTTACCTTGATTCATGGACATAACATTCTAGATCTATGCAATATTGTTCTTTACAGCATTTAACTTTGCTTTCACCACCAGGCCCAACCACAACTGAGCATAGTTTCTGCTTTGGCTCAGCCTCTTCCTTCTTTCTGGAGTGTTTCTCTATTCTACCCCAGTGGCATATGGGACACCTACAGACCTGGGGAGCTTATTTCCAAGTCTCTCTCTCTCTCTTTTTTTTAACTTTTTCATAGTGTTCATAGTGTTTTCAAGTCAAGAATATTGAAGTGGTTTGCCATTCCCTTCTGCAGTGGACCACGTTTTATCAGCAATCTGCACCATGACCCATCTCTTCTCACTGGCCCTGCACAGTGTGGGTCATAGCTTCATTCAGTTACACAAAGCCATAACCCATGTCATTATTTTGGTTAGCCTTCTGCAATGTGGTTTTCATTCTGGAGGCTGTGGGATTATAGTTCTTTATTTTTCTGTCTGCCTACTGGTGAATGAGGATAAGAGATCTTTCGAAAAGCTTGTAAAGTATCTCTTCAGTTGACTACTGATAAAAATACATTTTCATGTACAGATCTCTACATTTGAATCATCCTTTGAATCTGTTCCCTCTTCCCTATTTGTAGATCTTAAATATTAATTCAAACTACCTCTTCATGTGAATAATCACAACAGTGTCCTTACTGGCCTCCATTTCCAGTCTTTTTATAATGCTTTTATTGACTTGTATCAATAAAACCTGTCAACTGAAAAAAAAAAATCAAATATGGTAAGATAAAAATCTGATTATGTTCCTCTACTACTGAAAATAACCATGGCCTATGGAATTAAACAAATCTTAGGCTTTGCTCAAGCTCTCCTATCATGATATGAATTTTATCTAATATCTCACCAGTTTCTTAACCATATCCTCTATTTAACTTCTGTAAACTAGTCAATATTTACCAAACATATAGAACATTCCTCATCATTACTAATATTCTTATTTTTAGAATTTCTTTAAGTCTACTGTTCAGTTGTATTTTCTAACAATGGCCTCTACATAATATATGCTTATCTGCAATGTGACCTTGCAGCTCCTCCATCAAGCAATGGATTCTATATCACCACCTAGTCTATCTAGCTGTTAAAACAGCCTGATCTTTGACAACTTTGACAAATTGAATATGGCAGAATTAAATTTTCTAATACCCTATAGGGCTTCCCTGGTGGCTTGAATTGTAAAGTATCTGCCTGCAATATGGGAGACCCAGCTTCGATCCCTGGGTTGAGAAGATGCCATGAAGATGGAAATGGTTACCCACTCCATCATTCTTGCCTGGAGAATTCTGTGGACAGAGGAAGCAAGTTTATGGCATGGCAAAGAGTCAGGCATGCCTGGGCAACTAATACTATGGGTCTTTGTTAGCCTCTCTTGTATTGTTAAATGTACCAAATGCTACAATTACATATATTTGTCTTATTTACCTAATAGAGTGAAAACTTCTTGAGAACAAGGACTATAATGTTCTTCTTTGCATATTTCAAGGAATATAGCACAATGCCTTGGTTTTATTAGGTTCTAAATGGACATTTATCACATGCATTAGTGAATTTTGACCCATGTGATATTGTTCTTCATTGTTTATATTGTTCTTTATTGTTCATTTATTCTTTTCACAGACAGACTTTTTTTTTTAAGTTTTAGTTTTTCTTTTGACAGCAAATACTTGTTAATATTTTGGTACTATTAGGAGGAAGGCTGCTACAAACAATTGCATGCCTTTTATAGCTAAATGTGCAAACTTATTTTTGACATACAAATAAGAATACAATTACTGACTCATGGAAAAGGAAAATGCTTAGGTTTTGTAGGTAATAACCAAGAGATTCTCAAAGTCTTTTCTTAAATCAATTTATTCTCCCACTTGTAAAGTACAAGTCTTCCATATTTATGGTGATGCATAAAATTGTCAACTTTTAAATTTTTATCCATCCTGGGATGTGTAGCAATATTTCACTGTGATAAGACTGATTTTATAACTTTATTTTCCATTTGGAGATTTATTTAGTTAGTATATTTTCCAGAGTTGTGTATGCTATGCAAATTATGCATTTTCTTTCCTTCTTTGTTTGTGTTGGTTCTTTACATGTTCGGATATTAATTTTTTCTCACATATAAATTTTAAATTTTTTACCCAGTCTGTGACTTGCTGATTTCCAAGAACTGTATTTCGATGAATTCAAGTTTTTAATTCTTTAATTTATTTCAAGTTGGAGCATAATTGCTGTACAATGTTGTGTTGATTTCTGCTGTATAGCAACAATAAATATTTTTCATCTCAAATTTATGTCTTTCTTGAAGTACTTTTAAAGTTTTTACTTTAATTGATTTTATTTATTTTGCTTTCTCATTATTTTATGATATCTTTACTTACCAAAATATATAAATTATTTGAATAAAAGCTAAATATTTTTATACATGTAACTATATTTAATGTGAGGTAATATCTTCATCTCTTATTGGGCCATGATTAATGAATAAGATCAATTCAGTTCAAGCAAGCAACTTAGATTGATTGTATTTCTCTAGTGCTAAATACTGAAGAAGGAAATGGCAACCCACTCCAGTATTTCTGCCTAGAGAATCCTGTGGGCTGAGGAGCCTGGTGGGCTGCTGTCCATAGGGTCACATGGAGTCAGACACGACTGAAGTGACTTAGCATGCCATTTCCTGGGGAAGGAAATGGCAACCCACTGCTGTATTCTTGCCTGGAGAATCCCAGGGCAGAGGAGCCTGGTAGGCTGCCATCTGTAGGTTCGCAGAGTCGGACATGACTGAACTGACTTAGCAGCAGCAGCAACAGCAGTGCTAAATACATACACATTACTTGGTAAATAGCGAGTTAATGCTTCCTTTAAGAATTTCTTTCATTATGTTAGATATAGCATCCCATGTTTTCATCCTAGTTTTGTTTTTAGCAGCAAATTTTTCTTGTGGTCTCAGATTCCCTCCTTCCTTCTGCTTGGATTTAGTTGTAGTGGATTCTGTTCTCTACAGCTGTTGATCATTAAATAGATCTGCAGTGGAACTTTCTTTTCTTTTCCCCAAATGGTAATGTTTTGATCTTGGCACTTCCTACAGGGTGAACTAGATGCCTATTTGTTGAACATATAATATATGGATATTACTTCTGATAATAAGAAACATTTTAAATGTTGGTTACATTATCATGTATAGATCAAACTAATTTTGGGAAAAAAAAGGTATATCTATTCATTTTTCTCAGAATTCATCAATTTATGTTAAGTGTATATTGAGTTAGAGTGGGTTATATAAGGATGTATATCCTTATATAAGGATGTATCAGATATATGTGTAAACTCTTTTAATGCTTATGAGAAATACATCTATTACACATTAATTTTTTTCTCCAAAATTTCAAAACGTGGCCCGAATTGTTTATCTATCTATCTATATTAGGAAACTACTCAATAATGCACAATTGGGAGGAACTCAGACTCTTATGAGTCTACTCATGATCCCAGCATGCATCCCTAAATCTTGAGCCCTGGTAGGAATAGGTCTATTATAGATTGTGACTTTGCTATTTCACTAAAATTACATTAAGGTATCTCTTGACCTTAGAATATTGGAAAGGCTTGTCTATTAGCCAGATCATTCTGTGCTAACACTTTCTTTCTTTTTTTTTTCAATAAAAGTATCAGAATTCCAAGAAAAAACTCTATCAACATTTTTCTTTTGAATGATTTTTATGCAGTCTTAAGGAAAGAACCAATGTAGCAGGTCTGTAGCATTCATTTTTTGCTTCTGCCATAGCCATGATGGTGATTCTGTCACACTTTGAAAACTAAACAATGGAAATGCTCACATCACTGGGTAGTGATATTATTCTATATACTGGCAAGGGGTAGGTCAGAATGAAAGATGGGGTCACCATACTGAAAGGAAACATTACAATCAACTATCTTTAAAGTCTTTCCAGGACAATAATATCTCTTGAATGGCCCTGAAGTTTACAGCTGAAGAAAAAACTTGTTTGTTCAATACATGCTAAATGACAAGAGATTCCATGACATTTCTAGCCTTCCAATTTTCCTGTTATTCTTGCCTTATATCCCTTGCTGTAATAAAGCTTAGCCATGAGTATAATTTTACGTTAAGCCATGTAGGTCCTTCCAGCTAGTCACCAAAGTAGTAGTTAGGACTGCCAAAAACTGCTGATGGCAGGAGGTTTTTTAATGCATACATTTTTAATATTTTATTACAATTTAAATTTTAATACATTAAGAAAACTAAGCATATTGAAGTTTCTATAGTAATTAAATGTTTTTTTTCTCTTTTTTATTTTGCTGATTCCATTTTACTGCTTCTAAGTGAATCAATGTCCATTTTGCCCTATAACATCTGTCTATAATGAATAAAATTAATTTGAAATATATAAATTTTGCCAAAGCTACTCTGAGCCTATTGCTAACTATGGAAAAATGATTCATTAGAACATTAGTGGACCAACATCATAGTTTATATCTTTTCCCAAGATGTACATTAAAAATAAAGATGACTTTAGCATCTCTCAACATGGAATTTACCTCCATTTCTATTTATTTCTAGGTGTGTCGTTTAGATGAGTAAAATAAACAAAATTTTCTAACTTAAAAGTTATTGTCAGGATTAAATTAGGCCATGTATAAAATAATGCCCAAAATACAACATGAATGTAGACTATCAAGAAAGAATAACCTTGGTTTTTTAAATAAAAAAAGTTCTAAATAATGTATGTCTCATGAGACAATTGTAAATGGATTTTAAATTTGATTTTTAGTTTTGAAATTTTTGCTGCTATCATAGTTTTAAAAATTGTCTTTTACCATATTAACCTTGCATCCTATGACCTTGATGAATTCACATAGTATGTCCGATAGGTATTTATCAATTCCTTAGGATTTTTTCACATAAACAGACCTCTAGTTCAGTGTTGAACAAGAGTGGTGACAATGAGAATCCTTGACTTACTTCTGATCTTATCAGGAAAGAGTTCAATATTTCATCATTAATATGATGCTAAGGATAAGTTCATCTTAAAATGCCCCTTATTGGCTTGAAGAAGTTCCAACTCTTCCTAGTCTGTTCAAAGTTGTTTTCAGGAATAGGTATTGATTTTTTTCGAGGGGAAGGGTGCTATTAGGATGATCATAAGGTTTTTCTTCTTTATCCTGTTAATAGGGTGAATTACATTGATTGATTTTTTAGAGTTAGTTCAGCTTTTCATTCTCTAGACAGAGACTACTGGGGAAATGCATCATAATTTTCTGTATATTGCTGCTGTAATTTATATGAAACTCCTTTTCTTTAGAATAGAACTACTTCAAAAGAATATTTATTTTCTGACAAGTATATGTCGATTTCAGAGCTCCAACTGACAGCATTATCTTTCACACAGTCTGTTAGTTTAATTTCTTATATTTTCCAGCATAAAGCTGACTATCTTTTCTAGGAGGTAAATTAGTTTGTATAAAGTAGCTTAAGAGGTTCCTTACAGATTTGTAGAAAACTTTAGTTTGAAGCTGCTATGTTGACATTAGAAATTAAGCTCACTTCAAGTGTTATTTCAGGCCAAATTATGGGCTTGG
The DNA here is from genome assembly GCA_917880005.1 of Nanger dama. Lineage (NCBI taxonomy): Eukaryota > Metazoa > Chordata > Mammalia > Artiodactyla > Bovidae > Nanger > Nanger dama. The sequence goes on along the minus strand of CAKJTW010000014.1, from coordinate 3,435,898 downwards.
GATTTATGAAGATACTGAAAACTGAATAATGTCACCTGATAATATGGGCCTTTAAAGAGTAGTGCTTGCCTCTTTCATTGAGATTGCAGTTTATTTGTATACTCCACATTTTTCATTAAAAATAAAAAAATTATTTTTTGCCACTGGATGTATAAACAAACATATAAACTTTATTTCCATATTTTAATCAATTTATTTTGGCAAGTCAAATAACTTTAACTACTTGTGAAAATCACACCAAATATTATTTTTATTAAAGATATAAGATTATAGTCATGATAAAAATGAAATTTATCTATCTCATCAAACATGTATTAAGCATATATAATGTGCAACACACTGGATGAAGACCTCTAAGGAGCAATAAACATTGGAAAAGACATAAAGAACCCCTGGTGGTGTTTTTTTTTTAATACATCTATATTAAAGTATAATTTTCACAAGATTAAAACCATGACTCATGAAAATATAAAATGTACAAATGTCAAAATTTTAATTTAACTCATTAATTAATGAGAGAACTGGTAAGATGCTTCAAAAAGTATTTCTGAAATAATGACATACAGGCAATTTTATGTTAAGATCACTACATTAGAGAAACAAAAAACAGTTAAAATTCAAAGGGGAAATAATATTTTGTGGGTTATCTTTCCCCCAAAATAGAAACTGATTTTTCTTAAGAAAATCTACAAGTTAAATTCTACTTTACTGAAGCCTAGGATCATGGGTAAACAGTGAATTTAACCATTTACATTTCTGTAGGTAATGCTTTGCTTTCATATGAAAAATGTGCTGCCCACATTTTTCCTCACTTTCAAGACTTAGATAGTTTCCAATACATAGATAAAAATAATGGATATATATCATACTTCCCTACCATGAAAATGCATTTAAAGTGAAATTTTGTGGAATATTCAGATGAGGAAAGCATATTTAGAGTAGGCATTTAGGAATAATATAATACCAATTGGCATCAATGTGGAATGGGTAGAGAAGAGAACCAAAAAGGAAAAGTATTTACTCAAAAATACAGAAACAGGAAGGCATGGATATATTTCAAAGCCACAAGGACTCACATTTGCCTGTAGCCCGGGAGGACTGGAAGAGAATAGCAGGTTATAAAGGATGAGAAGACAACTTTTGAGATTAGAATCTGTCAGGTTAAATATTTTTACTTTTCTTAGTAGGTCAGGAGTATCCTTGAAAGTTTTATCACATGGATAAAATGATGTGTTCTTTAAGAAGAAAGAACAAGCAATACCATGTTTTCTAGGACCTGAGAGACTATACAAATGGTCAAGGCCAGACCACGTATGGTAATAGAACTCTGACCCACAATTGGCAGCAACCAACCCAGTGAGCCAACAAATTTTCTCTAGTAACAGACCCAGGAAGCCAACCTGCTATCTGTAAGTCAGATGTAATAACTTAAAGCAAACAAACAAACAATAATTCCTCTAACAACTAGCTCCAAAGTGGCAAGGACTTTACAATTTCCCTTATTTTTGCCTCTGGTTCCAACTTAGGAAGAGAAACTAGAGAAAGCCAAAAATGCACTCCTAATCAATCACACAGAATATTTCATTTCTAGTTGTCCTCATACACCTACCCCATACTAACAGCAAACTTTCAGAACATTTATGAAACCTTCCTCTTTTATTCACCAAAAAGCTTTCCCACTCCTCTGCCTGCCTTTGATTATCTGCTAAAAATCTAATGATGATGGCTAACTTGTATACTATTAAAAACTGGAGAAATAGATTTTGCTTGTTCTCATTTGAGTGTTCTTTATTTCTTCAAAATGTACAATTAAAATTAAGGATTCATTTTAAAATAATCAGTTTATTGAAATAACATACTTTTGTCCACCCACTTTTGGGTCTCTCAGTAAACCAGGCACTTTGTCACACAATAAAGATTAAAAAAAAAAAAAAAGTACACACTTGTTCACAGAAAGCCTCCATCTTGTGTGGAGAAGAAGCAAGTAAATATACATTACACTATTGTCAAAGACAAAACTGAGCCTGAGACAAATTTAACACATAATAAAATAAAGTGTTCTTTCATAAGCATCAAGGGACACATCCACCATCATTTTCATTTCAGTAGAAATTATGGGTATTAAAAAGGAGAGTCAATTGTATAGAATTGTAAAAAGAATACTGAAACCATCTATTCATGTGGAATGTAGAAGTGAAGAGACTTATTAATGTGTAATTGACAGTCCTTGGTTGCTGGAAGGGGTAAGCCAGCAGTCTGGGGACACTTCAAGAGGGGAAGTTCAGTGTTAGGGACTGAGGGTTTTCTGTAACTGGCCGTTCTCCTGTAATAAGTCTAGTTGATGGAGTGTTTTCACACAGTCTGTCATAATTTCATGATGGGTTGGAAGTGATGAGGGGGCTGCTTTGGCAGGCAATTTCTCATCACCATTTATTATAATCTAAGTCTCTAATAGCTTTATAGAAAGAAATAATGTGAATTTAAGATAAAACAAATTTAGTACTGCTAAGTGACATTACAAAAGGATGAAACTCCAAAAGTGATCACTCCCCAAATTCCTAAAGACCAGAACACTTTCTTATGTGTGAGTTAAAAGTTTTTTTGTGTATATCTATGTATGTGAATTGTTAAAAATAAACTGAGACATATTGCAAATATTAAGAATTTATTTCAGTGAAATTGAATCAAATTGGGCAGCACTTAGTCTAGCAGGTAGCAAAGAGCTCTAGGATTTAAACAAAATGACAAACATTTATGAGCATAAAGAAGCACAACAAGGATATTATAGCAGGCAAAAACTTGATTATTTATGAAGAATTACTTTGCTTTCAGGAATGCTGCTGCTGCTGCTGCTGCTAAGTCGCTTCATTCGTGTCCGACTCTGTGCGACCCCATGGACTGCAGCCTACCAGGCTCCTCCATCCATGGGATATTCCAGGCCAGGAATCTATTAAGCAGATTATATACCTAGTCCTGATCAGGCAACTCCTGATTGATTATTATAGATCTCGTTTCTGGGAAAGCTGAAACTATAAGTTTTGGCTTGGTGACATGAGGTTTAGTAAAACTGACTCCATTTTGGGCTTGTTTTCTTTTTTAACAGTTTCCCCTTTTGATCATACTCTCAGCCTGAGTAAGAGATGCTATAAAATTTAAAGCTTTAGTACTACTCCCAGCTATGATTCTGGAGTTCTTGCCTTTTTTTTTTTTTTTTCCTCAGTCTGGTATTTGTAAGTCATAATTTCAGATTCACATCTTCTTTCCTTTTCTGAGTTTCTAGTCTTAGAGTGATTGTTTAGTGGTCAGTGGCTGAAAATGTGCATGTAAAGCTTTTGAGAAAAACAGCACACCAGGGAGACTACTATGATTATTATCAACAAGGTTATTCCCAAAGTTTAGAGTGCACTTCAATGCCAAAGTCCCTGAGACCCAAACCAATCAGAATAAAATGTCAAACAAAGACCTCTCTCAAGCCAAAAAAAAAAAAAAAAAAAAATGTTTACTGATTATGTATAGATAGATAGATAGACAGATAGATAGATAGAGATGTATATATACACAGTGTCTCAGCCTCCCCAGCAATGTCAATCCCAGTGCAGCAAAAGCTGCTGATGATATTATCAAGAAAGAATTTAACCAAACAATCCTGGGATTTTTGTGAGGTGGCTATTGTTTAAGCAGCCAATTCTGCAATAACTTCAGGAGTAAGGAGACAATCCTGGATGTCTCATTTGCCCTTATTCCTAACCAAGGGACTAGGTACCTGACAGTGGAAGCTAATTTTGACTCATGAATATGTCCTGATACTCCCCTATTTGAGTCTATAGTGTAGGGCTGGAAAAGTGACAGTGGAGGTTATCATTTTTTTTTTAATTGAGGTATAGTTGAACATAAAATTCATAACAAAATTATGTTATTTTCAAGTGTGCAGCACAGTGATTCAACTCTTTTACAGATTATACTCATTTAAAGCTGTTATAAAATAATGTATTAATGTATATATTTTCCTGTACCATAAAATATGTCCTTATTGCTTATATATTTTATGTGTGGTAGCTTGTATCTCTTAATTCCATACCCCATTCTGTCCCTCCCCTTCTTCTCAATGGTATCTCTAGTTCATTTTCTATTTGTGAGTCTGTTTCTATTTGGTTATATACAATCTGTTTCTGTTTTGTTATATATTAATTTTGACATATCTCCTCACACTTATCACAATGGCTATCATCAAAAAGTCTACAAATAACAAATGTTAGAGAGGGTGTGAAGAAAAAGGTAACCATTATGCAGCATTGGTGAGATAATAAGTTGACACAGCCACTATGAAAAAAGTATGGAATTTCCTAAAAAACTGATGCAGCAATTTCACTCATAGGTATGTATTTGAAAAAAAAGAAAACACTAATTCAAAAGGATACATGTTTTCCAATGTTCATATTATTTGAAACAACTTATGTATCCATCAACATATGAATGGATAAAGAAGATACACAGCAATGGAATATTAATCATAAAAAAATTTTCCATTAACATCATCTATGAACTAGAGGATATTATTCTCAGTAAAATAACTTAGAGTAAAACAAATACTATATGTTATTACTTACATGAGACTAGTGAAATTTAGCTGTCTATAGACACACAGGTAATAAGGAGTTCATGATCTGAGTCATAGTCAGCTCCTAGTCTTGTTTTTGTTGATTGTAGAGAGCTTCTCCATCTTTGGCTGCAAAGAATATAATCAATCTGATTTTGGTGTTGACCATCTGGTGATGTCCATGTGTAGAGTCTTCTCTTGTGTTGTTGGAAGAGGGTGTTTGCCATGACCAGTGCATTCTCTTGGCAAAACTCTGTTAGTCTTTGCACTGCTTCATTCCACATTCCAAAGCCAAATTTGCCTGTTACTCCAGGTGTTTCTTGATTTCCTACTTTTGCATTCCAGTCCCCTAAAATGAAAAGGACCTCTTTTTGTGTGTTAGTTCTAAAAGGTCTTGTAAGTCTTCATAAAACCGTTCAACTTCAGCTTCTTTAGCCTTACTGGTTGGAGCATAGACTTGGATAACTGTGATATTGGATGGTTTGCCTTGGAAACGGACAGAGATCATTCTGTCGTTTTTGAGACTGCACCCAAGTACTGCATTTCAGACTCTTTTGTTGACCATGATGGCTACTTCACTTCTTCTGAGGGATTTCTGCCTGTAGTAGTAGATATAATGGTCATCAGAGTTAAATTCACCCATTCCAGTCCATTTGAGTTCACTGATTCCTAGAATGTCAACATTCATTCTCGCTATCCCTTGCTTGACCACTTCCAATTTGCCTTGATTCATGGACCTGACATTCCAGGTTTCTATGCAATATTGCTCTTTATGGCATTGGACCTTGCTTCTATCACCAGTCACATGCACAGCTGGGTACTGTTTTTGCTTTGGCTCCATCCCTTCATTCTTTCTGGAGTTATTTCTCCACTGATCTCCAGTAGTATATTGGGCACCTACTGACTTGGGGAGTTCCTCTTTCAGTATCCTATAATTTTGCCTTTTCATACTGTTCATGGGGTTCTCAAGGCAAGAATACTAAAGTGGTTTGCCATTCCCTTCTCCAGTAGACCACATTCTTTCAGACCTCTCCACCATGACCTGCCCATCTTGGGTTGCCCCGCAGGCATGGCTTGGTTTCATTGAGTTCAACAAGGCTGTGGCCCTAGTGTGATTAGATTAACTAGCTTTCTGTGAGTATGGTTTCAGTATGTCTGCCCTCTGATGCCCTCTTGCAACACCTACCATCTTACTTGGGTTTCTCTTACCTTGGGCGTGGGATATCTCTTCACGGTTTTTCCAGCAAAGTGCAACCACTGCTCGTTACCTTGGATGAGGGGATCTCCTCACTGCTGCCCTTCCTGACCTTCAACATGAGATGGCTCCTGTAGGCCCTCCTGCACTCAAGCAACCACAGCTCCTTGGACATGGGGTTGCTCCTCCTGGCCACCACCCCTGGGCTCAGGCACGAGGTGGTTCCTCTTGGCTGCCATTCTTGGCCTCGGATGTGGGGTGGCTCCTCTCGGCCATTCCTGCACCGTTGCAACCTGGCACTATGTGGTTTTTTTGTGATTACCTTTATCTTGTGTTCTTTTCTTTGTATAGAGGCTGAATATGAGGTTCCCTGGGTTTGGAATTGTTAAGCAGAGGTAGGCAATGGCACCTCACTCCAGTACTCTTGCCTGGAAAATCCTATGGATGGAGGAGCTTGGTAGGCTGCAGTCCATGGGGTCACTAAGAGTCGGACATGACTGACTGACTTCACTTTCACTTCTCACTGTCATGCATTGGAGAAAAAAATGGCAACCCACTCCAATGTTCTTGCCTGGAGAATCCCAGGGACGGGGGAGCCTGGTGGGCTGCCATCTATGGAGTCGCACAGAGTCGGACATGACTAAAGCGATTTAGCAGCAGCAGCAGCAGCAAGCAGAGATAGAGAAATGGACTCGCAGGGTTAGAGAGGTTGACACAATAGAGACAGGGCTGAGTTATCTTCCAGAGAAACTGAGACATTGGGAATCAAGGAGACTTTTGTGACAGTCAGAACTATAAAATCATGGCAAATTCAACAATCATTTAGAGGTTGAATTACTCTCCGCTACACACAATGTCCTAAAATATATCAAAGGTATTATTATTTTTCCAAACCAGAACAAGGCAAAAAGTGAACCAAAGAATCATAAAGATCTTCATGGTGTAAGAATTAAGAAAAAATATTCAGAAAAGGAAGGGAGGCTAGAAAGAAATGTTCTTGATAAAACATCCTGAAATGAAGCAACATACCTCATTGTGAGGTACTGCTATTCTTTATCAGTTTAACCTTAGCATTTGCACAGACCAGATGTATCAGTGAAAGATCCAATGAGAGTTTGTTAAAATAGACTTGACAAGGAAATTGGATTATTCCTGTGATGTGTAACATTTTTAAAGATACTAACTGGAATTATGAAGGATAAAATTTCAGGACACATTAGGTTTTTAAGGAATTTTATAAAATTTCTATAATTCTGTTGTTAATAATATTTATATATTTAAATATAACCTAAGTGTGCTCACCATCACATATTTGACAATGCTTCCCTTGTAATTTAACATATAATAAGTCTAATTAGCTTAATATTTCTCTTTTATATGGTGAGAGACAAATAATTTGAAATTTTCCACAGACCTTCTGGGAAGACTTAACATTACTTGGAAGTAAAAATACTGATTTTAATAAGCTGTCAAAGCATTGAAAGCTTGAATATTTGATTAAATGTTATAATAGATTATTAGTAAGTAATATTTAATAATCTATTAAAAGTGACAAAAAAAGATGTTAAAGGCAAATACAGAAGATTACACAGTTGTGAACAAAACTGAACTTTCTTAATAATGAAAAGACTTGGTTTTTATAAGTAATCAAAGACCTGATCATGACAAGTGAAGTAGAGAAAATTATTTTGATAAAACATAAAATCTTTGCTTACAAGTTTACCAAAAGATTAAAAACAAAAACAAATAAAAATTACTTTCACAATCTATCAAGAGAAGATTAATAGTCAAGTAATACCTTGTCCTTTTAACAAAGAGAAAACCAATCCTATAATTTATTCTTTAAAAACAAATTCACTTCTATCTTATCCAGGTTGACCATACATAAACTTCATTTTCTATAGTCTTTTATGTAAGATTTCATCATAGTTTTATAGTATTTTTAATTATTTCAGAATAGTTTTTTCTTTCCTTCTCTACTTTCATATATAATTATTTTCTTTAATTATTTCTGTCATTTTCATTACATATATTAAGTGGAATCTTTAAGTTTTAGAAGCATTATTCCTAGTGAAGACTAAAAAGTAAGCAATTATGGAATTTCTATTAAAACTACTATCTCTTGAATGGCAAAAATTTTAATATGTTTTTATAATTTCTAGATGTATATTATTTCTCATGGTAAGTTTTGAAATGTGACACAAAATATGCTAATTAATAAACCCAAATTTCTTTAGCTCCTTTATGATAGGAGAAAAGTAGATACATTTGTGTTAGGTTAATAGTTAATGTTTCAGTATTTTATCTTATTTGGAAGTAATCTAGGTTTTTGATAAGTATCTATCATTTACTCTATCTCAGTATAACTTTTATTTATTTTGTATATAAATTTATTTATTTTAATTGGAGGCTAATTACTTTACAATATTGTATTGGTTTTGTCATACATCATATGAGTCATCAGTATAAATTTTAATTTTCAAATTACCGAAAAAAAAAGGAAATTGTTTTAAAGTAGACATATTGTAAGGTACAATGATAGTTTAAAAGATCATTTAGAAAAGAGCAATATGTTGGAGTAGGAGGATGTTGAATTCACCTCCCCCATGAACACAACAAAAATACATCTATATGTGGGAGAATTCTCACTGAAAACTAATTGGAGCTACTGGCTGAAAGACTTCTGTACAACCAAGGCTGTAAGAAAGAACCATACAAAATTTTGTAGAAAGGGAAGAAAAGAAATCAGGTTGGGGGACCCATGCCCCTGGGTAGGGACTCAGAAACAAAGGAAGGTTACCCAGGTAGACATCCTCCCTGAGGAAGTGAGCTATTTAAGGCACATATTGGGCATCCCAGTCCTATTCATCACAGGGAACACTACTTCCCTTGGCTAGTTGGGAGAGAAAACAGGACTAGCAGAAGTGCTGGGGGAAACCTGGACTCCCCCTGTGAAGAATGCATGCTAATTTGCTTGATCCTGAAGCATAGAAGAGAGGATAAGTTGAGATGGCACAAGCGGCTGGTCAGTTTCCCATAATTTACTTGGTGTGTGGCTCAGCCTGAGACAAGCAACTGCTCCAGCACCACCTGTTTCAAGATGCAACTCCACACTGATACGAGGTCTAGCCAACACTGTATCTGAGCAGGACAGGGGCAGCTTATATACTGTTGCTTATACAGAAAGCAAATCAGAAAAGGTACCAGTCTCTGTCCGAGGTGGACTACCAGTCCATGTCCCAACCTATGCTGAGGCCAGTACAGGTCCCTCCTGCCCTGTGGTGCACCTCCACATCAGGAAGAGTGACAGAGGCTGAAGGGAAAGCTCAGCTATTAGGGACAAAGAAAGCTCAGACCTGAGTGGCATCTGAGCAGGGCAGGAACATTTATAACTCATGTTGCACAGGTATCACACCAAGGATCCAGGTCTCCGACCCCAGCTAGGCTGGAAAGAGTTCCTGCTCAGACCCATGTCCAGTGACAACACCAGTTCCTCTTGCTCCAGGATCACTCCCCTTTGGAGTGAGAGTGAAAGTTCTAAGAGTGGAGAGAGAACACACACTTAAGTGGAAAGAAGCCAGTTTGGGCCCAACCCTCAGGGCTTCTGACCCAGCAACTTAGGACCTGACTCCACCCACAGTCAGATTGCCGACATGGCTGGATCATAGAAAAAACAAGAGAATTTAAAAAAAAATCTTCTTCTGCTTCATCAACTATACTAAAGCCTTTAACAGTGTGAATCACAAAAAGCTGTGGAAAATTCTTAAGGAGATGGAATATAAGACCACTTTGCCTGTCTCCTGAGAAACACATATGTGGGTTAATAAGTATCAGTTAGAACTGGACATAGACCAACAGACTGGCTCAAAATTGGGAATGGAGTATGTCACGGCTGTATATTGTTACCCTGCTTATTGAACTTATATGCAGAAATGCATATAAGTGCGTTTCGATATATCATGCAAAATGCTGGTCTGGATGAAGCACAAGCTAGAATCAAGATTACCGGGATAAATAGTAATAACCTCAGATATGCAGATGATACCACACTTAAGGCAGAAAATGAAGACGAACTAGAGTCTCTTGATGAGGGTGAAAGAGGAAAGTGAAAAACCTGGCTTAAAACTCAGCATTCTATGTAGATGATAATATCATCTGAAAACAGTGAGTTTTACTTCTCTTTCAATCTGGATTTCTTTTATTTCTTTTTCTTCTCTGATTACCGTGGCTAAAACTTCCAAAACTATGTTGGAAAGTAGTGTTGCGAGTGTGCACCTCTGTCTTTTTCCTGACTTTAGGGGAAATGCTTTCAATTTTCACCATGGAGGAATTGAGAATAACGTTTGTCTATTTTATTTATCTTCTCAAAAAAACAGCTTTTAGTTTTGTTGATTTTTGGTATAATCGCCTTTGTTTCTTTTTCCTTTATTTCTGCCCTAATTTTTGTGATTTCTTTCCTTCTACTAACCTTGGGGTTCTTCATTTGTTCTTTTTCTAGTTGCTTTAGGTATAAAATTAGATTATTTGTTTGATTTTCTCTTGTTTCTATTTTTTAATATAAATTTATTTATTTTAATTAGAGGTCAGTTACAATATTGTATTGGTTTTGCCATACATCAACATGAATCTGCCACAGGTATACACATGTTCCCCATCCTGAACTCCCTTCCCTCCTCCCTCCTCGTACCATCCCTCTGGGTCGTCTCCAGTGCACCAGCCTCAAGCATCCAGTATCATGCATCAAACCTGGACTGGCTATTTGTTTCATATGTGATATTATATAAGTTTCAATGCCACTCTCTCAAATCATCCCACCCTCGGCCTCTCCCACAGAGTCCAAAAGACTGTTCTATACATCTGTGTCTCTTTTGCTGTCTCACATATAGGGTTATAGTTACCATCTTTCTAAATTCCATATATATGTGTTAGTATATTGTATTGGTGATTTTCTTTCTGGCTTACTGCACTCTGTATAATAGGCTCCAGTTTCATCCACCTCATTAGAACTGATTCAAATGTGTACTTTTTAATGGCTGAGTAATACTCCATTGTGTATAGGTACCACAGTTTTCTTATCCATTCATCTGCTGATGGACACCTAGGTTGCTTCCATGTCCTGGCTATTATAAACAGCTCTGTGATGAACACTGGGTTGCACATGTCTCTTTCAATTCTGGTTTCCTCGGTGTGTATGTTTCTTGAGGTAAGCTTCCAGTGCTATGAACCTTCCCCTTAGCACTGCTATTACTGAATCCCATAGGTTTTGGGTTGTTGTGTTTTCATTTTGATTCATTTCTATGCATATTTTGATTTTGTTATTGATTTCTCCCATGTTTTTTAGTTATTCAGAAGTGTGTTATTTAGCATCCATATGTTTGTATTTTTAAAAGATTTTTTTTTCCTGCAGTTGACCTCTCATCTTGCCACATTGTGATCAGAAAAGGTGCTTGAAATTATTTCATTAAAAAAATATATAAGGCTAAATTTATGGCCCAGAATGTCATCTATACTGGAGAATGTTCCATGTGCACTTGAGAAAAAGATGAAATTCACTGTTTTGGGGGTGAAATGTCCTATAGATATCAATTAGGTCTAATTGGTCCATTGGATTTTTTTTTTTTTTGGACTTAATTGATATTTATAGACCATTTCATTCGAGTTTGTGTTTCCTTGCTAATTTTCTGTTTGGTTGCTCTATCCATGATATGACTGAGGTATTAAAGTCCCCCACTATTATTGAATTACTGGCAATTTCCCCTTCCATACTTATTAGCATTTGCCTTATGCATTGAGGAGCTCCTATGTTGAGTGCATATATATTTATAATTGTTTTATCTTCTTCTTGGATTGATCCTTTGATCATTATGTAGTGTCGTTCTTTGTCTCTTTCAGTTCAGTTCAGTTCAGTTCAGTCTCTCATTTGTGTCTGACTCTGTCTCTTTACACAGGCTTTATTTCAAAGTCTATTTTATCTGATATGAGATTGCTACTCCTGCTTTCTTTTGGTATCTATCTGCATGAAATATCTTTCCCAGACCTTCACTTTCAGTCTCTATGTGTTCCTTGGTTTGAGGTGGGTCCCTTGTAGACAGCATATATATGGGTATTGTTTTCACATACATTCAGCCAGTCTTTGTCTTTTGTTGGGGCATTCAGCCCATTTACATTTAAGGCAGTTATTGAAAAGTATGATCCCATTGCCTTTTACTTTGTTGTTCTGGGTTCAAATTTATAAATCTTTTCTGTGTTTCCTGTGCAGAGAAGATCCTTTAGAACTTGCTGAAGAGCTGGTTTGGTGGTGCTGAATTCTCTCAGCTTTTACTTGTCTATAAAGCTTTTGATTTCTCCTTCATATTTGAAAGCGATCCTTGCTGGGTACAGTAATCTGGGTTGTAGGTTTTCTCTTTCATCACTTTAAATATGTCCTGCTATTCTCTTTTTTTTTAAAATACTTTATTCTTTATTACAATACTGTATTTGCTCTGCCATACATTGACATGAATCAGCCACAGGTGTCCACGATCTCCCAATGCCGAAGCCCCCTCCCACCTCGCACCCCATATCATCTCCCTGAATCATCCCCTGCACCAGCCCCATGCATCCTGCCTCTTGTATTGAACATAGACTGATGCTTCGTTCTTACAAGATAGTATACATGTTTCAATGCCATTCTCCCAAATCATCGCACCCTCTCCCTCTCCCTCAGAGTCCAAAAGTCCGTTCTATACCTCTGAGTCTCTTTTGTTGTCGCACATAAAGGGTCATCATTACTATCCTTCTAAATTCCATATATATGTGTCAGTATACTGTATTGATGTTTTTCTTTCTGGCTTACTTCACTCTGTATAATTGGCTCCAATTTCATCCATCTCATTAGAACTGAGTCAAATTTATTCTTTTTAAGGGCTGAGTAGTACTCCATTGTGTATATGTACCCTTGCTTTCTTATCCATTCATCTGCTGATGGACATCTAGGTTGCTTCCATATCCTGGCTATTATAAACAATGCTGCAATAAACATTGGGGTACACGTGTCTCTTTCAATTCTGGTTTCCTCGGTGTGTATGCCCAGCAGGGGGATTGCTGGGTCATAAGGCAGTTCTATTTGCAATTTTTTAAGGAATCTCCACACTGTTTTCCATAATGGTTGTACTAGTTTGCATTCCCACCAGCAGTGTAAGAGGGTTCCCTTTTCTCCACATCCTCTCCAGCATTTATTGCTTGTAGACTTTTGGATTGCAGCCATTCTGACTGGTGTGAAATGGTACCTCATTATGGTCTTGATTTGCATTTCTCTGATAATAAGTGATGTTGAGCATCTTTTCATGTGTTTGTTAGCCATCCGTATGGCTTCTTTGGAGAAATGCCTATTTAGTTCTTTTGCACATTTTTTGATTGGGTCGTTTATTTTTCTGGAGTTGAGCTGCATAAGTTGCTTGTATATCTTTGAGATTAGTTGTTTGTCAGTTGTTTCGTTTGCTATTGTTTTCTCCCATTCTGAAGGCTGTCTTTTCACCTTGCTTATAGTTTCCTTTGTTGTGCAGAAGCTTTTAATTTTAATTAGATCCAATTTGTTTATCTTTGCTTTTATTTCCAGTATACTGGGAGGTGGATCATAGAGGATCCTGCTGTGATTTATGTCGGAGAGTGTTTTGCCTATGTTTTCCTCTAGGAGTTTTATAGTTTCTGGTCTTACATTTAAATCTTTAATCCATTTTGAGTTTATTTTTGTGCATGGTGTTAGGCAGAGGTCTAGTTTCATTCTTTTACAAGTGGTTGACCAGTTTTCCCAGCACCACCTGTTAAAGAGACTGTCTTTACTCCATTGTATATTCTTGCCTCCTTTGTCGAAGATAAGGTGTCCATAGGTGTGTAGGTTTATCTCAGGGCTTTCTATTTTGTTTCATTCATCTATATTTCTGTCTTTGTGCCAGTACCACACTGTCTTAATGACTGTGGCTTTGTAGTAGAGCCTGAAGTCAGGCAAGTTGATTCCTCCAGTTCCATTCTTCTTTCTCAAGATTGCTTTGGGTATTCGAGGTTTTTTTGTATTTCCATACAAATCTTGAGATTAATTGATCTAGTTCTGTGAAAAATACTGCTGGTAGCTTGATAGGGATTGCATTGAATCTGTAGATTGCTTTGGGTAGTATACTCATTTTCAATATATTGACTCTTCCAACCCATGAGCATGGTATATTTCTCCATCTATTAGTGTCCTTTTGATTTCTTTCATCAGTGTTTTATAGTTTTCTATATATAGGTCTTTAGTTTCTTTAGGTAGGTATATCCCTAAGTATTTTATTCTTTTCGTTGCAATGGTGAATGGGATTGTTTCCTTGACTTCTTTTTCTACTTTCTCATTATTAGTGTATAGGAATGTAAGGGATTTCTGAGTGTTGATTTTATATCCTGCAACTTTACTATATTCGTTGATTAGCTCTAGTAGTTTTCTGGTCGAGTCTTTAGGATTTTCTATGTAGAGGATCATGTCGTCTGCAAACAGTGAGAGTTTTACTTCTTCTTTTCCAATTTGGAGTCCTTTTATTTCTTTTTCTGCTCTGATTGCTGTGGCCAAAACTTCCAGTACAATATTGAAGAGTAGTGGTGAAAGTGGAAACCCTTGTCTTGTTTCTGACTTTAGGGAAAATGGTTTCAATTTTTCACCATTGAGGATAATGTTAGCTGTGGGTTTGTCATATATAGCTTTTATTATGTTGAGGTACGTTCCTTCTATTTCTGCTTTCTGGACCGTTTTTATCATAAATGGATGTTGAATTTTGTCAAAGGCTTTTCTGCATCTATTGAAATAATCATATGATTTTTATTTTTCAATTTGTTAATGTGATGAATTACATTGATTGATTTGTGGATATTGAAGAATCCTTGCATCCCTGGGATAAAGCCCACTTTGTCATGGTGTATGATCGTTTTAATGTGTTGCTGGATTCTGATCACTAGGATTTTGTTAAGGATTTTTGCATCTATGTTCATCAGTGATATTGGCCTGTAGTTTTCTTTTTTGTGGTGTCTTTGTCAGGTTTTGGTATTAGGGTGATGGTAGCCTCATAGAATGAGTTTGAAAGTTTACCTTCCTCTGCAATTTTCTGGAATAGCTTCAGTAAGATAGGTGCTAGCTCTTCTTGAAATTTTTGGTAGAATTCAGCTGTGAAGCCATCTGGACCTGGGCTTTTGTTTGCTGGAAGATTTCTGATTACAGTTTCAATTACCTTGCTTGTGATGGGTCTGTTAAGATTTTCTATTTCTTCCTGGTTCAGTTTTGGAAAGTTATACTTTTCTAAGAATTTGTCCATTTCTTCCAAGTTGTCCATTTTATTGGCATATAATTGCTGATAGTAGTCTGTTATGATTCTTTGTATTTCTGTGTTGTCTGTCATTATCTCTCCATTTTCATTTCTAATTTTATTGATTTGATTTTTTTCTCTTTGTTTCTTGATGAGTCTGGCTAATGGTTTGTCAATTTTATTTATCCTTTCAAAGAACCAGCTTTTTGCTTTGTTGATTTTTGCTATGGTCTCTTTTGTTTCTTTTGCATTCATTTCTGCCCTAATTTTTAGGATTTCTTTCCTTCTACTAACTCTGGGGTTCTCTATTTCTTCCTTTTCTAGTTGCTTTAGGTGTAGAGTTAGGTTACTTATTTGACTTTTTTCTTGTTTCTTGAGGTATGCCTGTATTGCTATGAACTTTTCTCTTAGCACTGCTTTTATAGTGTCCCATAGGTTCTGTGTAGTTGTGTTTTCATTTTCATTCGTTTCAATGCATAATTTGATTTCTTTTTTGATTTCTTCTGTGATTTGTTGATTATTCAGAAGGGTGTTGTTCAGCCTCCAAATGTTGGAATTTTTAATAGCTTTTCTCCTGTAATTGAGATCTAACCTTAGTGCATTATTGTCAGAGAAGATGCTTGGAATAATTTCGATTTTTTGAATTTATCAAGGTTAGATTTATGACCCAGGATGTGATCTATCCTGGTAAAGGTTTCGTGTGCACTTGAGTAAAAGGTGCAATTCATTGTTTTGGGGTGAAATATCCTATAGATATCAATTAGGTCTAACTGGTCTATTGTATCATTTAAAGTTTGTGTTTCTTTGTTAATTTTCTGTTTAGTTGATCTGTCCATAGGTGTGAGTGGGGTATTAAAGTCTCCCACTATTATTGTGTTATTATTAATTTCCCCTTTCATGCTTGTTAGCATTTGTCTTACATATTGCGGTGCTCCTATGTTGGGTGCATATATTTATAATTGTTGTATCTTCTTCTTGGATTGATCCTTTAATCATTATGTAGTGGCCTTCTTTGTCCCTTTTCACAGCCTTTGTTTTAAAGTCTATTTTATCAGATATGAGTATTGCTACTCCTGCTTTCTTTTGGTCTTTATTAGCATGGAATGTCTTTTTCCAGCCCTTCACTTTCAGTCTGTATGTGTCCGTTGTTTTGAGGTGGGTCTCTTGTAAGCAGCATATATAGGGATCTTATTTTTGTATCCATTCAGCCAGTCTTTGCCTTTTGGTTGGGGCATTCAACCCATTTACATTTAAGGTAATTATTGAGAAGTATGCACCTGTTGCCATTTACTTTATTGTTTTGGGTTCAGGTTTATACGTCCTTTTTGTGTTTCCTTTCTAAAGTCTATCCTTTAGTATTTGTTGGAGAGCTGGTTTGGTGGTGCTGAATTCTCTCAGCTTTTTCTTGTCTGTAAAGCTTTTGATTTCTCCTTCATATTTGAATGAGATTCTTGCTGGGTACAGTAGTTTTGGCTGAAGGTTATTATCTTTCATCACTTTAAGTATGCCTTGCCATTCCCTCCTGGCCTGAAGAGTTTCTATTGAAAGATCTGCAGTTATTCTTATAGGGATCCCCTTATGTGTTATTTGTTGTTTTTCCCCTTACTGCTTTTAATATTTGTTCTTTGTGTTTGGTCTTTGTTCGTTTGATTAGTATATGTCTTGGGGTGTTCCGCCTTGGGTTTATCCTGTTTGGCACTCTCTGGGTTTCTTGGACATGGGTGATTATTTCCTTCCCCATTTTAGGGAAGTTTTCAACTATTATCTCCTCAAGTATTTTCTCATGGTCTTTCTCTTTGTCTTCTTCTTCTGGGACTCCTATAATTCGAATGTTGGAGCATTTCATATTGTCTTGGAGGTCTCTGAGGTTGTCCTCATTTCTTTTAATTTGTCTTTCTTTTTCCCTCTCTGATTCATTTATTTCTACCATTTTATCTTCTATTTTACTAATCCTATCTTCTGCCTCCGATATTCTACTATTTGTAGCCTCCAGAGTGTTTCTGATCTCATTTATTGCATTATTCATTATATGTTGACTCTTTTTTATTTCTTCTAGGTCCTTGTTAAACCTTTCTTGCATCATCTCAATCCTTGATCCCATGCTATTTATCTGTGATTCCATTTTGATTTCAAGATTTTGGATCATTTTCACTATCAGTATTCGGAATTCTTTCTCAGGTAGATTCCCTATCTCTTCCTCTTTTGTTTGGTTTGGTGGGCATGTCTCCTGTTCTTTTACCTGCTGGGTATTCCTCTGTCACTTCATCCTGGTTATATTGCTGCGTTTAGGGTAGCTTTTCTATATTCTGGGAATTCGTGGAATTCTCTTTATTATAGAGCTTCCTCTCTGTGTTTGGGGTTATATCAGTGGCTTGTCAAAGTTTCTTGATTAGAGAGGCTTGTGTTGAAGTTCTGGTGGGTGGAGTTGGATTTCCTCTCTCTGGAGTGCTGTGAAGTGTCAAGTAATGGGTTATGGGACGTCAATGGTCTTGAAGTATTTTGAGCTGCCTGTGTTTTGAAGCTCAGGGGCTTGTTCTTGTGTTGCTGGAGAATTTGCGTGGTATGTCTTGCTATGGAACTTGCTGGCCCTTGGACGGTGCTCATTTTCAGTATAGGTATGAAGGCGTTTGATGAGCTCTTATTGGATAATGTTTCATTTATTCAGGAATTCTTTGATGATCTCAGGATTTGGACTTATGCCTCCTGATTCTGGTTTTCTGATTTATTTTTACAATAGCCTCATGATTTCTCCATCTATTCAACACTAATGTTAAAATGTCTGGGTTAATGATGATAGGTTTCTCCACTTTGAGGGTCATCCCTAGAGGATCGCTGAGTTACTTGGAGGAGAGAAGAGGGAGGGGGTAGTTAAAGGTGGGTGGAATGGGATGAGGTGGAATCAAAAGAGGAAAAAGCAAGCTAGCCCATAACCACTTTCTTGTGTGTGCTCCAAAGTATGAACCTCTCAGAGGTGGTCACAGAGTTATACATGAAAGAGGAGAGGGAGGAAGTAGATAGAGGTGGACAGGAAGATAAAAGAGGGAGATGCAAAGGAGGGATACAGATCCGGCCAGTGACCAGTTCCCTGAGGATTCTCCACCTTCGGGATCACACAGAGATTCATAGAGTTGGGTAGAGAAGGGGGGGCAGGGATGAGACAGAAGCCACCTGGTGGAGAAAAGAGAGATTCCAAAGGGGGAGAGAGTGGTCAAGCCAGTAGTCTCGCACTCATGTAAAATTGGGTACTGAAGATTAGGTTTTTAAAAGCACAAAATTGGCAACAAATACCAAAATGTTGAGATTATGAATCTGGAGTAGAGATTGGAGTTTCAAAGATAAAATATTAAAGATAAGAAGAAGGAGAGAAAAATTTAAAAAAATTGAGAGAAAAATAAAATAAAATAAAAGACTCCAGAATTATTAAGAGACAACTTCCACCAATAGGACTATATATGGCATTTGCTTTAAAGATAGGGTTTGTTGGTTTTTTTTTTTTGAAAATAATAGGTTATAAAAATAATAAATAGAAATATAGAAGACTTAAAAATTTAAGCAAGTTTAGGAAAAAAAACGAAAAAAAGAAGAAGAGAAACAAATTTTAAAAGAAAAAAATTTTTAAAGAAAAGAATTCTTAAAAAAAAAATCATGCTTCCACATCATCCCCCCTCCCCCTCCCCCAAAAAACTGATCATAAAAATAGTAACGGTATATCTGGCCCTTTCTCTGTCATTGTGGACTGTGTGGGGTCGCTACCAAGGCAGTTCCTTCTGTTTGGCTTCCTCTGTTTGCTGGTCCCTTTCATGTCTGATTTCCGTCTTGACACAGGGAGGGTGGTGGTGGACTCTGCACTGGGCTTTCCCCTTCTCGCTCCTTGGGTTAACCTTGTGGGGCCTGCCCTATGCTTCATGCACTTCCCCAGTCTATGCCGCTCAGGTTTGGCGCTCAGGATTGGCGGTCAGGAAGCCCTCCGAGATTTGGATTTGGTTGAACAAGGGCTTTGTTCCTTCTCAAGTCCGAGTGGCTATGGAGTTTCGTGGATGCTATTGCGACTTCTGGGCTTCCGGGTCACTCAGTTTTCTGGGAGCTCCGCCGGGGCTCTTTCTCAGGCAGATGATGACTGTTCAGAGCCCCCAGCAGTCTCAATAGCAAAGAAAGCTGCTTGCAATTTGGTAGGTAATGTCACTCTTGAGCTGCGATTTCTCCCTTCCCGCGCTTAAGGCTCTGGCTGCCTGTCGCCGG
Organism: Nanger dama; assembly: GCA_917880005.1. Classification (NCBI taxonomy): domain Eukaryota; kingdom Metazoa; phylum Chordata; class Mammalia; order Artiodactyla; family Bovidae; genus Nanger; species Nanger dama. The sequence goes on along the minus strand of CAKJTW010000014.1, from coordinate 3,416,562 downwards.
AGGGGGGATGGTCTGCAGCCGGCTAGTGCCGATCAGTCCTTTGTTCTGTGCGCGGGCCTGTCGGTGTCTTATGTTCGAGCATTTCGCATGTTAGCTATCCCACAGCCTGGTTTGCTAGACCAAGATAGTTCTTTCTAGCCACACGTGGACCTGATTCTGGCCCCGTTACGCCCCGATTCTCGAGAAAAGCCCTGCAGCCTACGTCTCCCGCGGCCCAATTCTTAGAAAGCACTGTCGCGGGCGCGCTCCTCCCTGCCCAACCCCCACTGCTGTCGGACGCAGGCGTTTGCGCTGCTTATCCGCTGGGGGCTATACTGTTGAATTCGTAATCTGTTGGTTTTAATTATTTATTTATTTATTCTTCCTTCCTGTTATGTTGCCCTCTGTGCTTCCAGGGCTCGCCCCATACACAGCTGTGAGAATGTTTCCCAATTTTAGGAAATCTCTCTTTAAGAGTCTCTTCCTGGGACAGGATTCCCTTCCAGGGACGAGATTCCCTTCCTGGGGCGGGGCTCTGGGCGGGGCTCCTCCCTCCTCCTTTGTCTCTATCTTTGTCTATATTTTAATTCTACCTGGTTTTGAAGCCAATGATCTGCTTTGCTGGAGGCCTGATGTCTTCTGCCAGCAGTCAGAAGTTGTTTTGTGGAATTTACTCAGCGTTGAAATGTTCTTTTGATGAAGTAGTTAGGGAGAAAGTGTTCTCCCCATCCTATTCCTCCACCATCTTTCCCCATCCTCCTGCTATTCTCTTTCGGCCTGAAGAGTTTCCATTGAAAGATCAGCTATTATTCTTATGTGGATTCCCTTGTGTGTTATTTGTTGCTTTTCCCTTGCTGCATTTAATATTTTCTCTTTGTGTTTGATCTTTGATAGTTTGATTAATATGTGTCCTGGGGTGTTTTGCATTGGATTTATCCTGTGTGGGACTCTCTGTGTTTTTGGATTTGAGTGGCTATTTTCTACCCCGTTTTAGGAAGTTTTCAAATAGTAGCTCCTCAAGTATTTTCTCATGCCCTTTCTTTTTGTCTTCTTCTCCTGGGACTCCCATGGTTTGAATGTTGGGGCATTTAACATTGTCCCAGAGGTCTCTGAGGTTCTCCTTTCTTTTTATTCTTTTTCCTCTCTGTTTCATTTATTTTCACCATTTTATCTTCCACATCACTTATCCTATTTTCTGCCTCAGTTATTGTACAGTTGGTTCCCTCCAGAGTGCTTTTGATCTCAGTTATTGCATTATTCATTATTGATTGACCCTTTTTATTTCCTTCTGGAAGAGAAGAAAAATTAAAAAGGAAGCAGACTGGAAGTAAAACTCTCATTGTTTGCATATGACATGATTCTCTACATTGAAAACACTAAAGACATCAGCAGAAAATTACTAGAGCTAAACAAGTAAGATAATAAACTTGCAGGATATAAAATTAATACTCAGAATTCCCTTGCGTTCCTATAGATTATCAATGAGAAAACAGAAAGATAAATAAAGGAAACAATCCTATTCACCATTATGATAAAAAGAATAAAATACTTAGGAATAAATTGACCTAAAGAAACAAACAAACAAAAAAAAACCTTTATTTAGAAAACTATATAACACTGGTGAAAGAAATCAAAGATGACACAAACAGATGGAGAACTATACCATTTTCATGGATCAGAAGAATCAATATAGTGAAAATGAGTGTACTACCCAAAGCAACCTATAGTTTCAATGCAATCCTACCAAGCTACCAATGGTATTTTTCACAGAGCTACAACAAATAATTTCACAATTTGTATGGAAATAAAAATCTTGAATAAGCAAAGCAATCTTGAGAAAGAAGAATGGAATTGGAGGAATCAACCTGCCTGACTTCAGAGTATACTACAAAGCTACAGTTACCAAGACAGTATGGTACTGGCACAAAGACAGAAATATAGATCAATGGATCCAAATAGAAAGCACAGATATAAATCCTCACACCTTTGGACATCTCATCTTTGATAAAGGAAGCAAAAATATACAGTGAAGAAAAGACAATGTCTTTAGCAAGTGGTTCTGGAAAACTGGTCAACCACAGGTAAAAGAATGAAACTAGAACACTTTCTAACACCATACACAAAAATAAACTCAAAATGGATTAAATATCTAAATGTAAGACCAGAAACTATAAAACTCCTAGAGGAAAACATAGGCAAAACACTCTCTGAAATAAATCACAGCAAGATCCTCTATGACTCACTTCACAGATTAATGAAAATAAAAGTAAAAATAAACAAATGGCACCTATATAAAGTTAAAAGCTTTTGCACAATGAAGGAAACTACACGCAAGGTTAAAAGACAGCCTTCAGAATGGGAAAATATAAGCACAAGTGAAGCAACTGACCAAGAATTAATCTCACATGTGTTCCAATGTTCATCACAGCATTGTTTACAATAACTAGCCATGGAAGAACCTAGATGTCCATCAGTAGATGAGTGGATAAACAGCTGTATATTGTCACCCTGCTTATTTAACCTATATGCAGAGTACATCATGAGAAATGCTGGACTGGAAGAAACACAAGCTGGAATCAAGATTGCCAGGAGAAATATCAATAACCTCAGATATGCAGATGACACCACCCTTATGGCAGAAAGTGAAGAGGAATTAAAAAGCCTACTGATGAAAGTGAAAGAGGAGAGTGAAAAAGTTGGCTTAAAGCTCAACATTCAGAAAACGAAGATCATGGCATCTGGTCCCATCACTTCACGGGAAATAGACAGGGAAACAGTGGAAACAGTGTCAGACTTTATTTTGGGAGGCTCCAAAATCACTGCAGATGGTGATTGCAGCCATGAAATGAAAAGATGCTTAGTCCTTGGAAGAAAAGTTATGACCAACCTAGATAGTATATTCAAAAGCAGAGACATTACTTTACCTACTAAAGTCCGTCTAGTCAAGGCTATGGTTTTTCCAGTGATCATGTATGGATGTGAGAGTTGGACTGTGAAGAAGGCTAAGCACTGAAGAATTGATGCTTTTGAACTGTGGTGTTGGGGAAGACTCTTGAGAGTCCCTTGGACTGCAAGGAGATCCAACCAGTTCATTCTGAAAGAGATCAGCCCTGAGATTTCTTTGGAAGGAATGATGCTAGAGCTGAAACTCCAGTACTTTGGCCACCTCATGTGAAGAGTTGACTCATTGGAAAAGACTCTGATGCTGGGAGGGATTGGGGGCAGGAGGAGAAGGGGACAACAGAGGATGAAATGGCTGGATGGCATCACTGACTCGATGGACGTGAGTCTGAGTAAACTCTGAGAGATGGTGATGAACAGGGAGGCCCGGCGTGCTGCGATTCATGGGGTCGCAAATAGTCAGACATGACTGAGCGTCTGAACTGAACTGAACTGATGGAGGAAAAGCTATGACAAAACAAGACAGTGCATTAAAAAGCATATGCATCACTTTGCCAGCAAAGACCCATCTAATCAAAGCTATGGTTTTTCCAGTAGTCATGTATGGATGTGAGACTTGGACCATACAGAAGTCTGAGTGCCAAAGAACTGATGCTTTCAAATTGTGGTCCTGGAGAAGACTCTTGAGAGTCCTTTAGACTTCAAGGAGATCAAACCAGTCAATCCTACAGGAAATCAGTCCAGAATGTTCATTGGAAGTCTCTCAAGCATTTATCTATCTCCTTCTCTTGCTGTATGATATTAACCTATCTTTCTTAGGTAAATGCTACCAATTCCTGGATGCTGTTACCTCCACAGCCAGAAATGACTATGTCTAAACCATAATTGCACCAGATTTATATTACATTTTCACAGTTATTCACTTTGTAATTGCTGAATGCCAGCTATATTTGGAAAATATACTAAGAAATTCTCCAGGACAGAATATTGGCGTGGGTAGTCTTTCCCTTCTCCAGGGGATCTTCCCAACTCAGCGATTGATCCCAGGTCTCCCACATTGCAGGTGGATTCTTTACCAGCTGAGCCACTAGTGAAGCCCAAGGATACTGGACTGGGTGGCCTATCTCTTCTCCAGGGGATCTTCCTGACCCAGGAATCCAACCACGTCTCCTTCATTACTGGTGGATTCTTTACCAACTGAGCTATTAAGGAATCTCAAGAACTAGGAACCAGTGCTAAATAAGTTCAGATCTCTCTGACTTTACAGAACATATGGTGTTAACTGGTAATTTTTATAGGCTAAAGTGTACCAAAGTCTTTCTCTCCTCCAACTGCTCAAAATAAGGAATAGTGTCTTATCTACTTCGTATGATTATAGCACTTTGTATGATATTGGGAATATAGTAGATAGACCATCAATAAAATGATGCTACGGTGTGGAGAAAACATGCTGTATTCTAGGAAAGTATCTTTGAAAGTGCAGGTGTCCCTGATTCACTCTCTTCTATTTTTTCTCCCTGATTTGGCTCCTTCTGAATTTTAACCTTAACTCAGACTATGTTCAGAGAAAGCAATGGCAATCCACTCTAGTACTCTTGCCTGGAAAATCACATGGACAGAGGAGTGTGATAGGCTGCAATCCATGGGGTAGCTAAGAGTCAGACACGACTGAGCAACTTCACTTTCACTTTTCATTTTCCTGCATTGGAGAAGGAAATGGCAACCCACTCCAGTGTTCTTGCCTTGAGAATCCCAGGGACAGGGGAGCCTGGTGGGCTGCCATCTATGGGATTGCACAGGGTCAGACACGACTGAAGCAACTTAGCAGCAGCAGCAGACTATGTTACCAAAGGTTCATAAGTTGTTGTAGAATTATTAGGAGATTTTAGAGTTGTTAGGGTGAGATACTTTGAGAAGCTCTAGGGGAAGCTGGAAATCTAATAGTTAAAAAATATTGAATCTTATGAAATAAAATCTGAATACTGCAGTCAAAATAAATATTCTGAAATACAAATCTGAATACTCCCTCTTCCTCTTTACAATTATTTACAGACAGTATTTCCTAAGATAAAACATAAACCAATTAACATACCTGACCAAGGTGTGCATAAAATAGACTGATGATTTTTTTCTATTTCTTTTCTCTCCTTTTCCCTGTATGTGTCTGACTAATTCCTGCTTAGTGTTTTGGTCAACCTAATATGTATAGATAACATTTACCCATGGCCATTTGAGTTGCTTCCACTGTTAAGCTATTCTGAATCATTCTGCAATGTACAGTCATGCATGACTTTTCTGTATGTATTTGGTCTCAGTTCTCTTGAGTATGCTGGTTTATATGATAACTTTATATTTAAAACTTTTTATTTATTTATTTATTTTGCCACACCTTGCAGTTTGTGAAATCTCAGCTCCCTGACCAGGGATTGAACCCAAGCCTTCAGCAGTGAAAGCACATGGAGTCCTATCCACTGTAACACCTGGAAATTCCCCAAGTTTAAGTTTTTAAGGGACTTCTAAACTCAGTTTTCCAAAGTGCTTTATCATTTAATATTACCACTGCTGCTGCTAAGTCACTTCAGTCATGTCTGGCTCCCCCGTCCCTGGGATTCTCCATGCAAGAACACTGGGGTGGCTAATGTTACCACTAACAATGTATAAAGGTTCTAATTTCCCCACATCTCTCACTTCTTGTTAGCATTTCCTATTATCCGTCTTTTATTATTACTATTGTCATTCTAGTGGGTACAAATTGAAATCTTATGGGTTTGCCTGGCATTTCTCTAATGACTAATGATGTTGAACATATTTTTGTGTTATTTAATATTTGTGTTATTAAATATTTGTAGAAGTTCTTTGAAGAACTTTCTATTCAGATCATTTGTCCATTTTCAACTTTAATACCTAATTTTTGAAATTTAATTTATTTTTATTATATTTAAGTGTTTTTTACATATTCTAGATAAAAATCTCTCATCGTATATGTGACTTACAAGCAGTATGAAGGGTTCTCAAAACAAAAATAAATAAAAATAGATCTGCCATATGATCCAGCAATCCCACTCCTGAGTTTATATCCAGAGAAAACCATAATTTCAAAAATATACATGTACCCCAATGTTCATTGGAGCACTATTTACAGTAGCCAGGATGTTATGGGAGCAACATAAATGTCCATAGATAGAGGAATGGATATAGAAGATGTGATACATATATACAATGGAATATTACTCAGCCATTAAATTAGACACTGTTCTTCATAGTGGCTGTAGCAGTTTACATTCCCATCAACTTTGTAGAAGGGTTCCCTTTCCTCTACACCCTCTCTGGCATTTATTCTTTATAGATTTTTTCCTTGATGGCCATTCTGAGAGGTGTAAGGTGATATCTCATTGTAGTTCAATTTCCATGTCTCTAACAATTTGTGAATTTGTGGTGTTAAGCATCTTTTATGTGCCTTGTGGCCATCTGCATGTCCTCCTTGGAGAAATAATAGTGTTAAATCTTCTCATTCATAAACATGGATTGTCTTTCTATCTATAACGTTTTCTATAATTTCTTTCAAAAGTGTTTTACAATTTTTCAGGGTATAAGTTTAAAAACTTACATTAAATTGCTGCTGCAAATAGAATTGCTTACTTAATTGCATTTCTACATAATTTGCTGATCACTAATAGAAATACAGAGAGATGATATGGGGTGGGAGGTGGGAGGGGGTTCAGGATTGAGAACTCCTGTATACCCATGGCAGATTCATGTCAATGTATGGCAAAACCAATGCAGTATTGTAAAGCAAAATAAAGTAAAAATAAAAGTTAAAAAAGATACAAATTTTTTAAAATATTGGTATTGGACATTCCAATCTCACTCACTTTATTTATTTGTTTTAATAGTTTTTGATTTGTTTAGGATATTTATATACAATTCCATGTCATCTACAAATAGATATAGCTTTTTTTCTCCTTTCAACATGACCATATTATCTACATAGAGAGCTTTTATTCTCTTTCCAACCTGTATGCATTTATTTCATTTTATTATCCCAATGTCCTGGCTAGAACTTCCAGTACAAGGTTAAATAGACAAGATGAGAACCGGCATCTTTGTTTTGTTCACATTCTTAAACAGTAAGACTTTCAAAATCGTGTGATATTAGCATGATTTTTATGTATTTTATCTAGTTGTGGAAATAGATTACATTTCTAATTTTTAAAATGTTTTTACCTTTAAAAGATGTTGAATTCAGTCAAAGGCTTTTTTGTGTGTCTATTTTAAAGATCATAAAGTTTTGTCCTTTTTATATTGACATGGTAAACTACATCAGTTGATTTTATATTAAATCAATATAAAATTCCTGGAATATATTCTATTCGATTGTGGTATATAATCCCTTTTTTATGTTACTGGATGCTTTTTGTTGTTGTTGTTGTTGTTAATACTTTGCTGAGGTCTTTCATATCTGTATTCATAATAAATAATTTGTCTATAACTTTCTTGCTAAGCATTTATCTATCTGGATTCAGGGTCATACAATCCTCATAAAATGAGTTATGAAGCATTATCTCCTCATATTATGAGTTTTGGATGTAATTATAAAGGATTTGTATTAATTTTTCCTTAATCACTTTGTTATTGTTCAGTCACTAAGCTGTGTCTGACTCATTGCGACCCCATGGACTGCAGCACATCAGCCTTTAAATTCTCCACTCACAAGGCCTTAGTTCCATCCTTCATTTTGATATGTTGCTGGTTTCCACTTGTATTAATCTTAAAGTGTCTTTTTATTTCCCCTTGTGATTTATTCTTTGATTCATTGAAACTTAGGAGTATGTTTTAAATTTCCAAATGTACATGAGGCTTTTTTCTGCAACTGAGTTTTTCTACGTGTTTCATGTGCACTTAAGAATATATATTCTGCTGTTGGTAGGTGGAGTGTTTTATAGATGTCAATTAGATTTAGTTGATTAATAGTGTTGTTCAAGTCTACCATGTCCTTGCTGATCATCCATTTAATTGTTCTGTCCATTACTGAATAGGGTTATTGTTGTCTTTGACTATCATTGTTGAATTGTGTGTGTTCCTCAACTTTCGATCATTTTTGTTTCATACATTTTGAGTTTTGTTAAATGCGTGGTTATGGTGCCGTGAACCATGAACTCCCTGATGTTCAGCTGGTTTTAGAAAAGGCAGAGGAACCAGAGATCAAATTGCCAACATCTGTTGGATCATGGAAAAAGCAAGATAGTTCCAGAAAAACATCTATTTCTGCTTTATTGACTATGCCATAGCCTTTGACTGTGGATCACAATAAACTGTGGAAAATTCTGAAAGAGATGGGCATACCAGACTACCTAACCTACCTCTTGAGAAATCTGTATTCAGGTCAGGAAGCGAGAGTTAGAACTGGACATGGAACAACAGACTGGTTCCAAATAGGAAAAGGAGTATGTCAAGGCTGTATATTGTCACCCTGCTTATTTAACTTCTATGCAGAGTACATCATGAGAAACGCTGGACTGGAAGAAGTACAAGCTGGAATCAAGATTGCTGGGAGAAATATCAATAACCTCAGATATGCAGATGACACCACCCTTATGGTAGAAAGTGAAGAGGACCTAAAAAGCCTGTTGATGAAAGTGAAAGAGGAGAGCAAAAAAGTTGTCCTAAAGCTCAACATTCAGAAAATGAAGATCATGGCATCCAGTCCCATCACTTCATGGGAAATAGATGGGGAAACAGTGGAAACAGTATCAGACTTTATTTTTTGAGACTCCAAAATCACTGCAGATGGTGACTGCAGCCATGAAATGAAAAAAAAAAAAAAAAGACTTACTCCATGGAAGAAAAGTTATGACCAATCTAGACAGTATATTCAAAAGCAGAGACATTACTTTGCTGACTAAGGTCTGTCTAGTTAAGGCTATGGTTTTTCCTGTGGTCATGTATGGATGTGAGAGTTGGACTGTGAAGAAGGCTGAGCGCCAAAGAATTGATGCTTTTGAACTGTGGTGTTGGAGAGGACTCTTGAGAGTCCCTTGGACTTCAAGGAGATCCAACCAGTCCATTCTGAAGGAGATCAACCCTGGGATTTCTTTGGAAGGAATGATGCTAAAGCTGAAGCTCGAGTACTTTGGCCACCTCATGGGAAGAGTTGACTCACTGGAAAAAACTGTGATGCTGGGAGGGATTTGGGGCAGGAGGAGAAGGGGATGACCGAGGATAAGATGGCTGGATGGCATCATGGACTTGATAGACGTGAGTCTTAGTGAACTCCGGTAGGTGGTGATGGACAGGGAGGCCTGGCATGCTGTGATTCATGGGGTCGCAAAGAGTCAGACACGACTGAGCAACTGAACTGAACTATGGTGTGCACACGTGCTCAGTCATGGTCAGCTCTTTGAGACCCTAGGGACTCTAGCCTGCCAGTTTCCTCTGTTAATGGGATTTTTCAGGAGAGAATACTGGAGCGGGTTGTCATTTCCTTCTTCATTGTACCTTCCCTACCCAGGGAACGAACCCATGTCTCCTATGCCTCCTGTATTGCAGAAGAATTCTTGACAACTTAGCCACCAGAGAACCCCTTTTAAATGTATATATGTTTATAATTGTTGTATCTTTTTGATGGATTGATCATTTTATCATTATAAAATGTCCCTTTACCTCTAGTCATTTTTTTTGCTTAAAATCTATTTTTCCTAATATTAGTAAAGACATTTCATCTGTCTTATGCTTACCATTTGTGTGATATATCTTTTTCTTCCTTTTTAAGCTCCTCTTTCAAGTTGTTTACATGTTTGAATTTAAACTATGTCCCGTATTGATAGCATCGATTAGAATCTTGGCTTTTGTTTAGAATGTCAATCTTTTCCTTTTAATAACTTATTTAATCCATTCATGTTTGATATTCTTAATGATATATGTACTTTATATGTGACATTTTACTTTTTTTTTTCTGTTTCCACTTGTGTTTTCATTGACTATTTGCTAGCATAACCTTTTAATTCTTTTCATGATTTTTCAATCCTTTGATTATTTTCTTAGTGGTTGCTCTAGGGCTTACCGTATGCATCTCAACTTATCAGGATTTCCTTCAGATTTACACTCAATTCCTTTGAAATAAATGTTAATTTCATAGAGCTCTCATTCCCTCTTCCTCCTTTTTGTACTATTGTTGTTACATAATATACATTTTTATTTTCAATAATATATATGTATACACGTTGTCATATATAGTTACTGTATAAAGTAGTGAAGAAAGAAGATACAGATTTAACACTTTATTTTACAATATTTACTTTCATCTTTTTTTTTTTTTCTTTAATGTGGATTCAAGTTATTTTCTGGTGTCACTTGCTTTCAGTCTGAAGGGTTTCTTTACATCTTTTTCATCAGGTGCCTGATAGCAATAAAGTCACTCAATTTTTGTTCATGGTTTTATTTTCTACAACTTTCACCAGTTATGGGTGATTCACTAGGAAGCATATACACAAAGCTTTTATAACACCATCTGTCAGTAATACATTTTTAATATCTACACGTGTTTATATTTTCTTGAATGCAAGCATGAAGTATTGGATCAGAGGATATTACTATTACCAAAAACAATAATTGTGTCATTTCAGCATTTTCCACTTTATCCACCTTACTGAAGTGCTAAGAGCCAAAAGGTTAGGCTTGCAGCTACAGGGTTTCTACCACTGGAAAAGAACCTCACAATTATAAATAAATGTGCTTATATAATATGGTTTTCACAGCTGGTCTCTATTCTGAGAGAGGAATAGAATTAGAATAGCTTCCCTAAAGAAAACAAAGTCTCCATAGAAAGTAAAAATTAAGATCCCTTGGGTTTTGCCCTTTGGAATGAAAATAAATCTCTTCAGTAGGGCAGATAAGATATTTGTCCCTGGTTTACAATCACTGGAATGCCCCAGTGTTCTGGGCTTTATCCCTCTTCGAAATGTAAATGTAAATACATAGACGCAAATCTCTCTGGGTTCTCTTTCTATTCAGTCATTTTTTTAACATTCAAAGTTTTGTATTTCACCCAAGATTTTAGTTTTCATTGCTCAAAAATTCTCACCATGCAGAAAATTTTGATATTGTTTCTAATAGGCAGTAATATATGTTTATTTTACTGATTATTAATATGAGGTCCAGGAATACATTTAGATAAAATTAGAATGAATCTTCTTCATTTTGCTTTTTATTGTTCTACTTGGTTCCTAGCTGCCAGGAATAATTATTCCAATATCATTCTATAATATTATTTTTTGTTGTTGTTCAGTTTCTAAGTTGTGTCTGGCTCTTTGTGTCCCCAGGGACTGCAGCAAGCCAGGCTTCCTGTCTATCACTATGTCCTGGAGTTCGCTCAAACTCATGTCCACCAAGTCAGTGATACCATCCAACCATCTCAGCCTCTGTCTCCCCTCTTCTTCTCCTCTTCTCAGTCTTTCCAAGCATCAGGGTCTTTTCCAGTGAGTCAGCTCTTTGCATTAGGTGGCCAAACTGTTTTGAATTTTCCAAACATTATCTTGGGGAATTAAAAATCCCTCGGGAACTCAGAGTCTTTCCTTGGGAATTAGATGGCTGTCTGGATCATCAAAATCCTCTGTTTTTGTTGTTGTTTTGTCTCTAAGTCATGCCGGATTCTTTGCAGCCTCATGGACTGCAGCATGCCAGACTCCCCTGTCCTTCACTATCTCCTGGAATTTGCTCAGATTTATGTCCATTGAGTTGCTGATGCTATCTATCCGTTTATCCTCTGCTGCCCCATTCTTTTGCCTTGAATCTTTCCCAGCATCAGCATCTTTTCTAATGGGTCAGCTCTTAGCATCAAGTGGCCAGAGTATTGGAACTTCAGCTTTAGCATCAGTCCTTCCAATGAATATTCAGAATTGCTTTCCTTTAAGATTGACAGATTTGATTTATTTGCAGTTCAAGAGACTCTCAGGAGTCCTCTCCAACAACACAATTCAAAAGCATTAATTCTTTGATGTTCTGCTTTCTTTATGATCTAAGTGTCACATCAGTACATGGCTATTGGAAAAAATCATAGCTTTGACTATACAGACCTCTGTCAGCAAAGTGATGTCTTTCATTTTTAATGGGCTGTCTTGGTTTACCATAGCTTTCTTTCCAAGCAGCAAGCATCTTATAATTTCATGGCTGCAGTCACCATCAGCAGTGATTTTGGAGCCCAAGAAAATATAATCTTTTACTGCTTCCACTTTTTCTTCATCTATTTGCCATGAAGTGATGGGTCTGGGTACGATAATCTTAGTGTTGTGTTGTTTTTTTTTTTTTTAAGTGTTGAAAATCCCCTTCCTGGATCACAGCCTTCTTGTGGTGAAGGGGTTTGTGTAACTCAATGAAGGTATCAGCCACACTGTGCAGGGCTACCCAAGACAGATAGGTTGCAATGAAGAGTTCTGAAAAAAATGTGATCCATTGGAGGAAGGCATGGGAAACCACTCTAGCATTCTTTCTTTGAGAACCCCATGAAGAGTATGAAAATGGCAAATCCTTTCTTGTTAACATTTTATGTATTGTTAAATATAAAAGCAGGATCTTAAAAAACAAACAAACAAACAACAACAACAACAACAACAACAAAAAACAAGATAAGACAACACAAAGTGGACAATCCACTATTCCTAGCATTATTACTGTGAAGAACAAAAATATTCACATTTCCAACATGGTGTCAACTGAAAAAAAAATGCACAACATAAAAGTTGAGAGTTATATTTTATTCAGTGAGCCAAACTGAGGACATATCATCTCAGATAACTCTGAGAGACTGCTACAAAATGATAAGGGAGGGACCAGGATATATAGGAGCTTTTGCAACAAAGACAAGTTGGTCAGGACATAAAATAATTACTATTAAAACAGATATCATAATGTAAGAAATGTAGTGCTTTTCTGTGTATGGGAAGATGTAACAACCTGGGTTCATTTAAATTATTTCTCTGCTATGCATCTCAGCTATCTGTGACCAGTATCCTATTCTTTCTAATTTTGAGTTTCCTGCCTGGGAGCAGGGGTTGGTGGGAGTGGGGGCATTCCAGGTTTGACTGCTAAATGGCAGCTATCTTGTTTCTATCTTGTTCCCTTAGGGCTCTTTGTAGGGTTACTGTAATGTGATGGCTTGATGGCTGCAACAGCTTTTGCTTATTGATGTGACAGGCAACATTTTTCATTCACACAAAGCTTAAACTAATTTTTGTAACACATTTCATAACTCATAATTTATCTCATTTAATAATTGAACTCAGTGTTGTGCTAATGAGAGTAAAAATAAAATCTAGACAATTTTGTATTATTTTCTAGTTCAAAATTCGCTTATCAAATTATCTCTCACAAAAATTTGGAGAAATTATTCAAATCACAAACTGGTATTAATAGGAGCTACTTCTGCAGGATTTGGAAATTTCTGTTTAAAATATTATTTTATAAATAGTGCTTTATATTTGATTATGGAAAAAGTTTTCTGACTTTTTAATGTTTGGTCTTCAGTATAAGTGCCACAATCTTTCTGTTACTTCTACTTCTTTATGTCTTGTTCTTACTGACTTTGCAGTGCTTGATGTCTTTCCAACCACGATAGTTCTTTTGTTTTCATGGCATTGTCTCTGATGGTCCCCAATGTACATTCCCTGCATGCTTGTTGCTTGAAAGCTATCACATGTTCATATATTTCAAAAGGTTTAATTATTTCCAGCTTCTTTCCAATATTTAGGCTTTTTTTTTTTTTTAATTTTTAAATAAATTGGTATGTGTTTCCTGATCAGTACACTGAGATATGTTTGGTATGTTGAATGAGTCTCCAAAATGCACAAATAAATAAATATTAAAATGATCCTTAGCATAACACATGTAATGAACAGTGAGCCAATAAAAGAGAATGTTTGAGGTATGCCTGTAACTTGGAAGGGTTAATTTTAAATTTACACTGGATCTGCTTCTGTGACTTTAACCCTTTTTTTGTTATTGTGATTGTACATAATACCTTACAACCTGAGCGGCCTACCTCTGAAGAACCTGAGGAAAGTGAAACCAGCCTGAGCCTTGCCATTCTAGGGGACATTTGCAAGGACTGAACAGTGTTTTACTTTATTTTCTCACTTTCCCCCATCTCTGATCCATAAAAGAACCTGGCAACTAGGCCCTGACAAGATGGTTATTTTGAGGTGCTAGCCTGCCATCTTCTCAGTCAGCTGTCTCCACAATTAAAGTCTCTTCCTTGCCTCAACACCTCTTCTCTCGAATTCATTGACCTGTTGTGCAGCAAACAGAGAGAACTTGGACTCAGTAACATGCCCATGTACTCATTTTGTGCATTCCTTTGTGGTTCAGTTCAGCTGGGTACAATTTTTGTATTCACCCAATATTTCTTGCACATAAATTTGCATACAAGCCAATGGAAGGTTTTTTTTTTTTTTTTAATTAAATTGATTTACTTTAATTTTGGATTGTTTTTAAATTGCTTCCTAATAGATTGCATTGGGACATACATATGTTTCAAAATAAGTGTGATGGAAGAACTGACTGTACTTGAAACATGAAGTATCTTTAGTAAGACACTTAACCTGTCTGTTTTTGTAAGAAAACATAACATGTGGCATTAAAATATATTTTTAAAAATTGCAATTACATTTAAAAGTTAAGTAGCCAGCTTTAAGAATAAAAATGATCTAATTTAAATTTTCAGGAGTTTTGGAATATGCATTGTTAATGTGTCAGGGAGTGTGTAATTTCTTTGGTTCTGTCTCATTGCAACAAAAATTTGAAGCTATGGACACACTGGTGTTACAGCCCTCAGACTGACCAAAGTTACAGCCCTGTGTAATTTCCTTGGATGGACCAGTGTTACAGCTCCGTGTTACAGCTCAATTTTATTTAGAAAGTAAAGGAAAATATATTCTTGAGGTGTGAGGATTGGCCAACCCAAAAGACTCAAAGAGAAGTCCCGGTCCAATTTTGGCTCCTCTTTTATATGTCTTTTTCTGCTCCCTGCAGCTTGCCCTATGTAAATTGGGCTAGCCAGGAGTGCTGTTTTACCTGAGGTTCTCACTCTGCCCTCTGACCTTCCTTTGTTCTATTTTCTCGGGCTTTTCTCTTTCCTTGTCTTTTAGCCACTGCCATTCTGGACTCCTTTTTCTATTCTAACTACTTAACGGTAACTGATTGTCCTTCATACATAAACAGGTTTTCTTCTATGGATAAAAATCCCAGACTCCCAAGATTGCCTTCTGTATCTGAATTATCATATAACTATGTAACCTTAAGTAAGTTACAATAAATAATTGCTTTTATTAACTGTAGAGGAAGGATTAACTCGTTCAGCTGACTCGAAGGGGAGAAAATCATAGTCTAAAAGTATCTGTTTTATTGTAAGTAAATAAAAATTGATTCAAGACATTGTGTCTACACAATAAAAGGTAGTGTATAATAAATCTAGCATTAGTTCAATTCAGTCGCTCAGTCATGCCCGTATCTTTGAGACCCCATGGACTGCAGCACGCCAGGCCTCCCTGTCCATCATCAACTCCTGGAGTTTATTCAGACTCATATCCATTGAGTCAGTGATGCCATCCAACCATCTCATCCTCTGTTGTCCCCTTCTCCCTTTAATATTTCCCAGCATCAGGGTCTTTTAAAATGAGTCAGCTCTTAGCATCAGGTGGCCAAGTATTGAAGTTTCAGCTTTAGCATCAGGCCTTGAAATAAATATTCAGGGCTGATTTCCTTTAGGATGGACTGATTGGATCTCCTTGCAGTCCAAGGAACTCTCAAGAGTCTTCTCCAACACCATAGTTCAAAAGCATCAATTCTCTGGTGCTCAGCTTTCTTTATAGTCGAACTCTCAAATTCATACATGACTACTGGAAAAACCATAGCCTTGACTAGATGAGCCTTTGTTGACAAAGTAATGTCTCTGCTTTTTAATACGCTGTCTAGGTTGGTCATAATTTTCCTTCCAAGGAGTAAGTTACCATCTGCAGTGATTTTGGAGAGATATATGTTCAGAAACATATATGGAAACAAAGAAATATTGCTTATTTTAGAATTTACCCCCATTCTGTCTTACCACATTTTAAGTTCTTCATGTTGAAATACACCATTAAGACAGGGACCAGAAACAAATAATAATAAATACCAAAAATCCAATGAAAAGAAATTCTGTTAGTATTGGAATAGATCAGAACTTGAAAAATATTTTCTTTAATGGAACAGGTTAAGTTAAATATTCAAGGCTTTGTCAGCCATACAGTCTCTGCTGCAAATCATTAAATCTGCTATTATACTCAAAAGCAGTCACAGAAAACAAACAAACAAACAAATAGCTATAGCAGTTTTCTGATAAAACTATATATATATATATATATATATATATATATATATAAACAGATGGTGATCCAGATTTAACTCAGATGTCCCCCAGGAATAAATCCTTACAAATTAAAAAATAGATTTTTAGAATACCTACCTTTTCATTATAGTGTTAATCTATCTAGAGATGAATAAAGAATATTTCAATAGTCCCACATTTAATTTTGTAATATTAACACAATATTAGCAAATCATTAGATTATCCCTGGTGGTTTAGTTGGTAAAGAATCTGCCTGCAATATGGGAGAATCAGGTTTGATCCCTGGGTGGGGAAGATCCCCTGGAGAAGGAAATGCAACCCACTCCAGTATTTTTGCCTGGAGAATTTCATGTACGAGAAGCCTGGAAGGCTACAGTCCATGGGATTGCAAAGAGAAAGGCACAACTGAATAAGTAGCACTTCAGATTATTTCACTAATTTCTGAAGAAATTCTGTTCTAGGGGTTGTCAAGAGGCTCTTTAGTTCTTCACTTTCTCCCATAAGGGTGGTGTCATCTGCATATCTGAGGTTATTGATATTTCTCGTGGCAATCTTGATTCCAGCTTGTACTTCTTCCAGTCCAGTGTTTCTCATGATGTACTCTGCATACAAGTTAAATAAGAAGGGTGACAATATATAGCCTTGACATACTCCTTTTCCTATTTGGAAGCAGTCTGTTGTTCCATGTCCAATTCTAACTGCTGCTTCCTGACCTGCATACAGATTTCTCAAGAGGCAGGTCATGTGGTCTGGTATTCCCAGAATTCTGAAAATTCTCTTTCAGAATTTTCCAGTTTTTTTTTTTTTTTTTTTTTGTGATCCACACAGTCAAAGGCTTTAGCATAGTCAATAAAACAGAACTAGATGTTTTTCTGGAACTCTCTTGCTTTTCCCATGATCCAGTGGATGTTGGCAATTTGATCTCTGGTTCCTCTGCCTTTTCTAAAACCAGCTTGAACATCAGGAAGTTCATGGTTCATGTATTGCTGAAACCTGGCTTGGAGAATTTTGAGCATTACTTTATTAGCATGTGAGATGAGTTCAATCATGCAGTAGTTTGAGCAGTCTTTGACATTGCCTTTCTTTGGGATTGGAAGGAAAACTGACATTTTCCAGTCCTGTGGCCACCACTGAGTTTTCCAAATTTGCTGGCCTATTGCATGCAGCACTTTCACAGCATTGTATTTCAGGATTTGAACTAGCTCAACTGGAATTTCCTCACCTCCACTAAGTTTGTTCATAGTGAACCTTTCTAAAAGGTATTCAATGGTATTGTTATATAAATAACTCTGGTAGGGAGCCTCTACGTTGGGTGCTGATAATTTCTACCTCCCTGTTGTTCAGTTGCTAAGTTGTGTCTGACTCTTTGAGACCCTATAGACTGCAGCACACCAGGCTTCCTTGCCCTTTATCATCTCCCAGAATTTGCTCAAACTCGTGTCCATCAAGTCAATGACACCATATCTCATCTTCTATCACTGCCTTGTTCATGCTTTTGCATAAACTTCTTCCCTTGAGTGTCAGATTGAATTAATGATTTGCTTTAACCAATTATCTATGACAAAAGTGATGAAATATCACTTCAGAAATAAACTTAGAATAGATTCTCTCTTGTTCATTTATTTTTCTTGCTCTTGCTCCCTCTGATGAAAGACAGCTGCCCTACGAAGTGACACAAGTGGAGAGGAACTGAGAGACAACTTCAACCAACAGTCCGTAGGGAAAACCACTGGTTAAAAACCATACCAGTGAGTTTGGAAAGAGACCCTCCTTCAGTTTTACTTTGAAATGATTGCAGATCCCAGTGATACTTGTTTGCTGTGTCTACATTTTGATCTCAGAAACTGTAAGATAATAAAAGCCTGGTTTTAAGCTTCTAGTTTTTGAGGTAGCTTGATATGCAGTTATGGATAATTAATACTGTGGTATTTCATTTAGATAAAATTTCATTTAGATAAAATTAATTTATTGATTTTTTTCATCTTTTATAAGGCAAATTCCAGGGCATTGAGTCATCTAGTGCTCAGTTGTCATGATTTTTTTTCATCAGTTTTTATTTCCATTTTATAATTTGTCTAAAATCTCTAATTTACACTTCATAAATAGATGGGGAAACAGTGGAAACAGTGTCAGACTTTATTTTTTTGGACTCCAAAATCACTGCAGATGGTGACTGTAGCCATGAAATTAGAAGACACTTACTCCTTGGAAGAAAAATTATGACCAACCTAGATAAAATATTCAAAAGCAGAGACATTACTTTGCCAAATAAGGTCCATCTAGTCAAGGCGATGGCTTCTCCTGTGGTCATGTATGGATGTGAGGGTTGGACTGTGAAGAAGGCTGAGTGCCGAAGAATTGATGTTTTTGAACTGTGATGTTGGAGAAGACTCTTGAGAGTCCCTTGGACTTCAAGGAGATCCAAACAGTCCATTCTGAAGGAAATCACCCAGGGATTTCTTTGGAAGGAATGATGCTAAAGCTGAAACTCCAGTCCTTTGGCCACCTGATGCGAAGAGTTGACTCGTTGGAAAAGACTTTGATGCTGGGAGGCATTGGAGGCAGGAGGAGAAGAGGACGGCAGAGGATGAGATGGCTGCATGGCATCACTGACTCGATGGACATGAGTCTGAGTGAACTCTGGGAGTTGGGATGGACAGGGAGGCCTGGTGTGCTGTGATTCATGGGGTTGCAAAGAGTCAGACACGACTGAGCGACTGAACTGAACTGAAGACATACATCCACTACTAGATGATGGAAATGTACAAGAAAGAGAAAGTATTTGTGAAAACAGAAAAAGACTGGTATGCATAATAACAAAACATCAAGAGATAAGTATATTTAGTATGCTTTAGTGTGCTTTAGTTTTTTGAGTATGTTGCTTCTATATAAAAACAAAATTTAAATTTTAAATTAAAAGAGATTATTTTGATGTAGTTCAAAAATTGATATTGTTCTAGGTTTTGGAGCCCCCAAATAAAGTCTGACACTGTTTCCACTGTTTCCCCATCTATTTCCCATGAAGTGATGGGACCGGATGCCATGATCTTCGTTTTCTGAATGTTGAGCTTTAAGCCAACTTTTTTCACTTTCCTTTTACTTTCATCAAGAGGCTCTTTAGTTCTTCACTTTCTCCCATAAGGGTGGTGTCATCTGCATATCTGAGGTTATTGATATTTCTCCTGATAATCTTGATTCCAGCTTGTACTTCTTCCAGTCCTGCATTTCTCATGATGTACTCTGCATAGAAGTTAAATTAGCAGGGTGACAATATACAGCCTTGACATACTCCTTTTCCTATTTGGAACCAGTCTGCTGTTCCATGTCCTGTTCTAACTATTTCTTTCTGACCAGCATACAGATTTCTCAAGAGGCTGGTCAGGTGGTCTGGTATTCCCATCTCTTTCAGAATTTTCCACAGAACTAGTGCAAATATAAAATTTTAATCACAGAGAGAATGCAGAATTGGTTTATGTCCATTTTGCTTTCATATTATAAAAAAATGACTTCTGAATGACAAATGGTTGAAAAAACACATAAATAGACATAGTTTAAGACACAGAAATAGCTAGGCAGATTTGGCTCAGCAGGCCTAGGTTGAATATTCCCAATAGACTGGCTCTTAGTTTTCTTCTGGGAGATAACCTCTGATTCGTTAATACATTGTTTCTGCCAAATAAGAATATTTTTGTATGCCTAAGGTCTTGAGACTTGCTATTCCAGAATGACCAGGTAAGTTTATCCTAATAGTATAATGTATATGAATATCTGTTTTTGCTCTGGAAAAAGCTAGTTTGAGTAGCTAAAGTATGTCATATAAGTTCAGTTCAGTTCAATTCAGTTGCTCAGTCGTGTCCAACTCTTTGTGACCCCATGAATTGCAGCACGCCAGGCCTCCCTGTCTATCCCAACTCCCAGAGTTCACTCAGAATCACGTCCATCGAGTCAGTGATGGCATCCAGCCATCTCATCCTCTGTCGATCCCTCTCCTCCTCCTGCCTCCAATCCCTCCCAGCATCAAAGTCTTTTTCAATGAGTCAACTCTTCTCAAGAGGTGGGCAAAGTACTGGAGTTTCAGCTTTAGCATCATTCCCTCTAAAGAAATCCCAGGGCTGATCTCCTTCAGAATGGACTGTTTGGATCTCCTTGTGGTCGAAGGGACTCTTAAGAGTCTTCTCCAACACCACAGTTGAAAAGCATCAATTCTTTGACGTTCAGCCTTCTTCACAGTCCAACTCTCACATCCATACATGACCACTGGAAAAAACATAGCTTTGACTAGACAGACCTTAGTTGGCAAAGTAATGTCTCTGCTTTTGAATATGCTGTCTCGGTTGGTCACAATTTTTCTTCCAAGGACTAAGCATTTTTTAATTTCATAGCTGCAGTCACCATCTGCAGTGATTTTGGAGCCTCCAAAATTTTGACACTGTTTCCACTGTTTTCCCATCACTTTCCCATGAAATGATGGGACCGGATCCCATGATCTTTGTTTTCTGAATGTTGAGCTTTAAGACAACTTTTCACTCTCCTCTTTTACTTTCATCAAGAGTCTTTTTAGTTCCTCTTCACTTTCTGCCATAAGGGTGGTGTCATCTACATATCTGAGGTTATTGATACTTCTCCCGGCAATCTTGATTCCAGCTTGTGTTTCCTCCAGTCCAGTGTTTCTCATGATGTACTCTGCATAGAAGTTAAATAAGCAAGGTGACAATATACTGCCTTGATGTACTCCTTTTCCTATTTGGAACCAGTCTGTTCCATGTCCAATTCTAACTGCTGCTTCCTGACCTGAATACAGATTTCTCAAGAGGCAGGTCACGTGGTCTGGTATTCTCATCCCTTTCAGAATTTTCCACAGTTTTTTGTGATCCACACAGTCAAAGGCTTTGACATAGTCAAGAAATCAGAAATAGATGTTTTTCTGGAACTCTCTTGATCCAGTTCCAGATGTTTTTCTGCAACTCCCATGATCCAGTGAGTGTTGGCAATTTGATCCCTGTTTCCCCTGCTTTTTGTAAAACCAGCTTGAACATCTGGAAGTTCATGGTTCACGTGTTGCTGAAGCCTGGCTTGAGAAATTTTGAGCATTACTTTACTAGCATGTGAGATGAGTGCAATTGTGTGGTAGTTTGAGCATTGCCTTTCTTAGGGATTGGAATGAAAACTGACATTTTCCAGTCCTGTGGCCACCACTGAGTTTTCCAAATTTGCCAGCATATTGAGTAGCTTTCACAGCATCATCTTTCAGGATTTGAAATAGCTCTACTGGAATTCCATCACCTCCACTAGCTTTGTTCATAGTGATGCTTTCTAAGGTCCACTTGAATTCACATTCCAGGATGTCTAGCTCTAGACAAGTGGTCACACCATCGTGATTATGTGGGTCAGGAAGATCTTTTTGTACTCTTCTTCTGTGTATTCTTGCCACCTCTTCTTAATATCTTCTGCATCTGTTAGGTCCATACCATTTCTGTCCTTTATTGAGCCCATCTTTGCATGGAATATTTCCTTGGTATCTCTGATTTTCTTGAAGAGATCACTAGTCTTTCCATTCTGTTCTTTTCCTCTATTTCTTTGCATTGATCACTGAAGAAGGCTTTCTTATCTCTTCTTGCTATTCTTTGGAACTCTGCATTCAGATGCATATATCTTTCCGTTTCTCCTTTGCTTTTCACCTCTCTTCTTTTCACAGCTATTTGTAAGGCCTCCCCAGACAGCCATTTTGCTTTTTGCATTTCTTTTCCATGGGAATGGTCTTGATCCCTGTCTCCTGTACAGTGTCTCAAACCACATTCCATATTTCATCAGGTACTCTATCTAGGCCTTTAAATCTATTTCTCACTTCCATTGTATAATCATAAGGGATTTTATTTAGGTCATACCTGAATGGTCTAATGGTTTTCCCTGCTTTCTTCAGTTTAAATCTGAATTTGGTAATAAGGAGTTCATTAACTGAGCCATAGTCAGCTCCTGGTCTTGTTTTTGTTGACTGTATAGAGCTTCTCCATCTTTGGCTGCAAGGAATATAATCAATCTGATTTCAGTGTTGACCATCTCATGATGTCCATGTGTAGAGTCTTCTCTTGTGTTATTGGAAGAGGGTGTTTGTTATGACCAGTGCATTTTCTTGGCAAAACTCTATTAGTCTTTGTCCTGCTTCATTCCACATTCCAAGGCCAAATTTGCCCGTTACTCCAGGTGTTTCTTGACTTCCTACTTTTGCATTCCAGTCCTCTAAAATGAAAAGGACATCTTTTTTGATGTTAGTTCTAACGGTTCTTGTAGGTCTTCATAGATCCGTTCAACTTCAGCCTCTTCAGCATTACTGACACAATGTGGTCCACTGGAGAAGGGAATGGCAAGCCACTTCAGTATTCTTGCCTTGAGATCCCCATGAACAGCATGAAAAGGCAAAATTATGGGATATTTAAAGAGGAACTCCCCAGGTCATTATGTGCCCAGTATGCTACTGGAGATCAATGGAGAAATAACTCCAGAAAGAATGAGGGATAGAGACAAAAACAATACCCAACTGTGGATGTGACTGGTGATAGAAGCAACGTCTGTTGCTGTAAAGATCAATATTGCATAGGAACCTGGAATGTCAGGTCCATGAATTAAGGCAAATTGGAAGTGGTCAAACAAGAGATGACAAGAGTGAACGTTGACATTCTAGGAATCGGCAAACTAAAATGGACTGGAATGGGTGAATTTAACTCAGATGACCATTATATCTACTACTGCAGGCAGGAATCCCTCAGAAGAAATGGAGTAGCCATCATGGTCAACAAAAGAGTCTGAAATGCAGTACTTGGGTGCAGTCTCAAAAACGACAGAATGATCTCTGTTTGTCTCCCAGGCAAACCATTCAATTTCATGGTAATCCAAGTCATACAAGTTATGAATTCTTAAATGGCTGACATCCAGTAAAACCTCTACAGTTCAAAGTTCAGGTGAGCTTTCCTAGTCAGCAATACATTTCCTGTGTTGCTAGACATTGTTTCTAGAAGAATCATTTTTTTGTACCATTCCACTGGGAGAGGGACACCTGAAAGCTTGTGTCTATTTTTCCCTATACTTGATCTCATATGCCTTTTCCCTTTTCTGAGTTTTCTCTGAATTCTTTGACTGTAATTGTAAATATGAGCATAACAGATCTTCTGAATGAATTATATGAGTTCTAGTGAATCTTCAAGCCTGAGAATGATCTTGGTGATCTATAATGGACAGAAAATTGTAATAATTATTATAAATGCACATAGTTTCAGATGAATTATACATTTAACTACTACGGTAAACTGTATTTATATTATCAGTATTGAAAGGAGCAAGAACCTGTGGGGCTCCTGGATGTGGAAACATTCCCATATCCTCTGTTTCTTGTTTGTAGGGAATAGACTCCAGCCTCCATGACCTTCCCTGAGTTTGAAATGGCAGAATCTTGGGGCTGGTTCCCTGGGATGACCCAGATGGATGGTACAGGGAGGGAGGTGGGAGTGAGGTTCAAGATGGGAAACACATGTACACTCGTGGCGAATTCATGTTGATGTATGGCAAATCCAATACAATATTGTAAAGTAATTAGCCTCAAATTATAATAAATAAATTTATATTAAAAAAGAGAGACTCTAACATCTGCTAATCATGGAAGGGAGGGCTACCTCAATGGCTCAGCAGGTAAAATATCTACTTGCAATGCAGGAGACACAGGAGATTCAGTTTCAACCCCTGGTTTGGGAAGATCCTCTGGAGAAGGAAATGGGAACTCACTCCAGTATTGTTGCCTGGAAAATCACATGTACAGAGAAGCCTGTTGGGCTACAATCCAATGGAGTTGCAAAGAGTCTGAAATGAGTGAATGACTAAGAACATAAGTATAAGAACAATCAGATAAGGAAGGGGAAAGGGAGGAGCATCCAAGGAACAGTAGTGCAGCCTTGGAGCAGGGTCCTGGTTCCACTTCAAGCAGTACACACAACAACATCTTTTAGTTCTTCTGTAGAACTAAAACTCTCACAAATGGAAAATATCAGCTTTCTTCATTCCAGAGATCAGTTTGATAACCTCAAGAAGCTCATCAGGAGACCTCTTGAGGCCAGATTAAAAGAATGTAGGCCCTGTACACTCCCTCATCTTTATCAGCAACCTTGCCCTTGAATCATTGATATAAAATTTATAAAATCCTCCTGGCTTGTCTCCATTTGCCTAGCAAAGTAATAAAGATTTTTACTTCTACTCCACCCAAAACTCTGTCTTTGACATTCAATTCAGCACCAGTACACAGAGGTGGAGTTTTGGGCATTGATATTGCTCTTGATACTTTTTGTAATGTCACATAAAATAGATACTGGAATACTTGTTATTATCAAATATGATACCAATTTTGATATCAATGATAAAAACTTTAGATATATGAGCTTAATATCAGATTCTGGAAATATTTTATAACATATTATAGAGCAGACAGTGAGCATAGTGGGAACAGGCATTATAGAATAGATATCTTTATAACTGAAGAACCTAACATAGCACATGATACATATAAATGCTCAATACTTGTTTGTAAAATTAAATGAGTTCTAAGAACCTAAAAAGAAGGCATCACAAGGGATTAGCATAGTTACAGAATCAACATGGAAGCATAACCTCACTCTATCAGTATTTTAAGTAAAGGGGTATATAGTAAGAATGGTCAAGTAGAGAAAACTCACAAGATGATCTGGATTTCAGAAAAGTGCTACAATTTCTCATTATTTATTTACCAGTTGGAGAAATGTAGGCCAAATGAAAGAAAAATCAAGTTTGGTCAGAGTTGGATGACAGTACCTTTACACAGTTGAAATACATCTCCACTGATCACTTAAAAAAAGAGAGTGATCATTTAGACTCTTTCCTAAGCCTTGTCCTATATAACCCTTATATCATTGACTTGGATAAAGACAAAAATATATGCTCATAAAATTTTCAGGTGACAAAAAGCTGAGAGAAATGATTAATATACTGCATATCAATCAGTATTTGAAAAATCCTCAACAGCAGTTTGTGTGGAAAAGATGTCAGGCTTTAGTTGACTGCCAAAATCAATCAGCTGTGACTGTCAGGGAAGTTAAATAAATGTGGGTTGTATATAAATTCAGTGGTACTGATATGTGTGCAAATATGTGCATATGCCTGTGTGTTTCACTCATGGCTGTAGGAAATTACCTCATACAAAATCAGCAGAGCTAATAGAATCCATCCAAAGAAGTTGTCTTAACTCAAAACTCATGGGTTTTCTCTTACATGTCAACTATTCTCATACTTACGGTCAACCATGCAGTACATAATCATCATCTTTAAGATTCAGCAATTTCTAAGAGTCCTAGTGTGAGCAAGAAAGCTGTTATCCTAAATGGCTTTATTAATTCAGGAAAGCAAATTGTCAAGAGGTATTAGGGCTCATCTCAGTAAATACATACTAAACTGTTTTCATTGATCTACTTTAAAAAGAATTTTGTGTTAGTGATTGCTTCTAGATCAGAGGGGTGGAGAGATGCAAGGCCTGTCACAGGACCACCTGCAAGAGGACATTAAAAGCAGGAAGATTATCTGAAATGTCTGATCAAAAAGAAAAGCTTGCTTGAGAAAAGGAGAGAAACAGCCTCTCCTTATCACCTTAAAGGATATAAAAATAATAAGCAAATAGCTTTGAGAGTCATAAGGAAAAATAAAGTTTAAAAAATGTTGGAACATGAGAGGAATTTCTAGCATGTGAGTTTCCTCTCTGACACTCATCCCCGCTGTGAAAATCTCTGTGTCTCACAGACCATTGTGGGTCCTCTCCCTGTTACTTCCCTGTGCACGTGTCTACAGGAGCTGTACTTTTTCTAAAACAGGATGCCTTTCTGTGAATTATGACTTGCTGTCAGCTGAGCTTGAGAATATAATTACCTTTGCTGATAGGAGACTGGGTAATGGATCACAGGTGAAGAGTATAATAAGGTGCTGAATTAGGTAGGGAGGAAAACTGCCTCTGAATACTTCAGTAAATGCAGGAGATACTTACCTCTCAGTCCATTAAAAGTTATCAGAATATTTATTGTGGCTATGTTTGACTTTAATGGAATACAATGTTTAAGAAAATTTTGCATAGGGTGATAAGAGCTAGATCCTGAAAAAGGCAAACAAGTATGGTTTAATTGAAATGATTAAGTACCAACACCCCACTAGAATATTACAGCAAAGTTAGGCCCTAAATGGTGCTTGGTAGGAGGGGTCAGTTTCATGCACTTTAAAATAATAGCATTATTATTATTACAAATGATATGGTGTTTAGAAATATAATTTATTTATGCATAATTTATCAGAAATAAATTATATAAATATTATTAATATAATAAATTATAAATAAAGCATAATTCTGAGTAGTATAGTGGGGTTATAATTGCTGCTTCAAGCTGTCAGAATGAGAGTTAAAATTTTTGAATGTTCTATCCATACCAAATTATTTGAGTATCTAACACATACTTGGGATCAGAATATTATTTTAATTCATTAACCTCTTAGAGTTGAGAGTCTAATGGGAAAAGATGAGGAAATATATCTTCAATGAAGATATAACAACAATAAAGTGTAATTAACAACATCCCTAGTTTCTTCAGTGACCTGGCTCATGAAGAGAGAGAAAAAGCATGTATGTGTCATAGAGAGAGAGATGGAGATAAAGAGATGGAGCTAGAAGGAAAGAGAGGCAAGAGAAATTGAGACTGGCTTGTTAATTACTTTTAAAATGGAATTAGCTTGTAATAGCATTAATCACTATTCAATAAAATGGAATCACTCACTCGTGTCCAACTCTTTGTAACCCCATGAACTGTAGCCTACCAGGCTCCTCCATCCATGGGATTTTCAAGGCAAGAATACTGTAGTGGGTTACCATTTCCTTCTCCAAGGGATCTTCCCAAACCAGGGATCAAACCCAGATCTCCTGCATTGTAGACAGGCACTTTACCCTCTGAGCCACCAGGGGAAGCCCACTATTCAATAAGGTAACTTCAGTAAGCAGAACTCTCATTCCTTCATTGCAGCTGATTTGCCTTTAAGAAGATAGGGGAAAGAGAATTTGAAAAAGGAAGATAATTATATGAATAGCTTAGTTAAAAATAGTGGTGAGGTTTTACATAATTAAATGCAGTCTGCTAGGATTCATTTCAATACTGTCTTAGGCTAGTTTTCTGGAAACAGACTATGAACTGGCAGTTTGAAAGGGGACTCTCCAGTGAGTACAGTCAGCAAAGGTGCTTGAGGAGGTGAGGAAAAATCATCTGAGTGGAGGAAGAATTTCCACAATTCAGTTATCATAGATCCCTCAGTTGATCTCACATTGGGTTTAGGGGCTATGATAGCTCTTTAGAAAGAAAGGAGCCCAAACTTTGCCACTCGTTCCATTAAACAGTTGTTGGATATGGGCTCCCTTTAGGAAAATGTTGTAACCTTGATGAGGGAACTTTCTTCAACTAAAGCAATTTCAAGGGAATCACATACCTGTAAGTAGGTAGCAGTTAGCGGCTCAGGGAATAGGAGGTGGATGTAAAGAAAGGTAAATCTGACCTGGGCATCACAGCATCTATCACAAACATCTAGATGAATCCCATTCACTAGATTATCATTCAACATTCCCAGAATTTGCCTCTTTAGACAGAGTACTTTAAAGAGGCACGCAAGCAGGCTCAGTCACTTGTGTCCAAGGGACTCTGCAAAGCTATGGACTGTAGTCCATCAGGCTACTCTGTCCATGGGATTCTCCAGGGAAGAATACCGGAGAAGATTACGATATCTCCCTCCAGGGTATCTTCCTAACCTGAGGATCGAACCCACATCTGCTGCATTGCAGGTGGATTCTTTACTCACTGAACCACCTGGGAAGACTTTTAAAGAGGCATAGCTCCTCAACTCAGCCTTTAAAAATTCAGCAGAAAACTCAAGTATAGAATTTGTAATTGACAAGTATTTGGAGGTAGCTCAGAAGATGAATGGCAAAAGGAAAGTGAGAGATACTAAAAAGAGGAGTATTGATCACAGAAAACAGAACCATGTAAAGTTATTGTGTCAGAGGGGACAAATGGGAGAGGCCTGCTTGCAATTTTTTTTTTTCCTAAACCAACTTTCTGAGGTGCAGCAGACAAATTATAGAAGATACAATCAAAATTGATTCAGTCCATGGGGTCTGCCTCTATTCCACCTAAATAACACTGAAAATCCAGGAGCAAGCAACGAGAATTCATAATTTCACAGCTTAAAATAAAGCTATGAAAGTCATCAGAATGATAAACCTACAAGGAGAGAGATGTGTGTGTATATGCGTGTGTGCGTGTGTTTAAAAAGCATCTGGTTTCCTTGGTGTGTATGCCCAGCAGTGGGATTGCTGGGTCATAAGGCAGTTCTATTTCCAGTTTTTTACTCAGCCATTAAAAATAATACATTTGAATAAGTTCTAATGAGGTGGATGAAACTGAAGCCTATTATACAGAGTGAAGTAAGCCAGAAAGAAAAACACCAATACAGTATACTAATGCATATATACGGAATTTATAAAGATGGTAATGATAACCCCATATGCAAGACAGCAAAAGAGACATACATGTATAGAACAGTCTTTTGGACTCTGTGAGAGAGGGAGAGGGTGGGATGATTTGGGAGAATGGCATTGAAACATGTATAATATGATATAAGAAACAAATCACCAGTCTAGATTTGATGCAGGATACAGGATGCTTGGGGCTGGTGCACTGGGATGACCCAGAGGGATGGTATGGGGAGGGAGGTGGGAGGGGGATTCAGGATTGGGAACACGTGTACACCGGTGGTGGATTCCTGTTGATGTATGGCAAAACCAATACAGTATTGTAAAGTAATTAGCCTTCCATTAAAATAAATATATTTAAATTAAAAAATAAAATAAGAATATCTGGTGGAATTCAAAGTGAAAGGAAAAAAAAATTATTAGTGGCCAGGGAATAAAGGAACAAACAAGACCTAATGGAAAGGTAGCATTTTTAAGAAAAATAGCAGATACTTCTAAAGAAACAGATATTGCCAAAAACATTCTCTAGAAAAAGATTTTGCTCAAAAATCCCTAATTAAAATTTGCATATCTAGATGAGAGATTGATGTCTTTATAAATGCACTTGAATACTGTGAAATATATTTATTAGGACACATTTCCATTGTGGAATTATTGCAGACTGCTCTGTTTTATAAAGTTACATAATTATATACATCCAATTTATATTTAATACCAGGATTTAAGTCTTTTGAAAGTGGAGTCATGTGGAGGTAACTGCATCTTACAAACTTATAAGAGCCAAGAAAATTTCAGTGAATACTTGGTAGAGAGAAAATGTTATAGAGTGTATTCCATATGGTAAAATAGTTACATTTCTTTTGCTCTGCAGTCTGGATGTCTGGGTTCAGATTCCACATTTACCACTTACTAGATGAGTTCAGTTACTTGAACTCTAGACTCAGTTTCCAAATCTGTAAAATGGAGATATTCTTTGTAATATTCTTTGTAATTATGAAGCTTGTTATAGTGTCTAGTACATAGTAATTATTCCATGAATGACAACTATTATTGTTATTACTATTAATTTTTGTGATGAGCAGAAGTGTTAGCAAACTTCCTTAGAATAAAAATGTCTTAGAATAATAGATAAGGAGGAAGAATGAGAGTTTAGTGAGTATAATCAATGAGGATTAGTAAAACAGAGATACTTCAGGCATGAGAAAGTATGAAATATGGATTATTTATTCCTAGAAATGAGTTTATATCACTATATACATACATATTTTCAGTAGTTTAATGGGTTAATGATTTGATGGCCCTAATGGCTCTTCACATTTGGCTATACTAACAGTAAATATTTATTAATTGCCTTCTATGTTTCTGCTGCAGTTCTTGGCACTTTACATGTTTAGATCCAACTAAGTTTTCCTCCAGTTTTTTTTTTTTTTTTAATTAGGTAAACTGAAATCCTATTTCAAGTGGAAAAAATATGATGAGTGTTTCTAGTAACTTGAATATTATTAAATTGGGAAGTCAAAATATAATCCCAGACACGTTGACACTAGAGATTATGATTTTAAATAGTACACTGTTCTATAGTGTATCTGCTTGCATGTGTGTGTTCAGTGCAATATAAAACATTGGAGAGTAAGCCTGTTATTCATGAAATCAATTCAAGAGGATAAAGTTATCTGATTTTTAGTGATTCTCTAGTACTACTAGACTGTCACTAGATATAAAATCGTATTTACAGTTCTACCTCCTGGTAAGGTTAATAAAGGTGAAAATTAAGTAAGGTTTTAGATTTTCTATCGTAAAGGGAATCAGTGCTGAATATTCATTGCAAAGACTGATGCTGAAGCTGAAACTCCCATACTTTGGCCACCTGATGCGAAGAGCTGACTCACTGGAAAAGACCCTGATGCTGGGAAAGATTGAAGGCAGGAGGAGAAGAGACAACAGAAGATGAGATGGTTGGATGGCACCACCGACTCGATGGGCATGAATTTGAGCAAACCGAGGGATTTGGTGATGGACAGGGAAGCCTGGCATGCTGCAGTCCATGGGATCGCAAGGAGTTGGACATGAGTGAGTGACTGAACTTAACTAACTAATACTCATTCCAAGTCCTGAATGGCTTAGGTGGTCAATGGGAAACATGGGAACTGTGATTACATGCACAGTACCTATCAATGGTTGGTGGCTTATCACATAATTATTAGAATCAATTGATGAGAAATAAGAGTACCACAATCAACATAGTCTAATGGACCAACTATCAAAAACATTGAATTGGCAGCCACTGGTGGGTTACAGTAGGATCCCTTCATAAGAGTTGACATCATTCTTCCACTGTCTTATGGTCACACATGGAAACTCTATTTTTAAATGTGAGGGTATTTTCTTCCCCCAAATTTATTTTTTCTAAAATTTTGTATGTTAGCTAGGGCTGCAATAACAAAGTATCACCAACAATGAGCCTTAAAAAACAGAAATACATATTTTCACAATTCTGGAGGCTAGAAGGCTGAGATCAAGGTGTTGGCAGGACTAGTTGCTTCTGAGATGTCACTGCTATAGATGGTCATCTTCCCCTTGTGTCTTCATGTAGTCTTCTCTCTATACGTGTATATTCAAATTCCCCCTTCTTATAAGGACACCACTCTCCAAATACTCATCATTATCTCCGAATAGAATCACGCTTTGAGGTACTGCAGGCTAAAACTTCAATGCAGGAAGTTTGGGGAGTTGAGCCATACTCATTAGTAATGGAATAAAAATATATTCTACAGTCCACCTGATAACAATTATTTTATATTGTCACCCAAGCCTACACGCTACTACAGTCCAGTAGAAGACTCAAATTGAAAGAAGCAATTCTAAACTTTATTGAAAATAGTCTACAAATGAGTCAGATACACAAAAGTAGGGTAGAGTTTTCTTCTCGTGTAGCATTTCATTCCTGTGATAGGGGATGGAAAAGAAGAAAGCTTCACAAATTCAGATTTTACGCTCTAAACCTTTTGGAATCAAAGAAAATGCTCACACTACACACACACACACACACACACACACACACACACACACACACACACAGAGGATGTCTGACTTCATTGTCGTTTTTTCACCTAGTAGTAGCTACGGTTACATTTATCATATTTTCTGAAAGTCATTGGTCAAAGCCTTTCAGTCTTACCAATCTAGAATATAAATAACTGGGTACTAGAGTCCTTTGGGTTGCAAGGAGATCCAACCAGTCCATTCTAAAGGAGATCAGTCCTGGGTGTTTTTTGGAAGGAATGATGTTAAAGCTGAAACTCCAGTACTTTGGCAACTTCATGCGAAGAGTTGACTCATTGAAAAGACTCTGATGCTGGGAGGGATTGGGGGAAGGAGGAGAAGAAGATGACAGAGAATGAGATGGCTGGATGGCATCACTGACTCACTGGACTATGAGTCTGAGTGAACTTCGGGAGCTGATGATGGACAGGAAGGCCTGGCGTGCTGCAATTCATGGGGTCACAAAGTCAGAAATGACTGAGTGACTGATCTGAACTAAACCGAACTAAATTTGTAATACATTAGGGTCATCCAAAAATTACAAAATAATGGAATATAAAGGTAAATCCAAATTGAAGGTAAAAATTGGTGATAAGAAACTCAGAGTATAATTTCACTGAACAATTCCTTATTAATCAATGTAATCATAGATGAACCATTCTTCATGTACCTGAAATGTTTTTCTTCACTATTTCAGCCCTGTACTTTATTTTTTCCCCTTAATTTTACTGTGAAGGAAAGAACAGACAACATAATTTTCATATTCTCCAGGGGATTATGACTAGATTGTTATTATTTAAATAAAGATACAAAGAGTAAGCATGAGACTAAATTAAAGCGCTGGTGAATATAGTGGGAATCTTAATAGGCTTAAGAAAAACTATTTTTAAATCTCATCTTTTAGTCACATTACTACAAAAATAGAGATGATAGTGTTAGATATCTGTCATGTACCTATTCTAGCCTAAACAATTATTCCATCATGACAATTTCTTTTTTTTTTTTTTAACCATACTCACACTCTTTGTCCTTTGATTATGCAGAAGTGAGTCTCAGGAACTAAAACTTTTAAAAATAAATATTTCAGTATGTAATTCTAGAATGTAACGGCTTTGATAAATATAACTACAACAGTATTAACATGTTCCTGTAAATAAAAATAATTTTAACAGATTTATTTTTAGAGAAATTTTATGTTTACAGTATAATTAATAACAATGTACAGAGATATCACATATATTCCCTGTCCCACTCATGCACAATATTTCCCACCAGAGTGGTACATTTAGTACAATTGATGAACCTGCCTTGACATATCATTATCACTCAAAATTTATACTGTGTTTCACTCTTGGTGCTGTTACATTTTATGGCTTTGGACAAATGTATAATGATATGCAACCATAATTACGCTGTCATACAGAACAGTGTCACAGATCTAAAATTGCCCTGTTTTCACTTATTTATTCCTCCGATCTCACAGTCCCTGGCAACCACTGATATTTTTACTGTCTCCATAGTTTTACATTTTCCAGAATGTGACAGAGTTATAATTATACTGCATGTAGCCTTTTCACGTTGGTCTTTATTATTTAGTGGTGTTCATTTGTTTCTTGTATGTCATTTCATGGCATGATTATTGGCTTTAAGTGCTGAATAATAGTAATATAATGTATAATAGTGATAATATTATTAAATTTATGCTATACATAAAATAATTTCTTCTTAAAATAAAATATGTAGTTAGTTTACATTTGTATTTTATTTATTTATTGTATTTTACTTTATTTTACTTTACAATACTGTATTGGTTTTGCCATACATCAACATGAATCCGCCATGGGTATACACTTGTTCCCAATCCTGAGCCCCCCTCCCACCTCTCTCCCCATACCATCTC
This sequence comes from Nanger dama, assembly GCA_917880005.1. Classification (NCBI taxonomy): domain Eukaryota; kingdom Metazoa; phylum Chordata; class Mammalia; order Artiodactyla; family Bovidae; genus Nanger; species Nanger dama. The sequence continues at coordinate 3,382,800 of CAKJTW010000014.1, read as the reverse complement.
TCTGAGTCATCCCAGTGCACCAGCCCCAAGCATCCTATATCCTGCATCGAATCTAGACTGGCGATTCCTTTCTTATATAATATTATACATGTTTCAATGCTATTCTCCAAAATTATCCCACCCTCTTCCTTTCCCACAGAGTCCAAAGAGTGTTCTATACATTTGTGTCTCTTTTGCTGTCTTGCATACAGGGTTATCATTACCATCTTTCTAAAATAAAATATGTAGTCAGTTTACATTTTTTAAATTATCACATATACATTTGTAATATTTGAAAAGTCAAATAAAATCCATATATTGCAAATGGTTGAAATGCATCTTAAATCTCTCTCCTTTTTTTTTTTTTTTAATTCACAATTATATGTATCTCCTGCAGTCTCTTTTTTACTGTTGTTGTTTTTGTTGAGGAGACTAAGAAATATGTTGTAGCAAGTTCTCACACAGGCAGATTTTTTTCTAACTGCCTATTGATAATAGAAAACCAATTGCCTGAGATACCTATCACCATAAATATTTTTCCTAGAATGCAAACAGCAAAGAATCATAATAAAGAGGAAGTGTCTAAGATGTAGAAGGATTGTCTGGAACACTAAAGGAAGAGCTTGTTACTAAAACAAACATGTACATCACAGACACATGGATTAGAATCTTTATTCTGACGATTAAAAGCTTAACATTGGACAAGTTTTTATATTTTTGTTCTCAACTTCCAGGTATGTAAAACTGTATATAAGTACATAATAGTTAAATAGCTGAAAACAGAAGTTGCTTTTATTATTGTTTGATTTCTTTTTAAAAGTATTTTTAATTTTTCATATTCTGTAATTTTTTTAATTTTAGAATTTTAAATTATTTTCTTAAAGTGTGAAAGCTGCCAGAGAAAATGTACAATTCCTACAGAGTGATAACCTTGACAGCTGGTGTCAAAACAATCATATAAAACAAATTATTTTTAAATAAGAGAATAGTGGAAATATTTAGTGATGTTTAAGCTTGTGTGGTACAGTAAAATAAATAACTGGTGACTGAGAAATAAAGAAACAAACAGAAATAATATGGTTGAGATGTTTGCTTTGGGTCAATAGAGACAAAGTTAAATTTCAACTTTGCATGTGCTTTCTGTATAGATTTTGGAAGTACATTGACTGATCTTTAATTTCCCTCATCTTTCAAATGGATATAATAATATTTACCTCATAGAGATGATATCAAGATTAAAAGAAAGAAATTAATAAAAAAACATTGAACTAATTTGTTTCACAAAGTTCACAGCTATCAAAAATATGATTAGAGGGAAGAGTCTGTGTGAAGGATATATAAAAATTAAATGTTCATGTATTTATCTCAACTTTCCTTTGTGTCTACTTATATACATACATATAAATGCCAGGTTGGAGTGACAACAGTTCCAGTGAATCTATCTTTTGAAATAATTCATTTGCATGATCCCTAAAATGTTTACTTCACAAATATTTTATAATTGATTTACAAAGTTTTTGTTTGGTTTGTTTCATTTTTAAAGAAGGAGAAAAACAAAGTCAGGAAGAAATACAGAGGAGCTTGCATTCCTGTTGGTGATGTTTTATTTCCTTGGCTGGGGACAGATGTGTGACTATTTATTATTATTATTTTTTTAATTAATTAATTTATTTATTTTAAAAACAATACTGTATTTGTTTTGCCATACATTGACACGAATCAGCCATAGGTGAACACAATCTTCCAATGCCGAAGCCCCCTCCCACCTCCCACCCCATATCCTCTTCTTGAATCATCCTGTGCCTCAGCCCCACGCATCCTGCATCCTACATTGAACATAGATTGGCGCTTCGTTTCTTACACGAAAATATACGTTTCATTGCCATTCTCCCAAACCATCCCACCCTTTCCCTCTCCCTTGTCTACAATACTACATAATAATTTTTAAATTATTATTCAACTATACTTAGCTAGCACTCAGAAATGGTAAGACTTTTAAAAATTATGGAACAATTTAGTTTCAAGTTAGAGATAATAAAGTATAGAGGTGTGCAGAATGTGTTAATAAAGAATGATATGGTTATTGATTATAAGCAGTTTAATTTCCTCTTTCTGTGCTCTTTATTTATTTAATATCCTCTCTTTCCCATACACCTGAGCACTTACTTCCTTTAAGGATATTAAGTCTCCTTTTCTGTTGCTAATGTTATATTGGTTGACTAATTTAGGGAATAAAGTCAATAATATTTAGACTAGACACTATGGTTCCCGTACTGCAGCAGTAATTGGCTGGAGCTAGCTAGTGGAGACTTCTTAGATTGCTGGAAGTTGGAAAAATTTTACATTAAATTCCAAATATTCATATATTTTCTTAGTCAAGCCTGTATTGAAAAGAAAAAAATTGCTCACTGACTGTTATAATGAATATTTTTAGTGTCCAAATTAACATTATAATGAATGATAGAAGTCAGGTTTTATATATGTTTTATATGCACATTTATCTTACCTCATTCAATTTTTTTCATAATTATTAAGGCAAATTCTGATATAAATTTCTGAACATATTTCAGTAGAAGGAGAAATGCTCTGAGTTTTCCACTAGCCTTTATATTCATTATATTTTTGAAGATCATAGTTCATGATTACTTCAGAATGTTTATTCATTTGCAGTAACTGCTGCATTAAATGTTTTAGATATACTTTTTTAATAAAAAGTAAAACATTTATTTGAGATCAGATCTTTTGGTATTTCCTGAAAACATTTATTTTTGCCAGTTAGAATACACTCTATGTTCTTCTGGTAACAGAACTTCACTTTTGCTTTAGGTCCTAATCATGCAGCCTGTATTACATGATTTAAGTCATTCCCAGAGCTAGACATGAACTGAGGACTAAGCCAGTTGGTAGATTTCTTCCATATGACCACAAAGGTTCAAAAATGGGTCCATGACTTAGGTCAAACCAATCAGAATCAGTAAGCTGGATGTGGAGTTTTGAGAGTGAAATTCTAGAGCAACTAAATCCTCATGTGACAAAGAGGAACTCTGATAATAAAACAAAGAATAATAACAATAATAAGATATGAGATGGAGAGACAAACTATTTTACTTTAACATTGTTTGAACCAATGATCAACCAACCATGTCTGAAGATGGCATATTCCTTTTGTCCCCAAATCATGCTGTTTTGATTTTCTGTTTGTTGTAACCTCCAAACCAGTATCTATGTTCTTGCCACATATTCACAACAATGCAGCAAAACTTTAAGAATTGAGTCTAATATCCAACATTGAAGGTCAGGAACGGAGGCGGTAAGGAGATAACCCTCGTCCAAGGTAAGGAGCAGAGGCTGTGCTTTGCTGGAGCAGCCGTGAGGAGATACCACATGCCCAAGGTAAGAGAAAACCAAATAGGATGGTACGTGTTGCAAGAGGGCATTAGAAAGCAGATACACTGAAACCATACTCGCAGAAAACTAGTCAATCTAATCACACTAGGACCACAGCCTTGTCTAAATCAGTGGAACCAAGCCATGCCTGTGGGTCAACCCAAGACGAGCCAGTCATGGTGAAGAGGTCTGACAGAATGTGGTCCACTGGAGAAGGAAATGGCAAGCCACTTCAGTGTTCTTACTTTGAGAACTCCATGAGAAGTATAAGAAAACAAAATGATAGGATACCAAAAGAGGAACTCCCCAGGTTATTCAGTTCAGTTCAGTTCAGTCACTCAGTAGTGTCCGACTCTGCAATCCCATAAATAGCAGCACGCCAGGCCTCCCCATTCATCACCATCTCTTGGAGTTTATTCAGACTTATTTCCATCGAGTCCGTGATGCCATCCAGCCATCTCATCCTCGGCCGTCCCCTTCTTCTCCAACCACCAATCCCTCCCAGTATCAGAGTCTTTTCCAATGAGTTAACTCTTTGCATGAGGTGGCCAAAGTACTGGAGTTTCAGCTTTAGCATCATTCCTTCCAAAGAAATACCAGAGTTTATTTCCTTCAGAATGGACTAGTTGGATCTCCTTGCAGTCCAAGGGACTCTCAAGAGTCTTCTCCAACACCACTGTTCAAAAGCATCATTTCTTTGGCACTCAGCCTTCACACAGTCAACTCTCACATCCATACATGATGACAGGAAAAACCATAGCCTTAACTAGATGGACCTTAGTCAGCAAAGTAATGTCTCTCCTTTGAATATACTATGTAGGTTGGTCATAACTTTTCTTCCAAGGATTAGGGTCTTTTCTTTTCATGGCTGCAGTCACCATCTGCAGTGATTTTGGAGCCCCCAAAATAAAGTCTGACACTGTTTCCAGTGTTCCCCCATCTATTTCCCATGCAGTGATGGGACCGGATGCCTTGATCTCCGTTTTCTTAATGTTGAACTTTAAGCTAACTTTTTCACTCTCCTCTTTCAAATTCATCAGAGGCCCTTTAGCTCCTCTTCACTTTCTGCCATAAGGGTGGTGTCATCTGAATATCTGAGCATATTGATATTTCTCCCAGCAATCTTGATTCCAGCTTGTGCTTCTTCCAGTCCAGCATTTCTCATGATGTACTCTGCATATAAGTTAAATAAGCAAGGTGACAATATACACCTTGACGTACTCTTTTACATATTTGGAACCAGTCTGTTGTTCCATGTCCAGTTCTAACTGTTGCCTCCTGACCTGCATACAGATTTCTCAAGAGGCAGGTCAGGTGGTCTGGTATTCCCATCTCTTTCAGAATTTTCCAAAGTTTATTGTGATCCACACAGTCAAAGGCTTTGGCATAGTCAATAAAGTAGAAATAGATGTTTTTCTGGAACTCTCTTCCTTTTTCCATGATCCAGTGGATGTTGGCAATTTGATCTCTGATTCCTCTGCCTTTTCTAAAACCAGCTTGAATGAACATCAGAAAGTTCATGGTTCACATATTGCTGAAGCCTGGCTTGGAAAATTTTGAGCATTACTTTACTAGCATGTGAGATGACTGCAACTGTGCAGTAGTTTGAGCATTCTTTGGCATTGCCTTTCTTTGGGGTTGGAATGAAAAGGGACCTTTTCCAGTCCTGTGGCCACTGCTGAGTTTTCCAAATTTGCTGGAAAATTGAGTGCAGCACTTTCACAGCATCATCTTTCAGGATTTGAAACAGCTCCACTGGAATTCCATCACCTCCACTAGCTTTGTTCATAGTGATGCTTTCTAAGGCCCACTTGTCTTCAAATTTCAAGATGTCTGGCTCTAGATGAGTGATCACATCATCATGATTATCTGGGTCTTGAAGATCTTTTTGTACAGTTCTTCCATGTATTCTTGCCACCTCTTCTTAATATCTTCTGCTTCTGTTAGGTCCAGACCATTTCTGTCCTTTATCGAGCCCATCTTTGCGTGAAATGTTGCCTTGGTATCTCCAATTTTCTTGAAGAGCTCTCTAGTATTTCCCATTCTGTTCTTTTCCTCTATTTCTTTGCATTGATCACTGAAGAAGGCTTTCTTATCTCTTCTTGCTATTCTTTGGGACTCTGCATTCGGATGCTTATATCTTGCCTTTTCTCCTTTGCTTTTCACCTCTCTCTTTTTACAGCTATTGTAAAGCCTCCTATGACAGCCATTTTGCTTTTTGGCATTTCTTTTCCATGGGGATGGTCTTGATCCTTGTCTCCTGTACAGTGTCACGAACCTCATTCCATAGTTCATCAGGCACTCTATCTATCAGATCTAGGCCCTTAAATCTATTTCTCACTTCCACTGTATAATCATAACGGATTTGATTTAGGTCATACCTGAATGGTCTAGCGGTTTTCCCTACTTTCTTCAATTTCAGTCTGAATTTGGCAATAAGGAGTTCATGATCTCAGCCACAGTCAGCTCCTGGTCTTGTTTTTGTTGACTGTAGAGAGCTTCTCCATCTTTGGCTGCAAAGAATATAATCAGTCTGATTTCGGTGTTGACCATCTGGTGATGTCCATGTGTAGAGTCTTCTCTTGTGTTGTTGGAAGAGGGTGTTTGCTATGACCAGTGCATTTTCTTGCCAAAACTCTATTGGTCTTTGCCCTGCTTCATTCCACATTCCAAGGCCAAATTTGCCTGTTACTCTAGGTGTTTCTTGACTTCCTACTTTAGCATTCCAGTCCCCTATAATGAAAAGGACATCTTTTTTGGGTGTTAGTTCTAAAAGGTCTTGTAGGTCTTCATAAAACCGTTCAACTTTGGCTTCTTTAGCATTACTGGTTGGGGAATAGACTTGGATAACTGTGGTATTGAATGGTTTGCCTTGGAAACCAACAGAGATCATTCTGTCGTTTTTGAGATTGCATCCAAGTACTGGATTTCGGACTCTTTTGTTGATCATGATGGCCACTCCATTTCTTCTGAGGGAGTCCTGTCTGCAGTAGTAGATATAATGGTCATCTGAGTTAAATTTACCCATTCCAGTCCATTTGAGTTCGCTGATTCCTAGAATGTCGTTCACCCTTGCCATCTCTTGTTTGACCACTTCCAATGTGCTTTGATTCATGGACCTGACATTCCAGGTCCTAATACAGCTGGGTACTGTATTAGCTTTGGCTCCATCCCTTCCTTTTTTCTGGAGTTATTTCTCCACTGATCTCCAGTAGGATATTGGGCATCTAAAAACCTGGAGAAGGGAATGGCAAGCCACTTCAGTATTCTTGCCTTGAGAACCTCATGAACAGCATGAAAAGGCAAAATGATAAGATACTGAAAGAGGAACTACCCAGGTCAATAGGTGCCCAATATGCTACTGGAGATCAGTGGAGAAATAACTTTAGAAAGAATGAAGGGATGGAACCAAAGTAAAACAATACCCAGTTGTGCATGTAACTGGTGATAGAAGCAAGATCTGATGCTGTAAAGAGCAATATTCCATAGGAACCAAAATCAAATCCGTTATGATTATACAGTGGAAGTGAGAAATAGATTTAAGGGCCTAGATCTGATAGATAGAGTGCCTGATGAACTATGGAATGAGGTTCATGACATTGTACAGGAGACAAGGATCAAGACCATCCCCATGGAAAAGAAATGCCAAAAAGCAAAATGGCTGTCATAGGAGGCTTTACAATAGCTGTAAAAAGAAGAGAGGTGAAAAGCAAAGGAGAAAAGGCAAGATATAAGCATCCGAATGCAGAGTCCCAAAGAATAGCAAGAAGAGATAAGAAAGCCTTCTTCAGTGATCAATGCAAAGAAATAGAGGAAAAGAACAGAATGGGAAATACTAGAGAGCTCTTCAAGAAAATTGGAGATACCAAGGCAACATTTCACGCAAAGATGGGCTCGATAAAGGACAGAAATGGTCTGGACCTAACAGAAGCAGAAGATATTAAGAAGAGGTGGCAAGAATACATGGAAGAACTGTACAAAAAGATCTTCAAGACCCAGATAATCATGATGATGTGATCACTCATCTAGAGCCAGACATCTTGAAATTTGAAGACAAGTGGGCCTTAGAAAGCATCACTATGAACAAAGCTAGTGGAGGTGATGGAATTCCAGTGGAGCTGTTTCAAATCCTGAAAGATGATGCTGTGAAAGTGCTGCACTCAATTTTCCAGCAAATTTGGAAAACTCAGCAGTGGCCACAGGACTGGAAAAGGTCCCTTTTCATTCCAACCCCAAAGAAAGGCAATGCCAAAGAATGCTCAAACTACTGCACAGTTGCAGTCATCTCACATGCTAGTAAAGTAATGCTCAAAATTTTCCAAGCCAGGCTTCAGCAATATGTGAACCATGAACTTTCTGATGTTCATTCAAGCTGGTTTTAGAAAAGGCAGAGGAATCAGAGATCAAATTGCCAACATCCACTGGATCATGGAAAAAGGAAGAGAGTTCCAGAAAAACATCTATTTCTACTTTATTGACTATGCCAAAGCCTTTGACTGTGTGGATCACAATAAACTTTGGAAAATTCTGAAAGAGATGGGAATACCAGACCACCTGACCTGCCTCTTGAGAAATCTGTATGCAGGTCAGGAGGCAACAGTTAGAACTGGACATGGAACAACAGACTGGTTCCAAATATGTAAAGAGTACGTCAAGGTGTATATTGTCACCTTGCTTATTTAACTTATATGCAGAGTACATCATGAGAAATGCTGGACTGGAAGAAGCACAAGCTGGAATCAAGATTGCTGGGAGAAATATCAATATGCTCAGATATTCAGATGACACCACCCTTATGGCAGAAAGTGAAGAGGAGCTAAAGGGCCTCTTGATGAATTTGAAAGAGGAGAGTGAAAAAGTTAGCTTAAAGCTCAACATTAAGAAAACGGAGATCAAGGCATCCGGTCCCATCACTGCATGGGAAATAGATGGGGGAACACTGGAAACAGTGTCAGACTTTATTTTGGGGGGCTCCAAAATCACTGCAGATGGTGACTGCAGCCATGAAATGAAAGGACCCTTAATCCTTGGAAGAAAAGTTATGACCAACCTACATAGTATATTCAAAATCAGAGACAGTACTTTGCCAACTAAGGTCCATCTAGCGAAGGCTATGGTTTTTCCTGTCGTCATGTATGGATGTGAGAGTTGACTGTGAAGAAGGCTGAGCACTGAAGAACTGATGCTTTTGTACTGTGGTGTTGAAGAAGACTCTTGAGAGTCCCTTGGATTGCAAGGAGATCCAACCAGTCCATTCTGAAGGAGATCAGCCCTGGTATTTCTTTGGAAGGAATGATGCTAAAGCTGAAACTCCAGTACTTTGGCCACCTCATGCGAAGGGTTGACTAATTGGAAAAGACTCTGATGCTGGGACGGATTGGGGGCAGGAGGAGAAGGGGATGACAGAGGATGAGAAGGCTGGATGATATCACTGACTCAGTGGACGTGAGTCGTAATGAACTCCAAGAGATGGTGATGAATGTTGAGGCCTCGTGTGCTGCGATTCATGGGTTCGCCACGTATCGGACATGACTGAGTGACTAAACTGAACTGAGTCCTTTACTACCTATTTTACCTGAGTCACTTTGGTCCTCACTCACTGTATATATATATATATATATATATATATATATATATATATATATATAAAAGAAAATATTGAATATGTTTTATCATTTTGTTCAGTTAACTAAATATTCTACTATTCTGCTCAACATTTCGTTAAGTCACCAGAATTTTGAAATTCTATATTCACAACATTAGGTACATACTGAAAAGTCTTTCATGTCATGCACAGTTTCCTTTGATGATCTCCAGGGATATCAAGGTGCCAATGTTATTCTCAGCTCCTGGCAGAAGAACTAATTCTGTGATGGCTGATCTCAGTATGTCTCTCACCTCTAAATCTGTGCATATCTGATGAATGGCACCCTAGGAAAAAAGCCTTGACACATTTGCTTCTTTGTTTTTAATCAGTTGAGAGAAAAAGTTAAAATGCATTTTAGGGATGCATTGTGGTCTTTCACTTGAGTTAATTGAAGAACAGTGCATTTATTTCTAATAAATAATTCACTTCCTGAATTGGTTTATAGGCAGAGAAATACATTTGTGTTTCCAGAGGTATAAGCAAGAGTGATGACTGAGAGCTTAATATAGACATGATCTCTAGCTTTCACTGATTAGTTCTCCATGGATTTTTGCCAGGGATTAACGTGCAGCTGCAAAATTTGCATGGTAATCCTTGGCTATACAATTTGATGGCAGACATTATATAAGTTGTGTCCCTAAAACTAATAAAGGTATAGCATGCATCATGTATTGATTTACACCTTCATATGGATAGATAAGCAAAGAGAAGACAATAACTTAAAGTTTCAAGGAAGTCAACACAGAGATAAAATCTGACAGTAGGATATCTCAGTAAGAAAATTGGATTATAATCCAATTAGTGAAGAGTGGCTTCAAGGAAGTGATGGAATATGGTTTGAAGCTCAAATACAGAGTCGGATTAGATAAGAATTAGGTGTTCCTATTAGGAACAGAGAAGACGAGAACAATGTAAGTAGTAAAATTGTGACCAATGGATAAAGCCTGGTGGAACAGAGAGGTCATGATTGGAAGAAATATGACATACAAGTAAAATAAATGTGGTGCAGAACTATGTGAGGGATGTGTTAATAATGTGAAATACTTTTTATTGGTTTTAGGCCTTTGCAGGTAGCTAATACCAAAAATGGCAAAAAGTGAAGAGGAACTAAAAGCCTCTTGATGAAAGTGAAAGAGGAGAGTGAAAAAGTTGGCCTAAAGAGTCGGACACAACTGAGCGACTGAACTGAACTTAACTTGGGGGAACATCTGGAACTGGTCTGTAAGATAACATGACACATAACTGTTGAAATGCTTTATACTTATGGGAAATCAAAGCTTCAAATAGTAAAGCATAGAATGGAGGTGCTTAGGAAACAGCAATAGTAAACACATGAATATACCGTTTAGCAGATGTAATTAAAGGAAATGATCACAGGCCTCTTTAAGATGTACAACAGTAGTAATGGGTCCAAAAGCAAATAGCAGGCTTAGCATGGAGTTATCACATAGACCAGAGATAGATGCTGGCTTGAGAAATGAATACATATTAGTCAAGCAAAGGTTAATATTTGGACAGAGGAGATAAAATGTGTTCCAGACTGAAGTACAGCATGAGAGAAGATGTAAGATTGATGGAGACAATGGTGCATTATCTGAGTTCCTCTGATGGCTCAGTGGGTAGAGAATCTGACTGCAGTGCAGGAGACACAGGAGACAAGGATTCAATCCTTGGTTGGGAAGATCTGAAGGAAGAAATGACAACCCACTCCAGCATTCTTACCTGAAAAATCCCATGGACAGAGTAGCTTGGATAGTAACAATCCAAAATGTCACAAAGAATTCAGTACAACTGAGACACTAAGCACATGGTGTCTTACAGAAACTGAAAGGCGTGAATTGTGTCTTCTAATGAAACTGGAAAATGGGTCTAGAAATGAGTAGCCAAGTGCCAAGGCTTGAAGGTTTTATGGCCAAAATAATAAGCACTTTCCTGAGTGATAGAAAAAGAATAAATGCTAACAACAGAAAGAATTATTTCCAAAATCTCTTTATATGTACAAACATACTATTATTAAAAAGTAGTTTATTGGGTAATTTCAGTTCAGTCAGTTCAGTAGCTCAGTCATTTCCGACTTTGCAACCCCATGGCCTGCAGCATGCCAGGCCTCCCTGTCCATCACCAGCTCCTAGAGTTTACTCAAACTCATGTCCATCATGTCAGTGATGCCATACATCCATCCCATCTTCTGTCATCCCCTTTTCCTCCCACCTTCAATCTTTCCCAACATTAGGGTCTTTTCAAATGAGTCAATTCTTCGCATCAAGTGGCCAAAATATTGGCGTTTCAGCTTCAGCATCAGTCCTTCCAGTGAATATTCAGGACTGATTTCCTTCAGGATGGACTGGTTGGATCTCCTTGCAGTCCAAGGGACTCTCAAGAGACTTCTCTAACACCAGTTCTAAAGCATCAATTCTTTGGCACTCAGCTTTCTTTATAGTCCAACTCTCACATCCATACATGGCTACTGGAAAAACATAGCTTTGACTATATGGAACTTTGTTGACAAAGTAATGTCTCTGCTTTTTAATATGCTGTCTAGGTTAGTCATAGCTTTTCTTCCAAGGAGCAAGTGTCTTTTAATTTCATGACTGCAGTCACCATCTGCAGTGATTTTGGAGCCCCCAAATAAAGTCTCAAACTATTTCCACTGCTTCCACATCTACTTGACATGAAGTAATGGGACTGGATGCCATGGTCTTAGTTTTCTGAATGTTGAGCTTAAAGCCAACTTTTTCACTCTCCTCTTTCACTTTCATCAAGAGGCTCTTCAGTTCTTTGCTTTCTGCCATAAGTGTGGAGTCATCTGCATATCTGAGGTTATTGATATTTTTCACAGCAATCTTGATTTCAGCTTGTGCTTCACCCATTCCAGTATTTCACCTAATGTACTTTTCATATAAGTTAAATAATCAAGGTGACAATATACAGCCTTGACATATTCCTTTCCCTATTTAGAGCCAGTCTGTTGTTCCATGCCCAGTTCTAACTGTTGCTTCCTGGGTACTTTACTCTACCTAATAAAATGTATATTCTCCTTTATTTGCTATATTCAACCTAAAACTTAAGCCAATATGTAAATTTTATAAGAATGGAAAATTTTAATTCTGGCATCTTTTAAAAATACTTATTTAATTGAAAAGAGTTATTAACTGCCTTCTGTGTAAAAAAAAAAAAAATCTGTGCTAGTGACTAGAGATACACAGATTAAAACATTAATCAAATAAAGTACAAAGTCTGAAAAGTGAGATCAATTTATAAACAAGTCATCTAAAGGGACAATTGCATTAGTGAAAAATGGAAAAGGAAATAACAAAAGTGCTCAGGGTTCTTTGGTGCTCAGTTTAAATAGTGATTCATGGGGAAAAATCTCTCAGTGACAATTTGGCAGAATATTTGATGAAAAGTCATATAAGCATTGAGAATAAGCTTGCAAGTTGAAACTAATTGAAAAGAACAGAGGAAAATCATGAAAAATATAAACACTGAGATCAGATACGAGTTGAAATAATTAGTAATGTGCTAGGCATTCTTACATACTATAAAGAATTAAAGCATATTTCTTGCCTTGATGGATGCTACATTGTAATGAGAAAATGGATGTAATAAATGAATAATTACAGTGTCAGAAATATCAAAATTTATGAAGAAAAATAATTGTGTTAGCAGTTAGGGAATATTGAGTTTTATGTCAGGAAACAGTCTCTCTCTGACATTTGAATAAAGACCTCCGAAAGGTAATGGAGCCCTGTAGGCATCTGATAATATGATAGTGGTGCTGCCTGAGTTTAGGGAAAAGCGAATGTATTGGTACTGAAGGAGATCAGATCTTTAAGGGTCCACATAAAGACCAGGGCTCAGTCTCAGGTGCTCACCTAAGTTAAGGTGAAATAACCCTAAGAATCCATATCAGTAAGCATACATTTCAAAAACTACCTCCCCAAGCAAAAATTAAATGAATAAGAATCTAGACATTAAAATCAGAGAAGATTGCAAAGAGGACTAGGTCCTACAACTTCAAGTTGCAGATGACAAAATTGCATACAGAAAAACAAAATCATTGGCAGAATGGAGCTGGGACTAGAAATTAGGTCCTTTCAATGATAGGCAGTTTGTTCTTTCCTATTATCCCTGCTGACACACACAAAGTAAGCTCCCAGGTTTGTCTTGCTATAACATCTAGCTTAGTACTGAATACAGTAAGCTGCATGATTCACTACCTTCTTCAAAGTGACATGATAATACAGAACCTTTTCATCATTTTTTAAAATATAAATTTATGTATTCATCTTTTTCTCCATGAAATATTTCCTATAATTTATTGAAGACAGAAAAGCAAATTTTTATACAGTAAAACTGTTTTATCTTTAGGCTTTCAATAAGAGTAGCATACAAATATATTTTTTAAAACTAGGGACATTTGAGTATCACTTTTGCAAGGAACTCAGCTACTTTCAAAAAAATATTGCTTGATAGGTTCACTTCAACTCTCAGAGATCACTTAAAAGCTGACTTTTTTTTTTTGCGTTATTTTCGAGTTTTCTGGAATATGAATCAATGTGCTATCTTCTATTCTTTTAGTTTTTATTTGGATTTTATGAATTTGCTACAAGACATCTTTTCTTAGCAGGGTTCTTTGACTCATTTGCACCTCTTAAAAGTCCATTATTATTGCCTCATTCCCCAGACACTACACCTGGGCCAGGATATTGCTGCTGACATGGTTCTGTGACCCTTGTAAAGCTCATGGCCTTTCCCTCTCCTAGCTCTGCTGCTCCAGAAAATATTAATGTGTATCTGTCAATATATCATCAACAGTAAGTGATCTTGGAACAGACATTGCTGTCTGAAGTTAATCACTATATTTCTGCTGATGTCAGTCTATCTATAGCCTTCAGATATATTTGCATTTTGCTTATTTTTTTAATGTTTGCAAACATGTTTTGTTATAAAAATGTGTAAATATTCTTAAAGAAAAAGAAGTGATAAATGATAATAGCTTCTTTCCTTATCCTATCTAATAATAATAATAACTCATAGTACAGTTTAAGTATAATATTAGTAAGAGTCAATTCTGAGAGTTCAATTCTAAAGGTAAAGACATTTTCTGTAGAAAGGGAAAAGCACATAAGCAAATGGGAGAAACATTGTGAAGAATGAATTTGTTTTCTTCCCAATTCTTAGTTTTAGGAATGGCAGTGCAATTGCCATAGGAGTAAAGTTTGTCATTTTTTTTTTTTTTTTACATATTTACTTTCCTTTTTCCTAACAGTCTTCATCTATGGGACAGAGATTTCACTTACAGTAATACATTAAATTGTTTTACACTCATCCCACTAATGTTCTGTGCTGTGCTTCGTTGCCTAGTCATGTCAGACTCTTTGTGATCCCATGGGCTATAGCCCACCATGTTCCTCTGTCCATGGGGATTCTCCAGGCAAGAATACTGGAGTGAGTTGCCATGCCCTCCTCCAGGGGATCTTCCCCACCCAGGGATGGAGCCCAAGTCTCCTGCAGTACAGGTGGATTCTTTACCCTCTAAGGCACCAGGGAAGCCCTCTAGGTGAAGTCTAGTTCTTTCACCTTGAATCTAGGCAAAGGCTGTAGACTACATACCCAACAGAATACTGTGAAAATGATGTCAATATTTTCCACACCTAGATTTAAGAAATTTAAGTGTCTTCTACTGCCTGTCTATTGAATACACATCTTGGTTCCCAGCTGCCATGGTCTGAGGAAGCTTAACTAGTCTTTAAGAAAGATTCTTGTATGAAAGAAATGAAGTATGTTATAGTCCAAGCTGAGGTTCCAGCTGACAGTCAATGCCAATTTTCCAGCCATATGAGTGAGCTCATCTTCAAAAACCATCTTTGGGTTCCAGTCAAGCTGGAGTAAAGGAGCCAGTGATGAGATCCTCATACCAACACCTGCACAAATGTCAGGCTAATTAAAAAAAAAAAAAAGATTCCATGGTTTTAAGTAATGAAGTTTTGGATGTTTTTATGTACCAAAATAGTTCCCGTTCATGAACATATACATAACAGTCAGACTTGTTATTTCTATAAAAGTGTTCTGTACTTGCTTACACTAAGGGACTATATTCTCCACAAAGCCATTTACATGTACTTCTCCAGAACAGTGTTAAACTTCTTTTAGAGCAGGTGGATTAATTAGTTACTAGACGATAGTAACATGATTGAAGAAATTTGCACTAAATCTTGAATGGCTAATTGTGTGTTTAAGCCACTCTGAAAGCTTTTTAACAAACAGCAAAATTTTAACAAACAAAAAAAACTGAAAAGCATTGGTAATATGGCAAATATTTTGTAATAGCTGTAAATGGAGTTAATCTTTGGAATTTTATTTAAAAAGGTTTGATGTGTGATACAGGGTGCTCGTGGCTGGGATACCCAGAGGGATGGAATGGGAAGGGTAATGGGAGGGGGTTCAGGATGGGGAACACATGTACACCCATGGCGGATTCATGTCAATGTATGGCAAAACCAATACAATATTGTAAACTAAAATACATAAATAAATAAAATTGAAAAAAATTATTTAAAAACTAAAAGATAAAAAAGTTGTTTCATTAGATTTCAACAAATCAAAGAACACATAATCATTTTCCCCTTCAAAAATAAATACAATATTGTAAAGTAATTAACCTCAAATTAAAATAAATGAATTTATATTTAAAAAATAAAAAGGTAAATTGAAAAATATTTGAAAATATGGGACATAATATTTTCAGAAAAGGTCATATTCTAGAGTATACAAAATATATGAATTGTCCTTTGTGTTTTGAGCCTTTAAACTGAATAGATTAAATCAAGGATATACATCTTCTGTTAGTTACTAGGAAAGAGGTGACATAGTGTGTTGCATTATATTTTAAATGACCCATTGTTCATCCTCAAGACTAGTTTGTATGTTTCTTTAAGGTAGGAGTGAAGTCTACTTCATCTATATATTTTACCACAGAGCTAGTAAAGGGAATTTTGTACAATTCAGATATTAAAAAAAATATTTTTATGTGAAACAATATGTAGCATTCTGTACATATGTTTACTACTTGTTTTTTTGTTAAAATGTTCAAAAATCATGAGACATCAACAGAAAACAGCTGTTAAAAGAATTACGTATATACACACACACATATGTATGCAAGCTTATGTTTATATGTATGCACACACACACATATACATATGCACACATATGTATAGATATGTATGCATCTGGATGCAGAGGCCCCACAGAGACTAAGCAGACATACTTTTGAATGTTTGTGTATCTCCTGTGGAGTCATGGGTCAATAGTAGCCTGCCACAGGGACGGGGCGCTGGATTCAGCAGACCTGGGTTATGCATCATGTGGCATAAGCCCTCTTGGAGGAAATTGCCATTAGCCCATAGAGCTTCTGGGGAGATGACCCACAAACTGCAGGAAAAAATTACACCAAAGAAATTCTCACACTGTTAAGAAACTTCTAGGACCCACAACAGATCCAGCACGGGGATCTGAAGATCCTCACTGGGGATCCGGCAAAGGGAAAGAGAACCCCCAGGGAATTTGACTTTGGAGGCCAGCAGGAGACTGAGCAAGATTTGCCTGTGAGTGTCCAGGGTTCTCCAGTGGAGACATGGGTGGACAGTTTGGCCTCGGGTCAAACAACAGGGAGGGAATGCAGCCCTGACCATCAACAGAAATTTGGATCAAATAATTACTAAACATGTCCCCGCCCATCAGAATAAGGCCTAGTATCCCCCACAATTAGTCCCTCCCATCGGGAAGCTTCCATAAGCCTCTTATCCTTATTCATCAGGATGCAGACAGATAATAACCACAGTCAAAGAAAATTGACTAAATTGATCACATGGACCACAGCCTTGTCTAACTCAATGAAACTATGAGACATGCCATGTAGTGCCACCCAAGATGGTCATGGTGGAGAGTTCTGACAAAACATAGTCCACTGTAGAAGGGAATGGAAAACCACTTCAGTATTCCTGCCTTGAGAAACTCATGAACAGTATGAAGAGGGAAAAAGATATGACACTGAAGATGAATTACCCAGGTCGGTAGGTGCCCAGTGTGCTACTGAGAAGAATGGAGCAATAACTCCAGAAAGAATGAAGAGATGGCGCCAAAGCAAAAATAATGCTCAGTTGTGGATATGACTGGTGATGGACATAAAGTCTGATGCTGTAAATAACAATATTGCGTAGAAACCTGGAATGTGAGGTCCATGACTCAAGGTAAATTGGAAATGGTCAAACAGGAGATGGCAGCAGTGAATGACGACATTTAAGGAATCAGTGAAATAAAATGGACTGGAATGGGTGAATTGAATTCAAATGACCGTTATGTCTACTATTGTGGGCAAGAATTTGCTAGAAGAAATGGAATAAACCTCATAGATAACAAAGGGTCCAGAATGCAGTACTTGGGTGCAATCTCAAAAATGACAGAATAATCTCTGTTCCTTTCAGAGGCAAACCAGTTAATATCACAATAATCAAAGTTTGTGCCCAACAACTAATGCTGAAGAAGCTGAAGTTGAACAGTTCTGTGATGATCTACAAAATCTTCTAGAACTAACCACCCCCCCCAAAAAAAAAGCTGTCCTTTTCATCATAGGGGGCTGGAATGCAAAAGTAGGAAGTCAAGAGCTACCTGGAGTAACAGACAAGTTTGGCCTTGAGGTACAAAATGAAGCAGGGCAAAGGCTAATAGAGTTTTGCTAAGAGAATGCTTTGGTCATAGCAAACATCCTCTTCCAAAAACAAAAAAGACGACTCTACACATGGACATAACCAGATGGTCAACATCAAAGTTCAGATTAATTATATTCTTTGTAGCTGAAGATGGAGAAGCTCTATAAAGTCACCAGAAACAAGATCAGGAGCTGACTGTGGCTCAGATTATGAAATGCTTATTGCTAAATTCAGACTTAAATTGAAGAAAGTAGGGAAAACCACATTCAGGAATTGCCTAAATCAAATCCCTTATGATTATACAGTGGAAATGATAAACAGATTCAAAAGATTAGGTCTGATAGCCAGATTGCCTGAAAAACTGTGGATAGAGGTTCATGACATTGTAAAGGAGGCAGTGATCAAGACATCCCTATATGTGAGACAACAAGAGACACAGAGGTATAGAGTGGACTTTTGGACTCTGAGGGAGAGGGAAAGGGTGGGATGGTATGGGAGAATGGCAGTGAAGCATCTGTATTTTCCTGTAAGAAACGAAGCGCTAATCTATGTTCAATGTAGGATGCAGGATGCATGGGGCTGATGCACAGGATGATTCAAGTAGAGGATGTGGGGTGGGAGGTGGGAGGGGGCTTCGGCATTGGGCGATTGTGTTCACCTATGGCTGATTCGTGTCAATGTATGGCAAAACAAATACAGTATTGTAATTAAAAAATAAATAAATAAATAAATTTAAAAAAAAAAAAAAAAAAATATAAAAAGCAAATGAAGGAAAAAAAAAAAAAAATAAATGTAAAAAGGCAAAATGGTTGAGGAGGTCTTTCAAATAGCTGAGTAAAGAAGCTAAAAGCCAAAGAGGAAAGGAAAGATAATATCTATCTGAATCCAGTGTTCCAAAGTATAGTAAGGAGAGCTAAGAAAACCTTCCTCAGTGATCAATGTAAAGAAACAGAGGAAAATGATAGAATGGGAAAGACTAAAGAAGAGACTTCAAGAAAAATAGAGATAACAAGGGAATATTTCATGCAAAGATATGCAAAATAAATGACAGAAATGTTATGGACCTAACAAAACCAGAAGATATTAAAAAGTGACAACAATACACACACAAAAAAACTATACCAAAGAGGTCTTCATGACCCAAATAACCACAATGATGTGATCACTCACCTAGAGCCAGATATCCTGGATTGTGAAGTCAAGTGGGCCTTAAGAACCATCACTACAAGCAAAGCTAGTGGAGGTGATGGAATTCAAGCTGAGCTATTTCAGATCCTAAAAGATGCTGCTGCTAAAGTGCTGCACTCAATATGCCAGCATATTTGGAAAGTTCAGCAGTGGCCACGGGGCTGTAAAAGTCAGTTTTCATTTAAATCCCAAAGAAAGGCAATGCCAAAGAATGTTCAAACTACCGTACAATTTCAATGCATCTGACACACTAGCTTACAGGTGAATGGTACTGGATTAGGTATTGGATTCATGATTTTCAAAGAAGAAGATTTACCTTTGGGACCAGGGACCAGGCTTGATCACTCAAGAGATTTTCTGTAGCAGAATTTTACTAAAGTATGACAAGGGACAGATAAAGCTTCTGACATAGACATTGGAAGGGGGATGGAAAGTGTCCCCCTTGCTAGTGTTAGCAATGGAGTTATATATTTTTAAAATTGGTTATTAAAATAAATTTTAAAAATGTGTCAAGGTTGTAAAGATCTTACTGGACCCACTCCCACAAAAAAAAAAAAAACATTTCAGAGATAACAAAATTAGTCAAAATGTTTCCAGGAAGAATATGTCCTCAAGCAGGTTACATTATTATAATAATCCTTACTAAGGAATGTAGACAGAAAATTTGTCCTTTCCTCCTTGAGAAATTCAGACTCTATCTCCTCCTTAAGAACCTCAGACCCTTTTCTTCTCCTTGGGGACTCTTCATTTTTTATCAACCTGCCTAGGAATTGACTTTCTCAGCAATGCTCAAACTTCTCCAAGTGAGGCTTCAACAGTACGTGAACCAAGAATTTCCACATGTTCTAGCTGGATTGAGAAAAGGCAGAGGAAACAGAAATCAAATTGCCAACATCCATTGGATCACAGAAAAAGCAACAGAGTTCCAGAAAAACATCTACTTCTGCTTTATTGACTATGCCAAAGACTTTGACTGTGTGGATCACAACACATTATGGAAAATTCTTAAAGACATAGGAATACCAGACCACCTGATCTACCTTCTAAAAAATTTTTATGCAGGTCAGGAAGCAACAGTTAGAAACGGACATGGAAAAATGGACTGGTTCCAAATCAGAAAAGGAGTACCTCCAGGCTGTATATTGTCATCCTGCTTATTTAACTTATATGCAGAGTACATTATATCAAATGAAATGCTGGGCTGAATGAAGCACAAGCTGGAATCAAGATTGCAGACAGATATATAAATAACCTCAGATATGCAGATCACACCACAGTTATAGCAAAAAGTGAAGAGGAACTGAAGAGCTTCTTGATGAAACTGAAAGGGGAGACTGAAAAAGCTGGCTTAAAACTCAACATTCAAAAGACTAAGATCATGGCCTCCAGTCCTGTAACTTCATGGTAAATAGATGGGGAAACAATGGAAACAGTGAGGGTCTTTATTTTCTTGGGCTCCAAAATCAGTGCAGATGGTGACTGCAGCGATGAAATTAAAGACACTCGATCCTTGGAAGAAAAGCTATGACGAGTCTAGACAGCAATTTAAAAGCAGACGTTACTTTTCCAACAAAGGTCCATCTAGTCAAACCTATGTTTTTTTCAGTAGTCACATATGGATGTGAGAGTTGGACTATAAAGAAAGCTGAGTGCCAAAGAATTGGTACTTTTGAACTTTGATGTTGGAGAATATTCCTGAGAAGTGCCTTGGACTGCAAGGAGATCAAACAAGTCAATCCTAAGGGAAATCAGCCTTGAATATTCATTGGAAGGTCTGATGCTGTAGCTCCAATACTTTGGCAACCTGATGCAAAGAACTGACTCATTGGAAAAGACTGATGCTGGGAAAGATTAAAGGCATGAGGAGAAGAGGATGACAGAGGATTAGCTGGTTTGATGGCATCACCAACTTGATTGACATGAGTATGGAGTTTGATGATGGACAGGGAAGCCTGACATGGTACCGCCCATGGAGTTGCAATTAATTGTCCATGACTGAGTAACTGAACTGAACTGATACATACATATATGTATACACACAACCTGGAATCACATTTACTAGGAAAAACATCAGCAACCTCCTATACCCAGAAGATACCACTCTAATAGCAGAAAAAGAGAAAGTAAAGAGGTTTTGATGAAGGTGAAAAGACTGTCTTAAAACTCAACATTCAAAAATCTAAGATTATGGTGTTCAGTCCCATCACTTCATGGCAAACTGATGGAGAAAAAGTGGAGACAGTGACAGATTTTATTTTTTGGGGTTCCAAAATGACTGCAAACAGTGACTGCAGCCACTAAATTAGAAGACACTTACATGTTGGAAGAAAATATGAGAAACCTAGACATTGTACTAAAAAGCAGTGACATCACTTTACCAACGTGCATCCCTATAGTCAAAGCTATGGGTTTTCCAGTAGTCATGTATGGATGTGAGTTGGACCATAAAGAAGGCTGAACAGTGAATAATTGATTCTTTTCAACTGTGGTGCTAGAGAAGATTTTTGAGAATCCCTTACACAGCAAGGAGATCAAACGAGTCACTCCTAAAGAAAATCAGCCTTGAATATTCATTGGAAGGACTGATGCTGAAGCTGAAGGGGCCACCTGATGCAAAGTACCAAATCTCTAGGAAAGATCCTGATGCTGGGAAAGACTGAAGGTGGGAGCAGAAGGGGAAAAAACAGAATCAGAAATTGAATGGCATCACCATTCAATAAACATGAGTTTAAGCAAACTCCAGGAGATAGTGAAGGACAGGGAAGCCTGGTCAATGGGGTCAGAGTTGGATATTACTTAGTCACTGAATAACAATAATACACATACACACACACACACACACACACACACACACACACACACACACACATATATATATATATTCCCCCTGTTTAATCCACTGGCTAAAATATCTAGTATAATGTTGAATATGTTGATTAATTTTAAAATGTAATAATCCCCTTGTATGTACTGTGTGTTGTCACTTCAGTTTTGTCTGACTCTTCGTGATCCATGGACTTTATCCCACAAGGCTTCTCTGTACATGGGATTCTCCAGGCAGGAATACTGGAATGGGTTGCCATTTACTTCTCCAGGGGATCTTTCCAACCCAGGAATTGACCTGTGTCTCTTTCACCTACTGCATTGGCAGGTGTTTTCTTTACCACTAGTACAACTTGTGAACCTTTACATTTCTTGAATAACCCCAACTAAGTAGTATTATATGATTATTTTTCTGAATTTCTTGGTTCAATTTGTTTGTGTTTTTTCAATATTTTTACATCTATATTTATGAGATTAGTCTATGATTTTCTTTTTGTAACTTTCCAGTCATGTTGAGAATCCCATGAACAGAGGAGCCTGTTGGGCCACAGCCCATGGCATCACAACGAGTCAGACATGACTAAGTGACTAACACTACACTACTCCTACTAGTCATGTTTCATTATCAAAGTTAGGCTGTTTTCACAAAATAAATTGAAGTCTCCCAACTTCTAAATTTCTGAGTTAATTATGTGTAGCAATCACCATTAAAACCATTTCATACTGGAGTTCCTTTTTATGAAAGATATGAATATTTTAAGGAGTCATAATTTTATTAATTATAAAATTTGTAAAGTAGAAACATGTCTCAAGATAATATTATCATATTTGTAGAAAGATGCAGAAGAATCTACAGATTAACAATCTGGATAGCAATTTAGTTTAGAAGATTGTTGCATACAGTCTCCATACATAATAATTGTAATATTCAAGGTAAAAGACAGAAAATGTAAAGATGAAAAACCTCATTTAAAATAATGTTGATACTATAAAATATCAGCAATAAGCTGAATATATTTAAGATATCTATACATAAAGTTTTAAATGTATTTTAAGAAATTTTACAGAAAAAAATATTAATTAGATATATTATGCAAAATATTTGAAATAGCCCATATTATAAAGGCACAGATTCTCCCACAATTGAAATAAAATTTTATTGCAATTTCAATCAAAATTCCAGTGGTAATATTCCTGGATTTGATCACCATCTGATTTTAATATTTGTAAAGCTTCTTATTGATCTTCCCTGGTGGCTCAGAAGTTAAAGCGTCTGCTTCCAATGCGGGAGACCCGGGTTTGATCCCTGGGTTGGGAAGATCCCCTGGAGAAGGAAATGGCAATCCACTCCAGTATTCTTGCCTGGAGAATCCCATGGACAGAGAAGCCTAGTAGGTTACAGTCCATGGGGTCGCAAGGAGTTGGACACAACTAAGCGACTTCACCTCACCTCACCTCACCTCACCTCAAAGATTCTTAAAAGTACAAAAATACCAACCATGATACAGATCAATAAACAACAGAATAATATTGATAGTGCAGGTAAAGTTCTAGTCTTAAAGGGATACATGACTTATGAAAAAAGTAGAAATAAGAAGCAGAAGTGGTAAGACATGTCTGTATCAAAATGTGAGGTTAATGGACTATCCGTATTTTTAAAATGTGAAATTTGACTTTTACATTACACTTTTCACAGAAGTTAATTCAGAAGAATTTGTAAATATTTGTATGGAAGAAAAATGGGCAAAGTTTTAGAAAATTATTTGACTGTTGACATGAATCAGAGGTAGATAGGAACATTTTAAACAATCAAAACAAATAAAGCATTGTCTATAACTTTAGTTTGATAAATTAAACTACATTACAGTTAAAACTTCTGTAATTAAAAATAAGTGAAAAGACAATCTGCAGAGTAGACCAGATAATTGTAACATATAAACTCACAAAAACTTGCATCCTAAATTAAAAACTAAAACAGCTCCTAAAATCCATAAGGGATTTACAAAGAAACCGAATGGAAACAAATAAATAAAAAGGCACACTACAAACAAGTGATGCTGGGAAACCGAGGGCAGCAGGAGAAAGAGGTGACAGAGAGATTGTTGGATGGCATCATCAACTCAGTGGACATGACTTTGAGCCAAACGCTGGGAGTTAGTGAAGGACAGAGAAGCCTGACATGTTTCAGTCCATGAAGTCACAAAAAGTTGGACACGACTGAGTGATTGAGCAAAAACAACAATTTATATATATTTATATATATGTATATGCATAAGTATATTTTCTTGTTGCTTTAACCATTCTCAGGTTTGTTCCTCTCAGCACCTTCTACCCTTAATTAAAAAAAAAATGTAATAAAGAAAAGGCTTAGAACTTAGTTTGCTACACTTAGTAGTGACCTACTTTCAGTCTCTGAAAACAATTTAGCTAAAAAGATAATGGCAGAGAGACTCTGTTCAGTTTCTTAATGATATTAGAGCACTTCTTAGGATATTTGTTGCTGTTGTTTGATTGTTAAGTAATGTCCAGCTGTTTGTGAATTAATGGACTGAAGCATACCAAGCTTCTCTGTCCTTTAATGTCTCCTGTTGTCTTCTCAGATTCATTTCCATTTAGTCATCCTCTGTTATTCCTTCTTCTCCTACCTTCAGTCTTTCCCATTATCAGGGTCCTTTCCAGTGAGTCAGTTCTTCGCATCAGGTGGCCAAAGTATTGGAGCTACAGCTTCAGCATCAGTCTTTCCAATTAATATTCAGGACTGATTTCCTTTAGGATTGACTGGTCTGATCCCCTTGCAATCCAAGAGACTCTCAAGAGTCATCTCCAGCACCACAATACAAAAGCATCAATTTATTGGCACTCAACCTTATTTATAGTCCAACTCTGTATGTGACTACTGGAAAAAATCACAGCTTTGTTTATATGGACTTCTGTCAGCAAAGTGACATCTCCGCTTTTTATTTTTATTTATTTTTTTAAATCACTTTAAGTTTTTTTTTTTTTTTCCGGGTTCTACTTCTTTTTTATTTTATTTTATTTTATTTTATTTCTTTATTTATTTTAAATTAAAATACTGTATTTGTTTTGCCATACATTGACACGAATCAGCCATAGGTGAACACAATCTCCCAATGCCGAAGCCCCCTCCCACCTCCCACCCCACATCCTCTACTTGAATCATCCTGTGCATCAGCCCCATGCATCCTGCATCCTACATTGAACATAGATTGGCGCTTCGTTTCTTACAAGAAAATATACGTTTCATTGCCATTCTCCCAAACCATCCCACCCTTTCCCTCTCCCTCAGAGTCCAAAAGTCCACTCTATACCTCTGTGACTCTTGGTTGTCTCACATACAGGGTCATCATTACTGCATTCTAAATTCCATATATATGTGTCAGTATACTGTATTGGTGTTTTTCATTCTGGCTTACTTCACTCTGTATAATTGGTTCCAATTTCAACCATCTCATTAGAACTGAGTCAAATTTATTATTTTTAAGGGCTGAGTAGTATTCCATAGTGTATATGAACCACAGCTTTCTTATCCATTCATCTGCTGATGGACATCTAGGTTGCTTCCATGTCCTGGCTATTATAAACAGCGCTGCAATGAACATTGGGGTACATGTGTCTCTTTCAATTTTGGTTTCATCGGTGTGTATGCCCAGCAGTGGGATTGCTGGGTCATAAGGCAGTTCTATTTGCAATTTTTTAAGGAATCTCCACACTGTTTTCCATAATGGCTGTACTAGTTTGCATTCCCACCAGCAGTGTAAGAGGGTTCCCTTTTATCCACATCCTCTCCAGCATTTATTGCTGGTAGACTTTTGGATCGCAGCTATTCTGACTGGTGTGAAATGGTACCTCATTGTGGTCTTGATTTTCATTTCTCTGATAATGAGTGATGTTGAGCATCTTTTCATGTGTTTGTTAGCCATCCGTATGTCTTCTTTGGAGAAATGCCTATTTAGTTCTTTGGCCCATTTTTTTAATTGGATCATTTATTTTCCTGGAGTTGAGCTGCATAAGTTGCTTATATAACTTTGAGATTAGTTGTTTGTCAGTTGTTTCATTTGCTATTGTTTTCTCCCATTCAGAAGCTGTCTTTTCACCTTGCTTGTAGTTTCCTTTGTTGTGCAGAAGCTTTTAATTTTAATTAGATCCCATTTGTTTATCTTTGCTTTTATTTCCAGTATACTGGGAGTTGGATCATAGAGGATCCTGCTGTGGTTTATGTCGGAGAGTGTTTTGCCTATATTCTCCTCTAGCAGTTTTATAGTTTCTGGTCTTACATTTAGATCTTTAATCCATTTTGAGTTTGTTTTTGTGTATGGTGTTAGAAAGGGGTCTAGTTTCATTCTTTTACAAGTGGTTGACCAGTTTTCCCAGCAACACCTGTTAAAGAGACTGTCTTTACTCCACTGTATATTCTTGCCTCCTTTGTCGAAGATAAGGTGTCCATAGGTGTGTGGGTTAATCTCAGGGCTTTCTATTTTGTTCCATTGATCTATATTTCTGTCTTTGTGCCAGTACCATACTGTCTTAATGACTGTGGCTTTGTAGTAGAGCCTGAAGTCAGGCAAGTTGATTCCTCCAGTTCCATTCTTCTTTCTCAAGATTGCTTTGGCTATTCGAGGCTTTTTGTATTTCCATACAAATCTTGAGATTATTTGATCTAGTTCTGTGAAAAATACTGCTGGTAGCTTGATGGGAATTGCATTGAATCTGTAGATTGCTTTAGGTAGAATACTCATTTTCACTATATTGACTCTTCCGACCCATGAGCATGGTATATTTCTCCATCTATTAGTGTCCTCTTTGATTTCTTTCATCAGTGTTTTATAGTTTTCGATATATAGGTCTTTAGTTTCTTTAGGTAGGAATATTCCTAAGTGTTTTATTCTTTTCGTTGCAATGGTGAATGGAATTGTTTCCTTAACTTCTTTTTCTACTTTCTCATTATTAGTGTATAGGAATGCAAGGGATTTCTGAGTGTTGATTTTATATCCTGCAACTTTACTATATTCATTGATTAGCTCTAGTAGTTTTCTGGTCGAGTCTTTAGGATTTTCTATGTAGAGGATCATGTCATCTGCAAACAGTGAGAGTTTTACTTCTTCTTTTCCAATTTGGATTCCTTGTGTTTCTTTTTCTGCTCTGATTGCTGTGGCCAAAACTTCCAGTACGATGTTGAAGAGTAGTGGTGAAAGTGGACACCCTTGTCTTGTTCCTGACTTTAGGGGAAATGGTTTCAATTTTTCGCCATTGAGGATAATGTTAGCTGTGGGTTTGTCATATATAGCTTTTATTATGTTGAGGTATGTTCCTTCTATTCCTGCTTTCTGGAGAGCTTTTATCATAAATGGATGCTGAATTTTGTCAAAGGCTTTTTCTGCATCTATTGAGATAATCATATGATTTTTATTTCTCAGTTTGTTAATGTGATGAATTACATTGATTGACTTGCGGATATTGAAGAATCCTTGCCTCCCTGGGATAAAGCCCACTTGGTCATGGTGTATGATCTTTTTAATGTGTTGCTGGATTCTGATTGCTAGGATTTTGTTGAGGATTTTTGCATCTATGTTCATCAGTGATATTGGCCTGTAGCTTTCTTTTTTGTGGTGTCTTTGTCAGGTTTTGGTATTAGGGTGATGGTGGCCTCATAGAATGAGTTTGGAAGTTTACCTTCCTCTGCAATTTTCTGGAATAGTTTCAGTAAGATAGGTGTTAGCTCTTCTCGAAATTTTTGGTAGAATTCAGCTGTGAAGCCGTCTGGACCTGGGCTTTTGTTTGCTGGAAGATTTCTGATTACAGTTTCAATTTCCGTGCTTGTGATGAGTCTGTTAAGATTTTCTGTTTCTTCCTGGTTCAGTTTTGGAAAATTGTACTTTTCTAAGAATTTGTCCATTTCTTCCAAGTTGTCCATTTTATTGGCATATAATTGCTGATAGTAGTCTCTTATGATTCTTTGTATTTCTGTATTGTCTGTCGTGATCTCTTCATTTTCATTTCTAATTTTGTTGATTTGATTTTTTTCTCTTTGTTTCTTGATGAGTCTTTTACAATTAGACCGGTTATGTAAGGAACAAGGGAAATGGGTAGAAGTAGCATATGTGTTGCCCTTTTTCTCTCTGCGAAATACACATACAGACTAAAAGTGAAGGGCTGGAAAAAGATATTCCATGCAAATAAAGACCAAAAGAAAGCAGGAGTAGCATTACTCATATCTGATAAAATAGACTTTAAAACAAAGGCTGTGAAAAGGGACAAAGAAGGCCACTACATAATGATTAAAGGATCAATCCAAGAAGAAGATATAACAATTATAAATATATATGCACCCAACATAGGAGCACCGCAATATGTAAGACAATTGCTAACAAGCATGAAAGAGGAAATTAATAATAACACAATAATAGTGGGAGACTTTAATACCCCACTCACACCTATGGACAGATCAACTAAGCAGAAAATTAACAAAGAAACGCAAACGTTAAACGATACAATTGACCGGTTAGACCTAATTGATATCTACAGGACATTTCACCCCCAAAACAATGAATTTCACCTTTTACTCAAGTGCACACGGAACCTTTTCCAAGATAGATCACATTCTGGGTCATAAATCTAACCTTGATAAATTCAAAAAAAATGGAAATTATCCCAAGCATCTTCTCTGACCATAATGCACTAAGGTTAGATCTCAATTATAAGAGAAAAACTATTAAAAACTCCAACATTTGGAGGCTGAACAATACCCTACTGAATAATCAACAAATCACAGAAGAAATCAAAAAGAAATCAAATTATGCATCGAAATGAATGAAAATGAAAACACAACAACACAGAACCTTT
Source organism: Nanger dama (assembly GCA_917880005.1). NCBI lineage: Eukaryota > Metazoa > Chordata > Mammalia > Artiodactyla > Bovidae > Nanger > Nanger dama. The sequence continues at coordinate 3,354,201 of CAKJTW010000014.1, read as the reverse complement.
GGGACACTTTAAAAGCAGTCCTAAGAGGAATGTTCATAGCAATACAGGCATACCTCAAGAAACAAGAAAAAAATCAAATAAATAACCTAACTCTACACCTAAAGCAACTAGAAAAGGAAGAAATAGAGAACCCCAGAGTTAGTAGAAGGAAAGAAATCCTAAAAATTAGGGCAGAAATAAATGCAAAAGAAACAAAAGAGATCACAGCAAAAATCAACAAAGCAAAAAGCTGGTTCTTTGAAAGGATAAATAAAATCGTCTCCGCTTTTTAAAGCACTGTCTAGTTTTGTCATAGCTTTCCATCCAGATATCAGTGTCTTTTAATTTCAATGCTGCAGTCACTATCCACAGTGATTTTGGAGCTCAAGAAAATAAATTCTGCCGTTCTCTGCCCTTCTCCCCTTCTATTTATCATTAAATGATGGAACAAGTTGTCATGATCTTAGTTTTTGGAAGGTGGAGTTCCAAGCCAGCTATCCCTTTATTTCTTCTTCAATTTCTCCCATTAGAGTGGTATTACCTGCATATATGAGGTCGTTGATATTTCTCCTGGCAATCTTTATACCAGCTTTTGAGTCATCTAACATTTTACATGATGTACTTTCCATATAGGGCTTCCCTGATGGCTCAGAGGTTAAAGCGTCTGCCTCCAATGCGGGAGACCCGGGTTTGATCCCTGGGTAGGGAAGATCCCCTGGAGAAGGAAATGTCAGTCCACTCCAGTATTCTTGCCTGGAGAATACCATGGACAGAGAAGCCTAGTAGGTTACAGTCCACAGGTTCGCAAAGAGTCGGACACGAATGAGTGACCTCACCTCACCTCACCTCACCTCACCATATAAGTTAAATAAGCACAGTGACAAAATACAGTCTTGTCATATGTATGTGCATACAATAAATGTGTGATAAGATTCTCAACATTATATTATTGGTAACTGAGGGGACATTGACTAAAACTACATTAGGGAAACCACAGTAACTGACTAAAAGTAAAATGAGAGACAATATGAAAGTTAGCAGAATATCCAGAATCCTCATATTCTGCTATGAGAAGATGAAAGTATTCTAGTAACTTTCAAATATTCTTTGACTAGTATTTACTAACATACCTCAAGGGAGACAGAGACAAAATGGCAGATTATAAGGATGTGAGCTCACCTTTTTTACAGACACACCATAATCATAACTAACTGAATAATCAAGGACAAAAAATGCTGAAAGCTACCAAAAATACCTCTTAGATTAAAAGTTAAGTAAAAAGCCACAATGAAATGATAAGATGAGCATAATCACAATAAAATTAAATCCCATATCCACCAGGAGGGTGACCCAAAACTGGAAAATACTTATACTTCAATAGTTCACCCATAAGAGAGAAAGTTTTGAGGCCTGCATCAGGTTCTTCATCTTGGTGTTTGGGCAATAAGAAAAGAAGAACACCAAGTTTTGGCTTTGAGTCCAGATGGATTTATTCACAGGAATTTCACAGGATTAGAGGAAATGGAAATTCTGCTCTTAGACGGAGCACATAATATCCTGTGTGCACCATGACATGGAGAAAAAACAGGGACCTCATAAAAGACCTGACTGGACCTATCTGCTAGTACTAGAGAATCAAGCATAGACAGAGTCACCTATGGCTCATTGTGAGGACACTTGCAGGTGCTATTTTGTTAAGACTTAGCTCACCAAACATCCTGCAGGCTTCCATGCTGAGATGCCAAAGGCCAGTCAACAAACAAGAGAGGAACACAGTCCTACCAAACAGCAGACAGGCTTCTTAAAGCCTTTCTCAGCCCACAGCTCTCTAGCCACTGTCCTTGACACAACACTACCCAATAAAGGAACAAGACCTAATTCTATACACTGGTGGATGTAAAGCAGTCCTTCCTATCAGAAATTTCTGCGTAGCATATTATGAAGCCTTTCCAGAGGTCAGATAGCAGAGCAAGAAAAACTACAATACTGCATCCTATAGAATAGAAACTGCAATCACAGAAAGTTATACAAAATGAGATGACAGAGGAATATGTCTTAGGTGAAGGAATAAGATAAAGCCGTAGAAGAGAAACTAACTAAATTACATATAGGTAATGTACCCAAAAGAGGTTCAGAGTAATAATAGTAAAGATGATCCAAGATCTTGCAATAAACAATGGAGGTGAGGATTGAGAAGATATAAGAAGTGTGTAACAAAGACCTAGAAGAACTGAATTGCAAACAAACAAACAAACAACAACAACAACAACAAAAAACAGATGAACGATACAAGAACTGAAATGAAAAATACTCTGGAAGTAAAAATACTCAAAATGCAAGTAACTGAGGCAGAAGAACTGATAAGTGAATTAGAGAATAGAGTCATAGAAATCACTACTGGGGAACAGAATAAAGGAAAAGAAAGAATAAAAAGAATATCGCAAAATCCAAGTAACCTCTGGGAGATCATTAAATGCAAACACATTTGTATTATAGGCTGTTCCAGAAGGAAAAAGAACGAAAGAAAAGACCTGAGAAAATATTTGAAGACAAAATAGCTGAAAAATCCCTTAACATAGGACAGGAAACAGCCACACTAATTCAAGAACCACAAAGAGTTCCTCACAGTCTAAAAACATGGAAGAACATACCAAGACACACAATAATCAAATTGACAAAAATTAAAAAGACTAAAAGCTACAGATAATATAAAAGGGAACTCCCATAAGGTTATCAGCTGATTTCTCAGCAGAAACACTGCAGGCTAGTGGAGAATGGTATGATATATTTAAAGTGATGTTATGAAAAACCTATAACCGAAAGTACTCTAACCAGAAAAGCTCTCATTCAGATTTGACGGAAAAACAAAAAAAAAAACCTTTACAGAAAAACAAAATATAATTCAACACCACTAGACCAGCTTTGTAACAGATGCTAAATTCTATAGATATAAAAGAAAAGACAAAATATAGAACCAAGATAACTGTAAATGGAAAACTTCTTTGTTACAGGCAAACACACAATAAGGATAGGAATTCATCTGAACAAAAATATGATATCAAAACTAGCAATTGTGATAAGAGGAGAGCACACAAGTGTAGGATAATGGAAATGCATTGGAATTAAAAGGCCAGCAACTTTAAAATGTCTTGTTTATTTATAGACTGCCATATCAAAAATATCATCATAACCACAAACCAAAAATGTACAATAGATATATACACCATAAAAGAAAACAGAATCTGAACTTGATAATGAAGTTACTGACAAAGTCACAAGTGAAGTAAGAAAAAGAGGAAAGGAAAAAAAACTTAAAAAAATAAATCCAAAACAATTAACCAAGTGGCATTAAGAACATACATAGTGATAATTATCATGTATGTAAATGTATTAAATGCTCCAACCAAAAGACTTAGACTGCCTAAATGTTTACAAAATCAAAATTCATATATATGCTGTCTATAAAAGACTCAATTCAGATCTATGGGCACAGACTGAAAATGAGGGGATGGAAAGTGATATTCTGCACGAATGCAAATCAAAAGAAAGCTGGAGTAGCAATACTCAAGATAGATTTTAATATAAAGATAATTACAGGAGAAAAATTACACTACTTAATGATCAAGGGATCAAAGAAGACATAACAATTGTAAGTATGATGCACTCAACATCTGAGCACCTCAATATATAAGGTGAATACTAACAGTAATAAGAGAAAAAATCAACAGTGACACAATAATAGTAGTGTACTTTAAAACCCTACTTTCATCAATAGACAGATCATCCAAACAGAAAACCAATAAGGGAAAACAGGCTTTCAATGTCATATTAGATCAGATACACTTAACTTATTTATAAAGCATTCCAATCAAAGCAGCAAATGTAGACTACACATTATTTTCACATGTGTGTAGAACATTTTACAAAATCGATCGCATGCTGGGCCACAAAGTGAGCCTTTCTTCTAAGGGCGGGGGACGGGGGATAGTGGACTCAAATCAATAAAATTAGAATCTAAATAGGAGAAATTACAATGGACATCACAGAAATACAAAGGATCATAAGAGACTACTATAAGCAACTGTAGAAATGGACAACCTAGAAAAAACGGACAAATTCTTATAAAGATACAACATTACAACACTACACCAGACAGAAATAGAAAATAAGAACAAGCCAATCACAAGTACTGAAATTGAAACTGTGACTTTAAAAATTCCCAACAAAAAATGTCCAGAACCAGATGGCTTCACAGACAAATTCCATCAACATTTGAAAAAGAGTTAACAGTTTTCTTTCTGAAAAAGTTCCAATAAATTACACTTCCAAACTCATTCCATGAGGCTACCACCACTTTGATACCAAAAACAGACAGATATATCAGAAAAAAAAAGTACAGTTTCATATCACTGGTGAACCATAAGCAAAAAAATTGTCAACAAAGCACTATAAATTTGAATCCAACAATAAATGAAAAAGACCATATATCATGATGAAGTGGGATTTATCTTAGGGAGGCAAAAGTTTTTCAATATGTATAAATCAATCAGTTTGATACAATATATCAACAAATTGAAGAATTAAAAAAATATATGATAATCTCAATAGACCCAGAAAGAGCTTTTGGTAAAATTCAAAACCAATTTATGATAAAAACTTCCCAGTAATCAGGCATAAACAGAACATTCTTCAATATTGGACTTCCCTGGTGGCTCAGATGGTAAAGTGTCTGCCTACAATACTGGGGACGTGGGTTTAATCCCTGAGTCATGAAGATCTCCTGGAGAAGGAAATGGCAGCCCACTCCAGTATTCTTGCCTGGAAAATCCTGTAGACGGAGCAGCCTGATAGGCTATAGTCCACTGAGTCACAAAGCGTCGGACACAACTGAACGACTTCACTTCCATTTTATGACAAACCAACAACAAATATCATGCTTATGTGTGAAAAAAAAAAGAATTTTCTAGAAGAATAGGAACAAGACAAGGATGTCCATTTTTGCCACTTCTATTCAACATAGTTTTTGAAGTCCTACCCATGGAAATCAGAGAAGAAAAAGAAAATGAATCCATATTGGAAAAGAAGTACAACTGCCACTGCTTGCAGGTGACATGATATTATTCATGTGTTCTGCATATGTTCTAAGTTGCTTCAATCATGTCCAACTCTTTGCAGCTCTATGGACTATAACATGCCAGGATCCTCAATTCATGGGGATTCTCCAGGAAACAATACTGGAGTGGGTTATCATGCCCTCGTCCAGAGGATCTTCCCAATCCAGGAACTGAGCCTACATTTCTTCTATTTTATGCATGGGTAGGTGTGTCCTTTATCACTAACACCACCTCAGAAGCTCAATATTATGCACAGAAATTACTAAAGATGCTACCAGAAAACTACTTACTGTAGTTCAGTCAGTAAACCATGTTCAACTCTTTGTGATCCCATGAACTGCTGCCTGCCAGGCTTCTCTGTCTATCACTGTCTCCCTAAGCTTGTTCAAACTCATGTCCATTAAGTCAGTGATGTCATCAAACCATCTTAAAAACTGTTGCCCTTTTTCTTGCCCTCAATTTTCCCCAGGATCAGGGCCTTTCCCAGTGAGCCAACTTTTCATGTCATGTGGCCAAGGTATTGGATTTTCAGCATCAGTACTTCCAATGAATATTCAGGGTGGGTTTCCTTTAGGATTGACTTATTTGAACTCCATGGTGTCCATGGGATTCTCAAGTGTTTTCTACAGTAACACAACTCAAAAGCATCAATTCTTTGGTTCTCAGTATTCTTTATGGTCCAGCTCTCACATTCATACATGACTACCAGAAAAACCATAGCTTTGGCTATGTGGACATTTGTCGGCAAAGTAACACCTCTGCTTTTTAAAACAGTATAGATTTGACATAGCTATTCTTCCAAGGAGCAAAAAATCTTTTAATTTTGTGGCTGTGCTCACCATCTGCATTGATTTTGGAGTCCAAGAAAATGAAATCTGACACTGTTTCTAAATTTTCCCCTTTTTATTTGCCATAGAGTGATGGGACTGGATGCCATGATCTTAGCATTTATTTATTTATTTTTTTGGACTGTTGAGTTTTAAGCCAGCTTTTTCACTCTCCTCTTTCACATTCATTAAGAGGCTCTTTAGTTCCTCTTCACTTTCTGCCATTATAATGGTATCATCTGCATATCCGAGGTTGTTGAAATTTCTCCCATCAATCTTGACTCCAGCTTGTGATTCATCTAGCCTGGCATTTCACATGATTATCTCTGTATTTAAGTTAAATAAGCAGGGTACAATAAACAGCCTTGATGTACTCCTTTTCCAATTTGGAATCAATCTGTTGTTCCATTCAGTTCTAAGTGTTGCTTCTTGTCCTGTATGCCAGTTTCTCAGGAGGCAGGTATTGTGGTCTGGCATCCCCATCTCTTGAAGAATATTCCGCAGTTTGCTATGATCTACACAGTCAAAGACTTTAGCATAGTCAATGAAGGAGAAGTAGATTTTTTTTTTTTAATTCCCTTGCTTTTTCTATGATCCAGCATAAGTAGGCAATTTGATTGCTGGTTCCTGTGCCTTTTCTAAATTCAGTTTTTACACCTGGAAGTTCTCAGTTCATGTACTGCTGAAGCCTAACTTGGATTTTGAGCAAAATCTTGCTGGCTTGTGAAATGAGTGCAATTATACAGTAACCTAAACATTCTTTGGCATTGCTTTTCTTTGCAATTGGAATGAAAACTGATCTATTTCAGTCCTGTGGCCTCAGCTGATTTTTCCAAATTTGCTGGCATAATGAGAGCAGTACTTTAATTTAGTACTAGTATAAAACTATTAGAGTTCTTTAATTAATTTGATAAAATTGTAGGAAACAAAATTAATACACTGAAGTTTCTTGAATTGATAAACACTAACAGGAAATGATCAGAAAATGAAATTAAAATTCTATTTTCCATTATATACACAAGATTAAAATATCTAATAATAAATTCACCTAAGTAGCCAAAATACCTGTATATTGAAAGCTATTAGAGACAGATGAAAAAAATTGGAGAATGGCATTGAAACATGTATAATATCATATGTGAAATGAATCGCCAGTCCAGGTTTGATGCATGATACAGGATGCTCAGGGCTGGTGCACTAGGATGACTCAGAGGGACGGTATGGGGAGGGAAGTGGGAGAGGGGTTCAGGATGGGGAACACATGTACACCTGTGGTGGATTCATGTTGATGTATGACAAAACCAATACGTATTGTAATTATCCTCCAATTAAAATAAATAAATTTATATTTTAAAAAAGTATTGATAGTGTGAAAATGACTATACTACCCAAAGAAATCTACATATTCAATGAAATACCTATCAAACTATCAATGGCATTTTTACAGAAATAGGACCAAAATTTTTCAGATTTGTATGGAAACACAAAATACTTCTGTTAGCCAAAATAGTCTTTAAAAAAAAAAAATGAAGCTGGACATATCAGGCTCTTTGATTCAGACTATACTAACTACAAAACTATAGCCATCGAAACAGTATAGTACTGGCACAAAAACAGCAATGTAAATCAACAGGGCAGGGTTAAAAGCCCAGAAATAAACGCAATATCTTTTGGCAATTAATATCTGACAAAGAAAGCAAGACCATATAATAGAAAAAAGGAGAATCTCTTCAATAAATAATGCTGGGAAAGCTAGACAACTGTACATAAAAAAAGACTAAAGCTGAACATTTTAAAATACCATACACAAAAATTGATTAAAGGCTTAAATGTAACTCTAAATGGACTAATGCCTTATATGTAAGACCATATAAAACTCTTCAAGGAAAACATAGACAGACGACTCTGACATTAATTGCAGCAAAACCTTTTAAAGTCATCTCCTAGAGTAATGGAAATAAAAACAAAATTAAAAAATGGAACCTAATTAAACTCAAATGTTTTGTAAGCAAACAAAACCATAAGCAAAATGAAAAGACAACACACAGAATGGTAGAAAATATTTGCAAATGAAGCAACTGACTAGAGATTAATCTTCTAAATTTGCAAATAGATCATGTGTCTCAATATAAATAAATAAAAAAATGATGCGATAAAAAATGAGCAGAAGACCTGCATAGACATTTCTCCAAAGAAGGCATACAAATGGCCAAGAAACTGTTGAAAAATCTCATCTCTGCTAATTATTAGAAAGATGCAAATCAAAACTATAATGAGTTATCACTTAAAACAGGCAGACTAACCATCATCAAAAAGTCTGTAAACAACAAATGTTAGAGATGCTGTGGGACAAAGGGAACTCTACTACACTGTTGTTGGCAATATAAATTTGTACAACCACTATGGAGATCAGTATGGAGGGTCCTTCATGTTGATGTATGGCAAAACCAATATAATATTGTAAAGTAATTAGCCTCCAATTAAAATAAATAAAGTTATATTTAAAAAAGGTAAAAATAGAACAACCATTGATCTATCAATCCCACTCCTGGGCAGGAATCCAGGAAAACCACAATTGCAAAGGACACTTGCACCCCAATGTTCACTTCAGCACTATTTACAGTAGCCAAGATATAAAAAGCAACCTAACTGTCCATGAAGAGAAGATGGATAAAGAAGATGTGGTACAAAACAACCATTGATCTATCAATCCCACTCCTGGGCAGGTACCCAGGGAAAACCATAATTACAAAGGACACTTGCTCCCCAATGTTCACTTCAGCACTATTTACAGTAACCAAGATATAAAAGCAACCTAACTGTCCATGAAGAGAAGATGGGTAAAGAAGATGTGGTACATGTTTACAATGGGCTGTTATTCAGTCATTAAAATGATGAATTAATGTCACTTGCAGCAACATGGATGGACCTGAGATTACTATACTAAGTCAGACAGAGAAAAGACAAATATTATATGATATCACTTATATGCAGAATATAAAAAATGATACAAATTAACTTACTTACAAAACAGAAATATAGACTTAAAGAATGATTTTATGGCTGGCAGAGGGAAAATGTGGGTGGAGGAGGTATAGACTGGGAATTTGAGGTTGACTTGTACACACTACTGTATTTAGAATAGTTAACAAATCTGCTATATAGAACAGGGAACTCTGCTCAGTATTCTGTAAAAATATAAATGGGAAAATGATTTGAAAATAATAGATACTTGCATATATGTAACCAAATCACTTTGCCGTACCTGTAACTAAATCACTCCACTGAACTGTAGTCAGCCAGCCTCTGTTCATGGAATTCTCTAGGCAAGAATACTGAAGTGGGTTGCTATTCCCTTCTCCAGGAGATCTTCCTGACCCAGAGATAGAAATCAGGTCTCCCGCATTGTAGGCAGATTCTTCACCATCTGAGCCATCAGGAAGCTGGGAGATAAAGGATATATGTATATGTAAGACTGAGTCCCTTGGCTGTTCACCTGAAACTACCACAGCATTGTTAATCAGCTATATCTTGACACAAAATAAAGTTTTTTTTTAAAAAGGCATTCTCAAAATGTATAGGTAAAAATAAATATATAAAAAATATTTAATTGAAAAAAGAGTCTATTTAATCTCTGAATTAGGAAGACTTTTCCAACTCTAAGATAAAATTATAAATTGAGAAATAAACCTGGTCAATTCAACAACATAAAAATCAAAAGGGAGATGATATGGGGTGGGAGATGGGAGGGGGCTTCGACATTGGGAGACTGTGTACACCTGTGGCTGATTCATGTCAATGTATGGCAAAACAAATACAGTATTGTAATGTAGAATAAAGTATTAAAAAATAAAATTCCTCCATATCTTTTCATAGCTGGATAACATTTCTTTTTAGCCCTGAATAATATTCCATTGTCTGAGTGCACCACCATTTATTTATCCATTTACCTAATGAGGGAGTCTTGATGGTTTCCATGTTTTGACTGTCATGAATAAAGCTGCTATAAACATCAAAAAAAAAAAAAATCAAAAGCTTTTGTTAGACAAAAACTTATACAAAATGGATCAAGAAATTTAAGACAAGTGAGAAACATATACTCGCCATGACAAATGGTAATCTTTTAAATACATGTGATTCTAGTAGTTCTGATACACATTAACAAGAAAATGGTCAAAGAAGGCAATCACAATACAGGAATTGTAAGTGCAAAGATTACCATCTGCAGTTCATAATGAGAAAAATGCAAAGTACAATTAATGTGATATCATTTATCACCTATCAACAGGATAAACACTGAACAGTTTAATATGACATTATCAGTGCAATATGTGAAAATAGGCGTTTGTCTACAATGTCTATTTCACAATGAGAAAATTAAGAATGTTTCATCTCTACATAGGGAAATTGGGCATTATCTTTTATTTATTTATTTTTTTAAACAAAACATCACGTTTGTGCTGCTTTGATTCCTTTCACAACATGTTCACAAGACTACCATGTCACATTTTGTGAGAATTGCTGTGGAATTTTGGAGAAGGCAATTGCAATACACTCCAGTACTCTTGTCTGGAAAATCCCATAGATGGAGGAGCCTGGTAGGCTTCCTTCCATGGAGTCACGAAGAGTCAGACATAACTGAATAACTTCACTTTCGCTTTTCACTTTCATGCATTGGAGAAGGAAATGGCAACACACTCTAGTGTTCTTGCCTGGAGAATCCCAGGGACAGGGGAGCCTGACGGGCTGTCATCTATGGGGTTGCCCAGAGTTGGATTACGACTGAAGTGACTTAGCAGCAGCAGCAGCAGCAGCTGTGGAATCTGGTAATGAAGAGAATTTTTTCACTGAAGTGTTTGAAGAAACTAATATTTAGAGATGACATTCACTATATAAGGGCTTCCTTGGTGGCTCAGCTGGGAAAGAATCCACCTGCAATGCGTGAAACCTTGGTTCTATCCCTGGGTTGGGAAGATTTTTGTTTAATTGACTATGCCAAAGCCTTTGACTGTGTGGATCACAATAAATTGTGGAAAATTCTGAAAGAGATGGGAATACCAGACCACCTAACCTGCCTCTTGAGAAATCTGTATTCAGGTCAGGAAGCAACAGTTAGAACATGGAAGAACAGACTGGTTCCAAATAGGAAAAGGAATACATCAAGGCTGTATATTGTCACCCTGCTTATTTAACTTATATGCAGAGAACAGCAGGAGAAACGCTGGACTGGAAGAAACACAAGCTGGAATCAAGATTGCCAGGAGAAATATCAATAACCTCAGATATGCAGATGACACCACCCTTATGGCAGAAAGTGAAGAGGAACTAAAAAGCCTCTTGATGAAAGTGAAAGAAGAAAGCGAAAAAGTTAGCTTAAAGCTCAACATTCAGAAAACGAAGATCATGGCATCCGGTCCCATCACTTCATGGGACATAGGTGGGGAAACAGTGGCAGACTTTATTTTGGGGGCTCCAAAATCACAGCAGATGGTGACTGTAGCCATGAAATTAACAGACGCTTACTCCTTGGAAGCATAGTTATGACCAACCTAGATAGCATATTCAAAAGCAGAGACATTACTTTACCAACTAAGGTCCGTCTAGTCAAGGCTATGGTTTTTCCAGTGGTCATGTATGGATATGAGAGTTGGACTGTGTAGAATGCTGAGCACCGAAGAATTGATGCTTTTGAACTGTGGTGTTGGAGAAGACTCTTGAGAGTCCCGTGGACTGCAAGGAGATCCAACCAGTCCATTCTGAAGATCAGCCCTGGGATTTCTTTGGAAGGAATGATGCTAAAGCTGAAACTCCGGTACTTTGGCCACCTCATGCGAAGAGTTGACTCATTGGAAAAGACTCCGATGCTGGGAAGGATTGTGAGCAGGAGGAGAAGGGGACAACAGAGGATGAGATGGCTGGATGGCATCATGGACTCAATGAATGTGAGCCTAAGTGAACTCCGCGAGATGGTGATGAACAGAGAGGCTTGGCGTGCTGTGATTCATGGGGTCGCAAAGAGTCAGACACAACTGAGCGACTGAAATGAACTGAACACATTCCAATATTTGGACCTGGAGAATTCCACTGACTGCATATCCCAAGGGGTCACAAAGAGTTGGACTTGACTGAGTGACTTTCACTGTCACTTATTTTCATTTTTCTATGAAATTATAAAAATTCATCTGTGATCCAGCTCAGAAGTAAAGACTTTAGAGCCTCATATGATGGCAAGTCTTAGTAACTTCTGGAAGGCCAGTCACACTGCTGAACAACTGCATTGGTGTGCAGCTAGAGCAATGTGGACTAGTGTGTGACTGAACTGGCCTCAGAACACAGAGATGGAATTCTTTAGATGGAATTCTTTTTAAATTATTATCCACTGGGCATTATCTTTTAATACCAAAAATACATATACTCTTTGACCCAGCATTTGAATTGTGGTGTTGGAGAAGACTCTTGAGAGTCCTTTGGACTGCAAGGAGATCCAACCAGTCCATCCTAAGGGAAATTAGCCCTGAATATTCATTAGAAGGACTGATGCTGAAGCTGAAAATCCAATACTTTGGCCACTTGATGTGAAAAAGTTGACTCACTGGAAAAGCCCCTGATGCTGGGAGAGATTGAAGGTGAGAGGAGAAGGGAACAAAAGAGGATGAGATGGTTGGATGGCATCACTGTCTCAATGGACATGAGTTTGAGTAAACTCTGCAAGTTGGTGATGGACAGGGAGGCCTGGCATGCTGCAGTCCATGGGATTACAAGCAGTTGGACACCACTGAGTGACTGAACTAAACTGAACTTGACCCAGCAATTATACTTCTAAAATTTCCCCAAAGCACACTAGCATATTTATGAAAAGATTATTCAGTGGCATATTACTGGAACATATGCCCAATTCCTTATCCAAAACCTTCGAAATAAATGTCTTAAGAATTACCACTTCTTGCCCCCTTTGTTGAAGATAAGGTGTCCATAGGTGTGTGGATTTATCTCTGGGCTTTCTATTTTGTTCCATTGATCTATATTTCTGTCTTTGTGCCAGTACCATACTGTCTTTATGACTGTGGCTTTGTGGTAGCGCCTGAAGTCAGGCAAGTTGATTCCTCCAGTTTCATTCTTCTTTCTCAAGATTGCTTTTGCTATTTGAGGTTTTTTGTATTTCCATACAAATCTTGAGATTATTTGATCTAGTTCTGTGAAAAATACTGCTGGTAGCTTGATAGGGATTGCGTTGAATCTGTAGATTTCTTTGGGTAGTATACTCATTTTCACTATATTTACTCTTCTGATCCATGAACATGGTATATTTCTCCATCTATTAGTGTCCTCTTTGATTTCTTTCATCAGTGTTTTATAGTTTTCAATATATAGGTCTTTAGTTTCTTTAGGTAGGTATATTTCTAAGTATTTTATTCTTTTCATTGCAATGGTGAAAGGAATCGTTTCCTTAACTTCTTTTTCTACTTTCTCATTATTAGTGAATAGGAATGCAAGGGGTTTCTGAGTGTTGATTTTACATCCTGCAACTTTACTATATTCATTGATTAGCTCTAGTAGTTTTCTGGTCGAGTCTTTAGGATTTTCTATGTAGAGGATCATGTTATCTGCCAATGGAGTAAAGACAATCTCTTTAACAAGTGGTGCTGGGAAAACTGGTCAGCCACTTGTAAAAGAATGAAACTAGATCACGTTCTAACACCACACACAAAAATAAACTCAAAATGGATTAAAGATCTAAATGTAAGACCAGAAACTATAAAACTCCTAGAGGAGAACATAGGCAAACACTCTCTGACATAAATCACAGCAGGATCCTCTATGATCCAACTCCCAGTATACTGGAAATAAAAGCAAAGATAAACAAATGCGATTGAATTAAAATTAAAAGCTTCTGCAGAACAAAAGAAACTATAAGCAAGGTGTAAAGACAGCCTTCTGAATGAGAGAAAACAATAGCAAATGAAGCAACTGACAAATAACTCATCTCAAAGATATAGAAGCAACTTATGCAGCTCAACTCCAGAAAAATAAACGACCCAATCAAAAAATGGGCCAAAGAACTAAATAGGCATTTCTCCAAAGAAGCCATACAGATGGCTAACAAACACATGAAAAGATGCTCAACATCACTCATTATCAGAGAAATGAAAATCAAGACCACAATGAGGTACCATTTCACATCAGTCAGAATGGCTGCGATCCAAAAGTCTACAAGCAGTAAATGCTGGAGAGGATGTGGATAAAAGGGAACCCTCTTACACTGCTGGTGGGAATGCAAACTAGTACAGCCATTATGGTAAACATTGTGGAGATTCCTTAAAAAATGTAAATAAAACTGCCTTATGATCCAGCAATCCCACTACTGGGCATACACAAGGAGGAAACCAGAATTGAAAGAGACACATGTACCCCAATGTTCATTGCAGCATTGTTTATAATAGCCAGGACATGGAAACAACCTAGATGTCCATCAGCAGATGAATGAGTAAGAAAGCTGTGGTACATATACACATTGGAATATTACTCAGGCCTTAAAAAAATAAATTTGAATCAGTTCTAATGACATGGATAAAGTTGGAGTCGATCATACAGAGTGAAGTAAGCCAGAAAGAAAAACACCAATATAGTATACTGACACATGTATATGGAATTTAGAAAGAGAGTAATGATGACCCTGTATGTGAGACAACAAAAGAGACACAGAGGTATATAATGGACTTTTGGCCTCTGAGGGAGAGGGGGAGGGTGGGATGATTTAGGAGAATGGCATTGAAACATGTATACTATCGTATAAGAAACGAAGCGCCAGTCCATGTTCAATACAGGATACAGAATGCTTGGAGCTGGTGCAAGGGATGATCCAGAGAGATGATATGGGGTGGGAGGTGGGAGGGGGCTTTGGCATTGGGAGATCATGTACACCTGTGGCTGATTCATGTCAATGTATGGCAAAACCAATACAGTATTGTAACATAGAATAAAGTATTAAAAAATAAAATTAAATTTAAAAAAAAGAATTACCACTTCTTTTTATTTTAGGAAGATAGAACATGCATATATTATCTATTACTTAAAACCCTTAGTAGGATTTGGGGCAGCACCTTATCTAAATTATTGCAATTTCTTCAGTGAAATATGTGCATATTCACACTAAGTGGCATACATAAAGAATATAAATTGCATTATAGTTTACACATGGTTCTTTTTAAAGTGCTTCCTTGGTAGCTCAGCTGGTAAAGAATCCACCTGCAGAACAGGAGACCCAGGCTGGACTCCTGGGTCAGGAAGATCCACTGAAGAAAGGATAAGCTACACACTCCAGTATTCTTGGACTTCCCTATTGGCTTATATGGTAAAGAATCCTCCTGCAATGCAGGAGACCTGGGTTCAATCCCTAGGTTGGGAGGATCCCCTGGAGAAGGAGGGAAAAGCTATCCACTCCAGTATTCTGCCCTGGAGAATTCAGTCCATAGGGTCACAAAGAGTTGGGCACTACTGAGCGACTATTACTTTCTAAAGTAATTTTTAAAAATAGTTTTGAAATAATGGAAAAAGTATAGACCAGGAGTTCTCAAATGAGAACCTATGTAATAATTACCTAAAGCCTTATGCAAACACAAATTTCTGGGTCCCAACTTAAGAGTGCATAATTCCTTATAATTTGCAGTTTTATCAAGTTATGATAATGATGCTATTAGTTCTAGGAGTCACATTTTGAAAACATTGATATGGATCATAAACACTCTCTGCTTCTCTTTTCTATGAATATTATTTAGCATGCTGCTGCTAAGTTGCTGCAGTCGTGTCTGACTCTGTGCGACCCCATAGATGGCAGCCCACCAGGGTCCCCCGTCCTTGGGATTCTCCAGGCAGGAACACTGGAGTGGGTTGCCATTTCCTTCCCCAATGTATGAAAGCGAAAAATGAAAGTGAAGTTGCTCAGTCATGTCCGACTCTTAGCAATCCCATGAACTGCAGCCTACCAGCCTACTTCACTCTGAACATAATGTCTGCACACACACACACACACACACACACACACACACACACACACACACATGTATATATACATATATATGTTACATCTGAGTGTCTTGGAAAACCAGACACACTAATGTGACATTTGTAAGAAGATTGTAGTTAGGTGTTTGAGGATGGGTCTGCAGCAAATTCTTAGAGTGACAAAACCACACCAGAGCCTTATTGAATCTCATTATATATGACCTGATTAAAAACTTCTGGTGTCTTCTATCACATTACCATAGGTTTTTTCCCAATAAATTTTTGTTTAGTTATGTAAACCCACAGTAATCTCCTGCTCAATGACAAATGTATTGTTCAAAGATAGCAATTCAGTGATCAGACATATTCTTCCCATCTTCCGCACATTTTTATTGTTTTTAAATTTTTAAAATTTTATTTATTGGAGTATAATTACTCTGCAATGTGGTGCTGGTCTCTGCTGTACATCAACACAAATCATATATATATATATATATATATATAACACACACACATATATATGTGTATATATATATATATACACACGTGTGTGTATGTGTTTGTATGTATGTATATATGTATGTATATATCCCCTCTCTCTTGAGACTTCCTTATCCCTTCCCCGTTCTAACCCTCTAGGTTATCACAGACCACCAGATTGGGCTCTCTATATAGCAGTTTCCCACCGGTTGCCTATTTTATATATGATAGTGTATACATGTCAATGCTACTTTCTTGATTTCTTCTAGCGGCTTCTTTCTCTACTGTGTCCACAAGTCCGTTGTCTATGTCTGCTTCTCCATTTTTTCTCTATAGATAGGTTCATAACTATTATTTTTCTAGATTCCATATGTATACATTAATATATAGAATTGTTTTACTCTTTCTGTCTTACTTTGTTCAATATAATAGACCCTAGGTTCACTCACCTCATTATAACTGACTCAAATTCATTCCTTTCTATGGCTGAGTAATATTCCATTGTATAGAGGTTGCTTTCATGTCCTGGCTATTGTAAACAGTTCTGCAAAGAACATTGGGGTACATGGATCTATTTGAACTGTGGTTTGGTTTTCTAAGGGTATATGGGCTTCCCTGGTGACTCAGACAGTAAAGAATCCACCTGAAATACAGGATACCTGGGACCAATCCTTGGGTTGGGAAGATCTCCTGGAGGAGGACATGGAAACCCACTTCAATATTCTTTCACTGAGAATCCTTATGGACAGAGGAGCCTAGCATGCTACAGGCAATGGAATAACAAAGAGTTTGGCCTGACTGAGGAACTATGCCCAGGGTATATGATCAATAGTGAGACTGCTGAGTTATATGATAGTTTTGGGGCTTCCCAGGTGGCATAGCAGTAAAGAATCCACCTTCCAGTGCAGGAGATGCAAGAGACCTGTGTTCAGTCCATTCAGGAAGATCCCGTGGAGAAGGGAAAGGTTATCCACTCCAATATTCTTTTCTGGAGAATTCCATGGACAGAGGAGCCTTGTGGGCTACAGTTCATGTGGCTGCAAAAAGTCAGACAAAACTGTGGTCACAAACAGCTAGACAAAACTGAGCGACATTCTCACGTGGTAGTTTTATTCCTAGCTTATTAAAGAATCTTCATACAGTTCTCCATAGTGACTATATCAATTTACATCCCAACAATCATGCAGTAAGATTCCCTTTACTCCATCTTTTTCATCATTCATTGTTTGCAGTTTTTTGATGATAGTCATTCTGGTTGCTGTGAGGTGATACTTCCTTGTACTTTTGACTTGATATTATCTAATAATGAGTGATATACTCTGCATATAAGTTACATAAGCAGGGTGACAATATACAGCCTTGACGTACTCATTTTCCTATTTGGAACCAGTCTGTTATTCCATCTCCAGTTCTAACTGCTGTTCCTGACCTACATATAGGTTTCTCAAGAGGCAGGTCAGGTGCTCTGGTATTCTCATCTCTTTCAGAATTTTCCACAGTTTATTGGGATCTACATAGTCAAAGGCTTTGGCATTGTCAACAAAGCAGAAATAAATGTTTTTTTTTTCTGGAATTCTCTTGCTTTTTCGATAATCCACCGGATGTTGGCAATCTGATCTCTGGTTCCTCTGCCTTTTCTAAAACCAGCTTGATCATCTGGAAATTCACAGATCACTTATTGCTGAAGCCTGGCTTGGAGAATTTTGAGCATTATTTTACTAGCGTGTGAGATGACTGCAATTGTGCGGTACTTTGAGCATTCTTTGGCATTGCCTTTCTTTGGGATTGGAATGAAAACTGACCTTTTCCAGTCCTGTGGCCACTACTGAGTTTTCCAAATTTGCTGGCATATTGGGCTGGAAGAAGCACAAGCTGGCATCAAGATTGCTGGGAGAAATACCAATAACCTCAGCTATGCAGATGATACCACTCTTATGGCAGAGAGTGAAGAGGAACTAAAAAGCCTCTTGATGAAAGTGAAAGAGGATAGTGAAAAAGTTGGCTTAAAGCTCAACATTCAGAAAATGAAGATCATGCCATCTGGTCCCATCACTTCATGGGAAATAGATGGGGAAACAGTGGAAACAGTGTCAGACTTTATTTTGGGGGGCTCCAAAATCACTGCAGATGGTGACTGCAGTCATGAAATTAAAAGATGCTTACTCCTTGGAAAGAGTTATAACCAACCTAGACTGCATATTCAAAAGCAAATACATTATTTTGCCAACAAAGGTCCATCTGGTCAAGGCTATGGTTTTTCTAGTAGTTATGTACGGATGTGAGAATTGGACTGTGAAGAAAGCTGAGCACCAAAGAATTGATAATTTTGAAGTGTGGTGTTGGAGAAGACTCTTGAGAGTCCCTTGGACTGCAAGGAAATACAACCAGTCCATCCTAAAGGAGATCAGTCCTGGGTGTCCTTTGGAAAGACTGATGGTAAAGCTGAAACTCCATTACTTTGGACACCTCATGTGAAGAGTTGCCTCGTTGGAATAGACTCTGTCTGATGCTGGGAGGTATTGGGGACAGGAGGAGAAGGGGACGACAGATAATGAGATGGATGGATGGCATCACTGACTCGATGGACATGAGTTTGGGTGATTCTGGGAATTGGTCATGGACAAGGAGGCTTGGCGTGCTGCAGTTCATGGGGTCGCAAAGAGCTGGACACGACTGAGTGACTGAACTGAACTGAACTGATATAATATAGTGTTAGAATACTATATGGCGAGATCGACAAGAAAACAATTGAAAAGTTCGAGAAGGAGGCTGCCAAGATGGGAAAGGGCTCCTTCAAATATGCCTGGGTCTTGGACAAACTGAAAGCTGAACATGAGCGTGGTATCACCATTGATATCTCCCTGTGGAAATTTGAGACCAGCAAGTACTATGTTACCATCATTGATGCCCCAGGACACAGAGACTTCATCAAAAACACGATTACAGGCACATCCCAGGCTGACTGTGCTGTCCTGATTGTTGCTGCTGGTGTTGGTGAATTTGAAGCCGGTGTCTCCAAGAACGGGCAGACCCATGAGCATGCCCTTCTGGCTTACACCCTGCGTGTGAAACAACTAATTGTTAACAAAATGGATTCCACTGAGCCACCCTATAGCCAGAAGAGATATGAGGAAATTGTTAAGGAAGTCAGCACCTACATTAAGAAAATTGGCTACAACCCCAACACAGTAGCATTTGTGCCAATTTCTGGCTGGAATGGTGACAACATGCTGGAGCCAAGTGCTAATATGCGAGGGCTCAAGGGATGAAAAGTCACCCGTAAGGATGGCAATGCCAGTGGAACCACCCTGCCTGAAGCTCTGGATTGCATCCTGCCACCAACTCCCTCAACTGACAAACCCTTGCGTTTGCCTCTCCAGGATGTCTATAAAATTGGTGGTATTGGTACTGTCCCCGTGGGTCGTGTGGAGACTGGTGTTCTCAAACCTGGCATGGTGGTCACCTTTGCTCCAGTCAATGTAACAACTGAAGTGAAGTCTGTAGAAATGCACCATGAAGCATTGAGCGCAGCCCTTCCTGGGGACAATGTGGGCTTCAGTGTCAAGAACGTGTCTGTTAAAGACCTTTGTCATGGCAATGTGGCTGGTGACAGCAAAAATGATCCATCTATGGCAGCTGCTGGCTTCACAGCTCAGGTGATTATTTTGAACCATCCAGGCCAAGTCAGTGCTGGATATGCACCTGTGCTGGATTGTCACACAGCTCACATTGCTTGCAAGTTTGCTGAGCTGAAGGAGAAGATTGATCGTCATTCTGGGAAGAAGCTGGAAGATGGCCCTAAATCCTTGAAATCTGGTGATGCAGCCATCGTTGATATGGTTCCTGGCAAGCCTATGTGTGTCAAGAGCTTCTCTGATTATCCTACACTGGGCAATTTTTCTGTGCGTGACATAAGACAGATAGTTGCTGTGGGTGTCATCAACCCAGTGGACAAGAAGGCAGCTGGAGCTGGCAAGGTCACCAAGTCTGCCCAGAAAGCTCAGAAGGCTAAATGAATATTATCCCCAATACCTGCCACCCCAGTCTTAATCAGTGGTGGAAGAATGGTCTCAGAACTGTTTGTCTCAATTGGCCATTTAAGTTTAATAGTAAAAGACTGGTTAATGATAACAATGCATTGTAAAACTTTCAGAAGGAAAGGAGAATGTTTTTGTGGACCATGTTTCTTGTGTGTGGCAGTTTAAGTTATTAGCTTTTAAAATCAGCACTTTTTAATGAAAACAACTTGACCAAAAATCTGTCACAGAATTTGAGACCCATTAAAAATTTGGTCAACACTGTAATTCCCTATAGTACTGCTTTGGTAAGAGTTGCTCATAAGCTATTTCTGGTAAAACAATTCTCAAATTATGGGTTTGTATTTCTGGGGTGGAGCTTCAGGTTTGTTAACCTTATGTTGAGAACTCATCTGTTTTTAATAACATCTTAAGCATTGGTGCAACAATTTCTAGATTGGGACAGATGAACAAAGAGTGTTTTATATGTAAGCTAGTTTGTAAGGTCAGATTCTATAGTATAGAAGCTCCTGTTGCATATAAAATTTTGTATGGTTAGATAAATGAATATAGCTTCCAGTTATGAGGATGTGCATTCACATTTATAATAAAACTAGTTAATCTAAAATGTGAGGCTTAAATGGCATTGAGTACTGCCCTGCTAGATTTAATTGTATACAGGTTCTAGGAAAAATAAAAGACTAGGGAAAAAAATATATATACACTGTATCATATATT
Organism: Nanger dama; assembly: GCA_917880005.1. Lineage (NCBI taxonomy): Eukaryota > Metazoa > Chordata > Mammalia > Artiodactyla > Bovidae > Nanger > Nanger dama. The sequence continues at coordinate 3,333,045 of CAKJTW010000014.1, read as the reverse complement.
ATATATATAATTATTATGATAATTATATTATAATATGTATAATTGATCAATTAACTACAATATAATTAATTTATTATATTATATAATACATTTATAAATATTATATTTATATATAAATATTTTATAGGTATAACAAATGTATAATGTAATAATTATATACAATATTAATTTATATAACATATATAATACATTACGCATGATATAGTAATATAATATTGAAGGGATTGAACACAAATTATGCTCTTTATCAGGATAATAAATCTGTTCAACTACATTTTTCATGAAGTATAACCTCACAAAATTTATTAAAGTAGGTTTTTCTCCACAGAGCTTCATATGTATCATAGTACTTACTACTTTGGAATCAGTGCCCTAAAGATTCACTCATTTTCATTTCTTTAGTGTTTTACCACCACTTCTAGTTGGTTTCATGACCAATAAACCCGTTGCTGATATATTAGACTCACTTATATTTTGTCAACAGAACACATAGTCATCTCTTCAATCTTCTATCCCATGTGATGCATTATTTTGTTTCCTATTTCTTGCTCTTCACTGTCCCAGAATAAATATAAAGTGAAGTCGCTCAGTCGTGTCTGACTCTTTGCGACCCCATAGACTGTAGCCTACCAGGCTCCTCTGTCCATGGGATTTTCCAGGCAATAGAACTGGAGTGGATTGCCATTTCCTTCTCCAGCGGATCTTCCCGACCCAGGGATGGAACCTGGGTCTTCTGCATTGTAGACAGATGCTTTTACCGTCTGAGCCAACAGGAAAGTCCAGAATAAATGTAATACATGCTGATTATCACATCACTCATTCTTTTCTGATGTTAACTGTCACCAGAGTAGTAGATCTTATTCTAAAAATATTTTTACAGTTTAATTAAAGCTAATATGAAGGCAAAATAAAATGTTAAAGAATAACAAACATCAAATAACTTATCAAAAATACAAAAATATGTCAGCAAACAAAAGTACATCTGACTATTGGGGGCACAGAAGCAAAAATGGTGCCTTTGATAAATAAAGATTAGATTTTGTGACCAAATGACTTTTAGAATAAATATTATTTTACATTTTTATTTTTAGATATAATAATCAGATTTAGAATTATTAAATATAGGATGATGAATCTACATAAAGTATTAGACAAAACAAATATACATCAATAGCAACAAATTCACATTTTAATCAAAGAAATAAGTGAAGTAGTTAAGGAAATATATTCTATCCATCTGTCCTGTCTTTTATCTCTTATGCTGATAAAGGAGCTAGTAAATTTGGTTTGATTTTAGACTTGAATTGAGTACACAGTGCTTTGATGTTTCAAAGACGGTTTAGCATCTAAGATTTTGAAAGAAAATTCACTATATAAATAAAGTAATATTACTATGGGATAGATATTCAAAGCACACTTGCACAGTAAAAGTTTATCAAATATAATATATCTTTAAAAAAGTTTTCAGGATGCAGTGTAGTTTTGAACTTTGCCTGTTAATTAAACATATAATATTTTCTCCAGTAGAGAATTTTCAATAGTTATAATAGATACCGTCAGAATGATTATTGTTAAATAAATCTATTATATTATTTAGTTTAGAATATAAAATATTTATAGTGTATGATTAAATCTTCTGCAGAATATTAACCTCTGTAACTTCTAGAGACTGCACACTTAAAATATTCTCAGAACAAATTCTGAAAAATATACCAGAAATCCTACAGGGTGGATATAACAGGTATAATAATAAATCAAACTTAGCCATTGACTAAAGAAGGAAAATGGTCAATTTTGCTTTAGAAAACTTCAGTAACCATGTTCAAGTTTCCATTCTTTGCTTGCCTAGTTTCCTAGAAAGCCAACCCAGTTACAAAGAAATGTATGAAAGTGAAAGTGAAGTCACTCAGTCGTGTCCGACTCTTTGAGACCCCATGGACTATAGCCTAGGTTCCTCTGTTTGTGGGATTTTCCAAGCAAGAATACTGGAGTGGGTTGCCATTTCCTTCAGTCAGAAATAATTTTCTGAAGGTGACATTGTTAAGTCTGAAAAGGACATAGTATGTGAGATTGTAATGTGTTTTTGATACTTGCTTCAGATTGACTGTCAACCTACATCCCCTTCAATTATCGCTTGTTTAAAACAAGCATCAGTCACACAGAATCAGACACACTCTCTATATAGATACTTTTGCTCTAACATAAGCAAAAACTTTAAGACTATTTCAAAGACTCCAAAATTATGCATAACAAGTAACCTCAAATTACAGGTAAAAAGTGGTGGCAGTGTGTTGAATTAGCACGATGAACCCAGGGGTGTGGGGCCTGAAATCCATACAACTCAACATTAGAAACACAAAACCAGGTATGAGAATAAATATTTGCTTAGAATAAAAATAAACTGCAAGTTATAAAATTTATTTTTTAATTTTATTTTTACTTTATTCTGCGTTACAGTACTGCATTGGTTTTGCCATACATTGACATGAATCAGCCACAGGTGTACACGAGCTCCCAATCCTGAAAACCCCTCCCACCTCCCACTCCATATCATCTCTCTGGATCATCCCCGTGCTCTAGCCCAAGCCTCTGAGGGAGAGGGAGAGGGTGGGATAATTTGGGAGAATGGCATTGAAACATGTATACTATCATGTAAGAAATGAAGTGCCAGTCTATGTTCGATACAGGATACAGGCAAGTCATAGAATTTAAAAATCTTATAAACATAGAAAGTCCAGAAAAAGTTCTCACATAACCTCCTACCACACCTCTATGATTTTTGGCTGTCAATTTTTTGATTACTTCTTCCCAGGAAACTATTTTGTAATTATAACATTGGTAATACACAAAATGGAAAGCAAGTCAAATTTTTCCTTTAAAATATTTGACTGAAACGTTCTTATCATTAATTTCAAAAGCCCTTTTAAAAAAAAAAAAAACTGAGGAGGGATCATAGCCTTTTTTTTTTTTTTTTTTGTAAATTCCACAAAAGTTAGATATTTTAATCATAATCAGCTCAGACTACTATCTCTTTCTCCTTCAACTTCTCCTTCATCAGTTGACTTCCTGTCAGGTCATATCCATGTAAGCACTGGTAGTTTTGGAATCTATTTAAGGTGAAATCAATCCTGAATATTCATTGGAAGGACAGTTGCTGAAGCTCCAATTCTTTGGCCACCTAGTACATAGAGTCGACTCATTGGAAAAGACCCCAAGGCTGAGAAAGACAGAGGGCAATAAAAGAAGGAGGTAGCAGAAGATCAGATGATTAGATAGCATCAAATGGACAGGAGTTCAAACAAACTCTGGGAGATAGTGGTAGACCGAGGAGCCTGGCGTAAGACAATCTATGAGGTCAAGGAGCTGAACACAACTTAATGACTGATCAACAGCAACAATGGGGAAACTGGGAGATACATTAGTTTGTGATTACTAAAATGTATTTGTGTGGTGTGCAGTCATTTCTGTTTGCACATGGATTTCTGATGTACATTTCAATTTGGGAACAGCTTCCAGCATTACACCTTAAAGTACCTGTAAGTTTACTCACTTCACAAAACAATTGCTGTGCCTTCCTGGTGCTTGATTGCTATTAAACAAAACAAAAAACTATATACAGATTTCCTTAAACTTGACAACAGTCTAATAATTTACAGTGCTGACTTTTTCTGGGCTCCACAATCACTGCAGATGGTGATTGCAGCCATGAAATTAAAAGATTCTTAATCCTTGGAAGGAAAGTTACGACCAACCTAGACAGCATATTAAAAAGCAGAGACATTACATTGCCAATAAAGGTCTGTCTAGTCAAGGCTATGGTTTTTCCAGCAGTCATGTATGGATGTGAGAGTTGGAGTGTGAAGAAGGCTGAGCACCAAAGAATTGATGCTTTTGAACTGTGGTGTTGGAGAAGACTCTTGAGAGTCCCTTGGATTGCAAGGAGATCCAACCAGTCCATCCTAAAAGAGATCAGTCCTGGATGTTCATTGGTAGGACTGATATTGAAGCTGAAACTCCAATTCTTTGGCCACCTGATGCAAAGAGTTGACTCACTGGAAAAGACTCTGATGCTTGGAAATATTGAGGGCAGGAGGAGAAGGTAATGACAGAGGATGAGATGGTTGGATGGCATCACTGACTCAATGGACATGGGTTTGGGTGGACTCTGGGAGTTGGTGATGGACAGGGGAGGCCTGGCGTGCTGCAGTTGATGGGATCACAAAGAATCGCACACATCTAAGTGACTGAACTGAATTTAACTGAACTATTAATGAATTCTGAAGCTGAAATTATAATAAAGGGAAATTCTGAATGGAAATAGACAGTAGTCTTGACATATTACTTTTTATAAAACTTGGGACTTATGACCATCTTACTATGTTTCTTTCTGAAATGTAAAGCTTCATTGGCTTCACAGTAAAGGTGCTTCTGTGTGTATGAGGAAAATTAGGTTGTTAAATAGGTTTACTTTAAAAACCTCATTCCATTTCTTACGACTGTCGATGACAATTTACTTGGTCTTAGTTTCCTCGCCTTTAATACTTAACTTGAAGAATGTGAAGGATTAATTATTTATCTATTAATTGTCTATTTTGTTTCATGCAGGGAAAACAGCAAGTCCTGCGAAAGCAATAGGCATGCGCCATGAAATGTAAGAAGGTCTATGTGGCTGGTAAATAGTGAATGGAATAGAAAATGTTATTAAATGAGATTTGAGAGAAGGGACATCACATATGGTAAGGATATTTAATTTATATGTTTATATATTTATATTTTATATATTTATCATTCATTTACATAAATTTATATATTTATATTTTATATATTTATGTATTTATTTTTATTGCAAGTAACTTACTTTAGGGTTATATGCTAATGTATATTTTGTCTCTGTTGGTGAATAATAATGTTTTACAGAGCATCCATTTTGTGCCAGGCAAGTTGCTGCTGCTTCTGCTAAGTCGCTTCAGTCGTGTCCGACTCTGTGTGACCTCATAGATGGCAGCCCACCAGGCTCCCCCATCCCTGGGATTTTCCAGGCAAGAACACTGGAGTGCGTTACCATTTCCTTCTCCAATGTATGAAAGTGAAAATGAAGTCGCTCAGTCATATCTGACTCTTAGCGACCCAGTGGACTGCAGCCCACCAGGCTCCTCTGTCCATGGGATTTTCCAGGCAAGAGAACATGAATGGTTTGCCATTGCCTTGTCCAGCCAGGCAAGTTGCTAATCACCAAATGTATGTTTTCTTTTCTTTTTACATAGTCCTCCTTACAGCCTATTGAGGTAGTATCATTGTCTCCATTTGGCAGTTTTAGAAATTGAGACTTAGAAAAAATTAGTAACTCACTGGAGGCCATAGAATTAGATTTTGGCAAAGTGGAATTTAAACTACTGTCTCGATTGCTAAAAAGTCCTTCCGCAAACTGTAATTATCCGTCTTCTACATGGAAGGAGTCAGATCACTTCAGTATCACTGAGGTTAAAGGAAGCTTCTGCACCATTTGGATGAGTATTATTAGAATTTTTTGCTTGTTGGTTTGTGCTCCAAATGTTTCTGTCGGGGGAAATAGACTGGCCTTTTAAATTCAGAACATTTTAAAATGTTTTGGCAGCTGGTTCAGAAAGCAAAGTTGTTCTTCTGCAGTTAAAGTGGAATGTGGCTTTTGCAAAAGTGATGGTATTTTAAAATGGCTTATTCATAAGGGAATATTTTCAGAAAATAGAAAAATAGAATTAAACTCTGTGTGTCATAAAGCCAAGCTACAACATTGATACACTTCTAAACTATATTCAGTACAAAAGATGTTTTATCACAGTTCATTTCATGATAAGGCTAACAGTGAAGGGGAAAATCCCTTAAGTCATGGGTAGGTGTCAAGTGTTGCTTACATTTTCTATATAAATGGTTTCTTTTTATTCTCTCTGCTGTCTCCCAACATAAAATCTGTATTAGAAATTCCTGGCATAAGCATAAGAGCTAATCAAATAAATCAGAATATTTAATATGAGAATTTCACTCATATCTCAAAAGCTATTTTATCTGCTAAAAATAATAGACTCCTATATCCTATTGAAGTCCAAATTTATTCTTATTTTTGACCACCTTCATCCATTTTATTGTTAGGACTTCCTTTATTTAAATTAACCAAGTATCTTCTTCAACATATGGAATATTTGGTTAATCTACTGTATAGGTTTTATAATTTCTGTTCATAAATTGTAGTAAAGAATGAATGGTAGTCCTTGGCAGATCTCCTAAAATAACTGAGATAAACCACAGCCAAATGCATTACTTCTAGAGGCATACAGGACCGATCTAATAATTTTAAAGGACAGAGATCAAAGATAGGCCACATAAAAAATGCATTTTCTCTGAAAATCTTTTACATCTACTGTATAAGGTGTTAGAGATGAATCCATGCCAGAGAAAGTCACCTGCATTAAAGCTATAGTGAGCAACAGTAGCACACAGAGTCTCTTTTATTGTCTTTTTTTTTTTTTTTTTTGTAGTCTGTATTTTGATTCTACTTTTTCTTTCAGCTAGGAACACCTGGACATTATTTTCATTTTTGTATTATTCATAAAAGTCATTATTTTCTGATTGATTTCATTTTCCTTTCTCATTAACAAGATTTTATTCTTTGCAGGTAGAACTCATCAGTTTCTTTACTTAATAATTCCATCTTTATCATTATCTTTTATGATTTACCATCAAATATTTGCACTTGGCTAGCCAAGCATCAGAAGCTATGGAACAATAAAGCCAGTATATCATTTGGTGGATACAACATACTATTGGGAATTTCATTCACATATCAATCATCCCAAGCCAAGGGTACCAAGGCTTTGGTTTTTATTCATACTTTATTCAATAATAAACCTGTAAACTGGAACACTTATATAGAAGTCAATAAAACCAAAGTTTAGGGAGGAGTCTGTAATGAGTTTGAAAGATTTGAATTCTGATAAACATTTAAGATGTCAGACTTGATTGTGCCCTAGGCAGATAATTTCCTAGAACAACTGGTAGCCAGTTTAAATTACTCAGCATTTCAAACAGAGAATCATCCAATTATTTTAGCAGTTTCAGAAGTGGGAATACATTTTGCATGCAAGAAAATCACAGAAAATATAGTGAATTACTATGTGAATCTTCAAAGGGTAACCTGCTTGTTTCCTGCCATACTTTAAGGCAAGTTAACGTTAAAGAGCATTTTAAGTTAGGTTTTGACTACAAAACTCTTGCATCTGATTAAAGCATGTGGCAAATGCCTCTGTGGGTTAAAGTTACAGAAGCAAAAATAATTTTGAAGATGTGTAAATATGTTAAGAATTTGAAAAGTTTAATTTTTGATGGTCACTTATGTGATTAAAATATCATACCAAAGAAATAGCTACTAAATGGACAATAGCTATGATTTCCATGACTGAATTCAAGCTACGACTGAAAATTGTTCTCTAGGGATGTGCTGTCCAATATGGTAGCTGCTAACTATGGGTGGCTCTTGAGCACCTGAAGTGTGGATAGTGGATCATCTGAATTTAGATGAGCTGAAAATATAGAATATGACTGGTTGTGAAGACTTCCTGTGAAATGATAAATATCACAATAAAAATTTTTATATTGAATATAATTTGAAATAATATCTGTGTATATGTGCACGTTCAGTCACTCAGTTGTGTACAGTTCTTTGCAACAACATGGACAGTCCACCAGGCTCTTCTGTCTATGGAACTTTCCATGCAAGAACACAAGTGTATTGCCATTTCCTACTCCAAGGGATTTTCCTGACCCATGAACTAAACCCGCATCTCCTATAGCTCTTGCATTGGCAGGCAGATTCTTTACTACTGAATCACCTGGGAAAATCAATATTTGGGTATACTGAGTCAAATAAAATATAGTATTAATTTCACTTATTTTTGCTTTTTAATGTAAGTACTAAGGAATTTAAAATTACATATGTGGCTCATGTTTGTGGCTCTTAATTGTATTTCTATTGGACAACAGTGCTCCATGGAGATTAATGGATGAAAATGCAACATTAAAGAGTAAATTAAAATCTTTTGGAGAATGTTTGTCAGAACACATCTTAGAAGCTCTTCTATACTTTGCATATTAATTCTCTCTTAGACAGCTAGTCCCTATTAACATATGTACAATAGACAAACATACACATACTTATATCAGAGAAGAAAGAGGAAGAAAATAACTGACCACCACAGTGCTGTGGATTCTGCTTCCACGGATTCAACCAACTGTGAACAAAAAAATATTTTTAAAAAATATCTCAAAAAACAAAACTTGATTTTCTGGGTAACAGCATCTATTTACACAATATTTACATTGTATTAAGGATAATAAATAATCTAAGGATGATTTAAAGTACGTGGGAGGATGTGAATAGACACATCTTTTATATGAGATTGAGCTTCCACAGATTTTGGCATTTTCACAAAGGTCATAAACCAATCTCTTGTGGATATTGAGGTGATGCTGTATGTTAGAAAGAAAGCTGGAATGAAATTCAGAAGATGTGAACTATTTTAATTTATTTATTTATTTGGGAAAATGACAAGTAAGTATATTTTTATCTTATTGATCAGTTAATCAAAATAAATACTTCTTAAATACCCATCAGACTATCAGACTGAAGATTATAGTGATTTTTTGGATCATTTTTATCAACAACTATTTCTAATGACAAGAAGATATTTATTTAACTCAACATTCAGTTTTCCAAACTGTAAATTCAATATGCTCTAGAATCTCAAGTAGCCCTTCGTGCTCTGACATTCATCTATTCCATAAAAGAGACACAGACGTTTACAGTCTTCTCAAACACACAAATATACACATATGCTTGCAAAATTGGTAATTTTCATGTTTGTTACTCTTTATATTTTTTATTTCATTCAATAGTATGTTATACTGTCTTGCTTTATCATTTTAAGTTGTTTCTGGGATCTTCATATGAGGCTACATGTAGAGTTAGAAGTCAACATGGTATTTGATCCCCGTTCATGTTTCCCAGAAAGTCTTTAATTTGGGGACTTTCCTGGTAGTTGTATCTATGTGTGGCAATCACCAATGCCTTGCCTATGAATTCATCTTCACAAAGTTTTCCATTTAGGGCAGCTTAACTTTGTCTCCATTTGACATGGATTTGTCATCAGAATGTTCAAACTGATTTGAAAAGTTTCAAATAAACCATGAGATTTTCCCTATGTCAGACGAAGAATCAGAGTTTTTCATCTATTTTAATAAAGATGAATTCTAATTGCACCTCAAAATACTTTGATTTATAATTTGTAAGACAAGGTTAATATGGCATATGCAAATATAAGAACAAAACCACTCTGCACTTCAACATTCAATGGGATCTTCAAGCTAATAAGCATATTTGAACCCTTCAGAAAAGCTTTCTTAACTAAGTATGAAAACTGATAACAAGAATTTCCATAGTGTACAAGTGAAACAAGGATATGTATTACAAGACCTACAAAGATCTTTATCTAGCTGGCATTCTGATCTAGGCTGGAAAGAATGAACACCAACTTTCAGTATGTGGCATCTAGAAGAGAAATCTAGAAGGAAAACCATTTGACTTGCAAATGGGAGGTTAGGGAACCACTGCCTGTGGATTCTAGAGTATCTGAGATTCTAAGTGGCAAAGGAGGAAATGATTGAGGGAGAAAAGACTAGTGATAGCAGGAACTACAAAACATTCTTAGAGGAAGACACTCATTCTTCATTTCCTATTTTGAAGTAAAAGAAAACTCTTTGAGAAGCAGCAGTATTTATCACAAAAAGAAATAACCAAATTGACATAGGCACTTCCAAATCAGTCCATAACTATGTCTTTCATTTCTATATGCTAGGTGTTTATATATTACATGTGTGTAAGATCAGTGCTTTATAAATATGTGAACTTTCCTCTACCCCCTTCAAAATTTTCATATAATAGAAAATTCCTCAAAATTTTCCTTTAGGTATATGAGAACCACCCAACAAAAGCCCCTTTTTCATTAAACCAATTTTCTCTTTTTAAAAAACCCATATATATCTTAATTATGTAGCTGAAATATGTTAGTTTAAATCCATAACCTAAAGATATAAACAGAGTGATACAATCTTATAATCATACAGTTTAGATTAAGCCCCAAAGGTGTTTAAAGTATAAGGATATGACCATCTCAAAATCTTATAATGTAAAGTGATTGGCTGTTGTTTACATCTAGGTAACTTCAGCAATAAATACTAAGTTATTATCAATAAGACCCACAACCACCTATGATCCATAGAAGAGAGAATCCTTGGGCCTCTTTTCCAGGTTACATGAGACAATCTCTCTATGCTGTATTTTTGCTATTACACATCTTCCAGAGCTGCCTTTTAGAACTTCTCTTCTCTGAACAGATTAGGCTGTCCCAAAGCTCCCTTGGGGGAGAGGTGGAAGTTGGTAGTGTTGCAGGCCTCCTTGATGGGCAATGGTTCTTGAGTCCATAGTTGACCCCCACAGGTGAATACTTTAAACTTCATTCTCCAATGGATTAGAGATTCTTCACCCCACCCCAATCCACTGAGATAAGAAGTGTTTGCTTTCATTTTGCTTGTAGGGGTCACAAGTTCAAATTTTCCACAACAAAGTGGTTTCAATCACATGTAACCATAGTAAAAGAAATAGAAACAATAAAATATAAATAAATGTTACAACCAATTATTTCGCTATTAAAGTCAGAATCAATAATAGCTTGTTTCTCTAATTCTATTTTATAGTTCCCATATATATATATATGCTTGTCCTTTTTACTTGTATTAACATGAGTTCAATTAGTTTAAACCCCTTGTTTTCTACTTCAGCATCTATTGACAAAGGCACACTGGTTTTACCTAGGGTAAGACATCACAGGAAACTCAGCCCCCAACAACCATAAATTCAACCTCTTATTACTTTTACTGCTTCTTGATTTGTTATCATATGTATTTCCAGCTCAAATTAAATGGAAAAATGAAACAAATAACAAATATAGCACTTTGTTATGGAAAAAGCAGGTTCAAATTTCAACAATCACAGCTAAAAGTAATAAAAATATAAGTCTACTTTTCTCTGATTAATTTTTATCTGATAACTAAGACACTAAACTTGCCTTGTGTGAGAGAGATGATATTGAAAAGCACCTTAGATTTGAATCTCATTGAAAAAGTCATTTTTTTTCCCTTGAACACTGTCATTAAATATGTAAAAAGGCTGTAATTAGGTCAAATTTGTTATTATGGCATTAGTTACCCAAGGCTTACGACTAGTACAATATGAGTCAGAAAGTACTAGTAGAAACAAGCACATGAAAGCTCATGGAGAAAAACACTTCTGTATTATACCAAGGACAGGGATATTCTTTTTCAGGTTTTGAATTTCAGTGTGGTGTTCTAAGCAGTTATGAGCAAACATGCTGTTAAATGTGCAATAGACAATAGATTTGCTCTAGATTCCTAACGTGTATGGCAGAGCAGTCCCAAGCAAGGAGCAGGAGCAGGGGACCAAAGGGAGAGGAGTGCAAAGAGAAGACTAACCGAGAGTCCCATAGGATATCAGTTTCTACCAGGAAATAACAGACAAACCAAACTGCAAAGTTTGGGCAATAAAAAATAATTTCCATGTTCAGTTTCTAGTCTGTGTATGAGATTTCGGATAAGAACTAAGCAAATAGAGTAATCCATGAAACTCACTACCTGTATACTCCCTGGGTAAACTGAGTTACTTGCATATTGTTTCTTACTTTTTATTTATTTTTTTTCTTTTATTGAGGCATAGTTGACATATAATATTATGTAGGTTGTGAGCCTACAATATTCTGACACAATTTTTGAAAGTTATATCCCTTTTATATTCATAAATACTGGCTATATTCTTGTACTGAACAGTATGTCTTGTAGCTTATTTATTTTATACATAGTAGTATAATCAGCTATCACTCTCTTACCTCTCTCCCCATCCTTCACCCCACTGGTAATCACTAGCTTGTTCTTTATATCTTTGAATCTTTTTGTTATGTTCTCTCACAGTTCAGTTGGTAAGAAATCTGCCTGCAATGCAGGAGACCCCGGTTTGATTCCTGGGTTGGAAAGATCCAATGGAAAGGGGACAGGCTACCCACTCCAGTATTCTTTGGTTTCCCTGGTGGCTCAGCTGGTAAAGAATCTGCTTACAATGTGGGAGACCTGAGTTCAATCCCTGGGTTGGAAAGATCCCTTAGAGAAGGGAAAGGCTACCCACTTCAGTATTCTGTCCTAGAGAATTCCATTGATTGCATAGTCCAGAGTCAGAGAGGACTGAGCAACTTTCACTTTCACTTTTGTTATATTTTGTTATATACTAGGAGGTTATATATTTTGTTATATACTAGGAGGTTCATGTTTTCAGATTCCATATACAAGTGATATCATAAAGTATTTGTCTTTCTCTGAATGACATTTCACACAACATAATACACTACAAATTTAAACTATGTTGTTGCAAATGACAAAAATTCATCCTATGTTATGGGTGAGTAGTATTCCACCGTGTGTGTTTATATAGTGTAGATATACAATGAAATATAGTATATATATATACAACATCTTCTTCCATCTATCTGTTGATGGAATCAGGCTACTTCCATATCTTGGCTATTGTAAATAATGCTGCCATAAACACTGGAATGGATGCAGAGAGACGCTTTAACCTCTGAGCTACCAGGGAAGTTGTATATATATATATATATATATATACATACACATATACATATACATATACATATATATATGCATGTATATATATGCATGTATATATATGCATGCATATATATACATGCATATATATATATATTCATGACTGGAATTGCTGTATCACACTGTAGTTATGTTTTAAGTTTTATGAGGAACCTCCATTCTGTTTTCCACAGTGCTGTACCAATTTAGATTTTCACCAGCAGTGTATAAGTGTTTCCTTTTCTTCCCATCTGGGCCAGCACTCGCTATTTATGGTCTTCTTGATCATAGCCATTCTGATAAGGTGATATAAATTGTGGTTTGATCTTCATTTCTCTACTGATTAGTGATTCTAAGCATCTTCTCACATGCCATCTGCATGTCTTATTTGTAAAAATGTCTGTTCAAATCTTCTGCTCATTTTCAATTGGGCATTTACTTTTTGATGATGAGTCATATAGTTTGTATACACAGATACAATTTGAATATTAATCTCTTATCAGTTATAACATTTTCAAATATTTTATCCAATTCAGTAGGTTGTCTTTTTGTTTTGTTAATGGATTCTTTCTCTGGGCATTTTTTAAAAAAGTCTACCTAGGTCCCATTTGTTTATTCTTCTTTTCTTTGCTTTAGGTGACAGATTTAAATATATATATATATATATATATATATATATATATAAAAATTTCATGATTTATGTCAAAGAATAATGTTCTACCAGTTTTCACCTATGAATTTTAGGTTTTCTGGTCTTATGTCTTTAATCAATCATGTCTTTAATCAATTTTGAGTTTATTGCTATATATGGTATGAGGTAATATTCTAATATTATTTTGCACATAGATGTCCAGTTTTCCTGAAACCGATTTTGAAGAGACACTCTTTTATCAATTGTATATTCTTGACTTCCTGTCATAGATAAACTGATCATAAGTGCATGGGTTTACATGTCATCTCTCTAGTCAGTTCCAATGACTTATGTGTCTGATTGTGTGTAGTTTCTCTTACATTAGGTCTGTAGTACACTCTGTTAGTTGAGCACTCAGGAATCATGATACCTTCAGAATTGATATGTTCTCTATTTTCTCAACATTGTTTTGATTATTTGAGTTTTCGATCCCTGGGTCGGGAATATCCTCTGGAGAAGGAAATGGCAACCCACTCCAGTATTCTTGCCTGGAGAATCCCATGGACGGAGGAGCCTGGTAGGCTACAGTCCATGGGGTCGCAAAGAGTCGGACACGACTGGGCGACTTCACTGACCAACCGACCGATACTAATTTTAGAATGATTTGTTCTCTTTCTGTGGGAAAAAATGCCCTGAGGATTTGGGTAGAAATTGCATTGAATTTGTAGATTGTTTTGACTGGTAGGGTTATTTAAACAATATAATCCTTCCAATCTACAAATATTGTATATCTTTAATCCATTTTGAGCTTATTTTGATGTATAGCGATAGAAAGTTTCCTGATTTCATTCTTTTACATATATCTGCCCAGTTTTCTCACCATCACTTACTGAAAGAGATTGTCATTTCTCCGTTGTATTTTCTTGCCTCCTTAGTCAAAGATAACATGCCCATAGGCACATTCATTTATTTCTAGGCTTTCGATCTTATTCCATTGTTCTATTTTTTTGTTTTTGTGCCAGTACCATGCTGTCTTGATGATTGTAGCATTGTAGTATAGTCAGAAGGCAGGAAGGATGATTTATACTGCTCTGTTTTGCTTTCTCAAGAGTTTCTTTTTCTTTTTCTATTTGGAGTCTTTTGTGATTTTTTTTTTTAACTTCTGTGATAAATATAATTGGTAGTTTGATAGAGATTGCATTGACTCTGTAAACCACTTTGGATAGCATAGTCATTTTTGCAATATTTTTTCCAATTCAAGAACATAGTATACCTCTCCATGTATTTATGTCATCATTCGTTTCTTTCATCAGTGTCTGATGGTTTTTGTACACAGTGTTTTATCTGTTTAGGTATTCTTAGGTGTTTTACTCTTTTTGTTGCAATGGTGAAGAGACTGCATCTTTAATTTCTTTTTCTGGTTTTTAATTGTCAGTATGTAGGAATGTGAGGATTTGTGTGTATTAATTTTATATCCTGCAACTTTACCATATTCATTGATTAGCTATGATAATTTCTGATAGCAACTTTAGGGTTTTCCATATATTATATTATGTCATCTGCACACTGAGACTTTTGCTTCTCCTTTCTCAATTTGTATTCCTTTTATTTCTTTTTCTCTTTCTGAATGCTATGGCTAAGGCTTCCAAAACTACAGTGAATAATAGTGATAAGGGTAAGAACCTTGTTTTATTCTTGAACTTAGAGGAAATATTTCAGCTTTTCATAATTGAGAATCATGCTTGCAGTGAGTTTGTCTTATATGGCCTTTATTATGTCGAAACAGATTCTTCTCAATCACAAAAAATGAACGAAACTTATTCCATGTATCAAACTGATTAGATGGATCACACACTCTTGTTTAACTCAGTGAAACTATGAGCCATGCTGTGTAGGGCCACCTAAGAGGGACGAGTATGATGGAGAGCTCTGACAAAATGTGGCCCATTGGAAAAGGGAATGGAAAACCACTTCTGTATTCTTATTTTGAAAACCCCATGAACAGTTCAGTTAAGTTGTTCAGTCGTGTCTGACTCTTTGCAACCCCATGGGCTGTAGCACACAAGGCTTCCCTGTCCATTACCAACTCCCAGAGCTTGCTCAAATTGATGTCCATTGAGTCAATGATGCCATCCAACCATCTCATTCTCTGTCATCCCCTTCTCCTCCTGCCTTCAATCTTTCCCAGCATCAGCATCTTTTCCAATAAGTCAGTTCTTCAGATCAGGTGGCTAAAATATTGGAGCTTCAGAATCAGTCCTCCCAAAGAAAATTCAGGATTGGTATTCTTTAGGGTTGACTGGTTTGATCTCCTTGCTGTCCAAGGGACTCTCAAGAGTCTTCTACAACACTACAGTTCAAAAGTAGGGCAAAAATATATGACACAGAAAGATGAACACCCCAGGTCAGTAGGTGCCCAATATGCTACTGGATAAGAGTGAAGAAACAGTTCAAGAAAGAATGAAAAGGATGACAAAAGCTAAAACAACACCTAGCTGTGGATTTGGCTGGGAATGGATGTAAAGTTCAATGCTATAAAAGACAGTATTGCATAGGAACCTGGTATATCAAGTCCAAGAATAAAGGTAAACTGTAAGTAAGTAATCAGGGAATGGCAAGAGTGAACATCAAGATTTTAGGATTCAGTGAACTAAAATGGACTGGAATGGGTGAATTCAATTCAGATGATCATTACATCTACTATTGTAGGCAAGAATCCCTTAGGAGAAATGGAGTAGCCCTCATATTCAACAAAAGAGTTCAAAATACAGTAAATATGTGCAATCTCAAAAATGATTCTGTTAATTTCCAAGGCAAGCCATTCAGTATTACAGTAATCCAGGTCTATGCCCCAACCACTAATGCCAAAGAAGTTGAAGTTGAATGGTTCTTTGAAGACCTACAATAATTTCTAGAATTAACACACAAAAAGATTTTATTTTCATTGTATGGGACTGGAATGCAAAAGTAAGAAGTCAGGAGATACCTGGAATATAAGAAAAGTTTGACCTTGGAGTAAAAAAAATGGAAGAAAAAGGCAAACAGAAAAAATACCAGTCATAGGAAACATCTTCTCAACAATACAAGAGACGATTGCCCATTGACATTACCAGATGGTCAATACTGAAATCAGATAAATTATATTCTTAGCAGCTGAAGATAGAGAAACACTATACAGTCAGCAGAAGAAAGACTGGGAGTAGACTGTGGCTTAGATTATGATATCCTTATTGCAAAATTCAGACTTAAATGGAAGAAAGTAGGGAAAACCAGGTGCTCATTCAGGTATGACCTAAATCAAATCCCTTATGATATACAGTAGAAGTGACAACAGATTCAAGGGGCTAGATATAATAGTGTCTGAAGAACTATGGATGGAGGTTCATAACGCTGTACAGGAAATGGTGATAAAAAACAATCCCCAAGGAAAGGAAATGCAAAAAAAGCAAAATGGTTCTCTGAGGAGACCTTACAAATAGATGAGTAAAGGGAAGGGAAAGGCAAAGGAGAAAAGGAAAGATATATCCATCTGGATGCAGAGTTCCAAAGAAGAGCAAGAAGAGATACAAAAGTTTTCCTAAGTCATCACAGAAAGAAATAGAGGAAAACAATGGAATGTGAAAGACTAGAAATCTCTTTAGAGAAAACTAGAGATACAGGGGAACATTTCATGAAAAAATGGGCACTATAAAGGACAGAAATGGTATGGACCTAACAAAAGCAAAAGATATTAAGAAGAGGTGACAAGCATACACAGAAGAAAACTATTAAAAAGAAAAATATATTAATGTCTCAGATAGCCACAATGGTGTAATCACTGACCTATAATCAGACATCATAGAGTGACAAGTCCTTAGGAAGCATCACTATGAACAAACTAATGGAAATGATGGAATTCCAGTTGAGCTATTTCAACTCCTAAAAGAAGATGCTGTTGAAATACTGCACTCAATATGCCAGCAAATTTGGAAAACTCAGCAGTAGCTACAGGACAGGAAAAAGTAAGTTTTGATCCCTATCCCAAGGAAAAGCAATGCCAAAGAATGTTCAAACTGCCACACAATTGCACTCATCTCACATATTAGCAAAGTAATGCTTAAAATTCTCCAAGCAAAGTTTCAAAAGCACACAAACTGAGAACTTTCACATGTTTAAACTGGATTTAGAAAAGACATAGGAACCAGATATTGAATTGCAATATCCATTGGATCATAGAAAAAGCAAGAGAATTCCAGAAAAAAAGTCTGCTTTTGTTGTACTGATTATGCTAAATATTCATTTGAATATTTTGACTTCATTGACAGTGTGGATCACAAAAAAAAACTATGGGAAACTCTGAAAGAGATGGTAATACCAGACTACCTGGCTCCTGAGAAACCTGTTTGCAGGTCTAGAGGCAACAGTTAGATTCAGATGGAACAGTGGATTAGTTCCAAATGGGGAAAAGAGTACATCGTCTGTATATTGCCATCTTGGTTTTTTTTTTTTTTTTTTTAAACTCATATGCATAGTACATCATGGGGAATGCCAAGCTGGATGAAGCACAAGCTGGAATGAAAATTGGGGAGAAATATCAACAACCTCAGATATGCAGAAGACACCACCCTTATTGGAGAAAGTGAAGAGGAATTAAAGAGCCCCTCGGTAAAAGTGAAATAAGAGAATGAAAAAGCTGGCTTAGAACTCAACATTAAAAAAGCTAAGATCTTGGCATCCGGTCCCAACACTTCATGGCAAATAGATGAGTAAACAATGGAAACAGTGACAGACTTTATGTTTTTGGATTCCAGAATCACCACAGATGTGACTGCAGCCATGAAATTAAAAGAAACTTGCTCCTTGGAAGGAAAGTTATGACCAACCAAGATAGCATATTAAAAGAAGAGACATTACTTGCTGACAGAGGTACATATACTCAAAACTATGTTTTTTCTAGTAGTCATGTATGTATGTGAAAGTTGGATTATAAAGTAAGCTGAGCACTGAAGAACTGATGTTTTGAACAATACTTTTACTTTTTTTTTTTTATTTATTTTTATTTTACTTTACAATACTGTATTGGTTTTGCCATACATTGACATGAATCCACCACAAGTGTACATGAGTTCCCGATCCTGAAACCCCCCCTCCCACCTCTCTCCCCATATCATCTCTCTGGGTCATCACAGTGCACCAGCCCCAAGCATCCTGAATCCTGTATCGAGCCTAGACTGGCAATTTGTTTCTTACATCATAGTATCCATGTTTCAATGCCATTCTCCCAAATCATCCCACCCTCGCCCTCTCCCAGAGAGTCCAACTCTGTTCTATACTTCTGTGTTTCTTTTGCTGTCTTGCATACAGAGTTATCATCACCATCTTTCTAAATTCTATATACATGTGTTAGTATACTATATTGGAATTTTTCTTTCTGGCTTACTTCACTGTGTATAATCGGCTCCAGTTTTATCCATCTCATTAGAACGGATTCAACTGTATTCTTTTCAATGGCTGAGTAATACTCCATTGTGTATATGTACCACAGCTTTCTTATCCATTTGTCTGCTGATACGATGCTTTTAAACTGTGGTGTTGGAGAAGACTCTTGAGTCCCTTGGACAGCAAGGAGATGAAACCAGTCGATCCTAAAGGAAATCAGTCCTGAATATTTTTGGAAGGACTGATGTTGAAACTGAAGCTCCAATACTTTGGCCACCTGGTGTGAAAAACTGACTCATTAAAAAACATCTTGATCCTGGGAAAGATTTAAGGTGGAAGGAGAAGGGGACAGCAATACAAGATAGTTGGATGGCATTACCGACTTGATGGACACGCATTTGAGGAAGCTCAGGGATTTGGTGATGAACAAGGAAATTTGGCGTGCTATAGTCCATGGGGTCACAAAGAGCTGGACACGACTGAGTGACTGAACTGAACTGAGATTCTTCCCATGCCTACTGTCTGGAGAGTTTTCATTATCAGTTAGTGTTGAATCTTATCTAAAGTTTTCTCTGCATCTATTGAGTGATTATGTGGTTTTTATCTTTCAATTTGTTAATATGTGTTTAGTATCAATTGATTTGTGTATATTGAATAAAATTTGCATTCCTGGATAAAGCCACTTAATGATATTGTACAGTTCTTTTAATCTGTTGTGAGATTCTGTTTGCTAAAATTTTAAGAATTTTTGCATATTTATTCATCAGAGATATTGGACTGAAATTTCTGTGTGTGACATCTTTGTCTGGTTTTGGTGTCAAGGTGACTGTGGCCTCATAGAATTAGTTTGGAAGTTTTCCTTGCTCTGCAATTTTGTGGAAGAGCTTCAGCAGGATAGGTGTTAACTATTCTTTTAACTTTTGGCAGAATTTATCAGTAACACTGCTTCTGGGTTTTTATTTTATGCCAATTTTTAAATACTGTTTTGATTTCAGTGCTTTTGATTGTTCTATTCATATTGTCTATTTTATCCTGGTTCAGTCTTAGAAGGTTGCACTCTTCTAAGAGTTTGTCCATTTCTTCCAGTTTATCTATTTTTATTGCCAAATACTTGCTTGTACTAGTGTCTTATCCTCCTTATATTTCTACATTGTCTGCTTTACTTTTTATTTCTAATTTTATTGATTAGAGATCTCTCATTTTGTTGATGATTCTGGGTAACGGTTTGCCAATTTTGGTTATCATCTCAAAGAATGAGCTTTTAGTTATAAAGATCTTTACTATCATCCCTTTCATTTCTTTTTATTTATTTCTGCCCTAGTCTTTCTGATTTCTTTCCAACTAGTTTTTGTTGTTATTGTTTTTCTTTTTCTAGTTGCTTTGGGTGTAATGCTAGATTATTTGATATTTTCCTTGATTTTTAAGGTAGGCTTGTATTGATATAAACTGCCCTATTAGCATTGCTTTTTATGCATCCCATGGTTTTTGAGTTGTCATTTTTTTCATTGCAACTTGTTTTTAAGCATTTTTTAACTTCCTATTTGATTTCTGCAGTGATCTCTTGGTTATTCAGAACAGTAGTATTTAGCCTCCTTCCCCCCAACCCCCCACAGTTGATGTCTAATTATGTGGTCAGAAAAAAAGATGATACAGTTTCAATTGCCTGTCTTTTTTTTTTTTTTTATTTATTGAGGTTAGATTCATGACCAAAGATGTGATCTATCTTGGAGAATGCTCCATGTGTACTGGAGGAAAAAAAAAGAAAGTGAACTCTATAGCTTTTGGATGCAATGTCCTATAGATATGAATTAGGTACATCTGATCCAATGTGTCATTTAAGGCTTGTGCTTCTTTATTAATTTTCTCTCTGGATAATCTGTCCATTGTTGTGAACAGGGTGTTAATGTTCCCACTATTATTGTGCTACTATTGATTTCCCTTTAATAGCATTTGCTTTATGTATACAGATGCTCCTGTTTGGTTCAGAAAAGTTTATAATTATTACATCTTCTTGGATTGACCCTTCCATGTCTCTTGTAATGATTTTTAAAGTCTTTATTTTTTTTTAATCTGATATCAGTATTGCTACTCCCATTTATTTTGATTTCTGTTTGCATGGAACATCTTTTCCTAGCCCCTTATTTTCAGTTTGTATAGGTCCCTAGGTCTGAAGTAGATGTCTTATAGACAAACACTTAAATAGGGGAATTTTTTTTGTTTTCACTAAGCCCATCTGTACCTATTTGCTGGAGCACTGAAGCCATTTACATTAAAGGTAGTTATTGATATATATGATCCTATTACCATTTACTTTACTGTTTGGGGTTTGTGAGAAGTTCTTGTAGCATTTGTTGTAAAACTGGCTTGGTGGTGCCAAATACTCTTAAATTTTGCTTACCTGTAAAGCTTTTGATTTCTCCATATAATCGCCTTCCCGAAGAGATTAATCTTTATAGGTTTTGTTGTTGTTGTTACTTTAAGCATTTTCTGTCACTCCCTTCTGGCCTTTGGAATTTCTGTTGAAAGATAAGCTGTTAGCCATATGTGAATTCCCTTATATGTTACTTACACGTGAATTTGCTTATATGTTACATTCCTTTATATGTCCCTTGCTACTTTTAATAATTTTTTCTCTGTGTTTAGCTTTTGTTAGGTTGATTAAATGTGTCTTGGTGTGTTTTTCCTTGGCTTATCTTGTATGGGACTCTCTGGGCTTCCTGGACTTGGGTGGCTATTTTCTTTCTCATGTTAGGGAATTTTTCAACTATAATCTCCTCAAATATTTTCTCATACCTTTTATTTTCTTTTCTTCTTTTGTGGCTTCTATGATTCAAATGCTGGTGTGCTTAATGTTGTCCCAGAAGTCTCTAAGACTATTCTCATTTCTTTTCATTCTTGTTCTTCATTCTGTTTTACTTCAATTATTTCCACCATTCTATCTTCCAGATCATTTATACATTCTACTGCCTTATTTATGCCATTGATTCTTTCCAGTGTATTTTTATCTCAGTCATTGTGTTGTTCATTGCTGGTTGTCTAGTCTATTTCTTCTGAGTCTTTGTTAAACATTTCTTGAATTGTCTTGATCCTTGCCTCCATTTTATTTACCCGTTTCTCTATTTTATTTCCAATATTTGCGTCATCTTCACTATCATTACTCTGCATTCTTTTTTAAGTAGACTGTCTCTTTCTCTTTATTTCCTTGATCTTGTGATTTTTACGATGATTTTTCATCTGCTGCATATTTCTGTCTTTTAATTTTATTTAATTTACTGTTTTTGGAGTCTCTTTTCTGCAGGCTTCAAGGTTGCAGTTTCTCTTATCTGTGGAGTCTACCCCCAGTGGGTGGAGTTGGGCCAGTGCCTTGTAAGAGTTTCCTGGTTGGGTTGAATGGTGCCTCTGTTTTGATGGGCTGAGCTGGATCTTGTCTTTCTAAAGAGCAGTGATCACTCGGTGGTGTGTTTTGGAATGTCTGTGGGCTTGTTATGTCTTTGGGCAGACTGTCTGCTAAATTACAGATTTGAGTTCCTATTTTGCTAGTGGTTTGGCATGAAGCATCTGGAACTAAAGAAGCTTGCTGGACTTTGGGTGCGACCTCATCTTAGTGTTGAGATGTAGAACTTTGGGAAAACTATCACCCATTAATGTTCCATGGGGTTGAAAGTTCTCTGCTGCTCCCATGTCCTGAGCTTGGGTCTTCCACTTGGAGGTACAGGCCTGACACTTTACTATAACACCAAGACTCCATAAACCATACATCCCAGGAGAGATAGAGAAATAAAGAGATAGAAAAAAATAAAAGAAAGAACAAAAAAGGGAAAGAAATAAGAGGGATACAATGGAAAAATGAAAGAAAAAAGAAATAAAATAAACATATAAATAATAAAATAACATACAGACAAAATCCCAAAACAAATAGTGAAAACAACACTAAATATACAAGAACATTCAAAGAAACTCACCCACTCACAAAGAGGGGGAAAAAAAGAGAAAAAAAAAAAAACAGGAACCAGAAGAGAAGAGGGCATTCAAGCCAATAAACTTATCCATAGTGAAAAAATAAAAACTAGACTACCAAAAGGAAAAAGAAAAAATGGAAGAAAATACAATATATTGAAAGAATACTCTAGAAATAGAAAAAATAAATTTATTTATAAATACATTCATTTTAAAAAGAAAAAAATTAAAAAATAAAAATAGTGAAATAATAAAATGAACAAAAAGAGACAAAAACAAATATAGAAAGAGTGGTAGTAAGAAAAATGTCCTGCTGTGTCCTCCATTCTCCTCACCACACAGTGAACTCCAGCTGATCTGTCCACTCTGAAAGTGCCCCAGTATTTCTAGGAAGTTCTCTGGACCTGTTGTGGGTGGGGTGTAGTCAGCTCAGACTTAGATGTGGCCTTACTCCAGTTTATATTAGCTTTCAAAGTCCAGAGTTGCCCTCAGAATCCACAATCTAAAGCTAATTGTGGGGACTTAATCCATTGCACCTACAGGAACACATTTGCTTCCTCTTATTTGATCACACAGCCCCTGGTCTTTTACTTTGGCTTTGACTCCACCTCTGCTTATAGGGTGCCCTCTGGTTCTGTTCCTTGCCCAGAAAAGAGCAGATGAAAGTAGCAGCCTAATAGAGCTCACTAGCTCAGTTGGGGTAGGAAGAGGTAGAGGCATCGCAGACCCAACTGCGGTACATGGGAGCATCTGCTGCAGTCGAAGCCCATAGGAACTTGCTACAGCCTGAGTCAGGTCGTGTGCACCCCAAGGGAGTTGGCCCCATTTAGTGGATCCCTCCTCCAAGCCAAGCCGCACAGGCTCTCAAGAAGGTGTGGGCAGTGATCTGTGCCTACTCCCAGCTTTTTGGGAGCTGCAAATCTTGGGGTCAAGATCACAGCAGGGTCTCGTCCCCCACCTTTGGCACTTGCTGAGGACTTTGTGGTGGCCAATAGGCCAGCATTCCCTCCTCTGGAATTGAAAGCTGTGGTTGCCACTAGTCCCATCTCTGGCACTCATGATGGCCTTGGCAGCACCCAGCCAGTGTATTTGTCTCTGGGCTTGCAGTCCATAGCTGCAGCACATCCCACCTACAGCCCTTGGGAAAGCAGGGTCCTGTGAGTATGTGGATTTTAAGTGTCTTAGTGGCAATTATCTCTTTTTCTAGTTGGAAGTCCCAGGCTTTTTCCTTGACCCTCTCAGTTGTGCCATACTAGGCCCCTCAAAGTATCTTCAGGGTAGTCAACCCAGTCTTGGGGTCTGACCCCTAAAGCCTGAGCCTCAGCACCCAGACACTGTTCACCACAGCAGGAGTGCAAATCGGCCTTTCAGTCTGCGAAGTTCTGGTTGGCACTGACCTCTGTGGTGAGTTCTGTTTTGCCTTCTGAGCACCTGTTGCTGTACTCCTCTCTGAGGTTCCAAAGCTGTCTCCTCATCCATGAGGGGGTTTCTGAGTATGCAGAAACTTTTCCTTCTTCACTGCTTCCTCCCTGAGGTGCAGGTCCCTATCCCACGTCCTTTCTCTCTCTCTCTCTTTTTAAATGTCTTTTTCTGTATCTCATTCCTTGGGGATTAGCTTGTCTTTTTGAAAGCCTGGAGTCTTCTTCCAATGTTCAGAAGGTTTCCTGTAGGAGTGTTCCACCTGCAGATATATTTTTGATGCATTTTTGGGTAGGGAAGTGATCTTCATATCTTACTCCTCTGACATCTTTAAAATCCCACCAATTACATTTTTGATGTCATATTTTACATCTGATTTTTTTTAACCCTTCACCGCTTATTTTGAATAAAGCTGATTTTAGAAGTTTTATATTTCAAACTTCCTACTAGCTTTGAAAGTGTCTGGGTGACGTTTTCCTTTGTGCATTTTACTAATGCATTTTACTAATGCAGATTTTACTAATAATTTTTTCTTTTATAACTTTTGTGTTTCTAGTTGTGGACTTTTCTTTTTTGCTTAGTAGAAATATCTTTAATATTTCTTTTTTAGTACTTTATTCTACATTACAATAGTTGTATTTGTTTTGCCATACATTGATATGAATCAGCCACAGGTGTACCTGATTTGATGGTGCTAAACTCTTTCAGTTTTGCTTATTTGTAAAGCTTTTGATTTCTCCATCAAATCTGAATGAGAGTCTTGCAAGATATATTTTGGTTGGAAGTTTTTTCCTTTTATCATTTTGTGTCATGCCACTCCCTTCTGGTCTGCAGAGTTTTTCCTGAAAATTCACTGATAGCCTTATTGAAGTTCCCTTCTGTTTCATTAGTTGCTTTTCCTAGTCGCTTTTAGTATTCTTTCTTTAATATTTCATTTTTAAAATGCAATGTGTCTTCGTGTGCTCCTTTTGGATTAATCCTGTAGGGGTATCTCTGTGCCTTCTGGACATGGATATTTGTCTCCTTTCCCAATTTAGGGAATTTTTCAGCTCTTATGTCTTCAGATATGTTCTCAGGCCCTTTCTCTCACTCTTTTCCTTCCAGGATCCTATAACGTAAATATTAGTCTCCTTAATGTTGTCCCAGTGGTCGGTCTCTTAAACTGTCCTCAGTTCTTTTCATCCTCTCTCTCTCTCTTTTTTTTTTCCTGTCCAGAGTCAGTTAATTCCACTACTTTGTCTTCCAGGTTATTGATCCCTTCCTCTGTACTATTCAGTGTATTGTTGAGTCCTTCTAGTGTATTTTTTTTTTAATTTCAGTTATTTTATTGTCAATCTCTGATTAACTGTTCTTTAAATTTTTTAACTCTTTGTTTAAAAGCTTCTAAATTTTTGCTCTGTGCATACGTTCTTCTCCCATTCTTTGGTAATCCTTATGATCACTGTCCTTAACTATTTCTCTAGAGATTACCTATCTCCACTTCACTTGGTTCTTCTTCTGGAGTTTTATTCTGTTCTTTCATTTGGAATATGCCCCCTCATTTTTTGCATAAGTTCGTTGTTTCTATTTATCTGACAAATAAGCTACTTTTCCCTTTTTTTTTGGAGAAGTGGTCTTTTGTAGTGGATATCCTATGTGTCCCAGCCACACACTGCTGTCTCCTCACCAGAGCTATGTGTTCTAGGGTTGCCCAATGTGGGCTGCGTGGTTCACTTTATTGTCATGGGCTGAGTGTTGTGGGCAGTCTGATAGGCTTGGTTGGTCCCTGGCTTGGTTTGTTGTCAGTCACTGCCTTGTG
This sequence comes from Nanger dama, assembly GCA_917880005.1. Classification (NCBI taxonomy): domain Eukaryota; kingdom Metazoa; phylum Chordata; class Mammalia; order Artiodactyla; family Bovidae; genus Nanger; species Nanger dama. The sequence continues at coordinate 3,307,069 of CAKJTW010000014.1, read as the reverse complement.
TAGAGGCTTCTGGCTGTTGATTGGTGAGTGTGGGTCATCAGGCAGCTGAATTGGGAACTGAAGGGGCCTTCTGAGTCTAGTGATGGCTCACCGATGGGCAGAGTCAGTGTCCAGGAGACACTGGCTCACCCACTGGCAGGGGAAAACAGGTTTTAGCCCACTTGTGGGCAGAGTCAGTTCTTGGGATCTGGTTCCAGGGCCCAGGAATCTCAGAGCTGGTGTTGTATCACTGTAGGATGGAGTTGGTTCCTGACACAGTTGGTTGTGGGGTGACAGAGCTTATGCTGGCCTGTTAGTGAGTGAAGTCAAAACCTAACTGTTATCAGGGCAGCATCTGGCCAATTAGTGGGTGGGCAGAGTCTGTATGGTGCAAAGGTGCTGTTATTTTGCAGCTGGTGTCTGCCCCCTACTGAGTGAGGCTTTTCCTGAGGTTAGTGCAGTCTAACTGGAAGATGGAGCTGGGTCACAGGATCTCTGGCAACAGAACCTTGGGATTCTCAGGTTAGTGCCCAGACACTCGTGTGTAGGCTTGTGTCTTGGGCCCTCTGATGGGAAGAGTGGTACCCAATGGTGGCTGTCAGCTCATGGGCTCTTAAAGTTGCTTGTCTTTGAGAAGATGGTATTGTATGTCTGCCTAGTTAGTTACCTGTGGCATCCCAGAACTCAAACCTATAGGCCTTTAGGCCAGCGTTATCAGGGTCCTGCGGCTAAGCTATAAAAAGGATTCTAAAATGGTGCCTGTCAGAATCAATTTCTACGTCATAGACTGAGTCCCCCTAAAATGGTTTCCACTGCTGTCTTTATCCTCAGGTTGAATTGTTACTTCTTATCTCTGTGAGAGACTCTCTAATAGTAGGTCTGATCCAAGATTTTTTCAAACTCCTGCCTCTGAGAATATGAAATTTTGTGAGCATCCTTTAATAGATTTTCTCCAGTGCTCTAGAATTCTTGAAAGTAAGGCTCACTGGTCATAGAAAACACCCTCTTCCAACAACACAAGAAAAGACTCTACACATGGACATCACCAGATGATCAACACCAAAATCAGCTTGATTATATTCTATGCAGCCTAAGATACAGAAGCTCGATACAGTGAACAAAAACAAAACCAGGAGCTGACTGGCTCAGATCATGAACTCCTTATTGCCAAATTCAGACTGAAATTGAAGAAAGTAGGGAAAACCACTAGACTATTCAGGTATGATCTAAATCAAATCCGTTGTGATTATGCAGTAGAATTGAGACATACATTTAAGGGACTAGATAGAGTGCCTGATGAACTATGTATGGAAGTTTGTGACATTGTAAAGGAGACAGAGATCAAGAACATACCCATGGGAAAGAAATGGCAAAAGAGCAAAATAGCTGTCTGAGGAGTCCTTACAAATAGCCATGAAAAGAAGAGAAGCAAAAAGCAAAGGAGAAAAGCAAAGATATAAGCATCTGAATGCAGAGTTCCAAAAATAGCAAGAAGAGATAAGAAAGCCAGCCTCAGAGATCAATGCAAAGAAGTAGACTAAAACAACAGATGGGAAAGACTAGAGATTTATTCAAGAAAATTAGAGATACCAAGGGACTATTTCATGCAAAGATGGGCTTGATAAAGGACAGAAATATTATGGACCTAACAGAAGGAGAAGATATTAAGAAGAGATAGCAAGAATACACAGAAGAACTGTACAAAAGAAGATCTTCACAACCAAGATAATCACGATGGTGTGATCACTCACCTAGAGCCAGATATCCTAAAATGTGAAGTCAAGAGGGCCCTAGAAAACATCACTATGAACTAAGCTAGTGGAGGTGATGGAATTCTAGTTGAGCTGTTTCAAATCCTGAATGATGATGCTGTGAAAGTGCCAGTAAATTTGGAAAACTCAGCAGTGGCCACAGGACTGGAGAAAGGTTAGTTTTCATTCCAATCCCAAAGAAAGACAATGCCAAAGAATGTTCAGACTACTGTACAATCGCACTCATCTCATATGCTAGTAAAGCAATGCTCAAAATTCTCCAAGCCAGGCTTCACCAATACGTGAACCATGAACTTCCAGATGTTCAAGCTAGTTTTAAGAAAGGCACAGGAACCAGAGATCAAATTGCCAACATCTGCTGGATCATGGAAAAAGCAAGAGAGTTCCAGAAAAATATCTATTTCTGCTTTATTGACTATGCCAAAGCCTTTGACTGTGTGGATCACAAAAAATTGTGGAAAATTCTGAGAGAGATGGGAATACCAGATCACTTGATATGCCTCTTTAGAAACCTATATACAGGTCAGGAAGCAACAGTTAGAACTGGAGATGGAACAACAGACTGGTTCCAAATAGGGAAAGAAGTACATCAAGGCTGTATATTGTCACCCTGCTTATTTAACTTCTATGCAGAGTACATCATGAGAAATGCTGGACTGGAAGAAACACAAGCTGGAATCAAGATTGCCAGGAGAAATATCAGTAACCTCAGATATGCAGATGACACCATCCTTATCGCAGAAAGTGAACAGGGATTAAAAAGCCTCTTGATGGAAGTGAAAGAAGAGAGTGAAAAAGTTGACTTAAAGCTCAACATTCAGAAAATGAAGGTCATGGCATCTGGTCCCATCACTTCATGGGAAATAGATGGGGAAACAGTGGAAACAGTGTCAGAATGCATTCTTGGGCTCCAAAATCACTGCAGATGGTGACTGCAGCCATGAAATTAAAAGATGCTTACTCCTTGGAAGAAAAGTTATGACCAACCTAGATAGCATATTAAAAAGCAGAGATGTTGCTTTGCTGACTAAGGTCCATCTAGTTAAGGCTATTGTTTTTCCAGTAGTCATATATGGATGTGACAGTTGGACTGTGAAGAACGCTGAATGCCGAAGAATTAATGCTTTTGAACTGTGGTGTTGGATAAGACTCTAGAGGATCCCTTGGACTGCAAGGAGATCCAACCAGTCCATTCTGAAGGAGATCAACCCTGGAATTTCTTTGGAAGGAATGATGCTGAAGCTGAAACTCTAGTATTTTGGCCACCTCATGAGAAGAGTTGACTCATTGGAAAAGACTTTGATGTTGGGAGGAATTGGCGGCAGGAGGAGAAGGGGACGACAGAGGATGAGATGGCTGGATGGCATCACTGGCTTGATGGACATGAGTCTGAGGGCACTCCGGGAGTTGGTGATGGACAGGGAGGCCTGGCGTGCTGTGATTCATGGGGTCGCAAAGAGTCGGAACACGACTGAGTGGCTGAACTGAACTGAAGGCTCATTGCCTTTGAAAGACAAATGCTCTGAGAACTCTTCTTCCAGGTACATAACACCTAAACTGAGGAGGCCAACAAGGAAAACACTCACCCTTTGATTTTGGGTGAACCTCTGCAATTACAGTTATTCTTCTACTCATGCATGAGCTAGCCAGGAGTGTGTGACCTGACTATTTTGTGACTCTGCCCTTCCTTCCAATCTCATGTGGTTCCTTCTTTATATTTTAGTTGCAAAAGAGTTTTTCTGATATGTTCTGCTCTTCTTCGTTGATAGTTGTTCTGTAAATAGTTGTAATTTTGGTGTGCCCTTGAGTGGAGGGGATCTTAGGGTCTTTCGGCCCTACCATCTTTGCTTGTCTCTCTGCTCCTTGCTTTTCAATGAAAAAATGGAAGTGTGTGTGTGTGTGTGTGTGTGTGTGTGTGTGTGTACTGGTGTAGGAGTCTTCCATGTTAAAGGTGTGAAGATTTCTCTGGAATGATTCTGAAAGGAGAATTATTCATTGTTAACTGTATTATCCACTCATCTCCTATTCCTTTTGGTTAGCAACATACATGTCTATGATTCTCCTCTCCCTCCACTGTGCCATTCCTGAGGAGGAAGCTACTAAAGAGAGGATGTGTTGGGGTTTGTATGAGCCTTTTAAATAGAGCTAGTTTAATACTAAGTTCTTAATTATTTTTATGTCTTTATTTAATAGAGAATTTGCAATCAAATATATTACTCTAGGTAACAGTGTGACTACTGACATAAACTTTACAATATTGTACAACAAATTAATCACTATATGCTTGGATAATATTTTGGAATTCATAAAGAAAATCTTTGTTGCTTGCTCCTTTGTTGAGGGACAATGCTATTGTATTCAAGTATTTAATTGTGTCTCTTTCTCTTAAGCTGACTGTATCATGAATAGACTTATTTTAGCAAGAATATTGCATATTCCACTTACACCATATAGAAGCCATGAGCCTACTCTTGAGTGATACATTTATGTCTTAGTTAAAATAATCTTTGCTTTCTGACAAGCCACAAAGTTACTTTGTTTATATGCTGCTGCTGCTGCTACGTCGCTTCAGTGGTGTCTGACTTTGTGCGACCCCATAGATGGCAGCCCACCAGGTTCCCTTGTCCCTGGGATTCTCCAGGCAAGAATATTGGAGTGGGTTGTTATTTCCTTCTCCAATGCATGAAAGTGACATGTGAAAGTGAAGTCATTCAGTCGTGTCTGACTCATAGCTACCCCATGGACTGCAGCCTACCAGATTCCTCTGTCCATGGGATTCTTCAGGCAAGAGTAGTAGAATGGGTTGCCATTGCCTTCTCTGACTTTGCTTATATAAGGAGAGAAAAAAAGCAAAACTGACCCATTGTTCTTAGTGAAGATTAAAAATCTGTTTAGACAAAAAGGCATATGCATTTTAATTTCTATGGTGAGAGAGTGGAGATGAATTACTGCTAGGAAAAAAAATAGCACACTTGAATATGGAGCACAGTTGTAGAGAATATGAGCAATGTTCTGTGGAAGAACATAAACATCACGTGGTGGGCTTAGGATTGCATTGGTCCAAAGTACCTTGAAGGACACTGAAAACTGAAGTCTGAAGATCAGCTTGGTGGAGTGCTGGGATGCATGACAGATAGAGAAGGCAGCAAAGAGGTTGGTGCAGTGGTTCAGCAACAGATCTCTGAGGCTGGTGACCATCTTCCAAGTGAACATGGACAAAATCCACAGCACAGTGCTGATAGGAGGAGAGGAAATTGATAGGTAACTTGGGAAGCAAACTTGAGTTTACAGCTGGCCTGTGATTTTTACATCTCACCACGGAGCTCCTGTCCATGCAAGTGCCATTTTTCTGAAGTGGCTCATTGACACTTCTCAGCATTCTTGCGTATATATTGGAGATCAAACCCTGAGCCTTTGGAGTGGGATCAATGACACCAAGACTGTAGACTACCAGAGAACTAATCTGAGGGAGTATCAAACAATGAGAATTTACACAAAGGACACCACTTGAATACAAAACCCAGCATCAGCCAACCACCAGTAGCACCTTGTGTAAGATGCCTCATCTAAGGAAGAACAACACCAAAAAAATTGGAAACCCAATCATCAGCAGACAATATTATCAACTCACTCAGCCTTGCCCATCAGAGGAAAAACAAAAACAAAACCCAGGACAAATCTCACTCTATATGAAGCTTACACAAACCACTGGACCAACTATAAGAGGGCAGAAAACAAAAGGAAGAATTCAGCCTTGAAGCCTGAGGAAAGGAAGCTTCAAACACAATAAATTTAAAAAACAAATAATGAAAAGGCAGAGAAATGCTGCACAAATGAAAGAACAAACTAGAAACACAGAAGTCCAAATAAATGAAAAGGAAAAAGGCAAACCACCTGAAAAAGAGTTCAGAATAATAATAGGAATTCAGAATAATAGGAAAGTTGACAAAAGACCTTGAAAGCAGAATGGAGAATGCAATAATTAATTAACAAAGACCTAGAATAATTAAATAATAAACATACAGAGACCAACAACACAAGTACTGAAATTAAAAGTACTCTAGAAGGAATCAATAGCAGAATATCTGAAACAAAGGACAGTGAGGTGGAAGATAAAATGGTGGAAATAACATCTGAAGAGCAGAATAAAATAAAAGGGATGAAAAGAACTGAGGATAGTACCAGAGACCTCCAGGACATACCAAACATGCCAGCATTTGAATTATAGGGGTCCCAGCAGCACAAGAGAAAAAGAAAGGGTATGAAAAAAATTTTTAAAGTGATTATAGCTGAAAAAAAGAAATAGTCAATCAAGTCCAAGAGGCACAAATAGTCCCATACAGGATAAACCCAGGGATAAACCAAAGAAATATTATAAACAAACTAAGAAAGATTCAACACAAAGAAAGAGTGTTAAAAGCAGCAAGGAAAAGGAACAAGTAACATACAAGGGAAACCCCATATTTTTAACAACTGATCTTTCAGTGGAAATTTTGCAAGTGAGAAGGGAATGGCAGGATATTTTGAAATCACTGAAAGGGAAAAATCTACAGTCAAGATTACTGCACCTGGCAAAGATCTCATTCTTGATGGGGAATTAATAGAGAAACCAAAAGCTTTTCAGAAAAGCAAGTGTAAGAAAACGCCGCGGGAAGAAAAAGCCACCTCTAGGAACCATTAGTAAAAGGCCTTTATTTGGGCGGTCGCTCCCGGGCAGAACTCCCAGGGGCAAGCGAGCAGGGGAACAAAGGGAGTCTGCGAGGCGGGGAGGGGTGCGAGAAAGTTTTATCTTGAGAGCTAGCAGACGGGTCAAGGTCTTTTCCCACCAAGGTAGCATTTGCAGACTACAGCGGTGATTGGTGTCTATGGTTTCCCGTTGTCCCCTGATTGGATCGGGGCTTTAGGGCCGGCCCGAGAGGCCGGTCTTCTTCCCAGCTCCGGCTGACTGACGTCAGCCAGCTTTCGAGACTAGCCATTCTTCCCGGCTCCGGCTGACTGAGTCAGCTAGCTTTCGGGGGCTAGCCGTTCTTCCTATCAGCAAGAGTTAAGAGAATTCAGTACCACCAAATCAGCTTTCCAACAAATGTTAAAGGGACTTTTATAGTCAGGAAATACAAGAGAAAAAAAAAAGATCTATGAAATCAACCCAAAACAATGAAGAAAATGGTGAAAGAAACATAAATTCCAATGGTTATTTTTATTTTTTAACTGTATATATATATATATATATATATATATAGTATTTTTAATATAAATTTATTTATTTTAATTGGAGGTTAATTACTTTGCAATATTGTATTGGTTTTGCCATACATCAACATGAATCCGCCACAGGTATACACATGTTCCCCATCCTGAACCCCCCTCCCTCCTCCCACCCTGCACCATCCCTCTGGGTCATCTCAGTGCATCAGCCCCAAGCATCCAGTATCATGTACTGAACCTGGACTGGCGATTCATTTCACATATTATAATATACATATTTCAATGCCATTCTCTCAAATCATCCCACCCTAGTCCTCTCCCACAGAGTCCAAAAGACTGTTCTATACATCTGTGTCTCTTTTGCTGTCTCACATACAGGGTTATCATTACCATCTTTCTAAATTCCATATATACGCATTAGTATACTGTACTGGTGTTTTTCTTTCTGTCTTACTTCACTCTGTATAATAGGCGCCAGTTTCATCCACCTCATTAGAACTGATTCAAATGTATTCTTTTTAATGGCTGAGAATTATAAAATGTAAACAGATTAAATGCTTAAACCAAGAGACACAGACTGGCTAAGCGGGTACAAAAACAAGATCCATATATATGCTGTCTACAAGAAACTCACTTCAGACCTAAAAATGCATATAGACTAAAAGTGAGAGGATGGAAAAATATATTCCCTGCAAATGGGAGGCAAAGAAAGCTGGAGTAGCAATCCTCATACCAGACAATATAGACCTTAAAATAAAGAAGATTACAAGAGATAAGGAAGGACACTACATAATGATCAAGGCATTAATCTAAGAGGAAGACATAACGATTGTAGATATCTATGCACCCAACATAGGAGCACCTCAATACATAAGCACTAACAGACGTAAAAGGAGAAATTGAAAGTAACACGATAATCATAAGAGACTTTAACACTCCACTCACACCAATGAAAAAATCGTCAAAAAAAAAATTAATAAGGAAACACCTGTCTTAAATGACTTATTAGATGAGATGGTTCTCATTGATATCTTCAGGAAATTCCATCCAAATGCAGAAAAATACACCTTCTCAAGTGCACATGGGGCATTCTCCAGGACCGCATCCTGGGTCACAGGTTAAAGTTCAGTAAATTTAAGAAAATTGAAGTTGTAACAAGCATGTTTTCTGACCACAACACTACGAGACTCAGTTCAATTCTGTTCAGTCGCTCAGTTGTGTGCAACTCTTTGTGTCCCCATGAATTGCAGCTTGCCAGGCCTCCCTGTTCATCACCAACTTCTGGAGTTCACTCAAACTCACTATGAGACTAGATATCAATTAAAAGAGAAATAAACAAACAAACAAAAAATTTAAAAAACCCCACAAACACATGGAAAATAAACATTATGATTCTAAATAACCAACAGGTTACTGAAGAAATCAAAGGAAACAAAAACAATTTTTCTAGAAACAAATGACAATGAAAAAAACAACTCAAAACCTATGGGATGCATCAAAATCAGCTCTAAGAGGGATATTTATAGCAATACAGTCCTACCTCAAGAAACAAGAAAAACGTCAAATAGAGAAACTCATTTTACACTGAAAGCAACTGGAAGAAGAAGGAAAACAACAACAACAACAACAGCAATTTACTAGAAGGAAATAACTCATGAAGATCCGAGCAGAAATAAAAGAAAAAGAAATGAAAAGACTATTATGAACAACTATATAGCAATAAAATGGATATTGTAGAATAAATGGACATACTCTTAGAAAAGTTCAATCTTCCAAGACTGAAGCAGGAAGAAACATAAATTATGAACAACTCAGTTACAAGCACTGAAATTGAGGCTGTGATAAACAAACAAAAAAATCTCCAAAAAAACAAAACCCCAGGACTAAATAGCAGGAGAATTCTATCAAACATTTAGAGAAGAGCTAATGCCTAACCTTCTAAAACTCTTTAAAAAATTGCAAAAGGAACATTTCCAAACTCATTCTACCAGGCCACCATCACCTCACCTGGATACCAAAACCAGACAAAGGCAACACAGAAAAAGAAAACTACAGCCCCAAATTGCTGAACATAGATGCAAAAATCCTCAACACCATGATCAAGTTGGGTTTATTCCAGGAATGCAAGGATTTTTCAATATACACAAATCAATCAAAGTGATACACCATATTAAAAAAATTGAAAGATAAAAACAATATGATAATCTCAATAGATGCAGAAAAAGCCATTGACAAAATTCAGCACCCATTTATGATTTAAACTCTTCAAAAATGGTCATAGAAGGAACCTACTTCAACATAAAGGCCATATATGATAAGTCTACAGCAAACATTATCCACAATGGTGAAAAACTTAAAATAATCCCCCTAAGATCAGGAACAAGACAAAGGTATACACTTTCACCACTGTTATTCAGTAGTTTTGGAAGTCCTAGCTACAGCAATCAGAGAAGAAAAAGAAATAAAAGGAATCCAGATCAGGGAAAAAAAAAAAAAAAAAAAAAAGGAAGCAAAGCTCTCACTGTTGGCAGATTACATGATACTGTACATAGAAAATGCTAAAAGACTATCAGAAAATTACTAGAGCTAATTAGTGAATTTAGCAAAGTCACCGGATACAAAATCAATACACAGGAATCACTTGTATTTCTATATACTAACAATGAAAAATCAGAAAGAGAAATTAAGGAATCCTTACCATTCTAACAAAAGCAATTAAATATATAGGACTAAATTTACCTAAAGAGATAAAAGAACTGTACACAGAAAATTATAAGACACTAATGAAAGAAATCAAAGATGACATAAACAAATGGAGAAATATTCCATATTCCTGGGTAGGAAAAATCAATATTGTGGAAATGTATGTACTACCAAACACAATCCACAGATTCAATGGAATCTCTATCAAATTACCAATACCATTTTTCACAGAACTATCCTTCAATTAAAAAAAAACTTCACAATTCATATGGAAGAAAACACAAAGACCCAGAATAACCAAAGCTGTCTTGAGAAAGAAGAATGGAGCTGGAGGAATGAACCTTCTCAACTTCAGATTATACTACAAAGCTACAGTTCTCAAGACAGTACAGTACTGGCACAAAGACAGAAATATAGACCAAAGAAACAAGATAGAAAGCCCAGAAATAAACCCATGCACCTATGGGTCCCTTATTTTTGACAAGGAAGGCAAGAATATATAATGGGGCAAAGGCAGCCTCTTCAATAAATGGTGCTGGGAAAACTGGACAGCTACATGTAAAAGAATTAAATTAGAACACTTCCTAACACCATACAAAAATATAAACTCAAAATGGATTAAAGATCTAAATGTAGGAACAGAAACAATAAAACTCTTAGAGGAAAACATAGACAGAACATTCAATGCCATAAAACAAAGCAAGATCCTCTATGATCCACCTGCTAGAGTAATGGAAATAAAAACCAAAGTAAACAAGCAGGCCTGATTAAACTTAAAAGTTTTTGCTAGGCAAAGAAAACTATAAGCAAGGTGAAAACAAAAAAACACCCCACAGAACGGGAGGAAATAATAGCAAATGAAACAACTGACAAAGGATTAATTTCCAAAATATACAAGCAGCTCGTACAACTCAATGCCAGAAGAAAAATAAAATTAAAAAAGTGGGGAAAAGACCTAAACAGACATTTTTCCAGAGAAAACATACAGGTGGTTAACAAACACATGATCACTCATTATGAGAGAAATGCAAATCAAAACTACAATGAGATATCACCTCACATCGGTCAGAATGGACATCATCAAAAAGTCTACAAACAATAAATACTGAATAGGGTGTGGAGAAAAGGGAATGCTCTTGCAGTGTTGGTAGGAATATAAATTGATACAGCCACTGTGGAAAATGATATGGAGATTCCTAAAAACAACAACAACAACTTGGAATAAAACCACCATATGATCCAGCAATCCCACTCCTAGGCATATATCCTGCTGCTGCTGCTGCTGCTAATTCGCTTCAGTTGTGTCTGTCTGTGTATGATACCATAGATGGCAACCCACCAGGCTCACCCACCAGGATTCTCCAGGCAAGCACACTGGAGTGGGTTCCCATTTCCTTCTCCAATGCAGGAAAGTGAAAAGTGAAAGTGAAGGCACTCAGTCATGTCCGACTCTTAGCAACCCGATGAAGTGCAGCCCATCGGGCTCTGTCATTCATGAGATTTTCCAGGCAAGAGTACTGGAGTGGGCTGCCATTGCCTTCTCCCTGAGGAAACCGAAATTGAAAGAGACACATGTATCTCATTTTTCATTGCAGCATTATTTACAATAGCTAGAACATAGAAGAAACCTAGATGTCCATCGACAGATGAATGGATAAAGAAGCAGTAGTACATATACACAATGGAATATTACTAATCCATAAAAAGGAATACATCTGAGTCATTTCTAATGAGGTGGATGAACCTAGAGCATATTATACAGAGTGAAGTAAGTCAGAAGGAGAAAGATAACTATCTATACTAATGCATACATATGAAATCTAGAAAAATGACAATGAAGAATAGAGAATAGACTTATGGACATGGGGAGAGGGGAGGAGAGGGTGAGATGTATGGAAAGAGTAACATGGAAACTTACATTACCATATTTAAAATAAATAGTCAATGGTAATTTGCTGTATGGCTCAGGAAAGTCAAACAGGGGACCTGTATCAACCTAGAGAGGTGGGATGGGGAGAGAGATGGAAGGGAATTTCAAAAGGGAGGGGATACATGTGTACCTATAGCTGACTCATGTTGAGTTTTGACAGAAAATAACAAAATTCTGTAAAGCAATTATCCTTCAATTAAAAAAATAAGTTAAAAAAGAAAAAAGATAAAGGTTATGGGAAGATGAGTAATCTAGTGATACAGGTGGAGAAGGAGATTAAAGCCACCTTACTGTAAGCTTTGTGTACCAAACAAAAAGCTTGAACATGATTTGGTAGATAATGAGCAAAAATGATAAAAATAAAAAGCACCTTGAAAAGTTAGCAAGGAGGATGTGCTTGTTATTCACTGAGCATTGACATAGCTAGAACAGCTTGCACAGTTTACAAAGTCATATGATTTTAATTTAAAAAGACCTTGAGATGCTCAGAGATGGACAGAGATGACAGATTGATGACCTTCTCATGTAGCTTAATATTCCAGGAAATCCTTAAAGCTGCCTTTCATTAAAGAAATATGAAAAAGGGGCATGGCTTGCCACAGTCCTGCCAGCTTAAATTACACATTTAATTAGTTTATGACACTGGACTATAACTAAAGCAAGGGGAACTGATGGATGATACATGCTGTTACTCCTAGGAAAAAATTGGAACACATCTTGGGTCAATCAAGCATAAACAGAATTTCTGTCTCTATATTTCCTTCTTTTTGTATGTATCTTCAAATACCCATTATTATCTCCTTTGTCTCAAATGGGAGATTAGAGTTACATAAAATGGTAATGTTTTTCCTAACTTAAAGTACACTATTGATCAATTTAAAAGTGGCATATATCATACACATAAGGAAATAAAAAGCTAAATCTGCAAAATAAAATGTTAGTAATAGATAGCATTTAAGTTGCTGATAATTAAGTATTGTAAGCTCAAAATACAACTTATTCCTAGCAAAGAACATGTTTGCAACATCATTTTTCTTCTATAGTGTGAAGACCATATTATATTTTTATAGTATCAAGTGCCTTCAATGTTGGTAGTATATAAGCAACCTATAAATTATCTAAGTCAATATGGCCTATTGTAATCAGAATTGTCACTCAAAACTGATAGAAGTCTAATCCCAAAATGAAAACGTTTAGAAATATAACCACATAATATTTACACCCTATCACTCTTTTAAGGTCTATTTTACTTAGGTAATAATTGTTGAAGTCATTACAATTGATAATGTTTGCATACATTACTATTTTCTACTGAACATGCACACATATATCAAGTATGGTAGGTCTGTAAATAAACAATATTCCCAAATAATAATAGGCTGTAAAGGGATGAACAATATAGAATGAATGTAAAAGACAAGGATTCTGAGAAGGTACAGAATATAAAGCACCAATTGAACTAGCACAATCTTTCTTATGTAACTATCTCATAATCTTGGAAACTACAAAATGGTTGCAGCTTTAAAAGGGGAAGATCAAAGTGTATAACCTTAGTCAACATAAGCTTTTGGCATAGGAGCAGCTACCCATCTCCCATTTCCAGTCCTATGTCAGTGTGTACATGTGTTCTGGAGCAGCTTGCACACAACTTGTGGGAGGCAGTGTGGACAAAAATGACCCTGTTCTCAAATATCAGACAGCTGCATCCTGCTCAGTGATTGCTGCTTCTTATTCTCAGAGATGCAGCCAAGTCGGCTGGCAGCCATTGTTGTTACACTTTCCCCTATTGTTACCATATTCCTCCTTTTCAGCTGAAGTAACTTCCAAAAGATTTGGAATGCTGGTGCCTTTATTTCTTCCCTCTTTGGTTTTCTCATTTTCCCTTTTGAGAGCCAGACATTAAGGACATGGGCATTCAAAATTAACTACATTTACACAAGTCGCCATGTTGGCCCAAAGAAAGGAAAAATTAAAAAAAAATTACCTATTAAGACCTTAATTTTACCCTTGGCCCAGAGATAAGTTGCAACAATCAAAAAAATCAAAAAACAAGGCAAAGTAAACTTACAAAACACCCTGAAAAGAAGAAAATCTGGCTTTCAGAGTTACCACATTATCAGATTCAAATATCCAATGTTACCAGCAACAATGACAACAAGAAAGCCCCACAGCAAACAAGAAAACAGGAAAGTATGATCAACAGAAAAGTAAATAAATCAAAAGCCTGGTAATGGACCTACCTCACAAAATCTTCAAATTAACTATCTTATATATGTTTTAATATTTATAGAAATTTATGGACAAAGCAAGCAAACAATGCATGAACAAAATAAAACTATTAATAAATATATAGAAAACATAAAAGGGAACAAGAAAGAAATTTGGGAACTCAAAATTATAATAAATGAAATACAAAGTTTTCTGGAAGTGTACAAAGGCAGATTTGAGCAAGAAGAAGAATTAGTAGGCTAGAATACAACTGTGGAAATTATTAAATCTGAAGAGTAGAAAGAAAAAATGTATATATTAAAGAAAAGTGAGTATGCATTGTGGCAGTCCCAGAAGCAAGAAAATAAATGAAGACTCTCAGTCATATCGGACTCTTTGCGACCCCATGGACCCTACCAGGCTCCTCTGTCCATAGGATTTTCCAGGCAAGAATACTCAAATGAGTTGTCATTTCCTTCTCCAGGATATTTTCCCAACAGACGGACTGAACCAGGGTTTCCCATATTGTAAGCAGACGCTTTACCGTCTGAGCCACCAGGGAAGTCCAGAAGAGAGAAAAGGACACATAAATATTTAACAAAATAATGGCTAATATCTTTCCAAATCTAATTAAAAATATAAATATAAATAGCTACAAAGCTCAATAAGTTCCAAGTATCAGGAACTCAAGGAGATCCACACTGAAATAAAGTATAATAAAACTTTCAAAAGACAAAGGCAAAAGGAGAATCTTGAAAACAACAGAGAAGTGACTCATCACAAATAAAGGATTCTCATTTACAGATTTCTCAGAAATTTTGGAGTCAGAAGGTAGTGGATCAATATAATCACAGCATTAAAAGGAAAAAAAAAAGGAAAAAAAAAACTGTCAAACAAGAACCTTATCTATAGCAAAAACAAATTTCTTCAACATTTCTGCAAATATGAGCAATATGTGGAAGAAAAGACATTTCATTGAAAAGTTGGGTTCATTACTATTAGACTACTGTAGGACATCAAACATTTCAATAAATAAATACATGAACAATTACAAAAGGAAGCATTATTTTAACAGTGGTTTTCCAGTTTACTTTTAGTTTTCTACATAATCTAAAAAACTGAAATATTACTTAAAATATATTAGTCTAAAAGCTAGAATTATTGTAACATTGTATTTTTAACTCCATACTTTGTTTTCCACCTAACTTAAGAGACTAGTAAATTTAAAATAATTATTAGTTTATATTTTGGGGCACCCAATGCATAAAGATGTAATTTTGTGAAATCAACAACTGAAAGAGGTGATCTTCAAGCTGAAAATGAGCAGAATTTTTATATTAATACATTATTGATACTAAGTTGATATATATTTAGAATGTGGCATGTTTAGGATTTTATGTGTAACTCTCACGGTAACTAAAAAGAAGTAGCTATTATAATATACACAAAATAAAATATTAGGACAACTGCTAAAAAGCAAAGAAAAAAATCAAATAACAGGGAAAAAGAAGGAAAAAAAAACACATTAAATTTTAAGGGCAAGAGTGAAAATAACATACAACTTAATGGAAACTCTCAAAGTGAGAAGGTAAATGATTGGTATAACTACAGAGCTGAAAGAAGAAAACAAAACAACTATTAAACAAAAATACTGCATACTGTGAAAAAATTTCCTAAAAATAACATGAAACAAATATTCCTTTAGATAAAGACTAAAGAAATGCATCGCTAACAGACATCCAAAAAGAAAACAAAACAGACAAAAAAATAAAACAAAGGATTTATTTAAGCAGGAAAAAATCACCCAAAATGAAACATGGAAACAAAATTAAGAAAGAATAAAATCTAGTTGGCTTTAAATTATGGAGGACAACAACAAAAAATGGTAAGTGATAGTAAATGCAAATTAATATGTAAATGCAACAGTATGAGGAGATAATAAAATACTAAAGTATATTAGACAGTAATGAGGTAAAGATCCATATTATAAACCCTATGTAACAACTAAATGTATTCACCCAAAAGAAAACAGCAATGAAAGGAAACAGAAAATAAAACAGATGAACCAAATACAAAAAATATTAATATGTTGGCAGATTTATCCACTTATATCTACATAATTATACCAAATATAAATGGAAGAAACACTGGAAGTAAAAGATTAAACTTATCAGAATGGATTTAAGCATCGCTTGTTTCTTCAGAATGATAAATATTGAATATAATACTGTATAATGTCTGAGAGATGAAGGCTGCAAATAGCATACTATGTAAATACAAACCAAAAATGAGGAGCAATACTAAAATCATGTTCCAAATATGTACATAATGTATAAAATATGTACATATATCAGAAAAAGATTTGTAAATAAGAAATATTGTTAGAGCTATTGATTAGACATATCCTAATGATAATGAGGATAATTAGAGATACCAAGGGAACATTTCATGCAAAGATGGACTTGATAAACGACAGAAATGGTCTGGACCTAACAGAAGCAGAAGACATTAAGAAGAGATGGCAAGAATACACAGAAGAACTGAACAAAAAAGATCTTCACAATCTGGATAATCATGATGGTGTGATCACTCATCTAGAGCCTGACATCCTGAAATGTGAAGTAAAGTGGGCCTTAGAAAGCATCACTACGAACAAAGCTAGTGGAGGTGATGGAATTCCAGTGGAGCTAGTTCAAATCCTGAAAGATGGTGCTGTGAAGTGGTGCCCTCAAAATGCCAGCAAATTTGGAAAACTCAGCATTGGCCACAGGACTGGACAAGATCAGTTTTCATTCCAATCCCAAAGAAAGGCAATGGCAAAGAATGCTCAAACAACTGCACAATTGCACTCATTTCACATGCTAGTAGAGTAATGCTCAAAATTCTCCAAGCCAGGCTTCAGCAATATGTGAACCATGAACTTCCTGACATTCAAGCTGGTTTTAGAAAAGGCAGAGGAACTAGAGATCAAATTGCCAACATCCGATGGATCATGGAAAAAGCAAGAGAGTTCCAGAACATCTATTTCTGCTTTATTGACTATGCCAAAGCCCTTGACTGTGTGGATCACAAAAAAACTGGAAAATTCTGAGAGATGGGAATACCAGACCACCTGACCTGCCTCTTAAGAAAACTATATGTAGGTCAGGAAGCAACAGTTAGAACTGGACATGGAACAACAGACTGGTTCCAAGGAAAAGGAGTATGTCAAGGCTGTATATTGTCACCCAGCTAATTTAACTTATATGTAGAGTACATCATGAGAAACGCTGTGCTAGAAGAAACACAAGCTGGAATCAAGATTTCCAGGAGAAATATCAATAACCTCAGATATGCAGATGAAACCACTCTTATGGCAGAAAGTGAAGAGGAACTAAAAAGCCTCTTGATGAAAGTGAAACAGGAGAGTGAAAAAGTTGGCTTAAAGCTCAGCATTCAGAAAACGAAGATCATGGCATCCTGTTCCATCATTTCATGGGAAATAGATGGGGAAACAGTGGAAACAGTGTTAGACTTTATTTTGGAGGGCTCCAAAATCACTGCAGATGGTGACTGCAGCCATGAAATTAAAAGATGCTTACTCCTTGGAAGGAAAGTTATGACCGACCAAGATATTCAAATGCATATTCAAAAGCAGAGACATTACTTTGCCAACTAAATTCCGTCTAGTCAAGGCTATGGTTTTTCCAGCAGTCATATATGGATGTGAGAGTTGGACTGTGAAGAAGGCTGAGAGCCGAAGAATTGATGCTTTTGAACTGTGATGTTGGATGACTCTTGAGAGTCCCTTGGACTGCAAGAAGATCCAACCAGTCCATTCTGAAGGAGATCAACCCTGGGATTTCTTTGGAAGGAATGATTCTAAAGCTGAAACTCCAGTACTTTGGCTACCTCATGCAAAGAGTTGACACGCTCGAAAAGACTTTGATGCTGGGAAGGATTAGGGGCAGGAGAAGAAGGGGACGACAGAGGATGAGATGGCTGGATGGTATCACTGACTCAATGGACGTGAGTCTTAGTCAACTCCAGGAGTTGGTGATGGACAGGGAGGCCTGGTATGCTGAGATTCATGGGGTCGCAGAGAGTTGGACACGACTGAGTGACTGAACTGAACTAAACTGAATGATAATGAAAATAATCCAGTAGGACTATATCAGAATCTATGGTTATAATCTGAAAAATTCCAAAATTATAAAGCAAAAATTGACAGAATTTAGTAATGAGAAATAAATAATTAACTTAGGAGTCATCAATTAATGCTATTCGCATTCTTCTAGGCAATCATTTTCAAATTTGTCTGCTACATCTTCCCATCCAATTGTTCTCTATGCACAAGAAACAAATTTCCTTCTTTCTTATAGGAGCATATGTAATCTCATTTGGGAGCCACCTAGATAATCAAGATAATCTCTTTATCTCCTGAAATTAATTATATCTTGAAAGATTCCCTCCACAAACAGAGAGACTACTGCTTGCTGTTTTTGCCTTATGATATAACAGTAAAAAGTTTTAAAGATTAGGATGTGGATAACTTGGAGATCCCTTGTTCAGTTTACCACAAGTGTTCATGCAGATGTCCTTCCTTATCAGAGTCTGATTGTAATGTTGCAGCCTTGCTGAGACAACAAATCCAGCTTTCTGTGAAGTGCTGGTCTTCTTATAATCAGATCCTGGGACAGGTCTATTGCATAGACAGTCATTCAACTGTAGCAAATAAGTTTCTCTTTGAAACTATTAAGTAATACTTTAAGTTAGTATATGGATAACAGAGCTTTCATTTTTCTTTTCAAATAATCAGTTACACTCACTAACAACATGCAATTCTGATAACACTTTAATTAAAGCCTCCTCCATCTCACTCCAGTGCAGGAGATACTGAATTTATCTGTGTCTCTTCTCCCACTTGAATACATCACGTTTCACAATGAATGGACATCTTAATTCTCTCAATGCTCCAGCATGGCACAGTGCATATATACTTCATTTATCATCAATGATAGGATCCTTAATACCATCTACTCTATGAGGAATACAACTCTAGCTTTATATCCTTAGAATCTTCTTCCTTTGATGAACTTGCTTGCTGCTGCTGCTGCTAAGTCGCTTCAGTCGTGTCCAACTCTGTGCAACCCCATAGTCGGCAGCCCACCAGGCTCCCCCATCCCTGGGATTCTCCAGGAAAGAACCTGCTTAGGTTGTTGTTATTTAGTCAAAAAAGTTGTGTCTAATTCTTTGTGACTCCATGGACTGCAGCATACTGCGCTTCAATTTTCTTTCACTATCTCCTGGAGTTTGCTTAAACTGATACCCATTGAGTCAGTGATGCCAATTAATAATTTCATCTTCTCTTCCTGCACTCAGACTTTCCCAGCATCAGGATCGTTTCCAGTGAATTAGCTCTTTGCATCAGATAGCCAAAGTATTGGAGCTTCAGCTTCAGCATCAGTCCTTCCAATGAATATTCAGAGTTGATTTCTTTTAGGATTGACTGGCTTGATCTCCTTGCTCTGCAAGACACTTTCAACATTCTTCTCCAGCAGCACAATTCTATAGTATCAGTTCTTTTGTGCTCAGCCTTCTTTATGGTCTAACTCTGACATCTTACATTGCTGCTGGAAAACCATAGCTTTTATTATATGGACCTTTGTTGGAAAAGTCATGTTTCTGCTGTTTAATACACTGTTTAGGTTTTCATAGCTTTTCTTCCAAGGAGTAATTGTGTATTATTTTCACGACTGCAGTCACCATCATCTGTGATTTTGGAGGCCCCCAAATTAAAAAAATGGGGGTCTTTCCTTGTAGCTCAGCTGGTAAGGAATTCACCTGCAATATGAGAAACCTAGGTTCAATCCCTGGGTTGGGAAGATGCCTTGGAGAAGGGAAAAGACTACCCACTCCAGTATTCTGGCCTGGAGTATTCCAAGGACTATATAATCCATGGAGTTGCAAAAATTTGAACATGACTGAGTGGGTTTCACTTTCAAAATAAATTTTGCCACTGTGATCAAATTTCCCCATCATTTTGTCATGAAGTGATGGGACCAGTTGCCATGTTGTTAGTTTTTGAATGTTTAGTTTCTAAGTCAGCTTTTTCACTATCCTCTTTCACTTTCATCAAGAGCCTCTTTAGTTCCTCTTCTCTTTCTGCCTTGCAGGTGGTATCATCTGCATCTCAGG
The DNA here is from genome assembly GCA_917880005.1 of Nanger dama. NCBI lineage: Eukaryota > Metazoa > Chordata > Mammalia > Artiodactyla > Bovidae > Nanger > Nanger dama. The sequence continues at coordinate 3,287,095 of CAKJTW010000014.1, read as the reverse complement.
TGGTATCTGAGGTTGTTCATATTTCTCCCACAAATCTTGATTCCAGTTTGGGATTCAACCAGCATGGCATTTCACATGAGGTCCTCTGCATATATGTTCAATAAGCAGGGTGACAATATACAGTCTTAATGTACTTCTTTACTAATTTGGAACCAGTCTATTGTTCCATGTCCAGTTTTAACTGTTGCTTCCTGACATGCATACAGACTTCTCAGGATGCAGGAAAGATGGTCTGGTCTTCTCATTTCTTTAAGAATATTCCACAGTTTGTGTGATCCTTACAGTCAAAGGCTTTGGTACAATCAATGAAGTAGATACAGATGTTTTTTCTGGAATTCTATTGATTTTTCCATGATCTAACAGATGTTGCCATTTGAACTCAGGCTCTTCTGCCTTTTCTAAAGCCCACTTACACATCTGGAAGTTCTCAGTTCATGTACTGTTGAAGCATAGCTTGAGGATTTTGAGCATTATTTTGCTAATATGTGAAATTAGCCCAATGGTACCACAGTTTGATCATTCTTTGGCTTTGCCTTTCTTTGGAATTGAAATGAAAACTGAGTCTTTCCAATCCTGTTGCCACTGCTGAGTATTCCAAATTTGCTGGCATATTGAGTGCAGCACTGTCACAGCATCATCTTTTAGGAATTGAAATAACTCAGCTGAATTCTATCATCTCCACTAGCTTTGTTCATAGAAATGCTTCCTAAGGTCCACTTGACTTCACACTTTAGGATATCTGAATCTAGGTAAGTGACATTGTGGTTACATAAGTCATTAAACCTCTTTTGTACAATTCTTTTGTATATTCTTGCAACCTCTCTTTATCTTTTCTGCTTCTATTAGGTCCTTGTTGTTTCTGTCCTTTACTGAGTCCATCTTTGCATGAAATGTTCCTTTGGTATCTCTGATTTCCCTGAATAGATGCCTAGCTGCTCCTATTCTATTGTTTCCCTCTATTTCTTTGCATTGTTCACTTAGATTTTATTCTCTCTCCTTGTGTTCTTTGGAACACTGCATTCTGTTGGGAATACCTTTTTCCTTTACCATTGCCTTTTGCTTCTCTTCTTTTCTCCACTATTTGTCAAGCCTTCTCAGACACCCATTTTGCCTTATTGCATTACTTTTTCTTTGGGATAGTTTTGGTCACTGCCTCCTGTACAATGTTACCTCTGTCTATAGTTCATCAGGGTCTCTATCAGATCTAATTCCTTGTATGTATTTTTTACTTCCATTATATAATCATAAGGGAATTGATAAGATCATTCCTGAATAGCCTAGTGATTTTCCCTACTTTCTTCAATTTAAGTCTGAATTTTGCAATGGACTCATGATCTGAGCCACAGTCAGCTCCAGGTTTTGTTTGTTTGTTTGTTTTAACTGACTGTATAGAGTTTCTCCATCATCAGCTGCAAAAATATAATCAGTCTGATTTTGCTACTGACCATCTGGTGAAATCTGTAAGTAGAATCATCACTTGGATTGTTGAAGAGGGTTTTGGCTATGACCAGTATTTTATATTGGCAAAACTCTGTTAGTCTTTACCCTGCTTCACTTTGTACTCCACTTTGCACTAAAACTTGCCTGTTACTTCAAATATCTCTTGACTTCCTAGTTTGCCTTCCAATTCCCTAGTATGAAAAGGGCATTCTCTGTGCGTGTGTGCGTGTGAGTGTGCGTGTGTGTGTGTGTGTGTATTAATTCTAGAATATCTTGTTCTTGAAGTTCTAAAAATTATAGAAGACTCGTAGAACTGTTCAGCTTCAACCTCTTCAGCATCAGTGGTTGGGGCATAGATTTGGATTACTGTGATGTTGAACGGTTTGCCTTAGAAATGAACCAAGATCATTCTGTTGGAGACTGTGCCCTCATAATGCATTTTGAACTCTTTTATGGACTATGAGGGCCACTCTATTTCTTCTAAGAAAATTTTGCCCACTGTAGCAGATAAAATGGTCATCTAAATTAAATTCTCCCATTCCCATCCACTTTAGTTCAGTGATTCCTAAGATGGTATTATTCACTCTTGCCATCTCCTGCTTGACCACATCCAGTTTACCTTGATTCATACACCTAACATGCCAAGTTCCTATGAAATACTGTTCTTGCTCAGATTAATGAGATATATCTATTTTTCTTAGATTATGTGTGCTCAGTTGTGTCTGACTCTTTTCAACTTAATGGACCATACCTGCCAGGCTCTTCTGTCCATGGGATTTCCCAGGCAAGAATACTGGAACAGGTTGCCATTTTCCTACTCCCAGGGATCTTCCCAACACAGGGATCAAACTGTTGTCTTCTGTGGCTCCTGATTTGGCAGGTGAATTCTTTACCACTAAGCCACCTGAGAAACCTTTGTCTTGTGTTGGGTTCTTCAGAAACACACTCTGAAATTGGGATTCATGTACAAGTTATTTATTAAGAAAATGCTCTGGGAGAAAGACATACTGGTGTGAATGAAGCAGAGGAAGAAACTAAGCAAAGGGGAAATTTCAATCAAAGTCTTACGAGAACTACAAGAAATTTCTAGAGTGGTAATTGTTCTTCAAAGCTGGTTTATGTTTAAGTCATGGGAGCTGATTTTTACTATGCTCTATCAGTCATCGGCTTCTTTGGGGAGACACTTTTCATACACACTAGTGGGTTTGCATGTGTGGGCAAAGAGGCCCCAAAACATAATAAAAGTCCTCCAGGAATGAATTTCAACAGCTTGAACATCAAAGGCTAATAGAGTTTTGCCAAGAGAAGACACTGGTCATAGCAAACACCCTCTTCCAACAGCACAAGGGAAGACTCTACACATGGAAATCACCAGATGGTCAACACCAAAATCAGATTGATTGTATTCTATGCAGCCAAAGATGGAGAAGCTCTATAGAGTGAGCAAAAACAAGACTGGGAGCTGACTGTGGCTCATATCATGAACTCCTTATTGCCAAATTCAGACTGAAATTGAAGAAAGTAAGGAAAACCACTAGACCATTTAGGTATGACCTAAATCAAATCCCTTATGATTATACAGTGGAAGTGAGAAACAGTTTTAAGGGACTAGATCTGATAAAATGCCTTATGAACTATGGATGGAGGTTCATGACATTGTACAGGAGACAAGGGATCAAGACTATCCCTACGGGAAAGAAATGCAAAAAAGTAAAATGGCTGTCTGGGGAGGCCTTACAAATAGCTGTGAAAAGAAGAGAAGTGAAAAGCAAAGGAGAAAAGAAAAGATACAAGCATCTGAATACAGGGTTCCAAAGAATAGCAAGGAGAGATAGAAAGCCTTCCTCAGTGATCAATGCAAAGAAATAGAGGAAAACAACAGAATGGGAAAGACTAAAATTTTTTTCAAGAAAATTAGAGATATCAAGTGAACATTTCATGCAAAGATGGGCTCAATAAAGGACAGAAATGGTATTGACCTAACAGAAGCAGAAGATAATAAGAAGAGGTGGCAAGAATACACAGAAGAACTGAACAAAAAAGATCTTCATGACCAAGATAATCATAATGCTGTGATTATTCATCTAGAGCCAGACATCCTGGAATGTGAAGTCATGTGGGCCTTAGAAACCATCACTATAAACAAAGCTAGTGAAGGTAATGGAATTCCAGTTAAGCTAGTTCAAATCCTGAAAGATGATGCTGTGAAAGTGCTGCACTCAATATGCCAGCAAATTTGGAAAACTCAGCAGTAGCCAAAGGACTGGAAAATGATAGTTTTCAATCTAATTTCAAAGAAAGGCAATGCCAAAGAATGCTCAAACTACCACACAATTGCACTCATCTCACATGCTAGTAAAGTAATGCTCAAAATTCTCCAAGCCAGGCTTCAGCAATACGTGAACTATGAACTTCCTGATGTTCAAGCTAGTTTTAGGAAAGGCAGAGGAACCATAGATCAAATTGCCAACATCCGCTGGATCATGAAAAAAGCAAGAGAATTCCAGAAAAACATCTATTTCTGCTTTATTGACTATGCCAAAGCCTTTGACTGTGTGGATCACAATAAACTGTGGAAAATTCTGAAAGAGATGGGAATACCAGATCACTTGATATGCCTCTTTAGAAACCTATATACAGGTCAGGAAGCAACAGTTAGAACTGGAGATGGAACAACAGACTGGTTCAAAATAGGAAAAGGAGTACGTCAAAGATGTATATTGTCACCCTGCTTATTTAACTTTTATGCAGAGTACATCATGCGAAATGCTGTGCTGGAAGAAGCACAAGCTGCAATCAAGTTTGCCAGGAGAAATATCAATAACCTCAGATATGCAGATGACACACCACCCTTATGGCAAAAAGTGAATAGGAACTAAAAAGCCTCTTGATGAAAGTGAAAGTGAAGAGTGAAAAAGTTGGCTTAAAGCTCAAAATTCAGAAAACAAAGATCATGGCATCGGGCCCCATCACTTCATGTGAAATAGATGGGTAAACAGTGTCAGACTTCTTTTTTTTGTGTGGGGGGGGGCTTCCAAATCACTGCAGATGGAGATTGCCACCATGAAATCAAAAGATGCTTACTCCTTGGAAGGGAAAATTATGACCAACCTAGATAGCATATTCAAAAGAAGAGACATTACTTTGCCAAGAAAGGTCCATCTAGTCAAGGGTATCTTTTTTTCCAGTAGTCATGTTATGGATGTGAGAGTTGGACTGTGAAGAAAGCTGAGCGCCAAAGAATTGATGCTTTTGAGCTGTAGTGTTGGAGAAGACTCTTGAGAATCCCTTGGACTGCAAGGAGATCCAACCAATCCTTTCCAGATCCAACCATCTCCATTCTAAAGATCAGTAATGTGGTTTTTTGGAATGAATCATGCTGAAGCTGAAACTCCAGTACTTTGGCCACCTCATGAGAAGAGTTGATTCATTGGAAAAGACTCTGATGCTGGGAGGCATTGGGTGCAGGAGGAGAAGGGGACAACCGAAGATGAGATGGTTGGATGGTATCACTGACTCAATGGACATGAGTTTGTGTGAACTCTGGGAGCTGGTGATGGACAGGGAGGCCTGGTGTGCTGCAATTCATGGGGTCACAAAGAGTCGAACACGACTGAGAGACTGAACTGACCTGAACATCAAAACCTTAGAAATGCGCACACACACACACACACACACACACACACACACACACACAGAGACACACACATAATAAATGCAAAAGGAAGAGGGATGATCTGAAGTTATCTAGTCATAGCTCTAACAGTGACTGCTGGAAGATGATTAACTGTGTACCACCACCTTCTGCTCACTGACTCTCCCACAAAAATATTTTTGTCCTATTTCCCTAGTTTGCAGCCCTCCACATACATTTGCTTTTGCATTCCTTTCCTCTCTTAAAATATGTTTAATTGGATAATTACTTTACAGTGTTCTATTGGTTTCTGCCATACAATAATGTGAATTAGCCACTAGTTTATAAATATCTCCTCCTTCTTGAGCCTCCATTCCATCTCACCCTTCTTGTTCATCACAGAGCACTGGGCAGAGCTTTCTGTGTTATACAGCAACTTTCCACTAGTTATCTATTTTATATATGGTAGTATGTATATGTCAGTGCTATGCTCTCAGTTTGTCCCACCTTCTCTTTCCTCCTGTGTCCATTCTGTATGTCTTTGTCTCTATTCCTGCCAGTACCAGTTTTCTAGTTTCTATATATATGCATTAGCATACAATATTTGTTTTCTCTTTCTGACTTTCTTAACTCTCTATAACAGGCCTTATCCACCTCAGCTCAAATGACTCAAATTTTCTCTTTTTATGGCTAAATAATATTTCATTCATTTCTAAACATGCTGTCTTAGGACACATTTGCCTTTGCTATTCTCTCTGTTTATAATTTTTATCCCTTTGATATCATCATCATTCCATCTCTACATAAAATCTTCCTCACAGGAAAGGTTTTCCCTAATCACGACTTTCAGAATTATACACAGCCACCCACTGTGGTCATCTTTTACTTTAGATTCTGTTTCTTCATGACTCATTAGTTACAATATCTAGTCTAAATCACCTGGCTTCAAATTTCCAGTGTCATTACTTACTAGCTGCATATATTAATCATTCACCTCATTTTTCTTCATTAATTTACAGCAGGCATCATAGTTGAAAAGGATAATAAAAATATACTACAAGCAAATATATGCAAATAAAATTGATAACCTGTAAGAAATGGATAAACTCTTAGAAAAGTACAGACTTCTATGACTGAACCAGAAAGAAAAAGAAAATGTAAACACATCAGTCACAAGCAATGAAATTAAAACTGTATTAAAAATCTTCCAACTAATGAAAGTCAAGGATCAGATAGCTTCACAGGTGAAGTCTGTCAAACATTTAGAGAAAAGCTAACATCTCTCCTTCTCAATCCCTTCCAAAAATGTTTCACGGGGAGGAACACAACCAAGCTCATTTTATGAGGCCATCATCACCTTGATATCAAAACTAGATAACAATATCAGAAAAAAAAGAAAGAAAGAAAAATTGCAGGGCAATGTCAATGATGAACATAGATACAAAGATTCTCAACAAAATGCTAACAAACAAAATCCAAAAACACATTAAAAGAATCATACACCATGGCCAAGTGGGATTTTTCTCAGGGATACAAAGATTCTTCAATATACATGAATTAATGTGCTACACCATGTTGACAAATTTTAAGATTAAAAGTCATATAGTCATCTAAATAGATGCAGAAAATCTTTTGACAAAATTCAACACTCAGTATGAAAGAAACTCTCTAGAAAGTGAACATAGAGGAAATCTACCTCAACATAATATAGACCATATACAACAACCCCAAAGCTGACAACATCCTCAATGGTGAAAACATGAAAGCATATCCTCTAAGATCAGGAAGAAGTGAAGGATGTCCACTTTGCCATTTTTATTCAACATACAGTTTTAGAAGAAGGCAATGGCACTCCACTCCAGCACACTTGCCTGGAAAATCCCATGGATGGAGGAGCCTGGTGGGCTGCAGTCCATGGGGTAGCTAAGAGTCAGAAATGACTGAGCGACTTCACTTTCACTTTTCACTTTCATGCATTGGAGAAGGAAATGGCTACCCACTCCAGTGTTCTTGCCTGGAGAATCCCAGGGACAGGGGAGCCTGGTAGGCTGCCATCTATGGGGTCACACAGAGTCAGACACGCCTGACGTGAGACGTCTTAGCAGCAGCAGCAGTCATGTTTATCTGAGAAGAAAAAGTAATACAAAGAATACAAACTGGAAAAGAAGAAGCAAAACTGCCATTGCTTTCAGGTGATGTGATGTTATACATAGAATATCCTAAAGATGATACCACAAAATCACTGGATCTAGTCAACAAATTTGGTAAAGTTACAGAGTGCAAAATTAATACACAAAAATCTCTTGCATTTCTATACACTAAAAATTAAAGATAAGAAAGAGTGATTATGAAAGTAATCATATTTACTTGCAACACAATGTATAAAATACATAGGATCACTTGCCTAAGGAAGCAAAAGACCTGTACCCAGAAAACTATAAGATGCTGATGAAAGAAATCGAAGACAACAGAAACAGATGGGGAGAGATGCCATGTTCTTGGATTGAAAGAATCTATGTTGTGAAAATTTCTGTACTACCCAAAGCAATATACTGATTCAAGCAATTCATGCAAAATAATCAAGGGCATTTTTCCAGAATTAGAGCAAAAAAAAAAAAAAAAAAAAACAATTTGTATGGATTCACAAAAGACCCTGAATGGTTAAAGCAACCCTGAGAAAGAAAAACATACTTGGAGTAATCAGGGTCTTTGACTTCATATTATACTATTTACAAAGCTGCGCTTATCAAGGCAGTATAGTATCGACACAGAAACAGAAACATGAGATAAATGAAAGGGGACAGAAAACCCAGCGAAAAACTCATGCACTTAGGGTCAACTAATCTATGACAAAGTAGGCAAGAAATTGCAAATGAGAAAAGAGTCTTCATTGTGTATATGTACCACAGCTTTCTTATCCATTCATCTGCTGATGGACACCTAGGTTGCTTCCATGTCCTGGCTATTATAAACAGTGCTGCGATGAACATTGGGGTACATGTGTCTCTTTCAATTCTGGTTTCCTCGGTGTGTATGCCCAGCAGTGGGATTGCTGGGTCATAAGGCAGTTCTATTTGCAATTTTTAAGGAATCTCCACACTGTTTTCCATAGTGGCTGTACTAGTTTGCATTCCCACCAGCAGTGTAAGAGGGTTCCCATTTCTCCACATCCTCTCCAGCATTTATTGCTTGTAGACTTTTGGATCACAGTCATTCTGACTGGTGTGAAATGGTACCTCATTGTGGTCTTGATTTGCATTTCTCTGATAATGAGTGATGTTGAGCATCTTTTCATGTGTTTGTTAGCCATCCGTATGTCTTGTTTGGAGAAATGCCTATTTAGTTCTTTGGCCCATTTTTTGATTGGTTCGTTTATTTTTCTTGAGTTGAGCTGCATAAGTTGCTTGTATATCTTTGAGATTAGTTGTTTCATCCCTTAAAAGAATAAATTCAACTCAGTTCTAATGAGATGGATGAAATTGGAGCCGATTATACATAGTGAAGTAAGCCAGAAAGAAAAAACACCAATACAGTATACTGACACACATATATGGAATTTAGAAGGATAGTAATGATGACCCTCTATGTGAGACAACAAAAGAGACTCAGAGGTATAGAATGGACTTTTGGACTCTGAGGGAGAGGGGGGTGGTGATTTGGGAGAATGGCATTGAAACATGTATACTATCTTGTAAGAACGAAGCATCAGTCTATGTTCAATACAGGATGCAGGATGCATGGGGCTGGTGCATGGGATGATCCAGAGAGATGATATGGGGTGGGAGGTGGGAGGGGGCTTTGGCATTGGGAGATCGTGGACACCTGTGGCTGATTCATGTCAATGTATGGCAAAACAAATACAGTATTGTAATGTAGAATAAAGTATTAAAAAGAGAGAGAGAAAAGAGTCTTCAATAAATGGTGCTGGAAAAACTGGACAGCTACATGTAAAATAAAGAAATTAGAACACTCTTTAACACCATACACAAAACTAAACTCAGAATGGATTAGACCTAGATATAATGCTGGATACTATAAAACTTCTAGAGGAAAACAGAGGCAGAGCATTCTTTGACATAAATCACAGCACGATCTTCTTATCTTTACCTCCTTGAATAATGAGAGTAAAAACAAAAAGAAGCAAATGAGACTTAATTAAATTTAAAAGTTTTTGCACAGCAATGGAAACCATAAACAAGGTGAAAATACAAACTTCAGAATGGGAGAAAATATCTGTAAACAAAGCAACTGATAACTCATGTAGCTTGATAAAAACAAAACAAAACAAAAGAAAACCCACAAAAATCAAACCAAAAGATGAAAAGAAGACCTAAGTGGGCATTTCTCCAAAAAAAATAGAGATGGCCAATAAACATAAGCAAAGATGCTGAACATCACTAATTATTAGATAAATACAAATGAAAACTATAATGAGGTATCATCTCACACTGGTCAGAATGGCCATCATCAAAAAGTTTACAAATAATAAATGCACAAGAAGATGTGGAAAAAGAGAACCCTCTTGCATTGTTGATAGGAATGCAAACTGATGCAGCCACTATGGAGAACAGTATGGAAGTTCTTTAAAAAACTTAAAATAGAACTACCATATGATCTAGCAATCCCACTTCTAGGCATTTATCCAAAGAAAGCCATAATTCAAAAAGATGCATGCACCCCAATATTCATTGCAGCATTATTTATAATAGCCAGGACATAGAGGCAACCTAAACTTCCATCAACGGAGGAATGGGTAAAGAAGATGTGGTACACATATACAATGGAATGTAACTCAGTCATAAAAAGGAATGAAATTGTGCCATTTGCAGAGATATGTATAGACCTACAGACAGAGTAAAGTATGTCAGAAAGAGGAAAAAAAAATAACATATAATATTGCTTGTATGTGGAATCTAGAGAAATAATAGAGATTAAGTTATTTGGAAAGCAAAAATAAGAGCACAGATGTAGAAAACAAATATGGATCCCAAAGGTGTAAGCGAAAGTGTGATGAATTGGGAGATTGGGATTGATATATATACACAGCTATCTATAAAATAGATAACTAATGAGAACCTACTGCATAGCATAAGGAACTCTACTCAATGCTTTCAGTGACCTAATGAGAAGAAAATCCAAAAAGTGGGGGTATATGTATGTGTATAGCTGATTCACTTTACTGTAAAGCAAAAACTAACAAAACACTGTAAAGCAACTAGACTCTAATAAATATTAAATATATATATATATATATATGTTTCCCAGAAGTCATCAACCTTAATTTTCTTGGGTGCTCTAGTGTTTGAGACTGTATACTGTGAGTTTCAGATAAAGCAAATTAGAAAACTCTCTGGTTAATTATGATTCTGTTTCCTGTTTATATTACTTTGCCCTTCTTTAAAAAAAAAAACAAACAAACAACTTTTGGCAGGGCCAATGGTATTGATAATGTAAAAGAAAATATTAAATACTAAATATAAAAATATTAAAGCTATGTTAAGAAGATACTGTTGAAGGATTTGCTTCAACTCTGAGAGGAAGAATTAAAACTTCAGAATGTGAATATTGCTTGCTATTTTACAAATTCATGGTAAGAACTGAACATCTGCTAAAAGTCTCTGATGAAACATGTCATCACCATTTATCTAAACTTTTCTTCCAGTTTATTACAAGAATAGGCCATCAGTAAAAAAAAAAAAAAAAAAAAAAAAAAATTAGAAGCTAACACATTACACAAAATATAATATTAATATGCCAGAAAATAAATCTTGTCAATTTATCCCTTTAGTCTCTGATAAAAATAATTAATACATTTAATTTTCATTTTATATATCCTCATCCATTCCAGATACAGTTTTCTGGATTCATTCTTTCAGAATATTCTGTATCCTTCTACTTTTAGAGCCTATCTTGTCCAGTCCAAATTTTCATCCTTTAATGCTATTCTTTTCTAGATTTTCTTATAGACTGTTGATTATATGCAGTAGTAAATTCTTTCACAACTTATTTTCAACTTCACAACATGCATAAAACTTGATGTTCATATGTGTGACCCATTCTCATGGGAAGGAGCATAGTTATGTGAAATTTCTGAAATGACACACTGTAAATCTCTCCCTTTCAGTTAGACAAACACAAAAGAAAAAAAAAAAAAAAAAAGAGGAGATAGGACAACTCAATATTGTGAAGATATTCATTCTAAATTAGTTAATAAATGCAGTGTAAGTCATATTAAAAAACAAAGAACCTCTTTTTCCCCCTGAAAACAGATTGAAGTTCATGTGAAAAATCAGCATGTCAGAACAACTAAGAATTTCTGAAACAGAACTATATGGTCATGCTACTCTAACGACAAATTGAACATGCTATCATTCCTCTAATTGAATACTATTGTACCATCATATAACTAGATAGATAGACTGGTAAAGTGTAATTTTAAAAATTTAGAAATAGACTCAAGAACATATGAAAACTTTTATTAATAATGCAAATTGCATCACCAATCTTTGAAACAAACTTAGATTTTTAAATTAAGTAATGCCAAAATAATTTGATAGCTGTTGAGAAAAAGGTAAATGTGTATCTTTTCACACATACAAAAAATAAACTCCAAGGGAATAATAAATCCAATATAAAAATACGGATGGCTAACAAACATGAAAAGATGCTCAACATCACTCATTATCAGAGAAATGAAAATCAAAACCACAATGAGGGACCATTTCACACCAGTCAGAATGGTTGCGATCCAAAAGTCTACAAGCAATAAATGCTGGAAAGGATGTGAAGAAAAGGGAACCCTCTTACACTGTTGGTGGGAATGCAAACTAGTACAGCCACTATGGAGAACAGTGTGGAGATTTCTTAAAGAATTGCAAATAGAACTGCCTTATGACCCAGCAATCCCACTGCTGGGCATACACACCGAGGAAACCAGAATTGAAAGAGACACATGTACCCCAATGTTCACTGCAGCACTGTTTATAGTAGCCAGGACATGGAAACAACCTAGATGTCCATCAGCAGATGAATGGATAAGAAAGCAGTGGTACATATACACAATGGAGTATTACATGGCCATTAAAAGAGTATATTTGAATCAGTTCTAATGAGATGGATGAAACTAGAGCCTATTATACAGAGTGAAGTAAGCCAGAAAGGAAAACACCAATACAGTATACAAAGAAAGAAAGAAAGAAAGAAAGAAAGAAAGAAAGAAAGAAAGAGAAATCACTCAGTCGTGTCTGACTCTTTGTGACCCCATGGACTATAGCCTACCACGCTCCTCCCTCCATGGGATTCTCCAGGCAAGAGTACTGGAGTGGGTTGCCATTTCCTTCTCCAGGGGATCTTCCTGACCCAGGGATCAAACCCAGGTCTCCTGCATTCCAGGCAGACACTTTAGCCTCTGAGCCACCAGGGAAGCATGCTAATGCATATATATGGAATTTAGAAAGATGATAATGATAACCCTGTATGCGAGACAGCAAAAGAGACAGAGATGTTTAGAATGCACTTTTGGACTCTGTGGGAGAGGGAGAGAGTAGGATGATTTGGGAGAATGGCATTGAAACATGTAATGATTTGGGAGAATGGCATTGAAACATGTATACTATCATGTAAGAAATGAATCACCAGTCTATGTTCTATACAAGATACAGGATGCTTGGGGGGTGGTGCACGGGGATGGTCCAGAGAGATGATATGGGGAGGGTAGTGGGAGGGGCTTCAGGATTGGGAACTCATGTACACCCATGGCTGATTCATGTCAATATATGGCAAAACCAATACAGTACTGTAAAGCAAAATAAAGTAAAAATAAAAATTAAAATAATAATAATAATACATGGACAAGTAGACAGTTTAATAAATCCTTCTATGTAAGGAGGGCTTCCCTGAAAGCTTAATTGGTAAAGAATTCACCTGTAATGCAGGAGACTCCAGTTTGATTCTTGGGTTAGGCTACTCACTCCAGTATTCTTGTGGCTCAGCTGGTAAAGCATCTGCCTGCAATAAGGGAGACCTGGGTTTGATCCCTGGGTTGGAAATACCCCCGAATAAGGGAAAGCCTACCCTTCCCAGTATTCTGGCCTGGAGAATGCCATAGACTGTATAGTCCATGGGGTCACAAAGAGTCAGACATAACTGAGCGACTTTCACTTTCCAGGTAAGGAAAGACTCTTATTATGACTCAAATCCAGATTTGGTAAAATAAATTAGCAATAAATTGAACTACATGATATTTAGAAACTTACCTTTGAATGGAAAATTAAAAATATATATATCAAAGTTAAAATATGTGTGAGATATAAATGGAAAGGAACTTTCAATTCAGTTCAGTCTCTCAATCATGTCCAGCTCTTTGCAGCCCCATTGACTTCAGCATTCCAGGCCTCCCTGTTCATCACCAACTCCCAGAGTTTATTCAGATTCATGTCCATCAGTGATACCATCCAACCATCTCATCCTCCGTCATCCCCTTCTCCTCCTGCCCCCAATCCCTCCCAGCATCAGGGTCTTTTCCAGTTTGTCAGTTATTCACATCAGCTGGCCAAAGTACTGGAGTTTCAGCATCAGCCCTTCCAATGAATATTCAGGACTGATTGCTTTTAGGATGGGCTGGTTGGATCTACTTGCAGTCCAAGAGACTCTCAAAAGTCTTCTCCAACATCACAGTTCAAAAGCATCAATTCTTCAGTGCTAGACTTTCTTTATAGTTCAACTCTCAAAACCATACATGACTACTGGAAAAACCACAGCTTTGACTAGACGGACCTTTGTTGGCAAACTAATATCTCTGTTTTTTGATATGCTGTCTAGGTTGGTCATAACTTTTATTTCAAGGAGTAAGCATCTTTTAATTTCATGGTTGCAGTCACCATCTTCAGTGATTTTGGAGCCCCCAAAATAAAGTCTCTCACTATTTCCACATCTATTTCTCATGAAATGATGGGACCGGGTGCCATGATTCTAATTTTCTGAATGTTGAGTTTAAGGAAGTTTGGTAGGTGGATGAAAAATGAATACTAATTTTTCCGGGAGGGCTTTCTGGGATGAAAATAACATGTCTTGAAAATAACATGTCTTGAAAATAACATGTCTTAAAAATACAAAAACAAATTTAATTGAGGAGGTGACTGCGAAACTCTGAATATATAAAAACTATTAAACTGTATACAATGAATTGAGTGGGTGAGATGTAAGTGAATTGTATCTCAATAAATCTGTTATTTAAAAAGAGAGGAAAGTATTAATTTTCCAAGGTAGAAAATTGTTATGCCTCTACTTAACCAAGTAATTAAATTTGGTTTAAATTTTTATTAACTCTAGAATATGTCTTCTAGAGTTACTGCTGCATCACTGGAACATACCATAGGTAATAAAAGTGAACCCTTCTTTGTATTCAGACCCTTTTGAGATCTGATAAGTGGCTAGTGAGGCTTCTACAGACTTCCCTCATGGCTTGGATGATAAAGAATAAGTCACTTGCTTATGTTTATTTGTACAAATGAACTCTGTACATGTGAAATGACAGTATCTTCAGTCCTGGTAGCTTGAAACCATCTCTCAGATAAAATGAAAAGGTTTCAAATGTCTGTCTCTGTACTTTGATGATTCATGGTGAAAACTTTCCAAACTCGAAAATAAGGAGTTGATAGTTTAGATAAGTGGGATAGATTTACAAATATATGATAAATAAGTAGATTATAGATAGATAAAAATAAATTCTTAAATGGTAGCTGTGTACAAGTAAAATTATGATCCAGACGATTTCACTAACCTTAGGGCATTATTGATAATATGTATAGAGAAGAACCAGAAAGAAATTCTTCTCTCTTATCAGTAGTAACATTAATACTCAGTTTATGAGCTTATAGCAAATTCAAAACAGGGAGAAAAACCTCATCCTTATTACAAAATGATAGCTAAATTCTTATGTAAAAGAAAATTTCAGTTCTGTCTGTAGGAAAACAAAATAAAACTTCTCTGGAATGTTAAATATTAGGAAGTAGTGAGTATAGAACAATTCTAACTAGTGTAGTAAAGGTAAAAAAGCCGTCAGATTTTTACTTAAAATGTGGAAAAAAAAGTTGTGACCCTGATACTGCATAGGAAATGACCGTCTCTCCACCCGAGACGCTTTACTGCTTTAAGTGTAGAGTTGTTTAGCTGCTTGAAATAGATTCTGCCGATGTTCTGGAATGAATTCTTATCAGTAGACTTTACATTTTTCACCCCATACTGAGGGACCTCAAATCAGGTGTCTAGTGTTAGAAGATACATCTTGGAGAATTCACATATTTATAGATGATCAAACATTACTAAAGGATGGGTATGCTAAAATGTTCTGATTCCCCAAGCTGGCATTTATCTGACCTTAATAATAAAAACAAAACAGATACTTTGATACTGTAGTTTAAGAAGTAAATTCATACAAAGATGCAGGTATTTGTAGGTACATCTCATATATAAATGCAAAATAAATGCATGTACAGGTTGAGAACAACAAATAGAGTGCTAGTTTAAATAACGTTGTCACAGAAGCCTAAGCAATCTCTAGCACTGGTGAGTGAGCAATTGCAGGGATTTCATTTTCTCTATTATGAATAAAAAAGAATCAATATTTTTTTATATTCTAGAATGAAAAATAATACTTCATAGATTTGTTCTGACTGTTTCAAAACTTTCAGAGAATGCCATGGCACCTTCCCTAGCACCCGTTGCTGATAAATGTATCTTCATCTCCATCAATGTGGCCTTCATCTTAGGTAATACCATTTGACACTGATTTGGATCACTTTGACTTATGTCATGTCTGTGAATTTAGTCACTTTTGACTTTTTGCAGCCCCATGGGTTATAGCCCGTTAGGCTTCTCTGCCCCTAAAAATTTTCAGGCAAGAATATTGTAGTGGGGTGCCCTTTCCTAATCCAGTGGATCTTCCCTACCTAGGGGTCAAACTCTCACCTCTTGCATCTTCTGCATTGGAAGGTGGATTCTTTACCAGCAGCACCACCTGTGAAGCCCCCCTTTTTTTTTAGGCCATACCGGAGAGCAAATCAAAATTTGTTAATTCTGGAACTTCATATTCACCCATTTTTTAGAATATTTCACTAATTTAAAAACTCTTTTTCCTTTGAACTTCCATAAAAATAAGTTCAGAATAGTGTTGAATTTAATTACATATTTTATTATTTTTCTTTTATAGATTATATGAAATAATCTACTTATATTTATCTATAAAACCTTAAAAAACATGTGGTTTTATAAAAGCACTGCGTTACTAGTACTAAACGTGTTATAATTCCTGGTGTTATGTTCTTGGGAGTCTTTATATGAGTAAATGAGAGAAAAGTTTATGTTAAGCAACCTAAATCACTCACTGTTCTGTACTTTTCTACTCTAGATAAGACTCAAAAAGATCTTATTAGAATGAGTCACTGTGGTCTTTAAAAAGTCATTTCCAAAAATAATACATGCATGTTTAAATTCCTTTATGGTATTAATTTATTTTAAAAGTAAGGATTAAAATTATAATTACAAATGATTGATGCTATTATAATAAGACATAATATATTTACAATTTGGTTTTAATAAAGAATTATTTTGATAAAATTTTGTAATTTTTGAAATAGAATTTTAAATCTTTAATATGAAAGTCTCACAAACATATTAAATGAAACTTTGTACACTGTACTGAAAAATCTTTTAAGACTCAGAAAGATATAAATTTTATTTATAATAATATAGGTATTAATTATTCCAGTGCTATAGTCCTAAACATAAAGCAGATTTATTTTGACCATATGAAACAGTTAATGAGCTTGTCCTATTACTGTCAGTTTATATTTCAATGACAAGTGAAAATGATCAACTGAAATATTTTTCTCCATGAATGCCCCAACTGTTCGGGGCATTTAAGCTATAAGATTCATAATATTGTTTTATATATTTTATATGATAACTAATTATGGAAAAGGTGTAATTTCAATAATCATCACATTTTTTTTTTCCTGAGCAACTGGATTCTCAGAAATATTTGGCTTGTTTGTTACTTATGCAGAAGGAGATCAGTGAATCACTCCATTTGAGGATATATATAGCTTACATGCCAGGTCATATCATATCAAACTCTGTCAAATGGATAAGCATAAGAAAGGCTAATTATACCTATTTATAGTTTGTTTTGTGTATGGTGTTAGAGAATGCACTAATTTCATTCTTTTACATAGAATTGTCCACTTTTCCCAGTACCACTTATTGAAGAGATTATCTTTTCTCCATTGCATATTCTTGCTTCCTTGTCACTGATCAAATGACATCTATGTGTTTATTTCTGGGCTTCCTATACTGTTACATTGATCTATATTTCTGTATCAGTGTATTTTCAATTAACTCTATGTGCCACTGCAAAAACAAAAACAAACAAACCAACAAACAAAAACTGAGTTTTTCTCATTCAAGTGGGGACAATTTATAATAGACAGTATTAAACTAACAAAAGACAAGTGACAGCAGTTAGATCATCACATTGGGACTTCACTGGGAAAATCATGGACTTACACATATTTTATGTCAGAGAGGAAACATCAAGACCTTTGAAATAAAACTTCTCTCTTATGATGCACCAGTCTATGTTCGATACAGGATACAGGATGCTTGGGGCTGGAGCATGGGGATGATCCAGAGAGATGATATGGGGTGGGATGTGGGAGGGGGGTTTCAGGATTGGGAGTTCGTGTACACCTGTGGCTGATTCATGTCAATGTATGGCAAAATCAATACAGTATTGTAATGTAGAATAAAGTAAAAATAAAATTTAAAAAATAATAATAACAATTAAAAAAATTCTCTTTTCTAAGCCTTGGAGTGGTCAGCTGGTTGTTTTACATCATAAAATGAGCTATTGTAAACCCTTTATCAAAACCTCTAGCTTGCTGACTTCTAGTTCTAGACATTTTTCTACTATGCCAATAAATTAAGTAGCTCATTTTCTTTTTAATTTTACTGTTCAAACTATTTCAACTCTTTACCTCACAGTTTGTTGACATAGTATACCTATGAGACTATTTAACTAGATTAACTTTTAGAAATATGCATTTGATTGTTAAAATATATCTATTTTTTGTTTTATGCCCATCCTAGGATAAAATTAAGTGCAGTAATAGAGAGGAATAGCAGTCCACTTCTAATTTAGTTTTTAATTCTTAAAATTTACACTTTCAATTAAAAATATTTACTCTTTACAGTTAAAACCAAAACATAAAATGCTTTGTATATTCCTAAATTTAATGGCATTTCAGAAGCTCATCTGATCTCTCTGTACTGAACTTGTTAATGACAATAAGAAAATCTTATTTTAAATAAATGAAAGAAAAACATTACTTTGCATCATATCACACAATATAGTCATGAAAAAATCAAAGTCTTACTTATTTGCCATTAAAATAATTTTAAACACTTACTTTTTATCTAAACTCTTGTTTTCAATCTCATTAAAATTTCAGAACAAGTTAAAGAGACAATATAGAACTAAACAGAAATCACAGATTATGAACAGTTTTCTTGGATCTGTGTTCTACTTTTCAATGCTTTTTCAATGCCCTGTTATTTAACTTTATGAGCCACTGTAGTGTTTTAGGTTGATTGGCTATGAAGCCCAAAGTAACAAATAATACCCATCACTTCACAAACTAGTGATTGAAGACAGAATCAGCTCTGGTGGAGTAGGAAGAATAGTTACATTTGCAGATGAATAGAAGAGGTTTTCATCACTTTCTCCTATATCCAAACAATATGTAACCACAAATGGACTGAGAGAAGTGCATATAATTGTGGATAAAAGGATCTGGAAATCTTTACAACTATTTCTGTTTGACAAGGCTAACACTTATACCTCCAAAGCCAAGTGTATCACAACATAAGAAAAAGGATTCTGTAATCTAAATAGCCAATAACAGAGTCCTGATAAACAGCCATGTATGACCATGCATCTACTCATAATGATTAGAGGTGGCAGCTCAAATCCATAGGGAAAGAACTGAAAAATGACTTGGAGATAATTGATGATGCATTGGAAAAAAGAAATTAAAAAGAGATGTGTACCTCATATCATATAAAAGATGCATTCCAGAAACAGGAAAAAATTCCAGAAAAAAGATAACTTATACTACATATAGGAGAATATTTTTATGTTTTTTGTGGTATAGGCCTTTCTAAGCATGACAAATATTAAAAGTCATAAGTAATATGTATGGATAGCTTTTGTTCATAAATGATCTTGGCTCATTTCCAAGGGAAGCCATTCCGCATCATGGCAATTCAAGTCTATGCCCCTATCACTGATACTGAAGAAGCTGAAGTTTATCAGTTCTATGAAAATCTAGAAGACCTACTAGAACTAATACTAGGAAAAGATGTTCTATTCATCATTGGGGACTGAAACACAAAAGTAGGAAGTCAAGTGATACCTGGAATAACAGGCAAGTTTGGCATTGGTGTACAAAATGAAGTGGAGTAGAAGCTAGCTGAATTCTGCCAAGAGAATGCACTGGTCATAGTAAACACCATTTTTCAAAAGCACATCGCTTTTCAAAAGAGACAGCTTTACACATGAACATCACCAAATAGCCAATACCAAAATTAAATCGAATAGATTACATTCTTTGTGGCTGAAGATGGAGAAGCTGTTTACAGATGTCAAAAACAAGACTTGAAGCTGACTGTGGCTCAGATCATCAGTTTCTCATCTCAAAATTCAAAGTTAAACTAAAGAAAGAGGTGAAAACTACTAGGCCAACCAAGTATGACTTATATCAAATCCCCCATACATATGCAGTGGAGGTGATGAATAGAAGCAACATTTAGTATTCTGTGTGGAACAACTGATTGTTTCAGGACTGAGAAAGGAGTACAACAGGGCTATCTGTCGTTATCCTGTTTATTTAACTTATGTGCTGAACACATTATGAGAAATTCCAGGCTGGATGAGTTATAAGCTGGAATCAAAATCAGTTCAGTTCAGTCTAGTTCTGTCACTCAGTCGTGTCCAACCCCATGGACTGCAGCATGCCAGGCTTCCCTGTCCACCACAAACTCCCAGAATTAAGATAGGTAACAGAAATATCAGCAACCTCACATATGCAGATGATACCACTCTAAGGGCAGAAAGCAAGGGGAACTAAAGAACCGCTTGATGAGAGTGAAGGAGGAAAGCGGAAAAGGTAGTTTAAAACTAAATATTAAAAAACTAAGAATGCAGCATCCAGTCCCATTACGTCATGGCAAATAGAAGGGAAAAGGTGGAAACAATGACAGACTTCCTCTTCTTGGGCTCTAAAAATCACTGTGGATGGTAACTGCAGCCATGAGTTCAGAAGATGATTGCTTCTTGGTAGGGAAGCTATGACAAATATAGACACTGAGTTGAAAAGCAGAGACGTCACTCTGCCTACAAAGGTCCATATAATCAAGGCTATGGGCTTCCCAGTGGTCATGTATGGTTATGAGAAATGGACCATAAAGAAGACAGAGTGCCAAAGAATCGATGCCTTCGAACTGTGGTGCTGGAGAAGACTCCTGAGAGTCCCTTGGACAGCAAGGAGATCAAACCAATCAATCTTAAAAGAAATAACCTTGAATACTCATTGGAAGGACTGACGCTGAAGCTCCAGGATTTTGGTCACCTGATGCGAACAGTCGACTCATTGGATAAGTCCCTGATACTGGGAAAGATTGAGGGCAAAAGCAGAAGATGGTGTCCGGGGATGGGATGGCTGGCTGGCATCACCAGTGCTATCAATGGAATAAAATCAGACATCACTGGGCGGCTCAACGACAACAGCAGCAGCAACATGGTTAGATACTGTAGTCAAGGTCCCACACTAGTTGGCAAAACCAATACAATATTGTAAAGTATAACCGCCAATTAAAATAAATAAATATATATATATAGAACATGTTGCTAAGTGAGAAAAAGTGTTACAGAACACACTGATATATTTTAAAAATTCTATGTGTAGGTAAGTGCATATGTACCACAAAAGCATGGAAAAGGTATTGAAAGGATGCATATTTGTAATATGGTTTTTCTTGAGGCCTGGAATGGGATGAAAAGGAAAGGAAATCAATAAGAACTTTCCAAAAGTTGTTCCAAGAGCTTCTTAACATTTGAATCTTTACGAAAATATGTACATTTACAATTCCATTAAAAAAATAAAAATTATATTGAATGGTGTGATTTCCTGGGAACTGTAAGTTTGTGTGCAGCATATATGAATAATTTTTAATGTAGATAACATGCCATTGCTAAAATAAATTCAAATGGATGTGTCAAAATACTCTGTGAAATAGAATCTGCTATATTAGAGTTAATTTTGAAAAGTGTATATATATATATATATATATATATAATGCTTATGATTATTTAGTTAAGAATTGCTTTATGGAGTATTTGGGACATTTTTAGACTGATTTACAAAATGACCAATATTTATCTATGTATCAGCATCTTAGTGTGTTTAAGAATGCCTTATCAAAATGTATTTTTAATTGGAACCGATTATACAGAGTGAAGTAAGCCAGAAAGAAAAACACCAATACAGTATACTGACACATATATATGGAATTTAGAAGATAGTAATGATGGCCTTATATGTGAGACAACAAAAGAGACACAGAGGTATAGAACGGACTTTTGGACTCTGAGGGAGAGGGAAAGGGTGGGATGGTTTGGGAGAATGGCATTGAAACATGTATACTTTCTTGTAAGAAATGAAGCGCCAGTCTATGTTCAATGCAGGATGCAGGATGCATGGGGCTGGTGCACAGGATGATTCAGGTAGATGATGTGGGGTGGGAGGTGGGAGGGGGCTTTGGCATTGGGAGATTGTGCTCACCAGTGGCTGATTCATGTCAATGTGTGGCAAAACAAATACAGTATTGTAATTTAAAAAAATAAATAAATAGATAAAAATTTTAAAAAAAGAATGAAAACAACAAAAAAGTATTTTTAGACTGCAGATGATGCTAGAATGGGTTAAAATGTGTCACATAGAGCAAGTCTGTTCGTTTCCCCTACACACGTTATAATCTATTAATTTTCCTTTAAAGTAAAAGTCTCCCTGAGATTTTTTCCTACAAGTCCACTTTCTGACCTTCAGGTCAATAAATGAGGCTCATATTTCTTTCCTTATAATTCTTTCTTGCAATTCGTTTAAGGCATTCATCTTGAGATACTATTACCAGTGAAGTTGAATTATTGCTAATATATACCAAATTCAAATGAACCAGAAAATATGTTTGTCACATTTCACAATCCCTAATGTAGGTACAGTGCCTGATAGAATCCCCCAAGTTACTCTCAAAGTTCAAATTGAATATGAACCACAAAATTCTTCTTTTTACACTGGAAAGCTCTATCACTGCCCTGCATTTGGCAAAGGGTTAATTTAAAGCTGAGGCCTTAATCAGTTGAGTTGCTGCTTGGGTACCCATAAATAATGCAGATCTGAATTTATTTGGGTCAGCTTTTGTTGTCTTTCAATATCATAATGAAGACTGACTTTCTCAGTTGAAACAAATGTGAGAAAGCAGAAATACTTCGGCACTTTCTATTCTTGTTTTTCTGTTTCAACATCTTACTGAATTAGAGTACCATACACACACACAGAAAAGTGTGTGTATCATAGTATACAGCTCAATCACTTTCACAAATAAACACACAAGTAAACACCACATAGATGAAACAATAGAACATAACTTGAATCCCAACTTCCGACTTGGCGTTATCCATGTCCGTGAAGGAATTTGAAGGAAGCTGCCACAAAATGTTTCAGTTCCTTCCATATGAAAATGGATGCTTCTTCTTCTTCTTCTTCTTCTTTTTTTTTTTTTTGAGTCATCTTGAACCCTTTACAAGAGGAGTATGTTTATTTTTTTAATACTTTATTCTACTTTACAATACTGTATTGGTTTTGCCATATATTGACATGAATCAGCCACATGTGTCCACAATCTCCCAATGCCAAAGCCCCCTCCCACCTCCCACCCCACACAGTCTCCCCAGTTACAGAAGTGGATGCTTCTTAAGAGGAACTCCGAAAGTTGTTAAGCAAAACCTACTGCTGCTCTCTGCCAACCAGGGGTCGTACATATGCTTGTATATGCTTCTGGTACATAAGAATATGATTTTGTGCTATAGGTAAATATAATTTTTTTCTTCTTAAACTATGACAATTTGCTTGAGTGATTCCTACTACAGAATTAAAATAGAAAAGTTCTTGCAATGGGCTTCTGGTAAATGGCATTGCTGGGCTTTTTACCACTGCACTGGAAAGACAGGCTTAGAATAGTATGTGTGATATTATTAATAAATACATTAGTACACCTTGTAAGAATCTTCTAAAATCTAAAGCAACCATCTTTACTGCAGAAACAGTTTAATGTCTCATTAACATCCATAGTGAACCAAGAATTTGAAAGAAAAAGTGGGTGCTTGATATTAACTGCATGGAGTAAAAAAGATTCATTTATTAATTATGTAAATTCAGTATTTACAAATTTTGAAAGAATAATATGATGAAACCCATTATTTAGTTTCCAAATTTCATCCTTCTTTCACTTATGCCTCCACCTCCATCTGTCCTTTCCTCATGGATTATTCAAACAAATCTAAAATATTAAATACTTGAATTAAAGAATATGTATCATGTATATATATAATATAACACCTTAAAATAGAACTAAAATGTTTCTTTTTATTATGCCTAAAATATGAATGAAAACAGTATCATAATATTACCAAATATTTAAAGTTCAAATATATTCATATTGTTAAATATCATAATTGTTAAAGGATTTTTAAACATTAGAGTTCTGATAAATTTTATATGTTGCAATTGGTAAGTTCATGAATCTATAGATTTTTCTTCCTCTCTCTCACTCTCTTGCATGTGATATAGGCACTTGCTCGCTTACTCTAGCTCTTGTTCTCACTATTTCTCCGTCTCTCACAATTTATTTATTGCAGACTCAGGTAGCTTTTCACAATATGGTTTTGGCTGTTTGCATCCCTGGGGTGTTATTTAACATGCTCCTCTCTCCCTTGCTGCTGTTAGACTTGAGTCTTAATGGATTCTGGAATGTGGTACTCTGTATTTTCAGCAAGAAGCACATACAGTCTTAGCTTTCTCTGCTTTTTGTGATTTTTAGCTGTTATTGTTAACCATTTCCTGCATTTTTATTTCTCCTGGATTTATTTACAAAGTCATTTTCTGATTCTATCATTTTTTATTTGCAATGCTGGCACTTTCTTAAAGAGAAATTCTGGTACTCAATTACTTAGTTACACTTAAGTAAAATTTACACTGGAAAAGCTGGATGCACACTCGATCCTTTCCCTTTATCAGTTTTCTAATAGTTCCTCTAGATCCTCAAATCTGATAATGTTGCTCAATCCGTTTTAACACTTGAAAATTGTGTAACACCAAGAAAATCACCCTTCCTTCCTGTATATATGTGAATATGGTAATGATTTTAGATGATTAGATATGTAAAAATAAATAGAAACCTCAGTTAAATAGAGTTGGAGGATAAATAGAAACCTCAGTTAAAGAACGTTGGAGGATCAGAGGCCAACACGAGAAAGAAAGACATCTCTTCTTTTCTGGCAAGGACTCAGCCAATCAAAAGCTATGGAGTCTTGGCTCACTATAGCTCTTTCAGTTTCTTTTTCTCCCTACAAAAGTGCCCTCCTTCCCTTAGTGTGCAGGAGCTACTACATGTCTTGCCATGGTGGAAGACCCCAAATTGCGGTTCTCTGCTGATTCTGAATACGCCCACCTCTGCTGGAAAAGTATCTGTCACTGCAGTTTCATGTCAGCAGATGTAACGTGTATAGAGTTCACAGTAGTTTTTCTGGCACTCTGTAGAATCTCAATCCACTATTATCATCATTACCTATTTGTTAAATCTCCCAGATCCAGTCTTCACACATCAAGAGTTCAGTTACATAGTTTTAGAAGCCATGGGACCAGATGAAGGAGGAGAAAACAGAGAATACTGTGTTTTCAAGAGAATACAGTTTTCCAAGTGTCATCTTACTGAATTAATATTTACTTAACTGCCAAGTGTGCTGCAGTCACTTTATGCCAATGGATGTCACTTATGGATGTCTTGTATATGAAAAGAAAAACATTTGTTAGTGACTCAGCAGTTAAACAGGAAAGGTAAAGTTCATTCAGCTGTGGAAAGATAAATTTGTTGGGAGTCAAAGTATTGTGTAACTGATTTAAGAACTGATACGCACACACATGCACACACACACACACACACACACACACTTTGTAAATATATTCTACTCAAACTCCAGAATTTCTGAGAAAAAAAAATGAGTTTTATTTTTGTTTTCACCTGGCACATGTTCCTAGTACACTGAATTGTATTTTCACCTCATAAATGTGTCCTAGTACATTGGATTATTTCCATCAAAAATCCTTATACTTTTAGCCCCATCTGCCATGTTATCTGCCATGTTGGTATGCCCTTTCCCGGGTGAATGGATCTTAAAATATTAATTTTTCTATGAAGTTTTATGGGATCAGAGATCGGTGATAAGGGGCTTGAGATACAAAATAATAGAGCTAAATAGTATAAACGTGGTGTTTTTGATAAAATCTAGCTTTAGCTTGGAAAAAAAAAAAAAACTATTTCTTTTTCAAATGGGATGTTATATAAGCTTGCAAGAAAAGGAGAATAAGAGTTACTTATACAGATGGCTAACTCTGCAGGTGAGAACTTGATCAATCCAAGGTCAAGACCTCATTTTTCCCCCAGGTTTTTCTTTCCCTCTTTATTTTTTAATATAAATTTATTTTAATTGGAGGTTAGTTACTTTAAAATATTGTATTGATTTTTCCATACATCAACATGACTCTGCCACAGGTATACACGTGTTTTCCATTCTGACCCCCCCCCCCTGTCCCATCCCTCTGGGTTGTCCCAGTGCAATGAATCACCAGACCTCATGTTTAATATAGGCTTATTATTTTCATGTTTTGTATTCAAAGCGTACATATTTAACCCAGGTCAGCATTTACATAAATGCTTGCTCATTCACTCATAAGTGGTGAATTTTTGAATTTCTAACTCTGTAAGTAAAAAGAGATTTTAAAGTACTCTCATAAAATTCTGAATTGCTAATTTGAGCCTCAATTTAAAGCAAATATTAATGGTATTATGACAATTATTGTCCCACTGATCTATTAATTTATATTTAAGATTGCTGATTTTCTTTTTATTGACAATAAAGTTCCTTTAACTCATTGAAATAATAGAAAGTTCATAAATCATGTAATCAACATGAGCTGATATTTGGCTCTCCAGAATATGATAACTCTTCCCATGTTTGACTTCTTGTAAATCCTCTGATTTGGAGAAGGAAATGGCTTCCCACTCAAGTATTCTTGCCTGGAGAACCCTATGGACAGAGGAGCCTGACGGGCTGCAGTCCATGTGGGAATGAGGCATTGAACAGGACTGAGCAACTAACCACAGCAGAGAACAAATATAATAGTTTCAGCCGCTCTTGCAGCTAGATTGACAGTGTGTGACCTTGCTGCAAGTTTGTGCCATCTTAGAATTTGAAATGGGAATTAATAAGTTTAAGCCAGAGGACAGTTCAGTTCAGTCGCTCAGTCATGTCTGACTCTTCGCGACCCCCTGGAATTGCAGCACTCCAGGCCTCCCTGTCCATCACCATCTCCTGGAGTTCACTCAGACTCACATCCATCAAGTCCATGATGCCATCCAGCCATCTCATCCTCTGTTGTCCCCTTCTCCTCCTGTCCCCAATCCTTCCCAGCATCAGAGTCTTTTCCAATGAGTCAACTCTTCGCATGAGGTGGCCAAAGTACTGGAGTTTCAGCTTCAGCATTATTCCTTCCAAAGAAATCCCAGGGCTGATCTTCTTTAGAATGGACTGGTTGGATCTCCTTGCAGTCCAAGGGACTCTCAAGAGTCTTCTCCAACACCACAGTTCAAAAGCATCAATTCTTCGGTGCTCAGCCTTCTTCACAGTCCAACTCTCACATCCATACATGACCACAGGAAAAACCATAGCCTTGACTAGATGGACCTTAGTCGGCAAACTAATGTCTCTGCTTTTCAATATACTGTCTAGGTTGGTCATAACTTTTCTTCTAAGGAGTAAGCGTCTTTTAATTTCATGGCTGCAGTTACCATCTGCAGTGATTTTGGAGTGCAAAAATAAAGTCTGACTCTGTTTCCACTGTTTCTCCATCTATTTCCCATGAAGTGATGGGACCAGATGCCATGATCTTTGTTTTCTGAATGTTGAGCTTTTAAAGCAACTTTTTCGCTTTCTTCTTTCAGTTTCATCAAGAGGCTCTTTAGTTATTCTTCGCTTTCTGCCGTAAAGGTGGTATCATCTGCATATCTGAGGTTATTGATATTTCTCCCAGCAATCTTGACTCCAACTTGTGATTCGTCCAGTCCAGCGTTTCTCATGATGTACTCTGCATAGAAGTTAACTAAGCAGGGTGACAATATACAGCCTTGACGTACTCCTTTTCCTATTTGGAACCAGTCTGTTGTTCCATGTCTGGTTCTAATTGTTGCTTCCTGACCTGAATACAGATTTCTCAAGAGGCAGGTTAGGTGGTCTTGCATTCCCAACTCTTTCAGAATTTTCCACAGTTTATTGTGATACACAGTCAAAGGCTTTGGCATAGTCAATAAAGCAGAAATAGATGTTTTTCTGGAACTCTCTTGCTTTTTCCATGATCCAGCGGATGTTGGCAATTTGATCTCTGGTTCCTCTGCCTTTTCTAAACCATGGAACATCAATCACAGCAATGGCAGCAACGTTCTCCAGGTCCCAGGAGCGACAGCACTAAGCGCAGCACAGTGTGTGCCCAGAGTGCAGTGTTTGGTGCCAACTGTAGCAGACGTGCAAGCTGACCTGTATGGTGCTCATCAGGTACAACAGCAATAGAACTGCCATTTGGTCTCTTAGCAGTTACTTAGTTTCCCCTCTTCCTGGCCATTTTTCCTGCCTGATTCTCTAGCCTTCCTAAAATACTTTGTGAACCACTTGTTATCCTCTTCACAAATATTCTGTTTAAATTACCCAGCCTGTTTCTTCTGCATGAAATAAGAAACCTTAAGTGTTATGAGATGTGGTTACTTAAGTGATCAGTTAATTTTCTAGACAGGGTTGAATTGAAAAATTCAGCTAATATTTAGGGAAGGAATTCTGTCTATGTTTAGCATGCAATGGAAAGAGCAAAATTATTATTTGATATCTGAACTCTATTTGTGTGAATATACTGAAAGATCTTTTAAGTAAACCTAAACAATATTTAGTATCTAAGTTTAAAATTGGTATATACAAAAAAAAATCCTACATGTAGGTGTCAGTAAAAACATTTGAGTTGCATGAGTATCAATATGAATGGATATAGAATATGAAGCTTATCTAAGCAACTTTATTTTCTGTAGGTTTCTGTCTTGTGTGTGCATACATGTGTGCTAAGTGGCTTCAGTCATGTCTGACTCTTTGCCACCCCATGTCCATGGGATTCTCCAGGCAAGAATAGTGCAGTGGGTTGCCATGCCCTCTTCCAGGGGATCTTCCAAACCCAGGGATCAAACCCATGTCTTTTATGTCTCCTACTTTGGCAGACAGGTTCTTTTTCACTAGCAACAACTGAGAAGCCTCTTCTGTTTTCTGCTTGCATTTTAAAAACATGCTGTGTATTTTGGATATCACTTCCCCTGCATAAGTGAGTTTTAAAGGCATTCTAAGGAAGTATAAACATCTGTGAAGAAGGTAGGTGATCCTAAGAGTCAGCAAATGCTATATATCAGAAGAAAATTTAGAAGTAGGCAAGTGTGACTACATAAGGGACATAATCCTGACTGCATTTATTCTTATCTACTGTGCATGTGAATCATTTATCTCCATGAGACAATATATAAAATGTATAAAAGTGTTGTTGGTATTGGAACTATTCAACATGTTATTTATATATGGCATAATAATTTTGAAAAACACCAGGAAGTTAACTTTTTCTGGTCATGGGTGATCACAACCAGCATGAGCACCATGAAGCCCTATGCTGACACAGGAGAAAGTGCTGTATGCATTTTAAAATCGGAATAAGGTCACAGCGGGGGACTAAGATGACAGTGAAGTAGCTGAGAAACAGCTAACTCAAGACAGATCATGGATCTTATGATGATAATCAGCAGTCTTCTGCTATGAATTGCAAAATTCTGTTGTTGCTGATTTCAAACCTCTGGGGAAACCAGACTGACACAAAGCACAGAATCTTGACACTTAATAACTGGGCCAGTTTTACTGAGATAGGGAGGAATCTACTCATAAGCTCTTGTCAACACATAAGAAATTATTATGGAGAAAGACATTCTACTTGATGCTCATTGCTGTCCTGAGTGAGGGTGGTGGGAAGAGAACTCATGAATAGTATATACCATTTCTTTAAAAGTATCTTTACATTATGCAGACTAGTTAAATGCTGTTGAAAGCAAGCTGGACCATGACATAGGAACTTCAAAAATTTCACTTTCCAAAAGTGATTATAAGTTTATGTAGCTGTATAGTTGATCTCAGCTACATAAACTTATAATGACTTTTTGGAAAGTGAAATTTTGAAGTGCCTAGGTCATGGTCCAGTTTGTATAGTTGATCTCTGGAGAAGGCAATGGCAACCCACTCCATTACTCTTGCCTGGACAATCCCATGGACGGAGGAGCCTGGTGGGCTAAAATCCATGGGGTCACGAAGAAACAGACACAACCGAGTGACTTCACTTTCACTTTTCAGTTTTCACTTTCATGCATTGGAGAAGGAAATGGAACCCACTCCAGTGTTCTTACCTGGAGAAACCCAGGGACGGGGGAGCCTGGTGGGCTGCCGTCTATGGGGTCACACAGAGTCAGGCACGACTGAAGTGACTTAGCAGCAGCAGCATAGTTGATCTCAAGCAGTGATAGAGCAATCTGATAATCATTTCATTTTTTTAAATTCTAACCTCTAAAATTCTGTAATTTCAAGTACCAAAAGTAAATCCACTCACTTGGATTCTTGAACTCTGTTCAGATTGTTTAAATCTCTCCTTTACCAGCTCATTCTCAAAAGGGTCCAGAAAGCAGCAGCATAAATTCTGCAATGAATACAAACTCACAAAGTTTAACAATGTTATCAAAGATTATATATTGTTACAATAGTCAAAGCTTTCTGGAGCTTTGATAACGGTTTGCTTAGTTAACTTAAACTAGATACAATGGCACATTGATGGATATACAGATGACAGAATTATCTTCATTTAAAGTAAAGGGAGTGTAGAAGGACTCAAGGTGGTTAAATAGGATTCTACTTCTTACATGATTATAAAGAATTTATTTACAAATGAAACTGTTTTCACAGAGTACCTGCTGAACATTAGTGAAGGACTTCAGACATCAAAAAGGACAAAAAAGAAGAAAAAAATAAAACCCACTTAACTGTGTAGGATGAAAGGAAAGAAAAAAAAAGGAACTGGGAAGTGACCAGCACTGCTGGGGAGAAGCTAGCTGAAAGAGAGGAGAGATTCCCACACTTAGAGAACCCCCTCACAGTGAGTGGACCAGCTAGGACAGGAAGGACTTTCAGGGGATTAGAAAGGAGCCCAGAAACTGGTCTGTGGAAGGCAGGACAGATTAGGATATATGCACACACTTTGTGCTTCAGCCATGTGCATCCCAGCCTGAGTTGCATGTCTTCTGGTGCAGAGGGTAAATGGGGGTGCAAAGTGGAGTTTGGAGAGTGGACATAGGGAGGAAACAGCTGTTGGCTGTGAAGAGAAAGCCTGGAGGGAAGAAAGTGGGGATATCTACAATCAGGAAAGTTTGCAAAGAGGTCTGGGCACCATAAAACAAGGCACCATTGTTGAGTGGTGCACAAAGAGTGGGGTGCCACTGCAATCATATTCTAACCCACCACCTGCTGTCTCCATGAGCACTGGAAAAGGCACCCTTATGAGTAACTCACCCTTCCTTCAAGCCAAGGCCTCCTTGGCTATGCAAGCCCCAGTGAAACCACATGCTACCCTACCAGGACCTCCTGGGGAGTCAGCCCTGAGTGTGTCAACTAAGTCATGTGTTCACTAAGGCTGGCAAAGTCTGGGTGCTAAATGAACTGAAGAGAGTGGACAGGAGAAGAGGAGCACTGTTGGCCATGTGGAGATGGCATGCAGGGATGGGAGTGAAGAACACTGTGATCAGGAATGCTCCTGAAGGAAGTCTGACCTGCCTCCTAAATAAGGTACCATCATTGAGTGGCACACAGGGAGGAGGCTACCATCACAGACTCCCTACATGCCAACTCTGCCTCCACAGGCACAGAGAGCAGCTCACGTTAGAGCGAATGTGCATCAGTCTCATAAACTCATGCCAGCGTCTGCAGCCCTGGGCATGAGAGAGAGATACAGTGGACCTACTGTGCTTGCCCTAGCCATGGCCATTTGTGCTATCCCTGCTAGAGTGTATTGCAGCCTCTCATCTGTCCCTGCATTTTGCCCCTCCCACCTAAGCAAGCAAGCATGTCCTAGGCAGTCCTATTTTTGTTGTTTGTCTTATGCTCTGGCTGTTTTTTGGTTTGTTTGTTTATTTATTTGTGCTTAATTTGGTTATTTGTCTTGGGGTTTGTCTGTTCATTGTCTTTTCTTTCTTTCTTTCTTTTTTTTAAGTGTGTCATTCGATGCAGGTTGCAGTATCATCCTTCCCTGAGTAGGGGAAAACCTGAGCCCCAGGGTGGCGAGCACATAGTCTTGTCCTCATGGAATGTTGATTGGCGCAAACCCTCCTGGATGCCCTTATCACAGTGCCAAGGCCTAGTTTCCCCCTCTGCCTGCAAGCTCCAACAGTGGATGCCTTAGGCCACACAACCAGCAAGACAGGAACACAGTATCACCCGTCAGCAGACAGGCTTCTAAAGTAGCGCTAATCTCAGACACCCCAGTACAAACCTCTTAAGATGAACCTGCCAATCAGAGTGACAAAACTCAAATCTATCCATGGTGCACAGGAAACATTCCTTCCCAGTAGGAAGCCTACATAAACCCCTGGACTAACCTCAACCAACAGGGGGCAGACACTAGAAGGAAGAACTCCTGCCAAAAACACCATGAGTTAAACAAAATTAAATGAAAGATGAATATATTTCAGATGAAGGAGTAAGTTAAAAATTCACTAGACAAAATAAATGAAGAGGAAATAAGCAATCTACTTGAAACAAAATTCACAATAATGATAGTAAAATGACCCAAGATCTCCAAAATAGAATGGAAGCACAGACTGAGAAGAAACAAAGATTAACAAGGACTAAGAAGAACTAAAGAACAACAGCAACAGCAAAAATTGATGAAAAATACAATAACAAATGAAAAGTATACTAGAAAGAATCAATAGCAGAATAACTGAAACAGAAGAATGGATAAATGAGTTGGAAAATAGAAAGATGTAAATAACTGCCATGGAGAAAAAGAAAAATGAATGAAAAGAAATGAAGATAGTCAAAGAGACTTCTTGGACAACATTAAGCACACTGATGTTTGAATTAAAATGGTCCTAGAAGAAGAGAAAAAGAGAGGATCCAAGAAAGTATTTGAAGACAATATAGTCCAAAACTTCCCTAACATGGGAAAGAAAATAGTCAAGTCAAAAAGTGCAGAGCATCCCATAAATTCAAGGAGAAATATGCTGAGATCTATATTAGTCAAAATAACAAAACTAAAGACAAAGACAAAATGTTAAAAGCAGCAAGAGAAAAGCAATATATAGCATACAAAGGAATTGTCATATTACTGAAAGGTTGTTGTTGAATCACGACACCGGGATTCTTGGCCCCCAGAGGAGAAGAATTCAACCGGGGCCAGAGACGAGGCTTGATCACTCAGAGCTTTTGTGTAATAAAGTTTTATTAAAGTATAAAGGAGATAGAGAAAGCTTCTGACATAGGCATCAGAAGGGGGTAGAAAGAGTACCCGCTTGTTAGTTTTAGCAATGATTTTATATATTCTCCAACTAATCCAATGAAGGTCTGGAGGTTGTAAAGACCTCACCAGACCTACTCCCATAATTTACATTTTAAGATAACAGAATTAGCCAGAAGGTTTAATCCAGAGACTGCCCTCAGGCAGAATACATTGTTGTTATACAATCCTAAGGAATGTAGAGAAATAAGTTTGTCCTTTCTTCCTCCTTGAGAATTCCAGATCCCTCTCTCCTTGGGGGACCCCTAGACTTCTTATCAACCTGCCTAGGAAATGACTCTCTCATTACCAGCTGATTTTTTCAGCAGAAACTCTACTGGCCATAAGGGAGTGGGCAGATACATTTAAAATGATGAAAGGGAAAAACCTACAAGCAAGAATATTCAACTGAATAAGAATACCATTCACGTTCATTGGGCAAATGAAAAGCTTTGCAGATAAACAAAAGTAAGAGTATTCAGTGCCACCAAATCAATTTAGCCCTACCAGAGCGCTGCTGAGCATAAACTCACAAATTGAAGGACAATTATGCCAAAGAAATTCTAGCACTTTTAAGAAAATTATAGGACTTACAACAGTTTTCCCAAACTGGGGATCTGCAAAAGAACTGAGAACCCCCAAGGAATTTAAATTTGGAGGACAGTGGGATTTGATTGCATAACTTCCACACGACTGGGGACACAGACTCCTGGAGGACAAAAGGAATCCAGGAGAAAGGAACAGTGTCCCCACAGGAGACTGAGACAGATGTGCCTGTGAGTGTCCAGGAGTTTCTGGCAGAGGCATAGGTCAGCACTGGCCTGCTTCAGGGTCAGGGGAACTGAATACAGTAATGAGTGCACATGTCCTTTTAAAGAAAGTCACCATTACCTTCATTAATCCTACTACAGTTTGGCCTGAAGCCAAAACACAGGTAGGGAATACAGCCCCAACCATCAACAGAAAATTCCAATAAACATTTACTGAACATGGCCCCACCCATTAGAACAAGAACCAGTTTCCCCACGGCCAGTCTCTCCCACCAGAAAGCTTAGATAAGCTTCTTAACTTTATCCACCAGAGGGCAGCAAGAATGAAAACCACATTCACACAAATCTAACCAAACTGATGGCATGGACCACTCATTTGTTTAACTCAATGAAAATATGAGCCATGCCATGTAGAGCCACCCAAGACAGATGGGTCATGGTGCAGAGTTCTGACAGAACATGGTCCACTGGAGAAAGGCATGACAAACCACTTCAATATTCTTGCCTTAAGAATCCTATGAACATTATGAAAAATGAACAATATATGACACTGAAAAATGAACTCCCCAGGTCGGTAGATGCCCAATATGCTACTAGAGAAGAGTAGAGAAATAGCTCCAGAAATAATGAAGAGATAAAGCCAAAGCAAAAACAATACCCAGTTATGGAGGTGACTGGGTGATAGAAGTAAAGTCCAATATGGAAAGAACAACAATACATAGGAACCTGGCTTGTTGGGTCTATGAATCAAGGTAAATTGGAAATGGTCAAACAGAGGATGGCAGAATGAATGTCAACATTTTAGAAATCAGTGAACTAAAACAGACTGGAATGGGAGACTTTAATTCAGATGACCATTACATCTACTATTGTGGGCAAGAATCCCTTAGAAGAAACGGAGTAGCCCTCATATTGAACAAAAGAGTTTGGAATACAATATTTTGATGCAATCTCAAAAAAGGCAGAATATTCTCTGTTCCTTTATAAGGCAAATTATTCAATATTACAGTAATTCAAGTCTATGCCCCAACTACTAATGCTGAAGAAGCTGAAACTTTATGGTTCTATAAAGGCCTACAAGAACATCTAGAATTAAACCCCTAAAAAATGTCTTCATCATAGAAGATTGGAATGCAAAATAAGGAAGTCAAGAGATACCTAGAGTAACACATAAGTTTGGCCATGTAGTACAAAATGAAGTAGGGCAATGGTTAACACATTTTGTCAAGAGAATGAAAGCACTCTCTTCCAAAAACAAAGCAGATAAGTCTAAACATGAACATCACCAGATGGTCAGTACCAAAATCAAATTGATTATATTCTTTGCAGCTGAAGATGGAGAAGCTGTATATCATCAGCAAAACAAGACCAGGAGCTGACTGTGGCTCAGATCATGAACTACTTATTGTAATGTTCAGTGGAAAACCACTAGACCCTTCAGATATTACATAAATGAAATCCCTTATAATTGTACAGTGAGAGTGACAACTAGATTCAAGAGATTAGATCTGATACAGTGCCTGAAGAACTATAGATGGAGGTTGTTGATATTGTACAGGAGGTGATGATCAAAACCATCCCCAAGGAAAAGAAATTCAAAAAAGCAAAATGGTTGTCTAAGGCTGAGACAAATAGCTGGGAAGAGAAGAGAAGCTAAAGTCAAAGGAGAAAGTGAAAGATATATCCATGTGCTTATTTATCTCTGGGCTGGAAGAAGCACAAGCTGGAATCAAGATTTCCAGAAGAAATATCAATAACCTCAGATATGCAGATGGCACCACCCTTATGGTAGAACATGAAGAAGAACTAAAGAGCCTCCTGATGGAAGTGAAAGAGGAGAGTGAAAATGTTGGCTTAAAAGTCAACATTCAGAAAACTAAGATCATGGCATCTGGTCCCACTACTTCATGGGAAATAGATGAGGAAACAGTGCAAACAGTGACACACTTTTTTTGGGGGAGAGGGGCACCCAAACTTACTGCAGATAGTGAGTGCAGCCGTGAAATTAAAAGATACTTGCTCCTTGGAAGAAAAGTTATGACAAAACTAAGCAGACTATTTAAAAACAGAGACATTGCTTTACCAAAAAGATCATTTAGTCAAAGCAATGTTTTTTCCAGTAGTCATGTAAGGATTGTGAGAGTTGGACTATAAATAAAGCTGAGTGCTGAAGAACTTATGTTTTTGTATTGGAGAAGATTTTTGAGAGTCTGTTGGACAGGAAAGAGATCCAACTAGTTCATCCTCAAAGAAATCAGTCCTGAATATTCATTTGAAGGATGGATGCTGAAGCTGAAACTCCAATAATTTGGCCACCTGATGCAAAGAACTGACTTATTGGGAAAGGACTTGATGCTGGGAAAGATTGAAGGTGAGAGGAAAAGGTGATGACAGAGGACGAGATGGTTGGATGGCATCACCAATTCAATGGACATGAGTTTTAGTAAACTCCAGGAATTGGTGATAGACAGGAGGCCTGCCATGATGCAATCCACAGAATTGCAAAAACTCAAGACAAGACTGAGCGACTGAACTGAACTGACCTACCTGAATGCAGAGTTCCAAAGAGGAGCAAGGAGAGATAAGAAAGCCTTCCTAAGTGAAAAATGCAAAGAAATTGAGGAAAACAATATAATGGTAAAGACTAGAGTTTTCATCAAGAAAATTAGAGATAGCAAGGGAATATTTCATGCAAACATGGGCACAATAAAGGACAGAAATGGTATGGATCTAACAGAAGCAGAAGATATGAAGAAGAGGTGACAAGAATACACAGAAGAACTATACCATAATGATCTCAAAGATCCATATATCCACAATGGTGTGATCACTCACCTAGAGCCAGACATCCTGGAGTGTGAAGTCAAGTGGACCTTAGGAAACATCACTATGAACAAGCTAGTGAGTTGATGGAATTCAGTTGAGCTCTTTCAAATCCCAAAAGATCATGCTGTGAAAATGTTACCTTCAATATGCCAGCAAATTTGGAAAACTCAGCAGTGGCCACAGGGCTGGAAAAGGTTAGTTTTCATTCCAATTCCAAAGAAAGGAAATGCCAAAGAATGTTCAAACTACTGCACAATGGTACTCATCTCTCACACTAGCAAAGTGATGCTCAAAATTCTGCAAGCGAAGCTTCAACTCAGTATGTGAACCAAGAACTTCCATATATTCAAGCTGTATTTAGAAAAGGCAGAGGAAACATATATCAAATTGCCAACATCCACTGGATCATAGAAAAAGCAAAATAGTTCCAAAAATATCTATTTCTGCCTATTGACCATTCCAAACCCTTTGAATAAGTGAACTGCAACAAATTTTGAAAAATTCTTAAAAGAGATGGGAATATCAGACCACCCCACCTGACTCCTGAGAAATCCATATGCAGGTCAAGAATTAACAGTTAGAACCATGGAATAATGGACTGCTTAAAACACGGGAAAAGTACTTCAACGCTGTGTATTTCCACTCTGTTTATTTTACTTATATGCAGAGTACATCATGTGAAATCCTGGGTTGCATGAAACACAAGCTGGAACCAAGATTGCCAGGAGAAATATCAATAACCTCAGATATCCAGATGACAACACCCTTCTGGCAGAAAGTGAAGAGGCATTAACGAGTCTTTTTGATGAAAGTGAAAGAGGAGAATAAAAAAGCTGGCTTTAAACTCAACATTCAGAAAACTAAGATCATGGCATCCGGCCCCATCACTTCATGGCAAATTTATGGGGAAACAATGTAAACAGTGACATACTTTATTTTCTTGGGCTCCAAAATCACTACAGATGATGACTGCAGCCATGAAATTAAAAGGCACTTGCTCCTTGGAAGAAAAGCTATGACCAACATAGACAGCATATAAAATGTAAAGAAGAAGATACGTTGTTTTGCTGATGATGGTCCATCTAGTCAAAGCTATCTATCGTATTCCTATAGTCATGTATGGATGTGAGATTTAGACCATAAAGAAAGCTGAGTATTAGAGAATTGATGTTTGTGTGTGTGTGTGTGTGTGTGTGTGTGTGTGTGTGTGTGTGTGTGTTCTTTTTCACTGTGGTGTTGGAGAAGATGCTTAAGAGTACCCTGGATTGCAAGGAGATTAGACCATTCAATCCTAACGAAGTCAGTCTTGACTATTCATTGGAAGGCCTTATGCTGAAACTCAAGCTCCAATACTTTGGTCTCATCAAAAAGATCCTGATGCTGTGAAAGACTGAAGGCAGGAGGAGAAGCAGGGGACAGAGTATGAGATGGTTGGATGGCATCACCAACTCGAGGGACATGATATTGAGCAAGGTTTGGGTGTGGGTGATGGACAGAGAAGCCTGGCCTGCTGCAGTACATGGGATTTCAAAAAGCCAGACATGACTGAGCAACTGAAGTGAACTGAACTGAAATCAGTTTTACAATAAATGCTAAAAGATCTTCCATCAGCAGAAAACACAAGAGAAGAAAAAGTCCTACCAAAACAAACACAGAACAATTAATAAAGTGGTGATAAGAATATTGCAAATGTTTAAATTACTTTAAATGTGAATGAATTAAAAGCTCAAACCAAAAGATAAAACCTGACTGAATGAATTAAATAATAAGACTTTATAAATATGTTGATATATATATATATATTTTATAAATATGTTTATTTATAAGCATATGTTTATAAATATGTTGTCTACAAGAGGGCTACTTCAGACCTAGGTACACTAGAGGTGAGAAGATGGAAGAAAAGATTCCAGGAAAATGTAAATAAAAAGTAAGCAAGAATAGTAATATCCATCTCAGACAAAATACACTTTAAAATAAAGTTTTTATAAGGAACAAAGAAGGACACTACATAATGCTTGAAGAATTTATCCAAAAAAAAAAGGATATAACAATTATAAATGTTTATGCACACAAAATTTGTTGTTATTCTGTCATATAGTCATGTCCAGCTCTTTGAGACTCCACGGACTTCAGCTTGCCAGGCTCCTCTGTCCTCCAGTATCTCCCAGAGTTTGCTCAAACTGCGTCCATTGAGTCATTGGTGACTCTGACCATCTCCTCTGCTGTCCCTTTCTCCTTTTGCTTTCATTCTTTCCTAACACAAGGATCTTTTCCAATGAGTCAGCTCTTCCCAGTAGGTGGCCAAAGTATTGGAGCTTCAGTTTCAGCAACATTCCTTCTAATCAACATTCAGGGTTTATATCCTTTATAATTGACTGGTTTAATCTCCCTGAAGTCCAAGGGACTCTGAAGAGTTTCCTCCAGCATCAGAATTCAAAAATATCAGTTCTTGGTGCTCAGTCTCCTTTGGTCCAACTCACTTTTCCATGCATGACTACTGAAAAAACCATAGATTTGACTATATGTTCTTTGTTGGCGAAGTAATGTCTCTGCTTTATAATACACTATGTACTTTTCTCATCATTTCCTTCTAAGGAGTAAGCGTCTTTTAATTGTCTGGCTGTAGTCACCATCCACAGTGATTTTGGAGCCCAAGGAAGTAAAATCTGTCACTGTTTCCACTTTTCCCCCTTCTGTTTGCCATGAAGTGATGGGACAGTATGCCAAGATCCTAGTGTTTTTAACGTTTAACTTCAAGCCAGCCTTTTTACTCCCCTCTTCCATCTTCATCAAAAAGCTCTTTAGTTCTTCACTGTTTCCCATAAGAGTAGTATCATCTGCATATCCGAGACTGCTGATATTTCTTGAAGCAATTTTGATTCCAATTTGTGATTCTTGCAGCCCAGCATTCCACACGAAGTGTTCTGCATATAAGTTAAACAAGCAGGCTGACAATATACAGCCTTGGCATACTCTTTCCCCAGTTTTGAACCAGTCATTTTTTCCATGCAAGGTTCTACCTGTTGCTTCTTGATCCACATAGGTTTCTCAGGAGACTGGCAAGGTGGTCTGATATTCCCATTTCTTTAAAAAATTTTCCAGTTTGTTGTGATCCACATAGCCAAAGGTTTAAGCTATTTTAATGAAGCAGAAGTAGACTTTTTTTTCCTGAAATCCCTTTGCTTTCTTGATGATCCACTGAATGCTGGCAATTTGACCTCTGATTCCTCTGGCTCTTTGAAACCCTGATTGTACATCAGGAATTTCTTGGTTTATGTATTTGTGAAGCTTATCTTGAAAGATTTTTGAGATTAACCTTGTTAGCAAGTGAACTGAGTCCAACTGTACAGGAGTGTGAATATAAATGGAATTGATGGAATATTACTCAGCCATTAAAAATAATATATCTGAATCAGTTCTAATGAGGTGGATGACACTGGAGCTTATTATACAGAGTGAAGTAAGCCAGAAAGAAAAACACCAATACAGTATACTAATGCATATATATGGAATTTAGAAATATGGTAATAATAACCCTGTGTGAGAGACAACAAAAGATATACAGATGTATAGAAGACTCTGTGGGAGAGGGTGAGGGTGGGATGGTTTGGGAGAATGGCATTGAAACATGTATATTATCATACGTGAAATGAATCGCCAGTCCAGGTTTGATGCATGAGACAGGGTGCTCAGGGCCAGTGCACTGGGATGACCCAGAGGGATAGGATGGGGAGGGAACTGGGTGGGGGGATTCAGGATGGGGAACACATGTACATCCATGGCGGATTCATGTCAATGTATGGCAAAACCAATACAATGTTTAAAGTAATTATCTTCCAATTAAAATAAATAAATTTATATTAAAAATTAATGGAGTGAAGTAAACCAGAAATAAAAACACCAATGCAGTATACTAATGAATATATATGGAATTTAGAAAGATGGTAATGATAACCCTGTATGCAAAAACAACAAAAGAGACACAGATGTATAGAACAGTCTTTTGGACTCTGAGGGAGAAGGAGAGGTAGGATGATTTGGGAGAATGGCATTGAAACATGTACAATATCATATATGAAATGAATCACCAGTCCAGGTTAGATGCATGATACTGGATTCTTGGGGCTGGTGTACTGGGATGACCCAGAGGGATGGTATGGGGATAGAGTAGGAAGGGGAGATTCAGGATGGGAACACATTATACCCGTGGTGGATTCATGTTGATGGTATGGCAAAACCAATACAATACTGTAACGTAATTAACCTCCAATTAAAATAAATAAATGTATATTAAAAAATAAAATAAATAAATAAATGGAATTTCTCTTCTTTGGGATAGCAATAAAAATGAGCCTTTTCCAGTCCTGTGGCCACTGCAGGGTTTTAAAGACTTGAACACATGCTGAGTGCATGCAGCATTTTAACATTATCATCTTTTAGAATTTGAAATAATTCAGCGGGAATTCCATCATCTCCAATTTCTTTGTTTGTAATAATGCTGTCTAAGGCCTACTTTCCTACACTCCAGGAAATCTGGACCCAGGTAAGTGACAACATCATCATGATTATCTGAGTCATTAAGACCTTCCTTGTATAGATATTCTATGTATTCTTGCCACTTCTTAATTTCTTCTGTGTCTGTTAGTTCTTTACCATTTTTTGATTTTTTATCATGCTCATCCTCACATGAAATGTTCTCTTAATATATCCAGTTTTCTTAAAGAGATCTCTAATGTTTTCCATTCTATTGTTTTCCTCTATTTATTTGCACTGATCAGTGAAGAAGTCCTTTCTCTTATTGCTATTCTCTGGAACTCTGCACTTAGTTGAGTATATAGTTTCTTTTCTCCCTTGTTTTTCTTCTTTCCTCAGCTACTTGTGAAACTATGACAAAAGAGGCAACACTATACACTGGAGAAGAGAGAGTCTCTTCAATAAGTTATGCTGGGAAAATCAAACAACTACACATAAAATAATAAAATTAGAACACTCTCAAACATCTTACACAAAAATACACACAAGATGGATTAAAGACCTAAATGTAATGTTGGTTATTATAAATTGTTAGAGGAAAACATAGGTTGCATACTCCTTGACATAAATTTCAGCAAGCTCTTTTTGACTCACCTCCTAGAGTAATGAAAAGGTAAACATTTTTAAAAAGGGGACCCAGGTGAACTTAAAAGTTTTTCCAAAGAAAGGAAACCATAAACAAAATGAAAAGACAGCCTTCAGAATGGGATAAAATATTTGGAAATGAAAAACTGACAGGAGATTATTTTTCAAAACAATCAAACAGCTAATGCAGTGCAACATTAAAGAAAAAAACACCATATTGGAGTTTCAAAGAGTTACATATGACTGAGCTACTGAATAATGATAATAGTCACAAAACTGACAGAAGAGCTAAGTAGAAATTTCTTCAAAGAAGACATAAAAAAGCATCTTAAAAGATGATCTACATCCTTAATTATTAGAGAAATACAAATTACAACTACAATGAAGTATCATCTCACAATGATTAGAATGTCCATCATCAAAAATCATAAAAGAATAGATGCTGGGGAGGGTGTGGAGAAAAGAGTACACTTATATGCTATTGGTAGAAATGTAAACTGGCATAGCCACTATGAAGAACAGTCAAGAGGTTCTTTAATAAACTAAAAATCTAGCTGCCACATGGCATAGAACCCTCACCACTAGATATATATCCAGAGAAAACATAATTTGAAAGGACACATGCACCCCAGTGTTTTTTGCAGCACTATTTGCAGTAGCTAAGACCTGGATGCAGCCTAAATGCACATTGACAGAAGAGTGGATAGAGATGACATGGTATATGTATTCAATGGAATGTAACTCAGACAAAATGAAGAACAACATTATGCCATTTGCAGAGATGCTGGTGAACATCGAGGCTGTCATACAGAGTGAAGCAAGTCAGATAGAGAAAAACAGATACTGTAAAATATCACTTATACATGGATTCTACAAAGATGGTACATATGAAGTTATATGCAAGGCAGAAATAGACTGTTACAGAGAGCATATTTATTGTTACCAAGTGAGGCAGGGAGAGTGGAGTGGGATGAATCGGGAGACTGGAACTGAAATATATAGACTAATATATATAAAATATACAACAAATGGTGACCTGCAGTATAGCAGAAGGAACTCTGCTCAGTGCTCTGTGGTGACCTAAACGATAAGGAGACCATAAAAGAGTAGACACATGCGTGCTTATGTCTGATCCACTTTGTTGTACAGCAGAAGACTAACATAACATTGTCAAGCAATTGCACTCCAATAAAAATTAATTGAAAATAGAAAAATGTGTGTTAGTCGGTCAGTCTTATCTGACTCTCTGTGATTCCATGAACTGCAGCCCCCAGGCTCCTCTGTTCACAGAAGTCTCCAGGCAAGAATACTGGAGAAGGAGGCAATTTTGTTCTTCAGGAGATCTTCCTGACCCAGGAATCAAACCTGGGTTGCTCCTATTGCAGGCAGATTCTTTACTGACTGAGCTACAAGCTAAGCCCGATTTTGGTAGTCTAGTAATATCTATGTTATGCTATGCTATGCTTAGTCACTCATTCATGTCCGACTCTGAAAACATTGAACAAAATAAAGGGAGAAATCCACAGGTTTGGGAAATATATAGGTGGAGCATATTTTTCATGAATTGAAGAAAAGTTTCAGTCACTCTAGCCAATTTAGTAAGTGCTAACTCGCTTCAGTCGTATCCGACTCTTCAACCATATGGACTGTAGCCTGCCAGGCTCCTCTGTCCATGGGATTTTCCAGGCAAGAATACTGGAGTGGGTTGCCATGCTCTTCTCCAGGGGATCTTCCCGACTCAGGGATGGAACTCACATCTTTTAAGTCTCCTGCATTGGTGGGCGGGTTCTTTACTACTAGCACCACCTTGAAAATTCAACCAGGCTTATAAAACTGGTCATAAATGCTTTCACGGTTCAAACATATTGAAGCATATCATCAAGCATATTACCTGTAGATAGCTCCTTCTGAATCACTATATGGATATTTGACATTTCGTGTATCAACTCAACAGGTGATGAGATTATTTCTTGATTTTGCCTATTGTGCACAGTAACATTAGGAACATTCATATATGTGTCTTTGTCTGGAAGTGTTTTCCTTTCTCCTGGGTAGATTCCCAGGAATTAAAATGCTAGCACATACAGTAATTTAACATTCCACTTTTTAAAAAGGTGTCAAAATGTTTTTCAAAGTCACTATTTTGTCCTTGTTCAGTCATTCAGTTGTTTCCAACTCTTTGCGACCCCATGGACTGCCATATGCCAGGCTTCCCTGTCCTTCACCATCTCCTATAGTTTGCTCAAGTTCATGTGCATTGAGTCCAGGATGCAATCCAACCATCTCATCCTCTATCATTCCCTTCTCATCCTGGCCTCAAATGTTGCCAGCATCAGGGTCTTCCCCAGTGACTCCACTCTTCTCATCAGGTGGCCAAAAGACTGGAGCTTCAGCTTCAGCATCCATCCTTCCAATGAGTATTCAGGGTTGATTTCCTTTAAGAGTGACCGGTTTGATCTCCCTGCTGTCCAAGGTACTCTCAAGAGTCTTCTTCTTCCCTGATAGCTATAAAAGGTATACCTTCTTCCCCCAGCCTGATCACCTTCAGGGCTACCAACTTTCCATTCACCTCGCTTTTTCCTTTGTATATTGTACCATAAGATCCTTCCCCTAGCTCTTACAGTTTTCCATGTGAGTCAGCTTTTCCAAATTCGGTACTTGCTGGTGAACTGGGGCAGGCTGGAATGCCCCGAACTTTAGGAGACTCTTTGCCCACAGAGGAGCTCTTATTAAAGTTAATGCAAGCATTGTTCTCAGAATGCACCCTGATTAGTGGGTTTCTCAAACGGGTCAGAAGTGCTCTGTGTCCTCTGAACTCTGACTTTCTTATCCTCAGGAATTTTGTCCAGGGGTTTGATCACTAAGTCCATTTCTGGGCAGTTCCGTGTGGTCGTCTTTGTGAAATATATCTCACTAAAGGTG
This sequence comes from Nanger dama, assembly GCA_917880005.1. Lineage (NCBI taxonomy): Eukaryota > Metazoa > Chordata > Mammalia > Artiodactyla > Bovidae > Nanger > Nanger dama. The sequence continues at coordinate 3,242,327 of CAKJTW010000014.1, read as the reverse complement.
GTGTCCTCTTTCTTCAAGGCAATGCAGTTGAAACTATCCAACAAAGTTCTCGACAACTTCATCTTGCCGATCTTCTCGGCCAGCTATTGCTCATTGAGGTGGCACATCTGGGAGACACAGGGCTCGGGCAACTTCCCCAAACTGGTCCAGAGCAGAGCACAGACAACTGCGAGGGCACGCGGGTGGGGAAGGCGGCGCCTCCTCTGTTTCCTGCACCTCCCCAACCTCCTCCTCCTCTGGCCGGTAAATGGGATTCTTTTCAGGAAGCAAAGAATCCCAGAGATGAAAAATACATATATTTTATTTTATTCCTTCTCTATCCCCCCTCTTTTTTTTTCTTTTTTGCTTCATTTTCCTTACAGTTTTCTGTAGGGTACATTTGTGGTGAGAATTCATGTTGAAGTCAGAAAAAAAAAAAAAGAAGACTAGTTGACATTTCCCCTGAAATACTGGTGTTCTGACTGGATGCAGTAATTGATGAGATGTTGAGTTCCTCTGCTTGGTGGAAAGCGAGAATATATTTTAGTTTCATGAAAGATGGTGTAATACATTAAGGTGGAGTTTTTCATTCTACTTTGCTTTTGAAGTATACAGTTTTTTTTCCATTCTGTTTTTGCATTACTGGACTGTGAAAAGTAGTTAACAGTTGTTAAAAAGCTTATCAGGCAAATAGGCACATAACAATGGGTATGTATCATGTTCCCTATGACAAACATCCCCTTCCCTTTTTATAGCTGGGAAATTCCTTCCCTGTGAGTAATAGTTGAAGGAATTAGTTGAATTCCTTACATAGTGAGTATTATTTGAAGTATAAGTATGAGTTGAATGGAAGCTGAAACTGCCAGATACTTTTCTCAGGACATGGGATAAAATATCATTTCTGCCAATCCAAGTCAGCAACTCCAGACTTGGAACCGAGAGACAAGGACAAGGACCCCATTATGTCAGTGTACAGCATCAGTAACAGGGGCAAGTGCTTGTGTTAGAGGCAGCAAAGAACGGTGTCCAGTTTTCAGCATCAACAATGAAAGCACTGCACCCCATGGTGCCTATGCTCTGTGGAAAATTCAGCAGTTTACTGATTGAACTAGTGTTGCTGATTTTGACGCCTCTGTTCCTTCTAGATTTCTGCCCAAATTTTTCAGTTCCAGTTATCTTGGCTTCCTGGAGTTTCAGTCAGTTATGTAACACCCTTTTGATAAATTCATTGTTTTCTGTTTAAATATGCTTCTTGTTATTTAAGAAAAATGACTGATTCTGGATTCTTCAAAGTAGCTAGCAGTCTATGAAAAGACAGTTCAGTTCAATTTCTCAGTCATATCCAACAATTACCAACCCCATGGAGCATGGTAGGATCCCCTGTCCATCACCAACTCGAGGAGCTTGCTCAACTCATGTCCATTAAGTTGGTGAGGTCATTCAACCATCTCATCCTCTGTCATCCCCTTCTTCTCCCACCTTCAATCTTTCCCAATGTAAGGGTCTTTTCTAATGAATCAGTTCTTTGCATCAGGTGACCAGAGTATTGGAGCTTCAGTTTTAGCATCAGTCCTTCCAATAAATATTCAGGACTGATTTCATTTAGTCATAGCTTTTCTTCCAAGGAGCAAGTGCCTTTTAGTTTCATGGCTGCAGGTACCATCTGTGGTGTTTCTGAAGACCAAGAAAATGAAGTCTGTCACTGTTTACATTATTTTCCCATCTATTTGCCATGAAGTGATGGGGCTGGATTCCATGATCTCAGTTTTTTGAATGTTAAGCTTTAAGCCAGCTTTTTCACTCTCTTCTTTCACTTTCAACAAGAGACTGTTTAGTTTTTCTTCACTTTCTGCCATAAGGGTGGTGTCATCTGCATATCTGAGGTTATTTATATTTCTCCCTCCAGTCTTGATTTGAGCTTGTGCTTCATCCAGTCTAGCATTTTGCATGATAAACTTTGCATATAAGTTAAATAAGTAGGGTGAAAATATACAGCCTTTACCAAATATACAGTCTTTCCAAATTTTGAGACAGTCCTTTATTCCATGTCTAGTTCTAACTGTTGCTTCTTGCCCTGCATATAGATTTCTCATGAGGCAGGTAAGGTGGTCTAGTATCTCAGTCTCTTTAAGAATTGTCTACAGCTTGCTGTGATCCACACAGTCAAAGGCCTTAGTGTAGTCAATGGAGCAGAAGTAGATCTGTGTGTGTGTGTGTGTGTGTGTGTGTTTTAAATTTTATTACTTTTTATATGATCCAGTGGATGTTGGCTATTTGACCTTTGGTTCCTCTGCCTTTTTAAATCCAGCATGAACACTGGAAGTTCTTGGTTGATGTACTGTTTAAGGCTGCTTGGAGAATTTTGAACATTACTTTTCTAGCATGTGAAATGAGTGTAATTGTGTGATACTTAACATTCTTTGGCATTGTCTTTCTTTGGGATTGAAATGAAAACTGACCCTTTCCAGTCCTGTAGTCACTGATGAGTTTTCCAAATTTGTAGACATATTGAGTACAGCACTTTTATAGCATCATCTTTTAGGATTTAAAATAGCTCAATTGGAATTCCATCACCGCCATTATCTTTGTCCATAGTGATGTTTCCTAAGGCCCACTTGACGTTGTATTCTAGGAAGTCTGGCTCTAGGTGAGTGATCACACCATCATGATTATCTGGGTCATTAAGGTCTTTTCATATAATTTTTCTGGGTATTCTTACCACCTCATCTTAATATCTTCTGCTACTGTTAGGCCCATTCCATTTCTGCCCTTTATTGTGCCCATCGTTGCATGAAATTCTCCCTTGTTATCTCTAATGTTCTTGATGAAACCTCTAATCTTTCCCATTCTATTGTTTTCATCTATTTCTTTGCATTGTCCTCTTAAGAAGGCTTTCTTTTCTCCTCTTCAGAATTCTGCATTCTGATGGGTATATCTTTCCTTTTCTCCTTTGCCTTTTGCTTCTATTCTGAGCTATTTGTAAAGCCTTCTTACCATGTGTAATGTTATTAACCTCCGTCCATAGTACTTCAGGCACTGTTTATCAGATTTAATCTATTAAATCTGTTTGTCACTTCTTCTGCATAATTGTAAGGGATTTAATTTAAGTCATACCTGAGTGGTCTAGTGGTTTCCCTACTTTCTTCAATTTAAGTCTGAATTTTGCAATAAAGAATTTGTAATCTAAACCACAGTCCTTATCAGGAAACTTTTAAAATAGGAAGCTGATCTGTAATCACTTTTGCTTACCTCGAAGTTAACAATTTTACTTTGACCCAGAACCAATTAACAAGCAAACAAGTCACAGTTGCTTTAGGAAAAAGAAAATAGCATTTTTAACTGATATTTTGAAGTGAGTTTAAGTAAGGGACTCTTTATAGTTGAACCAACAAGAGATAATGAGGTTTTGCAGATTGGCAATAGTGAAAACCTCCCTCAAGGTAGAGAGATAAACTATTGCCAGTCATAGGAGAACTAGCAGTAGGAATCTAAAAGGGGTTATATTTACAAAAGATCAAAATCACAGTCACAACTATGGGACCAAAGCAGATAGGAAGTTGGAGATCAGTGAAGAAGTATTTTGATTTTAAAATCACAGGCCTCCAATCAGCTGTTGTGTTCTCCCATTTATAATCACATTAACTAAATGAAAACTGGTGAGCAACATAGTATACCTTGAATGGAAATTAATTTACCTTTGAAATTAATTATTAAAATTTTGTGACATACCCTATCTCATTAAATTACAGTGTTGAAAAGTTTCCCAGGAAAATACATACTAATTGGAGAAATGTCTGTATTATCCAGGAGAAAATTAATTAAACATTTGTTTTTCTAAAGCAATTTTGAAAGATTTGGAATTAGAAAATGTGATTTTTATTTAAAATTATATGATTTAGAAACAAACAATTGCAGAATGATAACATGAGGGGGATCAAAAACTTTCTCTTCAATAAGACAGAAATTACAAACAGCCATTTCAAATCTCTGGAATTTATCCTAATAATGTATAGAAAATTGAGAAATATTTAATGAAGAAAATCCATTAAATTCTGGTAAAAATGGGGGCAAATTCTGAATTTGAAGAAGCATAACTCACTTTCAGCCCATCTGTAGCTCAGCCACACTATAGGCAGAAAATAAGAGATAAAAGAAAATGGGACTTCTTCTGCCAGCTTCCAATAAAAGGGTTTGGATTCTTTCTTCGGGAAGGTCAGAACCCCAGCACTTTTTATTCCTCTCATCTTTGTGTTGGAAGAGCTCTGTTCTAGACAAGAGGGACTGAGAGACCTGGGCAGACATTTTCTATTCAGCTACCAACTCATAAGACAAAAGCATTATGCTAGTGCTGGGTGCACAAGCCAAGAACACTGAGTCTTGCCTACCCTGCCCCAGCTTGCTGAATGAACAGAGGCTTTATGCTGAGAAAGGTAATTCAAGAAGACCAGAGTGACTGTCCCTGCCTAGTGCCTCCCTCACTGAGCAGGAAGTCGATTCAAGGGCAGAAAACAGTGTTTCCACTTTGCAGGTTCAGAGTGTTGGTGTACAATTTAGACACAGCAGAGAGTCAAGCATTGAGAACAACTAGTTCACAAGGAGACTGACTATTTGGAATTGAGCGTGAAGAATTTCAAATTAAAGGGCACTTCCAGAAACAATGGAGATTTTAGCAGTTTACAATTAAGAAAACACTACTAGCTCTATGAAAGCAGCAAGATACACCAGCCAAAAATTTAGCAGACCAACTAGAGGAAGAGACAACTAAAAAGAGTACTTCTGGAAGTACTTAAACCCTAGACTCAATAACTACCTAGAAAAGGAGATGAAATTTAATTCTATAATTATTTAACAATTTATGCATTGGGGCATCATTGATAATATGACAAATCAGCTAGCATAGAGGAGGTGAACAACAATCACAGCATCAATAACTGCAGATCAGTTAGTATTCCATGAAAGTGAAAACCAAAGGACAGCAGAATGCTTCACTTTCACTTTGGTATTCCCTAGTGGCTCAGAAGGTAAAAAGTCTGCCTACAATGTTGAGACCTGAGTTCAGTCTCTGAGTTGGGAAGATCCCCAGAGAAGAAAATGACAACCCATTCCAGTATTTTTGCCTGGAAAATCCCATGGGTGGAAGAGCCTGACGGGCTATATTCCATAGAGTCACAAAGAGTCAGACATGACTCAGTGAGTTCATTAGGAAGTCAATTCATCTGAATATTTGTCAATCTAAATAGATGTGCATCCAGAGTGAAGCATATATTTGTGTTAAAAAAAATTAAAATATCTGAAGGAAGAAATGGATAATAATATAGTGGCCATAGGGGATTTCAATGACTCAAATTAAAAAATGACAGAAATCAACAAGAAGGCCTTTGTCTTGAACCATACTTGAGACAAAATATATATAAACATGTACAGAACATTCATCAAATAGTAGAATAGACATTTTCCTGAAGCTCACATGAATGTTCTCCAGAAAGGAACATAAGGAAGGTCAACAAATAAGTCTCTATGAATATTAAAATTATACAAATTATTTTTCGAACCACAATGGTATGGAACTAGAAATCAATAACAGAAGCAAAGCTGAATAATTCACAATTATGTGGAAATTTTTTAAAGTATTGCTGAACAATTTCAATAAAGAAATCAAAAGAGAACCCAAGAAATATACTGAAACAACTGACAGTGAAAACACAATGTGCCAAAATCTATGAGATATGGCAAAAGCAGTTCTAAGAGAGGTGTACAGAAATAAATGTCTACATTAAGAAAAAAAAAGTATCAAATATTAATACAAAATCTAAATTCATACATCAATAAACTAGAAAAAGAAAAATGAGCTAAGTCCAAGTAAGCAGAAGAAAAGTAAAAACAAAGATCAGAAAAGAAGTAAAAGAAACCGATTATAGGAAAGCTAAGAAGAAACGAATTGCCAGTCCAGGTTCCATGCATGATACTGGATGCTTGGGGCTGGTGCACTGGGATGACCCAGAGGGATGGTACGGGGAGGGAGGAAGGAGGGGGTTCAGGATGGGGAACATATGTATACCTGTGGCAGATTCATGTTGCTGTATGGCAAAACCAATACAATATTGTGAAGTAATTAACCTCCAATTAAAATAAATAAATTTATATTAAAATAATAATAAAATAAAAATTAAAAAAATAAATAAGAAGAGATAGTTTTTTGAAAATATAAACAAATTTAGCAAAACTTGAACTATATTTTTGGCAATAGACTCTTCTTCTATCTTTATGAAAATGAGAGATACACAAAAATCTTTTAGAATTAGGAAGTAAGTTCATCAAGATTACAAAATTCAAGATCAATATACAAAAAATGAATTGGATTTTTACACACTAGAATGACCATTCTGAAAATGAAGCTAATAGTTCTACTTACAATAGCATAAAAACAACAACAACAAAAGACTTTGGTGAAATTTATATTAAAAAGCACAAGACTATATATGCACTGAAAGCTAAATATTTTTGAAAGAAATGAAAGCATATCCAAATAAATGAAAATATATCTAATGATTATTGATCAGAAGATTTAATATTATTAGATTCCCTATCAAACACCCAGCTGGCATTTTTTTCAGGAATTGGCAAGCTGATCTTAAGTTAATGTGAAAATTTGAAGGTTCTGAAATAGTCAAACAGAACAGAAAAAAGAAAAAACAGAAAAAAGAACAGATTTGGGAAGCACACGTACTGAAGTGAAGCACACGCTTTTTAAGCATTACTAAATTAATCAAGACGGAGTGGTACTGGTATAAAGGTAAATATGAAGATAGAGGGAATAGAATTTTGAGTACAGAAGAAGAACTTTACATTAATGATTAACTCATTTCAACAAGGTTCCCAGACAGCTTAATGGGGAAAAGTAGTCTTTAATAAATGAGAGCAGACCAACTAGAGGTTCACATGTAAAAGAATGAGGGTGGACCACTATGCCACACCATACCCCCAAACTAATTCACAATGAAATATAAAATTCATTGTAGGAGATAAAATTATACAACACTTAAAAACATTGGAAAAAAATCTTTCTGAACTTAGATTAGACATTAATAATACTAAAAGTGCAACTGACAGTAGAAAAAATAGAAAACTCAGATAGCGAAGTTAAAACATATGCGTGACAAATGATACCATCAAGAAAGTGAAAAGACAGCTCAAAGAAAGGGACAAAACAATCAAAAATATATTTTTGGTAAGAAAGCTGTATCTAGACTATGTAAAGAACACTTAAAACTGAATAAAAATATAAATGATTAAATTAAAAAGTGTGCAAAGAACCTTAAAAGATATTTCTCTATAGTAAGCTTACAAATTGTCAGTAAGCCCATGAATAAACGCCCAACATCGTTAGGGACAAAAGAAATTCCAACCAAATCCCCCATAAGATATCACTTCACATCTGTGGGGATTGCTATTATCCAATACATAATAAAAAGAATTGATGAGGATTTGCAAAATTGAAACTCTCATGCATTGCTGGTAGCAATGGAAAATAGTGCAGCCACTTTGGAAAATGTGTTGCCATTTCCTCAAAATTAAACACAAACAATGTTACTATATGAAATTATATTGCTAGATATATACTCAAGATACCAAAGTAACCACAGAAAATTGCTCGAGAACGATGTTTGCTCTGGATTTGTCATATTTTTATGACAAACCTTTACTATGTTGAAGCACATATCTGCCTTTATAAGTTCCTCTATGGCAACTTTCTGGAGAAGTTTTTGTTTGTTTGTTTAATAGAACAGTCTTTTGGACTCTGTGGGAAAGGGCGAGGGTGGGGTGATTTGGGAGAATGGCACTGAAACATGTATAATATCATATATGAAACGAATAGCCAGTCCAGGTTCAATGCATGATACTGGATGCTTGGGGTTGGTGCACAGAGACGACCCAAAGGGATGGTGCAGGGTGGGAGGAGGGAGGGGGCTTCAGGATGGGGAACACGTGTATACCTGTGGCAGATCCATGTTGATGTATGGCAAAACCAATACTATACTGTAAAGTAATTAACCTCTAAATAAAATAAATAAATTTATATTTAAAAATAAATAAAATAGATGACCAAAAAATACATAAATAAAAAATAAATCCTAAATGGGTTTGAGTTTTTTCAAAAGTTTTTGCTGCATCTATTGAAACAACCATGTGGTTTTTATTATTCAATTTTTTGATGTTATGTTTCACACTGACTGATTTGTGGATATTGAAAATTTCTCACATCCCTGGGATACAGCCCACTTGATCATGGTATATGACCCTTTTAATGAGTTGTTGGATTCAGATTGCTAGCATTTTGCTGAGGATTTTGTGTCTATGTTTGTCAGTGAGGTTGGCCTAAAATTTTCTTTTTTTGTGATTTGTTGGCCTGATTTTAGAGTTGGGGTGCTGGTGACCTCATATGTTATTCTTCCTTCCACTGCAATTTCTTGGAAAACTTTCAGAAGGGTAAGTATTAACTCTTCTCTAAATGTTTGATAGGATTCAAATGTGAAGACACCTAGTCCTGAACTTTTGATTATTGGAAGATTTTTTATCACAGTTTCAATGTCAGTATTTGTGATTAGTCCATTCATGTTTTCTATTTCTTCCTTGTTGTCTTGGCAGGTTGTATCGTTTCACTATTTGTCCATTTCTTCAAGATGGTCCATTTTGTTGGTGTATTGTTGCTTGAAATGGACTCTTATGATCTTTTGTATTTCTGTGTAGTCCAGTGTAACTTTCCCATGTTCATTTCTAATTATATTGATTTGAGCCCTATCCCCTTTTTCCATGATAAGTCTGGTGAAAGTTTTATCAATTTTTTTAAATCTTCTCAAACAGCCAGCTTTTTGTTTCATTGACCTTTGCTATTGTTTCTTTCATTTATATGTTATTTATTTCTGATTTGATCTTTATGATTCCATTCCTTCTGCTAACTTTGGATTTTGTTAGTGCTTCTTTCTCAAGTTGTTTTATGCATAAATTAGGTTGTTTATTTGAGATTTTTCTTGGTTCTTGAAGTAAGTTTGCATTGTTATAAGCTTCCCTCTCAGAACTGCTTTTTTGCATTTCATAGATTTTGGATCATCAAGTTTTTATTGTAATTTTTCTCTTGGTATGTTCTGATTTCCTTTTTATTTCTTCAGTGATATATTGGTTATTTAATGACATATTGTTTATCCTTCATGTGTTAGTTTTTTCCTCTGTAATTGATTTATACATTTATAGTATTGTGCTATAAAAAATGCTTGATATTGCAATTTTCTTAAATTTACTGATGTTTGATTTGTAACCCAAGATGTAATCTGTCCTGGAGAATGTTCCATGTGCACTTGATAAGAACATGTATTCTGCTGTTTTAAGACTGAACACACTTCCTCTAAGATCAGAAATAAGACAAAAATGTTCAGTTTTGCCTGTTTTATTCAGCATAGTTTTGGTTTGGAAGGGAATTCAAGTGAGAAAAAAAAAGAGGTAAAAATGTCATTGTTTGCAGGTGACATAATACTGTATATAGGAAATCCAAAAGATTTTTTACCAGAAAACTGCTAAAGTTCATCAACAAATTTGATAACGTGGCAAATTGCAAAAATAATACACAAAAGTCTCTTGCATTCTTATACACTAACAGAAGATCAGAAAAAAATCAAGGGAGCCTTCCCATTTACCATTGCATCAAAATAAATAAAATGTCTAGCAATAAACTTACCAAAAGAAGCAAAATATCCATACTCAGAAACTGTAAGATATTGAAGAAATAAATAAAAATGACATAGACAAATTATGAAGAGATATACCACATCTTAGGATTGGAAGAATCAATATTGTCAAAGTGACTATACTACCCAAAACAATCTACAGATTCAATGCATTCCTCATGAGATTATCAATGGAATTTTGCACAGAATTATGCAAAATATTTCACACTGTACAGAAACACAAAAGACCCAAATAATAAAAGCAATGTTAAGAAAGAAGAATCAGACTCCCTGATTTCAGATTCTACTACAAAGCTACAGCAATCAAAACAGCAGGGTACTGTCACACAGATCAGTGGAAAATGATAGAAAGTCCAGGGATAAATCCATACACCTATGGTCACCTAATCTATAAGGGAGACTCTAATATACAATGAAGCAAAAACCATCTCTTTAAGAAGTAGTTCTGAGAAAACTTAACAACTACATATAAAAGGATAAAATTAGAATATTCCCTAACATCACAAAAACAATAAAATAGATTAAAGACCTAAATGTAAGGCTGCATACTGTAAAACTCTTAGAGGAAAACGGACAGAACACTCTGACACGAATTGCAGTAAGATCAGTTTCTACCCACCTCCTACAGTAACAAAAATAAAAGCAAAAATAAATAAATGGGACCTAATTAAACTTTAAAAATTTTGTGCACCAAAGGAAATGATAAAGAAACTAAAAAGAATGGATAATGTATTTGCAAAGAAAGAAATTGAAAATAATCTTCAAAATATACAAACAGCTCACTAAACAAACAAACAACCCACTCAATCAAAAAATAAGCAGAAGATCTAAATAGACATTTTTTCCAAATGTATATATATGTGACTAAAAAGCACATGAATAGAGGTTCAGTGCCACTAATTATTATAAAAATGCAAGTCAAAACCGAAATGTCTTTATCACCTCACATAGATCAGAATGGCCACCATCAGACAATTTGCAAACAATAAATGCTGAAAAATGTGTGGAGAAAAGGTAGCCATCCTATAGTGTTGGCGGTTATGTAAATGGTACAGCAACTATGGGTCATAGTTTGGAGGTTCCTTCGAAAACTAGAAATAGAGCTACCATATTTATCCAACAATCTCATTTCTGGGCATATACTCAGGAAAAAAATTATAAATTGAAAAAATATATGCACTGCATTGTTCACTGAAGCACTATTCACACTAGCCAGAAAATGAACGCAACCTAAACATCCATCAACAGAGGAATGGACAAAGAAGGTGAGGTGTGTGTGTGTGTGTGTGTGTGTGTGTGTGTGTGTGTATACACATACATACATACTATGCAATATTACTCAGCCATAGCAAAGAACTGAATAATCCAATTTGCAGCAACATGGGAAAACCTAGAGATTTTCATACTGAGTGAAGCAAGTCAGATAGATAAAGACAAATGTATGATATAACTTATATGTGGAAACCAAAAAATGGGTACAAAGGAATTTACAAAACAGAAATAGAGTTATAGATGTAAGAAACTAACCTATGGTTACAAGGGTGTAAGGGGAGGGTGAAGGGAAATTTTGGAATATTGATATTGACATATACACACTACTACATATAAAATAGATAACTAGTAAAAACTTAATGCATAGCACAGCAAATTCTACTCAATACTTGTGATAGCCTATATAGGAAAATAATCTACAGAAAGAGTGGGTATATGTATATGTGTAACTGATTCATCTCACTGTAGCCCTGAAACTAACAGAATATTATAAATCAATTATACTCTGATACTATTTTAAAAACGTGTATAAATGTTCATAGAAGCATCCCTAACAGTGGCTAAAAGTTGGAACCAATGCTTTAATTGATTTACAAATAAACAACATATAGTAAATACATACAAGGGAGTATTATTTGTCCATAAAAGAAATAAAGTAGAGATATATGCCAAAGCATGGATAAACTTATTATGTCATTTGCACAAAATACCCAGAGTAAGCAAATCTATAAATCTATAAAGAGAGGACATGTGGTCAGTCAATGTAGTTCAGCTGCTCAAGTCATGTCCGACTCTGCAACTCTGTGGACTGCAGCACTCCAGGCTTCCCTCTCCATCACCAACTCCCGGAGCTTGCTCAGACTCATGTCTATTGAGTCAGTGATACCATCCTATCATCTCATCCTCTGTCATTCCCTGTCTTCAGTCTTTCTCAGCATCAGGGTCTTTTCCAATGAGTCAGTTCTTTGCATCAGGTGGTCAAAGTATTGGAGCTTCAGCTTCAGCATCAGTCCTTCAATAAACATTCAGGGCTGATTTCTATTAGGATTGACTAGTTGGATCTCCTTGTTGTTCAAGGGACTCTCAAGAGTCTTCTCCAACACCATAGTTCAAAAGCATCAATTCTTCAGCACTCAGCTTTCTTTATGGTCCAAATCTCACATCCATACATGACTACTGGAAAACCAGAGCTTTTACTAGATGGATTTTTGTTTGCAAAGTATTGTCTCTGCTTTTAATATGCTGTTTAGGTTTGTCAGAGTTTGTCTTTTGAGGAACAAGTGTCTTTTAATTTCACGGCTGCAGTCACCATCTGCAGTAACTTTGGTGCCCAATAAAATGGACTTGGACAAGAAATGAGGAGTGAATGATAATTGCTATCATATTTCTTTTTAATGCTTACAAAAATATTCTAAAATTGATCTGGGTTTTGGTTGCTCAACTCTGTGAACATACTGAAAAATACTGAATTATATACTTGAAGTGAACTAATTTTATGCCATATAAATTATATCCCAATAAAGTTGTTCTTTAAAAATGGCATTGATTTAGCAATCTCTAACAATTTCTTCTCCTTTCCCAATAAAATACCCATGAAAACAGATAAAAATATGAAAACAAGACCAACCAGTTTTTAAAGTTAAGGAGAAATTTCTAATAATTGAAATTTGAGAAGTACTACATTAAAAAATTACATACTCAGCCAAATTAAAAATAGCAAAAGTGGCTCACTACTCCCTAACCTTTATAAATAGGCAGACATACCCTCATCTTTTTGCAATTTCTTGTACAACAGGTTGAAAAGTAATTTCATGTCAACCTTGGAATTAATTGTTCTGCCTCCATAGACACTGGTTTTCTTAAAAATTTTTAATCATTCATCAATACATATATATTTTATTTTCATCAAGAGACATGGGTAATGAAAAACCAAACCTGAATGGATTTAGAGAGGAAATTGTGGTGAAGAGTTATGCCCTCGGAACTCGAAAAATCATTTTGAAGAGTGAAAGGTTGGAGTCTTGTCATTTCTCATGAGTTGCATCTATTTAGGGCAAAGGAAGGTCAGAAAATGAGATTAGAAGAATGTACACCCTCAGATATGTACAAAATTTGGCAATATATGGAAACTGGACTAGGAGTTTTGCAAATGAAACTACCATCTTGCTGTGAATATGAAAAAATAACTTGGACGACTTTCATGTTGTCAGAGAGTGGCGTCAAAGGATATACTTTAGTTAAACGGACAAATTAAATTTCTTATTAACAGTGAAAACTAGGGGCATCTAAGTTCTGATGGTTAAAATTTACACTTTTGTGAAATTAAAAGATATACATAAATACTTGAACAATTGACTGTCTCAGAGAGCCTCTTTTTAAAAAAAAAAAAACAAAAAAAAACGTTTAAAGGAAATAATAACCAGTTGCTAACAAGAAACAGAAGAATATGTCTAAACTTTGCAGTGGTTTATCTCCTCCAGTTCTGCTCTTTTAAATTAACATTCAGCAGTACAGACCACAGTAGTTTATATAAGGGGCAATAATAGCATATGCTTTAATTTTTTTGTTTTTATTCATCTTTGATTGGAAAAGTCAATGAATCTATGAATTACTGTTAAGAGAAAGTATTCTTTAATGTTTTGTGATTCAAGTATCCACTGACAGAAAATTAACTAACTAGATTATACTTACTAATGTCAAATATGCAAGAAATACTTACATAATATCAAATAAGAGAGACTAAGACTAAGAAAAAAGATGGTGTGAGTCCCAATATAGTATTTTTCTGCATTTTCTCTCATTTAACTTAAGATTGTGTAAGATTGGCACTTGGCTCATAGTAGTGTTCAATATATGTGTGTTGAATATTGAAAACATCCAAAATGTATTTAAGGATATAGTTTATTTAAGAATTATTTGGTAAATCTAAGTGAAAATAAATTGTAACTCCCTAATCTTTTTCGCTTATAAATCAACAATATCACTTGAGTTATCTTGCAATGTTGGCCAAAACAAAGCCCAAGTAGCTAAAACTTATGGAACATTTCTAATATTCTGGGCAGTGCTCCAAACAAAAAGTTTTTAAGTATTAGTTCAGTTGTGACTAATTGTCACAACATCACTGTGAGGTAAGTGCTATTATTATTACTCTCATTTTAGGGATTAAAAAAAGAGAGAGAGAGAGAGAGAGCATGGAGAGGCACAACTTTTTGCATTTAAACCCAGGTCACCTGAAATGAAGCCTGCATGCTATAAAGTACCATTTTACTGTTTTTCCCTGTTATAGCTTTACCTGTTTACCAATCTCACATACAAAGTGATGGCATTAGCGCTCTGAGGTCCTGATAGGCAGCAAGAGAGATTGAAATTCAGAAAGTATTCTCTTTTCAACAGTTTGCCTAACACACCAAGAACACACTGTGAGAGGATATGCCTTTCAGCCAGTTCTTTTTGACTTTTCCTAATTGGAGGAAGAAAGAGTAATATCACTTGTTTTCTTTTTTTCCTTTTCTATCAGTTGAAAAAAATGAGAGAGTCTTTATCTCACATGTCATTTCGGCATTCTTATTATCATTTTTTTCTAATTACTCTAAAGTTAAAAGAACATAAAAATATAGGAATCACTTGTCAGGTAATTATAGTAATGTGACTTTTCCTTTATTTTTATTCTTCTCTTTAGTTTTCTTCAAAGTCTAATTTTTATAATGCTGACCTCAACTCTCTGTCCTCCAAAATGAAGCAATTTAAGGTGTCATTTTTATACATATTTTAAAGATTTTCAGCACAATATTTTGAATTATATTTTTAAAAATCTGAAACTCAATTAAAAAAAAACTGTTAGAGATTACATTTGCAGCTTATACATGGGAGAAATACATAAACATATTTAGTGAATGAAGTCACTCAGTCGTGTTCAACTCTCTGTGACCCCATAGACTATAGCCTACCACACTCTCCATCCATGGGATTTTTCCAGGCAAGAGTACTGGAGTGGGTTGTCATTTCCTTCTCCAGAAGATCCTCCCAACCCAGGGATTGAACCTGGGTCTCCCACATTGTAGGCAGACACTTTTACCATCTGAGCCACCAGGGAAGTCATATTTAGTGCATAGTTCATAGTAATATACATAGTACATAGAACATATTTAGTACATAAGTTTAATTATGTGAAAGTCCAACTCTTTGCAACACTATGGACTATACAGTCCATGGAATTCACCAGTGTTCCAGTATTCGTGGACTTCCCTTGTGGTTCAGCTGCTCAAGAATCTGCCTGCAATGAGGGAGACCTGGGTGCAGTCCCTGGGGTGGCAAGATCCCCTGGAGAAGGAGGGAAAGGTTATACATTCCAGTATTCTGGCCTGGAGAATTCCATGAACTCTTTAGTCCACGAGGTCACAAAGAGTTGGACATGACTGAACGACTTTCACTTCACTTAATTTTGTGAATAATTCTGGCTCACTATTTTGTGTGCCTAAAAGAAGTAATGCTGAAGTTCAAATATAAATAAGAAAACTTAAAAATGGGTTGAATATGTTTAACATATCAGGTTTATTTCATATAACATACATATATTGATAACATATAACTAGAATATGTGATAAAGAATTTTGTAGTTTGAATTTAAGTTGAATCCTAATTTACCTTGTTTTCTTAGCAGTACATGAAGATAAGCATTATTCCAAGAAATGGCAAAAGTATGAGAAAATTTTAAATTCACTAATATTTTTTCCTAGTATGCAACTCATTAACAAAATATTCTGGTAGCCTCCATCAGACTGATACATAAGAACGACAGATTTTAGCTACATTTAGGGAAACCCATATCAAATCGCTTCGCTGGTGGCTCGGATGACAAAGAATATGCCTGCACTATAGGAGACCTGGGTTCAATCCCCGTGTCAGGAAGATCACCTGGAGAGGAAAAGGCAACCCACTCCAGGATTCTTGCCTAGAGACTCCCACGGACAGAGGAGCTTGGTGGGCTAGAGTCCATGATGTTGCAAAAACTAGACAGGATTGAGTGAATAACACTTGCATTTCACTTTCGTATCAAATGGCATTTCCAAACTTAGAATCTTAGAACAGAGAAGCAACCTTAAGGTTCTGTCAACTGTCTTACCTCAAATCCTTGCAAGGAATTCTCTCTAGTGTTGAAGAGTTCATCTTAAGCATACCTGATACTACATAGATCATCAGAGTATTCTAAAAGCTGTTGATTGCTGTGGCCAAAACTTCCAGTACGATGTTGAAGAGTAGTGGTGAAAGTGGACACCCTTGTCTTGTTCCTGACTTTAGGGGAAATGGTTTCAATTTTTCGCCATTGAGGATAATGTTAGCTGTGGGTTTGTCATATATAGCTTTTATTATGTTGAGGTATGTTCCTTCTATTCCTGCTTTCTGGAGAGTTTTTATCATAAATGGATGCTGAATTTTGTCAAAGGCTTTTTCTGCATCTATTGAGATAATCATATGATTTTTATTTCTCAGTTTGTTAATGTGATGAATTACAAAAGAAATACAAGGAATCCAAATTGGAAAAGAAGAAGTAAAACTCTCACTGTTTGCAGATGACATGATCCTCTACATAGAAAATCCTAAAGACTCGACCAGAAAACTACTAGAGCTAATCAGTGAATATAGTAAAGTTGCAGGATATAAAATCAACACTCAGAAATCCCTTGCATTCCTATACACTAATAATGAGAAAGTAGAAAAAGAAGTTAAGGAAACAATTCCATTCACCATTGCAATGAAAAGAATAAAATACTTAGGAATATTCCTACCTAAAGAAACTAAAGACCTATATATCGAAAACTATAAAACACTGATGAAAGAAATCAAAGAAGACACTAATAGATGGAGGAATATACCATGCTCATGGGTTGGAAGAATCAATATAGTGAAAATGAGTATACTACCCAAAGCAATCTACAGATTCAATGCAATTCCCATCAAGCTACCAGCAGTATTTTTCTCAGAACTAGATCAAATAATCTCAAGATTTGTATGGAAATACAAAAAGCCTCGAATAGCCAAAGCAATCTTGAGAAAGAAGAATGGAACTGGAGGAATCAACTTGCCTGACTTCAGGCTCTACTACAAAGCCACAGTCATTAAGACAGTATGGTACTGGCACAAAGACAGAAATATAGATCAATGGAACAAAATCGAAAGCCCTGAGATTAACCCACATACCTACGGACACCTTATCTTCGACAAAGGAGGCAAGAATATACAATGGAGTAAAGACAGTCTCTTTAACAGGTGTTGCTGGGAAAACTGGTCAACCACTTGTAAAAGAATGAAATTAGACCCCTCTCTAACACCATACACAAAAATAAACTCAAAATGGATTAAAGATCTAAATGTAAGACCAGAAACTATAAAACTCCTAGAGGAGAACATAGGCAAAACACTCTCCGACATGAATCACAGCAGGATCCTCTATGATCCACCTCCCAGTATACTGGAAATAAAAGCAAAGATAAACAAATGGGATCTAATTAAAATGAAAAGCTTCTGCACAACAAAGGAAAGTATAAGCAAGGTGAAAAGACAGCCTTCTGAATGGGAGAAAACAATAGCAAATGAAACAACTGACAAACAACTAATCTCAAAGATATATAAGCAACTTATGCAGCTCAACTCCAGAAAAATAAATGATCCAATAAAAAAATGGGCCAAAGAACTAAATAGGCATTTCTCCAAAGAAGATATATGGATGGCTAACAAACACATGAAAAGATGCTCAACATCACTCATTATCAGAGAAATGCAAATCAAGACCACAATGAGGTATCATTTCACACCAGTCAGAATGGCTGCGATCCAAAAGTCTACAAGCAATAAATGCTGGAGAGGATGTGGAGAAAAGGGAACCCTCTTACACTGCTGGTAGGAATGCAAACTAGTACAGCCACTATGGAAAGCAGTGTGGAGATTCCTTAAAAATTCCAAATAGAACTGCCTTATGACCCAGCAATCCCACTGCTGGGCATACACACTGAGGAAACCAGAATTGAAAGAGACACATGTACCCCAATGTTCATTGCAGCGCTGTTTATAATAGCCAGGACATGGAAGCAACCTAGATGTCCATCAGCAGATGAATGGATAAGAAAGCTGTGGTTCATATACACTATGGAATACTACTCAGCCCTTAAAAGAATAGATTCGACTCAGTTCTAATGAGATGGATGAAACTGGAGCCGATTATACAGAGTGAAGTAAGCAAGAAAGAAAAACACCAGTACAGTATACTGACACATATATATGGAATTTAGAAGACAGTAATGATGACCCTATATGTGAGACAACAAGAGACACAGAGGTATAGAGTGGACTTTTGGACTCTGAGGGAGAGGGAAAGGGTGGGATGGTTTGGGAGAATGGCAGTGAAGCATGTATATTTTCCTATAAGAAACAAAGCGCTAATCTATGTTTGGTGTAGGATGCAGGATGCATGGGGATGATGCACAGGATGATTCAGGTAGAGGATGTGGGGTGGGAGGTGGGAGGGGGCTTCGGCACTGGGCGATTGTGTTCACCTATGGCTGATTCGTGTCACTATATGGCAAAACAAATACAGTATTGTAATTAAAAAAATAAATAAATTTAATTAAAAAAATAAAAATAAAAATAAAATAAATAAAAGCTGTTGATTAAGACGTGGCAAATCCCATAGCTCTCTGTGATCCTTCTGCCTTTCCAAGGGCTATTTTTTGCCCCATGATTTATGAGAACAATATCCCTTCTAAAAGCAGAAGTCTTGACTTATATGCTCTGGAAGGCAACGTCATTTCAAGTTTCAGTGATATTGTCTGTAAAATTTATGGAAGCAACTGAAATTCTTCCTAAAATATTTGATTATATGCTACATATAGGGGCTTCTCTGATGGCTCAGCAGGAAAGAAACCTCCTGTAATGCAGGAGACCAAGGTTTGATCCCTGGATTGGGAAGATCCCCTGCAGGAGGGCATGGCAACCCACTCTGGTTATTCTTTTCTGGAGAATCCCATGGGCACAAGCACAGTACATAGGGTCACAAAGAGTTAGATACCACTGAAGTGACTGAGCATGCATGCTCATGTATGTGCTGTGTATAGTTATAAGTGCTTATTATTTGCCACTGGCCAGAAACCAGTAAATAGAATCTAATAGAGAAGCATGGTCAAAATTTTCAATATCACATATGAAGTGATAAAGTTTTATATAAGTAAAGCAAAGGGTAATTTCCATTCAGTTCAGTTCAGTTGTTCAGTCGTGTCTGACTCTTTGTGACGCCATGGACTGCAGCAAGCCAGGTACCTGTTCATCAAAAATTCCCGGAGTTTGCGCAAACTCATGTCCATTGAGTATGTGATGCCATCCAAACATCTCATCCTCTCTCATCCCATTCTCCCACCTTCAATCTTTCGAAGCAGCAGGCTCTTTTCCAATGAGTTAGTTCTTCTCATCAGGTGGCCAAAGTATTGGAGTTTCAGCTTCAGCATCAGTCCTTCCAATGAATATTCAGGACTGATTTCTTTTAGGATTGACTGGCTTGATCTCCTTACAGTCCAAGGAACTCAGAAGAGTCTTCTCCAACATGTATAATATAAGAAACGAATCACCAGTCTAGGTTTGATGCAGGATACAGGATGCTTGGGGCTGGTGCGCTGGGATGACCCAGAGAGATGGTATGGGGAGGGAGGCGGGAGGGGGGTTCAGGATTGGGAACACGTGTACACCTGTGGCAGATTCATGTTGATGTGTGGCAAAACCAATACAGTATTGTAAAGTAAAACAAACAAACAAACAAACAACTTAGGTTACTGACATGTAAATAGAAAGGTTGATATGGGGGCAAGGAAGACCAGGGAAAAAAGGAGATGATATTATCACATTTATGCATTTTAATTAAGCTTTGTGTGCATGTATAAAACATTAAATAACATTGAAAAAGCAAAAAAAAAAAAAGCATCAATTCTTTTGCGCTCAGCTTTCTTTATAGTCCAACTCTTACATTCATACCTGACTTCTGGAAAAACCATAGCTTTGACTAGAGGGACCTTTGTTTTGGCTTTTTAATATGGTGTCTAGGTTGGTCATAGCTTTTCTTCCAAGGAGCAAATGTCTTTTAATTTCATGGCTGCAGTCACCATCTTTGGTGATTTTTACAGCTCCCCCAAAATAAAGTCTCTCACTGTTTCCATTGCTTCCCCATCTATTTTCCATGAAATGATGGGACCAAATGCCATGATCTTAATTTTCTGAACGTTGAATTTTAAGCCAACTTTTTCACTCTCCACTTTCACTTTCACAAAGAGGCTGTTTAGTTCCTCTTCACTTTCTGCCATAAAGGTGGTGTCATCTGCATATCTGAGGTTATTGATATTTCTCCTAGAAATCTTGATTCCAGCTTGTACTTCATCCAGCCCTGTGTTTTGCATGATGTGTTATGCATATAAATTAAATAATCAGGGTAACGATATACAACCTTGCTGTACTTCTTTCTCAATTTGGAACTAGTCTGTTTTTCCATGTCTGGTTCTAATTGTTGCTTCTTGACCTGCATACAGATTTCTTAGGAGGCAGGTAAAGTGGTATGGAATTCCCATCTCTTGAAGAATTTTCTAGTTTGTTGTGAACCACACAGTCAAAGGCTTTGGCATAGTCAATAAATCAGAAGTAGATATTTTTCTGGAACTCTCATTTTTCTATGATTCAACGGATGTTGGCAATTTGATCTCTGGTTCCTCTGTCTCTTTTAAATCCACCTTGAACATCTAGGAGTTCTTATTTCACGTACTGTTGAATCCTAGCTTTGAAAATTTTGAGCATTACTTTGCTGGTGTGTGAAATGAGTACAAATGTCCAGTAGTTTGAAGATTATTTTGCATTACCTTTCTTTGGGATTAGAATGAATACAGACCTTTTCCAGTCCTGTCTCCACTGATGAGTTTTCTAAATTTGCTGGCATATTGAGTGCAGTACTTTAGCAGAATCATCTCTTAGGATTTGAAATAGCTCAACTGGAATTCCATTACCTTCACCAACTTTGTTCATAGTGATGCTTCCTAAGGCTCATTTGACTTCACACTCCTGGATGTATGGTTCTAGGTGAGTGATTATCTGGGTCATGACAATCTTTTTGTATATTTTTTCTATGTATTCCTGCCACCTTTTCTTAATATCTTCTGCTTCTGTTAGAGCCATACCATTCCTGTTCTTTATTAGTGATAAAGTATATTAGGATAGCCTATCCCTTCTCCAGTAGATCTTCCCGACCCAGGAATCAAACTGGGTCACCTGCATTGTAAGTAGATTCTTTACCAACTGAGCTATCAGGGAAGCTTAATGATTTTCATTATTTAGAAGCAAAAAGTAATTTTAAAAAATCAAGATGATATTTATTAGCTATGCTACTTAGCATTTCTGGTTCTTAGCACCTTTATTTGTTAAATTGTTAAAATAATGCTTATCTTATGGGCTGTGTGAGAACAGGAAAAATATCAGTACAACATCTTTCAAATAATAGGTAATAAAGATAATTTCTAATATTTTTATGTCATTTGGTTATTATACCTACTGCTCTGTCAATTTACTACAACAGATTTTTCAAATGTAATATTCAAGCATAACATACATAATTTTCACAAATTAGTAAACATGCTACCCACTGCCCAGGATAAGAAACATAACAGTGCTGTCATCCTGGAAAGTTCCCCACCCATGTCTTAATCATAAATCACATCCTCCACAAGGATGCTTCCATCATGATTTCTAATATATTGATGAATTTTGCCTGTTTTTGAACTTGATAAGTACTTCCTAAATCCTCAAATCTGTCAGCATGCTACATGACCTATAGGACTTTGCAGATATGATTTAAGTTAAGAATTTGAGATGGAGTAAGCAATCTAGGTTATTTAGATAGGCCCAGTTGATCACAAAATCTTTAAAAGCAAAGAAACTTTCCTCGCTGCTGAGAATGAGAAAGAGTGAAATAGAGGAAAAAAATCAGAGACATGGAGAAAAGGAATCACAAATAGAGACAGAAATACAGACAGAGCGAGAGACAGAGAGATGACAGAAGACAAAGAGAGAGATTCAATAGGGAAAGAAGGGTGAGGAACATTCCTGGCATTAATAATTCAGGTCTTGGCCATGACTTGAGGAATGCTTTTAGAAGCTGGGAATGGCTTCAGAAGGGAGTCTCACCTGGAGTGTGCAGAAAGGAACATAACTGCTTTAGTTTAGCCTAGTGAGAGCTGATGAGGTTTTGATTTAAAGAACTGTAAGATAGCAAATTTGTACTGTTTTAAGCCATAAAATTTATGAAAATTTGTTACAGCATCAATAGGAAACAATACAGTTATATTCCTATGGCTGGAATTGCTGAGTTATAGAGTCAGCTTATGCTTGAGTTGGTTGGAAATTGTCAAAGAACTTCCAAGGCGGTTTTACCAGTCTATACTTCTAAGCGTATGTGAGAATTCTAGTTCCTACACATCTTCCGCAAATTTGGAAATTTCTTTTGACATTTCTATTCTTCTAGCAAAATTGTATATACTGTGATTCTATTCTGCATTTCTCAAATAATAAATGAAGTCACTTTTTCATGTTTATGGGGTAAGTGGACTGCTTATCTTGTGATGTGACTGGCAAGTCTCTTACTTCTTTTTCAATATATTTCCTTACCTAATTCAGAAAGGTTTTTTTTTTTTTTAACTATATTCTTTTTTTCTTTTTAAAAATTTATTATTATTATTATTTACTTTACAATATTGGTTTTGCCACACATCAACATGAATCTGCCACATGAGTCATCTCTCAGACATAGTATCATCAATATTGTCATTTCTTCTTATAGTCTGTCCATTTTTCTTCTACTATCTTACTGGTTGGTGAAGACAAAAATCAATACACTCTTAGCATCTTTCTGTATTATTTAAGGAAGCTTTTGCTATTCCAAGATCATTAAAATTTTCTCCTATTATTTTTTCTCAATCTTTTATATTTTGCCTTTTATTTTTTAAAATACTTTATTCTACATTACTATACTGTATTTGTTCTGCCATATATTGACATGAATCAGCCACAGGTGTCCACGATCTCCCAATGTTGAAGCCCCTCCCACCTCCCACCCCACATCATCTCCCTGAATCATCCTGTGCACCAGCCCCAGGCATCCTGTATTGCAGCACTGTTTATAATCGCCAGGACATGGAAGCAACCTAGATGTCCATCAGCAGATGAATGGATAAGAAAGCTGTGGTACATATACACAATGGAGTACTACTCGGCCCTTAAAAAGAATAAATTTGACTCAGTTCTAATGAGATGAATGAAACTGGAGCCGATTATACAGAGTGAAGTAAGCAAGAAAGAAAAACACCAATACAGTATACTGACACATATATATGGAATTTAGAAAGAGAGTAATGATGACCTCTATGTGAGACAACAAAAGAGACTCAGGGGTATTTTTTGCCTTTTATATTTAATGCAGTCTGTCCTTAAGACAAAAGTTTTAAATCTGTTACAAATGACAATGTGAGGTATGGAGATTTAAACATTTAAAAAAAAATGAAAGAATAGGGTAAACTGTAGTCTTCTGCCATGCTTATCTACAAACACTGCTTTATCTACTGACCTTGTAAAGTCTTCCCTGATAACTCCAAAGTCAAATGGGTCTTTCCCCTTTCTCAGCCCCAATATTTCTCAATTCACTCATGAGGTGTACTTTTTAAAATTTGTAGATATTATGTGCATTTGCATGCGTTGCCTTCCCTCCTGGATTGTTAGGCTCTGTGATCAATGTCTGAGTCATCATACATCTCTATGGGATTTGCAGAATTAGCCCAACTTAAAACTGGTGATATTTATTACATGATTCCTAAAAAAAAAAAAAAAAAAAAAAAAATAAAACATTAATTTCTATGCTTTACACATATGATTCACATGGCAACAATACTTGCTATATGATTCAAAAAATCATGAAAAACCATTACAAATAACAATCTTCTGGCATAAAAAGAACTGAAAAACAAAAATCTTTCTTTTTCATGGGAAGACATTTTATTTTACTTTATTTCTAAAATTTATGTTTTTATTTTTAATTTGTATTTATTTATTTTAAATATAAATTTATTTATTTTAATTAGAGGTTATTTGTACTGAATCTTCATTGCTGCCTGTGAGCTTTCTCTAGTTGCAGTGAACAAGGGCTACTCTCTAGTTGTGTGCAGATTTCTCATTTGATGGCTTCTCTTATTGTAGAGGCTTCCCTGGTGGCTCAGAGGTTAAAGCATCTGCCTGCAATGCGGGAGACCTGGGTTAAATCCCTGGGTCGGGAAGATCCCTGGAGAAGGAAGTGGCAACACACTCCAGTATTCTTGCCTGGAGAATCCCATGGACGGAGGAGCCTGGTGGGCTACAGTCCACGGTGTCACAAAGAGTCGGACACAACTGAGCAACTTCGCTTCACTTCACTTGTTGCAGAACGTGGGCTCTAGGGCATATGGACTTCAGTAGTTGGGCTCCACAGTTGTACTTTGAGGGCTCTAGAGCACAGGCTCAGCAGTTGTGGTACACAAGCTTTGTTGCACTGCAGCATCTGGAATCTTCCCAGACATAAGAATCTAACCATTGTCCCTTGTGTTGACAGGCAGATTCATAACCAGTGGGCTCAAGGGAAGTCTGGAAAGGCATTTTATTTTAAATATAGCTATCTATACATGTCAATCCCCAAATCCCAATTTAGCCCTCCCTTCAAATCTTCCTCTTTGGTAACCATAAGTTTGTTCTCTAAAGATACTGATCATAACAGATTATTCACTTTAGAGATGCAATGAGAGACAAGCAAGAGACAGGAATCACAATGGCCAATAGAACTGTTAGGTAATTAACTTCTTTAAACTCTAAGCCCATCAGACCAAATCAAGTTCAGTTCAGTTCAGCTCAGTCGCTCAGCTGTGTCTGACTCTTTGTGATCCCATGAATCGCAGCACGCTAGGGCCTCCCTGTCCATCACCAACTCCCTGAGGTCACTCAGGCTCATGTCCATTGAGTCAGTGATGCCATCCAGCCATCTCATCCTCTGTCGTCCCCTTCTCCTCCTGCCCCCAATCCCTCCCAGCATCAGAGTCTTTTCCAATGAGTCAGTTCTTCGCATGAGATGACCAAAGTACTGGAGTTTCAGCTTTAGCATCATTTCTTCCAAAGAACACACAGAGCTGATCTTCATTAGAATGGACTGGTTGGATCTCCTTGCAGTCCAAGGGACTCTCAAGAGTCTTCTACAACATCACAGAGAAGACCAAATCAAAGTAATACATATATTCAGTCTCCTCTATATCTCATGTACTCAAAATTTTCAAGACAACATATATCTCAGAGAATCACTTGGGGCACAGATTTTGCCACACATGACAAGAAAATATACCAATCATGCGAAGAGTAGCTACTTAAATGACAAAACAATACTTTATTAACAGTAATTTTTGACTATTCAGTACCTCATCAGTAACACATAATTGCATTCCAGTTAGTGGTGGCTAGGAAAGTGGGCTCTAACCTAAAGTAGACAAAATTTGGAATTATCTTCTTACATAAACAAAGTTTTTTTTTTTTTTTTAATTTTCTCCCTCCACCTTTTGACATTCTACCTCAATATACTCTTACTTTTAGACTATTGTCAAGAATATCTGTGTTCTTGGAGTTTTGCATAAAAAGCTATGGACAATTAAAAAGATTCATTCCCATTCTCTAAGAGTAAAATGTGATCTCATGTCCTCCTTTAGTTATGTCAGGAGCATTTTTTGACACTTAGAATAAGTTGCTGTTATGATAAAGTGTGAATGTAACACATCTGAATAAATTAGAAGAGCATATGTATTTTAAGAGAAATTGATAGAAGTGCTTGAAACACAAAGAGCTAAACTATTGTTTTTTTTTATTAAAGTATATTTAATTTATCATTAAGTTTGGAAAGAATTAGCTTTATAAAATTTTCGGTGTTTCCACTTATAACAGGTTTTTTTTTTTTTAATACTTTAATCTACGTTACAATACTGTATTGGTTTTGCCGTACATTGACATGAATCAGCCACAGGTGTACATGATCTCCCAATGCCGAAGCCCTCCCACCTCCCACCCCATATCTTCTCTCTGGATCATCCCATGTACCAGCCCCAAGCATGCTGTGTCCTGTATTGAACATAGACTGGTGCTTCTTTTCTTATATGATAGTATACATGTTTCAATGCCATTCTCCAAAATCATCCCACCCTCTCCCTCTCCCTCAGAGGCCAAAAGTCCGTTCTATACCTCTGTGTCTCTTTTGTTGTCTCACATACAGGGTCATCAATACTATCTTTCTAAATTCCATATATATGTGTCAGTATACTGTATTGGTGTTTTTCTTTCTGGCTTACTTCACTCTGTATAATTGGTTCCAGTTTCATCCATCTCATTAGAACTGAGTCAAATATATTCTTTTTAAGGGCTGAGTAGTACTCCATTGTGCATAGGCACCACAGCTTTCTTATCCATTCATCTGCTGATGGACATCTAGGTTGCTTCCATGTCCTGGCTATTATAAACAATGCTGCAATGAACATTGAGGTGCATGTGTCTCTTTCAATTCTGGTTTCCTCGGTGTATATGCCCAGCAGAGGGATTGCTGGGTCATAAGGTAGTTCTATTTGCAATTCTTTAGGGAATCTCCACATTGTTTTCCATAGTGGGTGTACTAGTTTGCATTCCCACCAGCAGTGTAAGAGGGTTCCCTTTTCTCCACATCCCCTCCGACATTTATTGCTTGTAGACTTTTGGATCGCAGCCATTCTGACTGGCGTGAAATGGTACCTCATTGTGGGCTTGATTTGCATTTCTCTGATAATGAGTGATGCTGAGCATCTTTTCCTGTGTTTGTTAGCTGTCCCTATGTCTTCTTTGGAGAAATGTCTATTTAGTTCTTTGGCCCATTTTTTGATTGGATCGTGTATTTTTCTGGAGTTGACCTGCATAAGTTGCTTATATATCTTTGAGATTAGTTGTTTGTCAGTTGCTTCATTTGCTATTGTTTTCCCCCATTCAGAAGGCTGTCTTTTCACCTTGCTTGTAGTTTCCTTTGTTGTGCAGAAGCTTTTAATTTTAATTAGATCCCATTTGTTTATTTTTGCTTTATTTCCAGTATACTGGGAGGTGGATCATAGAGGATCCTGCTGTGATTTATGTCAGAGAGAGTTTTTCCTATGTTCTCCTCAAGGAGTTTTACAATTTCTGGTCTTACGTTTCGATCTTTAATCGATTTTGAGTTGATTTTTGTGTGTGGTGTTAGAAAGTGATCTAGTTTCATTCTTTTACAAGTGGTTGACCAGTTTTCCCAGCACGACTTGTTAAAGAGATTGTCTTTACTCAATTGTATGTTCTTGCCTCCTTTGTCGAAGATAAGGTGCCCACAGGTGTGTGGATTTATCTCTGGGCTTTCTGTTTTGTTCCATTGATCTATATTTCTGTCTTTGTGCCAGTACCATACTGTCTTAATGACTGTGGCTTTGTAGTAGAGCCTGAAGTCAGGCAAGTTGATTCCTCCAGCTCCATTCTTCTTTCTCAAAATAGCTTTTGCTATTCAAGGTTTTTTGTATTTCCATACAAATCTTGAGATTATTTGTTCTAGTTCTGTGAAAAATACTGTTGGTAGCTTGATAGGGATTGCATCGAATCTGTAGATTGCTTTGGGTAGTATACTCATTTTCACTATATTGACTCTTTCGATCCATGAACATGGTATATTTCTCCATCTATTAGTGTTCTTTGATTTCTTTCATCAGTGTTTTATTATTTTCGATATGTAAGTCTTTAGTTTCTTTAGGTAGGTATGTTCCTAGGTATTTTATTCTTTTCGTTGCAATGGTGAATGGTATTGTTTCCTTAACTTCTTTTTCTGTTTTCTCATTATTAGTGTATAGGAATGCAAGGGATTTCTGAGTGTTGATTTTATATCTTGGAACTTTACTATATTCATTGATTAGCTCTAGTAGTTTTCTGGTGGAGTCTTTAGGATTTTCTATGTAGAGGATCATATCATCTGCAAACAGTGAGAGTTTTACTTCTTCTTTTCCAATTTGGATTCCTTTTATTTCTTTTTCTGCTCTGATTGCTGTGGCCAAAACTTCGAGAACTATATTGAATAGTAGCGGTGAAAGTGGGCACCCTTTTCTTGTTCCTGACTTTAGGGGAAATGCTTTCAATTTTTCACCATTGAGGATAATGTTAGCTGTGGGTTTGTCATATATAGCTTTTATTATGTTGAGGTACGTTCCTTCTATTCCTGCTTTCTGGAGAGTTTTTATCATAAATAGATGTTGAATTTTGTCAAAGGCCTTCTCTGCATCTATTGAGATAATCATATGATTTTTATTTTTCAATTTCTTAATGTGGTGAATTACATTGATTGATTTGTGTATATTGAAGAATCCTTGCATCCCTGGGATAAAGCCCACTTGGTCATGGTGTATGATCTTTTAATGTGTTGTTGGATTCTGATTGATAGAATTTTGTTAAGGAATTTTGCATCTATGTTCATCAGTGATATTGGCCTGTAGTTTTCTTTTTTGTGTGGCATCTTTGTCAAGTTTTGGCATTAAGGTGATGGTGGCCTCATAGAATGAGTTTGAAATTTACCTTCCTCTGCAATTTTCTGGAAGAGTTTCAGTAAGATAGGTGTTGGCTCTTCTCAAAATTTTTGGTAGAATTCAGCTGTGAAGCCATCTGGACCTGGGCTTTTGTTTGCTGGAAGATTTCTGATTACAGTTTCAATTTCCATGCTTGTGATGCGTCTGTTAAGATTTTTCTATTACTTCCTTGTTCAGTTTTGGAAAGTTGTACTTTTCTAAGAATTTGTCCATTTCTTCCATTTTATTGCCATATAATTGCTGATAGTAGTCTCTTATGATTCTTTGTATTTCTGTGTTGTCTGTCGTGATCTCTATATTTTCACTTCTGATTTTATTGATTTGATTTTTTTCTCTTTATTTCTTGATGAGTCTGGCTAATGGTTTGTCAATTTTATTTATCCTTTCAAAGAACCAGCTTTTTGCTTTGTTGATTTTTGCTATGGTCTCTTTTTGTTTCTTTTGCATTTATTTCTGCCCTAAATTTTAAGATTTCTTTCCTTCTACTAACTCTGATGTTCTCTCTTTCTTCCTTTTCTAGTTGCTTTAGAAGTAGAGTTAGGTTATTTATTTGACTGTTTTCTTGTTTCTTGAGGTATGCCTGTATTGCTATGAACTTTCCTCTTAGCACTGCTTTTACTTTGTCCCACAGGTTTTGTGTAGTTGTGTTCATTTTCATTCATTTCTATGCATGTTTTGATTTCTTTTTGATTTTTTTCTGTGATTTGTTGATTATTCAGAAGGGTGTTGTTCAGCCTCCAAATGTTGGAATTTTTAATAGTTTTTCTCCTATAATTGAGATCTAACCTTAATGCATTATGGTCAGTGAAGATGATTGGAATGATTTTGATTTTTTTGAATTTATCAAGGTTAGATTTATGACCCAGGATGTGATCTATCCTGGAAAAGGTTCCGTGGGCACTTGAGAAAAAGGTGAAATTCATTGTTTGGGGGTGAAATGTCCTATAGATATCAATTAGGTCTAACTGGTCTATTGTATCATTTAAAGTTTGCATTTCTTTGTTAATTTTCTGTTGATCTTTCCATAGGTGTGAGTGGGGTATTAAAGTCTCCCACTATTATTGTGTTATTATTAATTTCCCCCTTCATGCTTGTTAGCATTTGTCTTATATACTGCGGTGCTCCTATGTTGGGTGCATATATATTTATAATTGTTATATCTTCTTCTTGGATTGATCCTTTAATCATTATGTATTGGCCTTCTTTGTCTCTTTTCACAGCCTTTGTTTTAAAGTCTATTTTATCGGGTATGAGTATTACTACTCCTGCTTTCTTTGGTCTCTGAAAATCTTTTTTCCAGCCCTTCACTTTCAGTCTGTATGTGTCCGTTGTTTTGAGGTGGGTCTCTTGTAGGCAGCATATATAGGGATCTTGTTTTTGTATCCATTCAGCCAGTCTTTGCCTTTTGATTGGAGCATTCAACCCATTTACATTTAAGGTAATTATTGATAAGTATGCTCCTGTTGCCATTTACTTTATGGTTTTGGGTTTGGTTTATATGCCCTTTTGTGTTTCCTGTCTAAAGTCTATCCTTTAGCATTTGTTGGAGAGCTGGTTTGGTGGTGCTGAATTCTCTCAGCTTTTGCTTGTCTGTAAAGCTTTTGATTTCTCCTTCATATTTGAATGAGATCCTTGCTGGGTACAGTAGTCTGGGCTGTAGGTTATTATCTTTCATCACTTTAAGTATGTCTTACCATTCCCTCCTGGTCTGAAGACTTTCTATTGAAAGATCTGCAGTTATTCTTATGAGGATCCCCTTGTGTGTTATTTGTTGGTTTTCCCTTGTTGCTTTTAATATTTGTTCTTTGTGTTTGTTCTTTGTTAATTTGATTAATATATGCCTTGGGGTGTTCCACCTTGGGTTTATCCTGTTTGGCACTCTCTGGGTTTCTTGGACTTGGGTGATTATTTCCTTCCCCATTTTAGGGAAGTTTTCAACTATCATCTCCTCAAGCATTTTCTCATGGTCTTTCTTTTTGTCTTCTTCTTCTGGGACTTCTATCATTCAGAAAGTTGGGGCATTTCATGTTGTCCTGGAGGTCTCTGAGGTTGTCCTCATTTCTTTTAATTTGTCTTTCTTTTTCCCTCTCTGATTCATTTATTTCTACCATTCTATCTTCTATTTCACTAATCCTATCTTCTGCCTCCTCCGATATTCTACTATTTGTTGCCTCCAGAGTGTTTCTGATCTCATTTATTGCATTATTCATTAAATGTTGACTCTTTTTTCATTTCTTCCAGGTCCTTGTTAAACCTTTCTTGCATCTTCTCAGTCCTGGACTCCAGGCTATTCATCTATGATTCCATTTTGATTTCAAGATTTTGGATCATTTTCATTATGAATATTTGGAATTCTTTCTCAGGTAGATTCCCTATCTCTTCCTCTTTTGTTTGGTTTGGTGAGCATGTCTCCTGTTCCTTTACCTGCTGAATATTCCTCTGTCTCTTTATCTTGGTTATATTGCTGCGTTTGGGGTGGCCTTTCTATATTCTGGGCATTTGTGGAGTTCTTTTTATTATTGAGCTTCCTCACTGTGTGTGGGGTTCTATCAGTGGCTTGTCAAAGTTTCTTGATTAGGGAGGCTTGTGTTGGAGTTCTGGTGGATGGAGCTGGATTTCTTCTCTCTGGAGTGCTGTGAAGTGTCTAGTAATGGGTTATGAGACGTCAATGGTTTTGGAATATTTTGAGCTGCCTGTATATTGAAGCTCAGGGGCGTGTTCTTGTGTTGCTGGAGAGTTTGCATGGTATGTCTTGCTCTGGAACTTGTTGTCCCTTGGGTGGTGCTCAATTTCAGTGTAGGTATGAAGGCGTTTGATGAGCTCCTTTTGTATAATGTTCCCTTTATTCAGGAATTCTCTGATGATCTCAGTATTTGTTCTTAAGCCTCTGATTCTGGTTTTCAGATTTATTTTTACAATAGCCTCATGACTTTCCCATCTAAACAGCACTGATGTTAAAACATCTGGGTTAAAGATGATCGGTTTCTCCACCTTGAAGGTCACCCCTAGGGGATCCCTGAGTTACTTAGAGTAGAGAAGAGGGAGGAGGTAGTTAGAGGTGACTGAAATGGGATGAGGTGAAATCAAAAGAAGAGAGAGCAAGCTAGCCCATAACCACTTTCTTGTGTGCGCTCCACAGTCTGGACCTCTCAGAGGTGTTCACAGAGTTATACAGGGAAGAGGAGAGGGAGGAAGTAGACAGAGGTGGCCAGGGGGATAAAGAGGGAGATGAAAAGGAGGGAGACAGATCCGGCCAGTAACCAGTTCCCTGAGTGTTCTCCACCTTCTGGAACACACAGGGATTCACAGAGTTGGGTAGAGAAGAGGAGGGGGAGAGAGGGAGACAGAGGCCACCTGGTGGAGAAAAAGAGAGTCCAAAGGAGGTGAGAGTGGTCAAGCCAGTAATCTCGCACTCATGTAAATTTGGTACTGAAGATTAGGTTTTTTAATGTATAAAATTGGCAACAAATCCTAAAATGCAAAGATTAAAAATCTAGAGTAGAGGTTGGATTTTCAAAAATAAAATATTAAAGAAAAGAAGAAGAAGGAGAAAGAAAAAGAAAAGAAAAGCCACAGAATTATTAAAAGACAACAACCTCCACCACAAAAAAACTATATACAGTGTTTGCTTTAAAAATAGGCTTTGTTTTTTTTTTTTAAGTAATAATAGGTTATAAAAATAATAAATAGAGATATAGAGGACTTGCAAATTTAAGAAAGTTAAAAAAGAAGCTAAAAAGGAAACAAGAAAAAAAAATTTTAATCATTAAAAAAAGAAAACAATTACCCTTCCACATCAATCCCCCACAAAAAAAAAAAATTGATCATAAAAATAGTAAAGGTATATCTGGTCCTTTCTCTGACATTTTGGGCTGTGTGGGGTCACTACCAAGGCAGTTCCCTCTGTTTGACTTCCTCTGTTTGCTGGTCTCTTCCGTGTCTGTTTTCCATCTTGATACAGGGAGGGGCGGTGATGGACTCTACGATGGGCTTGCCCTTGCTTGCTGAGCACACCGCTCAGGCTCTACGTTGCTCCACTGGATAACCGTCTGAGGCCTGCCCTAGGCTTCATGCACCTCCCTGGTCTAAGCCACTCTGGCTCGGCACTCAGGAAGCCCTCTGAGGCACAGATTTGGCTTGGCAGAGGACTTACAAATTTAAGAAAGTTAAGAAAAAAAGAAGATGAAAAAGAAAAGAAGAAAAAAAAATTTTAATCATAAAAAAAAGAAAGAAAACAATTACCCTTCCACATCAATTCCCCCAAAAAAAAAAAATTGATTATAAAAATAGTAAAGATATATCTGGTCCTTTCTCTGACATTGTGGGCTGTGTGGGGTCGCTACCAAGGCAGTTCCCTCTGTTTATTTCCTCTGTTTGCTGGTCTCTTCAGTGTCTGATTTCCATCTTGACACAGGGAGGGCGGTGATGGTCTCTACGCTGGGCTTGCCCTTGCTTGCCAGGCACACCACTCAGGCTTTACGTTGCTCTGCTGGATAACTGTCTGAGGCCTGCCCTAGGCTTCATACACCTCTGTGGTCTAAGCCACTCTGGCTCGGCACTCAGGAAGCCCTCCAAGGCACAGATTTGGCTTGGCCTGCACTTTGTGCCCTTCCCAGGTCCGAGTAGCTAGGGAGTTTGGTGAGTGCAATTGGTGCGATTTCTGGCCTTTCTGTGCTGCTCAGTTTTCCGGGAGTACTGCTGAGGCTCCTTCTCAGGCAGATGATGACTGTCCAGAACCCCCAGAAATCTTAGTTAGCAAAGAAACCTGCTTGCAATTTGGTAGGTAATGTCTCTCTTGAGCTGCGATTACCCCCTTCCAGCACTTAAGGCTCTGGCTGCCTGTCACTGGAGGGGGATGGTGTGCAGCCGGCTATTTCCAATCCACCCTTTGTTCTGTGTGTGGTCCTCTTAGTGTCTTATGTTTGAGCGTTTTGCGTGGTAGCTATCCCACAGTCTGGTTTGCTAGCCCAAGTTAGTTTGTTCTGGCCACATGTGGGGCATTATGACCCGATTCTCGAGAAAAGCCCTGCAGCCTGCATCTCCCGTGGCCCAATTCTTAGAAAGCACTGCTGCTTGTGCCTCCCACTCCTCCCCTGCCCAACCCCCACTTGGTAGAGTCTGATGCAGGCGTCTGCGCTGCTTATCCACTGGGGGATTTACTGTTGGGCTCGTAATCTGTTGGTTTTAATTATTTATTTATTTTTCCTTCCTGTTATGTTGCCCTCTGTGCTTCCAAAGCTCACCACAGACTCGGCTGTGAGAATGTTTCCTTGTGTTTGGAAACCTTGAGTCTCTTCCCGGGATGGGATTCCCTTCCTGGGATGGGGCTCCCTCCCTACCTCCTTTGTCTCTTTTTTCATCTTTTATATTTATTCCTACCTGTTTTTGAAGCCAATGATCTGCTTTGCTGGATGCCTGATGTCCTCTGCCAGGATTCAGAAGCTGTTCTGTGGGATTTACTCAGAGTTGAAATGTTCTTTTGATGAAGTAGTGAGGGAGAAAGTGGTCTCCCTGTCCTATTCCTCTGCCATCTTTTTCCACCTCCACTATTGTTTTTAAAATGCATGCTAGAAAATTCCATTACAAGGCAAGATCAAGTTTGATTTTTATCTAATGAACCTGAACTTTCTGCCCGTATGAGTCATTTCAGCAGCATATCTGAATTCACAGAGTACGACCACATCAGTTTCTGATAGATTAGTAGGGAATGAGAATACTCAGCCTTGATTAAGCTGGGAGATTGCAAATTCTTGACCTTGATATCAAACTCTGTTTCTTATAGGAAGATCATTCTACTCTAAAAAAGGATGAGATAGTATTTTAATTAAGTGCTCAAAACAGCTAATTTACAGCTAAAGCTTAATATATACCACGAAGATTTCTATTTTATATATTTCCTGTCAAAAATATCTCCAAAGCAATGTTTTTCATAATGATTTGCTTTATTTTGAGAGGTGGTTTTCATATCTTAAAAAAGTAAAACCATAACAGGATTCAAGATTTATTTTATCCCAAAGACATGATAAATCTTTAGGTATTTACCGTAGTCTGGACAACAATTTTGATTTTTCACTGTAATTTTTGTTGAGATTCTTTCAGCTGTCATAACCAGAGAAGACTGATAATTCCTTGTAGCTAAGTCCAATACACTTTTAATTTCTCCAGCCCTTCAGAACAAAGGGTTACTCTCTAGTCAAGAATAAGGCAAATGGGAAACATTGGAAGAACTTGCTGTTACTAGTGATTATTATTATTATTATTTTAATATCAAGCATGAGCTCAAAAGGAGTCATTGTGACTGGCTTATGATTACTTTTGTAAAAGTCTGCATCGTACTCATTTTTGTCTCCACAAGACTCAACACAGCATCTACCATCTGAGCAGAAACTTAAAAAAAAAAAGTGCTTGTAAGATATTTTTGCATTGTGAATGCCTAGAAGCTTGAGTGCTGCTTATCTAAGACCTACTTTATCCTGTTTTCATTACATTTAAAATTTGTAGTTGTGGAAAGGAAAGGGTACCCATGGATATTACAGTACCTACAGCCCAGTAGGGCTATGTTGCTAACACCACTTACCCCACTTTTGGATATGCACAGACCACTTAGGCATATGCACCCTCTGGACAACCCACTGATGTCAATTATACTGAGGCTCAGACAAATGCAACCTATGGGCAGACCACATATTCAACTTCCTATGGGGAGCCTCCCAATGGATATTCTACTTGAACTGCACCCCCAAAAGGGTACTGTCAGCCTGTCTATTATATGGTACTGCTGCTTATAATGCAATCACTGCTACAGATATTACCAACCAGGCCTCTTATGCAGCTTATTCTACATATGACACTAGCTTGCTCAGATATGGACAACAGAGTAGCTGCTATGGTCAACAAAGCAACTATGAGCATCAGCCACCCACTAGTTATCCTTCATCCCCCAACTGGATCCTATAGCCAGGTTCCAAGGCAATATAGGCAACAAAGCAGCAGCTATGGGCTACAAAGTTCATTTCACACAACCACCCCGAAGAGCACCCCAGTCCCATTTACAAACAAGAGTCTGGAGGATGTTCCTGGCCAGAAGAGAACTGGAGAATGAGTGACCTGGTTAACCTGGGAAGAGGAAAAGGGAGATTTGATTGTAGAAGTTGAGCAGAGGTGGGAAGGGAGGAAGATGAGCTAGAATGGTTGCTAGAGAGTGAGATGGCTTCAATAAACTTGGTGGACCCATGGATGAAGGACAAGATCTTGATTTAGGCCCACTATAGGTCCAGATGAAGACTCTGGCAACATTTCAGGTTACATGCAAGGATGGATTAAATGCCGTTGTGACATTAGATGACCTGGCAGATTTCTTTAAGCAGTGCAGAGCTTTTAAAATTAAGGAATGGACAAGCCATGATCCATATCTATTTGGACAAAGAAATAGGAAAACCCAAAGGCCATGATGCTACAGTGTCCTATGAAGATCTGCCAAAACTGCTATAGAGTGGTTTGATTGGGAGATTTTTAAGAGATTCTCTTGCAAAAGGACGCTTCCAATGAACATCATGTGGGAAGGAATGACACACTGTGAGCACAGAAGGATGCCACTACCTCCTGAGGATGTCCCAGGGCCTTGGAGGTCCTGAAGGACCCATGGATCACATGGAAGGCTTTGGAGTAGACAAGGAGCCTTCCCACGCAGAATTCCTGGAGTTTCCAAGGGAACCCAACTTGAAGAGGAGACTGTAAGTGCCCTGATTCAGGGTGTGGAAGACAGAACTTCATCCAGAGTGCAACCAGTCTAAGGCCTCAAAACCCGAACACTTCCACCAGCCATCTTTCCAACTCCTAGGCATTGACTGTGGCAAGGGTGGCTCTCATAGTAGGTGGAAAATAAAAGGTGACCTCATGGACCCTGCTGGTTCCAGTTCAGTTCAGTTCAGTCACTCAGTCGTGTCCGACTCTTTGCGACCCATGGACTGCAGCACGCCAGGCCATTCAGTCTATTGCCAACTCCTGGAATTTACTCAAACTCATGTCCACTGAGTCGGTGATACTATCCAACCAACCTATCCTAGGTCATCCCCTTCTTCTCCTGCCTTAAAAATTTCCCAGCATCAGAATCTTTCAAATGAATCAGTTCTTCACATCAGTTGGCCAAAGTATTAGAGTTTCAGCTATAGGATCAGTCCTTCCAATGAACATTTAGGACTGATTTCCTCTAGGATGGACTGGGTGGATTTCCTGGCAGTCCAAGGGATTCTCAAGAGTCTTCTACAACAACACATTTCAAAAGCATCAATTCTTCATTACTTAACTTTCTTTATAGTCTAACTCTCACATCCATACATGACCACTGGGAAAATCATGAGTTTGACTAAATGGGCATTTGATGACAAAGTAATGTTTCTGCTTTTTAAATATGATGTCTAGGTTCATTAGATGACCATTATATCTAGTACTGTGGGCAGCAATCCATTAGAAGAAATGGAGTAGCCATCATGGTCGACAAAACAGTCCACAAAGCAGTATTTGGATGCAGTCTCAAAAATGACAGAATGATCTCTGTGATCTCTGTTCATTTCCAAGGAAAACCATTCAATATCACAGTAATTAAAATCTATACCCCAACCAGTAATGCTTAAGTAGCTAAAGTTGAGTGGTTTCTTGAAGACCTACAAGACCTTTTAGAACTAACACCCAAAAAAGATGTCCGTTTCATTATAGGGGACTGGAATGCAAAAGTAGGAAATCAAGAAACACATAGAGTAACAGGCAAATTTGGCCTTGGACTATGGAATGAAGCAGGGCAAAGGCTAACAGAGTTTTGCCAAGAAAACACACTGATCATAGCAAACACCCTCTTCCAACAACATAAGTGAAGTCTCTACACATGGACATCGCCAGATGGTCAACACCAAAATCAGACTGATTTCATTTTTTGCAGCCAAAGCTCTATACAGTCAGCAAAAACAAGACCAGGAGCAGACTGTGGCTCAGATCATGAACTCCATATTGCCAAATTCATACTTAAATTGAAGAAAGTAGGGAAAATCA
The DNA here is from genome assembly GCA_917880005.1 of Nanger dama. Classification (NCBI taxonomy): domain Eukaryota; kingdom Metazoa; phylum Chordata; class Mammalia; order Artiodactyla; family Bovidae; genus Nanger; species Nanger dama. The sequence goes on along the minus strand of CAKJTW010000014.1, from coordinate 3,204,604 downwards.
CTAGACCATTCAGGTATGACCAAAATCAAATCCCTTATGATTATACAGTGGAAGTGAGAAATAGATTTAAGGGCCTAGATCTGATAGATAGAGTGCCTGATGAACTATGGACTGAGGTTCGTGACATTGTATAAGAGACAGGGATCAAGACCATCCCCATGGAGAAGAAATGCACAAAATCAAAATGGCTGTCTGGAGAGGTCTTACAAACAGCTGTGAAAAGAAGAGAAGCTAAAAGCAAAGGATAAAAGGAAAGATATAAGCATTTGAATGCAGAGTTCCAAAGAATAGCAAGAAGAGATAAGAAAGACTTCTCAGTGATCATTGCAAAGAAAGAGAAAAACAATAGAATGGGAAAGACTAGAGATCTCTTCAAGAAAATTAGAGATATCAAGGGAATATTTCATGCAAAGATGGGCTTGATAAAGCACAGAAATGATATGGACCTAACAGAAGCTGAAGACGTTAAGAAGAGGTGGCAAGAATACACAGAATTGTATAAAACAGATATTCATGACCAAGATAATCAAAATGGTATGATCACTCAACTAGAGCCAGGCATTCTGGAATGTGAAGTCAAGTGGGCCTTAGAAACCATCACTATGAACAAAGCTAGTGGAGGTGATGGAATTCCGGTTGAGCTATTTCAAATCTTGAAAGATGATGCTGTGAAAGTGCTGCACTCAATATGCCAGCACATTTAGAAAACTCAGCAGTGGCCACGGGACTGGAAAAGGTCAGTTTTTGTTCCAATCCCGAATAAAGACAATGGCAAAGAATGTTCAAACAACTGCATAGTAACACTCATCTCACACGCTAGTAAAGAAATGCTCAAAATTCTCCAAGCCAGGCTTCAGCAATGTGTAAATCGTGAATTCCAGATGTTCAAGCTGGTTTTAGAAAAGGTAGAGGAACTAGAGATCAAATTGCCAACATCTACTGCATCATCAAAAGAGCAAGACAGTTCCAGAAAAACATCTATTTCTGCTTTATTTACTATGCCAAAGCCTTTGACTGTGTGGATCACAATAAACTATGGAAAATTCTGAAAGAGATGGGGATACCAGACCGCATGACCTGACTCTTGAGAAACCTATATGCAAGTCAAGAAGCAACAGTTAGAACTGGAAATGGAGGAACAGATTGGTTCCAAATCAGAAAAGGAGTACCTCCAGGCTGTATATTGTCACCCTGCTTATTTAAATTATATGCAAAGTACATCATGAGAAACGCTGGATGGGAGGAAGCACAAGCTGGATTCAAGTTTGCTGGGAGAAATATCAACAACCTCAGATACGCAGATGACACCAACTTTATGGCCAAATGTGAAGAGGAACTAAAAAGCCTCTTGATGAAAGTGAAAGAGGCAAGTGAAAAAGTTGGCTTAAAGCTCCACATTCAAAAAATGAAGATCATGGCATATGGTCCCATAACTTCATGGGAAATAGATTGGGAAACAGTTGAAACAGAGTCAGACTTTATTTCGGGGGCTCCAAAATCACTGCAGATGGTGACTGCAGCCATGAAATTAAAAGACGCTTACTCCTTGCAAGGAAACTTATGACCAACCTTGATAGCATATTGAAAAGCAAAGACATTACTTTGCCAACAAAGGTCCATTTAGTCATGTTGTGGGTTTTCCAGTGGTCATGTATGGATGTGAGAGTTGGACTGTGGAGAAAGCTGAGTGCTGAAGAATTGATGCTTTTGGACTGTTGTGTTGGACAAGACTCTTGAGAGTTCCTTGGACTGCAAGAAGATACAACAAGTCCATTCTAATGGAAATCAGTCCTGGGTGTTCTTTGGAAGGAATGATGCTACAGCTGAAACTCCAGTACTTTTGCCATCTCAAGTGAAGAGTTGACTCATTGGAAAAGACTCTGATGCTGGAAGGGATTGGAGGCAGGTGGAGAAGGGAATGACAGAGGATGAGATGGCTGGATCGCATCACTGACTCAATGGACGTGAGTGAGTGAAGTCGCTCAGTCGTGTCTGACTCTTTGCGACCCCATGGACTACCAGGCTCTTCCATCCATGGGATTCTCCAGGCAAGAAAACTGGAGTGGGTTACCATTTCCATCTCCAGGGGATCTTCCCGACCCAGGGATTGAACCCAGGTCTCCTGCATTGGAGGCAGACACTTTAACCTCTGAGCCACCAGGGAATCTGAGTGAGCTCTGGGAGTTGGTGATGGACAGGGAGGCCTGGCGTGTTGCGATTCATGGGGTTGCAGTGTCGGACACAACTTATCGACTGAACTGAAATGAAGTGAACTAAGTTTGTCATAAATTTCCTTCCAAGGAGCAAGTGCCTTTTAGTTTCATAAGTGAAGTCACCATCTGCAGTGATTTTGGAGCCCAGAAAAATAAAGTCAGCCACTGTTTCCACTGTTTCCCCATCTATTTGCCATGAAGTGATGTGACCTGATGCCTTGATCTTAGTTTTCTGTCTGTTGAGCTTTAAACCAACTTTTACACTTTCCTCTTTCACTTTTATCAGGAAGCTCTTTAGTTTTCTTCACTTTATACCATAATGGTGTTGTCATCTTCATATCTGAGGTTATTGATATTTCTCCTGGCAATCTTAATTCCAGCTTGTGCTTCATCTACCCCAGCATTTCTCATGATGTACTCTGCATATAAGTTAAATAAGCAGGGTGATAATATACAGCCTTGACATACTCCTTTCCTAATTTGGAACCTGTCTGTTGTTCCATGTCTGGTTCTAACTTTTGCTTCCTGACCTGCCAACAGATTTTTCAGGAGGCAGTAAGGTGGTCTGTTATCCACATCTTTTGAAGAATTTTCTCGCAGTTTGTTGTGGTCTACACAGTCAAAGACTTTGGCATAGTCAGTAAAGCAAAGTAGATGTTTTTTTCTGGAGTTCTCTTTCTTTTTGGTGATCAAATGGATGTTGGCAATTTGATCTCTGGTTCCTCTGCGTTTTCTAAATCCAGCTTAAACATCTGTCAGTTCATGGTTCACATATTGTTGAAGCCTGGCATGGAGAATTTTGATCATTACTTTCCTAGCGTGTGAGATGAGTGCAGTTATGAGGTAGTTTGAGCATTCTTTGGCACTGCCTTTCTTTGGGTTTGGAATGAAAATTGATCTTTTCTAGAACATGGCCACTGTTGAATTTTCCAAATTTGCTGGCATACTGAGTGCAGCACTTTCACAGTATCATCTTTTAGGATTTGAAATAGCTAAACAAAATTCTGTCACTTTCACGAGCTCTGTTCATAGTGATGCATCTTAAGGCCCACCTACTTCAATTCACAGTCCAGAATGTTTAGCTCTAGTGGAGTGATCACATCATTTTAATTATCTGTTTTTTTAAGATCTTTTTTGTATAGTTCTTCTGTGTATTCTTGTCCCCTCTTCTTAATATCTTCTGCTTCTGTAGGTCCATATAATTTCTGTCCTTTATTGAGCCCATCTTTGCATGAAATGTTCCCTTGTTTTCTTTAGTTTTCTTGAAGAGATCTCTAGTCTTTCTCATTCTATTGTTTTCCTCTATTTCTTTGCATTGATCACCAAGGAAGGTGTTCTTATCTCTCTTTGCTATGCTTTGGAATTGTGCATTCAAATGGTCATATCTTTCTTTTTCTACTTTGCCTTTTGCTTCCCTTCTTTCCTCAGCTATTTGTAAGTCTCCTCAGACAACCATTTTGCCTTTTTGCATTTCTTTTCCTTGGGGATGATCTTGATTCCTGCCTAATATACAATTCACAAACCTATGTCCATAGTTCTTCAGGCTCTCTGTCTATCAGATCTAATCCCTTGAACCTATTTGCTACTTCCACTGTATAATCATAAGCGATTTGATTTAGGTCATACTTGAGTGGTCTGGTGGTTTCCCCTAGTTTATTCAATTTAAGTCTGAAATTTGCAATAAGCAGTTCATGATCTGAGCCACAGTCAGCTCCCGGTCTTTGTCTTGTTTACTTTATAGCGTTTCTTCATCTTTGGCTGCAAAAAATATAATCAATCTGATTTCAGTGTTGACCATCTCATGATGTCCATGTGTAGAATCTTCTCTTTTGTTGTTGGAAAAGGGCGTTTGCTATGACCAGTACGTTCTCTTGGCAGAACACTATTAGCCTTTGCCCTGTTTCATTCTGTACTCTAAGGCCAAGTTTTTCTTTTACTCTAGATATTTCTTGACTTCCTACTTTTTCTTGTCCCCTATTATGCAAAAGGCATCTTTTTTGGATGTTAATTATAGAAGGTCTTGTGGGTCTTCATAGAATGACTCAACTTCAGCTTCTTCAGCAATACTTGGCAGGACATAGACTTGGATTACTGTGATATTGAATGGCTTGCCTTGAAAACAAACAGAGATGATTTTCCCATTTTTGAAACTGCATCCAAATATTGTATTTCAGACTCTTTTGCTGACTATGATGGCTACTCTATGTCTTCTAAGGGAATCTTGCCCACAGTAGTAGATATAGTAGTCATCTGAGTTAAAATCAGCCATTCCAGTCCATTTTAGTTTGCTGATTCCTAAGATGTCAAAATTCACTCTTGCTATCCCTGTTTGACCACTTCCAATTTACCTGGATTCATGGACCTAACATTCCAGGTTCCTATGCCACATTGCTCTTTACAGCATTGGACTGTACTTCCATCACCAGTCACATCAACAACTGAGTCTTGTTTTTGCTTTGGCTCCATCTCTTTACACTTTCTGAAGTTATTTCTCCACTGATCTCCAGTAGCATTTTGGGCACCCATTGCCCTGGGGAATTCATCTTTCAGTGTCCTATCTTTTTGCCTTTTCATGTTGTCAATGGGGTTCTCAAGGCAAAAATACTAAAATGTGTTTGCCATTCCTTTCTCCAGTGGATCACATTTTGTCAGAACTTTCCACCGTGACCCGTCCGTCTTGAGTGGTCCTACAGGGCATGGCTCATAGTCTCTTTGAGTTAGACAAGAATGTGGTCCACGTGATCAGATTGGTTAGTTTTCTGTGAATGTGATTTTCAGTCTGTCTGCTCTCTGATGGAGAAGGATAAGAGGCTTATGGAAGCTTTCTGATGGAAGTGACTGACCTAGGAGGAAATGGGGTCCTGCTCTGAATGAGGGGGCCATGTTCAGTAAATCTTTAATACCATACAATTTTATGTTGAAGGGTGGGGCTGTGTTCCCTCCCTGTTATTTACCTGGGGGCCAAACAATGGTGGAGGTAATGAAGATAATGGTGACCTCCTTCAAAAGGTCTCATGCAGGCACTGCTGCACTCAGTGGTCCCAGCCCTGCAGCAGACCACTGCCAACCCACACCTCCACTGGAGACTCCTGGACACTTATGGGCAAGTCTGGGTCAGTCTCTTGTGGGGTCACTACTCCTTTTCCTGGGACGTGGTGCACGCAAGGTTCTGGTTTTGCTGGCCGAGTGTTTATTTCCGAGTCTTGTGTAAGTTTTGGCATCTTCACTCCAATGTTCTTGCCTGGAGAATCCCAGGGATGTGGGAGCCTGGTGGGCTGCCATCTATGGGGCTGCACAGAGTCGGACATGACTGAAGAGACTTAGCAGCAGCAGCAGTAGCAACATGGTGATTCCAGTGGAATGTTAAGAGGTTGCTGTGGTGGAGACAGAGTTGTCTTCAGTGGTGATTGGGACATTAACCATGGTGGCTTTAGTGGAAAAAAATAAGGTGATCTTGTGTGATCCCTAGGAACTTTGATGGAATAAAGGGGTGGTAGAAGAGGCTGGTGTGGTGGACCTGGAAAAATGGCTGAAGGTGAACACCACATAAATCCAGAGACCCTGCAGAACTACACTGACTGCCAGATTTATTTTTTAAACCAGAAAATGCTTTGAATTTATAAATTCACATTTATAATATTAGTCACAACATTATGATTATTCCTTGTCTGTTGTTCAGTCACCAAGTCATGTCTTATTCTTTGAGATCCCATGATTGAATCTTGGGTAAAGCTTGGGCAGATTTTAATGTTCAGTAGGCTTGAAAACCATTACTGTCAAAGTGCTTCTCAGATTGTCAAGTACATAGAAGTCATCTATGTACTGCAAAATATTTTCTGCAAAATAAAATTTTCCTTAAAAAACAAATTTGAATTTAGGCAGTCTAGAAGTGGGCCTATTATTTATATATATATATATATATATATATAAAGACTCAAATAATGATGTTGCTGAGGGTAGCTATTCATTTTGGTTTGTTTAGCATGCTGTTGCTGTTGTTTATTGGCTAAGTCATTTCCAACTCTTTTACAGCCCCATGGACTGTTGCCCACGAGGCTCTTCTGCCCATGGGAACTCCCCAGCAAGAATGCTGGAGTAAGAAATCATTTCCTACTCCAGGGGATCTTCCTGACCAAAGGATTACATTTGTGTCCTGTATTGATAGGTGGATTATTTACCACTAAAAGCCCCCTTGTCTAGTGTATAGAGGTTTAACTGCCAAACTAAGATTATATTGGTAAATTGAGATAGTTGATATACTTAGTTATAGGTCCATGAACCACTCTGTATATCATAAGACCCCAAATCAGAGGTTTTCAAACTGTGGTGTGCTTCAGAATCACCTTAAAGTCTTAGATAATACCTACACCCAAAACTTTTCCTTCTCTAGGTCTGGGGAGTTATTCTGAGACTTTACATTTAGTAAAAATACCTAGATGCTGTCAATGTTGCTAGTCTAAGGACCACATGAAATAGTCATAATTTCTGTTTACTGTAAATTAAAATTGCCTACAAAGTTTTTAAACTACTGATGCCTGGACCTTGTTCACACAGATTTTGTGGACCAAAAATATCATTGTATATGATTTGTGATTTTAAAATTAATTCCAAGTAGCTTCCAGGCTGAGATTCATAGTGAATACATATACTACAATTATCCACAGTTCAAATATAAATTTGTTTTTGTTTATTTAACATTTATGTTTATTTATGTCACTCTGTTCTATGAATGTAATATCAGGCACGACTGAACAAAGGTGAAATTCTGGATACATATCAAGTTATTTCTTTTCCTGGATGTTCTTATTTACAAAATTAAAAAAAAAAAAACAATATGAATAAGATTTGTAACATTCCCTATTTGGAGTAGGTTGTATCTCTGTCATACTTTTAGTCACAGATCTTTGAAGGCAAGTAAGACAAGAACTGCCCTCCTGGAACAAAGCCTATCTTACATCTTTGACTTGCTTTCCCGTGCTTCTTCTCTTTTCTTCTGAAACTTTTTCTTCTTTTAACAGATGGTTTCTGTCTCTCTCTCTCCCTTCTCTCTCCTTTAAACTGGCTTTGTCACAATTACCACCACCACCTTGTATGCATGTGTGCTAAATCACTTCAGCTATATCAGTCGCTTTGCAAACCTATGAACTATAGCCTGTCAGGCTCCTCTGTCCATGGGATTCTCCAGGAAACAGTATTGGAGTTAATTGTTATGCTCTCTGCAAAAAAAAAAAAAAAAAAAAAAAAAAAATCTAAAATCCATTTCCCTGATGTGGTTTCTTGTTCCCTGAGAGAATCTTTATTTACATATTTTAACTTTGTCCTGTGATATTTACTGTTACACTTCTTAGAAATAACTCATACTGCTATCTGAGAATAAACACAATGTATTGAATTTTTGTGTGGATGATAAAAATTTTAACTTTTTGTATACTACTACTCACAAATAAATCATTACTTTATCTACTATCCTTTCAATATATTTATGTTACTCTTTTAGGGTTAAACCAATATTCAATATATGTCACTATGAGCATAATTTATTCACAGTTGAATCAGAAGTCATGTACAATTATTTTTCCTTTCTGTAAAATTTTTGTTCTCCTTGATGTTCATAATTGTCTTTTTGTTTGTTTTTGTGCTTATCTTTCTACACATACATAACTATTCCATCTCCAAATACTCTTACACAAATATATTTGTATGAAAGTTAAAAAAAAAATAGTGAAAGTGTTAGTTACTCAGTTGTGTCCAACTCTTTGCCACCCCATGGTCTGTAGCCTGCCAGGCTTCTCTGTCCATGGAATTCTCCAGCTAAGAATACTGGAGTGGGAGCCATTCTCTTATCCAGGGGATCTTCCTGACCCAAGGATCGAACCTGGGTCTCCCACATTGCAGGCAGATTCTTTACTATCTGAGTAGCTATTTTAGAATTTTCTCTTTTCTCATTTTGTTTATTTGCTGTTCATGAGTTGCTTATTTTATGGATCTCTTGTCCTTTGTTCCAATCTCAACTGGAATAATGTCAACCTGTAGCCATTGTTTGGTTGAAGCATATACTTGTGTAGTTTTCTGAGATAATGTGTGAAAGGTAAATTTTATTTTGGATGATGCTTGGGTGAAATGCTGATGTATGGCAAAGACCATTACAATATTGTAAAGCAATTATTGTCCAATTAAAATAAATAAATACAATTTTAAAAATTAGATTTGTTTATAAGGAATACGATTCTAGGTTGAAAATAACTTTCACATTAAAAAGATCATACAGCATGGTCAAGTTAGATTTATCACAGGGATGCATGGATTCTTCATTATATGCAAATCAATCAATGTGATACACCATATTAATAAATTGAAAGATAAAAATCATATGATAATCTCAATTGATGCAGAGAAAGCTTTCAACAAAATTCAATAAATGTTTATGATTTAAAAAAAAAAACTCTTCAAAAAATGGGCATAGAAGGAACCTATCTCAATATAATAAAGGCCATATACACAGCAAACATTATTCTCAATGGTGAAAAACTGAAAGCATTTCCTTTAAGATCATGCACAAGATAAGGGTGGCCACTTTCATGACTATTACTCAACATAGTTTTTGCCATAGTCTTCTCAACAGGAGTCAGAGAAGAAAAATACATAAATTGAATCCAGATTGGAAAAGAAGTAAAACTGTCGCTGTTTGCAGATGACATGATACTATATGTAGAAAATTCTAAAGATACCCTAAAGAAAATTACCAGACCTAATCAGTGAATTTAGCAAAGTGGCAGGATACAAAATCAATACACATAAACATTTGCATTCCTCTGTACTAACAATGAAATATCAGAAACAGAAATTAAGGAATAAATCCAACTTACCATTGCAACAACAACAACAAAAATATTTAGGAGTAAACCTACCTAAGGAGACCAAAGATCTGTATATAGAAAATTATAACGATTATAAGATACTGATGAAAGAAATCAAAGACAATATAAACAGATGGAAAGATATTCCATGTTCCTGGGTTGGAAGAATTATTATTGTGAGAACAACTATACTACCCAATGTAATATACAGATTCAATGCAATCCCTATTAAATTACCAATAGCATTTTTCACATAACTATAGTTTAACAGAACTATAACAAAAACACCTCACAATTCATATGGAAACATAAAAATGCTGAATATCTAAAATAAACTTGAGGAAGAAGCATGGAGCTGGAGGAATCAACCTTCCTGATTTTAGACTGTACTACAAAGCATAGTCATCAAGACTGCATGGTATTGGCACTAAACCAGAAATATGAACCAGTGGAACAAAATAGAAAGCCTAGAGATAAGCCCACACACCTACGGATACCTTAGTTTTGACAAAGGAGCCAAGAATACACAGTGGGGGAAAAATAGTCTCTTCAATAAGTGCTACTGGGAAAACTGGACATCTGCATGTAAAAGATGAAATTAAAACACTACCTAACACTGTACACAAAGATAAACTCAAAATGGATTAATGACCTAAGTTTAAGACAAGAAATTATAAAATTCTTAGAAAAAGCATAGGCAGAGACTGGCAGGAAGAAGGCAGAGGAGTTAGACAGGGAGATTGCCAGCTTTCCCACTAATACATTAAAAATTCATCATGATATGGAACAACTCCTACAAAGAAAACTTTAGGGAAAAGTAGAGGACCCCAGGCTTCCAGAGGGTCAGGCTAAGTTCCCTGAAATGAGGGAGAGAGAGGATGGAGGCATAAAAAGGAAAAGATGGAGATATTCTGGGCAGGAGTTTGTGCCCTGAGGGAAGTAAGGAGTCCTGAAACAGGAGGAGGTCCTGTGTTTAAGGAAACTCCATCACAGGTGGGCCCAAGGAGGAGCTGCAGAGTCTTGAAAAACCTGGCAAAGCAGGGACTTGGCAGAAAAAAGAGAAAACTGCACTTTTCAGCCTTTTGACAGTTCACGAACTGTGGCCCCAACCAGACGGTGGGCTCGGGGAACCAGGAATGGGGAGGCATATAAAACTAGACAGTACACATGGCCCTTGCAGCACAGAAGGCGGGCCCAGGTAGCCGAGTAGAACACAGCTCACAAACCCCAGTTCACACACAACCCTCACTTGCAAAGGGTGGGGTCAGAGTGCCGATAGAGGGGAGCCATGGAGATTTGGAGAGTGCATACAACCCTCCTGGCACAGTGGAAAGAACACATAAGCCCTGAAACAGAAGGTAGGCAGTGAGAAGAAACAAGTGCACACAAACCCCATGATGTAGAAGGCGAGCATGGGGAGCTAAAGCAAGTCCACACTAGCCCTGAGACTCAGAGGCCAGCTCCAAGAGCTTAAACAAGCACACCCAATCTCTACAAAGAAAAGGGCAGGCCCGGGGAGCCAAGACAAAGGCACAAAAGCCCTATGACATAGAGGGTGAACGCAGGGGGCTGAGGAAAGCCCACACAAGTCTCAGCGATGCAGAGGGCACAAGACAAGCCCCTACCCAGCAAGCTTCAGCCAGCAGGGCAGGGCAGGACAGGGGGACAGAAGCACCAACAATGATCCCAGGGACAAGTAGAGGGCTGGCAGCACTCCAGATATGCTGAGAGGGCCACTTTGAAGCTGCTGTGGAAATGGGCATGTTTAACTCTGCCAAAGCCAGAAGGACTGTTCAAAGGCATACTTAACCCCTAGACACACCAAGACCTACTACTGGACTCTGCAAAGCCCTTCAGAGAGATGAGATCCTGCTCCATCAGCCAGAACAAAGGCATAAGCTCCCCTAAAAGGAGAGCATCACAGGACCCTAATCCAACCCCATTCACAGGGGCAGACTCCAAAACCAAGAATGGGAACACATGTATACCTGTGGCAGATTCATGTGATGTATGGCATTCATTGATGTATGGCAAAACCGATACAATATTGTAAAGTAATTAACCTCCAATTAAAGTAAATTAATTTAAAAAAGAACTAGAACCTGAGATTTTTTTTTTTTTTTTACTTTTTCTTATAAATCACACTGATTATTACCCTTACGTATCTTTACCTTCACATTAGTCTTTTGCAGTACTGTGGAGTTTTCCTCTTTGGTTTCCTTGTTATAAAAATTTTTAAATATCATTTTAAGATTATTTTTTCCTATAAATTGCCCTGTTTATTCCCCTACATATTTTGACCTTCACATTAGCATTTTGCTGTGCCATGGAGTTTTCTTCTTTTTCTTGTTAAAAAAAAAATCATTTAAAGATTTTATGTCTTTTTCATAAATAACACAGTTTATTCCCCTTACATATTTCCACCTTTGTATTAGCTTTTTGTGGTGCTGTGGAGTTTTCTTCTTTGTGTTTCTTTAAAAAATTCATTTTAAGATATTTTTCTTTCCTCTTTTTCACCTCCCCTTCCCTTGATGAGATTTTTATTTTGTTTTTGATATATTCAACTGTTTACGAATTCTTTACTAGCTCTAGCTATTCCTGAATATATATAAATTTTTTCCACATGCATCTATTCATCTTTGTTTTTCTTTTTATATTTTATCTCTTTTTAAATCCCCCATCCCACACCCTCCTTTTACCTTTTCTCTCCTTTCTCCTCTTTTATTCTCTCTTTTTTTCCTTCTCCATTTTATCTTTCACTAGTATTTTCTCACTGAGTAAGTAAAATGGTTGAGCTCTCTTTGCTATCTTCCACAGTTGGCCCTCTGCTAATGCTCAGACTTCCAGATTGAACATTATCTAGCTCTTCTTTTAATTGGTTGATATCACTCTGGTTTTTCTTGCTCACCAAGTCAATCTCCTGTACTCTTATCTTTAGAACACTTTGGTTATAACAAAAGTTATGTGTATGTGTGGAAATTTGTGTGTACATCCTATTATTTTTGTAATTACCTGCTTGATCTCCTCCCCCTAGAACACAGGCACAAGTCACCTCTAACAAGAAATCAGCAAAACCACCCAACCAACATTTCCCTTCAAAGGCAAAAACCAAAGGGAAGAAATAATACAACTCTAGAACCTGAGAAAAGGAGACCTCAAGTGGAGCAAGTGAAAAAAAAAAAAATGAAGAGACAGAAATACAACACAAATGAAAGAGCAAGGTAGACACTCACAAGACCAAATAAACAAAGAGGAAATAAGCAATCTCCCTGAAAGAGAATTCAGAATAATGATAGTAAAGTTGCTCAAAAGATTGAAAATAGAATGGAGAAAATGCAAGAAGTATTTAATACATTTAATGTAATCATCAAGGACATAGAAGAAATAAATAAACAAAAAGAGACGAATAACACAATTACTGAAATTAAAAACACTCTAGAAAGAACTAATTAGAGAAGGAAATGACAACCCACTCTAGTGTTCTTGCCTGGAGAATCCCTTGGGGAGCCTGGTGTGATGCCATCTATGGGATTGCACAGAGTCAGACATGACTGAAGTGACTTAGCAGCAGAAGGAACCAATAGCAAAATAACCAAGGTAGAGGAACAGACAAGTGAACTGGAGTGGAAAATAGTGCCAATAACTTCTGAGGGGCAGAATAAAGTAAAAGGAATGAAAAGAATTGAGGATAGCCTTGGAGACATTTGGGACAATATTAAGCACACCAAAGTTTGAGTTATAGGGGTCTCAAAGGAAGAAGAAAAAAACAAAGACACTGAGAAAAATTTTCAAGTAATTATATTTGAAAATTTCCCCAACATGTGAAAGGAAATAGTCAATTGATCCAAGAAGCACATGACAACTCAAAACCTATGGGATTCAGCAAAAATAGTTCTAAGGGGAATTTTATAGCAACACAATTGAATAGACAGCTTAACTCTACATCTAAAACAGCTGGAAAAAAGAAGAAAAAAGAACCCCAAAGACAGCAAAAGGAAAGAAATCATAAAATTCAGAACAGAAATAAGTGAAAAGAAATGAAGAAAATAATAGAAAAGGTTAATAAAACTAAAGGCTTGTTCTTTGAGAATATAAACAAAATTGACAAACCACTAGCCAGACTCTTCAAGAAAAAAGGGAGAAAAAATAAAATCACAAAATTAGAAACGAAAAAGAAGTTACAACAAAAAACACAGAAGTACAAGGTATCATAAGAGAATATTATGAACAACTATATGCTAATAAAATAGACAACCTAGAGGAAATGGACAAATTCTTATAAAAGGTCAACCTCCAAAGACTGATCCCAGAAGAAATAGAAAATCTGAACAACTCAATTGCAAACACTGAAACTGAATCAGTGATCAAAATCTTCCAAAAACCAAAGCCCAGGGCCAGACGGCTTCACAAGGGAATTCTATCAAGCATTTAGAGACGAGCCAATGCTTATTTTTCTGAAACTCTTCCAAAAATTGCAGAAGGAGGAACACATCCAAACTCATTCAATGAAACGACCATCACACTGATACCAAAACCAGACAAAGACACACGAAGAAAGAAAATTAAAGGCCAATATCACTTTTCAACATAGATGCAAAAATCCTCAACAAAATTCTAGCAAACAGAATTCAACAGCATGTTAAAAACAGCTCATACACCATGATCAAGTCCAGTTTATTCCAGGGATTCAAGGATTCTTCTATATACACCAATCAATCAACATGATACACCATATTAACAAATTGAAAGATAAAAACCATATGATCATTTAAATAGATGTGAAAATTACTTTGACAAAATTCAGCAACCATTTATGATATAAAACACTTCAAAAAAATGGACATAGAAGGAACCCACCTCAGCATAGTAAAGGCCATATATGAAAAGCCTACAGCAAATATTATTCTCAAGGCTGAAAGACTAAAAGCATTACCTCTAAGATCAGGAACAAGATAAGGGTACCCACTCTCACCGCTATTATCCAGCATATTTTTGGAAGTCCTATCTACAGCAATTAGAGAAGAAGAAATAAAAGGAATCCAGAGTGGAAAAGAAGTAAAACTCTCACTGTTTGCAGATGATATGATACTAGGCATAGAAAACCCCAAAAGAAATAATGAGGAAATTGCTAGATTTGATAAGTACATTCAGCAAAGTCACAGGATACAAGGACAATACACAGAAATAACTTGCATTCCTATATAATAGCAATCAAAAATCAGAAAAAGAAATTAAATAACTAATCCTATTCACCATTGCAACAGAAAGAATAAAATATTTAAGAATAAATATACCTAAGGAGACAAAATAACGACATAGAGAAAGCTATAATATGCTGATGAAAGAAATCAAAGATGACATAAACAGATGGAGAGATATTCTTTGCTTTTGGGTAGGAAGAATTAATATTTTGAAAATGAGGATACTACCAAATGCAATCTATATGATCCCTATCAAATTACCAATGGAATTTTTCTCAGAACTAGAAGAAAAAAATTCACAATTCATAAGGAAACACAAAAGACCCTGAATAGCTAAAGCAGTCTTGAGAACAAAGAATTGGAGCCAGAGGAATCAATCAATCTTCCTTACTTCAAACTATACTACAAAGCTACATCATTAGGAGAGAAGGGTGCCTGCCACAAAAACAGAAATACAAACCAACGGAACAAGATAGAGAACCCAGAGATAAACCTACACATCTATGGATAACATTTTTGACAAAGGGGGAAATAATATACAATGGGGCAAAGATAGCCTCCTCAGTAAGTGGTGCTGGGAAAACTGAACAGCTATGTGCCAAAGAATGAAATCAGGACACTTCCTAATGCCATACACAATGATAAACTCAAAATGGAAATAACCATCCAAGTTGACGAAACTGAGAGAGTCCCAAACTGAATAAACTTAAACACTCCAAGACATATTAATCAAACTGGAAACACACACACACACACACACACACACACACAAATAAGTGCAAATAGGAATATGAGAGCAACAAGGGAAAAGCAAGAAATAATGTACATGGGTATCTCCATAAGGATAACAGCTGATCTTTCAATAGAAACTCTTCAGGCCAGAAGAGAATTTCAGGGTATATAAAGTAATGAAAGAGAAAAACCTACAACCAAAATTCTTTGCTCAACAAGGATCTCATTCACATTTGAAGAAGAAATCAAAAGCTTTACAGACAAGCAAAAGTTAAGAGAATTCAGCACCACTAAACCACCTATCCAATAAATGCTAAAGGATGTTCTTTAGACAGGAAAGAAAATAAAGATTTACAAAAATGAACCCAAAATCATTAAGTAAATTGCAATAGGATCACATTCATCAATAGTTACCTTAAATATAAATGGGTTAAATACTCCAACCAAAAGACAAAGAGTGACTATGTAGATCCAGAAGCAAAACCCCTAGATATGCTGTCTACTAGAGACCTGGCTCAAACCTAAGGATACATACAGACTGAAAGTGAAAAACTGGAAAAATATATTTCATGCAAATGGAGACCAAAAGAAAATGGGAGTAGCAAAACTCATATGAGATAAAATTAACTTTGAATCTGACAATTGCACAATAATAGTGGCTGACTTTAATAATCAACTCACACTGATGGATAAATAAACAAAACAGAAAATTAACGAAGAAGCACAAGCATCAAATGATATATGAACAAGTTAGACCTAATTGATATCTACAGGAATTTCACCCCAAAACAATGAATTTCAATTTTTTCTGAAGTTCACATAGAGCATACTCCAGGATAGACCATATTCTGGGCCACAAATCTAGCCTTGGTAAATTAAAAAAAAAAAAAAAAAAGTTGAAGTCATTTCAAGAATCTTTTCTGATCAAAATTTGAAAAGCTATATAAAACACAAACATATGGAGGTTAAACAACACTCTTCTGAATAGCCAACAGATCACTGAAGACATTTTAAAGGAAATAAAAATATGCCTGGAAACAAATGATAATGAAAACATGATGAAACAAAACCCAAGGGAGTCAGTAAAAGCAGTGTGAAGAAGGAAGTCCATAGCAATTCAAGCTCACCTCAAGAAACAAGAGAAACATCAAATAAACAAACTAACTATACACCTAAATTTAATAGAAAAAGAAGAAAAAAAGTTGGAAAGAAATTATAAAAGTTAGATCACAAAAAGTGAAAAAAATAATGATGGAGACCGTAGCAAAGATCAATGAAACTAAAAGCTGGTTCTTTGGGAGGATGAACAAAATAGAAAAACTGTTAGCCAGACTCCTCAAGAGAAAAAAAGAGAAAACTCAAATAAATAGAATTAGAAATAAAAATGGAGAAATCATAACACACGACACAGAAATACAAAAGATCATGAGACTACTTTGAAGAACTATATGCCAATAAAATGGACAACTTGGAAGAAATGGACAAATTCTTAGAAGAGTATAAGCTTTCAAAACGAACCAGGAAGAAATATAAATTCTGAACAGACCAATTCCAAGCACAGAAACTGAAGATATAATAAACAATTTTCCAACAAACAAAAGCCGAAGACCAGATTACTTCACAGGTGAATTCATCCAAAAACTTAGAGAATAGCTAACACCTATTCTACTCAAGCTCCTTCAGAAAATGCCAGAGGAAAGAAAACTCCCAAACTCATTATGAGGCCACCATCACCCTGACACCAAAACCAGACAAATATGCCATAAAAAAAAACTGCAGGGCAATATCACTGATGAACATGGAAACAAAAATCCTTAACAAAATTCTAACATATAACAACATATCGAAAAGATCATACATCATGACCAAGTAGGCTTTATTCCAGAGATGCAAAAATTCTTCAGTATTTGCAAATCAATCAATGTGATACACCATGTTAACAAACTGAAATATAAAAGCCATATGATTATCTCAATATAAGCAGAGAAAGCTTTTGACAAAACTCAGCACCCATTTATGATAAAAACTCCCCAGAAAGCAGGCTTAGAAGGAACATATCTCTACATAATAAAATCCATATACAAAAAAATCCTGCAGCGAACATTATCCTCAATGGAGAACAATTGAAAGCATTTCCTCTAAAATCAGGAACAAGAAAAGGGTGCCTACTCTCACCACTACTGTTCAACATAGTTTTGGATTTCCAAGCCACAGCAATCAGAGAGGAGAAATAAAAATGAGTACAGATTAGTAAAGAAGTAAAACTTTCACTGCTTGCAGATGATATGATCCTCTACATAGAAAACCCTAAAGATGTCACCAGAAAATTACTAGAGTTAATAAACATAGTAAAGTTTCAGGATATAAAATTAATATGCAGAAATCCCTTGCATTCCTATATACCAGCAATAAAAAACAGGAAGAGAAAGAAACAATTCTATTCACCAATTCAACATAAATAATTAAATACTTAATAATTTTGCACAAAGAAACAAAATACCTGTATATAGGAAACTATAAAACATTGTTGAAAGAAATCAAAGATGACACAAATAGATGGAGAAATATACCATGTTCATGAATTGGAAGAACAGTATAGTGAAAATGAGTATACTAGCAAAGCAATCTATAGATTCAAAACACTCCCGTCAAACTACCAATGGTATTTGTATGGTAAAAAAATATAGTATTGTAATAAAAAAAAAAAGAAGATAATAAGGGAGTATTATAAACAAACAAACAAAAAAAAACCCTACACTAGAATCCAGCAGGTCTCCATGAGGAATTTGGGAATGTTTTCTCACCAGTAGGTTCTATTGACTAAATGGTGAAGTCTTATTACTAGCTCAGTTCAGATCTTTACATCCAGTAATTTGCATGTCACAGGAAGATAAAATTTTACGGATCCCCTTATTAAAATATGTGTTTGTCCAGTGGGGGGGTAGAAAGAAGTAGAGCAAATAATTTCACAATTTGTATGGAAACACATATAACATCAAATAAACAAAGCAATCTTGAGAAAGAATAATAGAACTGGAGGAATCAACCTTCCTGACTTCAGATTATACTACAAAGCTATTTTCACCAAGACAGTATGGTATTAGCACAAAAACAGAAATATAGATCAATGGAAAAAGAGATAGAAAGCCCAGAGATAAATCCAATGGACATCTTATCTTTGACAAAGGAGGCAACAATATATAATGGAGAAAAAACAGCTTCTTCAAAGAGTAGTGCTGGTAAATCTGATCAACCCTGTGTATAAGAATGAAACTAGGACACTTTGAAACACTATACACAAAACTATGCACAAAAATGAACACAAAATGGATAAAATATCTAAATGTAATGCTACAGACTTTCAAACTCTCAGAGGAAAGCATAGGCAGAACACTCTCTGATATAATCACAGCAAGATCCTCTATGACCCACTTCCCAGAGTAATGGAAATAGAAACAAAAATAAACAGGACTTAATTAAATTTAAAAGCCTTTTCACAATGAAGGAAATTATAAGAAGGTAAAAGATAGCATTCAGAATGGGAGAAAATAACAACTAATGAAACAACTGTCAAAGAATTAATCTCTAAAATATACAAGCAGCTCATGCATCTTAATATAAGAAAAACGAACAAGCCAATCAAAAATCAGCAAAAGAACTAAACAGACATTTCTCCAAAGAAGACATTCATATGGCTAATAAACACATAAAAAGATGGACAACATCATTTGTTATTAAAGAAATGCAAATCAAAACCACAATGAGGTATCATCTTATGCTGGTCAGAATGGCTGCTATCAAAAAGTCTACAAACAATAAATTCTGGAGAGGGTGTGGAGAAAAGGAAACTGTCTGACACTGTTGGCGGGAATGCAAAATGGTTCATCGATTTAGAACAGTGTGGAGATTCATCAAAACATAAAACAATTTAAAAAATAAAATATAAAAATATGGAAGTGCTTCCCAAATGCTATAGATTTGATACATTATCTTTAAAAATACCAGTTGATGTTTTCACAGATATTGACAAGATGACAAGCCCAAAGACAAGATGACCTTAAATTTATATACACATCCACTGGATTCAAAAACAATTATGATCCTGGGGAAAAAAATAAAAAGATTAGAAGGCTCACAATGTGTGATTCAAAACTTAGAAGTTATGATAATAAAGATTACAAGTACAGACATACAGATAGGAATATAATTAAGAATTCAGAAATAAATTTCATATTTGTGGTCAACTGACTTTTAACAAAGACTCCATGGCAAGTCAATGGAGAAAAAAATAGTCTTTTAAGTAAGTAGAGGTGAGGAAACTGGATATCCATATGCAACTTCTGAAGTTGAACCATTTAATGACATCATACACAAAACTGACTAAAAATGGATCATAGACCTAAATATAGGAGCTGAAATTTAAAATTCTAGAAGAAAACAAGTGTAAGTCTTACAAATCTGAATTAGGTAACAGCATCTTAGATATGACATCAAGAGAACCATTAGATACCTCAGACTTTATCAAAATTAAAATTTTTTGAATAAAATAGTACTTTGTAAAGTGAAAAGAACCCAAATAATTGGAGAAAACATTTGCATATTCTCCGTTAAGCTTTTGAATAATTGAAGAATTATTACAACTCAACAATAATAAGACAAACATTAAATTGGCAAGAGATTTGAATAGACATTTCTACAAAGAGAATATGCAAGTAGCCAGTAACCACGTGAAAATATACATGGTCCACATTACCAATCCTTATAGAAATGCAAGTCAAAACCACAGTGAAAGTGCCTTGCCCATGAGTAGTTTGACAGGATGAGGCACTTTATCAATCATCAATCCAGTAAGATATCAGCAGTGATTACCTCTGTTTGCTGCAGGGCAAGAAAAGAGGAGCAGTGCAGAGCCTGCCCTTGGAGACCAGATATTTCAGGATATGCAAAGAAAATCACTGCACACTAACTAGACTTATGATGATAAAGACTACAGGAAAATTCCATGTGTAGTTTGCCAGGGAAAGGTAAATGAAAACTTTGCCATTCATTTGATAGCTGAGCAACCTGTAAGTGAAGTTGAGAATTCACTAATAGTGTACAGCAATGGCAGGGTAAGGGTAGGGGGTGACTCTTGACCACCAAAAAGAGTAATAAATTTTGGCAGAAAGAAAAACTGAAACATGGAGTTATTATGGACTCCCATTGAGACAACACAGACACTAGAGCAAATTGTATGCATCTTAGAAGGTGGTACAAATGAACATTTCAATGTTAAAATATGTGAGGGTCTTAGTGCTATACCTAAAGTGTTCCTTGTGTTGAATAAAGAAAATTGTCACCAGGAAAAAATCAAAACACAAAACAACAACAACAACAACAACAACAAAACAAAAAACCCCACCCATAATGCACTAGTACTTCTTTCCTATTTTGGATGAATATATATATATATTCCCTTTATATATATATATATATATATATAAAAGGGAAGTAGTTGGACACGACTGAGCAACTGAACTGAACTGAGTAGTTTTACAATGATAATGAGAAATTAGAGCACTCTTACATTGCTGGTGATAATGTATCATGGTGTGAATACTTTGGAAAATAGTAGTTTCCAAAAAGGTTAGATATAATATTGCCCAGTAATCATACTGACTAGCATTTATTCAAGAGAAATGAAAGTAAAAATGTTTGCCCATATATAAACGTGTACACAAATGTTTATAGAAGCATTATTTATGATAGAAAAAGGCAGGAAAACCTTAATGTCTGTAAACTGATGAACTGAGAATCAAAACATAGTGTATGCATACAATGGAAGATTAACAGTCAGAAAAGGACTGAAACACTGATGCATATGACAAGATGAATGGATCTTGGAAACATGCTAAATGGAAGAAGCCAAAAACAAAAGACCATACACTCCATGTATATGAAATGTTCCTCCTCATATCCTTTAAAGGATCTCTTCTAGGTAGCCCTGTTTGGCACTGTTATCATTGACCTCTTAGCCTCTTCCAATTGGACCAGAATAGGCAAATTACATAAGCAAGGTTAACTAAAAGCTAGACAACAACTTGTGATGTGACTACCGATTTGGATTATTGGTAGTCACATTCATAGACATTTAAGGTAGGACTGTCTTGAGATAGTAAGCTTAATTTACTTTTCCAAGATAGTAAACTTAATTTACTTTCCAATCAGGGTCTCGGGATGAAATAGATAATACCCACGTTAGAATTATTCAAGGAGGATTTACTAGAGTCAGAGATGTGTGTGAAATGTTAGAGTGAGACAAAGAGGATATCTTTGTCAGTAGAGAGGATAGCTTGAGAATTTAGGAAAGTGAGAATAGTACAAACTGACTAGAGCATGGGGCACAGTGAAAAATGTAAGGGAATGAGTCTCAAAAGTTTTCATAAGCATAGTATTGTGAGACATACATGCACTGAAAACTCTCTTAACAAATGTTAAAAATTTGAGGACTCCAGAATTGTTGTATTTTCTGAAAATGATATATCTACATTTTTTCTTTTTTTTTTTTTTTTGTAGGATCAAGTACATGTCATTGGGCCCCTGACTTGAGTAAATTCCCACATATTCCTTTAAAGAAGCTGAACTTTTCTTCCCTTCTGAATAAATATCAGAAAATCATAATGATGAAATCTATTTTCCTCATCCAAACAGTAACCCATGTTCCTTGCATCTCTTCAATGTTTTTCTAGGAAAATGGAGCAAATGGGCATTTCCTTATTCCTCCAGCTAAGTACAGGAAAAGGGACAATCTAGCAAGACACCTAGCCTCCACACTAGCAAAGCACCACAGCAAAAAGCAATGACTGAACCTATATCCATTCCAGCAAAGGCTAGGTAGGAAACCTAAATTTCCCTTATCTGGCTATACTGAGTTGTTCCAAAGTGATGCAAGGGAAATTGAATAGAGAACTGGAACTTTCATCCTGAAAGGACAGCCCCAAAGGGAGTTTATATAAAAATTCTGGATTTCCATGCTGCCATGTACTAGTAAGACGTTGCTCTTCTTTCCTGCTAGAGTGGTGACAAAAGATATTTAGTAAAGTCAGAAATTTGACCACCACCAGGTACTATTAAAGCCACCCATCTGTAGAGTCAGTAAAGCTAGGTGGCGAACAGTGAGGCATTTCCAGCCTTTACAAGCCAGGGATGTATCACTAAAAGAATACTTGGGGACTAGAACCTCCATTCCTTTATAGCAGTAATGAGGAATCACTACTCAGGTGTTGATAGAAGCCAGTTGAGGGACCTGGGCAGTTACTCCTACTTTTGTCTATATGGACAACCATAGGCAAACTCTGTGAACAGTGTACTTAACCAACTGGTAATTGTTTGTATGACCCAGGATCGTGTGAATCTAAGAAGAGTATAGGAGCCTAAGTCAGAATTGTTTGAATTCATTGAGGTCTCTCTAAATGGCTACTTACAGACAGTATCAGTTGGGCTTCCTCAGAGTAGAAGTCAGTGGGAAGAGGGAAGCATCATGCCCAGGATGGCCATGGTAAAATTTCCAGTTTTAAAGTTAGCCCTATTTAATCACTCACCTTCTTCATTAGCCTACAGATAACCAAAGGATAACCTTGTTGGGGATACACATTTTTAGTGACCAGACTTTCTTACTCAGGTATGTAGAACAGAGTTGAGAGTGGAAGAATCAGAAATCTTTTGAGTTAACTTATAGATGTTCATTCCACCTCATTTTGACTTCAGTAATCTGAGGATAATAAGGTGTCTATTGAAAATCATGACAATTAATCTATTAAGTGGTTTTTAAGACAGAATGCACACCACTGTTAGAACATAGATGATCTGAAAAGCTGAAAACGACACAATTTTTGCTTTAAAGAGTCAACTGCTCAAACTGCAACAGCAGTGAAGTTCAGTTGCTCAGTCGTGTCCGACTCTTTGTGACTCCATGGACTGCAGCATACCAGGCTTCTCTGTCCATCACCAGCTCCCAGAACTTGTTCAACCTCATGTCCATCCAGTCAGTGACACAATCTAGCCATCTAATCTTCTGTAATCCCCTTCTCCTCCTGCCTTCAATCTTTCCAGGCATCAGGGTCTTTTCCAATGATAGTTGCCAAAATATTCCACATGGTCAAATTTCCAGAAGTGGTCAGGGGCTCATCCAGTACAATATGGCATTTGTTGCCCTAAGACAAATGGGGCCATTGTTGACAGAAGTCATAAGTTGACTTGCAGTTGTAGTTTTTATGTTAGAATCATATAGAGTCTTAAAAGTTTTCCCCGTCCATGATGGTGGATGTGCTACCGTATCTGATTTGATAATGGCTTCAAGTAGAGATGGTAGTGATTGGATAGTGCTAGCTTTATCAGTGACTGGATTGTAGTTTCCTCAGAGAATGGGTTTTGCTTACTGTGGAATCCACCCGAGGGACTCAGAATTTCCAATTTGCAGCAGTGATTTGTTTCTGCAAATTGTGACCCATCTCCTCTCAGTGATCATTGTCTTGCACTCCTGGTTACTGAATGTATGAAACTGTCATTTCTTATATTTTGTTCAGTTTTTAGTTTTAGTTTTTAGTTCAGTTCATTTTTCTGAACAGAAGGGTAAATCCATCCCCTGTTACTCCATTATGTCCAAACGTGGAAACTCACTTCTTTTTCTTAGTTGAAGCAGTAAGAAGATGTTTCTGAGAAGATCCTTCCTCTAGGAGAAAAATAATGGCCAAGGTGATTGGAGGTTGAAGAGAGACACAACATAGAATATCAAGATATAAAAATTGTTCAAGGGACTCATATGTTCTTTTGTTCTATTTTTAGGGAAATCTTAACCATCATGTGAGAATTTAGGCTGCCAAGTTTTATCCCCAGTTCTTAAAATGATAAACCAAAGAGACATGCTCAAAATTTTTCAGGGGTGGAGAGTTTCAGCAATAGCATTACAAGATGCTTCTATGAGTATGAGCTTATTGACCCCGCCACTTCATCCTGCCTTCCACATACTTTTCTTGGCAAATATCCTTTCTTTGCACTGAGTTTAATTAATTACATTCTGAGCAGAGAGCAGCCTCAGCATCCCAGCAACAGATTGATGGACCACAGGCTGAAGATATAAGTGACTAGTGAATATATCCAATTTATTAATTGGATTTCCTCATATAACATCCAGCCAAATCCTTTTTAGGGCAAAGGGAAGGCCAAAACATATGCCGGTAACTCACTAACGTTTTCCTTACAACCACTGGCTCTTCCCTTTGACAACTATGTGTTTGTAAATAGTCACATCTAAATGCAGATCTCATCTCTGTCTATGTTTTAAAGTTCATCTATTCAACGTCTTTTCATTTTTGGAACTGTTCCCAAAAATTAGTCTAAAGCAAATGTCTCACTATAATTTTAAGTAGTGAGACACGGTCTAGTTGTTTTTATATGGATTTCCTACATTTCACTCATCTTTTGAGCAGTTTTCATTTCTCAAAGCTAAAATGTAACATGTATGTCTGTGAAGAATTTTTTGTTTTGTTTTGTTTTGAAGATCTAGGTCAGTGAGCTGGGAAGAGGAAAAAGAAAGGTAACTTGTGGATACTGAGGACCTTTTTACTTATAACAACCTCTCTACTTGGGATTGTGCATTGAGTGTCTCATTCAACAACCTTGTGATGTAGCTGTTATTCTGAAGTAATAGGTGAAGAAATATAGACCAAGAAAAAGACCAAGATCTGTGCATAGGCTCTGCTCAATTCTCCCAATTTAAAACACTTTTTCTTACATTCTTCTCTTTTGCAAATTTACTATGTAAAATCAAACAGAGATAATACTGTTCTATTTTATTGTATATATGCTTATTTAAACACTACTAAGATTTCATTCTTATTATAAAATTATAAGCAATTCAAAAAATTGAAATATTTATATTTTTAAAATATAAAATATTGTTTTCTGAGTAACCAATAATTTTGAGCTTTTCATTGCATACATATATTCAAATACACATGGAAGTGGTGGTGGTTTAGTAGCTAAGTCATATCCACCTCTTGCAACCTCATGAAATATAGCCTGCCAGGCTCCACTGTCCATGAGATTTCCCAGGTAAGAATACTGGAGTGGGTTGCCATTTCCTTCAACTCAAATATACATAATACTTTGTATTTTGGTAACTTTTATATGACATGTATTATATTCTTCACCTTATTTTTTAAATTCAAAATTAATCTTTTATTTTTTTCTTCATTAAACATGATATACTGACTTCTAAAATTGCTTCATGGTATTCTGTTGTGTGTTACAGCTTAACTTTTTAATCATTCACTGCTTTCAGTTCAGTTCAGTCACTCAGTCATGTCCGACTCTTTGAAACCCCATGAATCTCAGCACACCAGGCCTCCCTGTTCCTCACCATCTCCCGGAGTTCACTCAGACTCACGTCCATCGAGTACATGATGCCATCCAGCCATCTCATCCTCGGTCGTCCTCTTCTCCTCCTGCCCCCAATCCCTCAGAGTCTTTTCCAGTGAGTCAACTCTTCGCATGAGGTGGCCAAAGTACTGGAGTTTCAGCTTTAGCATCATTCCTTCCAAAGAAATCTCAGGGTTGATCTCCTTCAGAATGGACTGGTTGGATCTCCTTGCAGTCCAAGGGACTCTCAAGAGTCTTCTCCAACATCACAATTCAAAAGCATCAATTCTTCGGCGCTTAGCCTTCTTCACAGTCCAACTCTCACATCCATACATGACCACAGGAAAAACCATAGCCTTGACTAGATGGACCTTAGTTGGCAAAGTAATGTCTCTGCTTTTGAATATACATGACCACAGGAAAAACCATAGCCTTGACTAGATGGACCTTAGTTGGCAAAGTAATGTCTCTGCTTTTGAATATACTATCTAGGTTGGTCATAATTTTTCTTCCAAGGAGTAAGCGTCTTCTAATTTCATGGCTGCAGCCACCATCTGCAGTGATTTTGGAGCCCCAAAAAATAAAGTTTGGCATTGCTTCCACTGTTTCCCCATGTATTTCCCATGAAGTGATAGAATCAGATGCCATGATCTTCATTTTCTGAATTTTGAGCTTTAAGCAAACTTTTTCACTCTCCAGTTTCACTTTCATCAAGAGGCTTTTTAGTTCCTCTTCACTTTCTGCCATAAGGGTGGTGTCATTTGCATATTTGAGGTTATTTATATTTCTCTCGGCAATTCACTGCTTTACTGTTATATATATATATATGGTTTTATATTATAAATAATACTATAACCAACATCCATATAATTACATGGTTTCATATGTGCAAATGTATAATTCATTTTCTTTCTCTATTTGGCCATTTTCCTTTTTTAATTAAGAGACTATAGTTTAATCAGCAAATGCACTATTCAGTAACATTGCCAGCTTTACCTTATCTTTCTAAAGAATTTAAATAATATTCTCTCTATCCCAGCACTTTTTGGATTGACTGATATTAGCAGTCAGATAATAAGCTCCTGATTCACAGCCATTCAGGTCTTAAAATTATTGGACGTTCAGTACTCACATTGTCAGAGCACGTTAAGATATTGAAATGACCTTTTGGCTCAACTGTTACATACACCTGCCAGCACAAGATTCTTCTTTATAATATACATTATTAACAGTATGAACTGGATTATATTTCTTTAGAATTAGTTCTTCCACTAAAACAAAATGGAAAACGTCTTCATTGAGAAGAGGCATTCACCCAAACGAGTGATTTCAGCATCACATAAAAAATAAGGCTATAGTTTTACAGTGATTTTAACAGAATTATGTTGAATGATGCTATTAAGCTTGATTTAAAATGTTTTTATCAGTACAATTTATCTTTTTATCAGAAAGCTATTCCATTATTTAAACCATATTATCAATAGGAAAAGTAATTCATCTCAAAAGTAAAATTTCTAATATCCTTAACTGGAGAAGTTTGATACCTGAGAGAATGAGCCACATTCTGATTTAAAGAATAACCACTTAAAGTAAGAATAATACTGCCAAAATTGAGGTGCCACTCTCCTTATACACAAATATACAATTTAATAATTTGTTAAATTTAGGTAAGACAAAAATGTTCAATTCTCAGGACATTGTCTAGCACACATTCAACAAATGTTGTTTTTTTCTCATCTCATTCATTCAGCCTTCCTTACCACCTAAATTAATGTTCAGTTATTTGCTTTAGATTTTCATAGTATACTGAGTTCCAACATTATTATGGTAAACAATACTGGTATAGTAAATGGAGATAGGGACTAACTAAAGGTTAATTTGTTTTGTTCTTTTGGAAATTAGAATCTATTTGGGAAATCAGTCACTAATCAAGGAATCACAAACAAAAATTAAAAAAATCAACTATTGTAGTTGAAAGAAATAGATAGCATGAGAGTCCAGAGAGATTAATTTGTATAGTCAGAGCAAGACACCTGAATGATGAATCTAAGCTAGAAAAGGGAGTACAGGAAAGACAAGAGTATCCCATCATGAAAAGAGAATACAATGAAAATTATAAAACACTGATGAAAGAAATCAAAGAACATAGGCAGATGGAGAGATTTTTCTCTGTTCCTGGGTAGGAAGAATCAATATTGTGAAAAGGACTATGCGATCAAATGCAATCTACAGATTCAAAGAGATCCCTATCAAATTACCAATGGTATTTTCTCAAGAACTGGTACAAAAAAACTTCACAATTCATATGAAAAGTAACACAAAAGGCCCTGAATAGCCAAAGAAGTCTTGAGAAAGAAGAACGTAGCTGGAGGAATCAATCTTCCTGACTTCAGACAATACTAGAAAGCTTTAGTCATCAAGACAGTATGGTACTGGCACAAAAATAGAAATATAGACCAGTGGGACAAGATAGAAAGCCTAGAAAGAAACCCATGCACTTATGGGTACTTATTTTTGACAAAGGAGGGAAGAATATACAATGGAGAAAAGAAAGCCTCTTCAATAAATGATGCTAGGGAAAATGGACAGCTACATGTAAAAGAATGAAATTAGAACACTTCCTAATACCATACACAAAGATAAGCTCAAAATGGATTAAAGACCTAAATATAAGACCAGAAAATATAAAACTCTTAGAGGAAAACATAGGCAGGACACTCGATGGCATAAATCAAAGCAAGATCCTCTATGACTCACCTCCTAGAGTAGTGGAAATAAAGACAAAGCAAACAAGTGGGACCTGATTAAACTCAAAAGCTATTGCTCAGCAAAGGAAGCTATAAACAAGGTGAAATGAAAACCCACTGATAAAGGATTAATTTCCAAAATATACAAGCAGCTGATAAAACTCAATATCAGAAAAACAAACAACCCAATCAAAAAGTGGGAAATAGACCTAAACAGACATTTTTCCAAAGAAGACATGCAGATGGCTAACAAACACAGGAAAAGATGTTCAACGTTGTTTATTATTAGAGAAATACAAATCAAAACTGCAATGAGATACAATCTCACACCAGTCAGAATGGCTATCATCAAGAAGTCTACTAACAATAAATGCTGGAGACAGTGTAGAGAAAAGGGAACACCCTTGCACTGTTGGTGAGAATGTAAGTTGATATAGCCACTATGGAAGATGGCATGGAGAGTCCTTAAAAAAAAAAAAAAAAAAAACTAGTAATAAAACCACCGTATGATCCAGCAACCCCACTCCTAGGGTTATAACCTGAGGAAACCAAATTGAAAAAGACACATGTATCCCATTGTATTGCAGCACTATTTACCAAAGCTAGAACATGGAAGCAACCTAGAAGTCCGTCAGTTGATGAATGGATAAAGAAGTTGCAGTACACACAATGGTATACACAATGGAATATTATTCAGCCATAAAAGAAAACCCATTTGAGTCAGTTCTAATGAGATGGATGAACCTAGAGCCTAAATTACAGAGTGAAATAAGTCAGAAAGAGAAAGATAAGTATTCTATTCTAATACATATATATAGAATATAGAAAAATGGTACAGAATAATTTATTTACAGGGCAGACATAGAAAATAGACTTATGAACATGGGGAGAAGAGAGAAGAGGATGAGATGTATGGAAAGAGTAACATAAAAACTAACATTTCCATATGAAAATTAGATAACCAACATAAATTTTCTGTATGTCTCAGGAAACTCAGACAGGGGCTCTGTATCAATCTAGATGGGTTGGGTGGGGAGGGAGCTGGGAAGGAGGTTCAAAAGGGAGGAGATATGCTTACCTGTGGCTGATTCATGTTGAGTTTGACAGAAAAACAACAAAATACTGTAAAGCTATCATCCTTCAATTAAAAAATAAATGATTTTTTTAAAGAAAAAAATCAGGACTAAAATATTCAGTAGCTAAAATGAAAGACACACGAGACAGAATGAACAGCACTCTAAGTGATACAGAAGAGTGCATAAGTGATATGGAAGACAGAATAATGGACATTACTCAGTCGGGATAACAAAATAAAAGACTCTTAAAAAAATGAAAGCAATTTAAGAGATATAAAGATATAAAGCTTTCCAAAATTCACATTTTAAGGGTGCCAGAAGAAGAAAGAGATGGGCGACAAATCTCTCCTTGAGGAAATAAGACTGAACACTTTCCAAACAAAGACAGCAGGCATCCAGATTCATGGAGCACAGAAGGTTTGAAACAGCATAAACTGTAACAATGAAATGAACCCAAATATTGAAATTATGCCAATGGCAACTATGTGGGTGGACCTACACACTGTTATTTTTTATCGAAATAAGTCATACAAAGACAAAGATTGTATGATACCTCTTATATTTAGAATCTAAAATAATAAGGCCAACTGATATATACGCAAAAGAAAAACATACTGATAGATACAGAAAGCAAACTTTTGATTATCAAGTGGGAGGGGGACAGTGAAGGGACAAATTAAGGGTATGGACTTAGGAGATACAAGCTACTATGTCCAAAATGTATAATCAACAAGGATATACTGTATAGCACAGAGTGTTATGCCATTACCTTGTAATAACTTTTAATGAAGTATAATCTACCAACAATATTGAATCACTATGGTATACAAGTGAGACTAATACTGTAAATCAACTGTACTTCTATAAATACTGGAGAGGGTATGAAGGAAAGAGAATCCTCCTACATTGTTGATGGGAAACTGATAATCACTATGGAAAAGAGTATCATGTTTCCATAAGAAACTAAAACTAGAGCTTCCATGTGATCCAAAAAGCCTACTCCTGGGCATATATGCAAAGAAAAACATGGTTTGAAAAGATACATGCAACCCAATGTTCATAGTAGCACTGTTTACAAAAGCCAAGATATGAAAGCAACCTAAACGCTTAACAGATGCTTTCATTGACAGATGAAAAGATAAAGGAGATATGATACATGCATATAATGGAATATTACTGAGCCATTAATGAAAATGAAATAATGTCATTTGCAACAACATGAATGGACCTAGATATTATCATACTATATGAAGTAAACCAGACAGGGAAAGGCAAATACCATACAATAGTGCTTATATGTGAAATCTAATACAAATGAACTTATTTACAAAATAAAAACAGATTCACAGACATAGAAAACAAATTTATGGTTACGAAAGTGGAAAGTGGGAGAGATAAATCAGGAGTTTGATGTTGGCAGGTACAAGCTACTGTGTATACAACTGGTAAACAACAAGTTTTATCGTTTAGCAGAGGGAACTATGTTCAGTCTCATAATAAACTATAATGGAAAATAATTTTAAAATACAATATTACATTTAGAACACGGCATGCACTATGGTTATAGAAAGTAAATGACTTTGCCATAAATTTTGTGAGTAATATGTTAAATATACTTTTATTTAAGCTGAATCTTTCTCATAAACCTCTCTTACTAATAAACTGCATATATACTCTGCCTAATGGATATTCCTGCAACTATTGTAGTAAAAGTATCCCATTGCCCAGGAGACATTCTCACATTTCTATTTTATCAACGTAATGCAAGCTCTCCTATACAAAACATATACTCTTTATAATTTTACTCAACTGTGTTCTATGAATGGCAATACTTTCTCATAACATTTCAAATACTTGTTTCATAGAATTATAAATTGTTATTGGTGAATCATATCCGAAGGAGAGAATGACATAGGAATTCAATTTGCTTTCTCCTGGTCCTTCCTTGTTAGCAATATCCAATCAACCTTGTGCAGTGTTGTTCTGAGTCTTCCTGAATTCTCACATATGGTGAACCCATTGAAGTTCTGTGATCATGTTCCAAAGCCATAAGTAAGAACTGACTAAATAATGAGCTGAGAGTTGTTAAAAAAAAAAAAGTTTCTATATATATTAATAGTAATAGTGCTCTAGCAAACTCAAAAAGTTTGATCTCTTTTGTGTGTATTCTCTCGAACTCACGTTACTTTCCAGTATTGGCACACACTTGTGTTGAAAGTGATAGCACATACTTTCTTATAGAGTTACACCATTTAAAATTCCCTCAGCAGTGTCCCAATTTCACCACATTCTCACTTACACTAATTGACTTATGTTTATTTATTGTTTTATAATAACCATTCCTGACAGGTATAAGATGACATTACATTACAGTTTTGATTTGTATTTCCCTGGTGATGTTGAGAATTTTCTTCACATACAGTATTAAAGTTCATAAAAATTAAACTTCCATATGAGATAGCAATACCTTTTTTGGATATATAGCCAAAATAATTAAAATCATAATCTTAGAGATGTCTGTACTCCCATGTTCATTGCAGAACTATTCACAATACCCAAGATGTGGAAACAATCCCTGTCTACTGACAATGAATGAATGAAGAAAATATGTACAAGAAAAGTGTATATATACATATAGTATAATACTATTTCTTCTTAAAATAGAAAATTTTTCAATATGTAGCAGTATATATGTAATGATATCATTGTGCTAAGTGAAATAAGGTAATCAGAGAAAGACAAATATACATGATCCTACTTATATATGTTTATCTAAAATAATCAAATATATTGAATCAAAGAGTGGAATACTGTTTGCAGGGCTGATAAAGGGGGAAATATGGAGTCACAAATCAAAGGGCATACAGTTTCTCCCCAGATGGCACTACTGGTAAAGAACCCATTTGCCAATGCAGGAGACATAAGAGGCAAAAGTTCCATCCGTGGGTCAGGTAGATCCCCTGAAAGAGGGCATGGTAACCCACTCCAGTATTCATGCCTGGAGAATCCCATGGACAGAGGAATCTGGAGGACTACAGCCCATAGGGTCATGAAGAATCAGACAATGAAGTAACTGAGATTGCACACAAGGAGAATGAATATCCTCTAGAGATCTACTGTACAACATTACACCTGTAGTCAGCAATAATATATTGTATATGTAAAAGTTTGTTAAGAGGGTAAATGCCATGCTAAGTGTTATTAACATATTAAAATAAAATAAATGATAACACATAAAGAAAGGGGAAATTATGGCAATCCATAGTTTCTTTTTCTTTCAATCCTGTTCTGTTTCTCAGTAAACTGAATGAAGTGAAGTGAAGTGAAGTCTCTCAGTCATATCCAACCCTCAGCAACCCCATGGATTGCAGCCTTCCAGGCTCCTCCATTCATGGGATTTTCCAGGCAAGAGTGCTGGAGTGGATTGCCATTTCCTTCTCCAGGGTATCTTCCTGACCCAGGAATCGAACCCGGGTCTCCCGCACTGCAGGCAGACGCTTTACCGTCAGAGCCACCAGGGAAGCCCAGTAAACTGAATAAATCGTGTTTAAAATGGGTATTTCAGAAATTCAACAAAAAAAAATTTTGTACAGTGTTTCTACTTTTAAGGTAGAATAAAATTAAATCATGTTCTAACTAAAAAAAAAATTGATGATTCTTCATGCAAGTAAAATGGTTTTAGAATTGTATAAAACTGGCATTTTATAATATGATGATAAACAGTAAAATATATTCTAATTTAATATTTTAATTTTCCTTATTTAACTTGCAGTATAATTGTAATTAAAATTTTTGTTTTGCAAAATTTTAGTTCACAAGCATTTGTAAGAAATAAAGCAGGTATCTCACATTCCCTTCATTTGGTTTCACAAATGATAAAATTTTGCAAAATTATACTGCACTATCATAAGCTGGATATTGATATTGGTACCAGCAAGATGCTGAATATTTCTCAGTTCAGTTCAGAAATTCAGTCATGTCCAATTCTTTGCAATCCCATAGACTTCAGCACACCAGGCTTCCCTGCCAATCACCAACACCCAGAGTTCACTCAGACTCACGTCCATCGAGTCAATGATGCCATCCAGCCATCTCATCTTCTGTTGTCCCCTTCTTCTCCTGCCCCCAATTCTTCCCATCATCAGAGTCTTTCCCAATGAGTCAACTTTTTGCATGAGTGGCCAAAGTATTAGAGTTTCTGCTTCAGCATCAGTCTTTCCAATGATCACCCAGGACTGATCTCCTTTAGGATGGATTGGTTGGACCTCCTTGCAGTCCCACGAATCTTCAAGAGTCTTCTCTTTAGCCTCCAATTAAAATAAATAAATTTATAATTAATTTATATATATAATAAATTTATTTTTAATTTTTATTTATTTCTTTATTTATTTTAATTACAATACTGTATTTGTTTTGCCATACATTGACATGAATCAGCCACAGGTGAACACATTCTCCCAATGCCGAAATAAAACTTTATATAATTACATTTAAAATATTGGTGTTTTTCTTTATTTTTTCAGGAAGCAGCAGTTAGAACTGGACATGGAACAAAAAACTGGTTCCGAATAGAAAAAGGAGTATGTCAAGGCTGTATATTGTCACCCTGTGTATTTAGCTTGTATGCAGAGTACATCATGAGAAATGCTGGGCTGGAAGAAGCACAAGCTGGAATCAAGATTGCTGGGGGAAATATCAAAAACCTCAGATATGCAGATGACACCACCCTTATGACAGAAAGTGAAGAGGAACTAACATGCCTCTTGAGGAAAGTGAAAGTGGAGAGTGAAAAAGTTGGCTTAAAGCTCAACATTCAGAAAATGAAGATCATGGCATCCGGTCCCATCACTTCATGTGAAATAGATGGAGAAACAGTGGAAACAGTGTCAGACTTTATATTTTGGGCTCCAAAATCACTGTAGATGGTGATTGCAGCCATGGAATTAAAAGATGCTTACTCCTTGGAAAAGTTATGACCAACCTAGATAACATATTCAAAAGCAGAGACATTAGTTTGCTGATAAAGGTCCATCTAGTCAAGGCTATGGTTTTTTCAGTAGTCATGTATAGATGTGAGAGTTGAACTGTGAAGAAGGCTGAGTGCCAAAGAATTAATGCTTTTGAACTGTGGTGTTGGAGAAAACTCTTGAGAGTCTCTTGGACTGCAAGGAGATCCAAGCGGTCCATTCTGAAGATCAACCCTGGGATTTCTTTGGAAGGAATTATACTAAAGCTGAAACTCCAGTACTCTGGCCACCTCATGCAAAGAGTTGACTCACTGGAAAAGACTCTGATGCTTGGAAGGCTTGGGGGCAGGAGGAGAAGAGGACGACCTAGGATGAGATGGCTGGATGGCATCACGGACTCAATGGACGTGAGTCTGAGTGACATGGGGTCACAAAGAGTCGAACATGACTGAGTGACTGAACTGAACTGAACTGAACTGAACGCATATATATGGGATTTAGGAACATGGTAAAAATAACCTTGTATGCGAGACAGCAAAAGGGACACAGATGTATAGAACAATCTTTTGGACTCAGTGGGAGAGGGCAAGGGTGGGATGATTTGAGAGAATGGCTTTGAAACATTATAATATATAGGAAACGAACAGCCAGTCCAGGTTTGATGCATGATACTGGATGCTTGGGGCTGGTGCACTGAGATAACTCAGAAGGATGATGTGGGAGGGAGGGGGCAGGGTTCAGGACGGGGAACATGTGTATACCTGTGGTGAGTTCATGTTGATGTATGGCAAAACCAATACAATATTGTAAAGTAATTAACCTCCAGTTAAAATAAATAAATTTATATTTAAAAAATAAAAGAAAAAAATAAATAAATAAAATAAAAAGAGTCTCCTTCCACACCACAGTTCAAAAGCATCAATTATTCAGTGCTCAGCTTTCTTCACAGTCGAACTCTCACATCCATACATGACCACTGGAAATACCATAGCTTTGACTAGATGGATCTTTGTTGGAATAGTATTATCTCTGCTTTTTAAATTGCTGTCTAGGTTGGTCATAACTTTCCTTCCAAGGAGTAAGCATCTTTTAATTTCACGGCTACAGTCACCATCTGCAGTGATTTTGGAGCCCCAAAAATAAAGTCTGACACTGTTTCCACTGTTTCCCCACCTATTGCCCATGAAGTTATGGGACCAGATGCCATGATCTTTGTTTTCTGAATACTGAGCTTTAAGCCAACTTTTTCACTCTCCACTTTTACTTTCATAAAGAGGTGTTTTACTTTCTCTTCACTTTCTGCCACAAGAGTGGTGTCATCTGCATATCTGAGGTTATTGATATTTCTCCCTGCAAACTTGATTCCAGCTTGTGTTTCTTCCAGCCCAGAGTTTCTCATGATGTACTCTGCATAGAAGTTAAGTAAGCAGGGTGACAATATACATTCTTGACGTACAGTCTTTTCTATTTGGAACCAGTCTGTTGTCCCATGTCCAGTTCTAACTGTTGCTTCCTGACCTGCATATAGGTTTCTCAAGAGGCAGGTCGGTGCTCTGGTATTCCCATCTCTTTCAGAATTTCCACAGTTTATTGTGTAACTTGTCAAATATACATGTATAAATTATTGCAATATTCACTTATTACATTTTGACTTTTGCAGGGTCTGTAATTATGTCTTGTTTCATTCCTATTATTGAGAATTAGTATTATGTTATGATACTCTGATTCTACTGAATCCTTCTGTTTTATCTGTCCTCTTGAGTCTGTTGACATCTGAAGGATTATTTCTCATTACCATCGAGTGGGGTTTGGGGTTCTGATTTCCCATAAATATCTCCATTAACATAAAGGGAGCTGTTACTTATAAACTGAAAGTGTTGAAATTCCAGCTCCCCACTTAGTTTTCTCTAACATCACTTTGTTGAGGGCTGGAGGTTAACTTGCTTTCTCCCTGGGAGTGTAGAGATCCAGGTTACCCAGTGGACTTTCACTGGAATGGGTGAGATTGAGGCCACAGTTATTTCTATGCATTTAGCTGATGCTGAGAAGTTATTGTTTAAATTTTTTTGTCTTACTAGGCTGCCTTTTTCTTATCCTCCTGTGAGCAGAGACAAGAGTTTTGTTTGTTTTTTTGTTTTTGTTTTTAATCTAAGACCATTGGGATACCTGAGTGGCTGGTTCATTCAGATCAAGTCTTAGGTACAGAAGAGGAAAAGAAAAACTATATAATCAATACAATATCTTTCCCAGGTCTCTAAGTATCTAGCCAGTCTGTCTTCTCTCTACATTTCATAATGTGTTTGTGTTTGTTTTATATAATAATGTCCAGGGTTTTCAGTTGTGCTTAGCAAGCATAGTGAAAAGTATATTTACTTCATCTTTCTGGAACCAGAATTTTAGTATATTTTTGTGGTAAATTTTTTATGTAAAAATTATATATTATGCCCTTAACAGTACTTTATTCTTTATGTAGCTGGCTCTGCCTGGGTGTTTGACATGAAAGGAGGGGATTTCAATGAGTGTTCAATGTGTCATTTTGAATTTGAAGTCCTGCGGTATTAAAAAAAAAAAGTTGATTATATCACTCTCTCTTTTTAAGATTATCCAGTATTTTTGATCATTCTAAGGACAATACTAAATTCTTTAAGAAGATCTATAAGATTCTACATGGTCAGGAGTTTGGCCCCCTCTAGCTTCATTTAGCATCTTTTGTTCATTACTCTTTCCTCTCCATTCATCACTTTCTATCTCCCAGGTAAATTTATTCCTAGATAGACCACAATTGGGGGAAACTGACTGGTCAGGGAATTAGGAGAAAAAAATACCCAGGGCAAACTGCAATGCAAAAGTTCTGGTTTTATTTTGCTATTAATGTGATTTTTAAAAAAAATCTAAAGGAGGTGGGGAAAAGATGGCGGAGGAATAGGACGGGGAGACCATTTTCTCCCTCACTACTTCATCAAAAGAACATTTCAATGCTGAGTAAATTCCACAAAACAACTTCTGAATGCTGGCAGAGGACATCAGGCATCCAGAAAAGCAGATCATTGGCTTCAAAAACAGGTAGGAATAAATATAAAAGACGAAAAAAGAGACAAAGGAGGTAGGGAGGGAGGCCTGTCCCAGGAAGGGAATCCTGTCCCAGGAAGAGACTCTTAAAAGAGAGGTTTCCAAACACAAGGAAACATTCTCGAAGCTGAGTCTGTGGTGAGCCTTGGAAGTACAGAGGGCAACGTAACAGGAAGGAAAAATAAATAAATAATTAAAATCAACAGATTACAAGCCCAACAGTAAATCCCCCAGTGGATAAGCAGTGCAAACGCCTGCATCTGACACTTTCAAGTGGGGGTTGGGCAGGGAGGAGCGGAATGTGCAAGTGGCAGTGCTTTCTAAGAATCAGGCCGCGGGCGACACAGGCTTCAGGGCTTTTCTCAAGAATTGGATGGTAACTCAGCCAGAATCGGGTCCGCTCTTGGCCAGAATGAACTAACTTGGACTAGCAAACCAGACTGTGGGATAACTACCACTCGAAATGCTCGAACATAAGGCACCGACAGGCCCGCGCACAGAACAAAGGATGGATCGGAAATAGCTGGCTGCAGACCATCCCCCTCTGGTAACAGGCAGCCAGAGCGTTAAGTGCTGGAAGGGGGCAATCGCAGCTCAAAAGAGACATTACCTACCAAACTGCAAGCAGGTTTCTTTGCTAACTAAGACTTCTGGGAGGCTCTGGACAGTCATCATCTGCCTGAGAAGGAACCCCAGCAGTACGCCCAGAAAATTAAGCAGCCCGGAAAGGCCAGAAATCGCAGCAATTGCACTCGCCAAACTCCCTAGCTACTCGGACCTGGGAAGGGCACAAAGCACAGGCCCAACCAAATCTGCACCTCGGACGGCTTCCTGAGCGCTGAACCTGAGTGGCTTAGACCGGGGAGGTGCATGAAGCTTAGTGCGGCCCCAGAGAGTTATCGCGCAGAGCAACATAGTGTGCGCCGTCAGCAAGGGCAAGCCCAGAGTAGAGTCCATCACTGCCTTCCCTGTGTCAAGACAGAAATCAGACACAGTAGAGACCAGCAAACAGAGGAAGTCAAACAGAGGGAATTGTCTTGGTAGCAACCCCACATAGCCCACAATGCCAGAGAAAGGGCCAGATATACCTTTAATACTTTTATGATCAATTTTTTTGGGAGGCAGGGGTTGATGTGGAAGCATGATTTTTCTTTGTTTTTTTCTTTTTAAAGATTTCTTTTTAAATTTTTTTTGAAATGATTTTTTCTTCTTTTATTTTTGTCTTCTTTTTTTTAAAACTTTCTTAAATTTTTAAGTCCTCTGTATCTTTATTATCATTTTTATAGCCTATTATTACTTTTCAAAAAAAAAAAAAACCAAACAAACCCTATTTTTAAAGCAAATGCTGTATATAGTCTTTCTTTGGTGGAGGTTGCTGTCTCCTAATAATTCTGGTGGCTTTTTTTTTTTTCTCCTTCTTCTTTACATTAATATTTTATTTTTGAAAATCCAATCTCTACTCCAGATTTTTAATCTTTGCATTTTGGTATTTGTTGCCAATTTTGTACATTTAAAAACCTAATCTTCAGTACCCAATTTTACATGAGAACGAGATTACTGGCTTGACCACTCTCTCCTCCTTTGGGCTCTCTTTTTTCTCAACCAGGTGTCCTCTGTCTCCTCCCTCCCCCCTCCTCTTCTCTACCCAACTTTATGAATCTCTGAGTGTCCCAGAAGGTGGAGAACACTCTGGGAACTGGTTACTGGTCGGATCTGTGTCCCTCCTTTTCATCTCCCTCTTTTATCCCCCCTGGCCACCTCTGTCTACTTCCTCCCTCTCTACCTCCTCCCTCTCCTATTCCCTGTATAACTCTGTGAACACCTCTGAGAGGTCCAGACTGTGGCACACACACAAGAAAGTGGTTACGGGCTAGCTTGCTCTTTCCTCTTTTGATTCCACCTCATCCCATTCCAGTCACCTCTAACTACCCCCCTCCCTCCTCTCTCCTCCAAGTAACTCGGTGATCCTCTGGGGTGACCCTCAAGGTGGAGAAACTTATCATCTTTAACCTAGATGTTTTAACATCAGCACTGTATAGATGGAGAAGTCCTGAGGCTATTGTAAAAATAAATCTGAAAACCAGAATCAGGAGGCTTAAGTCCAAATCCTGAGATCATCAGAGAATTCCTGAATATAGGGAACATTATACAACAGGAGCTCAACAAACGCCTTCATACCAACACTGAAATTGAGCACCACCCAAGGGCCAAAAGTTCCAGAGCAAGACATACCATGCAAATTCTCCAGCAACACAAGAACACGCCCCTGAGCTT
The DNA here is from genome assembly GCA_917880005.1 of Nanger dama. Lineage (NCBI taxonomy): Eukaryota > Metazoa > Chordata > Mammalia > Artiodactyla > Bovidae > Nanger > Nanger dama. The sequence goes on along the minus strand of CAKJTW010000014.1, from coordinate 3,165,070 downwards.
CAATATACAGGCAGCTCAAAATACTCCAAAACCATTGACGTCTCATAACCCATTACTAGACACTTCACAGCACTCCGGAGAGAAGAAATCCAGCTCCACCCACCAGAACTCCAACACAAGCCCCCTAATCAAGAAACCTTGACAAGCCACTGATAGAACCCCACACACAGTGAGGAAGCTCAGTAATAAAGAGAACTTCACAAATTCCCAGAATATAGAAAGGCCACCCCAAACGCAGCAATATAACCAAGATGAAGAGACAGAGGAATACCCAGCAGGTAAAGGAACAGGAAGAAATGCCCACCAAACCAAACAAAGAAGAGAGAGATAGGGAATCTACCTGAGAAAGAATTCCGAATATTGATAGTGAAAATGATCCAAAATCTTGAACTCAAAATGGAATCATAGATAAATAGCCTGGAGTCAAGGACTGAGAAGATGCAAGAAAGGTTTAACAAGGACCTAGAAGAAATAAAAAGAGTCAACATTTAATGAATAATGCAATAAATGAGATCAGAAACACTCTGGAGGCAACAAATAGTAGAATATCGGAGGAGGCAGAAGATAGGATTAGTAAAATAGAAGATAGAATGGTACAAATAAATGAATCAGCAAGGAAAAAGATAAAAACGAAATAAAAGAAATGAGGACAACCTCAGAGACGTCCAGGACAATATGAAACGCTCCAACATTCGAATTATAGGAGTCCCAGAAGAAGAAGACAAAAAGAAAAGACCGTGAGAAAATACTTGAGGAGATGATAGTTGATAACTTCCCTAAAATGGGGAAGGAAATAATCAACCAAGTCCAAGAAACCCAGAGAAGTGCCAAACAGGATAAACCCAAGGTGAAACACCCCAAGGCATATATTAATCAAATTAACAAAGACCAAACACAAAGAACAAATATTAAAAGCAGCAAGGGAAAAGCAACAAATAACACACAAGGGAATCCTCATAAGAATAACTGCAGATCTTTCAATAGAAACTTTTCAGGCCATGAGGGAATGGTAAGACATACTTAAAGTGATGAAAGATAATAACCTACAGCCCAGACTACTGTACCCAGCAAGGATCTCGTTCAAATATGAAGGAGAAATCAAAAGCTTTACAGACAAGCAAAAGCTGAGAGAATTCAGCACCACCAAACCAGCTCTCCAACAAATGCTAAAGGATAGATTTTAGACAGGAAACACAAAAAGGGCGTATAAACCCAAACTCAAAACAATAAAGTAAATGGCAACAGGAGATACTTATCAATAATTACCTTAAATGTAAATGGGTTGAATGCCCCCCACCAAAAGGCAAAGTCTGGCTGATTGGATTCAAAAACAAGATCCCTATATATGCTGCCTACAAGAGACCCACCTCAAAACAACGGACACATACAGACTGAAAATGAAGGGCTGGAAAAAGATATTCCATGCAAATAGAGACCAAAAGAAGCAGGAGTAGCAATACTCATACCCGATAAAATAGACTTTAAAACAAAGGTTGTGAAAAGAGACAAAGAAGGCCAATACATAATGATTAAAGGATCAATCCAAGAAGAAGATATAACAATTATAAATATATATGCACCCAACATAGGAGCACCGCAGTATATAAGACAAATGCTAACAAGCATGAAGGGGGAAATTAATAATAACACAATAATAGTGGGAGACTTTAATACCCCACTCACACCTATGGAAAGATCAACTAAACAGAAAATTAACAAAGAAATGCAAACTTTAAATGATACAATAGACCAGTTAGACCTAATTGATATCTATAGGACATTTCACCCCCAAACAATGAATTTCACCTTTTTCTCAAGTGCACACGGAACCTTTTCCAGGATAGATCACATCCTGGCCCATAAATCTAACCTTGATAAATTCAAAAAAATCAGAAATTATTCCAAGCATCTTCTCTGACCATAATGCACTAAGGTTAAATTTCAACTACAGCAGAAAAACTATTAAAAATCCAACATTTGGAGGCTGAACAACACCCTTCTGAATAATCAACAAATCACAGAAGAAATCAATAAAGAAATCAAAATATGCATAGAAACGAATGAAAATGAACACAACTACACAAAACCTGTGGGAAACAGTAAAAGCAGTCCTAAGAGGAAAGTTCATAGCAATACAGGCATACCTCAAGAAACAAGAAAACAGTCAAATAAATAACCTAACTCTACTCCTAAAGCAACTAGAAAAGGAAGAAATAGACAACACCAGAGTTAGTAGAAGGAAAGAAATCCTAAAAATTAGGGCAGAAATAAATGCAAAAGAAACAAAAGAGACCATAGCAAAAATCAACAAAGCAAAAAGCTGGTTCTTTGAAAGGATAAATAAAATTGACAAACCATTAGCCAGCCTCATCAAGAAACAAAGAAAAAAAAAATCAAATCAATAAAATTAGAAATGAAAATGGAGAGATCACAACAGACAACACAGAAATACAAAGAATCATAAGAGACTACTATCAGCAATTATATGCCAATAAAATGGACAACTTGGAAGAAATGGACAAATTCTTAGAAAAGTACAACTTCCCAAAATTGAACAAGGAAGAAATAGAAAATCTTAACAGACCCATCACAAGCATGGAAATTGAAACTGTAATCGGAAATCTTCCAGCAAACAAAAGCCCAGGTCCAGACGGCTTCACAGCTGAATTCTACCAAAAATTTCGAGAAGAGCTAACACCTATCTTACTGAAACTATTCCAGAAAATTGCAGAGGAAGGTAAATTTCCAAACTCATTCTATGAGACCCACATCACCCTAATTCCAAAACCTGACAAAGACACCACAAAAAAAAAGAAAACTACAGGCTAATATCACTGATGAACATAGATGCAAAAATCCTTAACAAATTTCTATCAATCAGAATCCAACAATACATTAAAAAGATCATACACCATGACCAAGTGGGCTTTATCCCAGGGATGCAGGGATTCTTCAATATCCACAAATCAATCAATGTAATGCGCCACAATAAAAAACTGAAAAATAAAAATCATATGATTATCTCAATAGATGCAGAGAAGACCTTTGATAAAATTCAACATCCATTTATGATAAAAATTCTCCAGAAAGCAGGAATAGAAGGAACGTATCTCAACATAATAAAAGCTGTATATGACAAACCCACAGCAAACATTATCCTCAATGGTGAAAAATTGAAAGCATTTCCCCTAAAGTCAGGAAAAAGTCAAGCGTGCCCACTTTCACCACTAATATTCAGTTTAGTTCTGGAAGTTTTGGCCACAGCAACCTGAGCAGAAAAAGAAATAAAAGGAATCCAAATTGGAAAAGAAGAAATAAAACTCTCACTGTTTGCAGATGACATGATCCTCTACATAGAAAATCCTAAAGACTCCACCAGAAAACTACTAGAGCTAATCGATGAATATAGTAAAGTTCCAGGATATAAAATTAACACTCAGATCCCTTGCATTCCTATACACTAATAATGAGAAAACAGAAAAAAGAAGTTAAGGAAACAGTTCCATTCACCATTGCAACGAAAAGAATAAAATACTTAGGATTATGCCTACCTAAAGAAACTAAAGACTTATATATTAAAAACTATAAAGCACTGATGAAAGAAATCAAAGAGGACACTAATAGATGGAGAAATATACCATGCTCATGGATTGGAAGAGTCAATATAGTGAAAATGAGTATACTACCCAAAGCAATCTACAGATTCAATTCAATCCCTATCAAGGTAGCAACAGTATTTTTCACAGAACTAGAACAAACAATCTCAAGATTTGTATAGAAATACAAAAACGTCAAATTGCAAAAGCCATCTTGAGAGAGAATAATGGAACTGGAGGAATCAACTTGCCTGACTTCAGGCTCTACTACAAAGCCACGGTCATTAAGACAGTATGGTACTGGCACAAAGATAGAAATATCAATGGAACAATAATAGAAAGCCGTGAGATAAATCCACACACATATGGACAACTGACCTTCGACAAAGGAGGCAAGAACATACAATGGAGTAAAGACAGTCTCTTTAACAGGTGGTGCTGGGAAAACTGGTCAACCACTTGTAAAAGAATGAAACTAGGTCACCTTCTAACACCACACAGAAAAATAAACTCAAAATGGATTAAAGATCTAAACGTAAGACCAGAAACTATAAAACTCCTAGAGGAGAACATAGGCAAAACACTCTCCGACATGAATCACAGCAGGATCCTCTATGATCCATCTCCCAATATACTGGAAATAAAAGCAAAAATAAACAAATAGGATCTAATTAAAATTAAAAGCTTCTGCACAACAAAGGAAACTATAAGTAAGGTGAAAAGACAGCCTTCTGAATGGGGGAAAACAATAGCAAATGAAGCAAATGACAAACAACTAATCTCAAAGATATACAAGCAACTTATGCAGCTCAACTCCAGAAAAATAAACTATCCAATCAAAAAATGGGCCCAAGAACTAAATAGGCATTTCTCCAAAGAAGACATACGGATGGCTAACAAACACATGAAAAGATGCTCAACATCACTCATTATCAGAGAAATGCAAATCAAGACCACGATGAGGTACCATTCCACACCAGTCAGAATGGCTGAGATCCAAAAGTCTACAAGCAATAAATGCTGGAGAGGATGTGGAGAAAAGGGAACACTCTTGCACTGTTGGTGGGAATGCAAACTAGTACATCCATCATGGAAAACAGAGTGGAGATTCCGTAAAGAATTACAAATAGAACTGCCTTATGACCCAGCAATCCCTCTGCTGGGCATACACACCGAGGAAACCAGAATTGAAAGAGACACATGTACCCCAATGTTCATTGCAGCATTGTTTTTAATTGCCAGGACATGGAAACAACCTAGATGTCCATCAGCAGATGAATGGATAAGAAAGATGTGGTACCTATGCACAATGAAGTATTACTTAGCCCTTAAAAAGAATAAATTTGACTCAGTTCTAATGAGATGGATGAAACTGGAGCTGATTATACAGAGTGAAATAAGCCAGAAAGAAAAACGCCAATACAGTATACTGACACATATATATGGAATTTAGAAAGATCGTAATGATGACCCTGTATGTGAGACAACAAAAGAGACACAGAGGGTATAGAATGGACTTTTGGACTCTGAGGGAGAGGGAGAGGGTGGGATGATTTGGGAGAATGGCATTGAAACATGTATACTATCATATAAGAAACGAAGCGCCAGTCTATGTTCAATACAGGATACAGGATGCTTGGGGCTGGTGTACGGGATGATCCGGGGGAGATGTGTGGGGTGGGAGGTGGGAGGGGGGCTTCGGCATTGGGAGATCGTGTACACATGTGGCTGATTCACGTCAATGTATGGCAAAAGCAATACAGTATTGTAAAGGAGAATAAAGTATTTAAAAAAATATAAAAACATAGATAACGGGATTATTAACATTCTGAGAAAGACTGAGGTTAATCAGGTTGCTTTGGAGGGACTCAGAGAAAGGAAAAGACTGAAAAATTAGGAAATGAAATATATATTTTTTTATACAAGAAGAGAAGTGAAGTAGGAAATGTTTCATATGAGAAAGGAACTCTTTTATAAAGGTCTATATATTATTTTGGTTCTTTAGAGGGGATCAACGATACTGAGAATAATGTCTGACGCATTGTCTTCAGTATTATAGTGATCCACAGAGCTAAGAAATCTCTATTTCCAGTAGTTGACTAGAAATAGGACTGAGGGAAGATAGTTCTTCAAACAACTAATGATTTCTTGATTTTTCCATTTACATGGAAAAAGAATTTTCGACCATTGAAAATATTAGTGTATTAGTGACATTAATTCCGTTTATCATAACTTTCAAAGAAGTCTATAACTTAAGTGAAAGTGCTTGTTTTCCTAAGAAATCTTGTCAATGGAGAAATTACAAATATAAAGTATATGTTGTATGTCTCCCAGACACTTAACCATTCCTGAGGTTTATTTGCACGTTTATTGTTTAAAATTTGTAATATGTATTGCACATACTTTACTGAATTAAAGAGTATGTGTCACCATCAGATAAACATGAACACTTTTAACTTTTCCTTACTCCTTCCATAGTGCACAACATTTAACTGAAAAGCTTTCCATTTTAACTACAGTTGTTCTGAACCAATGCAGAAAGAGAGACCAAATGATACACAGAATTTATTTTTCCTCTTGATTTATTAATTTTGCATTATTTTCATCTTAATTACAGACAATATTCATAAAATACTTTTGTGGATATTAGTCTTACCATAAAGGTTAATAATTATGTCATATCCCACATTGCCCTTAGGATCTTATTCTCTACAAAAAGTATATGGCCTTAAATTTTAAAAATACAAATCTGTTTAGGGTATGTGATATTCCCAACAAGTCAAACTACATGTGAAGCTAATCAGAACATTTGACAGAAAAAAATAGTGTTGTGTCTTAGACTTCAGAACCACCAGCTTTTCAGACTTCTTTAGGGTCAAAGGAAAATTCAGTGTGCTTTTCTAATGGCCCTTAAACACTTCATCACTCAGTTCAATGAGATTCTTCTACAGATTAAGAAATCTCAGAAATTATATTAGGTAGTTATTACAATAATAATGCCATGCAACAAATGATCTCAAAATCTCACTGGTAAATTTTATTGCTTACTTTTTACCCATGGGTGTTCAAGATAGCTGGGGACACCTCTACTTCCTACTGTAGGTTAGCTCAGTGTGTCTTTTCCATGTTTCTCATCCTTCTCCAGAACAGGTGGGCTTCTGTCATGATCATGGCAAATTCAAAAAAACAAGTCTAGTCACTTAAGCACATTTCAAGACCCTGCTTGCAACAATCCTTTGATTACATAAAACACACAAAGAAGTTTCTGTGAAAACTTGGCATTTTCCCCAAGACACGTTTCTTATCCTCTACTTCCTGAAAATTTCTCTGATGTAGCCAACCCAGAGATCCTTGTCTATTGGTCTCCTGTATTACTTATTTTTAAGTCACTTAACAAAAATATTTCATAACATTTCCTTTAAGGTAAATTATTTTCAATGTATAACTATTTTTTATATTTGATAAAACTTCATATTTCTATACTAATGACTGTTTCTCAATTTTTATTACGTTTTCAGCACAAAACTTAAATAAAATAAATTCTTATTGACAGAGACTATGAGAAAGATCTTTAGACAGTTATGGTTTAAGTTCCATTTGTCAATAGTGTATACATCAAGATAACTACAAAATCTACATCCTGTGTGTACTTTAAGAAAATTTTATTATTGGGTCCATATCCAATACAGTGAACAGGAGCTGTAGCCATTGTGGTATTCAGGTACCTGGAACGATGAAAGTACCACTTTGTCACTCGATTTTACCAAGACAAATGAAAGGAGCATAGCAAATGATGCACCATCTCCTAATTTATTCACCCAAATGTAATCTCAGGTATATTACCTCTACTTATATTTCATTAGTGAAAGCATGTTATATTATTGAAAATGAGTTCACATTTTAATTAACTAGAAAAGAGGTAAATAATACAATCATACCTTATCACTACTGACAAACTAGGAGTAAATTTTATTAGTTATATGGAAGAATATAAAACTTAAGGATGTAGAACAATTTCTGATGCCACACAACTAGGAAGTAGAAAATTATTCAAATGAACAATACTTGAAACTATAGTGTTAGACACCATATAATCATCTGAATATATTTTTCCTTATTGCAGTAAAACCTAGAATTTCTGTAGGGACAATCCTAGATTTCACCAAGTTTGTTTCTTATCTCTCAGAGACAGCTTCCCTTCATTGTCTGGTAAAAAGTATCATGAAAATCATAGTTTCCTATTTTTCTGTGGTTTCCATTCGTTTTGAGCAGAAGGGTAAATCCAGTTACTGTTACTCATATTGGACATAAATGACTGATATTAATAACAGTTTTAGAGCATGCTGGAAGTATCTTTCTATATCATGTGAATAGAATTTATTTTATAATGAATCAGGAGCCAATCAAAAACTTTTTAAGATATATTCAAATGGAACATTTTAAGAAATATAAGCAATTTTGCAGGCTTTAATTTGAATTTGAAAATGAGAGACGGCAATTGTGTGTAAAATTAGGAATCAGTTTATCATAAATTCACAATTTATATAACTATATAATATTATAAATTTCAGTTTTATATATATTGGATCAATTCAATCAAACAAATGGGAATGATTAAACTTGAAGCATTTTTTTTTAAATTATACAAATTTTCCTGGCATGATAACTCTCTCAATATGTTTTCCTGAATAGATTAAAAGTTATGTGGAAAATTTTGGGGGAATTTGATTTATTCATCTTTTTACCTTTTGTTGTTGTTGTTGTTGTTCAGTCACCAAGTCATGTCTGACTTTTTGAGAACCCATGGGTTGCAGCAAGCCAGGCTTCCCTGTCCTTCATTGTCTCCTGGAGTTTGTTCAAACTCATATTCATTGAGTTAGTGACATCATTCAACCATGTTTTTCTCTGGTACTCCCTTCTCCTCCTGCTCTCAATCATTCCCAACATCAAGGTCTTTTGCAGTGAGCTGGCTCTTTGCATCCGGTAGCTAAAGTATTGGAGCTTTGGCTTCAGAATCATTTTTTCCAGTGAGTACTCAAGGTTGATTTCCTTTAAGATTGACTGGGAGGTTTTCTCATCTTGCTGTCCAAGGAACTCTCAAAACATGAAGCAGGACTCTCAAAAATGGTGCTCTGGGACAGACAACCCAGAAGGAATGGGGGAGGGGGCAGTATGAGGGGTGTTCAGGATGGGGGAGCACATGCATGCCCATAGCTGATCAATGCCAATGTGTCAGGGGCCACCATAGTATTATGAAGTGATTGTCTCCCAATTAAAATAAATAGAAAAAAATAAAGTCTTCTACAGCAGAACAATTTGAAAGCATCAATTCTTCAGTTCTCTGACTTCTTTATGGTCTGACTCTTACATCTGTATATGACTATTGAAAAAAACATAACTTTGATTTTATGGACCTTTTTCAAAAAGTGTTGTCTCTGTTTTTGTGTTTTTCTTTTTCTATTTTTAATACACTGTCTAGATTTGTCATAGAGCGAAGTGCAAGTGTCTTTTAATTTCATGGCTGTAATCACTGTCCACTGATTTCAGAGTCCAAAAAAATAAAATGTGTCACTGTTTCAATTGTTACCCATTATTTGCCATGAAATGATGAAACCAGATACCATACTCTTAGTTTTTTAAACGTTGAGTTTTAAACCAGGTTTTTCAGCTTGCTATTTGACCTTCATCAAAAGGCTCTTAAGTTCTTCTTTGCATTCTGCCATTAAGGTGGTATCATCTTGAATCCCCACCCCCTCTGGAATTCCCTTGCTTTTCCTATGATCTGCGAATGTTGGTAATTTGATCCCTAGTTACTCTGCCTTTTCTAAATCCAGCTTGTACCTCTGAAATTTCTTTGTCCATGTACTGTTGAAACTTAGCTTGAAGGATTTTGAGCATTACCATGCTAGTATGTGAAATGAACAGAACTGAATGGTAGTTTGAACTTTCTTTTTCATTCCCTTTCTTTTGAATTGAAATGACAAATGACATTTTCCAGTCCTGTGGCCATTGCTGAGTTTTCCAAGTTTGCTGGCATATTGAGTGCAGCACTGTCACAACATCATCTTTTAGGATTTTAAATAGTTCACCTGGAATTCCATCACATCCATAGTTCTTCAAGCACTCCGATATAATCCTAATCCCTTGAATATATTTGTCACTTCCAATGTATAATCATAAGGGATTTGATTTAAGCCCTATCTGAATCAGAGAAGGCAATGGCACCCCACTCCAGTACTCTTGCCTGGAGAATCCCATTGGTGGAAGAGCCTGGTGGGTGCAGTACATGGGTTTGCTATGAATCTGACACGACTGAGTGACTTCACTTTCACTTTTCACTTTCATGCGTTGGAGAAGGAAATGGCAACCCACTCCAGTGTTCTTGCCTGGCGAATCCCAGGGATGGGGTAGCCTGGTGGGCTGCCATCTATGGGGTTGCACAGAGTCAAACACGACTGAAGCGACTTGGCAGCAGCAGCAGTATATCTGAATATCCTAGCTGGTTTTCCCTACTTTCTTCAATTTAAGCAATAAAGAGCTTAAATTTTGCAATAAAGAGCTCTGATCTAAGCCACAGCTCCAGGTCTTGTCTTTGTTGATGCTTTAGAGGTTCTCATCTTTGGCTTCAATGAATATAATCAGTCCAATTTTTGGTATTGATCATGTGGTTGTGTTCATGTGTAGAATTGTCTCTTGTGTTGTTGGAAGAGGATGTTTGCTATGACCAGAGTGTTCTCTTGGCAAAACTGTTAAACGTGATCTTGTCTCATTTTGTACGCCATGGACAAACTTGGCTATTATTCCAGGTATCTCTTGTCTTCCTTCTTTTTCATTTCAATCTCCCATGATGAAGAGGACAATTTTGGGGTGTTAGTTCTAGAAAGTCTTTTAGCTCTTCATAGACATGTTCAACTTCAGTTTCTTCTGACATAGTGGTTGGGGCATAGACATGGATTACTGTGATGTTGAATGGTTTGCCTTGTAAATGACCTGTGCTCATTTTTTACTATTTTTGAGGTTGCACCCAAGTATTGCATTTCTAACTCTTTTGTTGACTATGAGGGCTATTGCATATCTTCTAAGGATTCTTGCCCACAGTGATTGATGTAATGGTCAGTTTAATTAAACTTGCTCATTCCCTTATTTATTATATTTTTCAATATTTGCCTTAATCCTCTCCTTATTGAGAATTATTGCCATTTCCTTCTCCAGGGGATCTTCCCAACCCATGGATCAAACCCAGGTCTCCTGCATTGCAGGTCGACCCTTTACCAACTGAACCACCAGGGTAGCCACTAACTTTGAACATAAGACTCCAATATGCAAGCTAGAAGGTTCTTCTAGGACTTGTAAAATGTTTTGCATTTCTTAACTGCTTAAGTTTGGTAACAAGTTAATAGCCATTATTCATGTCCCAAAATCTTTTTCACGTGTATAGCAAAGGAATAATCAATTTTGTTAAACCAAATCAGAAAACTTTGAATTTCAGAAATTATCATGTCATATTAAAAGAATAAAGACAAATGGAAATAACATGGTTGTACCAGATGTGATGTTGAAAAAGTTTATTACACCACAAAAATGAAAGAAAAATCAATAAAAGAGATTTCTCATTTTTAAAATGTCTTAAAATTAGACATGAAATTTGTAAATAAATAAATCTTCAATAAATGTAAATAGAAGATTAACTGCACCAACCAAAAAATAGACTGGCTGGGGGGTTGAAAACGTGCACGAATGCAATTCCACTTGCTTCATCACTCTGTTAGACCCTCCAAATTGTATGTAATTATTTTATATTGTTAGATTAATCATGTTCCCATTATGGCTTACAATTGTAATGATCTTTTACTTTTATCTGGCTGTTGATTGTGAAATACCCTTTTTTTTTAATTGTGAAAACTGATAAACATCCTTTACTAATGTGATTATGTAGCTATTACTTAATAACATGGTATCATGACTGGTCAATAGAAAAATAATAGAACTCTCTATCATGAAAAAATCATTTAATAATACAATATTGTAAAGTAATTAACCTCCAGTTAAAATAAATAAATTTATATTTTAAAATAATAATATATGTGTATATGTATAACTGAGTCACCTTGTTGTGCTTCTGAAGCATTGTAAATCAACTATACATCATATATATATATATATATATATATGTATAATTATTAAAAAAATAAACATTGGCTTCAAAGCCAGATTCTATGCAGATTCCTCCTCTACTGCCAAGCCACTAGACTGGGGATCCTAACCAGGGATTCTGAACTTTCATTCCTATAATACTTCTGTGGTATAATTATTTTCCAGTTTGTGGATCACTCACCTGGTGGGTATGGAATTGTTTTTTATCACAGTTGTTCCCCTCCTATTATCTCATTGTGGCTTCTCTTTGTCTTTGGATGTCAGGTATCTGTTTTGACAGGTTCCCAATTTTTTTTTTTCTTTTTTTTTGAGAGGGGGTCAATGGTTGTTCAGCAGTTGGTTGTGATTTTTTTTTTTTTTAAAGAAGTGAACTCATACCTTTCTACTCTGACATCTTGCTGGCCAATTTCTATATCAATTGTTTTATTATGTAGGATAAAGAAACAAGCTCTACTACTTGACAATAGTACTCTTCTTCATAATTTAATGCTGCTGCTGCTAAGTCATTTCAGTCGTGTCTGACTGTTTGCAACCTTATGGATTGTAGCCCATCAGGCTCCTCTGTCCAAGGGTTTCTCCAGGCAAGAATATTGGAGTCAGTTGCCATGCCCTCCTTCAGGAGATCTTCCCCATTCAGGGAGCAAACCCAGGTTCCTTATATCTCCTGCATTGTTCTTTATCACTAGCATTACCTGAAAAACAAAACTTAGTTAATACTTCTATTAAATATCAGATTTCTCAAAATATTGCAAATTTATAATGACATCAGTATTAATGAATCATGCTTTTAAAATATACAATCTACAGATTAAATGCAATCTCTATCAAGCTACCAGTGGTATTTTTCACAGAGCTAGAACAAACAATTTCACAATTTGTATGGAAATACAGAAAATCTCAAATAACCAAAGCAATCTTGAGAAAGAAGAATGGAACTGGAGGAATCAACCTGCCTGACTTCAGGCTCTCCTACAAAGCCACAGTCATCAGGACAGTACAATACTGGCACAAAGACAGAAATATAGATCAATGGAACAAAACAGAAAGCCCAGAGATAAATCCACACACCTGTGGGCACCTTATCTTCAACAAAGGAGGCAAGAATATACAATGGAGTAAAGACAGTCTCTTTAACAAGTGGTGCTGGGAAAACTGGTCAACCACTTGTAAAAGAATGAAATTATAACACTTTCTAACACCATACACAAAAACAAACTCAAAATGGATTAAAGATCTAAACATAAGACTAGAAACTATAAAACTCCTAGAAGAGAACATAGGCAAAACACTCTCCGACATGAATCACAGCAGGATCCTCTATGACCCACCTCCCAGAATATTGGAAATAAAAGCAAAAAATAAACAAATGGGACCTAATTAAAATTAAAAGCTTCTGCACAACAAAGGAAACTATAAGCAAGGTGAAAAGACAGCCTTCAGAATAGGAGAAAACAATAGCAAATGAAGCAACTGACAAACAACTAATCTCACAAATATACAAGCAACTCATGCAGCTCAATTCCAGAAAAATAAACGACCTAATCAAAAAATGGGCCAAAGAACTAAATAGACATTTCTCCAAAGAAGACATACAAATGGCTAACAAACACAGGAAAAGATGCTCAACATCACTCATTATCAGAGAAATGCAAATCAAGACCACAATGAAGTTCCATTTCACACCAGTCAGAATGGCTGAGATACAAAAATCTACAAGCAATAAATGCTGGAGAGGATGTGGAGAAAAGGGAACCCTCTTACACTGTTGGTGGGAATGCAAACTAGTACAGCCACTATGGAAAACAGGGTGCAGATTCCTTAAAAACTGGAAATAGAACTGCCTTATAGAACAGCAATAGAACAGCAATCCCAGTGCTGGGCATACACAACAAGGAATCTAGAAGTGAAAGAGACACATGTACTCCAATGTTCATCGCAGCACTGTTTATGATAGCCAAGACATGGAAGCAACCTAGATGTCCATCAGCAGATGAATGGATAAGAAAGCTGTGGTACCTATGCACAATGGAGTATTTCTCAGCCATCAAAAAGAATACATTTGAATCAGTTCTAATGAGGTGAATGAAACCGGAGCCGATTATACACAGTGAAGTAAACCAGAAAGAAAAACACCAATACAGTATACTAACATATATATGTGGAATTTAGAAAGATAGTAACAATAACCATGTTTGCGAGACAGCAAAAGAGATGCAGATGTACAGAACAGACTTTTTGACTCTGTGGGAGAGGGAGAGGGTGGGATGATTTGGGAGAATGGTATTGAAACATGTATAATATCATATAAGAAACAAATTGCCAGTCTAGGTTCGATGCAGGATACAGGATGATTAGGGCTAGTGCACTGGGTAACCCAGAGGGATGGTATGGGGAGGGAGGTGGGAGATGGATTCAGGAGTGGAAACTTATGTACACCCGTGGCGGATTCATGTTGATGTATGGCAAAACCAATACAGTATTGCAAAATAAAAAAATAATAATAATAAAAATAAAAATATATGATAGGTCACTCAAAGAAAGTGAAATCTCCTTATGCATGCTTGTTGGTATTCCACTTAGCATGTAGGAGTAAATTCCCAGATGATGAAGACATCAACATTTCTAAGCTTTGTTTACCATATTATCAGCAAATGAGAATGATTTGTGCCAAGTTAGAAGGCAATGGCACCCCATGCCAGCCCTCTTGCCTGGAAAATCCCGTGGACGGAAGAGCCTGGTGGGCCGCAGTCCGTGGAGTCGCTAAGAGTTGGACACAACTGAGCGACTTCACTTTCACGTTTCACTTCCATGCATTGGAGAAGGAAATGGCAACCCACTCCAGTGTTCTTGCTTGGAGAATCCCAGGGATGGGGGAGCCTCATGGGCTGCCGTCTATGGGGTCACACAGAGTCGGACACGACTGAAGTGACTTAGCAGCAGCAGCAGCAGTCAATTTTCTTAAACTCCAAATCTTGTTTGATCCTTACCCCCATATCTTCATGAGTTCACTTTTTTCTTGAAGTATTCCTGGAGTATATACAATGATTCAAGAAACAAGCTATCATGTAACTGTAAATAATACAACTATTTTTTTTTTTTAGAACATAATTTGCTTTGAGGACTTATAGTAAATATTTTAAATCATATGGGTATGGGGAAAATACAATTGTTGAATCATGTATTCTGTTTTTCTTAATTTTGGCTTAAATTTCAATAAATCAGGAAGCAATCTAATAATATTATGTGCAAAGAGTGAATACTTTTATGGCTCCAAAGTAATAACAGATTTGGTGCTGGTTCCTTAATTTAGTTGGATTAGAATGGAAAATAATGTTGTGGTTATGGTTAATGTTATGGTTCATAATATTGTGAAGTTTTTTCATAGATATTTTGTGTATTTGAACCTATATTTTGAAATTGATTTTGTTGAGCTCTGTTTCATCCTCAGAAATATATTTTCTGTATATATTCTTTTTATTTACTCCTGGAAGTTTTATATGAGATACTGTGTTTTCTGTGTTTGCAAAAGTTTATACTTTATTAGTCTTGAATACGGAGAAGGCAATAACACTCCACTCCAGTACTCTTGCCTGGAAAATCCCATGGACAGAGGAGCCTGGTGGGCTGCGGTTCATGGAGTTGCTAAGAGTTGGACACGACTAAGCGACTTCACTTTCACTTTTCACTTTCATGCATTGGAGAAGGAAATGGCAACCCACTCCAGTGTTCTTGCCTGGAGAATCCCAGGGACGGGGGGAGCCTGGTGGGCTGCCGTCTATGGGGTCACACAGAGTCGGACACGACTGAAGCGACTCAGCAGCAGCAGTAGCAGCAACAGTAGTGTTAAATAAAGCATGGAAATGGCATTATTTACTATGATAATACATTTGCATAATACTACTCAAAGCATGTCCACATTTATTAAACAATTCTGATTCTAACAATAATGTGAAATAAATAAAGTAGTATTTGTTCTCTTAAAGAAAGTTTATAAAAATCTATGAGAACTTATATACTTGGGCAAAGTATGCAGTAAAAAGTTTCTTCTGTGTGTGTCAGCTAGATAGCTGTTTGGTGGTGCTATTTGAAATGATTTATCTTGAAAGTTTGCTCCAAGATTATTCTTCCACCAAAATGGTTTTCCAACATTCATTATAAAATTTTCTTTTACATTTTTTTATATATGTAAAGTATATTTCAATAAAGCTACTAACAAACACTAGTCATTATGTCTTTTGTATTTTTTTAAATTGAATATGTGTTTTGGAAGGAATAAGAGGACATTTATTTAGAGGACATAAATTGACAACTCACTTGTTTCATGCTCTGATGCTGAAAAAGGAAGAGAAATGCTTATGGATAAATCGGTGTTACAAATCCATTTGTGTTGCTTCCCACTTTTACCTTAGGCGAATCTTTCTCTACAAAGACTTACTGCCTTCCAGAGTAAATTAGGTTCTCACAGAGCTACTGAGAGGGAAAACTCTTGATTTATACAGATTTTGAGCAGCTGTGACAGCTATTTTATTCTATATAAAACCCATAGTCAATCATATGAAATAAAAGTGAAGCCTACATAACTCATTGAGATACAGTGAGAGCCAATTTCTTGTAAGCTGACAGAGCTTACAAACAACTAAATGGCTGTCATTTTTGAATAACCATATATCATGAAATTTATATTTTACTTTACTACAAAGGCAACTCAGGTATTCTGCAATTTTACACAATTATAAGAATGGATAGTGAAGGACATTTTAAATATCCAGTGTAAAGGTGGAAGCATACAAATTTTATGGAATAAAAGCACATTCAATAAAATGTTGGCATGATTTCTATATTAGAAGAAGAAAAAAGAGTAGGAGGATGGCAGCCAATTAAATTGAAATCTTTCCAATTTTGATAGCTAAAGCCTATGTTTTTCTGTTGTTTTTGTCAACATTGTATAAAAGCATCAAAAGGACTTTATGCAAATTACACATAAACTATAGTCTGTTACAAACTCTATTAACTGATCTTTTGGAGTTCTTATTCTAAATCTATATTAAATACTATGGTAAATGATATAAACATATCAAAATTAATTTAGGTCCCTGAAATTTTGTTAAATTTTGGTTATAATAAAGGTTTATAAAATGTTTAAGGCTACAAGCCCCAAAGGGATACAAGATTCAGGATAGATAAATCACCACAGGTTGGAACAGTCTTCCCAAATGTGGACTTTACCCTAGTTCTTAAAGAAATTGTGATGTGTTTTAGGGGACAACAGGAACTAGAAAGACTGGTTAGCTAGAAAATTAATGTGAGAAAGCTCAAGTTATGATTGAAGCACTGTAATCATTCATTTAAATTTCGCTTAAAATCTTATTTCATGTAGTATATATTGACATTTTTAATTTTCTTTTTAAATACATAACATCACAGGTAGTTTTTTTTATTAGTAATCTTTAAGAAAAGTATCTCAATAAAAGGATATCTTTACTGTTGAATGATGGTATACAAAATTAAAATTAAATAATAACAAAGTTCATTATCTTAGTGAATGATAGTTATCTATCTATCTTCTGACTTTTTTGGTTTTCCTTTAATTATGGCAGAATCCAGTGCTGGGTTTCCTTTTCACACTCACCTTAAGAAATACATAGTGTGTTTTAACAAAGCAGTCCGAAGAAAGGTAACTAAAGATGTTTATTGTTACAAAAGAAAATATACTTTTCTTTGTGGTAAGTTCCTTCAGTCATGTCCAACTCTTTGCAAGCCTATGGACTGTAACCCACCAAGCTCTTCCATCCATGGGATTCTCCAGGCAAACATACTGGAGTGGGTTTCCATGCCCTCCTCTAAGGGATCTCCTTGACATAAGGACTGACTACATATATTTTACATCTCCTACACTGGCTGGCAGGTTTTTACCACTAGCCTCACCTGGGAATCCTGTCCTTTGCTTTAGATTAAGCCAGTATGAATAATTGGTATATTAATACAGAGAATATTTAACATATTAACTTATGCTGTTTCCTTGTAGATTTCCTTGCTAGTATTTTTTAGGAATTCATTTTATTTATTTTTTTTTTTCTGAATCTGTAAGGAAAATGTGGTTGCGAAATCAGGAAAGTGTTTATTTTGTAAGAATAAATGGTTAAAGATTAACATAAAGGTATTATTGGTTTGAAAGAAGAAAATTTGTAGAGTCCAAGATAAGCGTTACAATTTTACAACAAGGAGAGGGGCAATCACGATCTCAGCGTTAAACAATCAGGATCTCAGCGTTAAACTTTATCTTTACCTGTGGCCATAGACATGGAACAACAGACTGGTTAAAAATTGGCAAAGGAGTACTTCAAGGCTGGATCTTGTCACCCTGCTTACTTTACTTATGTGCAGAGTATGCCATGTGAATTGCTAGGTTAGATGAATTATAAGCTTGAATCAAGATTGCTGGGAGAAATAGCAACAACCTCATATATGTGTGTGTGTGTATATATATATATATATATGTGTGTGTGTGTGTGTGTATGTATGTATATATATGCTATCACCCTAATGGTAGAAAGTGAAGAGGAGCTAAAGAGCCTTTTGATGAAGGTGAAAGATGAGAGTGAAAAAGCTGGCTTAAAACTCAACATTAAAAAAATTAAGATAGTGGCATACAACATTATCACTTTGTGGCAAATAGATGGGGAAAAATGGAGACAGTGACAAATTTTATTTTCTTAGGATTTAAAGTCACTGTAGATGGTGACTACAGCCTAGAAATTAAAAGCCACTTGCTCCTTGGAAGGAAAGTTATGACAAATCTAGACAACATATTAAAAAGAAGAGACACATTTTGCCAACAAAGGTCTGTGTAGTCAAATATATTGTTTTTCCAGTAGTTATATACAGATGTGAAAGCTGAACCATAAAGAAGACTGAGTGCCAAAAAACTGATTTTCAAACTGTATTGCTGGAAAAGACTCTTGAGAGTCCCTTGGGCTTTAAGGAGATCAAACTAGTAAATCCTAAAGGAAATCAATCCTGAATATTCACTGGAAGGTTTGATGCTGAAGCTCCAGTATTTTGGCCACGTGATGCAAAATGCTGATTCTTTAGAAAAGACTTTGATGTTGGGAAAGGTTGAGGGCAAGAGAAAGGGATGACAGAGGATGAAATGGTTGGATGGCATCATCAATTCATTGGACATGAGTTTGTGCAAACTCCAGAAGATAGTGAAGGACAGGGAAACTTGGCATAATATGGTCCATGGGATCTCAAAGAGTCAAACACAATTTAGTGACTGAACAACAATAAAATAGTCTTATCTTTGGCTAATGGTGAATCATTCTTGTAAATAAGGTGTTCAAAAAATATCAATTTTATAAAACAAAATCCTGAAAATGTCAACCTCAGCATGATTGCCTGTAGTACTGTTAACTTTGCTACTGATCCTTATATTGTTATTCAAATCCAATCCAGTAAGGAAATTCCTAGTAATTTTGAAAATTTCAATATTCACTATAAACTATAGTTGATGGTAAAGAGAATAACCATAAAATGTCATCTTTATCAAACAATTATTTTAGATCTATTTGTTCTTCAGTTTCTAAATCATGACCCAACCTTTGTGATCCAATGAACTGCAGCACTCCAGCCTTCTCTGTCCTCCACTATCTCAAATTTGTTTGCTCAAATTATTGAGTCAATGATACTCTCTAGCCATTTCATCCTCTGTTTTCCCCTTCTCCTTTTGCATTCAATCTTTCCCACATCGTTGTCTTTTCCAGTGAGTCGGCTGTTTGCATTAGGTGGTCAAAGTACTGGAGCTTTAGCTTCAGGATTATTCCTTCCAAGGAATATTCAGGGTTGATTTCCTTTAGGATTGACTGGTTTGATCTATCTATAATAATTGGCAAAGGGCATGAGGAATGTTAGGATTATTTTGAGTAATATTATTTCAGAAATTTCCAAAAATTCCTAATATTTTTATGTCTTTCTCGCAAATTCTGAAGATATCTATCTGAAGGAGAAGATTGTAAGATTTACAATATCTATCACTTTGAATCTGAGTTCACTGGAACCACTGTAAATAAGAAAACTTAAAAGCTATACTTTATAGAATTTCTAAAGGTATTTTTCTGTGCATCATGGTATCATACTTAGATGATATTTGTTTTTAACTCGATTTGAACTAATACTTGTGATCTGGTGAAATAAAGTGTATTTGTACAAACATGCAAATATGGATTGGGTTGATTGTTTTATCTCACTGTTGTTTGTATATTGTTCCAGTGCCTGAGTATCAACATACTCAAATTATATGCCATCTTCATTTAATTAAAATAATTTGAAGATGTAAGGAATAGTTTAATTTAGCATGGGATAAAAATATTTTAAAGTTTATTTTAAATGTAAGTTTCTCAATTGTCTATTTTGAACTTTCAGTATTCTCATTTCATACCTTATATAAAATAGGTTTAAGAAATGGCTATATGGCAAAAACCACCATGGTATTGTAAAGTAATTAGCCTCCAATTAAAATAAATAAATTAAGAAAGATTGTACGGTAGTTTATACTAAAAGAAAAACTTCTAAAAATTATAATAAGCAAAATACATTTTCATAATAGTATAAAAATGATTTATCACTCAAATAAAGCTACATTTAATATTTTTGCTTGTCTTATGGAAACTGACACATCACTTTTTCTTTCACATTTTTGTTTTCCATTTTGGTTTGCTTCCCCTGAAGCAATCTGCTTTCAGAAGGTCAGGAAGGAAAAATTCTGTCTGCAGCATCATTCTGATTTCAAATCTAAAATTGCATCTGCCCTGGATTCTAGAAAACATTTTTAACTAATGGAATGCTTCCTCTATAAAATTTGCTCTGATTTTATGGTTGTATTTCCATAGAAATTTGAGAAACTGAGTCACAGGTGACACTAAGTGATAAACTTTTATTTTAAGCTCCTTAATTGATTTCAGTTAACATTACAGGTAAAGAATAGGAACCATTTTTTAAAAGTCAACAAAATATCCTGAAATATGATTCAGTAAGTCAGCATGGCTGTTTGACTTGCTATTAAATCAAATGACTATTTTACATGATTAACATGTTACTTTCTTAATTTCATCTACTCAAAAATGATTACTTGCTTGAAGAGTGAAGAAACAATCATTTACATGTATGTTGTACAAAAATAGCTCATGAAACTTCAATAAGTTGAAGCTTTGTTGTTCTGTAGGAAATCACAGAGCAAGGAACTGGCCATAGACACGGGTTAAGCAGCTGTTTAGATTGCCTTGATGGGAGAAGTCAAGGCTACAGTGCCATTTATCTCAAATCACCACTAATGATTCCTGATATAAATGGTAAATGTAAAAACACAATTTCCTTGTATAAAAACAATTAAAATTTCCAAAATAAAAATACTGCTTAGAAGCACTAGACTTTTTTTTTTAACATATTTGTAGTGTATAACACAATTATGGGTAACACAATTATGTACAGAACCATCAAAACTACCCAGATGGGTAGTCATGAAGAAAGGAAGGTCAGAGGAAAATGGAAGTAAAAAGTGAATATCATAGGGCAGTTTACTAAAAATGTGATTTATTTTACCTCCTAAAGTTTAAAAGTAATGCCAAGAAGATTTTCATGCAAAATAGTCATGGCATAATGTATCAAAAGCAAGCTAATTTTTTTTTTTTTTTTTTAGTGTTGTTCAGTCCCTAAGTCATATTCAACTCTTTGTGACCCTGTGGACTACAGCATGCCAGGCATCCCTGTCCTACGACATTTCTCAGAGTTTGCCAAAGTTCATGTCTATTCAATCAGTGATGCCATCCAACCATTCCATCCTCCGTCACCCTCTTCTCACTCTGCCTTCAATCTTTCCCAGCATCAGAGTCTTTTCCAATGACTCAGCTTCTCTCAGCAGGTGGTCAAAGTATTGAAGTTTCAGCTTCAGCATTAATCCTTTAAATGATTATTTAGAGTTGATTCTCTTTAGGATTGACTGGTTTGATCTCCTTACTGTCCATGGGACTCTCAATTAGCCTCCAATTAAAATAAATAAGTTTATATTTTTAAAAAGAGTCTTTTCTAGAACCACACTTTGAAAGCCTCAGTTCTTTAGCACTCTGCCATTATGGTCCATCTAGACTATACAGACTTTTGCTGGTGAAGTGATGGTTTTGAGAGTTCCTTCAAAAAATCAATTGTCTTCTAATTTCTGTCTGCAGTCACCATCCAAAGTGATTCTAGAGCCCAAGAAGAGGAAATCTGTCACTACTTCCTCCTTTTCCCTTCTACAGCCATGAAGTGATAGGAGTGGATATCATGGTCTTAGTGTTTTTCTTTTTTTTTTTTTTTTTTTGTTTTAAGCTGACTTTTTCACTATTCTTTTTCACCTTCACCAAGAGGCTCTTTAGTTCCTCTTCACATTCTTCCATTCGAGTGGTATCATCTGCATTACTGAGGTTTTTATCTTTCTCCTGACAATCTTGATTCCAGTTTGTAATTCATCAGGTCAGGCATTTTGCATGATGTGTTCTGCATACAAGTTAAATAAAGAGGGTGACAATATACAGACTTGTCATACCCCATTCTCAATTTTGAACCAGTCAGTTGTTCCATATAAGATTCTACCTGTTGCTTCTTGACCTGCATACAGGTTTCTTAGGAGACAAGATAGTCTGATATTCCCATCTCTTTAAGAGTTTTTCACAGTTTTTTTGTTATCCACAAAGTCAAAGACTTTAGCTTAGTGAAGGAAAAAGAAGTACACGCTTTTCTGGAATTCTCTTGCTTTCTCTATGATCCATCAAATGTTGGCAATATGATCTCTGATTCCTCTGCTTTTTCTAAACCCAATTATACATTTGAAAGTTCTCAATTCAGGTACTACTACTGAAGTCTCGCTTGAAGGATTTTGAGCATAACCTTACTAGCATGAGAAGTGAGCAGAACTGTTTGGCACTTGATTATTCTTTAGTACTGCTTTTCTTGAAAATTGAGATAAAAATTGACATTTTCCAGTCCTGTGACCTCTGCTGAGTTTACCAAATTTGCTGACATATTTAGTGCAGTACTTTAATAACATCATCTTTTAGGATGTTAAATAGCTCTGCTAGAATTTCTCCACCTCCACTAGCTTTATCGGCAGTAGCACTTCCTAAGGCCCACTTGAACTCACATTCCAGGATCTTCACCTCTAGGTGAATAACCACACAATCGTGGTTATCCAGGTCATTAAGATCTTCTTTTGTACAGTTCTTCTGTATATTCTTGCCATCTTTTCTTAATCTCTTCTGCTTCTTTTAGGTCTTTAACATTTCTGCCCTTGATTGTGACCATCTTTGCTTGAAATGTTTCTTTGATGCCTCCAGTTTTCTTGAAGAGATCTTTCATCTTTCCTCTTTGCTGTTTTTCTCTGTCTCATTGCATTGTTCATTGAGGAAGGCCTTCTTGTCTCTCTTTGCTGTTCTTTCAAACTCTGAATTTAGTTGGGTGTACCTTTCCCTTTCTCCCTTGCTTTTCATCTCTCTTCTTTCCTCAGCTATTTGTAAAGCTTCCTCAAACGACCACTTTTTCTTACTGCATTTCTTTTTCTTGGGGATGGTTTTGGTCAGTGCCACCTGTACAATATCACAGATCTCTGTCCATAGTTTTTATGAACTGTGTTTACCAGATCGAATCCCTTGAATCCATTTGCCACCTCCACTGTATAATCATAGGTGATTTGATTTAGCTTGTAGCTGATTAGCCTAGTGGTTTCCCTGATTTCTTTAGCTTAAGTCTAAATTTTGCTATAAGGAGCTGATGCTTTGAGCCACAGTCAGCTCCAGGTCTTGATTTTTGCTGACTGTAAACAGCTTCTCCATCTTTAGATGCAAATAATGAGATCAATCTGATTTCAGTATTGGCCATCTGGTGATG
This sequence comes from Nanger dama, assembly GCA_917880005.1. Classification (NCBI taxonomy): domain Eukaryota; kingdom Metazoa; phylum Chordata; class Mammalia; order Artiodactyla; family Bovidae; genus Nanger; species Nanger dama. Next base: position 3,141,404 of record CAKJTW010000014.1, on the reverse strand, counting down.
TCCATTTAGTTATCTCTTGTGTTGTTGGAAAGAAGATGTTTGCTATGACCAGTGTGTTTTCTTGGCAGAATTCTGTTAGTCTTTGCCCTGCTTCATTTTGTACACCAAGGCCAAACTTGCCGGTTATTTCAGGTATCTCTTAGCTACCTACTTTTGTATTCCTATTCCCTATGATGAATAGGACATCTTTTTTTTTTTTTTTTTTTTTTGCATTAGTTCTAGGAGGATTTGCAGGTCTTCATAGAAGTGATCAGCCTCAGCTTCTTTGGCATTGGTAATTGGGCATAGACTTAGATTACTGTGATGGTGAATTGTTTGCCTTGGAAATGAACTGAGATTGTTCCAATGTTTTTGAGGTTGTACCTAAATAATGCATTTCAGACTCTTTTGTTGATTATGAGGGCTATTCCATTTCTTTTATGGGATTCTTGCCCACAGCAGTAGATATAATAATCTTCTGAATTGAATTTTCCCATTGCACCCATTTTAGTTCACTGATTCCTAAGATGCTGATGTTTAGCCATCTCCTGCCTGACTCTATCCAATTTACCTTGATTCATGGAACTAACCTTCCAAGTTTCTATGCAATACTGGTCCTTAGAGCACTGTATTTACTTTCATCACCAGACACATCTACAACTGAGCTTTGGGCCATCTCCTTCATTCTTCCTGGGGTTATTAGAAACTGTCCTTTGCTCTCTCTAATAGCATACTGGACACCTTCCAACCTGGGGGACTCATGTTTTCGCATCATATATTTTTGTCTTTTTATACAGTTCATGGGGTTCTCATGGGAAGAATACTGGGGTGGTTTGCCATTCCTTCTTTCCATGGGCCATTTTGTCAGAACTCTCCATTATGACCTGTCAACCTTGGGTGGCCCTGCACAGCATGGCTAATAGCATCATTGAATTACACAAGTCCCTTCAAAATGATAAGGCAGTGGTACATGAAGGGGAACTTTTAGGTGTATATAAGAAAAAAAAAAAAAAAAATCCCTGTTAGTTGCCCATATGATACCTCACATTGTCCAGAGAACATATAAGGGTGTTCTTTGCCACTGCTTTTGCAGACCACTTTTCAATGTGCTCTGGAGTGTACTCCTGTCATAATTATCAAGGCTCAAGAAACCCTTTACTTAGGTACTAAAACATAGCTATGCTGTATCTTTATCTCTACACACTAGTCCCTTGTAATTGCTAGAGTAAGAACTAGCTTATTTAAAAACTTATTCTTGGCTACTAAGTGATTATAAGGTTAGAGAAGCTCTCCCCCTCACATGCACTTGCCAGTGTTTTCCTTAGTGACTAGGAGCTTGGGCTGGGTAATCTTAGCCAAATTATCCAATTTTTGTCATTCCAAGTTTCTTCATTTATAAAATAAATGTAATAGAATTTCTTTATGAGACCATTATGAAGATTCATTAAGATAAACTTTACAAAATGTTTATAATAACATCTAGTCTATAGTAAACACTCAATAAATATTTAAGAGTTACTGTTGTGTTGTTGAATTTGCTGTTGTTATTGTCCCCAGTGAGCACATATTAACAGTGGAGGACTGAAGATAAAATCCTGCATCATAAATTTTCCAAATGGCTTGTATTTAGTTATTAATTTATGTATCTCTAGTAGGTAGATGGTGTTTCACACATTCAGTGCATTCTCAGTAAGTATTCTTTCAGAATTTTACTGCTGAAGCTAAAATATAATGCATATTGTAAATAGTTTAAATCAGTTAGGAAGAAAAGAAGAATGATTGTTTCAAGACTGAAACAAATGAATCTGTCCCCAAGATGTGTGTCTGGGAGTGAGCTAATAATTATGGCTCTTTGGGAAGTTGATGGGAAGTCCAGGGTCTGCTATTTCATCTGTGTTAAAACTTGATTTTTTTTTTTTTTCTCTCAGAGCATAGGCAGTTGAGCTCCCATGGAAGGTGGGCAAGTAGAATTGGAAGGGTGAAGACAACACATAAGCAACCTACAGAGTTTTAAATTAAAAGCAATAAAATATCAATTACTGAGGATGTTCAAGGCTGTTTTAAAGGATAAGATGCACATTTTATCATCTCAATGACCATGAGTAAACAAGTGTCTGTTCTTTGTGAATGGAAAATTATTACTGTTTCTACAAAGAAGCATCTAGGCAAGTTTGTCATCTGCTTAATGCTACAGACAATAACTAGGCAAATTTAAAAAATATGCATATGCTGAAATGATCTACACTTTCCACCAGATGCTGAGCCATAGAAAGGACATCAAATTATCTTTCAAAAGCTAGCAACGAATAGTTAATACCCAAGAGTGAAACTATAAGTAATAACTGACTCCTCCACTTCTACCTTTGTATCTTAGGAGTTTTCTTTGAGGGGAAAAGTTTTATCATATGTAAAATGGAAAAAAAATATATATATATATATATCTCACTAGGATTTTTGAAGATGAGTTAATCCTTGTAGAACCTTTAGAACGATGACAAGATCTGTGTTAGCACCCAAGTAATAGCAAAGATTGCCTGGAGAATCCCAGAGATGGGGGGAGCCTGGTGGGCTGCCGTCTATGGGGTCACACAGAGTCAGACACGACTGAAATGACTTAGCCACAGCAGCAATAATAGCAAAGAAGAGCTTTTACTCTCCCAAGGAAAAACCATCTATAGGCATTGGTTACTAAATATCAACAAATCAGATAATTAGCTATGTCTCTCACTTATTCACACTTCGGAATACTACCTAAATGATGTTGCACTGCAGGTCTTATTTCAGTTCACTTCAGTTACTCAGTCGTGTCTGACTCTGCAATCACATGAATCACAGCACGCCAGGCCTCCCTGTCCATCACCAACTCCCAGAGTTTACTCAGACTCACGTCCATCGTGTTGGTGATGCCATCCAGCTATCTTATCCTCTGTCATCCCCTTCTCCTCCCTGCCCCCAATCACTCACAGCATCAGAGTCTTTTCCAGTGAGTGAACTCTACACATGAGGTGGCCAAAGTATTGGAGTTGCAGCTTTAGCATCATTCCTTCTAAAGAACACCCAGGGCTGATCTCCTTCAGAATGGACTGGTTGGATCTCCTTGCAGTCCAAGGAACTCTCAAGAGTCTTTTCCAACACCATAGTTCAAAAGCATCAATTCTTCAGCACTCAGCTTTCTTCACAGTCCAACTCTTACATCCATACATGACTACTGGAAAAACCATAGCCTTGACTAGACGGACCTTTGTTGACCAAGTAATGTCTCTGCTTTTGAATATGCTATCTAGGTGGGTCATAACTTTCCTTGCAAGAAGTAAGCGTCTTTTAATTTCATGGCTGCAGTCACCATCTGCAGTGATTTTGGAGCCCCTAAAAATAAATTGGTCTTGTATCTCAATTTTCAGGTTAAAATTGAGAAACTATTCCTGAAGAGGGAGACTGATGAATTTTCCGTTTATTCCACATCTAAATGTTCTAAAGCAATGCCTTCATTCAACTCACCCAGCCCTGCTGAAGAGGATGATTTAGTTTTGCAGATGACTACTATAAGCATAACAGTAGATTAATTTTAAGTTACCACAGTTTACTCTTAATAATCCTTGAATGTGGAAGTGAAAGTTGTTCAGTCATGTCCAACTTTTTGCAACCCCATAGACTTGTAGTCCATGCAATTCTCCAGGCCAGAATACTGGAGTGGGTAGCCTTTCCCTTTTCCAGAGGATCTTCCCAACCCATGGATTGAACCCACGTCTCCTGAATTACAGGTAGATGCTTTACCAGCTGAGCCACAAGGGAAGCACTAATAATTCTTTAAGACAAACATAAAAACACAGACTCACAAAGGTGAACAGTATTTATTGTCACAGAGTTCAAAATTCACATTGAACACTTGGAAGAAATATGTCTTCCTTTGAATTCCTTAAGTAAACCCTTCCTTACCATTTTGAAAGCCTGAAATGGGAATCTTGGTCCTCAGACATCGCTGCCTGCTATAAAGATTCCCGTGAACTTGTTCTGAGCAGGAGACAACTGAAGGCAATTCAGGACAATGTCACGATGTCCAATGCTTTGCCAAATATGTAGTGCTTCATCCAACTCACTCCAGCCATAGGTTCAGTTTAACAAACACAGATGTGAAGCTTCTTGGGTTCTAAAGGACAATACAATTAATGTAGATGTAAATCTCTTACTGACTTTTAATTCTCTTGTATTTATTAATTTGTGACCTGAAATGAAAGTTTCTTCAACTTTACAATATCCATGTCAATATCTTTCTCTACTTGCACTAGGTTCTGAATAATTGTACATCTCACATGACAATGCTGAGGTTTCACAGTTCAGATTTAGAATGACATGAGGACAAATATAAAAGTAACTGGACATAATGCATTTAATTTGCTAATAGATGACAAAAATCAAGTTTAGCATAGAGTAATTGCACATACCAGCATTCACAGAAGCCCCTAGTACACATAAGGCAGACAACTAGCCAGGGGGAATGTGGTGGCCCAGATAGTGCAAATGGCAATTTTGACCTGAGGTAAACAGGCAGCACACTGTCACATTTTAGATGACAGAACAAGAAGCTATCTAGGGCTCTGGAGAATTTAGATTTTTCTAAACTATTCTCATGAACTTTTAGGCTTCCACAACTACTCAGAAGGAAGATATTGTCATCTGACTTCACCATCTTAAAAAAGAGAGAGATTGTAACATTACATACCTAGGAAATGGGAAAGGGAATGTTATTATTGTTTTAAATATTAGTGTATTTGTACATTGCTTAAAAACAACAAAATATGTATGTGTATGTGCACAAAAGATACATATTGTAACTCAAGTGTACTTTAATTATAAATAAATAAATACCTACTGAAAAAAATGTAGAAGAAACTATAGTCCTTGCAAATGAAAAAAAAGTCACATTTTTCCCTTATATATTTAATATCTTGTTTTTATTTTTAATTTCCATGAAGTTGAGTTTACAATGCATAGACATTTCTTTAGAGATGAACTAAAGAATTCCAAAAAAAAAGATTGTTAGTTCTTTTAAAATGATGTAGATTCTTCTATATTCTCAATGCAGCCTTGAGCCTTAAATGACATTATAAAAAAAAAAATCCTTAAGAAAATGAAATACTAATCTTCAACAAAATACTATCAATGTACTGTACCATTTTTATGATAATTTGTTTATAATATTGTCAGTTAGCTAGGACACAATCTAGTATATCTAGCTTAGGCAGAAATCCCTAAATACTTTCTATGGTCCTTGGAAAGAATTCTTTTCATATTATTTTTTGATAGATAGAGGGGGAAAACAAAACAAAACCTCTTTAACCTAAGTAGGGCAGTGGATTTGTTTGAAATCAATTCAAAATTTAATTCTAAATAGGCTACTTGCTATTCTCAGTTCAAAGCAGACTCATCTATTTCTCAGGAGTTATCTTCCATTTCCATTACTTTCTTAAAAGAAGTCCTATGATTTGCATGGTTTGGTTACCTGCCTTTGACTATTCACTTTCTGAGCAGAGACAGCTGACTTTGGTGCTCAGTTCAGTTCAGTTCAGTCGCTCAGTCGTGCCTGACTCTTTGTGACGCCATGAATCACAGCGCATCAGGCCCTCCCTGTCAATCACCAACTCCCGAAGTTCACTCAGACTCACGTCCATTGCGTCGGTGATGCCATCCAGCCATCTCATCCTCTGTTGTCCCCCTCTCCTCCTGCCCACAATCCCTTCCAGCATCAGAGTCTTTTCCAATAATTCAACTTTTCTCATGAGGTGGCCAAAGTATTGGAGTTTCAGCTTTAGCATCATTCCTTCCAAAGAAATCCTAGGGCTGATCTTCTTCAGAATGGATTGGTTGAATCTCCTTGCAGTCCAAGGGACTCTCAAGAGTCTTCTCCAACACCACAGTTCAAAAGCATCAATTCTTCTGCAATTCAGCCTTTTTCACAGTCCATCTCTCACATCCATACATGACCACTGGAAAAACTATAGCCTTGACTAGACAGACCTTTGTTGACAAAGTAATGTCTCTGCTTTTGAGTATGCTATCTAGGTTGGTCAGAACTTTCTTTGCAGCGTCTTTTAATTTCATGGCTGCAGTCACCACCTGCAGTGATTTTGGAGCCCAAATATGCTCTGCTTACATATTAAGCATCTTTGAGCCAATCTTTGAGCCAGGTCAGGCACTGATGTATCGTGCTTTCTCTACCATTTTTAAGATGCATCTGAAATTGTTTGAACTTACCATTTAAGCTCCAAAATGTTTTTCTTTAACAATAGCCATTTTTTTTTAATGGATAAGGACAGAAAGCATGAATCTTTGAAATTGAAGAACATGATGTGCATACTTTAACAGTATTTTGGTAAGAATCTCTTAACTCATCTTCGTTATGTCTGTGTGACATACTTATTTTGAAAAGGTTCACAGAAACATACTTTCATTTTGCTCAGCTTGTTCACTAAAATTCAGTTAAAACTTGGAATTATTTTTTTTCTTTGCATACATACTCATATTTCAAGAAGAGCTTCCTAAGAAAGGTGTTACTCCATTTCTCAAACCAGAACTCCTTTGAATGGAATTGTCCTTTTGATTGCTTGATCTGCACCCCAAATTCTATCATCAGACAAGAGGTAACTTTATATCCTACTTTCTTCAGACTTTTTCTACAGTATTTCTCAGAGAGAAGGTTTTCTTTCTACTTATTTATACACATTTCTCACTAAACATTCTCTACTCATTTTTACATTCATGGTCTTTGTCATATTGAAACAAAATGAATGACTTTAATAACACATTTATTTGTATATGCAAATATAAAATTTGCCACTTAGTTTTGTGACTTGTGTAGGCTTTTAATCACATTAAACCACAGTTTCCTTGCTATACATGAAGGGAATAATGCCTTCTCAGTGTATCCCAAAGAATTTTGAAATTTAAGTAATTTAAAATATGCCAAGACAGTTTTAAAATTGTATAATAAGATGTAGATATGAATGACATAAGAATTAAATTATCATTCATGTAGACTTGACTTCTCTCTTGCATTTAATGTTTCCTTTGTCAGAAGAACTTTTTTTTTTCTAAGTAAGGCATTGAAGTTCACTTTTCATGTATTGCTGAAACCTGGCTTGGAGAATTTTGAACATTACTTTACTAGCACGTGAGATGAGTGCAACTGTGTGGTAGGTTGAGCATTCTTTAGCATTGCCGTTCTTAGGGACTGGAATGAAAACTGACCTTTTCCAGCCCTGTGGCCACTGATGAGTTTTCTAAATTTGCTGGCTTATTGAGTGCAGCACTTTCACAGCATCATCTTTTAGGATTTGAAGCAGATCAACTGGAATTCCATCACCGCCACTAGCTTTGATCACAGTGATGCTTCCTAAGGCCCACCTGGCTTCATATTCCAGGATGTCTGACTGTAGGTGAGTGATGACATCATCGTGATTCTCTGGGTCATGAAAACCTTTTTTGTACAGTTCTTCTGTGTATTCTTGCCACCTCTTCTTAATATCTTCTTCTTTTAGGTCCATACCATTTTTTTCATTTATTGAGTCTGTGTTTGCATGAAATGTTCCTTTGGTATAGCTAATTTTCTTGAAGAGATCTCTAGTGTTTCCCCATTCTAATTTTTTCCTCTATTTCTTTGCACTGATCACTGAGGAAGGCTTTCTTATCTCTCTTTGCTATTCTTTGAAACTCTGCATTCAGATGGGTCTAGCTTTCCTTTTCTCCTTTGCTTTTAGCTTCTCTTCTTTTCACAGCTATTTGTAAGGCCTCCTCAGACAGACATTTTGCTTTTAGGCATTTCTTTTTCTTAGGGGTGATCTTGATCCCTGTCTCCTGTATAATGCCATGAACCTCCATTCATAGTTCATTAGGCATGCTGTCTATTAGATCTAGTCCCTTAAATATACTTCTCACTTCCACTGTATAATCATTAGGGATTTGATTTAGGTCATACCTGAATGGTCTGGTGGTTTTCCCTACTTTCTTCAATTTAAGTCTGAATTTGGCAATAAGGAGTTCATTATATGAGCCACAGTCAGCTCCCGGTCTTGTTTTTGCTGACTGTATATAGCTTCTCCGTCTTTGGCTGCAAAGAATATAATCAATCTGATTTTGGTGTTGACCATCTGGTGATGTCCATGTGTAGAGTCTTCTCTTGTATAGTTGGAAGAGGGTGTTTGCTATGATTAGTGTATTCTTTTGGTAAAGCTCTATTAGCCTTTGCCCTGCTTCATTCTGTACTCCAAGGCCAAATTTGCCTGTTACCGCAGGTGTTTCTTGACTTCCTTCTTTTGCATTCCAGTCCCCTATAATGAAAAGGATATCTACTTTTGTGTGTTAATTCTAAAAGGTCTTGTAGGTCTTTATAGAACCTTTCAAATTCAGATTCTTCAGCATTAGATGTTCAAGCTAGTGTTAGAAAAAGCAGAGAACCAGAGAAAAGGTGTCAACATCTGTTGGATCATCAAAAAGCAAGAGAGTTCCAGAAAAACATCTATTTCTGCTTTATTGACTATGCCAAATTCTTTGAAAGTGTGGACCACAATAAAGTATGGAAAATTCTGAAAAAGATGAATACCAGACCTCCTGACCTGCTTCTTGAGAAATCTGTATGCAGGTTAAGAAGCATACAGTTAGAACTGGACATGGATCAACAGACTGGTTCCATATAGGAAAAGAAGTATGTCAAGACTGTATACTGTCACCCTGAATATTTAACTTATATTCAAATAACATCATGAGAAATGCTGGGCTGGATGAAGCACAAGCTGGAATCAAGATTGCCAGGAGAAGTATCAAAAACTTCAGATATGCAGATGACACCACCCTTATGGCAAAAAGCGAAGAAGAACTACAGAGCCTCTTGACAAAAGTGAAAAAGGTGAGTAAAAATGTGCTTGAAAGCTGAACATTTAGGAAACTAAGATCACGGCATCCAGTCCCATCACTTCATGGCAAATAGATGGAGAAACAGTGAAAACAGTGGCTGACTTTATTTTTCTGGGTTATGATATCACTGCAGTTGGTGACTGCAGCCATGAAATAAAAGATGCTTACTCCTTGTAAGGAAAGTTCTGATCAACCTAGACAGCATACTAAAATGCAGAGACATTACTTTGCCAACAAAGTTCCATCTAGTCAAGGCTATGGTTTTTCCAGTGGTCATGTATGGATGTGAGAGTTGGACTGTGAAGAAAGCTGAGTGCTGAAGAATTGATGATTTTGAACTGTGATGTTGGAGAAGACTCTTGAGAGTCCCTTGGACTGCAAGGAGATCCAACCAGTTCATTCTAAAGGAGATCAGTCCTGGGATTTCTTTGGAAGGAATGAAGCTAAAGCTGAAACTCCAGTACTTTGGCCACCTCATACGAAGAGTTGACTCATTGGAAAAAACTCTGATGCTTGGAAGGATTGGGGGCAGGAGGAGAAGGGGATGACAGAGGATGATATGACTGGATAGCATCACTGACCCGATGGACGCGAGTCTGGGTGAATTCCAGGAGTTGGTGATGGACAGGGAGGCCTGGCATGCTGCGATTCATGGGGTTGCAAAGAGCCAGACTCGACTGAACAACTGAACTGAACTGAACTGAATATTCCATTATATAGATAGATAGACGTGTAGATATAGATATAGATATATAGATATTGCATCCATCTGTTCAAGGGCACTTGGGTTGTTTCATATCCTGGTTGTTAAAATAATGCTGCTGTGAATGGTGGGGTGCATGCATCTTTTGAATTAGTGTTCCTTTTTTTTTTTTTCAGTTATACACACAGGAATGAAATTTCTGGGCCATACTCTCATTCTATATTTAGTTTTTGAGGTTCCTCAGTACTATTTTCCGTAGTGGCTGTACCACTTAACATTCCAGTCAATAGTATACAAGGGTCTCTTTTCTCTATATCCTTATCAACATTTGTTATTTGTAGATATTTTGATTATAGCCATTCAGGCAAGAGTGAGGCAAAATTACATGGTGATTTTTATTTTAATTTCTCCAGTGATTAGCAATATTTAGTATAGTTTCACCTGCCTGATAACCATCTATGTATCTTCTCTGGAAAAATGTCTATTCAGGACTTTTGCCCATTTTAATACTTTTTGTTTGTTTGTTTGCTTTATATTGAATTGTAGGAGCTGTTTATATCTTTGAATATTAATTCTTTATTTGATATATTTTTTGCAAATATTTTTGCTATTTTATAAGTTGCCTTGGTTGTGCAAATGCTTTTAAGTTTAGTTAATTTCATTTGTTTATTTTTGCTTTAATTTCTTACACTGATCAAAAGAGAAAAAAAACACACAAATGAAAAAACTCTTGGTATTAATTATGTCAAAGAATATTCTGCCTGTTTTATTCTAGGAGTTTCCTGGCTTCTGTTCTTACACTTGTTAGGCCTTTAATGCATTCACTCTACTCATGATTTAAGCAGAAACTCATAGTTGTATTTTCAGAGACGGCAATGGCACCTCACTCCAGTACCCTTGCCTGGAAAATCCCATGGATGAAGGAGCCTGGTAGGCTGCAGTCCATGGGGTCGCTAAGAGTTGGACATGGCTGAGCGACTTCACTTTCACTTTCATAGCTGTATTGTGAATGACATTTTCATTCAGGAAAAAAATTTATATGTGAGAGAATAGATTTCATGAATGTATATTGGGGTTTCACAAATTAATATAGAGCTCAATTGAAGAAAATAAGTGTCATAATAGACTACAAAAATGTGTCACAAAATACATTTGTAACTGATATAATTAGGGGAATGTTTTTCACTTTGAGAAGGATTTCTATTGTGTGGATCATTAAAATGCCATAAAATTTAGTTTGAAATATTAAACCTGAAATTTACGATTGAGTTATTTTTAATCTCTTTGAATTAAAAATGAAAATGCATCAATAATTGTTCAGTTACTTTTTGTATCTATTGAAAACAGAATTTTTTTTTAAATCTAGAAAGTCTCTAATTTTGCTGCTCACAGTTCTCCAGATCTATTCTTTTCTACCACTTTAGAGAATAATATTTTGTGTTATAAATACTTTTCTCTTTATATATTTTCTTCAGCTTTTGGAAATAAAAGCACCCCCTAAAAAAAAAAAGAGTCATAAACTTCGTAAGGATGTATAAGACAGTATGTCTGCAAGAAAGGTGAAGGGGAGAAAAAGTGAGAAAAAATTAGCTCAAAATTTACCTTACTATGCTCTCAAAGAATAATTTTATTTTGGGACTATTTCACATCCACAAATTTACAAATTTTAATTAATATGCATTAGAAATCATCTCCCCCACGCCACCACATACACAAAATCAGGTTAGTCAACTCACTTGATTTTTCAGACCTGAAAGTAGTCCAGTCAGACAAAGTTAAAATAGCTGTAAATATGGACTTTTTATGACATTAGGTTAAGATTTTGTATTTCAGTAGCTCAGTGGTGTCCAACTCTTTGCAACCCCATGAACTGCAGCATACCAGTCCTCCCCATTCTCCACCATCTCCTGGAGTTTACTCTAACCCATGTCCATTGAGTTGGTGATGCTGTCCAACCAGCTCATCATCTGTCGTCCCCTTCTCCTCCTGCCCCCAGTCTTTCCCAGCATCAGGGTCTTTTCAGATGAGTCAGCTCTCTGCATCAGGTGGCCAAAGTATTGGAGCTTCAGCTTCAGCTCAGTCCTTCTAATGAATATTCAGGGTTGATTTCCTTTAGGTTGGACTGGTTTGAATTCCTTGTTGTCCAAGGGACTCTCTCAAGAGTCTTCCCCAACACCACAGTTCAAAAGCATCAGTTCTTCTTTCTGGTCCAACTGTCACACCCATACATGACTACTGAAAAAAACAAAGTTTTGACTATATGAACCTTTGTTGGCAAAGTAAATGTCTCTGGTTTTTAATATGATGTGTAAATTTGTCATAGTTTTTCTTTTTTTTTTAAATTAAATTTATTTATTTTTTAAATTACAATACTGTATTTGTTTTGCCATACATTGACACGAATCAGCCATAGGTGAACACAATCGCCCAATGCCGAAGCCCCTCCCACCTCCCACCCCACATCCTCTACCTGAATCATCCTGTGCATCAGCCCCATGCATCCTGCATCCTACACCAAACATAGATTAGTGCTTCATTTCTTACAGGAAAATACACATGCTTCACTGCCATTCTCCCAAACCATCCCACTCATAGTTTTTCTTTCAAGGAGCATGTCCTTTAATTTCATGGCTGCAATCACCATCAGCAGTGATTGTGGAGCCCAAGAAAACACAATCTGTCACATTTTTATTGTTTCCCCATCTATTGCCTTGAAGTGATGGGATAGGAAACCACGGCCTTAGTGTTTTGAATGTTGAGTTTTAAGCCAGCTTTTCACTCTCTTCTTTCACTTTTATCAAGAGGTTCTTTAGTTCCTCTTCACTTTCCACAATAAGGGTGGTGTCATCTGCATATCTGTGGTTATTTATATTTATCTCTGCAATCTTGGTTCCAGCTTGTGCTTAATCCAGTCTGGCATTTCACATGATGTACTCTGCATATAAGTTAAATAAGCAGCATGACAATATACAACCTTGGCCTACTCTTTTCCCAATTTTGAATTAGTCCTTTGTTCTATGTCTGGTTCTAACTGTTGCTTCTTGACCTGCATACAGATTTCTCAAGAGACAGGTAAGGTCTGGTATTTCCATTTCTTTACTGATAGCACTACCTGGGAAGCCCAATATATTCTTTAAATATTCATTCAATGTACAATATTTTATTGTACAATATCTACCAATCCATTCTTCCATTGACAAACATTTAGATTGCTTGTAAGTCCTGGCTACAGTATATAGTGTTGCAATGTACATGGAGTACCAGTATCTTTACAAATAAGGGTTTTCTCCAGGTATATGCCTAGGAGTGGTATTGTTTTCTCATTTAGTATCCCTGCGTGTACATGTTAAGTCATCTAGATTTTGCACAACTCTTTGTGACCCCATGGGCCTGCCAGGATACTCTGCCCATGGAGTTCTCCAGGAAAGAATACTGGAGTGAGTTTTAACTGTCGTGGCCTCCTTCAGGGCATCTTCCTGACCCAGGGACTTAATCCATGTCCCTTACATCTCCTCCTTTAGCAGGCATGTTCTTTACCACTAGAGTCACCTGAGAAGCCTATGGCAGTTCTATTTCTAGTGTTTTAAGGTATTTCCACACTGTTCTCCATAGTGGCTGTACCAATTTACATTCTGTTTAACAGTGTAGAAGAATTCCTTTTCTCCACACCCTCTCCAGCATATATTCTTTAACTTTTGATGATGGCCAATCTGACCATTATGAGGTGATACTCATTGTAGTTTTGATTTGGATTTATCCAATAATTAATGATGTTGAACAACTTTTCTCATGCTTCTTGGCCTTCTGAGTGTCCTCACTGGAGAAATGTTATTTAGATCTTCTGTTTATTGTTGTATGGATTGCTTGCTTTTTTGATACTGAACTGCATGAGCTGTTTGTATATTTCAGAGATTAATCCCTTGTTATTCACTTCATTTGCAGATATTTTCTGCCATTATGGGGTTGTCTTTTTGTTTTGTTTATGGTCAAAAACTTTAAACTTTAAAGTTCAATTGCATGCCATTTGTTTATTTTTATTTTCATTACTCTAGGAGGTAGAACAAAAAGATCTTTCAGAGTTTTATGTTAGAGATCGTTCCAACGATATTTTCCTCTTAGAGTTTTATAGTATCCAGTCTTAATTCATGTCTTTAATTCATTTTCAGTGAATTTTTGTATATGGTGTTAGAGAATGTTTTAATTTCATTCTTTTACATTTAGCTGCTCAGTTCTCCCAGTACCATTTATTGAAGATATTGCCTTTTATCCATTGTGTATTCTTTCATTCTTTATCATAGATTAGGTGATCATAGGTTCATAAGTTTATCTCTGGGCTTTCTATCTAGCTATATTGATCTATATTTCTATTTTTATGCCAGAACCATACTGTTTTGATGACTGTGTAGCTTTTAGTATAGTCTGAAGTCAGGAAGACTGATTCCTCCAGCTCCCTTTTGTGTCTTTTTACAAATTTTAAGACATTTTTGTTCTAGTTCTGGAAGAATTTGATAAGAATTCCACTGAATCCATAGATTATTTTGAGTAACATAGTCATTTTGATATTACTTATTCTCCCAATCCAAGAAGAATATCATGTGTTTGTATTATCTTTTATTCTTTCTCCTTTTATCAGCATTTTACAGTTTTCTGTGTACAGATATTTTGCCTCCTAAAGTAAGTTTATTTTTATTTTGTTCTTTTGATCCAGTGATAAATGGAATTGTTTTCTTAATGGAGTTGTTTCTGATCTTTCATTATTAGTGCATAGGAATGCAATAACATATGTGCATTAATTTTGCATCCTGTACCATTACCAAATCACTGATGAACTCCTAGCATTTTTCTGGTAGCATCTTTAAGATTTTCTATATATACTGTCATGGAATCTGCAAAGAATGAACTCTTAAACTACAGTGAATAAGACTGGTAAGGGTGGACATCATTGTGTTGTTCCTGGATCTTAGAGGAAATGCTTTCAGGTTTTTTTTTTTTTTTTTTTTCCTTTACTGTTGAGAATAAGGAAGTAATTCTTAACAGGTTATTTTCCAATGGCTTAATATAGAGAAAGTTGACATAAATCTCTGTCTTCTCGGAAAGAGGCCTCTATGCGTACTTTAAAAACTGTTGACTCAGAGTCAAGCTTTTAATTAAGCAAGCATTACCAACAAAGTTCCATATAATCAAAGCTATTGTTTTCCCAGTAGTCATGTATGAATGTGAGAGCAGGACCATAAAGAAGGCTGCACGCTGAAGAATTGCTGCTTTTGAACTGTGATGTTGGAGAGTCGCTTGGACTGCAAGGAGATTAAACCAGTCAATCCTAAAGGAAATCAATTCTGAATATTCATTGGAACAACTGATGCTGAAGCTGAATCTCCAATATTTTGGCCAACTGATGTGAAGAGCCAATTCAATAGAAAAGGCCCTGACACTGGGAAAGACTGAAGACAGGAGAAAGGGATGACAGAGGACTAGATGGTTGGATGGCATCACCAACTCAATAGACAAGAGTTTGAGCAAGCTCTGGGAGATGGTGAAGGACAGAAAAGCCTGGAGTCTGTAGTCCATGAGATCACAGTCAGACATGACTGGGTGACTAAACAAGAGCACCTAGAATATGACTGCAATCCTCTCCTGAGACCAGGAGGCCTTTGGGTATAGTCTTGTGTTCTCCTCTTACCCATTCCAGGCATCTAGATTCTCCCTAGAAGGAGCTTTTTCATAAACATGGCTCTCGAGCTTATACACTAGCCACCCAGAGGATGCACTTCTTGACTGACTGGCTCAAGTAGCCAGAGGAACTTCCACTCCCTGACTCTGAAGACCTGTAGCAAAGAAAGAAGTAGTTCTTAACCTATTATCCTTCAGGGCTTAGTGTAGATAGTCTTTCCTTGAAAGAATTATATCTGCAAAGTTTAAAATCACTTCCTGCTTAGGAGGTGTCTTCCAGTCTAGGTGCTTTCTTCCTGTCTTCCAGTCTAGGTACTGACTGGGATAATCTCCTTTGGGATACTGACTTAACTCAGCACAACCTCAAATACTGAGAACTACTAAACAAAGATGGCAACTTGAACTATCATAAAAGATTGAGAAAGAATCAAGAGCTTGTGCTGATCTGAAAAATAGTATTCATCTTCTATATAAGACCATTCTTTCAAGACTGGAAGAAGTGGTTTTATATCTAATGTAGAAACATACATAGATAAAGGAAAATGAAGAAACAGAGAAATATGTTTCAGACAAAGGAATATGATAAAACTGTAGAAATAGATCTTAAAGAAATGGCCATAAATGATTTACCTGATAAAGAATACAAAAGATAAAAGTATTAAGAATAATTGTAGCTATAATAATTTGTTAATCAACTCAGAAAGTAAAAATACGAAAATTATGACATCAAAAACAAAATAGGAAGGGGAGTAAAATGCAGACCTTTAATATTTATTCCTAGTTTATAACAACTTAAAATAGAGAGGTATAAATGTAAGTTTTTGGAAGTCTTATGTTACCCACAAAGCAAAATTCTACAGTAGATACACAAACAGAAAGAGAAAGGAAGGCAAGCGTACTACTACAGGAAATCATCAAATAATAAAAGAAAAAAAGCATGCGAAGGAGAAAAGAACACTGAGGTTACAAAACAGCAGGTAAACAGTTTAAAAATAACAGTAGTAAGGTTATATCTATCAATACTTACTTTAAATGTAAATGGATTAAATTCTTCAATCAAAAGATTGAATGATTGAATAGATAAAAAACAAGACTTCCTACAAGATGCTTGCTTCATGTTAAGGAGGCACACAGATTAAAATGAAATGTTGTAAAAAGATAATTCCATGTAAATGAAAGCCAAAAGAAAGCAAGGGAGCTATACTTAAAAAAAAAAAAAAAAGAAAGAAAAAGAATTTAAGCAAGGTTATACTGAGATTCAAAGAAGGTCATTATATAATGATAAAAGGGTCAATCTAAAGGTAAAAGAGGCTACATTTGTAAAGATGCATGTACCCAACCTAGGAGAACCTAAGTATACGAAACAAATAACAGACCTGACTGGAGAAATAGAAGCAATACAATAATAGTAGGGGACTTAATTAATACTGCTTCCAACAATGGATAGATCATCCAAACAGAAAATCAATTAGCAAATATTAAACTATACCTTAGATCAAATAAGTTTATAAACTTTGATAGAATATTTAATCCCAACAGCAGCAAAATACACATTCTTCAACTTTGTTCTCCTTTCTCAAGATTTATTTTGACTATTCAAGATTCTTTGTAGTTCCATATAAATTGAAGGGGTTAATATCCAAAATACAAAAATAAGTCCTTCATTTCTATAGCAAAAGGGAAAAAAAGTGAACAGAGAAATTGAATAGATGTCTTTCTGGAAAAAAAGAATCTAAATAGCCAACATGTAAATGAAAAAGTGCTCAATATCAATAAACAACAGGGAAATGCAAATGAAAAGCTCAAGTCAAAAGCACAAACGTCACATCTGTTATAATGGCTGTTATCAAATGACAAGAGATAAAAAATACTGGTAAGGATGTGGAGAAAAGGGAATTATTTTGACTTGTTCGAAATGAACACTGACAATGGAAAACAGTATGGAGTTTCCTCAAACAATTAAAAATGGAACTAATCATACTTATGTCAGATTATCAGGATGTACATTTTACACATCTTATAATTTTATGTTAATTATACCTCAACAAATCTGAAATTTAAAAATAACATGAATATTAATAATATGATAAATACAAAACCTTGTCTTGTATTGCTGATGTAGAGCTCTTACCTTAATTCATTTTGTATTATAGAGCTTCTACTTTAATTCATTTTGTATTAAAGTTAATGTAGTTTAATGTATACTTTCTGTACAGATAAATTCCATTAAATTCCAAGTTAAGAGTGTGGAGAAAAGATAATTCTTATATGGTGCTGGTGAGTATGAAAATTAATACAGCCATTATGAACATAGTGTAGAGGTTCCTCAAAAAATTAAATAGAACTGTTATGTGATCTAACATTTCCTCTTCTGGGTATATATCTAATGGAAATGAAATCAGTACCTGATCAGATACCTGCACTCTTATTCATGATAGCCAGGGCATAGAAACAGCAACCTCAGTGTCAGTGGATGAACAAAGAAATTATTTACTACAGTTGAATTACCTTTAAAAAAAAAATTTACATTTGCCACAATTGTAAATGAAACTGGAGGATATTATGCTAAGTGAAATGTCACACACAGAAAAAGAAATCCTGCATGATTTCATTTATACATGGAATCTTGACAATGTTGAATATGTAGAACCAGAGATTACCAAGTGTTTACCAAGGATGGAGAGGTAGGGAAAATGAGGAGATGTTGATCAGAGTAGGTGCTTTGTGCATGGTCACTTAGTTGTTTCTGACTCTTCAGGACCCACTGGACTGTAGGATGACAGGGAGTAGTCCAAAGGACTTTTTCAGCAAGAATACTGGAAGTGGTTGACATTCCCTTCTTTAGGGAATCTCCCGGACCCATGGATCAAGCCCATAATCTCCTGTGTCTCCTGCACTGTACATAGACTCTTAACCCATTGAGCCACAGAAGACTATAAAACTGCAATTATCTAGAGGTCTAGAGATCTAATGTACAGCGTGATGACTGTTAGTAATATTAAATTGCATGTAGAAAACTGCAAAGTTTAGATTTCAGGTTGTCTCACCACAAATACAAGAAATTGTAAATATATGACAAGAAAAATATGTTGACTAGCTTGAATGTAGTAATTATTTCATTAACTATATGTATATTAAAATAGGTTGCAACTTAAATACATAAAGTTCAGTTCAATTCAGTTCAGTTGCTCAGTCGTGTCCGACTCTTTGCGACCCCATGAATTGCAGCACATCAGACCTCCCTGTCAACTGCCAACTCCCAGAGTTCACTCAGACTCACATCCATCGAGTCAGGGATGCCATCCAGCCATCTCATCCTATGTCGTCCCCTTCTCCTCCTGCCCACAATCCCTCCCAGCATCAGAGTCTTTTCCCATGAGTCAACTTTTCGCAAAGGTGGCCAAAGTATTGGTTTCAGCTTTAGCATCATTCCTTCCAAAGAAATTCCAGGGCTGATCTCCTTCCAGAATGGACTGGTTGGATCTCCTTGCAGTCCAAGGGACTCTCAAGAGTCTTCTCCAACACCACAGTTCATAAGCATCAATTCTTTGGGCACTCAGCCTTGTTCACAGTCCAACTCTTACATCCATATATGATCACTGGAAAAACCATAACCTTGATTAGACGGACCTTAGTCAGCAAAATAATGTCTCTGCTTTTCAATATGCTATCTAGGTTGGTCATAACTTTTCTTCCAAGGAATAAGCATCTTTTAATTTCATGGCTGCAGTCACCACCTGCAGTGACTTTGGAGTTCCAAAAATAAAATATGACACTGTTTCCCCATCTATTTCCCATGAAGTGATGGGACCGGATGCCATGATCTTTGTCTTCTGAATGTTGAGCTTTAAGTCAACTTTTTCATTCTCCACTTTCACTTTCATCAAGAGGCTTTTTCGTTCCTTTTCACTTTCTGCCATAACGGTGGTGTCATCTGCATATTTGAGGTTATTGATATTTCTCCCAGCAATCTTGATTCCAGCTTGTTCTTCTTCCAGTCCAGCGTTTCTCATTATGTACTCTGCATATAAGTTAAATAAGCAAGGTGACAATATACAGCCTTGACGTACTCCTTTCCCTATTTGAAACCAGTCTGTTGTTCCATGTCCAGTTCTATCTGTTGCTTCCTGACCTGCATACAGATTTCTCAAGAGGCAGGTCAAGTGTTCTGATATTCTCATCTCTTTCAGAATTTTCCACAGTTTATTGTGATCCACACAGTCAAAGGCTTTGGCATAGTCAATAAAGCAGAAATAGATGTTTTATTTTCTGGAACTCATTTGCTTTTTCCATGATCCAGTGGATGTTGGCAATTTGATCTCTGGTTCCTCTGCCTTTTCTAAAACCAGCTTGAACATCAGGGAGTTCACGGTTCATGTATTGCTGAAGCCTGGTTTGGAGAATTTTGAGCATTACTTTACTAGCATGTGAGATGAGTGCAATTGTGTGGTAGTTTGAGCATTCTTTGGCATTGCCTTTCTTTGGAATTGGAATGAAAACTGACCTTTTTCAGTCCTGTGGCCACTGCTGAGTTTTCCAAATTTGCTGGCATATTGAGTGCAGCACTTCCACAGCATCATCTTTCAGGATTTGAAACACCTCAAGTGGAATTCCATCACCTCCACTATTTGTTCATAGCAATGCTTTCCAAGGCCCACTTGACTTCACGTTCCAGGATGTCTGGCTCTAGATTAGTGGTCACACCATCATGATTATCTTCATCGTGAAGATCTTTTTGTAGAGTTTTTCTGTGTATTCTTGCCACCTCTTCTTAATATCTTCTGCTTTCTGTACTAGTGGAAGACAAATTAAATATATACTTTATATATATACATAAAACAACTAAATATAATATATAACAACTATATATATATATATATATATACACATATATATAACTACACACACAGTGGAAAATATATCATCATAAATTGTGATAAATGCATTGAAGGAAGAAATAATGTTAATTTTATGCAACTAAGTAACACTGCATCTAATTTATAGTACAAGTTAAAGAAATCCTCTGTGAAGAAGTAGTCTTAAAGTGATGGCTGAAGGAGGAATATGAACTAGCCCCCACTGATAGGGATATAAAAATATTATTTCAAGCAGAGAAAACTATATGTGAGTGTGTAGAGTCACTAGATGAGAAATTTCTTGGTTGAGTGTGATTCAGAGAGTGGAGAAAAGATAGTCTCTTCAAGTGGTGCTGGGGAAACTGGACAGCCACATGAAAAACAATATAATTATTATTATATTAATACAACATATAGAAATAGATTCAAAATGGATTAAAAATCTGAACGTAAGACCAGACACTATAAAACTCTTGGAAGAAAACATACATAGAATATTCTGACATAAACCACAAGAATTATTTTGACCCACCTTATTGAGTAATGAAAATTAGAACAAAAATAAACAAATGGAATCTAATTAAATTTAAAAGCTTTTGCACAGAAAAGCAAATCATAAAACAAACAAAAAAACAGAAATATAATTCTCAGTATGGGAGAAAATATTTGCAAAAAGCAACTATGAAAATTGGATTAAGGTTTTACTGAGCATGGCCCCACACATCAGAACAAGACTGTTTCCACCTCAGTTATTCTTTCCCATCAGGAAGCTTCCATAAACCCCTTATCCTTCTCCATCAGAAGGCAGACAGACTGAAAACCACAATCACAGGAAACTAACCAATCTGATCACACAGACCACAGCCTTGTTTAACTCAATGAAACTACAAGCCATGCCATACAGGGCCATCCAAGATGGACAGGTCATGATGGATAGTCCTGACAAAATGTGGTCCACTGGAGAAGCTAATGGCAAACCACTTCAGCATTCTTGCCTTGAGAACCCGATGAACAGTATAAAAGGTAAAAAGATAGGATGCTGAAAGATGAACTCTCCACGTCAGTGGTGCCCAATATGCTATTGGAGATCAGTGGAGAAGTAACTCCTGAAAGAATGACAAGACAGAGCCAAAGCAAAAAAAAAACAAAATCCAGTTGTGGATATGACTGGTGATGGAAGTAAAGTTCAATGCTATGAAGAGCAATATTGCATAGGAACCTGGAATTTTAGGTCCATGAATCAACATCAATTGGAAGAGGTTACACAGGAGATGGCAAGAGTGAATATCAACATTTTAGGAATCAGTGGACTATAATGGGTGAATTTAACTCAGGTGACCATTTTATCTACTAGTGTGGGCAAGAATCCATTAGAAGAAATAGAGTAACCATCATAGTTAACAAAAGAGTCCAAAATACATTATTTGGATGCAATCTCAAAAAAGTCAGAATAATCTCTCTTTTGTTTCCTAGACAAACCATTCAATATCACAGCAATTCAGTTCTATACCCTGACCAGTAATGCTGAAGAAGCTGAATTTGAATGGTTCTGTGAAGACCTATGAGACCTTCTAGAACTAACACCCCCAAAATATTCCATTTTCATTACAAGGGGCTGGAATGAAAAAGTAGGAGGTCAAGAGATACCTGAAGTAACAGGCAAATTTATCCTTGGATTACTAAACAAAGCAGGGCAAAGGCTAATAGAGAGGCCAGGAGAACACACTGGTCATAGCAAACACCCTCTTCCAACTGTAAGACCTAGCGGCCTTTTCTCGGGAACCGTCGCCCCAAAGACCACAGTGACTCGAATTCGATGCAATCAGCAAGAGGATTTATTAAGCCGGGCGCGCGCCAGGGTTCAGTGGAGTGAACCCGCAGCGTCAGTAGTGAGGGTTTTTATATAAAAATTACAGACAGGTGGGGATGGAGACGGGTTATGGGATACATTGAAGTGAAGTCACAGGTGCGGGGGATATGCTTGATTGGTGGGAAAGCTTACAGAAAGCAACTAAGTTAAACAGAGAAAGCTATTTTCCAGGAGGCCGCGGCCTTGCCTCCCGATAAGGAGAAAGCTATTTTCCAGGAGGCCACGGCCTTGCCTCCCGAGCTTAAATTTTTAATCTAAGTTCTTCACAACCACAGAAGAGAAGACTCTACACATGGACATCACCAGATGGTCAACACTGAAATCAGATTGATTATATTCTTTGCAGGCAAAGATGGAATTGCTATATAGAACCAGCAAAAAGACCAGGAGCTAACTGTGGCTCAGATCATGAAATCCTTGTTGCCAAATTCATACTTAAATTGAAGAAAGTAGAGAAAACGACTAAACCATTTAGGTATGGCCTAAATTGAATCCCTTATGATTATACAGTGAAAGTGACAAATAGATTCAAGGGGTTAGATCTGATAGGCAGAGTGCCTGAAGATCTATGTACTGAGGTTCATGATATTGTACAGAAGGCATGGATGAAGACCATCTCCAAGGAAAAGAAATGCCAAAATGCAAAATGGTTGTCTGAGGAGGCCTTACAAATAGCTGAGGAAAGAACAGACACAAAAGGCAAAGGAAAAAGAAAATATATATCCATTTGAATGCAGAGTTCCAAAGATAACAAGGAGAGATAAGAAAGCCTTCCTCAGTGATAAGTGCAAAAAAAATAAAGGAAAACAGTAGAAATGGAAAATACTAGAGATCTCTACAAGAAAATTAGAGATACCAAGAGAGCATTTCATGCAAAGATGGGCACAATAAAGGGCAGAAATGGTAAGGACCTAAGAGAAGTAGAAGATATTAAGAAGGGGTGGCAACAATACACGGAAGAACTAGACAAAGAAGAGCTTCATAACATAGATAACCACGTTGGTGTGATCACTCACCTAGAGGCAAGCATACTGGAATGCAAAGTCAAGTGGACCTTAGGAAGCATCAATAAGAACAAAGCTAGTGGAGGTGATGGAATACCAGTTGAGCTATTTCAAATCTTGCAAGATGATGCTATGAATGTGCTGGAATATGCCAGCTAATTTGGAAAACTCAGCGGTGGCTACAGTACTGGAAAAATTCAGTTTTAATTCCAATCGCAAAGAAAGGCAATGCCAAAGAATGCTCAAACTACCACACAATTGCATTCATGTCACACACAAGTAAAGTAATGCTCAAAATTCCCCAAGCCAGGCTTCAACAGTATATGAACCTTGAACTTCCAGATTTTCAAAGTGGATTTAGAAAAGGCAGAATAGGCAGAGATCAGATTGTCAATATCCAATGGATCATCAATAAAGTAAGAGAGTTCCAGAAAAAAAAAAAATTACTTCTGCTTTATTGACTATGCCAAATCCTTTGACTGTGTGGATCACAACAAACTGTGGAAAATTCTTTTAAAAATGAAATAGCAGACCACTTGAACAGCCTCCTGAGACGTCTGTATGCAGGTCAAGAAGGAACAGTTAGAACTGGACATGGAACAACAAACTGGTTCAAAATAGGAAAAGGAGTTCTTGAAGAGTGTATATTGTCACCCTGAATATTTAACTTATATGATAAGTATATCATGAGAAGTTCTGGGTTGAGTGAACACAAGCTGAAATCAAGATTTCCAGGAGAAATATCAATAACCTCAGATATGCAGATAACACCACCCTTATGACAGAAACTGAAAAAGAACTAAAAAGCCTCTTGATGAAAGTGAAATAGGAGAGTGAAAAAATTGGCTTCAAAGTCAACATTAATAAAACTAAGATCATGGCATCTAGTTCCATCACTTCATGGTAAATAGATAGGGAAACAATGGAAATAGTGAGGGATTTTATTTTGAGGTGCTCCAAAATCACTGCAGATGGTGACTGCAGACATGAAATTAAAAGACACTTTTTCCATAACTTCCAATTAAAATAAATAAATTTATATTTTTTAAAAAGGAAAAAAATAAATAAAAGACTCATTCTTCTTGGAAAGAAAGCTATGATCAAACTAGGCAGCATATTAAAAAGCAGAGACATTACTTTGCCAACAAAAGCCTTGTATTCACAGCTTTGTTTTTTCCAGAAAGTATGTATGGATGTGATAGTTGGACTACAAAGAAATCTGAGGTCTGAAGAAATGATGCTTTTGAACTGTTGTGTTGAAGACTCTTGAGAGTCCCTTACAGTGCAAGAAGATCAAGCCAGTCATTCCTAAAGGAAATCAGTCTTGAATATTCATTTGAAGAACTGATGCTGAAGCTGACACTTCAGTACTTTGGATCTGATGGTGAAGACCTGAATCATTTGAAAATACTCCGATGCTGGGAAAGATTGAAAGCAGGAGGAGAAGGGGATGACAGAGGGTGATATGGCTGGATGGCATCACTGACTTGATGGACATGAGTTTGAGCAAGCTCCAGGAGTTGATGATGGATAGGGAAGCCTGATGTGCTGCATTCCATGGGGTCACAAAAAATTGGACATGACTGAGTGATTGAACTGACCAGTGTTTCCAATGTGGAAAATATATACCAATGCTTGGAAAGTTCACAGTTTATCATACTCAGAACATAAAACAAAGATTTAGAATGTTTTAAGTTCCTAGTTAGTGGAGACACTTCTATTGTAAATGGAGTTCATATATCTGAATAATAACTTTACTGTACTAACTGAACATTAGGTTTCCTTCCCAGTGTTTACATGAGACTAGTTTTTGTGTGTGTGTGTCTGAGAAAGAAATCCATGTGTGACTGCTAATAAAAACAGAAATGTACGGTGGTGTCAGTAAAAAGCAGCAAGTAAAAGGAAGAGTACTCAATGTCTTTTAGTCATTTAAATATGAAATTATTTTCTTCTTATATTAAGCTTTGTGGTGGTCTGGCAGAAATAATTTGTCTAGAATAAATGCCCATGCAGCCAAAAGATTTGCATGGTAATGGATGTTACTTTTGAAAAAGCTATTTTTCTCTTTTAACTCAAAAAAAAAAAAAAAGGGGCAAGCTTCTTAGTCTTGGAAATGAAAGGTTGGTCCTCATGTTCACTTACATAAACTGAAGATAGCAAAGGTAAGTGAGGTGATATGTTTTGAAAGACTTTCCACTCAAATCTCATTAAGTTCTTGTTACTAATGCCATAAGATCAGAACAAAGGCATAGGATGCCACTTAGTCATGTTATCTAATTAAGTGGTACTTACATTTCATTTCCCCTCTGTTCCATCACACCCTGAACTCCTGTTCACCAATGAACCGAAGTCCAGTTTCTAGAGTATATATATATATACTCAGACCTAGCATAATGTTTTCAGTCTCATGTATTGTCTTTTTCCTCCATAGGACACATTTTCACTTCCAAGCTAGTAGTCACCCACTGTATAATTTCAAAGGCAGTTTTGTATGGATTGTGGAAGCAAAATTAAGATGTCTGAGATAACTCATTTTGTTTTATATTATATATGTTCTTAATGTATTAACTGATCTATTTTACAGACATATTCAGTGATGTAGAAGGAGGGCCAGGCACTCCTGACCCTCATCTGCAACAAAGAATTTATCTTTCTAAATGATATGAGGCTTTCCCAGTGGCTCAGTGGGTAAAAAATCCACCTTCAAGGCAGGAGACATAGGAGGCTCCAGTTTGATCCCTGGGTAAGGACGATCCCCTGGAGGAGGGCATGTCAAACCACTTCAGTATTCTTGACTGGAGAGTCCCATGGACAGAAGAGCCTGGAAAGCTACAGTTCATAAGGTTATAAAGAGTTAGACATGACTGAAGGGACTTAGTACGCACACATGCTAATCGATATGGTTATGAAGTTGACCTTTGGGAATGCAAGATTTACTTGAAAACCTTGGAGAGCTGAGCTCAGTTCAGTTCAGTCGCTCATTCGTGTCCGACTCCAGGCCTCCCTGTCCATAACCAACTCCTGGAGTTGACTAAGACTCATGTCCATTGAGTCAGTGATGCATCCATCCATCTCATCTTCCATCATTCCCTTCTCCTTCTGCCCTCAATGCCTCCCAGCATCAGAGTCTTTTCCCATGAGTCAACTCTTCACATGAGGTGGCCAAAGTACTGGAGTTTCAGCTTCAACATCATTCCCTCCAAAGAAATCCCAGGGCTGATCTCCTTCAGAATGGACTGGTTGGATCTCCTTGCAGTCCAAAGGACTCGCAATAGTCTTCTCCAGCACCACAGTTCAAAAGCATCAATTCTTCAGTACTCAGCTTCCTTCACAGTCCAACTCTCACATCCATATATGACTACCGGAAAAACCATAGCCTTGACTAGATGGACCTTTGTTGACAAAGTAATGTCACTGCTTTTCAACATGCTATCTAGGTTGGTCATAACTTTTCTTCCAAGGAGTAAGCGTTTTCAATTTCATGGCTGCAGTCACCATCTGCAGTGATTTTGCAGCCCCCCAAAATAAAGTCTGACACTGTTTCCACTGTTTCCCCATCTATTTCCCATGAAGTGATGGGACCAGATGCCATGATCTTCGTTTTCTGAATGTTGAGATTTAAGCCCAATTTTTCACTCTCCTCTTTCATTTTCATCAAGAAGCTTTTTAGTTCCTCTTCACTTTCTGCCATAAGGGTGGTGTCATCTGAATATCTGACGTTATTGATATTTCTCCATATAATCTTGGTTACAGCTTGTGCTTCTTCCAGTCCAGTGTTTCTCATGATTTACTCTGCATAGAAGTTAAATAAGCAGGGTGACAATATACAGCCTTGATGTACTCCTTTTCCTATTTGGAACCACTCTGTTGTTCCATGTCCAGTTCTAACTGTTGCTTCCTGATCTGCATATAGGTTTCTCAAGAGGCAGATCAGGTGGTCTAGTATTCCATCTCTTTCAGAATTTTCCACATTCTATTGTGATCCACACAGTCAAAGTCTTTCACATAGTCAATAAAGCAAAATAGATGTTTTTCTGGAACTCTCTTGCTTTTTCCATGATCCAGTGGATGTTAGCAATTTGATCTCTGGTTCCTCTGCCTTTTCTAAAACCAGCTTGAACATCTGGTAGTTCACGGTTCACATATCACTGAAGCCTGGCATGGAAAATTTTGAGCATTACTTTACTAGCATGTGAGGTGAGTGCAATTGTGCAGTCGTTTGAGGGATTGGAATGAAAACTGACCTTTTCCAGTCTGTGGCCACTGCTGAGTTTTCCAAATTTGCTGGCATATTGAATGCAGCGCTTTTACAGCAACATCTTTTAGGATTTGAAATAGTTCAACTGAAATTCCATCATCTCCACTAGCTTTGTTCGTAGTGATGCTTTCAAAGGCCCACTTGACTTCACATTCCAGGATGTTTGGCTCTAGGGGAGTGATCACACCATTGTGATTCTTGTGGTCGTGAAGATCTTTTTGTATAGATCTTCTCTGTATTCTTGCCACTTCTTCTTAATATCTTCTGCTTCTGTTAGGTCCATGTCATTTATGTCCTTTATCAAGCCCATCTTTGCATGAACTATTCCCTTGGTATCTCTAATTTTCTTGAAGAGATCTCTAGTCTTTCCCATTCTGTTGTTTTTGTCTATTTCTTTGCATTGATCACTTAAGAAGACTTTCTTATCTTTCCTTGCTGTTCTTTGGAACTCTGCATTCAGATGCTTATCTCTTTCCTTTTCTCCTTTGATTTTAGCTTCTCTTCTTTTCACAGCTGTTTGCAAGGCCTTCCCAGACAGCCATTTTGCTCTTTACATTTCATTTCTATGAGGATGGTCTTGATCCCTGTCTCCTGTACAATGTCATGAACCTCTGTCCATAGTTCATCAGGCACTCTATCTATCAGGATCTAGTCCCCTAAATCTATTTCTCATTCCACTGTATAATCATAAAGAAGTTTATTTAGGTCATACCTGAATGCCTAGTGATTTTCCCTACTTTCTTCAAGTTACGTCTGAATTTGGCAATAAGGAGTTCATGATCTGAGCCACAGTCTGCTCCCGGTCTTGTTTTTGCTGACTCTATAGAGTTTCTCTACCTTTGGCTACATAGAATACAATCAATCTGATTTTGGTGTTGACTATCTGGTGACATCCATGTGTAGAGTCTTCTCTTGTGTTGTTGAAAGAGGGTGTTTGCTATGACCAGTACGTTCTCTTGGAAAAACTCTGTTAGCCTTTGCTCTGCTTAAATCCGCATTCCAAGGCCAAATTTGCCTGTTACTCCAGATGTTTCTTGACTTCCTACTTTATCATTCCAGTCCCCTATAATGAAAAGGACATTTTTTAGGGGTGTTAGTTCTAAAAGGTCTTGTAGGTCTTCATAGAACCATTCAACTTCAGCTCCTTCAGCATTACTTGTTGGGTCATAGATTTGGATAGCCGTGATATTGAATGGTTTGCCTTGGAAATGAACAGAGATTGCATCCAAGTACTACGTTTTGGACTCTTTTGTTGACCATGATGTCTATTCCATTTTTTCTAAGGGATTCTTGAAGGATGATTTATTCCTAAGTGTTTTATTCTTTTATTGCAGTGGTAAATGAAATTGTTTCCTTAATTTCTCTTTCTGTTTTCTCATCGTTGATATGTAGAAATGCAAGGGAATTTTGTTTGCTAATTTTATATCCTACAACTTTATGGTATTCATTAATTAGCTCTAGTAACTTTCTAGTGGAGTCTTTAGGGTTTTCTATGTAGAGGATCATGCCATCTGCAAATAGTGAGAGTTTTGCTTTTTCTTTTCCAATCTGGATTCCTTTTATTTCTTTTTCTGCTCTTTTCGCTGTGGCCAACACCAAAACTATGTTGTATAGTAGTGGTGAGAGTGGGCATCATTGCCTTATTCCTGACTTTAGGGGAAATGATTTCAATTGTTCACCACTGAGGATAATGTTTGCTGTGGGTTTATCATATATAGCTTTTTTTTATGTTGAGGTATATTCCTTCTTGGCCTGCTTTCTGAAGGGTTTTTATCATAAATGGATGCTGAATGTTGTCAAAGGTTTTCTCTACAACTGTTGAGATAATCATAGTGTTTTATATTTTAATTTGTTAATGTGGTATATCACATTGACTGATTTGTGAATATTGAAGAATCCTTGCATCCCTGGGATAAAGACCACTTGGTCATGATGTGTGATTTTTAATATGTCATTGGATTCTGTTTGCTAGAAGATTTTGTTAAGGATTTTTGCATCTATATTCATCAATGATATTGGCCTGTAGTTTTCTTTTTTTGTGGCATCTTTTGTTTTGGTATTAGGGTGATGATGGCCTCATAGGATGAGTTTGGAAGATTACCTTCCTCTGCAATTTTCTGGAAGAGTTTGAGTTGGATAAGTGTCAGCTCTTCTCTAAGTTTTTGGTAGAATTCAGCTGTGAAGCCATCCGGTCCTGGGCTTTTGTGTGCTGGAAGATTTCTGACTACAGTTTTGATTTCTGCACTTGTGATGGGCCTGTTAAGATTTTGTATTTCTTCCTTGTCCAGTTTTGTAAAGTTATACTTTTCTAAGAATTTGTCCATTTCTTCTAAGTTGTCCATCTTATTGACATATAGTTGCTGGTAGTAGTTTCTTATGATCCTTTGTATTTTTGTGTTGTCTGTCATAATTTCTCCATTTTCAATTCTAATTTTGCTGATTTTATTCTTCTCCATTTGTTTCTTGATGAGTCTGGTTAATGGTTTGTCTATTTTATTTATCCTCTTGAAGAACCTGCTTTTAGTTTTGTTGATTTTTGCTATGATCTCTTTTGTTTCTTTTGCATTTATTTCTGCCCTAATTTTTGTGATTTATTTCCTTCTACTAACCCTGGGATTCTTCAATTCTTCCTTTCCTAGTTGCTTTAGGTGTAGAGCAGGGTTATTTATCATTTCTCTCCTGTTTCTTGAGGTAGACTTGTATTGCTATGAACCTTCCCCTTAGCACTGCTTTTACAGTGTCCCATAGTTTTGCGTTGCTGTGTTTTCATTCTCATTCATTTCTATGAATATTTTTATTTCTTCTGTGATTTGTTGGTTATTCAGAAGTGTGTTATTTACACTTCAGATATTTGCATTTTTCATAGTTTTTTTTTTTCCTCCTGTAGTTGACATCTAATTTTATTGCATTGTGATCAGAAAAGATGCATGATATGATTTTTTTTTTTTTACATTTACAAAGGTTAGATTTATGGCCCAGGATGTGGTCTATCTGGAGAAGGTTCCATGTACACTTGAGAAAAAGGTGAAATTCATTGTTTTAATGTGAAATGTCCTATAGATATCATTTTGGTCTAACTGGTCCATTGTATCATTTAAAGTTTGTGTTTCCTTGTTAATTTTATGTTTAGTTTATCTATCCATAGGTATAAATAGGGTATTAAAGTCTCCCACTATTATTGTGTTACTGTTAATTTCCCCTTCCTATTTCTTAGCATTTGCTTTGCATATTGTGGTGCCCCTATGTTACATGCATATATATTTATAATTTGCTATATCTTCTTCTTGGATTGATCCTTTGATCATTATTTCTTTGACTCTTTCCGTGGCCTTTATTTCAAAGTCTGGTTAACTGATATGAGTATTGCTACTTCTGCTTTCATTTGGTCTCCATTTGCGTGAAATATCTTTTCCAGCTCTTCACTTTCAGTCCTGATGTATCCCTAAGTTTGAGGTGGGTCTTTTGTAGACAGCATATATAGGGGGTTTTTGTTTTTGTATCCATTCAGCCAGTCTTTGTCTTTTGGTTGAGGTATTCAACCTATTTACATTTAAGGTAATTTTTGATAAGTATGATCCCATTGCCATTTATTTTGTTGTTTGGGGTTCAAGTTTATAAACCTTTTCTGTGTTTCCTGTCTAGAGAAGATCCTTTAGCATTTCTTGGAGAGCTGGTTTGGTGGTGCTGAATTCTCTCAGCTTTTGCTTGTCTATAAAGCTTTTGATTTCTTCTTCATGTTTGAATGTAATCCTTGCCTGGTACAGTAATCTGGGTTGTAGATTTTTCTCTTCGTCACTTTAAGTATGTCTTGCCTTTCCTTCTAGCTTGAAGATTTTCTATTGAAAGATCAGCTGTTATCATTTTGGGGATCCCCTTGTGGGTTAATTGTTGCTTTTCCCTTGCTGCCTTTAATATTTGTTCTTTGTGTTTGATCTTCTTTCAGTTCAGTTCAGTTCAGTTGCTCAGTCTTGTCCAACTCTTTGTGAGCCCATGAACCACAGCACCACAGAACTCCCTGTCCATCACCAGCTCCTGGAGTCTACCTAAACCCATGTCCATTGAGTCGATGATGCCATCCAATCATCTCATCCTCTATCATCCCCTTCTCCTCCTGCCCTCAATCTTTCCCAGCACCAGGTCTTTCCCAATGAGTAAACTCTTCACATGAGGTGGCCAAAGTATTGGAGTTTCAGCTTCAACATCAGTCATTCCAATGAACACCCAGGATTGATTTCCTTTAGGATGTACTGATAGAATCTCCTTGAAGTTCAAGGGACTCTCAAGAGTCTTCTCCAACACCACAGTTCAAAAGCATCAATTCTTCTACACTCAGTTTTCTTTATACTCCAACTCTCACATCCACAGATGACTAATGGAAAAATCAAACCTTTGACTAGATATTAGTTTGTTGGCAAAGTAGTGTCTCTGCTTTTTAATATGCTGTCTAGGTTGGCCATAGCTTTCCTGCCAACGAGTCAGCATCTTTTAACTTCATGGCTGCAATCACCACCTGTAATGATTTTAGAGCCCCCAAAATAAACTCAGTGACTGTTTCCACTGTTACCCCATCTATTGCCCATGAAATGATGGGACCTAATGCCATGATCTTAGTTTTCTGACTGTTGAGCTTTAAGCCCACTTTTTCATCTCCTCTTTCATTTTCATCAAGAGGCTCTTTAGTTCCTCTTCACTTTCTGCAGTAAGGGTGGTGTCATCTGCATATCTGAAGTTGCTGCTATTTCTCCCGGCAAACTTGATTCCAGCTTGTGCTTCTTCCAGCGCAGCATTTCTCATCATGTTCTCTTCATATAAGTTAAATAAGCAGGGTGACATTATACAGCCTTGACATGCTCCTTTTCCTATTTGGAACCAGTCTGTTGTTCCATGCCCAGTTCTAACTGTGCTTCCTGACCTGCATACAGGTGTCTCAAGAAGCAGGTCAAGTGTTCTGATATTCCCATCTCTTTCAGAATTTTCCACAGTTTATTGTGATCCACACAGTCAAAGGCTTTGGCATAGTCAATAAAGCAGAAATAGATGTTTTATTTTCTGGAACTCTCTTGCTTTTTCCATGATCCGGCAGATGTTGGCAATTTAACCTCTGGTTCCTCTGCCTTTTCTAAAACCAGCTTGAACATCTGGAAGTTCACGATTCACATATTGCTGAAGCCTTGCTTGGAGAATTTTGAGCATTACTTTACTAGTGTGTAAGATGAGTACAATTGTGCGATAGTTTGAGCATTCTTTGGCATTTCCTTTCTTTGGAATTGGAATGAAAACTGACCTTTTCCAATCCAGTGGCCACTGCTGAGTTTTCCAAATTTGAGAGAATAGTATTGAGACATAAATATTACCATATGTAAAACAGATGTCCAGTGTGAGTTTGATGCATGAAGTAAAGCAGCCAAAGCTGGTGTTATGGGGCAGCTTAAAGGGAAAAGGTGGGGAGAGAGATGGGAGAGGGGAGAGGGGTTCAAGATAAGGGGGACACATGTATACCTATGGCTGATTCATGTTTATGTACAGAAAAAACCATTGCAATATTGTAAAGTAATTATCCTCCGATTAAACAAATTAAGTTTTAAAAGTATCTTGTTGTGTCTTGAATACAGTAATGCTATTAAATGTTGTATATTGATCTCAGTTCCTGAAAATTAGGGGTTTATATTATTCCTTTAAAATTTTTAATGAATAAAATCTTATTTTCAGGAAGTGATGACTTTGTTTCAGGCTTCAGAAAATTTTAGTTTATATTTTTAGCTTGCATTTTATTATCTTAAAATCTAGTGCAAAATTGAATATAATTTTTGAATCTCTTATTTTGAGGAATGCTTTCATAAATATTTTTATTAAGCTATAACTTCATTCCCAGAGTAATTGCTAGCTCATTAAAAAATATCAGCAATGTTTCCTATTTTACTGGAATTGCTTGCTAGCATGTTGTTTAGAATATTTATAATCAAGGCACCTGAAAAATTAGGTTGTATTTTTCTACCTTTCCTCTACTTCTCTGGTTTTGTATCAGTTTTGCTAGTCAGTTACTTTAGTTGATAAGTCGTGTCCAACTCTTTGGACCCTATAGACTGTAGCCTGCCAGACTCCTCTGTCCATGGGATTCTCCAGGCAAGAATATTGGAGTAGGTTGCCATTTCCTTCTCCACTCAGTTTTGTAGTAGCCCTGAAAATAACTTAAGAAGTTTATTTCTCTTTTATTATATGGAAGTGTTTAAATAAAATTCAGCTTATCAATTCTTAAAAGCTTTGTAAGACACTTCTCTACAATCTTTTGTATCTATTCTTTTTTTTTCAGTAGATATAGCAAAGAAAATTTACTGAATTTATTATTGATTCATTTATATTTTCATTTCTTTATGTCTCCTATTGCTAATTTACTATTTCTAGATTTCTATAAATGTTATGTACTATATTCTCTTGTAATTTTTCTGTGTTTATGTTTATCTATCAGCTAACTAAAATGGACTGGAATGGGTGAATTTAACTCAGATGACCATTATATCTACTACTGTGGGCAGGAATCCCTCAGAAGAAATGGAGTAGCCATCATGGTCAACAAAAGAGTCTGAAATGCAGTACTTGGATGCAATCTCAAAAATGACAGAATGATCTCTGTTTGTTTCCAAGGCAAACCATTCAATATCACAGTTATCCAAGTCTATGCCCCAACCAGTAATGCTGAAGAAGCTGAAGTTGAATGGTTTTAGGAAGACTTATAAGATCCTTTAGAACTAACACCCAAGAAAGATGTCCTTTTCATTATAGGGGACTGGAATGCTAAAGTAGGAAGTCAAGAAACACCTGGAGTAACAGGCAAATTTGGCCTTGGAATGCAGAATGAAGTACAGCAAAGACTAATAGAGTTTTGCAAAGAAAATGCACTGGTCATAGCAAACACCCTCTTTCAACAACACAAGAGAAGACTATACACATGGACATCACCAGATGGTCAACACCGAAATCAGATTGATTATATTCTATGCAGCCAAAGATGGAGAAGCTCTAAACAGTCAACAAAAACAAGACCAGGAGCTGACTGTGGCTCAGATCAGGAACTCCTTATTACCAAATTCAGACTTAAACTGAAGAAAGCAGGGAAAACTGCTAGACCATTCAAGTATGACCTAAATCAAACCCCCTTATGATTATACAGTGGAAGTGAGAAATAGATTTAAGGGCCTCGATCTGATAGATAGAGTGCCTGATGAACTATGGAATGAGGTTCGTGATATTGTACAGGAGACAGAGATCAAGACCATCCCCATGGAAAAGAAATGCAAAAAAAGCAAAATGGCTGTCTGGGGAGGCCTTACAAATAGCTATGAAAAGAAGAGAGGCAAAAGCAAAGGAGAAAACGAAAGAGATAAGCATCTGAATGCAGAGTTCCAAAGAATAGCAAGAAGAGATAAGAAAGCCTTCTACCAAGGCAACATTTCATGCAAAGATGGGCTCGATAAAGGACAGAAATGGTCTGGACCTAACAGAAGCAGAAAATATTAAGAAGAGATGGCAAGAATTCACAGAAGAACTGTACAAAAAGATCTTCACAACCCAGATAATCATAATGATGTAATCACTAATAGAGACAGACATCTTGGAATGTGAAGTCAAGTGGGCCTTAGGAAGCATCACTATGAACAAAGCTAGTGGAGGAGATGAAATTCCAGTTGAGCTATTTCAAATCCTGAAAGATGATACTGTGAAAGTGCTGCACTCAATATGCCAGCAAATTTGGAAAACTCAGCAGTGGCTGCAGGACTGGAAAAGGTCAGTTTTCATTCCAATTCCAAAGAAAGGCAATGCCAAAGAATATTCAAACTACCACACAACTGCACTCATCTCACATGCTAGTAAAGTAATGCTAAAAATTCTCCAAGCCAGGCTTCAGCAATGCGTGAACTGTGAAATCCCTGATGTTCAAGCTCATTTTAGAAAGGGCAGAGGAACCAGAGATCAAATTGGCAACATATGCTGGATCATGGAAAAGCAAGAGAGTTCCAGAAAAACATCTACTTCTGTTTTATTGACTATGCCAAAGCCTTTGACTATGTGGTTCACAATAAACTGTGGAATATTCTGAAAGAGATGGGAATGCCAGACCACCTGACCTGCCTCTCGAGAAATCTGTATGCAAGTCAGGAAGCAACAGTTAGAACTGGACATGTAACAACAGAATGGTTCCAAATAGGAAAAGGATCATGTCAAGGCTGTATATTGTCACCCTGCTTATTTAACTTCTATGCAGAGTACATCATGAGAAACGCTGGACTGGAAAAAACACAAGCTGGAATCAAGATTGCCTGGAGAAATATCAATAACCTCAGATATGCAGATGACACCACCCTTATGGCAGAAAGTGAAGATGAGCTAAAAAGCCTCTTGATGAACGTGAAAGAGGAGAGTGAAAAGTTGGCTTAAAGCTCAACATTCAGAAAATGAAGATCATGGAATCCAGTCCCATCACTTCATGGGAAATAGATGGGGAAACAGTGGAAACAGTGTCAGACTTTATTTTGGGGGGCTCCAAAATTACTGTGTATGGTGACTGCAACCATGAAATTAAAAGATGCTTACTCCTTGGAAGAAAAATTATGACCAACCTAGGTAGTATATTCAAAAGCAGACACATTACTTTGCCGACTAAGGTCCATCTAGTCAAGGCTATAGTTTTTCCAGTGGTCATGTATGGATGTGAGAGTTGGACTGTAAAGAAGGCTGTGCACCAAAGTGATTGATGCTTTTGAACTGTGGTGTTGGAGAATACTCCTGAGAGTCCCTTGGACTGCAAGGAGATCAACCAGTCCATTCTGAAGGAGATCAATCCTAGGATTTCTTTGGAAGGAATGATTCTGAAGCTGAAGCTCCAGTACTTTGGCCACCTCATGCAAAGAGTTGACTCATTGGAAAAGACTCTGATGCTGGGAGGTTTTGGGGGCAGGATGAGAAGGGGACGACTGTGGATGAGATGGCTGGATGGCATCACGGACTCGATGGATGTGAGTCTGAGTGAACTCCGAGAGATGGTGATGAACAGGGAGGCCTGGTATCTATGATTCATGGGGTCGCAAAGAATTGGACACGACTGAGCGACTGAACTGAATATTTATTATATCTCTTTACTGCTAATATTGTCTTCGTGCATATTATATTTTTTCATACTCAGACTTGGTGAATGCCTGCTATTTAATGAGTCCTTTTTAAAGGAAGGGGTGTGCTTAGTGACTCAGACTGAAATAATCTTCCTGCAATGCAGGAGACCCATGTTCAATCCCTGGATCGGGAAGATTCCCTAGAGAAGGAAATTGCAGTCCATTCCAATATTCATGCCTGGAAAATTCCATGGACAGAGGAGACTGGCAAAGTACTGTCCATGGGGTCACAAGGAGTTGAATAGGACTGAGTGCTTAACACTTTTACTTCAATTTTAAAGGAAAAGATTTTTCCTTTTCTTTTTTTTAAAGAATCTGCTCAAATTTTTTGTTGTGTTGTTACTGTCTCATTTTTTTCTGACTTCTCAATTTGAGTACTTAGTTCATACTTTTTCCTTTCTTATTTTATATCTGTATGTATAATTATGTTTACATATGCATATATTATGTGCTCATGTTTTTATTTCTAATTATGTAGATATTTGTTGCAGCCCTTTTGTTATTGGGTTTTTAACGTCATCATGCAGTAGTCAGAGAAGAAAGTTTTTCTCTATATTTTTGATCATTGTGATGTGTTTTTGTATGTTTCTGGATCTTTGGTTCCACGTGGAGAAGTGAAGTACAGAAATATATATATCACAAGTCTTTGTACTGTTAGTTAACCATTACAATTCAAATTTCAGTTAACCCTTATAATTGAAAGCCTGTACAATTTCAGTCTCTCCTTTTTAGAGAGGTAGTGTGGTGCACTGCTTAACAATTCAGATTTCAGAACAATTCTGATTGCACTCAAATCCTGGTGTGGCCACCTACTTTATATGTCACTTTAGCCACATCACTTAAGCTCTATTTTTATTTCATTGTTTGTAAAATAGAAATTTTAATACTTATTACTTCATAAAGGTGGTTGTGAGGATTAAAGTAGTGACAAGTATACAATATCCCTTATAATAATCAAAATCTTTCAAATAATTCTGACAAACAATAACAAATATTACTTATCATCATAGTATTTGATATCTAGAGAATCATTTTATTTCTAATGCAGTTCAGCATGTACTGATATATCTATTCAGCATGTATGTAATTGAAATAGCACATCTCCTTATTCTGTAGCTCAGATGACCATGTTGCCAAAATTCCTCTACTGACATTCACTTTCCAGAAATTTTAATATTTTCTTTCCCATTGCTGACGTTTCCCACACTCTTAGATTTTTTAAAAATCTAATAATGTCTTTTTTTCTATATAAGCACACCCAGTTATACCATCTTAAATAAAAAGCCCAATTTATTTTATACAATTACCAAATGTTTCCTAAATAACAAAATTTTCCTGAAGCTTGGAAATCTGGAAAGAAAAATCATCATCAAGAAAGCAAATTAATTTATGAATGAGAAGAAATATGCATAAGTATACCATAATAACTTTCTGAAAAAAAATTGAACTTGATCTATGACGTTGGTTAAATAACAAATTAGAAAAATCTTTCCAAATCATTCTAGTTGCAAGGTTTAATGAGTGATCAAAGGATGAGGTGACCCAGTTTGTGGTCCTTGTCTCCACATGGGCACCATCTCCTTTAACACTGCTGCTGAGGGCAAGTCATGACTAGTTCTCTTGACTCAGTAAATTGCATGTATTATATGCAATAAAACTAGAAAATCCAGTTTGCTTCTTCCACTTTATTTCCATCCATCCACCATTTTAACTGAAATTCTATTCTTTCTGAGAGGACCCCAAAGAACAGTTCATTTATTTTCACTTTAATTGAAAGACAAAAGGTTAAACATGGATGCTGTGCTGATAAAAATGCTTCTTGAACCTGATAAATGGTTGGATTTCCTGTGATTTTCTGAAGAAGAGAAAAAGAAGAGAAAAATCAATATAGTAATCCCTGGAAGTCTTCAATTTAATCCTTACTTTGATTTTTTTCCTTATTTTCTTCCATATACTTTTATCATTTCCCCTACTTTCTATTGGTGACTTTTGTAGCTATTTACCAATAAGCAATTAGAGTGATTTTTGTAAAGTCTGAGTGAGATTATACCATTTTCCTGATTTTCACTCTGCCATTTCTCCCACTCACGTTCTCTATCCAGCTGTCTTTTATCAGCATCTAACCAGCTTAAGCACACATTTGCCTCAGGAGCTTGCTTCCTGTTTCTGCTGTTGGGATGCATTTTCCACATAGAGCCATGAGGTTCACCCCCTACTCTATTCGTTCTGACTTCAAATAATTTCATCACTTCAAACCAGACTTTTCAAAGTGATCTATCTATAACAGTACAGCATCTATCATTTTGTGTCTCTTTAGCCTTTTTTATTTATTTATTTTCCCTTAGCTTATACTACTCTCTTGACATGTATCTACTTGTTTGTGTATTTAGACTCTGTCTGCACTCACTAGAGTATAAGCTTTCTGAGAGCAAGGATCCCATTTATCTTGTTCACTGGTATATTCTAAGCATCTATAATAGAACTTGGAACATCGTAAGTGCTTCATTAAATATTAGTCAAACAAATAATTCAATCCCCAAATGTGGCTCCATAGGGCTAATTAGAAACTAAAAGTTATTCTGCTGAAGTATCCATGGGCTTATGTAACTTGAGTGTCAGAAACCAGGAGTAGAAGATGGTAAGCAAATATTTCTAGCACTGAGATCAAGTTTACAATAGAATATAATATTTTTAAACTTTATTTATTTATTTATTTTAATTGGAGGCTAATTACTTTGCAATATTGTGGTGGCTTTTGCCATATATTAAGATGAATCAGCCCCGGGTGTACAAGTGTCCCCCAATCCTGAACCACTCTTTCACTTCCCTTCCTACCCCACCCCTCTGAGTTGTCCCAGAGCATGAGCTTTAAGTGTTCTGCTTCATGTATTGAACTTACCCTGGTCATCCTTTTTACTTATGGTAATGTACATGTTTCAGTTCTATTCTCTCATATTGTCCCACCCTTGCCTACTCCCACAGAGGCCAAATATCTGTTCTTCACACTGTGTCTCTTTTGCTGTCTTGCATCTAGGGTCATCATTACCATATTTATAAATTCCATTTATCTGCATTAACTTACTATATTGGTGTTTCTCTTTCTGACTTCCTTCACTCTGTATAATAGGATCCAGCCTCATCCACCTCATTAGAACTGACTCACATGCATCGTATTTGAGTTGAATAATATTCCACTGTGCACATGTACCACGACTTGCTTATCCATTTGTCTGCCAATGGACAACTAGGTTACTTCATGTCTTAGTTATTGTAAACAGTGCTGCAATGAACACTGGGACATATCTCTTTCAATTATGATTTCCTCAGTGCGTAGGCACAGAATTGGGATTGCTGAGTCATATGGAACTTCTATTCCAATTTTTTAAGGAATCTTGACACTGTTCTCCATAGTGGCTGTACTAGTTTGCATTCCCACTAACAGTGTAAGAGGGTTCCCTTTTCTCCACACCCTCTCCAGCGTTTATTGATTGTAGCTTTTTGATGATGGCCATTCTGACTAGCACAAGATGATACTTCATTGTGGTTTTGATTTGCATTTCTGTGATAATGAGTTTTGTTGAGCATCTTTTCATGTGCTTTTTAGCCATCTGTATGCCTTCTTTGGAGAAATGTCTGTTTAGTTCTTTGGCCCAATTTTTGATTGGGTTGTTTACTTTTTTGGTATTGAGCTTCATGTGCTGCTTATATATTTTGGAGGTTAATTCTTTCTCAGTTGCTTCATTTGCTATTATTTTCTCCCACCCTGATGGCGACCTTTTCACCTTGCTTATAGCTTCCTTTATTGTTCAAAAGATTTTAAGTTTATGTAGGTCCCATTTGTTTATTTTTATTTTTATCTCCATTACTTTGAGAGGTGAATCACAGAGGATCTTGATGTGATTTATGTCAGAGAGTGTTCTGCCTATGTTTTTCTCTAATAGTTTTATAGTTTCTGGTCTTATATTTGTATCTTTAATCCATTTTCAGTTTATTTTTATGTATGGTGTTAGCAAGTGTCCTAGTTTCATTATTTTACATGTGGTTGGTCAGTTTTCCCAGCACCACTTGTTAAAGAGAATGTCTTTTCTCAATTGCATATTTTTGCCTCCTTTATCAAAGATAAGGTGTTCACGGATGGGCGGATTTATTTCTGGGATTTCTATTTTGTTCTATTGATCTATATTTCTGACTTTGTGCCAGTACCATACTGTCTTGATGCCTGTAGCTTTGTAGTATAGTATGAAGTTCAGGCACAATGATTCCTCCAGTTTTATTCTTCTTTCTCAAGATTGCTTTGGCTACTTGAGGTTTCTTGGTGTTTCCATACAAACTGTGACATTATTTGTTCTATTTCTGTGAAAAGTACCATCAGTAGCTTGATAGGGATTGCACTGAATCTGTAGATTGCTTCAGGTAGTATGCTCATTTTCACTATATTTATTCTTTCAATCCATGAACATGGTATATTTAGGTCATACCTGAATGGTATAGTGGTTTTCCTTACTTTCTTCAGTTTAACTCTGAATTTTGAAATAAGAGGCTCATGATCTGAGCTACAGTCCAATCCTACTCTTGTTTTTGCTGACTGAATAGAGCTTCTCTATCTTTGGCTTCAAAGAATATAATCAATCTGATTTTGGTATTGACCATCTAATGATGCCCATGTATAGAGTTGTCTCTTGTGTTGTTGGAAGAGGGTGTTTTCTATGACCACTTTTGTCAAAAGTGTTCTTTTGGCAAAACTCTGTTAGCCTTTGCTCTGCTTCATTTTGTGCTCCAAGGTGAAACTTTCCTGTTACTGCAAGGATCTTTTGACTCCCTACTTTTGCATTCCAGTACCTTATGATGAAAATGACATTTTTTCTGGTGTTAGTTCTAGAAGGCCTTGTAGGTCATCATAGAATCCTTCAACTTCAGCTTCTCTGGCATTAGTGATTGTAGCATAGACTTGGATTACTGTGATATTGAATTGTTTGCCTTGGAAGCATATAGAGATCTTTCTGTCATTTTTGTGATTGTACCCAATACTGGATTTTGGACTCTTTTTCTTGTCTATGAGAGGGGGATCCAAATGCATATATAGAGAGTAAACAAAAAACATATTACCAAATGCATATATAGAGAGTAAACAAAAAACATATTACCAAATTACATCAATAAGGAACACCAATTTACTAATTCACAACTAAAGCAAATAGCTGTCTTTACTCCTCACTATTAATATCACTCTCCTATTTCTTTTTCCTTCCAGCAACATCTCTTGATACTTACTATTTTCAGTTGCCAGGAAAGAGGTAGAAATATCTTGTCATAGAGAGTCTTTCAACAGTGGGCATCTGGGCTTTAACATTTGGTTTTTCAAATGATTGTTGTACCTAAAAGCAAAAGAGATTCTAGATGATACATATCTCTTATGCATCTCAGAAAATATTTTGCAAAATGAGCAAAAAAAAAATTTTTTGAATGAAGGGTGCTCCTAGGATTGATGGAACCAAGCCCTTGGATATTTTAACTCCTTGTTGCTGCTATTCTATCTCTTAGATATGACACCAAATATCAGAATAGTCTCTTTATTTCAAAATACATACCTCAGTCTCTCAATCATGTCTGATTCTTGGTGGCCCCACAAAATTTTTGTCCATGGAATTTGCTAAGGGAGAATGCAGTGAGTGTTATTCCCTTCTCTGGGGAATCTTCCTGACCCAGGGATGGAACCTGGGTCTCCTGCATTGCAAGCAGATTCTTTACCCTCTGAGCCATCAAGGAAGCCTTATGCCTAAACTAAGTATTTTCAAATTTCATTTTCTCTACTTTCCATTTCTGATCTATAGATTTGATGATTAATTATTCCTTGGTATTTTTTTAATGAGAACTGAACCTCAGAGATCCTCTGTCTTCTACCTCCATTAAGTCTAACTCTTCAATTTAATATTGCAGGGTTTTGTTCTTAAGGTCTGAATGATGAGCAAGATTCATAGTCCTACCACTAAGTTGATCTTTGAGCTTTTTTTGTCCTAGATTTATCAGTGAAATACTACTTCAGGCCACTATTTCTATATTTTCTGAGGAATTCCCTTGAAAATGTAATTTTTAAATCTTATTATTTCAATATGACTTAACTTCCTATGTTCCTATTCACTGAGACTCTGACTCACTTTATGTTACAATTTTATCCAATTCATGAAGGGTATATCCTTTTTTTCCCCCACAGAGTATTATTATTCTCTATGGTTTTAGTTTAAAAACAACCACAGTTTCCCATATTCATAATACCAGAAACTTTCTTACTGAAAAAGTAGGGACATTTATTCACACATTAATTCATTTATTTATTCAATGACTATTAACTCCTACCTACTAGCATGTTGAGTATTGAATAAACCCCAGGTTTCATGAGCATGCATTCAAGTAAGTAAATGAAGATAGCAAACAAACAAATATATATTATTTGGGTCGTGGTAAGAGTTATGGAGAAAAATAAATTAGGAAGGAGGCAGGAAATAGCGAATGTCCTGAGTTGGGGAATGAGTATCAAGCCTTCCTTTCTGGGCCATTCTATTCAAATAATTTTTTCACTTCTGTTCTCTTTCAAACGTTCTTACTGTTCAGTTGCTAAGTCATTGATATTCTTTGCAAGCTGTTTATATTTCCTACGACCTTCTCTTCATGGATTCTATCACACCTGCATCACACAATGTGTTTGTTGGAATATTTTTCAATACCCATCTCTCTCATAAGAATGTAAGTTCTAGGTAGCCTTATATCACATGTGTCTCACTTACAGCTATGTGTCACAAAGATATAACCCATTACTAAGTAGACCTATATATATATATGTACGTATGTATATATACATATATATGTATATATGTATATATATGTACATAATTAAGCAGTGAAAACATACACATACATACATAATTAAGCAGTGAAAATTAATCCAATATACTTTCCATTCTTTGAATTTTAAGAATTTATAGCCCATAAGATACAAGCTCGTATGTTGTAGCATTTTGTTCTTCTGTGTTGCATTAATGTAGTCTTTTGTAAAGTATATCTTAAATAGCTGGATTACAGAAATCAAGTGCTACTCTACTTTTGTGTGCCTGAAAAATTTTTTTATTGTCACTTGAAAGGCAAATAATATTTAAGTTTTCCTTAGCAAATAAATGATTAGAAAAGAAAAGATGAACTTACCTTCCTAAATACTTCCTCAAGATGACAGCACCAAGCATATTTTTGGAAGCATGTGATGAGTCGTGTAATGAAGAGAGAACCTTTTTCGATATCTCTCCAGGACACATTATCTATGATGATAAGGAGTGGTAAGCCTTGGGCTGTGGTGTTCATGATTTTTTTTTCACCTTTTCTTTTTTTGACTTTTAAAACAAAAATGTATCTTGGGAATTATTTTGACATATTTAGGGGAAAAGCTTACAACCTTCCATTAACTCATTTTCCAAAAGAAGTTCAACTAAAGAAGCAGATCATCACAACTGAAGTTCATTTCATAGAGATTGCATTGTCTTTTGGAGACTGACTCTCTACTATGTGACTTGTTTATCCACCTGGCTTTGAAAAGAGGCTTGAGAGACAATTGTAATTATCCTATTTTACAGAGGAAGGAATACAGGTTTAGAAGGAAGAATTTTTCCATATTCATACAGGTGGTTATTTACAGATTATAAATCATGATGTCTTACATAATATAGTGAACAAAATAAATGAACAGATCTAATGAAACTTTTGGAAGGGAGGAATATGCTTTTGGTATAGATAGTGGTAACAGATAGTGGTATAGATAGTGGTATATACTTGTCTCCTAACTCATTAAACTATATACATTAAACATGTACAGCTTTTTGTATGTTAATTATGCTTCCATAAAGTGAGGAATGATTAAAATTGTCGTTAGAAATGCTCAGATATAACGCCTCTCAAGATGATTATGTAGAGTTTAACAAATAAATGCTCTTCCCTTACTAGTAATAAACCCCATTTTATCATTTTCTTCTTTTTTAAAAGGATATGCACCTATTTGCAAGCACCTACTGCTCGAAGAAGCACCCGATGAGAAATAATAGAGAACATGAGTTGAAGTTGATAATTTTTAAGAAAGGGCAGTCAGTCCTTAGATCAAAAAAAAACAAACAAAACAACTATACCCAAAATGTTAAATGGATTTAATAAAAAACTAAATCAATAATCTGTTTGTAACCAGTGTGATAGTAAAGGCATTATCTTATATTAGGTTTTTTAATGGTTACTGTATGTTTGGCTATAAAGTAAACAGATCATAAAAATCAATTTTTTAAAGTGAAGAAAAAGTAAAATATATTGACAGTATTAAAATTTTGTATCAAATCATTGCTACTCTTTTTTTTTTTTTTTTAGGAATCATTCAGAGATAGCCTTAGACCCACAAATCCCTGTCTGCAACTGAAAGACACATACGTGGAGTTGAGGAACAGAAAGCAATGAAGTCCTTCTCCACGTGGGTCTTGTAAACAGCATCCTCTTCCAGGTTCTCAGGTGACTGTGAAAAGCTGTCTGCCAAGGCTGCTGGAGAGTCAC
The DNA here is from genome assembly GCA_917880005.1 of Nanger dama. Taxonomy (NCBI): domain Eukaryota; kingdom Metazoa; phylum Chordata; class Mammalia; order Artiodactyla; family Bovidae; genus Nanger; species Nanger dama. Next base: position 3,096,419 of record CAKJTW010000014.1, on the reverse strand, counting down.
TGACCCACAATTCCCCACGATTTGCTGTAGAGACATCAACTTTCTTCACACAGTGTGTCTCCTTCAGTGTAACTACTGCAATTACCTCATTATTTTACAATGTTTATTCTAACTAGTTTTATACACACAAATACACAAATGTGAGTGCATCTCCACCCAACACTACCTCTTTCTTATGGCATTGAGCAATGTGCCAATTAATAGTAAAAACAAGGTAAAACTGGAGGAATACATTTGCTGAGAATAGCAAAGGAGTTAAAGCCTTATCTGCATAATCTCAGAGCATATTTATCATTTTATAGCCAAATTATTTCTATTTTTCATCTTAGAAAACTGCTCTAAAAGTTAAAATGACAATTGGGAGTCAGAAAAAAGAAGAAAACAAAAAAAAAATTCCCTGAAATCCCAAGTTCCTTCATCTCCCAAGTCATTTCCATTCCAATAATCTATGAGAAAAAAAAGAAAAATACATTGCTATTGTATAATATTCCAACTTTCAAATGAAGTTCCTCTCAAGCCAGAGAACATCAAAATGTCTGTAAAACATTTACAAGCAAAGCAATCATTTAAATGATTTCATTCCAGGTTAGAATATTTATGTCTATTTTTTTTTGAGTATTCTAGTGATCTCCTTCATCACTTACTTCGGATTGAATTTATCAGCTAATTTATCAGAAATTTATCATCTAACAAGTCTCATGAGACCAGCCCCTTAAATGGAATTTCCTAATAATTCAATTTAGTTTAAGATTGTTCCCCCTAGAAATAAAACACGCACTACAACATCTTTATGATCTTTATGAACTTTGGATTCTTCATCTCACAACTCACCACCTCTGCAGGCCTGGACAATGATGACTTTAGGTTTGTCCTTTAGACTGAGGCAATTACGGTTGTTGAATGTCCGGAAGATGGTGTCATAAGGTAGCACATCTGGTTCTTCATCACTGTGCTTAGTCCCACAGATCCCATCCAGGATGCCATGAGACATGAACACCAAGAATGTACTGTCTGAGGATTTATGCTCTTCACGTGCAGCAAATTTCCACAGCACTGATTCCATGTCCTGAAAAGACCACAAAGTCTTACTTCAATAGACAAGCATTAAAATTAAACTGATCTCCTATTTATTATGATCAGCATAAGAAAGATCTGTAACATTTCCGTTTCAGTGCCTTTACATAGTGGATGCTCAATGATAATTTTATTTTTGTTTCTATAATGGATCAGTGGATTCAAATTTTGCTCCTGATATAACGTGTCCTCTTAATACATTTTACATTTGTTTATTGTCACTATATACTTTCCCTTTCAACTCTTTCCTTTCTTTCATTACTTAATAAGAAACTTGAGTAATAAATGTATTGTACCATTTTTCTTCTAAAACACTCCTCATCATACTTAGAATAAAGTAAAACTTCTGACATGAGCATACTTTTCCTTCTGACTTTCTTCCTCCTCCTCTGATTACACTGATCTTTTCCTACTTTTCATGTAACAGTTTCATATTCAGTTCAGACTTTTCACTTGTAGTCATGCCTTCTTGGAATATATTTCATTCATATCTTTCTAGAGCTCTCTTGTCCATGATAGTCATGTGTCTGATCCCATATTATCTCCTCAAAGATGTTTTTCTTGGTCATGATTGAAACATTATTACTTGTTATTATGTTATCAGTAAAACAATCAAACATTATTAGTCCCCATTCACCAATGTATTCTTTTGTTTCCTTTTTCCTTTTCACTTCTTTTTAATCTTAAAGACATACAGATACATCAAATCTCTGAAATATTCTGTTTTGCTTAAGGCTTAATCATTCCCTGCCACCCAGAAAGTTAACCTATATCAGTGTGAGTTGGGAACCTTCTGTCTCATTTGCTGACCCATCCCCCATGCCAGCATAGCCCCTGTCAGAGTCAGGATTCAGCATTTATGTGAATGCTGTGAATAGCAGTTCACTCCTGCTAGCATTCTTTACTCCAGAATTTTCTGGGAAATACTAGGGCTGAACCTCAGTCTTCACACTTCAGAACTGTGTGAGTATACATGCTCATCAGTTTTTTTGTCAGGTTTTATGGAATTAAGGATATTTGAAACTCTAAAGAGACAGATTTCACCTATCTTAATATTTACTTTATAACACACATTTACACACTTAGACACACACATGCACATAAATGAGACCCATGATTGTTAAAGCATTTGCTTAGTATTATAAAGTTCCCTTGTTAGTAGGAGGATATGTGTTGAATATTGTGTGTCAGGGTGGGCGAGGGACCCTCACGCTGGCTGTGAGTTTCTCTTCCACTTCCACAGTGTAGCCAAGATCCTCAAGCAGTTGCTCCATTCCAAGAACGTCAAGGGCAGCCCCATTCCTGGGAGGCAGATGATCAAACTCTGTATTGCATATGATGAGAGCCAGACGAGTGCGGTCCTTTCTCTCCTTTATTGGATAGATCTACAAGAAATTGATATGCAATGAGTTTGATTTACCTAAATCTCTCTTAAACCTTCATATACCAATCACTGTTGCTTTTAAGGGCTTTAGTTGTCTCCTCTCCTATCCTGTACCAGAAGACACTGCCCTTCCTCTCTCTTACTAATGGATTAAATTGAGAATAGAAAAAAAGTACATATTGGAAGTGAATTGTCTTTGAAAAGCCCAGAACAGAATCCAAACATATTTGTGATGGTTACTCAAGAATCTTGAAAAGACTAGAACAGCTCCTATCCTCTCCTTCTTGCCTTTTTTTTTACACCTAGTCAAATCTTTCTTAACATTCAAGATTCAAGTCAAATTTTGTAAAAACTAGGAGATATTTGCCATTGGCTCCAGCTAAAAATAAATACACCAAAGTTTATTTGCCTTAGGAAACATTATTTTGATACTATTTTTAACACTAACATTATGTTTTGCAGATGTTAACTTTTTTTTTAAACTAGAATGCAACCAATTATTACTCAGCCATGTTATTTCATAAATATTTTGATTCTATGATTACAGCTAAAATTCTAATAAATCCCAAATATATTTGACAACAAATAAATGAAAACATGACAGACATATTTTAGGGAAATGGAACTAGAATTTGTGTGAGGCCATGTGGTTTCCTCCTGCTCAAAGTATTCATAAACAAGATTACCACTGTCCCCACCCTGCTGTTCTGTAACTAGCACTGTAAGAAATTATGTAATTAGTGAAAGAAGTTGCTGCTTCCTCCCTTTCATGTACAGAACACAGCACCTCTCCAGCCCTTTCTTTACACAGTTTCAGGAATTCTTCATGAGGGCAAAGCTTGAGGGTAGCTGCAGATCCTGCTGACTCGTCTGGTCCAGCCACAGTTTCCTCAGGAGCTGCAGGATACATCACATGATATAATTGGTGATGTGTCCCTGTGATTCAGTTATCACCCAAGAAGACTGACAGAGAGGGGACAGTCTGGGAAAAAGGTTTTAACACGTTTGGTCATAGGAGATAGATGTATTATCACTGGGAAATAAGGGAGAAATACTTGGTAGTAAGAGCAGAGCTACTAACAAATGCAATAACATATTCTGATATTGTGAAAAAATAACCTTGATGATTTGGGGTCAAGTAACTTTGTTCCTTACTGAACAAAACAATTTTATTTTTCAAATAGTTTTATTCTAAAGTATTAATTATCTACGTGTACTTTCTGTTGTTTCTGAAAGAGCACACTGACTAAATATTCATCAGTGTTATCTATTATACATATAATTGAATCACATGTGCAATTTTAAATTTTCTAATGCCCATTTTAAATAAAAATAGTATCAATTAATTTAAAAATTAACATAATATATAAAAATATTATCATTTTAATGTGTTACTAGACACAATTTATACACATAAAAGCTAAGTCCAATATCCCAAGTCCATTCTTAATTCACACAACAAATATAGACACGTACACCCCCAAATACTTAAAAGAATCTTGAATCTTGTATCACCCAGGTATTTTTTTTTTTCTTCAACCTCAGCATGAATTCTTAAGCTTTCCAGAGAAAGTGAGCCTCAAGGATTCCTCATCAAGCCAGGAATTCAACTATTTAAAAGAGAAATGCTGTCTATTAACCACAGTACTGTACCTCGTGTCAAAAGGACAAATTTGTCAGAGATTCTACATTCTATGTACTCTGAATGTCTGCCTCCAAATGCTGAATAACCACCACTGGGTTTTCAACCCATATGAAGGAAATAACTTCTCCCTTTTGGAAACGTTTATTTCTGACTCATTCTGCCTTAATCCCTTGAGAAAGATAATGTTTTCTGAAACTGGTTGGCCTCATTTGACTAAGATTGTGCAAGAGGGAAAGTCCAAAGCCCTTCCTTTTAGAGGGAAAGAAGAGAGTCCTCATAAGCAAAAACCTGAAGAGAAGTTTATCAAGAACTAATATAACAAGGTTTTTGTCTATGAAAGGAATAAACCTCTATGTTCATATACATGAACTAATCAAATTTTCTTATTAATTTAATTTACATTTGAAAGCCAATATAATCTTTTATAATTATTTTCATTTATTTTTCCATTACTTTTTAAATAATATTTTTATAAATGTCTTTTAAAAAGTACTCTAAAAATCTAAGCTCTGGAGAGGCAGCAAATGGTAAGTCTTTAAGAGTACCAAACTCTCTGAACATTTATTTTCATAGATTATGTGAACATATCTACCTATTTCAGAAGATTCTGCCAAAGTGAAGATGTTTGGGGTCCTGGGATAGTCTCTGGTAAGAAGGCGTGTTTTGTCATTGAAAGTCTCCCATTTTCAGGTAATTTACAAGTTTGGTGTACTCTTAAATTTAACAAATGCCATCTCCTAATGGCCATTATGTATCTACATATAGATGCAGCATTTACAAATAAAACTGAAAATTAGGCTTTCTTATATCTAATAGTAAAATTAGCATGAATCATTTCAATACAGCATAATAAATATAGTGTAGCCTGCTGTCCAAACGGAGTGCCCCTGGGCCTGACAGAATAGCAAAAAAAAAAAAAAAAGAAAGAAAGAAAGGAAAAGAAAATTAGGAGTTTAGATAAAACATTTTAATATCTCAGTTTTATCTGTTATCTAATGGTGTGCTCAGGAAGTCTCTTAAACTGAAACAAAAATAATGATACTGATACTAGATAAGGCCACCTCCCTTGGAAAGGTAAGAATTTGAATAATTATCTTCCTGACTAAATAGCAGTTATTGGTACATAGTCTGTGTGAAAGTGAAAGTGTTAGTTGCTCAGTTGTGTCCAACTCTTTACTATCCCATGGACTGTAGCCCACAAGGCTCTTCTGTCCATGGACTTCTCCAGGAAAGAAAATTGGAGTAGGTAGCCATTCTCTTCTCCAGGGGATTTTCCTGGTCCAGGGATCAAGCCCAGGTCTCCTGCATTGCAGGTAGATTAAGATAAGATAAAATAAAACAAAATAGGAGATAATTCAACAAATGGAAATCAAAACTGAAGTAATGGGAACTTCAAGATGATTTTAGCAATTGCAGGATCCAGAACATACCTTCAACTGAAATAATGTATCCTATCAGAAGAGTCCCTGGCAGGCAGGAGGCAAGTATAGGCCTATCTGTTAAAACAAATAGCTTGGATTCTTCCTATCTTGCACCCCATTTCCTCAGAACTATGCTAAGAATCCTCCATGCCCCAAAAGGCCTAATATTGTAATATTGCACATTCTAAATGCCCAACTTACTCAGCTTCCTGACCTCCTAGACCAGGGTACTCTAGGTGTCCTAGAACTCTTCTGGAGGTTCCATGTACAGATAGAACTCAGGGGACTACTGGATACTTTATGAAAGAGTCTGCACCTGGCTCCTGCCTGCCATGGATTCTGCTGACAGTTAGGTTATTTCACTTTAAGATTCATTCTCGTTTCTGGGATTGCTAAAGTCATTTTGAAGTTCCCATGACTTCAATGCTGATTCCTATTTGTTGAATTATCTCTGATTTTGTGTTGTTTTATTTTATCTTATATTTTCTATTCTTTTTATCCTGGCTTATTACAGGATATTGAGTATAGTTCCCTGTGCTGTACAGGATGTCCTTGTTTATCCATTCTATATGTAATGGTTTGCTGCTACTAACTCCAAAATCCCAGTCAATCCCTCTCCCACACCTCTCCCCCTTGAAAACTAAAAGTCTGCTCTCTGATTTTTTTCCTAAATCCAAATCATTTTTATCCCACCCCAGTTTAAGAGAAAGTAATAAACTTGCACAAGGACCAACTTAAATATGAATGATAACATCTTGGATATCTATTAGACTAGTATGTACTTCTTGCTGGTCCCTTCTACACAGAGAAAAATTAAGTCGCTCAGTCGCGTCCAACTCTTTGCAAGCCGGTGGACTGTAGCCCACCAGGCTCCTCCATCCATGGGATTCTCCAGGCAAGAATACTGGAATGGGTTGCCATTTCCATCTCCAGGGGATCTTCCTGACCCAGGGATCAAACCCAGGTCTCCCACGTTGCAGGCAGATGCTTTAACCTCTAAGCCACCAGGGAAGGGCTTATTAAAAATACTAGTTGCTGTAGTGAGGTCTCTACAATTGTGTGGAATTTTATTTATTACAGCTTACTATTATTGATAAGCTCCAGTATTCTGGGCTGGAATTTCAGGTTAAATTATACCAAATGAGTCCATCACTGGTGAACTTGGACCTGAAGATATTTAGACTCTAGTGATATTTAGAATTCATTAAAGTGAAGTTTTGAAAGAGGTTAAGATATTGGACACTTTATAGGCATTCACCTAATCATATTTTGTAAATTCACAGGAATACATAAGCCTTGTAAAGGTATAAACATTATAAGCTAGGGAATAATTATGATAATTACTGTTTATTACATGGATGCATCCAACTTTTATTATATGCCTTATAATATGCTTTTGATATATGGTATATCCTTGGTACTCTGCTAGGAGCTATTATCCATTGGTTAAAAAAAAAGAAGTGAGCTGGATTAAGAAACTCAGTGGATTGTAGTGGATTGAGATAGGGGATAGAAGTGGAACAGATTTGAGAGGGAGAATTAAGTATTTCATCTTTTATATCTTAGCTTTGTGAAGTCAGTGGAGCAGTCAGGTGGAAATGTTGAATATGAAGCTAGAGTTAATCATAACTGGAGCTCAGAGGAAAATTCCAGATGGGAGCTAAAATATTAGGAATTGTCAGCCCATACCTGCCATTATGTTCCTGGCCTTACAAAATCTGTGACAAAGTTAGTGAAATTGTTCCCATTTCACAGATTCTCATATTGATATTTATGAAGAATAAGAAACTTGAATGAAGACACATAGTGTCCAATGTGAGAGAAACCTAAGTTCAGGTTCAGATATTCCTTATTATAAAGTCTTTGTAGCTATCTCAATGAACAACCTAAACAAAAGACTCAGCTTCTCAGCAAATTGGAAATCGGATGCCCTCCCACAAGTGACAAAGTGGCCACTAAAAGGACAATGATAGATTTAATGAAAATTATACTTTATTAATAGAAGGATGAAGGAACTATAGAAGACAGTGGAACAGCCTTAGAGTGAAGTAGGTTCTAAAAAAATTAAGATATCCTTTGTAAAGAATTCCAGTCTTACCTTTTATATTGGTGGAATTTTTGTCTATGTTTAAGAAAGTTTCAACAAAGACTTGACCTGCCGCTTGGCTTTTCTGTCGTATAGAACCAATCAAGACCCGGGCTTTGTCTTGAAGTTTGGCATCATGAATGTCTTTCATCTTCTCTTCATCCAATTTCAGGACATTTTTTTCCACAAAGTCATCCAAAAGGCCAGAAATGAATTGCTTACCAAAAGATTCCAGCGGCTTAAGTGGGTTTTTGTTGTGTTTGTTTTCTGTTAGAAATACAAAGCTTCAACTTGATCTTGTCTCAAAAAATTCAGAACTGAAAACAATCTGGTGGTTGATCTTTCAATATTATAGATCAGCCTGACACAAGGTTAATTTATTACTGTCTGGGATAATTTGAATTTTTGTGGGGAAATAAAGAAGTCAAATTACTAAATATTTTGTTGTAACACCATAGATATTATTTGAACATGTAGTGTATGGGAAGACAGGATATCTCACCAATCCTTAATTAAACCTACAAGAGAGATATACAGTCCATCTAGAAATAAAGATAGCCTTGACACAAAATGACATAGTCTAAAAAAATTCACCAAGACATTGAACAAGAGCTTTGGCCCAGAAGCATCAGCTTCATTATTTATGTTAGCTTCAAGTAGTCTTTCAATAAATGTATATTGGACAACTTTTATGAGAAAAAAACATGGAAATTAACAAACATGAATAAAATGTTTCCTAATATCTGTTCATTTAATAATAGCTAACATCTCTTAAAAAATAAGTATAAAGCAATATAAAATATTATTTACAAGTATACTAAGTAATTTATAAATATTAATATGATGGACATAATCATCCAAAGAGATGGTTAATACTTTCCTTATTTTACAGATCATTTAAATAAAATTCTGGATCACATTTCTGTTCTTATGCCATAACCATAGCACAGCTTCAGTAAGTACAATTGATATTCATTAAGTCCCACTGGTCTCAAGTGCTTCATATGAATCTTCTTAAAGTTAATAAAAATTTCATCTAATAGATATATTAAAATTTCTATTATATGGTAAAAGAAACAACACAGAGCAGTTAGTTAAATATTTGACCAAAATTGTGTGAAGAGTATGCCACGTTAGTAAGAGGGCAGAGGGATATTCAAACTCAGAGGTTCAGAATCCAGAATCATCACTCTTATATCATCAAACTACTTTACATGATACTTGGGAAAGTGAAAGTGAAAGTCACTCAGTCGTGTCGGGTGTCCAACTCTTTGCGACCGCTGGACTGTATAGTACATGGAATTCTTCAGGCCAGAATACTGGAGTGGGTAGCCTTTCCCTTCTCCAGGGGATCTTTCCAAACCAGGATCAAACTTGGTAGAGGTATTTAAGGGAACAGAAAGTAATCAGGGACTCGGAAAAGACTGGACAAATTTCTTCAGGGGAGGGCGCAAAGGCTGCTTCTCAGAAAAAGTCACAGAAACATTGGTTTTAGAGTACAGCAAACACATGTCACAACGGAGAATTTGAAGAATTACAAACAACATACAATTAATGTATGAAATGTTTACTCTGATGGGATTCTGGGATTCTTTTATTTCTGCCCTCAACAAAGTTGAATGAGGACTGAATGAGTGGTACTAGGAGAAATATGGTAAACGATTAAAGTTTTTTTTTTTTATAGTTTTGGCATTACATCCGCTTATTATCTACATGTACTCATGGCTTCAGTTATTAGCTTTAAATAGTAAATTAATTATTCAAATAAATAATTTCTGAATTTATAGACCAGCCCAAAGATGGATCTCAATATTAAGGCTCATATAGTAATTTTTTTCTCTGTATACCACAAACTCTTAAACTCCGCTTTTAAAAGCTAAACTGTTAGTTTTTCATCATCTGCTTCATTCCCTATACATACTAGTAAATGATATCTTACAGTCAATTATACTAAATCAGTAAAAACTGGTGATATTGAACCTCTTCTACCATCTGTATCTTATTTTCCATCTCACATCAAACTGTATTGATTTTATATGCTAAATATTTGCAGAATCTGACAGCTTTTCCTTTTCTAATAGTTCAGTACACCAGTTCAGACCAATATCTTTTCTTTTTAATTACTCTAAGAATCAGATAAGTCTACTCTTGGACCTTTCTAATCAGTTCTTCACAATGAAGCAGAGTCACAGTTCTAAAGATCATTTGAATAGATTTCACTGTGAAATGTCTCTGCTGCTTCTACTGTAAGTCGCCTCAGCCGTATACGACTCTGTGCGACCCCATAGACGGCAGCCCACTAGGCTCCTCCGTCCCTGGGATTCTCAGGCAAGAACACTGGAGTGGGTTGCCACGTCTTTCTCCAGTGCATCAAAGTGAAGAGTGAAAGTGAAGTCGCTCAGTCGTGTCCGACTCTTAGCGACCCCATGGATTGCAGCCTATCAGGCTCCTCCACTCATGGGATTTTCCAGGCAAGAATACTGGAGTGGGTCGCCATTGCCTTCTCCGTGAAATGTCTCAGTTCATTGTAATCTAGGTCTTCTTGTTCAGCCTCATCCTCTGCTACCATACCCACCTTGCTCATTACATTTTGAACACTTTGCTCTTCATTCAGGTTGTAGAAAGTTATGCACAGTTTCTCACACCCAACATTCCTTATTCCTTTCTTTTTATCTTCAGGTCTCAAATAACATGCCATTTCCTTTTGGAAATTCTCCCTAATGCTTAAAACTAGACCGAGTTTCAGAGCTATATACTCCCAGAGAAACTTGTTTCAACATAAGGTAGCATTTTTTCCCCTTATAGTTGTTAACTAGTTAACGATGGCAACCAAACTCATTCGTGTATTGAATCACTCTGCTATTTTTTGTCTACTGCTTTTCAGTTTCTCATGTCTGTTATCTAATGATGTCCTGATTCCAATTCAATAACCAGTGAAGTCATCCTGCCTAGCTAAAGACGCAGCCATGAATGTGAATTTAAAATACTACTTCCCAGCCAAATGCTGTATTAGTATCCTGAAGAAGACACTAAGAAGATACCAGAAAACAGTCAATTCTCACATTTTAGGAGCTTAAATTAAACGTGTGAAAAGAGACAGAAACCTGGAAATATTACACTACAGGGAAAATGAAAGAAATAAAGAAACACAGGAGCAAGAAAGTATGAGTGGGGTGAATGCAATAAACATTTTTTAAGGAAACTGAAATCTTGCTTTAAAGAGATTAATGGAAGCGTGAATAAATAGTAATATATTCTGAAAGGTATGAAAACCTCCCTGACAAGTTCAGACATTTATTTTGTTTGTTTGTTTTAGTGGTAGTAAGGATCATTGCAATTAACTGAGTAAGAAAATCTAAGTTTAGATATCTAGAGCATAAGAACTGAAAGATAATGATCTGTTCCTTCCTAAAAATGCTAATCTGCAGACAAACCTAATGCAGACATGTAAGAATCATTTGTAGATCTTTAAAAGATTATAAATTATAGCCTATTCATGATTGAGTAATTCAAGGTTAGTGAGGGGGAAATAATCTAAATGTGTTAATGTTTACAGAATATTTAGATTTATTATAAAGTTTAGAAACCATTGATTTAATTGAACCTCTTCCTTTTCAAATGAAGAAAATGAAGCAAAGAAATGATTTAAAAGACTTGAATATTAGCTGCATAAATAACATAAATACTAGCTGCATAAATAGACTCCATTTCTTACGTTCTCCAGCTTCTGTGTGTAAGATATGTGACCTGAAAGCAATATGCAAGCTGGACTGGAAGATTAAATTCTGGAGAGGAGACCAGTTAAAAATTGTGATAACAGCCTAAGAAATAGTGTGCTAGAGTAGTTAGCCCCAGAGCTAGAAATGAGGGAAAAAATGAAGTCACTTAATAAAGACCAAGATCGTAATTCAATATAGGAGATGACAAGGGAAGGTGGGAATTCAAAGACTCACTTAGGGAAGATCAGATAATCTTATCTGATCACTTATCTGATCATGGAGAGAGTTTTATGGAATCAAGAAGAAGCCTAGAAGAAAAAGTGTTAAAGAATTTTCAGAGTTTTCTTACATATAAAAATGTACTGTATTTGTATTTGCCCACCCCCTCATTTTGATTATCAGAAGCCTTAAAAACAGAATTAACTGCTTCCTGGCTCTGGGCTATCTGGAGATCATACCCTCCTTCAGTCTCTGAGGCAGAGTTCCCAGTTTAAGCTACACAGAACTAACAGGAAGAACGTAACTTTCACAGAATAAGCTCACTTTCCTTTTGTATATTTCTGTCTGTCACAGAGCAATTAGTAAAGTGTTTTCTAAGACTCAAGTGTCTGACCCTAGCTAGAAAAAGACCCCTACTCACCAGCCATAGATAATAGGCTTAGTATCTTCCTACTGCCTTGAAGGAGCACAGTCTCAAAAATGAAAGTTACTGGGCATTTCCTTAGTACACGGGGCTGGGACTTCTAACCACAGATTGGGAAATTCTTGTTCAGAACTTCCGGGTTCACTGTTGGGAAATCCCCTTTAGTCAGCAAATGAATTTCCCAGTCCTTTGGGAAGAAATATTTATTCACTTTGGAAGAAAAAGTCGAAATGACAATACGTTTCCTGACCTATGTTGGCATCTCTTGCTTTGTTTTTTCCCCTTTCCTCAGTCCCTTACACCTTGTTTTCTTTGTTCTCTCTAAGATATCTCAGTGTTTAAAGGACTTAAAACTAACAAGTCCCATTTCGTTTCAGGCTAAGGATTATCAGAATAAATTTTGCTTCCTTTTTAACTGTGCTAACAATGGCAATATCATCTGTCTCCCTGTCATTTTAAACACTTATTGGAAATAAGTTCTGAATGCTTGTCTTCATTTCATGCTTTTCTTTTACTGCCTCGCTTCCTTAATATTTATTTTTTTAACTAAAAGTAACAGTTCCTCTTTTTGTTATATTCTGAACAAAGACTGACCATAAAAGCACTGTCAAGATGTAGTACAATGATCCAGTGATAATACAAAAGAAATAGATCCAGTTAGTGGAAAAAAAAAATTGCGACATGCTCAACTTTGAATATTTTTAAAAGGTCAGAAGTTCTGGGTCCATCCATGTTGCTGCAAATCATACTACAGAAATAAGATAAGAAAGACAAATATTATGAGATATCACTTATATTTGGACTTGAAAGAAAGTGGTACAAACAAATTTTTTTATGAAACAGAAACAGAGTCACAGATGTAGAAATTAAACTTTTGGTTACCAAAAGCAAGCAGTGGGGAGGGAAAATTAGGAGACTGAGATTCATATATACACAGCTATACACAAAATAGATAATTAATAAAAACCTTTTTATAGCACAGGAACTCTATTCAATATTCTGTAATAACCTATGTGGGAAAATAATCTAAAAAGAGTAGATATATTAAGTGTATAATTGATTAATTTTGCTGTACACTTGAAACTGACAGAATATTGTAAGTCAACTATACTCCATATATGTATGTATGTGTGTGTGTGTGTGTGTATATATATATATATATATATATATATATATATACATATATATATACTAATAAAAAATTAGAAAAAATAATCCCAGTAAGTATATATTTGACAAGTCCAAATAAAACAAGTGGTCAGAAATTCATTTTCACTTTTAATGGGTTAGGATTAGAAAAGGTGCATATTTGCAAGTGAATGAGTAGTTTTTCCAGTCATTTCTGGGTATAAACTTGCTAAGTGAAAATCTTACCCCAAACTCATAGGAATACTTTTGCATATATCTCACCCTAGCATTTATTTGTAGGGTGCCATGTACTATATGCTAATTGTTTCATGTTTGTTGACTGTCTTGTCTTCTCAGTGAGACTGTAAGCTACTAGGCACCTAGATACACAATTATTTTGTGTTATGAAATGCCTTAAGGAAGGGCTAGAATTGTGTAAACAGTAGTCATGATTTTGTCAGAGATAAACTCTGAGATTTTGGATAAGTTACTTATCATATTACCTTCTCTGTTTATCTCCTGTTGAGCTCAAAATTTGTTGAGGTCAGGTACCTACTGTAATTTATATCTGTATCCCTAAAGCAAAAAATCTAGCAAATGTTTTCTAGAAAGAATGGTGTGAGTAGCAAGTTCAATTCTTAAGAAATCTGAAGACTTCAAATCCATTACTTTCTCCCAATTCCACCTCCCTACCATCTCAGAGTGGTGAAAAGGAAACTGATGACCTTTCATTTCTACTTCAAATTTATTGAAATGTTTAAAGAAATGTCTGTTTTCTGCCAACAGGATTCCAAAACAGTTATAGAATGACAAAACTCCTGGCTCCCTATGGAAAAGGAATAGAAAATAAAACAAGCGTTAGAAAAGAATTCTGCTAAAATAAATACAAGTAATAAAATGACTCCACCAAGTAGTTACACACACTCCTAAGAATGAAGAGCCCGTATTATGTCTCGGTATTGCCCTGCTGAGGCAAAGGGGAGGAATGTCTAAAACTGAGCTTTCATCATCTTCTGGCCAAATCTCAATCTATATCAACTAATCGTGAGAAATGGCCATCTACCTCTGCAGAACCCTGTGTGCAGTGTGCCCTGTACTAACCAGCAGAAAGCCTTTCATTATCCTTCCGTTATCCCCTGTTTATTATACTGGACCTTGAGATCTTCACTAGGAGGGTAGTTCAGCACTTGTCCCCCAATTTTGCCCCAACCCTACCACACATACATCTGTCCTTTCAACTTACTTACTTTAATGTCCTGGAAAGAGGTAGAAACATCTTGTCAAAGTCACTCTTTCAGCGGTGGGCATCTGTACCTTACCATCTGGCAACTCAAATGAAAATCGAACCTAAAAGGAAAATAAGTTCTATAGATTTCCTACTCACCCCCCCCACCCCCAAGTGGAAGGATTTTCACTTATGTTGGAAAAATAATAGCAAAATAAATGGTTAAAACAAAAAGATTTACCTCTATACAAATCAGCAATATGCATGGCGAAGGATGGACTGACCATGCTTTTAGAACCTACTGAATCTAATAGTTTTGGAGACAAGTAAATTAGAGTCTACTCATTTGTCTATTTAGGAAAGAGGGATGTTAAAATAAATGATTATTTTCTACGTTTTTTTTCTAGATCATGATAGCTTGAAACTGGCTTCCAGGTTGGCTGACTCACCAAATAAAACCTCAAAACTCATCTGAAAAGAAGGACATTTTTACAAGAAAACATATCCAGAGCTGCTTCTTAGAGGTTGCCAGTTAGAATAGATAGGGAGGTAGCATTTCAGAAGTATCTAGCACCTACCTTTCGGAAAATTTCCTCCAGGTCACAGGACCAGGCATATTCTTGAAAATTTTTGATGAGTTTAATAATAAAAAGAGAGCCCAATATGGGATGTCTCCAGGAAACATTATCTATGAAGAAAACACATTTCAAATTTTGTGCAAGCTCTCTCACTTGGCTACAGAAATGGAGTCCTAAGATTTCTGTTCCAGCTAAAGCAGACTGTTGAGTTTATGCTATTTCTTACAGACTGTATGCCATCTTTAAGTGACTCCATTCAACATTCACTGTGTATATTTTCACTGATACTTGACAGTTTTTAAAGCCATATGAAGAATTCCGTATGTGGTACAGATGTTATGCAGCATAATCTTTGAGGTTCAAAGAACCACAAATATAGTAGAGAAGGAGAGAAAGGCAGGATAGAATGGAAGGGAGTGACTGGGCCTTGAGGAACAAATACCAGAGTGTGGATGCCAAGAGTGCCACTGACAGACTTGATTTAAGTTAATTATACACTCTGAAATGCAGGCCTTGACTGTAATAGGTTGGGTAGTAATTTCTCCCCCAGCATGCATTTGCATATTAGATGTAATATGCATTACAAGAATCTGGAAGAATATACAAATGTAGTACCCAGTTTATACAAGGAATTCATATTAATAAAATTTCTTTAAATTTATCTACCTTGTGATTTAATTAAAATCAAATACTGTTGGTCATAAAGCATTTAGACAAATAAATTACTAATTAAATATGAAAATGATACCGACAGAAAAGAAGTCCTTGCCTAGAAAAGATTTAAGTGGGAAAAATCATAAGACAAAACACTATCATAGAAAAGATATATTAAAAAGAATTGTTATACAAAATAGTAGGACTTAGAAGTTATAAAGCCATTTTTAATTATGCAATGGAACATATAGGAAAATTTTCAAAACAGTTTAGCCAATAGAAATGGTAATAAAATGCATAATAGTAATAAAATCCTATCTAAAACTACAGCTGTCTTTATGAAGATGGTTTCAATTAAAGGAATTATGTGGGAGAGAATTGCAGGCCAATATCTCTTCAAGTTCTTAGTGAAATTAGTTAGAGAATGGTCACTTTTCTTTATAAGAGTACTACAATGTAATTGGAAATAATACCAAAGGCTATAAAGCTAGATTTAGTCATAGAAACTCAAGGAAACTGAACTGGAGTTTCCAAAAATCATCTGGAAAAGATCGTGAGGAAACTGAAAGAAAATGAGACAAAAATCAACAAGATAGATATCAAGAAACCAGGGGACCCATAAAGGTTATAACACCTAGAGGTAAATCTCTGTGGAAGACTGGGATCTTTTTTTTTTTTTTTTAATAGCTGGGTCTAGTATTAAAGTCTGTTAAATACACTCAAATTGTAAAGGTATGGAGGCTTCCCCTAGTGTCACTGTTTTCATTTTTGAAAAAAATTGATTTATATATCAAGATATGATCAACACAAAGCAAAAGTATGCTGTCTCCTGAGAGATGGTACCTCATTATAAGAAAAAAAAAATGTAATTTGAACTATTTGGTTTTTTTTTTCAATTTTCTTTTTTTAAATTTATTTATTTTAATTGAGGTTAATTACTTTACAATATTGTATTGGTTTTGCCATACATCAACATGAATCCACCACAAGTATACAGGTATTACCCATCCTAAACACCCGTCCCTCCTCCCTCCCCATACCATTCCTCTGATCAAGAGCAAATCTTTAGGCTGGAAGTAATCAAGAGAATGTTAATGTCCAAGATAGTGGATGACTGTAGTGGATGACTTTTATTTAAACCTGGATATGGAAAGTAACTCAAGGTAAAAGCTTTAATTTAAGCTACAATATAAAACATCATTAATAGTGGCAATAATTTAAAGTGTGCTTTACTCTATGCCATGCTTACTTAACATTCCATATTTATTACTAAAATGTTTTCAGACTTATGACAATGATATTTGTATTTACATATATTAGTGAGGAATTCAAAGAAAGCCCAGAGAAGCTAAATAACTGGAACTAATTTACAAAGTACTAAGTGACAGAGTCAGAATATAATTGGCAGTAGTCATAATCCAAAAATGTCTCAAAGCCAAGCTTCAGCAACATGTGAACCGTGAATTTCCAGATATTCAAGCTGGTTTTAGAAAAGGCAGAGGAACCAGAGATCAAATTTTCAACATCCGCTGGATCATGGAAAAAGGAAGAGAATTTCAGAAAAACATCTATTTCTGCTTTATTGACTATGCCAAAGCCTTTGACTGTGTGGATCACAATAAACTGTGGAAAATTCTGAAAGAGATGGACATACCAGACCACCTGACCTGCCTCTTGAGAAACCTATATGCAGGTCAGGAAGCAACAGTCAGAACTAGACATGGAACAACAGACTGGTTCCATATAGGAAAAGGAGTACGCCAAGGCTGTATATTGCGTCACCCTGCTTATTTAACTTATACACAGTGTACATCATGAGAAACACTGGACTGGAAGAAGCACAAGCTGGAATCAAGATTGCCAGGAGAAATATCAATAGCCTCAGATATGCAGATGACACCACCCTTATGGCAGAAAGTGAAGAGGAACTAAAAAGCCTCCTGATGAAAGTGAAAGAGGAGAGTGAAAATGTTGCCTTAAAGCTCAACATTCAGAAAACTAAGACTGTGGTATCTGGTCCCATCACTTCATGGGAAATAGATGGGGAAACAGTGGAAACAGTGTCAGATTTTGCTTTGGGGGCTCCAAAATCACTGGAGATGCTGATTGCAGCCATGAAATTAAAAGATGCGTACTCCTTGGAAGGAAAGTTATGACCAATCTAGACAGCATATTCAAAAGCAGAGACATTACTTTGCCAACAAAGGTCCATCTAGTCAAGGCTATGGTTTTTCCAGTGGTCACGTATGGATGTGAGAGTTGGACTGTGAAGAAAGCTGAGAGCTGAAGAATCGATCCTTTTGAACTGTGGTGTTGGAGAAGACTCTTGAGAGTCCCTTGGACTGCAAGGAGATCCAACCAGACCATTCTAAAGGAAATCAGTCCTGGGTGTTGATTGGAAGGACTGATGCTAAAGCTGAAACTCCAATACTTTGGCCACCTCATGACTCAGTGGGTTAGACTGTGATGCTGGGAGGGATTGGGAGCAGGAGGAGAAAGGGATGACAGAGGATGAGATGGATGGATGGCATCACTAACTCGATGGACGTGAGTTTGAGCAAACTGTGGGTGTTGTTGATGGACAGAGAGGCCTGGCGTGCTGTGATTCATGGGGTCTCAAAGCGTTGGACATGATTGAGTGACTGAACTGAACTGATAATCCAAAATCTAAGTTTAGAATCATTCAGTTTTTTTTTTTTTTTTTTTTTTTCCTGTTTCGTAAACTCCCCACTTCTGGTTAAAATACCTTTACCACAGGCACTCAGTATATTTTGTTTGCTTTTCTGCCTCTCCTTTTTATAAATATTCTTCAATAAATACATGTGTAGGCAAATTGAAATGTTAAGTGATGTCAATATGTGGACCTATTTATTCCTCACAGTACAAAAATCATTTTGCACCATGGGAGTTTCCTAAAATAAATGTATATTTATTTAGTCTCCAGGGATAAGGGGAATTGAAGGTGTAACTGAGAGGAAGACTTGAATTAGTCTTCAAAAGTCTCATGAAAAATTTAACACAAATATCCATTCTCTAATGTATTGGTGTGAGTTTCTGCATTGGTAATGCTCATAAAGGTGTCTTACACAGGTACTCATTACCTGGTGTCGAAGAGCAGAAAGCAATAAAATCCTTCTCTATGTGGGCTTTCTTAATGGCATCAGACTCAAAATCTTCTGGGACCACTAAGGAACCATTTCCAGAAGCTGCTACTGAATCATTTACCCATACCATCCCTTGCTTCTCTGAAAAGACAAGATTTGATTTCTTGTTACTGCCAATACCTCAGAAAATTTTCTCCACTAAACATCTGTTCAATCATTTACTAATTTGTCAATAACTTTAATTCAGATACAAATGCATATATATATCTCAAAAACTATCTTAACAACTCTTGTCTCTCCTAACCCTCAAATTAATTCTAACATCAAAGTCTTAAGATTAAAAGTGATATTTCAGTTGAAAAAGGAACAAAAATCTACCAACCAGTCATATAATTCACAGAAGCTTTTGTAATGTCAAAGAATATCTACTTTCACCAAACAGGATTGTAGCTTTTCTTTGACGCTGAAGAGTAGACTCAAAGGAATGGAAACATACTGGACACACACAGATAATGAGATCAATACTTCAGGGCCCTGTGTTCTGACAGACAGCAACACTCACCACCACGGCAGGCCTGGATAATGATCACCTTGGGTTTGTCCTCTAAAGCTGGGCAGTTCCAGGTGTTCAAAATTTGAAAGATGTCATCAACTTTTAATATGTCTTGGATTTTTTCAGAGTATTTCTTCCCACAAATGCCAGCCCGAATTCCATGAGACATGAGTACCAGAAAAGTACTATCAGAGGTCCGGTGCTCTGAGCGAGCAGCAAATGCTTTCAGTTCTAAAATCATTTCCTGGAAGAGACATATTAATACCACTGGTATTGAACTATGTGATTGGTTATTGTGGCAGCTTGGAATCCAATAAAGAGACACTCCTGAATGATATGAAAATCGATGGAATACAAAAGGAACATTTAATTTTCAATTCATAAAGGTGAAAAAAGACTTATGGGGTGTAATTAAGGGATTTCTAGTGCAGAGTAAGGGACATTACTTATTTATTTTTGTGGCCACATACATATAATTGAATTAATGGAACATTTTCCAAGTAAAGGTTTCACCAGACTCTTGCTAACATATTCTAGGATAGAAGAATGAAATACCCTACAAGAACACATTTGACTATCCAGAAATTAAGTTTCTGGTGCTACAACCAATCTTTCTAACATTCTTTAGGAGTAAAGGCCATGACCATTGTTTCTACATTATGACAAAATTTACCGAAGCAGTGAGATTTTCTTTCACATCCACCTTATATCCCAGACCTTCTAGTAGCATCTTCATATTTCTGGTATCAACATCAGCTCCATCTCTTTTGGAAAGATTTTCAAACTCTGTGTTGCAGATAATAAGGGCAAGACGTGTGCGGTTTGACCTTTCCATTATTGGGTAAATCTGTAAAAAACACAGGTTGAACAAATAGTTTTTTTCTCTCTAATTACATATTCATCTTGAGGATTTAAGACAGCTTCTCTCCCCTTAGTTCTCTACAGAAACCCAATCTCTTGAACCATAAGTAAAAATAAAGAGGGGAGAATGAGTCCTACCATAGGAGTGGAATAAAATTTGCAAATGCCAAGATGGCAGCTGAGCACTTGATTTTAATTACTTTTGAGAGGTAGGACTGAGGGAAATGAGCAGAATTAGAGCTATAATGACTCAATTTTAAATTGATTCCTTGACTTACTACTTAAGACACATTATTTCACAACTATTGCCTCATAACACTGAGGGCTAACTTTAAAATGGGCTATTTTGAGGGTTCAAGGTGTTACTATATGCAATATCCTCAGAACAGTGCCTGCCTCATATTAAGAAGCTGTTTTGTTTTTACTATTACAACTATTTTCTCAGGGGATTGGATTAAACTTGAAAATCTCTAAATAAACTGGGGAAATAGCAATTCTTTATGTAAGGGAAGAAGCAGGATGGTTTTCCAGAACCTCTCAAATAAATTAGCTCTAAGAAAGAACCACTGCACTTTAGAATTTTCTCCAGTGTGTCTTTCACCCAGATCCTCATGTTCTAAGCATAGCACCTCTCCTGATTTTTCTTTCCATATTCTTTGGGCTGTTTCTGGGGGCAAAGCTTGAGGTTCCATCCTGATCCTGAAGATGCAAGCTTAACTGGGTTATCCTGCATTGCCTGAGGAGCTGCAAGAGACAAGAAACATTATGAATAATGGCATTCCTGAGTATCCCATTTGGTGCACCTCCCAGAATCACCTGTGCATGAAGTCATGGAGGAGGGAATTAACCTTTAAGAGGATGATCCTGGGTTGCTCCTTACACCATTGAAAGCAACTCTGCTAAAGGAATATATTCCAAGTCGGAGATTTCCATGGTGTGATAACAGGCATCACATCCCTTCATCAGTTAGAATTAGCATTTTACAAATGCTTTTAATTAAAAAACAAGGGAGTTTTTCAAGGCCATGAATTGTAAAACTCCCAGCAAACAGTATGTTAGATAAAGAATTAAGCTATAAATATATTTCAAATAATTGAATTCTTAGATACTTGAAGTTGGCCTTAACAAATATATTTCAATGATTTGAAAATTCATGTTTATGCATCTATTTATTTGCTTAACAGTTGAAAGAGTAGGCATTAGAGACTGCAAGAAAGGAAGGAAGGTAGGAAGGAAAAGCCTTTGTCCTATCCTTTAGGCTCTCTTTACTGTGTGTGCATATAGAGAGAAAAATAATATATTGAATACACGGACAAAAATGAATATGAAATAGAGTAATAAATCAAGGTGTACACCTAGAGGAATCCATAGCACTAAATATTGATTGCACAAATATATGAGGAAGAATTTTCACAGTGGCTGAAGTGAGAAAAGACTTGGGAGTTTATTTGATCACAAATTCAACATCATCCAATAATGTTACACATTTTCTAAATAAATTAATGTAATCCTTGCTTCAAAATAGAAATATTTTATTGATGTTGGGAAGATATTTTAGAAACTAAACTGTTCAAACAAGAAAATTATATTCAATTTTGATGAAGAACTTGTAGAAACTGTAGTATATTCAGTTAGGTAAACCCATGTAGCATGAAGTGTGTTGACTCTGGAGAAAGTAAGAGATAATTAGAATGGGTATAGTTGGGAAAAAACTATGGAAATCATTATCATGTGGAAAAACTATTGCATTTCTTAAAAAGGATTCTGAAGAATGATAGAAAAATTAGATAAATATTTGTACTATATTAGAGCTAATTTTTCTTATAGCATTTGTTTATATAATGAGTGTCCCAGATGACAAGAACTTTCTTGTCATCTGGGACCAAAGTATTCCAGTTTTGTGTTTAAATTTTTTGGCTGAGACTGGCTAAATCTTCAATAAAACAATTCATTCGTTTCCTGAAGATACAGCTAATCTATAGCTAACAAGTCCAGTGATTAGGTATGGCCGTATAAATAAGTTCTAGATAATAGGATGAAAGCTGATACACTGTGTTATTCATCCAGGCCAAGCCTAACAAAATATCTTACAAACGATCCTACATATTCCTTCCAATGCCGTTAATTTGATTGTCATTACCACAATCATGTTGGCATTGTATGCTGCAGAGATCAGAGCCATAGCATGAAAGAGACCTAAATATCTCAGTTACCACTGGAAGGAAAGCTGAATCTGAAGAAAAAATGCCCATTTTAGAAATTCCTTGAATTACAACAAAAGTTTCTATCATATCTAGCTATTATAAATATTTATCTCTGTTATAATATTCTATATCATATCAACTGACAGAGATATGTGTACTGTCATTCCCATCCCCAAATTTTTGGCTGGCTTTATTTTGAAGGTGGAGTTTCTTAAATACCTATCCCCTCACTCTTCATATATTCAAATAGTTTTAAGAAAAGAAGAAATCTTGCTTGTTTTATTCATTACTTTACAAATAGTCCATAAGACAGGATCTGTAGCACAATTGGCACATGGAAATATTTTCTAATGACATAGTAAATATTAATGATTCTGCCCAAATTATTCAGTGAAATAGTCTTAACAAATATTAGTTGCATATATATTGGAGGTTTACAGGTGAAATTCTATCAGAGGTGATCTATAAGCAAACATATATTTTCTCATAAAGCATAAAGTGCTATGAGGGAAAAGAATGCATTTATTTTTTAAATTACAAGAAAAATATAGTAAATTTATGACTGGAAAATTATGGAACACTCTTGGAATAGGGGCTCTGAAGTCTAATAGTAGAAGTAGAAATGCAGAAACCAATCAGAATTTGTGAGAGGAAAATAAAATCTGGGTGCCGCTTAAATGTTGGAAGTCAGGGAGAAGAAATGGTCTAAGACAATTTCACATTTCTGGTTTGAATAACTGGGTGCTAGTGGTACCATTAATCAAGACAGAGGAAAGTGGAAGAGAGCCAAGGTCGAGGAGGCATGCAAGCTATCTCAGTTCACATGATTGAAATTGTCTGCAGGAGATGAATGCACATGTTCAGTGGATGCTTGAATAGCAAAATGTGGCACTCAAGTGGTTACTCAGGATTTGAGATACAGATTCAGAACTGTTACCATGATAGTGAAGCTGTAGAAACAGCTCCTGCTAAAGCAGAATAGATTAAGAAGAGAAAAATGTATAGAATAAATCTGTAATTAAACCCATGGTCCTCTCACCCTGATTCATCCCATTAATCTGTAGTTAATGTCAAGGAAGGTGGCATTAAAAGAATGCTATTGCCTTGAGAATACCATTACCTGGAAAAGGAGGGACCACTGCTTGGGATTCTTGTCTAAGAAAATTTTCAGACTGTGAACCTAAGGAAACACAAAGGACATTAAAATAGTTACAATCTCTAAAGATTCTTACCCCAGTGTATTGGACACTCATTGCTAAAGATACCTTCCACAGGTTTAAATCCTGTGCAAGATGTGACTCACCTGGAGCCATACTCATCACTGGGAAACAAAAACTTCTACACATGAATGACTGGGCTTATTAACTTAAGTAGTGGTAGAACAAAGTGTCTGGAAGTGACTTCTTTGGCTTATACTTTCTATGATGAAAATAAAATTAAAAGAGCATCCACCTATAGAATCATATATATCTTAAGGTAGCTCCTGAGGTAATCAGTACTGCCTAACAAATGTGTATTAAAAGTGAAGTTGTCTAATTCAGAGTTGACCTGAACTTTGGAGAAAACTAATGCTAAAAGGCATCTGTGCTTGGATACTTAGCCATGCCAAGATTTATCACAACAAAATGAGAATGAAATTTAAGCCTATCCCCAATCAGTGTTAAGTGAATTTCCTAAGTCATATAACAAGAGGATGGTAGAGCCAGGATTTGAATTCAAAAATGTCTTGACTATCAATACTGGCCTCTTAATCACTAAGCTACTCTCTAGCCCACAAAGGGTTTTATACAATTATGCAAATGACCGGAGTCCTGACCACAACCTGTAATCTGCACTTTTCTTACACAATCAAATATATTAATATGTTCTCTGAGGTTGCTAGATATTATGATTGTCAATTTCAAGTACAAGAATTGAAATTAACTTTATTTATGGTTTTATAAATATCTCAGTGTAGCAAAACCCACCTGAGAAACATTCTAGAAACTTAAGTATAAGCATGAAGCAATACTACCTCAAGTCATAGTACCTACTAAAGACAAGATTTCCATAGACAAATTATGTGCCATGTCTCTGCTATGAATGGAGGAGAGCCTTAGAAGATCCTGCAATACTTCAAGTCCAAGACATAGGCTACAATTTGTCCCATCCTTCCCATCTAGACTGCTGGATTAAATTAACCATCAATAAATTCAAGAACATTTTCTGGATGAGGGTTTCTTATTGCAGTATCTTTTATGTCAAGAAATGTTTTTAGGTGTGTCCTCTTAGAGCAAATTTAAATATTATATCCAATTATCATACACTTGGGTCCTGAAGCAACTGACAAATAGATGAGGAGGAAGCAAAGCCATTACAATCTTGACTGAGCAGGTATCATCCAACATTTGGAGAAACAGATTCCAGGAATTAGAGTTATCACAATGAGTTGCACAAGTGCTTCTAGGGTTCAAGGACTGTGAGTTAAAAGAAATATGATAAGGAAGAAGAAGTTTTGACTATTATATAGATATTCTAAACCCTTATTTTTATTGATTGCCTTTAATTCTTGGAAGTGGGAGTTAATCTAAAAAAAAATGTATCAAAAAAATTCAACAACAACAAAACATTTGCTGTCACTGAGAGGTGCACAGGACTCCTCTCAGTTCCTGAGGGACAAATGATGTCTTGTTTTCAAATAATATTTACTTTCCCTGAATGATTTTAGAGGCACAAAAGTGAAAGTTGCTCAGTCATGTCCAAGTCCTTGCAACACCATGGACTATACAGTGGGTAGATTTTCCCTTCTCCATGGACTCCGAGCAGCACAAAAAAGCCAGTAACTAGAAGCCCATCAGAGCTACAGTCTTTATTGTGTGGAGAAGCGGAAACCATAGAAGGGGCAGCTCAGATGGCTGAGCCTGGACTGAGTCTTCAGGAGACAGAAAGAGGCGATGGGCCTCCCAGAATAGTGCACAGTAGAGTGCACAATCCTACTCGAAAGAAAATACAAGGGGTCAATGGAAAGCAAGAGTTCATTTAAAATCTCTAATTTTCTGTAAGCAATTAATTTATTCTCTGAGTATCCCATTCTCCCTGAAATATATTTTATTCCTCCTGGAGAGCAAAATTTTGGAGAGACATCATGCAAAGTATTTGGTTACAGAGTTTAAACCTGTCAAATGACTATGCATAGGTTTCTAGGGACCTTTAGACTATAACTAACTTACTAGAAAAATCAGTAAAGCACCTTGCAAAGATGACTGAAGAATACATTATGAAACTTTCCAAGATTGTTATCATGAACTTCAACAAATGAGCTACAACATACTCAGGATAGGAAATAAGCTTTAATCAAAAGAGAGACACTAAGGCCAAAAAACAGGACCAAAGGAGAAAAGAGACAAGGGGTATGCAATATGATCACTGAAATACCTGAAATCAGAGGTAAGAAGTGGTCTGCAAGCTAATATGATCAATGAAGAAGTCAGATATGATGCCTAATGACACAGGGCTTACATGAACTTCAGTCTGAGTCACAGACCTTTACCTGAAGTGAGCTCCAGTATTCCTGCCAGGTAGGAGTCTTCTTCACAAATATGGCTGATGCAGATTTGGCATGCCCGAGGTCCTTTACAAATAACAATGTCTATCAAAACTCGGGCTTTATCCATAGCTGTAGTATTTTCATCTCTTATTTTTTCCATCTCTTCCCGGTTCAGCACTCTTTTTCTAATAGCTCATCCAGCAAGCCATTTATTGTACCCTTGCTCACTGAATGAACAAACAGCTTCCTCTTCTCTTTCAGAACCTTGTCTGTCGGAAATAAAAGAATGCCTCAAGTCATAAAAACAATCTCACTTTCCTTTCATCTCAGCAACTCAGAATAGCCTCTTTCAGATTTAATCAATAAAATGTGCCTTCCCATACAGTGTGGTAATCCTGAGGACACTCACACCTCATTCTTCCCTCAGTATCATCCATGTGCTGACAGAGTGGCCCAAAGACTGAGATTTACTACCCCCAAGATAGTACCTGAAAACCCTATATTAACATGCTTCATGTTGATTCAACTGTGCATAATAAAATAATGAAAGAGTGACTTTCCATTTCCTTTGCGGCGAGCTGCTGGAATCCATTCTCTACCAGTTATGCACCCTCTGTCAGAATTCAGTTAAGATTGCAAAATGACAGCCAGAGAGCAGTCAGTGAAGGTTGGTTCCTTTCTGTCCCTTACTGTTCCGCACCCCTTTCCTTCTCTTTGCCCCTACCCGTCCCTCTCTTTGCACAAACACTCCCTCTTTGCACATTCACAGAACTTAATTATGGCTTTTGTAAAAGCCAGCCCCTTCCAAAATTATTCCCTCAAGAAACTGTTTTTAGTAAAAACAAAACAAAACAAAAAACAAAAACTCACCGGCCATGGCTTCCCTTCTTAGCCTTTGTGTGTGTTATGAAACTGAAAGCTTATTCCACCTTCCTTTTCAACAGGGTGTGTTCATATTGTGAAATACCCATGGTGCATGCATATATATATATATATATATGCATTTATTTTTATTCTAAAGAGATTAACAGATAACTCCAATTTAGATCACATCAGGGATTGTATCCCTGGGAAATTTCCTTCACCACAATTTGAATTAGGTCAGGGTAGGCGGGACACTACTGAGGGACTTCATTTTCACTTTTCACTTTCATGCATTGGAGAAGGAAATGGCAACCCACTCCAGTGTTCTTGCCTGGAGAATCCCAGGGACAGGGGAGCCTGGTGGGCTGCCGTCCATGGGGTCGCACAGAGTCAGACACGACTGACGCAGTTTAGCAGCAGTAGGCGGGAAATGAGGCTTACAGAAAAGAATATAATGAAGAAGTATATATACAATTAAACTCACACAATAATTAAGTGTAATCTGCAAAGCTAACTCATCCTTTGGTATCGTCATTCATTCAGGCTGCTAAGTCACTTCAGTCATGTCTGACTCTGTGCAACCCCATAGATGGCAGCCCACCAGGTTCTGCCATCCCTGAGATTCTCCAGGCAAGAACACTGGAGTGGGTTGCCATTTTCTTCTCCAATGCATGAAAGTGAAAAGTGAAAGTGAAAATACTCAGTCAAGTCCAACTCTTAGCGACTCCATGGGCTGCAGCCTACCAGGTTCCTCCATCTATGGGATTTTCCAGGCAAGAGTACTGGAGTGGGGGTGCCATTGCCTTCTCCATCATTCAGGCTGCTGTAACAAAAAGTCAAAGACTGGATATCATATAAACAAGAGAAATGTATTTCTCCCACTTCCAGAGGCTAGAAGTAAAAGATCAGGGTGCCAGCATGATTGGATTGTGGTGAAGTTCCTTATTTGGGTTGCAGACTGCCAACTTCTCACCATGTCCTCACATGGCAGAAAGGACAATGTGTCACTCTCTGATCTCTGACATAAGGGCACTGGTCTTTCCATGAAGGTTCTGCCCTTATGATCAATTCAGCATCTAAAGAGCCCACCTCCTAATGCCATCAGCTTGGGCATTAGGTTTTGAACATGGGAATTTTGCATATTCATTATATAGTCTTTGGAGAAGCTGAACTACTATGACCCATTCCCCGCACTCCATGGCTCTGGATTGGGAGCTATGTGTCCCTGGGAGCTTTTAGGAAGGAAGCTTCCTAAACAGTCTAATGAAAGAATTTCCTACATGCTCTGCTTTTAGGAAGGAAATATTTTTCACTGGAATCAAATGTAACATGCTTCCTTTTTAAGAGCCTCTGTCTTGAGGAACATTGTAGAGATAAAAGCACAAGCTCTGAACTCAGAATCTGAGACTTAGCATTTTAACTCTCTGTTCCTGGCCAAGGTATTGAACTTTTTCATGCCTTATTTATAAAATACTTTAATTAATAGTGAATGCCTACACAGATTTGAGCATTAACTGAAAGAAAGTGTGGAAACTTCATAGGACATTTCCTGACACATGATAAGCAGACAATAAGTGGTGTTATTCTTTTTAATGTAAGTATTTCACACTAGAAAAATAGCCAAGCTTAATTATCTGAAAGTTTTCCTTTTAATTTTGTCTTTTGTACATCTCAATTATTCATTCATTCAGAAAATATATATGGATGACCTTCATATGAGAACTGTTCTAGCTGCCAGAGTTGAAACAAAACAGATAATGGTCTCTTGTCCCTATGTCCTCACATTGAATATGAAAAGACAAACATGAAACTCAACATGTGTAACTAGGATGTTCAAAATGTAAGATGCAGTAAGTACTAAAGAGGATAAATTAATTAGGGAAGTAGGTTATGAATTTTGGAAAACTCATCAATACTGAAAACAGGGGAGTCTGGAAAGGCACAAGAAGTCATTGCTTTTGTAAACACATGTACAAATAATTATCCCAGAAATAACCTCAACGTGGCCAATTTATTTTACATATATTTGATGAAAAAGGGCTAGTAACAGTCTGCATATATTAGGCCTTCATGCTTATCACTTTACTTACTGAAAGAAGTGTCATAAGAGAAAGGTCTCTGCAACGGAAATGCAGTATATTGCTTCAAAGAGTTCAAGAGTGAAAAACTACATCCGTTTCAAGGGTAAAGGAAGGCAGTATGAAGAGACATGGAGATTATTCTGACTAAAACAGAAGAAAAAATATATTTAAGACATAAATAGTATTACATAAGTTTCATAAGCAAAGTATCCAGTACTAATTTGCACTATGAGTTTAAAGAAATAATTATTACCACATGCCATAGCCCTTTGACTGACCTGGCTTGAATGCTATCATGATGGAGAGTTTCTTGCATGCGGCTAGTGTCCCACATCAAGCCACTGTGCATCAGTTTTTTGTTTGTTTGTTTGCTTTTCTTGCTTTGCTGTCTGGAGATATTCACCAAAGGACTGAGGATTTCTCAGCTGTGAGTCTGTACATGCAGGAATTTGGGTGTATATAAAGGCCTGCTCCCCTAAAACTTCAACATATGGAGGACAGTAGTCAGTCGATAAATATGTCCAATTTTCCATCTTCTCAGAATGCAGATATTACAGGATCCCAGATGATTACCCAGGAAGAATGAAATTCAGTTGTTCAGGAGAGCAACTAATTCACTAACGCAAAAATTTCAGGTGATTTTTTTTTTTTTTTTTTTACCTTTCCTCTCCTTTTCCCACTCTGCTTCCAGGGGCGTCCAAATTAAGAAAATACCTTTGTCATCATTGTCAGCATCCTTGCTGTTTTTCTTACCATATTAATTGAGCATTTTCTGTGTGGAAAGCACTATGCTTAATTTTTTACATGTTTCATCTCATGTAATTCTTACTATATTAAGATTGATATTATTATCTCTCCTTACAAAAATCTGTAACTAAGTTTAGTCACACATATAATCACATATCCTGTAAGTTGGATTTGTATTATATATCCAAATTATTTTAACTCCCTATATTTAATCTAAATAGAATACAAGGTTCATTTGTTTTTAATATCCTGTGCATCAACTCTTACATTTTAAAGCCCAAAACTATGTTCCTGATGTTTCTTATCAGACCTATTCTCCACCGCTCTCCATGATATTCATTAGGAGTAGCGGCTGTGCTTGGCTGGAGCAGTTGTAAAGAGATACCCCACACCCACGTAAAAGAAACCCAAGTAAGATGGTAGTTGTTGCAAGAGGGCATCAGAGGGTAGACACACAGAAACCATACTCACAGAAAACTAGTCAGTCTAATCACACAAGGACCACAGCCTTGTCTAACTCAGTGAAACCAAGCCATGCCTGCAGGGCAATCCGAGACAGAGGGTCATGGTGGAGAGGGCTGACAGAACGTGGTCCACTGGAGAAGGGAATGAAAAACCACTTCAGTATTCTTGCCTTGAGAACCCCATGAACAGTATTAAAAGGCAGAGTGATACGATACCAAAAGAGAAACTCCCCAGGTCATTAGGTGCCCAATATGCTACTAGAGATCAGTGGAGAAATAACCCCCAAAAGAATGAAGGAATGGGGTCAAAGAAAAACAATACTCAGTTGTGCATGTGACTGGTGATAGAAGCAAGATCCGATGCTATAAAGAGCAATATTGCACAGGAACCTGGAATGTCAGGTCCATGAATCAAGGAAAATTGGAAGTGGTCAAACAAGAGATGGCAATGGTGAATGTCGACATTCTAGGAATCAGTGAACTATAATGGACTGGAATGGGTGAATTTAACTCAGACGACCATTATATCTACTACTGTGGGCAGGAATCCCTCAGAAGAAATGGAGTAGCCATCATGGTCAACAAAAGAGTCCAAAATGCAGTATTTGGATGCAATCTCAAAAATGACAGAATAATCTCTGTTCATTTCCAATGCAAACCATTCAATACCACAGTTATCCAAGTCTATGCCCCAACCAGAAATAGTGAAGAAGCTGAAGTTGAACGGTTTTATGAAGACCTACAAGACCTTTTAGAACTAACACCCAAAAAGTCCTTTTCATTATAGGGGACTGGAATGCTAAAGTAGGAAGTCAAGAAACACCTGGAGTAACAGGCAAATTTGGTCTTGGAATGCAGAATGAAGCAGGGCAAAGACTAATAGAGTTTTGCCAAGAAAATGCACTGGTCATAGCAAAAATCCTCTTCCAACAACACAAGAGAAGATTCTACACATGGACATCACCAGATGATCAACACTGAAATCAGATTGATTATATTCTATGCAGCCAAAGATGGAGAAGCTCTAAACAGTCAACAAAAACAAGACCAGGAGCTGACTGTGGCTCAGATCAGGAACTCTTTATTACCAAATTCAGACTTAAACTGAAGAAAGTAGGGAAAACAGCTAGATCATTCAGGTATGACCTAAATCAAATCCCTTATGATTATACAGTGGAAGTGAGAAATAGATTTAAGGGCCTCGATCTGATAGATAGAGTGCCTGATTAACTATGGAATGAGGTTCATGACATTGTAT
Source organism: Nanger dama (assembly GCA_917880005.1). Taxonomy (NCBI): domain Eukaryota; kingdom Metazoa; phylum Chordata; class Mammalia; order Artiodactyla; family Bovidae; genus Nanger; species Nanger dama. The sequence continues at coordinate 3,065,200 of CAKJTW010000014.1, read as the reverse complement.
GGGAGACGGGGATCAAGACCATCCCCATGGAAAAGAAATGCAAAAAGCAAAATGACTGTCTGGGGAGCCATTACAAATAGCTGTGAAAAGAAGAGAGGTGAAAAGCAAAGGAGAAAAGGAAAGATATAAGCATCTGAATGCAGAGTTCCAAAGAATAGCAAGAAGAGATAAGAAAGCCTTCTTCAGCGATCAATGCAAAGAAATAGAGGAAAACAACAGAATGGGAAAAACAAGATCTCTTCTAGAAAATTAGAGAAACCAAGGGAATATTTCATACAAAGATGGGCTCGATAAAGGACAGAAATCGTATGGACCTAACAGAAGCAGAAGACATTAAAAAGAGGTAGCAAGAATACACGGAAGAACTGTACAAAAAGATCATGACCCAGATAATCATGATGATGTGATCACTAATCTAGAGCCAGACATCTTGGAATGTGAAGTCAAGTGGGCCTTCAAAAGCATCACTATGAACAAAGCTAGTGGAGGTGATGGAATTCCAGTTGAGCTGTTTCAAATCCTGAAAGATGATGCTGTGAAAGTGCTGCACTCAATTTGCCAGAAAAATTGGAAAACTCAGCAGTGGCCACAGGACAGGAAAAGGTCCGTTTTATTACAATCCCAAAGCAAAGCAGTGCCAAAGAATGCTTAAACTATTGCAAAATTGCTCTCATCTCACATGCTAGTATAGTAATGCTCAAAGTTCTCCAAGCCAGGCTTCAGCAATACATGAACAGAGAACTCCCTGATGTTCAAGCTGGTTTTAGAAAGGCAAAGGAACCAGAGATCAAATTGCCAACATTTGCTGGATCATGGAAAAAGCAAGATAGTTCCAGAAAAAACATCTATTTCTGCTTTATTGACTATGCCAAAGGCTTTGACTGTGTGGATCACAATAAACTGTGGAAAATTCTGAAGGGGATGGGAATACCAGACCACCTGACCTGCCTCTTGAGAAATCTGTATGCAGGTCAGGAAGCAACAATTAGAAATGGACATGGAACAACAGACTGGTTTCAAATAGGAAAAGGAGTACATCAAGGATGTATATTGTCACCTTGCTTATTTAACTTATATGCAGAGTATAACATGAGAAATGCTGCCCTGAAAGAAACACAACCTGGAATACAGATTTTTGGGAGAAATATCAATAACCTCAGGTATGCAGATGACACCATCCTTATGGCAGAAAGTGAAGAGGAGCTAAGAAGCCTCTTGATGAAAGTGAAAGAGGAGAGTGAAAAAGTTGGCTTAAAGCTCAACAGTCAGAAAATGAAGATCATGGCATCCAGTCCCATCACTTCATGGGAAATAGACAGGGAAACAGTGGAAACAGGGTCAGACTTTATTTTGGGGGCTTGAAAATCACTGCAGATGGTGACTGCAGCCATGAAATTAGAAGACGCTTACTCTTTGGAAGAAAAGTTATGACCAACCTAGATAGTATATTCAAAAGCAGAGACATTAGTTTGCCTACTAAGGTCCGTCTAGTCAAGGCTATGGTTTTTCCTGTGGTCATGTATGGATATGAGAGTTGGACTGTGAAGTAGACTGAGTGCTGAAGAATCGATGCTTTTTAACTGTGGTGGTGGAGAAGACTCTTGAGAATCCCTTGGACTGCAAGGAGATCCAACCAGTCCATTCCGCAGGAGATCAACCCTGGGATTTATTTGGAAGGAATGATGCTAAGGATGAAACTCCAATACTTTGGCCTCCTCGTGCGTAGAGTTGACTCATTGGAAAAGACTCTGATGCTGGGAGGGATTGGGGGCAGGAGGAGAAGGGACAACCGAGGATGAGTCAGCTGGATGGCATCACGGACTTGATGGACGTGAGTCTGTGTGAACTTCGGAAGATGGTGATGAGCAGTGAGGCCTGGCATGCTGCAATTCAGGGATCACAAAGAGTCGCACACAACTGAGCGACTGAACTGAACTGAATGGAAATATTTCACTCAGCATAATGTCTTCAAGTTTTATCCACATAGCATGTGTCAAGATTTCTTTTCATTTAAGGGTGAATAATATTACATTATAATTAAAATATATATGTATATATTTTGTTTTTCAGCAACTAAGTCATGTCTGACTCTTTGTGACCCCCAAGAACTGGAGCAAGCCAGGCTTCCCTGTCCCTCACTATCTCTTAGAGTTTTCTCAAACTCATGTCCATTGAGTTAGTGATGCCATCCAACAATCTCATTCTCTGTTACCTCCTTCTCCTCCTGCCCTCAATCTTTCCCAGCATCAGGATCTTTTCTAATGAGTCGACTCTGCATCAGGTGGCCAAATGACTGGAACTTCATCATATATCCTTCCAATGAATATCCAGGGCTTATTTCCTTAGGACAAATTGGTTTGATCTCCTTGCTGTCCAAGCCACTCTCAAGAGTATGCTTCAGCACCACAATTTGGAAGCATAAATTATTTGGTTGACGCCTTCTCTATGGTCCAATTCTCACATCTGCACATGACTTTTGGAAAAACTGTTGTTTTTGACTCTATGGACCTTTGTCAGAAAAGTGATGTCTCTGCTTTTTAATGTTATCTAGTTGGTCATAGCTTTTCTTTCAAGGAGGAAGTGTCTTTTACTTTCAAGGCTGCAGTCACCATCTGCAGTGATCTTGGAGTCCAAAAAAAAAAAAAAAAAAGATAAAGTTTCTGACAGTTTCTATTTTACCTCCATGTAATTGCTTTGATGTAATATTCTTTGGAAGTAATGATGCTGAAGCTGAAACTCCAGTACTTTGGCCACCTCATGCAAAGAGTTGATTCATTTGAAAAGACTCTGATGCTGGGAGGGATTTGGGGACAGGAGGAGAAGGGGATGAAAAAGGATAAGATGGCTGGATGTCATCACTGACTCAGTGGACGTGAGTTTGAGTGAACTCCAGGAGTCGGTGATGGACAGGGAGGCCTGGTGTGCTGCAATTCATGGGGTCGCAAAGAGTAGGACACAACTGAGCAACTGAAATGAACTGAACTGGACTGAACTGAATGGGACCAGATGTTGTGATCTTCGTTTTTGAATATTGAGTTTTAAGCTAGATTTTTCACTCTCCTCTTTTACCCTCATCAAGAGGCTCTTTAGTTCCCCCTTTGCTTTTATGCCATTACAGTGGTGTTATCTGCATAGCTGAAGTTATTGATATTTCTCCCAGCAATTTTGATTCTAGCTTGTAATTCATCCAACCCAGCATTATGCATGATATACTTTGCATATAAGTTAAATAAGCAGGGTGACAATATACAGCCTGGAGGTACTCCTTTTCCTATTTGAAACCAGTCTGTTGCTCCATGGCCAGTTCTAACTGTTGCCTCCTGATCTGCATACAGATTTCTCAAGAGACAGGTCAGGTGGTCTGGTATTCCCATCTCTTTCAGAATTTTCCACAATTTATTGTTATCCACATAGTCAAAGGCTTTGGCATAGTCAATAAAGCAGAATAGATGTTTTTCTGGAACTCTCTTGCTTTTTCCATGATCCAGCGGATGTTGGCAATTTGATCTCTGGTTCCTCTGCCTTTTCTAAAACCAGCTTGAACATCAGGGAGTTCACAGTTCACGTATTGCTGAAGCCTGTCTTGGAGAATTTTGAGCATTACTTTACTAGCTTGTAGATGAGTGCATTTCTGTGGTAGCCTGAGCATTCTTTGGCATTGCCTTTCTTTGGGATTGGAATAAAAACGAACCTTTTCCAGTCCTGTGGCCACTGCTGAGTTTTCCAAATTTGCTGGCATATTCAGCATCACATTTCAGGATCTGAAATAGCTCAACTGGAATTCCATCACCTCCACTAGCTTTGTTCGTAGTGATGCTTTCTAAGGCCCACTTGACTTCATATTACAAGATGTCTGGCTCTAGATGAGTGATCACACCATCATGATTATCTGGGTCATGAAGATTTTTTTTGTACGGTTCTTCTGTGTATTCTTGCCACTTCTTCTTAGTCCTCCTCTATTACTGGATATTTGTGCATTGTATTTCTTCTTACATATTCATATCATAGTCAGAGTTATACTCTAATGGATATAGCAGCTATTTGTTTGTCTGCTAACTTTTGCCAGAACTATTTATTCACTCTCCTTTATTAATGGATAGTAGGAGTTTCTGAAATGAAACAGTGACAATGGAAAAAGAAATCTAACCTATAGTATAACTAAAAAACCAACATGCCAGAGTGGTAATGAGAACAGATATGAGGTTTGTATTAAATGATTTTGCTAGAAAATGTACTTCTTTCCCTCCTTTCTCTGATTTAGTCAAACTTTATCTAATATTCAATATCCATCTCAAAGGTTTTGAATATTGAAGACATTTGCCACCTCTTTCAGTCTACACTAACTTTCATATTTCATATCTAGGGAAACTTTCACTTAATTTTACCTTCCATTTCATTCTTGACCATCTGATCCTTCCTGCCTCTTTTTCTGCAATTCCAAGAATTTTTTTGTAAGAATGAAAGTTTACGTTTTCCTGTGGGCTCTCTGGGGTGGCTTCCCTGGTGGCTCAGAGGGTAAAGCATCTTCCTGCTGTGCGGGAGACCCAGGTTCAGTCCCTGCGTCAGGAAGATCCCCTGGAGAAGGAAATGGCAACCCACTCCAGTACTCTTGCCTGGAAAATTACATGGACAGAGGAGCCTGGTAGGATATAGTCCATGGGGTCGCAAAGAGTTGGACACGACTAAACGACTTCACTTTCACTATGGGCTCTCTGTAGGCTGACTTTATTTTTCTAGCAAGAATTTCTGCAAAAGTTTTTTAAGACAGGACATAGAGTTGTGATATCTAGTGTATTTGGCTTTCTTGTTGATTCTGATATCCTATATTGCCCCAGAAATCATCATAGAGAAGGTACTTATTTTCTTGAAAGAAAGAAGAAAATTTTGCAAGAAGATATCTTAGCTTTTAAGAGTTATAATTTTGTCCAACATCTTGTTAATGAGATAAATCATTAAGCAAGAGACAGCTCCTTTTTTCAGGGAAGTTATCTGATTATAAGAATTATACCTAAGGTTCATAAATGCATGATGAATGTGACTCTTTGGGGGAAGATTAAAAGGAAATAGACCTAATAATAATAATCAGATGATCTACCTCAATTCTTTGAATCTACTAAGAGACTCCTTTAAACCTAGCCTTTGATTCATAATGGTTGTCTGGCTAGTCCCTGACAATAACAGGGTAAGTGAACTTTATTTCATATAGATACCTTGTTCTCTTCTCCCCAGTTTAAAAAGAAGAAGAAGAAGGAAAAAAAAAAAAAAGAGTTCTTGCCTCTGTTGAGCAATGGAGGAAATGCTTTCTTTGTTTTGTTAATGTAATTAGTGTTTTCTTACACTGAGGAAGACCAGGTAAATAACAGAACAGCATGAGGCCTGCTGAGATGTTGCTGACTGGATTGAGTAAAGGAAATGTCCTTGCCAAAGATCCAGAGCTCAGAACAAGTGTCAATTTCTTATAGCAAGTGTGTTGGGGATCATCAGGGAAGCACAAGAATATTCTCAAGCTGGAGAATATTGATAACCATTTCTCCATTAGTTTACTTTCTGGGGACATGGATGTCACCCAAAAGCCACAAATGAGTTTCCACAAAGAAGGGAAAAGAACTGGACAGAATACATATTTTGACTTTAGTTAGATAAACTTAGAGTCCTCTTCATGGTTTACTGCTTGTCATGGTGAAGGGCCTTGAGTAACTCAATGAAACTATGAATCATGAATCATGCCATGCAGGGCCACCAAAAGACAGATGGGTCATAGTGGAGAGTTCTGAGAAAACCTTGTCCACTGGAGATGAGAATGGCAAATTATTCTAGTATTGATGCCATGAGAACCACATGAACAGTGAAAAGTGAAAGTGAAAGTCACTCAGTTGTGTCCAACTCTTTGCAATCCCATGAACTGTAAAGTCCATGGAATTCTCCAGGCCAGAATACTGGATTGGGTAGCCTTTCCCTTCTCCAGGGGATTTTCCCAAAGCACTGATCTAACCCAGGTCTCTCATATTGTAGGTAGATTCTTTACTATCTGAGCCACAAGGGAAACCCAATAATACTGGAATGGGTAGCCTGTTCCTTCTCCAGGGGATCTTCCCAACCCAAGAATCAAACTTGAGTATCCTGCATTGCAGGGAGGAATTATTTACCAAGTGAGTTATTAAAGAATCAGTACACAAAGACAAAAAGATATGACACCAAAAGATGAGCTCCCAGTTCTGAAGGTATCCGATATTCTACTAGGAAAGAGCACAAGCAATTATCAATAGCTACAGAAAGAAAAAAAAAAAAAAAAAAAAAAAACAGCTGAATGAAAGTAGAAATGATGCTCAGTTTTAGATATATCTGGTGGTAAAAATAAAATCCAGTATTGTAAAAAAATAATAATAATATTACATAGGAACCTGGAATGTTAGGTCCATGAATCAAGATAAATTGGACATGATCAAACAGATGGCAAGTGTGAACATCCACATCTTAGGAATCAGTGAACTAAAATGAACAGGAAGGGATGAATTTAATTCAGATGACCATTTTATCTACTACATTGGGCAAGAATCTCTTAGAGAAATGGAGCAACCCTCATAGTCAGTCCACAAGAGTCTGAATTGCAGTACTTAACTGCAATCTTAAAAATGAGAGAATGATCTCAGTTCATTTCCAAGGCAAACCATTCAACATTAGAGTAACCCAAGTCCATGTCCCAAAGACTGATGCTGAAGAAGCTTTAGTTGACTGGTTTTATGAAGACCTGAAAGATCTTCTTGAACTAACACCAGAAAGAGATATCATTTTCATCATAAGTGATAGGAATGCAAAAGTAGGAAGTTAACATATGTAGAAAGTAACAGGCAACTTTGGCCTTGGAGTAAACAATGAAGCAGGACAAACTCTGACAGAATATTTCCACAGAAAACATTGGTCATAGCAAACACCCTTTTTCACCACATAAGAGATGACTCTACACATGGGCATCACCAAGTGGTCAATACCAAAATCAGATTGATTATATTCTTCACAGATGAAGATGGAGAAATTCTATATAGTCAGCAAAAACAAGACCTGAAGCTGACTGTGGCTAACATCATCAACTCTTTGTTGCAAAATTCAGGCTTAAATTGAAGAAAGTAGGGAAAACCACTAGGCCATTCATATATTACCAAAATTAAATTTCTTATGATTATATAGTAGAGGTGGTGAATAGATTCAAGGGTTTAGATTTTTTAGACAGTGTGCCTGAAGATCTATCTATGGTCAGAGATTCTAACACTGTAGAGGAGGAAGTGACCAAAATGATTCCCAAGAAAAACAAATACAAGAAAGAAGAGTGGTTATCTGAGGAGGTCTTACACATAGCAGAGTGAGAAGAGAAGTGAAAGGTGAAAGAGAAAGAAAAAGATACAACCGACTGAATCCAGAGTTCCAAAGAATAGCAACTCCTTGAAAAGAGAAATAAAACCTTAAATGAACAATGCAAAGATATAGAGAAAGACGATAGAATAGAAACGACTAAAGATCTCTTCAAGAATATTAGAAAGATCAAAGGACTATTTCATGCAATGATGGGCACAATAAGGGGCAGAAATTGTATGGACTTAACAGAAGCAGAGATATTAAGAAGAGGTGACAAAAAGACACAGAAGAACTGTACAAAAAGGGTCTTGATGACCCAGATAACCATGATGGTATGATCACTAACTTACAGCCATGCATCCTGGAGTGTGAAGTTAATTGGGCCTTAGGAATCATTATTGCAAACAAAGCAAACATAAGCAAACAAAGCTAGTGAAAGTAATGGAATTCCAACTGAGTTATATCAAATCTTAAAAAAAAAAAAAAAGTGCTGCTAAAGTGCTGTGCTAGATATGTAAGCAAATTTGAAATGTTCCACCGTGGCCACAGGACTAGAAAAGTCAATTTTCATTCCAACCCCAAAGAAGGACAGTGCCAAAGAATGGTAACACTACTATATAATCATGCTCATCTAACATGCTAGTAAGGTTCTGCTCAAAATTCTTCAAGCTGGTCTTCAGCAGATGTGAACCAATACACCTGGATTTGAAAAAGGCATAGATTCCAGAGATCAAATGGCAACATTTGTTGGGTCATAGGGAAAACAAGGAAATGCTAGAAAAAATATCTACTTCTGCTTTATTGACTACACTAACACCTTTGACTGTGTAAGATGCAAAAACAACAACAACAACAACAACAAATGTGTAAAATTCTTTAAAAGATGGAAAAACCAGACCACCTTACCTGTGTCCTAGGAAACTTGTATGTGGGTAAAGAAGCAACAGCTAGAACCTTACTTGGAACAGCTGACAGGTTCAAAATTGGTAAGAAGTAGGATGAAGCTGTTTATTTTCACCATCTTATTTAACTTCAATGTAGAGTGTGCAATGATAACCCCGTGAAAGGTATAAAAGGCAAAATGATATGACACCAAAAGATGAACCTCCCAGGTTGGAGAGTGTTCAGTATGCCAGTGGGGAAAGCAGAAGGCAATTACTAATAGCTTCTGAAACAATGAAGTGGCTGGGCAAAAGTAGAAACAACACTTAGTTGTGGGCATGTCTGATGGTGCAAAATCTGATGCTGTAAGGAATAACACTGCAAAAAGATGGCGGAGGAATAGGAGGGGGAGAACACTTTCTCCCTCACTACTTCATCAAAAGAACATTTCAAAGCTGAGTAAATTCCACAAAACAACTTCTGACTGCTGGCAGAGGACATCAGGCATCTAGCAAAGCAGATCATCGGCTTCAAAACCAGGTAGGAATTAATACATATGCCGAAGACAGAGACAAAGGAGGTAGGGAGGAAGCCCCGTCCCAGGAAGGGAATCCGGTCCCAGGAAGGGAATCCTGTCCCAGCAAGAGACTCTTAAAAAGAGAGGTTCCCTAAAATAGGGGAGCATTCTCACAGCTGTGTATGGGGCGAGCCCTGGAAGCACAGAGGGCAACAAAACAGGAAGAAAGAATAAATAAATAAATAATTAAAACCAACAGATTACAAATTCAACAGTACAACCCCCCAGCGGACAAGCAGCACAAACGCCTGCGTCCGACAGCAGTGGGGGGCTGGGCAGGGAGGAGCACGCCCGCGACAGAGCTTTCTAAGAATTGGGGCGTGGGAGACTTAGGCTGCAGGGCTTATCTCGAGAATCGGGGCATAACCGGGCCAGAATCGGGTCCGCACATGGCTAGAAAGAACTATCTTGGTCTAGCAAACCAGACTGTGGGATAGCCAACACGCGGAACGCTCTAACATAAGGATGGATCGGCAATAGCCGGCTACAGACCATCCCCCTCCGGCAACAGGCAGCCAGAGCCTTAAGTGCTGGAAGGGGGCAATCGCAGCTCAAGAGTGACATTACCTACCAAATTGCAAACTGATTTCTTTGCTATTGAAACTGCTGGGGGGCTCTGAACAATCATCATCTGCCTGAGAAAGAGCTCTGGCAGAGCTCCCAGAAAATTGAGAGACCCGGAAGCCCAGAAGTCACAATAGTGAGCGCCAAACTCCCAAGCCACTCGGACCTGGGAAGGGAACAAAGCCCCTGTTCAACCAAATTTAAGTCTCAGAGGGCTTCCTGACCGCCAATCCTGAATGCCAAAGACCAGGGAAGTGCTCGAAGCATAAGGCAGGCCCCACAAGGTTATCCCAAGGAGCAAGAAGGGGCAAGCCCAGTGCAGAGTCCACCACCACCCTCCCTGTGTCAAGACAGAAATCAGACACGGAAGAGACCAGCAAACAGAGGAAGTCAAACAGAGGGAACTGCCTTGGTAGCAACCAAAGCGCCAGATATACCGTTACTACCTTTATGATCAATTTTTTTTTTGAGGGGTGGGGGGTGGGGGTGGGGGATGATGTGGAAGCGTGATTTTTTTTTAAGAATTTTTTTCTTTCTTTAAATTTTTTTCTTTTTTAAATTTGTTTTCTCTTCTTTTCTTTTTCGTTTTTTTTCTAAACTTGCTTAAAATTTTAAGTCTTCTATATTTCTATTTATTAACTTTATAACCTATTATTACTTTACAAAAAAAAAACACCTATCTTTAAAGCAAATGCTGTATATAGTCCTATTGGTGGTGGAAGTTGTCTTTTAATAATTCTGGAATCTTTTATTTTATTCTATTTTTATTATTATTATTTTCTCAATTTTTTTAAAATTTTTCTCTCCTTTTTCTATCTTTAATATTTTATCTTTGAAAATCCAATCTCTACTCCAGATTTTTAATCTCAACATTTTGGTATTGTTGCCAGTTTTGTACTTTTAAAAACCTAATCTTCAGTACCCAGTTTTACATGAGTGTGAGACTACTGGCTTGACCACTCTCTCCCCCTTGGAATCTCTCTTTTCTCCACCAGGTGGCTTTTGTATCATCCCTCCCCCTCCTCTTCTCTACCCAACTCTATGAATCTCTGTGTGCTCCCAAAGGTGGAGAATTCTCAGGGAACTGGTCACTGGACAGATCTGTATCCCTCCTTTGCATCTCCTGCTTTCATCCTCCTGACCACCTCTATCTACTTCCTCCCTCTCCTCTTCCATGTATAACTCTGTGACCACCTCTGAGAGGTCCAGACTTTGGAGCGCACACAAGAAAGTGGTTACGGGCTGGTTTGCTTTTTCCTCTTTTGATTCCACCTCATCCCATTCCACTCACCTCTAACTACCCCCTCCCTCTTCTCTCCTCTAAGTAACTCAGCAATCCTCTAGGGACGACCCTCAAAGTGGAGAAATCTATCATCATTAACCCGGATGTTTCAACAATAGTGCTGAATAGATGGAGAAATCATGAGGCTATTGTAAAAATAAATCTGAAAATCAGCATCAGGAGGCATAAGTCCAAATCCTGAGACCATCAAAGAATTCCTGAATACAGGGAACATTATCCAATAAGAGCTCATCAAACGCCTTCATACCTATACTGAAATTGAGCACCACCGGAGGGCCAACAAGCTCCAGAGCAAGACATACCACGCAAATTCTCCAGCAACACAAGAACAAGCCCCTGAGCTTCAATACACAGGCAGCTCGAAATACTCCAAAATCATTGACATCCCATAATCCATTACTTGACACCTCACAGCACTCCAGAGAGAGGAAATCCAACTCCACCCACCAGAGCCTCAACACAAGCCTCTCTAATCAAGAAACTTTGACAAGCCACTGTTATAACCCCAAACACAGATAGGAAGCTCTATAATAAAGATAATTCCACAAATTCCCAGAATATAGAAAAGCCACCCCAAACGCAGCAATATAACCAGGATGAAGAGACAGAGGAATACCCAGCAGGTAAAGGAACAGGAGACATGCCCACCAAACCAAACAAAAGAGGAAGAGATAGGGAATCTACCTGAGAAAGAATTCCGAATACTGATAATGAAAATGATCCAAAATCTTGAAATCAAAATGGAATCACAGATAAATAGCCTGGGGTCAAGGACTGAGAAGATGCAAGAAAGATTTAACAAGGACCTAGAAGAAATAAAAAAGAGTCAACATATAATGAATAATGCAATAAGTGAGATCAGAAACACTCTGGAGGCTACAAATAGTAGAATATCGAAGGCAGAAGATAGGATTAGTGAAATAGAAGATAAAATGGTAGAAATAAATGAATTAGCAAGGGAAAAAGAAAGACGAATTAAAAGAAATGAGGACAACCTCAGAGACTTCCAAGACAATATGAACCACTCCAACATTCGAATTATAGGAGTCCCAGAAGAAGAAGACAAAAGAAAGACCATGAGAAAATACTTGAGGAGATAATAGTTGAAAACTTCCCTAAAATAGGGAAGGAAATAATCACCCAAGTCCAAGAAACCCAGAGAGTGCCAAGCAGGATAAACCCAAGGCGGAACACCCCGAGACATATACTAATCAAACTAACAAAGACCAAATACAAAGAACAAATATTAAAAGCAGTAAGGGAAAAACAACAAATAACACACAAGGGGATCCCCATAAGAATAACTGCAGATTTTTCAATAGAAACTCTTCAGGCTAGGAGGGAATGGCAAGACATACTTAAAGTGATGAAAGATAATAACCTTCAACCAAGACTAATGTACCCAGCAAGAATCTCATTCAAATATGAAGGAGAAATCAAAAGCTTTACAGACAAGCAAAAGCTGAGAGAATTCAGCACCACCAAACCAGCTCTCCAACAAATACTAAAGGATAGACTTTAGACAGGAAACACAAAAGGACGAATTAACCTGAACCCAAAACACTAAAGTAAATGGCAACAGGTGCATACTTATCAATAATTACCTTAAATGTAAATGGGTTGAATGCCCCCACCAAAAGGCAAAGACTGGCTGAATGGATACAAAAACAAGATCCCTATATATGCTGCCTACAAGAGACCCACCTCAAAACAACGGACACATACAGACTGAAAGTGAAGGGCTGGAAAAAGACATTCCATGCAAATAAAGACCAAAAGAAAGCAGGAGTAGCAATACTCATATCCAATAAAATAGACTTTAAAACAAAGGCTGTGAAAAGGGACAAAGAAAGCCACTACATAATGATTAAAGGATCAATCCAAGAAGAAGATATAACAATTATAAATATATATGCACCCAACATAGGAGCACTGCAATATGTAAGACAATTGCTAACAAGCATGAAAGGGGAAATTAATAATAATACAATGATAGTAGGAGACTTTAATACCCCACTCACACCTATGGACAGATCAACTAAACAGAAAATTAACAAAGAAACGCAAACTTTAAACGATACAATAGACCAGTTAGACCTAATTGATATCTATAGGACATTTCACCCCAAAACAATGAATTGCACCTTTTACTCAAGTGCACACGGAACCTTTTCCAGGATAGATCACATCCTGGGTCATAAATCTAACTCTGATAAATTCAAAAAAATCGAAATTATTCCAAGCATCTTCTCTGACCATAATGCACTAAGGTTAGATCTCAATTACAGGAGAAAAGCTATTAAAAATTCCAACATTTGGAGTCTGAAAAACACCCTTCTGAATAATCAACAAATCACAGAAGAAATCAAAAAGAAATCAAATTATGCATCGAAATGAATGAAAATGAAAACACAACTACAAAGAACCTATGGGACACTATAAAAGCAGTGCTAAGAGGAAAGTTCATAGCCATACAGGCATACCTCAAGAAACAAGAAAGAAGCCAAATAAATAACCTAACTCTACACCTAAAGCAACTAGAAAAGGAAGAAATAGAGAACCCCAGAGTTAGTAGAAGGAAAGAAATCCTAAAAATTAGGGCAGAAATAAATGCAAAAGAAACAAAAGAGACCATAGCAAAAATCAACAAAGCAAAAAGCTGGTTCTTTGAAAGGATAAATAAAATTGACAAACCATTAGCCAGACTCAACAAGAAATAAAGAGAAAAAAATCAAATTAATAAAATTAGAAATGAAAATGAAGAGATCACGACAGACAACACAGAAATACAAAGAATCATAAGAGACTACTATCAGCAATTATATGCCAATAAAATGGACAACTTGGAAGAAATGGACAAATTCTTAGAAAAGTACAACTTTCCAAAACTGAACCAGGAAGAAATAGAAAATCTTAACAGACCCATCACAAGCATGGAAATTGAAACTGTAATCAGAAATCTTCCAGCAAACAAAAGCCCAGGTCCAGATGGCTTCACAGCTGAATTCTACCAAAAATTCCGAGAAGAGCTAACACCTATCTTACTGAAGCTATTCCAGAAAATTGCAGAGGAAGGTAAACTTCCAAACTCATTCTATGAGGCCACCATCACCCTAATACCAAAACCTGACAAAGACACCACAAAAAAGAAAACTACAGTCCAATATCACTGATGAACATAGATGCAAAACTCCTTAACAAAATCCTAGCAATCAGAATCCAGCAACACATTAAAAGATCATACACCATGACCAAGTGGGCTTTATCCCAGGGATGCAAGGATTCTTCAATATCCGCAAATCAATCAATGTAATTCATCACATTAACAAACTGAAAAATAAAAATCATATGATTATTTCAATAGATGCAGAAAAAGCCTTTGACAAAATTCAACATCCATTTATGATAAAAACGGTCCAGAAAGCAGAAATAGAAGGAACGTACCTCAACATAATAAAAGCTATATATGGCAAACCCACAGCTAACATTATCCTCAATGGTGAAAAATTGAAACCATTTCCCCTAAAGTCAGGAACAAGACAAAGGTGTCTACTCTCACCACTATTATTCAATATCGTACTGGAAGTTTTGGCCACAGCAATCAGAGCAGAAAAAGAAATACAAGGAATCCAAATTGGAAAAGAAGAAGTAAAACTCTCAGTGTTTGTGGACGACATGATACTCTATATAGAAAACCCTAAAGACTCGACCAGAAAACTACTAAAGCTAATCAACGAATATAGTAAGTTGTAGGATATAAAATCAACACTCAGAAATCCCTTGCATTCCTATACACTAATAATGAGAAAGTAGAAAAAGAAGTCAAGGAAACAATCCCATTCACCATTGCAACGAAAAGAATAAAATACTTAGGAATATACCTACCTAAAGAAACTAAAGACCTATATATCGAAAACTATAAAACACTGATGAAAGAAATCAAAGAGGACACTAATAGATGGAGAAATATACCATGCTCATGGGTCGGAAGAATCAATATTGTGAAAATGAGTATACTACCCAAAGCAATCTACAGATTCAATGCAATTCCCATCAAGCTACCAGCAGTATTTTTCACAGAACTAGATCAGATAATCTCAAGATTTGTATGGAAATACAAAAAACCCTCAAATAGCCAAAGCAATCTTGAGAAAGAATAATGGAACTGGAGGAATCAACTTGCCTGACTTCAGGCTCTACTACAAAGCCACAGTCATTAAGACAGTATGGTACTGGCACAAAGACAGAAATATAGATTAATGGAACAAAATAGAAAGCCCTGAGATAAACCCACACACCTATGGACACCTTATCTTCGACAAAGGAGGCAAGAATATACAATGGAGTAAAGACAGTCTCTTTAACAGGTGGTGCTGGGAAAACTGGTCAACCACTTGTAAAAGAATGAAACTAGACCTCTTTCTAACACCATACACAAAAATAAACTCCAAATGGATTAAAGATTTAAATGTAAGACCAGAAACTATAAAACTCTTAGAGGAAAACTTAGGCAAAACACTCTCCGACATAAATCACAGCAGGACCCTCTATGATCCACCTCCCAGTATACTGGAAATAAAAGCAAAGATAAACAAATGGGATCTAATTAAAATTAAAAGCTTCTGCACAACAAAGGAAACTATAAGCAAGGTGAAAAGACAGCCTTCAGAATGGGAGAAAACAATAGCAAATGAAACAACTGACAAACAATTAATCTCAAAGATATATAAGCAACTTATGCAGCTCAACTCAAGAAAAATAAATGAACCAATAAAAAAATGGGCCAAAGAACTAAATAGGCATTTCTCCGAAGAAGACATACGGATGGCTAACAAACACATGAAAAGATGCTCAACATCACTTATTATCAGAGAAATGCAAATCAAGACCACAATGAGGTATCATTTCGCACCAGTCAGAATGGCTGCGATCCAAAAGTCTACAAGCAATAAATGCTGGAGAGGATGTGGAGAAAAGGGAATCCTCTTACACTGCTGGTGGGAATGCAAACTAGTACAGCTACTATGGAAAACAGTGTGGAGATTCCTTAAAAAATTGCAAATAGAACTGCCTTATGATCCAGCAATCCCACTACTGGGCATACACACTGAGGAAACCAGAATTGAAAGAGACACATGTACCCCAATGTTCATTGCAACACTGTTTATAATAGCCAGGACATGGAAACAACCTGGATGTCCATCAGCAGATGAATGGATAAGAAAGCGGTGGTACATATACACAATGGTGTACTACTCAGCCCTTAAAAAGAATAAATTTGACTCAGTTCTAATGAGATGGATGAAACTGGAGCCGATTATACAGAGTGAAGTAAGCCAGAAAGAAAAACACCAATACAGTATACTGACACATATATATGGAATTTAGAAGGATAGTAATGAAGACCCTCTATGTGAGACAACAAAAGAGACTCAGAGGTATAGAACGGACTTTTGGACTCTGAGGGAGAGGGAGAGGGGGGGATGATTTGGGAGAACGGCATTGAAACATGTATACTATCTTGTAAGAATGAAGCGCCAGTCTATGTTCAATACAGGATGCAGGACGCATGGGGCGGGTGCACGGGATGATTCAGGGAGAGGATGTGGGGTGAGAGGTGGGAGGGGGCTTTGGCATTGGGAGATCGTGGACACCTGTGGCTGATTCATGTCAATGAATGGCAAACAAATACAGTATTGTGGGGTGGGAGGTAGGAGGGGGCTTCGGCATTGGGAGATTGTGTTCACGTATGGCTGATTCGTGTCAATGTATGGCAAAACAAATACAGTATTGTAATTAAAATATAAATAAATTTAATTAAAAAAAAGAATAACACTGCATAGGAACCTGGAATATTATGTCCATGAATTAAGTTAAATTGGACATGATCAAACAGGAGATGATGAGTAAACATCGACATATTTGAAATCAGTAATCTAAAATGGATGGGAATGGGGAAATTTAATTCTTATGACAATTATGTCTACTACTATGGGCAAGAATCCCACAAAAGAAATGGAGTAGCCCTCAAAACCAACAAAAGAGACCGAAATACAGTACTTTTTCAAAAACAACATAACGGTCTTAGTTCATTTCCAAGGCAAGCCCTTTAACCTCAGTAATCTAAATCTATGCTGCAACCACTGATCCTGAAGAAACTAAAGTTGACTAGTTCTATGAAGACCTATAAGACCTCCAGAACTAACAACAACAACAAAAGATGTCTTATTAATCACAGAGGATTGGAACGCAAAAGCAGGAAGTTAAGAGATACCTGGAATAACAAATGAGTTTGGCCTTGGAGTACAAAATGAAGCAGGTCAAAGGCTAACAGAATTCTGCAAAGAGAATGCACTGGTCATAGCAAACGCCCTTTTCTAACAGCACTAGAGACAACTTTACACATGGACATTGCCAAATGGTCAATATAAAAATCAGATTGGTTACATACTTTGCAGTTGAAGATGGAGAAATACTATACAATAAGCAAAAACAAGACCTGTAGCTGACTGTGGCACAGATCATAAGTTCCTTATTGTAAAATTCAGGCTTAAACTAAAGGAAGTAGGAAGACCACTAGGCCATTCAGGTATGATTTAAGTCCCTTTTGATTATACAGTGGAGGTGATGAA
Organism: Nanger dama; assembly: GCA_917880005.1. Lineage (NCBI taxonomy): Eukaryota > Metazoa > Chordata > Mammalia > Artiodactyla > Bovidae > Nanger > Nanger dama. The sequence continues at coordinate 3,047,892 of CAKJTW010000014.1, read as the reverse complement.
TAGATTCACGGGATTAGATCTTGTAGACAGAGTGCCTGAAGAACTATGGACAGAGATTCATAACATTGTACAGGAGACAGTGACCAAAACTATTCCAAGAAAAAGAAATCCAAGATGATAATGTGGCTGTCTGAGGAGTCTTTACTCACAGCCAAGGGAAGAAAAGTGAAAAGCAAGAGAGAAAGAAAAGATATACTCAATTCAATGCAGAACTCCAGAGAATAGCAAGGAGCAGTAAGAAGGCCTTCTTAAATGAACAATGCAAAGACATAGTGGAAAACAATAAGATGAATTAGACTAGTTAGCTCTTCAAGAAAATTAGAGATATCAAAGGAACATTTCATGCAAAGAAGAACATGATAAAGGACAGAAACAGTAAGAACCTAACAAAAGCAGTAGAAATTAAGAAGAGGTAGCTTCCCAGATGATGCTGCTGGTAAAGAATCTGCCTGCCAATGCAGGAGACACAAGAAATACAGGTTTGATCCCTGGGTCAGAAAGATCCCCTGGAGAAGGAAATGGAAACCCACTACAGTACTCTTGCCTGGGAAATTCTATGGATAGAGGAGATTGGCAGGCTATAGTCTATGGGGTCACAAAGAATCAGACATGACTGAGTGACTGAGCACATACATACGAAAAAGGTCTTAATGACAGACAGCCATGATTATGTGATCATTCACCTAGAGAAAGATATCTGGAGTGTGAAGCCAACTGAACCTTACGAAGCACTGAGTGAGTGAGTGAAGTCGCTCAGTCGTGTCCGACTCTTTGCAACCTTGTGGACTGTAGCCTACCAGGCTTCTCTGTCCATGGGATTCTTTAGGCAAGAATACTGGAGTGGGTTATCATTTCCTTCTCCAGGGGATCTTCCTGACCCAGGGGTCGAACCCGGGTCTCCCACATCAGAGGCAGATGCTTTAACTTCTGAGGCACCAGGGAAGCTATTATGAACAAATCTAGTGGAGATGATGGAATTCCAGCTGAGCTATTTCAAATCCTAAAAGATGATGCTGTTACAAGTGCTACAGTCAACATGTCAGCAAATTCAGAAGACTCAGCAGTGGCCACAGGATTGGAAAAGGTCAGTTTTCATCCCAATTCCAAGAAAGGTATGTGCTAAAGAATGTTCAAGCTATCAGACAATTTCTCTCATTTCCCATGTTAATAAGGTTATGCACAAAATCTTCAAAGCTAGGTTTCAGCAATATTTCCAGATGTACAAGCTGGATTTAGAAAAGATAGGAACCAGAGATCAAATTGCAAACATTCCTTGAACATACATAAAGCAAGGGAATTCCAGAAAAGCATCTACTTCAGCTTCATTAACTAAGCAAAAGCCTTTGACTGTGTGGATCACAAGAAACTGTGGAAGATTCTTAAAGAGGTGGGAATACCAGATCATCTTACCTGCCTTCTGAAAAATTTTTATGTAGGCCAAGAAGCAACAACTTGAATATATCAACATCCTCAGATATGCAGATGACATCAATTTAATGGGAGAAAGCAAAGAGGGACTAAAGAACCTCTTGATGACGAGTGCCAAAAAAATCGATGGTTTCAAATTGTGATGCTAGAAGAGACTCTTGAGAGTCCCTTGGACAGCAAGGAGATCAAATAAGTCAATCCTAAAGGAAATCAACCCTGAATTTCATTGGAAGGACTGATGCTGAAGCTGAAACTCCATTATTCTGGCCACCTGATGTGAAGAGCCAACTCATTGGAAGAGACCTTGATGCTGGAAACAATTGAAGGCAAAAGACAAGAGGGTGGCAGAGGATGAGATGACTGGATAGCATCACTGATTCAATGGACATTAATTTGGGCAAACTCCAGGAGATATGAGGGACATGGAGGCCTGGTGTGCTACAGTCCATGAAGTGGCAAAGAGTCAGACACCACTTAGTGACTCAACAACAACAACCCTAGAGTAAGAAAGTAATAAGATCAATGGCATATCTGATACTGAGTCAGAATTAACAGCATTCTGATAGACATCTATGCTATACATTAAGCAACTCTGGATAGATAGCTCTGCTTATTTAAGAAGTATTGTAGATTTATAGTCATAAAGATGAACATTGGAAGGAGGCTTGAATATTCCATTTACCATCTATTAGCCAAGTCAACTTAATTTCTTTATTTTTTATTTTTTAATTTCTTTTTATTATTATTAAATTTATTTGTTTTTTTTTTTTTAATTACAATACTGTATTTGCTTTGCCATACATTGACACGAATCAGCCATAGGTGAACACAATCTCCCAATGCTGAACCCCCTCCCACCTCCCACCCCACATCCTCTACTTGAATCATCCTGTGCATCAGCCCCATGCATCCTGCATCCTACATTGAACATAGATTGGTGCTTCGTTTCTTACAAGAAAATATACATGTTGCATTACCATTCTCCCAAACCATCCCACCCTTTCCCTCTCCCTCAGAGTCCAAAAGTCCACTCTATACCTCTGTGTCTCATTGTTGTCTCACATATAGCGTCATCATTACTGTCTTCTAAATTCCATATATATGTGTCAGTATACTGTATTGGTTAATTTCTTAACATCTCTTTCCTTCAGTTTCCTTAGTTGAAATGGGAGTACAAAAATAGCACCTTTCTTGCTGATTTTTGTGAGCATTCAGTGAGTTAATACATTAGAAATGTTTAGAGCAGTGCCTGCATATATTGTTTTATCTTAACATCAGCATTTTCATTATTTAGCTACTCAAATATCATGTGGACTCAGAAAACAATGAGATCATAATTAGATCTTATGTACACATGTGTGTGAGTGTGAGAGCTAAGTCACTTCAGACGTGTCTGTTTGAGACACTATGGACTGTAGCCCACTGGGCTCCTCTGTCCATGGGATTCACCAGGCAAGAATAGCAGAGTGGGTTGTCATGCCCTCCTCTAGGGAATCTTACTGATTCAGGGATCAAACCCTCATTATCTCCTACATTGTCAGGCAGATTCTTCACCCCTCTGCCATTGTGGAAGCTCATACACACATGTGTTCAGTTCAGTTCGTTTCAGTTCAATCACTCAGTCATGTCCAACTCTTTGCAACCCCATGAATTTCAGCACGCCAGGCCTCCCTGTCCATCATCAACTCCCAGAGTTCACTCAAATTCATATTCATCGAGTCAGTGATGCCATTCAGCCACCCCATCCTCTGTCGTCCCCTTCTCCTCCTGCCCCCAGTCCTTCCCAGCATCAGAGTCTTTTCCAGTGAGTCAGTTCTTCTCATGAGGTGGCCAAAGTATTGGAGTTTCAGCTTTAGCATCAGTCCTTATAATGAACACCCAGGATTGATGTCCTTTAGGATGGACTGGTTGGATCTCTTTGCAGTCCAAGGGACTCTCAAGAGTCTTCTCCAACACCACAGTTCAAAAGCATTAATTCTTCAGTGCTCAGCTTTCTTCACAGTCCAACTCTCACATCCATACATGACCACTGAAAAACCATAGCCTTGACTAGATGGATCTTTGTGTAGTTTATATTAAATCACAAGGAACAAATATTCTTCACTTGACTTTACCCCTGCAGATTGAAATTAGTTATTTTAGTCTAGAATTCAGCACTGTCTTTAATTCTTGGGATTACTGATACAATCCTCAAATTTGCCATAGGCTCCCTTTGACTTTTAATTTCATTGTGATTTCATCCATTCCTATAATGTTAAAATAATAGTTCCCAACTATATGTCTCCAATTTTTTCAATGTGCAGTTTCATGTAGTTTAAACATTTTTCAATATCTGCTCTTGTATACATAATAGGCAACTTAAATTTAATGCATATCTTTAATAATACTCAGTTCAGTCAGTCATGTCTGACTCTTTGAGACTCTTTGGACTTTCCATGTGGAAGCACACCAGGATTCTCCATCCATCACTAATTCCCAGAGCTTACTCAAATTCATGTCCATTGAGTCAAAGATGCCATCCAATCATCTCAGCCTTTCTTTTTACCTTCTCTTCAGTCTTTCCCAGCATCAGGGTCTTTTCCAATGAATCAGTTCTTTGCACAAGATAGCCAAGTACTGAAGTTTCAGCTTCAGTATCAGTCTTCCAATGACTGTCTAGAATTGGCTTTTTTTTTTACAATTGACTGGACAGATCTCCTTGCAGTCCAAGGGAATCACAAGAGTCTTCTCCAACACCACAGTTCAAAAGCATCGATTCTTCAGTGCTCAGCGTTATTTATAGTCCAACACTCACATCCATACATGACTACTGGGAAAACTATAGCTTTGACTAGATGGACCTTTTCTTGTAAAGTAATGTCTCTGCTTTTTAATACGCTGTCTAGATTGGTCATGAGCTCCTTGGTGGCTCAGATGCTAAAGCCTCTGCCTACAATGCAGGAGACCTGGGTTCAATAACTGGGTCGTTAAGATCTCCTGGAGAAGGAAATGGCAACCCACTCCAGTATTCTTGCCTGGAAAATCCCATGGAAGGAGAAGACTGGCGGGCTACAGTTCATGGGGTCACAAAGCGTCGGACATGACTGAACGACTTCACGTACACACACACGCACACAGACACACACACACATAACACACAAAAAGTTGGTCATAGCTTTACTTCCAAGGAGCAAGTGTCTTTTAATTCCATGGCTGCAGTCACCATCTGCTGTGATTTTGGAGCGCCCCTCCCTCCAAAATAAAGTCTCTCACTGTTCCCATTGTCTCCCCATCTATTTGCCATGAAGTGATGGGACTGAATGCCATGATCTTAGTTGCCTGAATGTTGAGTTTTAAGCTAATTTTTTAACTCTCCTCTTTAACTTTCATCAAAAGGCTCTTTAGTTCTTCACTTTCTAGCATAAAGGTGGTGTCATCTGCATATCTGAGATTATTGATACTTTTCTTGACAATCTTGATTCTTGTTTCTGCTTCATCCAGTCCAGCATTTTGTATTACGTACTATGCATAGAAGTTAAATAAGCAGGGTGACAATATACAACCTAGTATGCACTCCTTTCCCAATTTGGAGCCAGTCTGTTCCATTTCCAGTTCTAACTGTTGCTTCTTGACCTTCATTTGGATTTCTCAGGAGGTGAGTAAGGCAGTCTGGTATTCCCATCTCTTTAAGAATTTTCCACAGGGTTTTTTTTTTTTTTTTTTTGGTGTGTGTGTGTGTGTGTGTGTGTGTGATCCACACAGTCAAAGGCTTTGGCATATTCAGTAAAGCAGGAGTAGATGTTTTTCTAGAACTCTGGTGGTTTCTCGATGATCCAATGGATGTTGGCAATTTGACCTCTAGTTCCTCTGCCTTTTCTAAATCCAGCTTGAATATCTGGAAGTTCACAGTTCAAGTACTGTTAAAGCCTGGCCTAGAGAATGTTGAGCATTTCTTTACTAGCATGTGAGAAGAGTACAATTGTGTGGTAGTTTGAGCATTCTTTAGCATTCCCTTTCTTTGGGATTGTAATGAAAGCTGACCTTTTCCAGTCCTGTGGCCACTGCTGAGTTTTCCAAATTTGCTGGCATATTGAGTGTAGCACTTTTAAAAGCCTCATCTTTTAGGATTTCAAATAGTTGAACTGGAATTTCATCACCTCCACTAGCTTTGTTCATACTGATGCTTCCTAAAGCCCATTTGACTTCACATTCCAGGATTTCTGACTCTAGGTGAGTGATCACACCATGTGGTTATCTGGGTCATGAAGATCTTGTTTGTATAGTTCTTCTGTGTATTGTTAGCAGTACTAGATAATTTTATCTCATGTTTCTGCTTCTTAATAAATAATGCTACTCTTCACTCATTTCAGAGAAGGCAATGGCACCCCACTCCAGTACTCTTGCTTGGAAAATCCCGTGGATGGAGGAGCCTGGTAAGCTGCAGTCCATGGGGTCACTAAGAGTTGGACATGACTGAGAAACTTCACTTTCACTTTTCACTTTCATGCATTGGAGAAGGAAATGGCAACCAACTCCAGTGTTCTTGCCTGGAGAATCTCAGGGATGGTGGAGCCTGGTGGCCTGCCATCTATGGGGTCACACAGAGTCAGACATGACTGAAATGACTTAGCAGCTTCACTCATTTGCCCAATTGAAAACTTAGAGCTCTTCTTTGATTTCAGTATTTCCATCATTGTCTACTCATTTCATCCTCCTCCAACATCCATTTTATCTGCATATTGCATTGTCTCCCATCAAAATGCATCTTATTTATCAGTTCTCCCTTCCCTACTGCTACCTTCCCATTCCCATAACCAATAGTCTCTCATACTAATCACTGAAATAGCCTGAAAACTTACCTCTGTCTATCTTTTCTTATCCTACTATTTTCTTTCTTATTATTTTATTTTATTTCTTACTTTACAATACTGTATTGGTTTTGCCATATATTGATATGAATCCACCACAGGTGTACATGAGTTTCCGATCCTGAACCCTACTCCCACCACCCTCCCCATATCATCTCTCTGGGTCATCCCAGTGCACCAGCCCCAAGCATCCTGTACCCTGTATCGAACCTAGACTGGTGATTCGTTTCTTACATGATAGTAAACATGTTTCAATGCCATTCTCCCAAACCATCACACCCTCTCCCTCTCCCACAGTCAAAAAGTCTGTTCTATACATCTGTGTCTCTTTTGCTGTCTCACATACAGGGTTATCATTACAAACTTACTAAATTCTCTATATATGTGTTAGTATACTGTACTGGTGTTTTTCTTTCTGGCTTACTTACTCTGTATAATCGGCTCCAGCTTCATCCACCTCACTAGAACTGATTCAAATGTATTATTTTTAATGGCTGAGTAATACTCCACTGTGTATATGTACCATAGTTTTCTTATCCATTCATCTGCTGATGGACATCTAGGTTGCTTCCATGTCCTGGCTATTATAAATAGTGCTGCAATGAAGATTGAGGTACACTTGTCTCTTTCAGTTCTGGTCTCTTCGGTGTGTATGCCCAGCAGTGGGATTGCTGGGTCCATAAGGCAGTTCTATTTATAGTATTTTAAGGAATCTCCACACTGTTCTCCATAGTGGCTGTACTAGTTTTCATTCCCACAAACAGTGTAAGAGGGTTACCTCTTCTCCACACCCTCTCCAGCATTTATTGCTTGTAGACTTTTGGATCACAGCCATTCTGATTGGTGTGAAATGGTACCTCATTGTGGTCTTGATTTGCATTTCTCTAATCATGAGTGATGTTGAGCATCTTTTCATGTGTTTGTTAGCCATCTGTATGTCTTCTTTGGAGAAATGTCTATTTAGTTCTTTGGCCCACTTTTTGATTGGGTCATGTATTTTTCTGGAATTGAGCTGCAGGTGTTGCTTGTATATTTTTGAGATTAGTTGTTTGTCAGTTGCTTCATTTGTTATTTTTTTCTCCCATTCCAAAGGCTGTCTTTTTTCCTTGCTTATAGATTTTTTTGTTGTGCAGAAGCTTTTAATTTTAATTAGGTCCCATTTGTTTATTTTTGCTTTTATTTCCAGTATTCTGGGAGGTGGGTCTTAGAAGATCCTGCTGTGATTCATGTCGAGAGCATTTTGCCTATGTTCTCCTATAGTAGTTTTATAGTTTCTGGACTTAAAGTTTAGATATTTAATCCATTTTGAGTTTATTTTTGTGTATGGTGTTAGAAAGAGTTCTAGTTTCATTCTTTTACAAGTGGTTGACCCGTTTTCCCAGCACCATTTGTTAAAGAGACTGTCTTTAATCCATTGTATATTCTTGCCTCCTTTGTCGAAGATAAAGGGTCCATCAGTTCAGTTCAGTTCAATTGCTCTGTCGTGGCCCAATTTTTGAAACCCTATGAATTGCAGCACACCAAGACTCCTGTTCGTTACCATCTCCCAGAGTTCACTCAGACTTATGTCCGTTGAGTCCATGATGCCATCCAGCCATCTCATACTCTGTCGTCCACTTCTCCTCCTGCCCCCAATCCCTTGCTGCAGCAGAGTCTTTTCCAGTGAGTCACCTCTTCTCATGAGGTGGCCAAAGTACTGGAGTTTCAGCTTTAGCATCATTCCTTTCAAAGAAATCACAGGGCTGATCTCCATCAGAATGGACTGGTTGGATCTCCTTGCAGTCCAAGGGACTCTCAAGAGTCTTCTCCAACACCACAGTTCAAAAGCATCAATTCTTTGGCGTGCAGCCTTCTTCACAATTCAACTCTCACATCCATACATGACCACAGGAAAAACCATAGCCTTGACTAGATGGACCTTAATCGGCAAATTAATGTCTCTGCTTTTGAATATAATATCTGGGCTAATCATAAGTTTTCTTCCAAGGAGTAAGCATCTTTTAATTTCATGGCTGCAGTCACCATCCGCAGTGATTTTGGAGCTCCAAAAATAAAGTCTGACACTGTTTCTCCATCTGTTCCCATGAAGTCATGGGCCTGGATGCCATGATCTTCGTTTTCTGAATATTGAGCTTTAAGCCAAGTTTTTCACTCTCCACTTTCACTTTCATCAAGAGGATTTTTAGCTCCTCTTCACTTTCTGCCATAAAGGTGGTGTCATCTGCATATCTGAGGTTATTCATATTTCTCCCAGCAATCTTGATTCCAGCTTGTGTTTCTTCCAGTCCAACATTTCTCATGATATACTCTGCATATAAGTTAAATAAGCAAGGTGACAATATACAGCCTTCACGTACTCCTTTTCCTATTTGGAACCATTCTGTTGTTCCATGCCTAGTTCTTACTGTTGCTTCCTGATCTGCATACAGATTTCTCAAGAGGCAGGTTAGGTGGTCTGATATTCCCATCTCTTTTAGATTTTTCCACAGTTTATTGTGATCCACACAGTCAAAGCCTTTGGCATAGTCAATAAAGCAGAAATAGATGTTGTTCTGGAACTTTCTTGCTTTTTTTATGATCCAGCGGAGGTTGCAATTTGATCTCTGGTTCCTCTGCCTTTTCTAAAACCAGCTTGAACATCAGGGAGTTCACGGTTCATGTATTACTGAAGCCTTGCTTGGAGAATTTTGAGCATTACTTTACTAGCATGTGCTTCTGCCGCTGCTAAGTTGCTTAGGTCGTGTCCGACTCTGTGTGACCCCATAGACGGCAGCCCACCAGGCTCCTCTGTCCCTGGGATTCTCCTGGCAAGAAGACTGGAGTGGGTTGCCATTTCCTTCTCCAATACATGAAAGTGAAAATTAAAAGTGAAGTCGCTCTTCATGACCCCATGGACTGCAGCCCACCACGCTCCTCCATCCATGGGATTTCCAGGCAAGAGTACTAGCATGTGAGATGAGTGCAACTGTGTGGTATTTTGAGCATTCTTTGCCATTGCTTTCTTTGAGACTGGAATGAAAACTGGCCTTTTCCAGTCCTGTGGCCACTACTGAGTTTTCCAAGTTTGCTGGCATATTGAGTGCAGCACTTTGACAACATCATCTTTCAGGATTTGAAACAGCTCAACTGGAATTACATCACCTCCACTAGCTTTGTTTGTAGTGATGCTTTAAGGCCCACTTGACTTCAAATTCCAAGATGTCTGGCTCTACATTAGTGACCACATCATCATGATTATCTGGGTCGTGAAGATCTTTTTGTACAGTTCTTCCGTGTATTCTAGCCACCTCTTCTTAATATCCTCTGCTTCTGTTAGGTCCAGACCATTTCTGTCCTTTATTGAGCCCATCTTTGCATGAAATATTCCCTTGGTATCTCTAATTTTCTTGAAGAGATCTCCAGTCTTTCCCATTCGGTTGTTTCCCTCTATTTCTTTGCATTGATCACTTCAGAAGGCTTTCTAATCTCTTCTTGCTATTCTTTGGAACTCTGCATTCAGATGCTTATATCTTTCCTTTTCTCCTTTGCTTTTCGCCTCTCTTCTTTTCACAGATATTTGTAAGGCCTCCCCAGACAGCCATTTTGCTTTTTTGCATTTCTTTTCCATGGGGATGATCTTGATCCCTGTCCCCTGTACAATGTCAGAAACCTCATTCCATAGTTCATCAGGCACTCTATCTATCAGATCGAGGCCCTTAAATCTATTTCTCACTTCCACTGTATAATCATAAGGGATTTGATTTAGGTCATACCTAAATGGTCTAGCGGTTTTCCCTACTTCCTTCCATTTCAGTCTGAATTTGGCAATAAGGAGTCATGATCTGAGCCACAGTCAGCTCCTGGTCTTGTTTTTGTTGACAGTATAGAACTTCTCCATCTTTGGCTGCATAGAATATAATCAATCTGATTTCGGGGTTGACCATCTGGTGATGTCCATATGTAGAATCTCCTTTTGTGTTGTTGGAAGAGAGTGTTTGTTATGACCAGTGCTTTTTCTGGGCAAAGTTTGTGAATTTATCTCTCAGCTTTCTATTTTGTTCCATCAATCTGTATTTCTTTTTGCCAGTACCATACTATCTTGATGACTGTGGCTTTGTAGTAGAGCCTGAAGTCACGCAGATTGATTCTCCAGTTCCATTCTTCTTTCTCAAGATGCTTTGGCTATTTGAGTTTTTTTTTTTGTTTTTTTTTTTGTATTTCCCTACAAATTGTGAAATTATTGTTCTAGCTCTGTAAAAATACCGTTGGTAGCTTGATAGGATTGCATTGAACCTATAGATTGCTTTGGGTAGTATACTCATTTTAACTATATTGATTCTTCTGATCCATGAACATGTTATATTTCTCCATCTATTAGTGTCCTCTTTGATTTCCTTTACCATTGTTTTATAGTTTCCTATATATATAGGTCTTTAGTTTCTTTAGGTAGATATATTCCTAAGTATTTTATTCTTTTCATTGCAATGGTGAATGGAATTGTTTCCTTAATTTCTTTTTCTACTTTCTCACTATTAGTGCATAAGAATGCAAGGGATTTCTGTGTGTTGATTTTATATCCTGCAACTTTACTATATTCATTGATTAGCTCTAGTAATTTTCCGGTGGAGTCTTCAGGGTTTTTATATAGAGGATCATGTCATCTGCAAACAGTGAGAGTTTTACTTCTTCTTTTCCAATTTGGATTCCTTTTATTTCTTTTTCTGCTCTGATTGCTGTGGCCAAAACTTCCAGACCTATGTTGACTAGCAGTGATGAAAGTGGGCACCCTTGTTTTGTTCCTGACTTTAGGGGAAATGCTTTCAACTTTTTACCATTGAGGATAATGTTTGCTGTGAGTTGTCATATATAGCTTTATTATGTTGAGGTATGTTCCTTCTAGTTCTACTTTCTGGAGAGTTTTTATCATAAAAGGATGTTGAATTTTGTCAAAGGGTTTCTCTGCATCTATTGAGATAATCGTAGGGCTTTTATTTTTCAATTTGTTAATGTGGTGAATTACACTAATTGATTTGCGGATATTGAAGAATCCTTCTATCCCTGGGATAAAACCCAGTTGGTCATGGTGTATGACCTTTTAATGTGTTGTTGGATTCTGATTGCTAGAATTTTGTTGAGGATTTTTGCATCTATGTTCATCAGTGATACTGGCCTGTAGTTTTCTTTTTTGTGGCATCTTTGTCAGGTTTTGGTATTAGGGTGATGGTGGTCTCATAGAATGAGTTTGGAAGTTTACCTTCCCCTGAAATTTTCTGGAAGAGTCTGAGTGGAATAGGTGTTAGATCGTCTCAAAATTTTTGATAGAATTAAGCTGTGAAGGCTACTGGACCTGGCCTTGTGTGTGCTGGAAGATTTCTGATTACAGTTTCAGTTTCCGTGCTTGTGATGGGTGTGTTAAGATTTTCTATTTCTTCCTGGTTCAGTTTTGGGAAGTTGTATTTTTCTAAGAATTTGTCCATTTCTTCCAAGTTGTCCATTTTATTGGCATATAATTGCTGATAGTAGTCTCATGATCCTTTGTGTTTCTGTGTTGTCTGTTGTGATCTCTCCATTTTCATTTCTAATTTTATTGATTTGGTTTTTCTCCCTTTATCCTTTCAAAGAATCAGCTTGTGACTTTGTTGATTTTCACTATGGTCTCTTTTCTTTTGTATTTATTTCTGCCCTAATTTTTAAGATTTCTTTCCTTCTACTAACCCTAGTGTTCTTCATTTCTCCTTTTTCTAGTCCGTTTAGATGTAGAGTTAGGTTATTTATTTGACATTTTCCTCGTTTCTAGAGGTACGCCTGTATTGCTACGAACTTTCCCCTTAGCACTGCTTTTATAGTGTCCCACAGGTTTGGGGTTGTTGTGTTTTCATTTTCATTCGTTTCTATGCATATTTTGATTTCTCTTTTGATTTCTTCTGTGATTTGTTGGTTATTCAGAAGCGTGTTGTTCAGCCTCCATATGTTGGAATTTTTAATAGTTTTTTATCCTGTAATTGAGATCTAATCAATGCATTATGGTCAGAAAAGATGCTTGGAATGATTTCAATTTTTTTGAATTTATCAAGGCTAGATTTATGGCCCAGGATGTGATCTATCCTGGAGAAGGTTCTGTGAGCACTTGAGAAAAAGGTGAAATTCATTGTTTTGGGGTGAACTGTCGTATAGATATCAATTTGGTCTAACTGGTCTATTGTATCATTTAATATTTGTGTTTCTTTGTTAATTTTCTGTTTAGTTGATTTTTCCATAGGTGTGAGTGAGGTATTAAAGTCTCCTACTATTATTGTGTCATTGTTAATTTCCCCTTTCAAACTTGTTAGCATTTGTCTTACATATTGCAGTATTCCTATGTTGGGTGCATATATATTTATAATTGTAACATCTTCTTCTTGGATAGATCCTTTGATCATTATGTAGTGGCCTTCTTTGTCTCTTTTCACAGCCTTTGTTTTAAAGTCTATTTTATCTGATATGAGTATTGCTACTCTTGCTTTATTTTGGTCTCTATTTGCATGGAATATCTTTTTCCAGCCCTTCACTTTCAGTCTGTATGTGTCCCTTATTTTGAGGTGGGTGTCTTGTAGACACCATATATAGAGGTCTTGTTTTTGTATCCATTCAGCCAGTCTTTGTCTTTTGGGTGGGGCATTCAACCCATTTACGTTTAAGGTAATTATTGATAAGTATGATCCAGTTGCCATTTACTTTATTTTTGGGGTTTGGGTTTATACACCCTTTTTTGTTTCCTGTCTAGAGAACATCCTTTAGCATTTGTTGGAGAGCTGGTTTGGTGGTACTGAATTCTCTCAGCTTTTTGTGTGTGTAAAGCTTTTGATTTATCCTTCATAGTTGAATGAGATCCTTGCTCGGTACAGTAGTCTGGGCTGTAGGTTTTTTTCTTTCATCACTTTAAGTATGTCTTGCCATTCCCTTCTGGCCTGAAGAGTTTCTATTGAAAGATCAGCTGTTATCCTTATGGGAATCCCCTTGTGTGTTATTTGTTGCTTTTCCCTTTCAGCTTTAAATATTTGTTTTTTGTGTTTATCTTTGTCAATTTGATTAATATGTGTCTTGGGGTGTTTTGCCTTGGGTTTATCCTATTTGTGACTCTCTGAGTTACTTGGACTTGGATGATTATTTCCTTCTCCATTTTAGGAAGTTTTCAACTATTATCTCCTCAAGTATTTTCTCATGGTCTTTCTTTTGTCTTCTTCTTCTGGGACTCCTATAATTCAGAATATTGGAATGTTTCATGTTGTCCTGGAGGTCTCTGAGATTGTCCTCATTTCTCTTAATTTGTTTTTCTTTTTCCTCTCTGATTCATTTATTTTTACCATTCTATCTTCTACTTCACTAATCCTATCTTCTGCCTCTGTTATTCTACTGTTTGTTGCCTCCAGAATATTTTTTATCTCATTTATTGCATTATTCATTATATATTGACTCTTTTTCATTTCTTCTAGGTCCTTGTTAAGCCTTTTTTGCATCTTCTCGATACTTGTCTCCAGGGTATTTGTGTGTGATTCCATTTTGATTTCAAGATTTTGGATCATTTTCACTATCATTATTCTGAATTCTTTCTCAGGTAGATTCCTATTTCTTCCTCTTTTGTTTGGTTTGGTGGGCATGTCTCCTGTTCCTTTACCTGCTGGGTATTCCCCTGTCTCTTCATCTTGGTTATATTGCTGTGTTTGATGTGGCCTTTCTGTATTCTGGTAGTTTGTGGAGTTCTCTTTATTATGGAGTTTCCTCATGGTGGGTGGAGATATATCAGTGGCTTGTCAAGTTTTCTTGGTTTGGGAAGCTTGTGTCAGAGTTCTGGTGGCTGGAGTTGGATTTCTTCTCTCTAGAGTGCAATGATGTGTCTAGTAATGAGTTATGAGATGTCTATGATTTCTGATAACTTTGAGCTGCCTGTATATTGAATCTCCGAGGTGTGTTCCTGTGTTGCTGGAAAATTTGCATGGTGTGTCTTTCTCTGAAACTTGTTGGCCCTTGGGTGGTGCTTGGTTTCAGTGTAGGTATGGAGGTGTTTGATGAGCTCCTATCTATTAATGTTCCCTGGAGTCAGGAGTTATCTGATGTTCTCAGGATTTGGACTTAAGCCTCTTGCTTCTAGTTTTGTTTTATTTTTACAGTAACCTCAAGACTTCTCCATCTATACAGCACTGATTTTAAAACATTTAGATTAAAGATGAAAAGTTTTTTCCACATTGAGGGACACACAGAGAGGTTCACTGAGTTACATGAAGAAGAGAAGAGAGAGGAAGGAGTTAGAGGTGACTGGAATGAGATGAGGTGGGATCAAAAGAGGAGACACCAAGCTAGCCAGTAATCACTTCCTTATGTGCACTTCACTGTCTGGACCACTCAGAGAAGTTCACGGAGTTATATAGAGAAGAGGAGAGGGAGGAAGGAGACAGAGGTGGCCAGGAGGATAAAAGAAGGAAGTGAAAAGTAGAGAGAGAGATACAATCAATAACCAGTTCCCTAAGTGGTCTCCACCGTGAGGAACACACAGAGATTCACAGAGCTGGGTAGAGAAGAGAAAGGGGAGGGAGGAGACAAAGGCAACCTGGTGGAGAAACAACAGAGTCCAAAGGAGGAGAGAGTGGTCAAGCCAGTAATCTTGCTCTCAAGTAAAAATGGGTACTGAAGATTGGGTTTTATTGATAACAAATACCAAAAGCAAAGATTAAAAATCTATAGTAGAGGTTGGATCTTCAAAAATACAATATTAAAGAAAAGAAGAAGAAGAAAAAAAGGCACAAGAATTATTAAACTAACAACAACCACAAAAAATATGCATGGCGTTTGCTTTAAAAATAGTTGTTGTTGTTGTTTTTGAAAAGTAATAGTAGGTTATAAAAATAAAAAGTAAAGGAGAAATAGAGGGCTTAAAAATTTTAAAAAATGTTAAAAAAAGAAGAAAAAGAAAAGAAGAAAAAACAAACAAAAGAGTGATTGTAAAAATAGTAAAGGTATATCTGGGACTTTCTCTGGTGCTGTTGTGAGCAGTGTGGGGTCAGTTCATTTTCAGATAGTTCCCTGGTCTGGCTTATATTTCTCAAGATCTATAGGCCCCTTCCTATGTAGTCGGTACTGATGACAGGGTTTTAATCTATTGCACTTGTCACTTCCAAGTCAGTTCTCTCTGTTTTAGCTTCTTCTGTTTGCTGGTCTCTTCAGTGTCTGTTTTCTGCCCTGACACAAGGGGGGAAGTGATGGACACTTGTTTTTTTAGGCTCACTTGTTCAGTCGCACTGTGGGGAAGGAAGGATGCTGCAAACAAATAACACTGGAGTGTGCTTGCAGTGTCTCAGCCACTCTGGGCCTGCCCCCACTCATGGCGCACACGGCTCAGGCTCTAGCTTGCTCCGCTGGGAACCGTCTGAGGCCAGCCCTGGGCTACATGCACCTCCCTGGTCTAAGCCACTCAGGCTCAGGCACTCAGGTAGTCCTCAGAGGTGCAGACTCGGTTGGGCCTGTTTTGTGCCCTTCCCAGGTCTGAGTGCTCGAGTGTTTGGTGAGCATGGTCGCTGCAACTTATTGCCTTTCCCTTACCTGCTGCTCAGTTTTCTGGGTGTACAACTAGTGCCCCTTCTTAGGCGGATGGTGACTGTACAGAACCCCAAGAAGTCTTAGTGAAGAAGCTTGCTTGCAGTTTGGTACTTAATGTCTCTCTGGGGCTGCGATTGCCCCCTTCTGGCTCTTCCAGCTCTGGCTGCCTGTCACCGGAGGGGGATGATCTGCAGCTGGCTAATTCTGTTCTGTCCTTTGTTCTGTGCATGGTCCTGGTGGTGTGTTATGTTAGAGCTTTTCACGTGGTAGCTATCCTACAATCTGGTTTGCTAGCCCAAGTTAGTTCGCTCTGGTTACATTTGGGGCATTCCTGCCCGATTCTTAAAAAACACTGCAGCCCATGCTTTCCTGCCCAGCCCCTGCTTGCTAGTGGTGGATGCAAGCATCTGTGCTGCTTCTCCACTGGGGGAGTTACCTTTGGGCTCATACTCTGTTGGTTTTAATTGTTTACTTATTTTTCCTTCCTGTTATGTTGCCCTCTGTGCTTCCAAGGCTTGCCACAGACTCAGCAGCAAGACTGTTTCCTGGTGTTTGGAAACTTCTCTCTTTTAAGACTCCCTTCCCGGGATGGAGCTCCTTCCCTACCTCTTTTGTCTCTCTCTCTCTTTTTTTTTTTTTCCTCATCTTTTATATTTTTTCCTACCTGTTTTGAAGACAATGATCTGCTTTTCTGGGTTCCTGATGTCCTCTGCTAGCATTCAGAAGTTGTTTTGTGGAATTTATTCAGTGTTGAAATGTTCTTTTGATGAATTTGTGAGGGAAAAAGTGGTCTACCCGTCCTATTCCTCTGCCATCTTAGGACTGCCTCTTATCCTACTATTTTCAACTGCTGCAATGGTACCCAGAAAAACTTTTTAAAAATGTGTATAAGATTCACTTCCCTTAATTCTGAAGCCCACTCATAGTACTTTTGTGCTTCGTTCAATGTCTTTGAGAACAAAGATACTACAAAACTATCAGTGTATTATCCTCAAGAATAAAACTTAAATGACAGTCATAGATATCTATCAAACAGTTTTACATCTCCTTCTTTAAGGAGAAACCTAGGGTGTCAGAGATGTCTCTGTCTTCATAATTAAATATGTCTTCTATGCAACTATATTGGCACTGAATGAAGCATTCCAATAGTTTTTCATCCTACTCAAAATTATATCCATTTGACTCTAACGTGCTATTTGAAGACTTACATGATAAAATCCCTCCCTAAACTTTGAGTTTGTTTCATACTTGCTTAGCAACATGTAAAATTTTCCTGTGTGTGTTTCACAAACACTTCATAGTGTTACCTTGAGATCTTTGTACTCATTGTCCTCTGTATTTATGTTTTTATTACCCTAAATCTATAAAAGCCTTAATTTTATTACTCATATAATTTTTATAACTTTGAGTGCTAGTACAGATAGCCTTTCAGTCATTTCCTATTGTAATATATCTGCTTATCTTTTGTTTTTCCTTCATAACATTTATCAATATTTGAAAACACTTTTTAAAATGTCTTATTGCTATCCCCTTTCCTTTGCTGTGTAATATCCATATAAGCTTTAATTTTAAAATTGCATATGCCCAAGATGAAAAATACTATTTGGCAGTAGTGACTCAAAGTTTTCATTGAGAAAAAATTAACCTGTGTTAGGTTAAGAGTTGTGGACTTTAGCCTCAGGAAAGTGAAAGGGCAAAGTGTTTTAAGATATGGAAAGACATTTTATTGAGTACCCTATCAACATTCATACTTAGTATCTTTTATGAAGAAAAGCATTTGGATATCTCACAGTGAAGACTATGAAAAACATTTCTAAGATTCTAAGAGAAAATAGTAAAAAGTATGACAATTTGTTTATGCAGAAGTGGTAGAATGTTGGTCCTATCATTTTTTGAAAAATTTAAGTTGTATATTTTGTGGGAGTGGACATGTTGCTAGATAAGTGACTTACAAGCACATCCAAATCAAGTAAGGAGAGAGAAGGGGAGAGAGAAAATGCTTCCAATTTCAAGAACTTTCATGAACATCAAGGACCAAAGTAAAGGTCTTTGCTTTTTATTTATTTAGGGAGATTAAAATAGTCTTCCACATTGTTTCTGAAAGATTGAATTATTATTCTCTAATATCCTTTTCAAAGGGTAAAGTATGATCTAAAAGAAAAACAGAGACCCTCAAAGATTTTGCAATGACAAAACAGAGAACAGAGAGAGTAGGTCAGCATGAGGGCAAGCCAAATTACATGAAGGGACCCTGAGAATAAGTAGATAAGAAGCTAAGAGCTCATGAGTCACTTATTAACTCACAAGTGAATAAGAAAGCAGATATTGAGTACAAAGATACAAGGGCCGGTTAAGACATTTCTCCTGAATAAAATGCCAACTTTAAGCAAGGGTGGAATCACTCTTGAAGATTTAGCAAGAAATATTTGGCTAGTATGCAGGACACTCGAAATCACAAAGTCACTTAAGACCAAATCAGTTAAGACATGAGTCTCAGCTACAGTTATGATATTAACCCATTTTCCCCATTTCTGTCTTTTCTTTTCTTCATGCAACACATAACTTCTCAACCAATGAGTTATTATGTTCTCATATACTGAGTCAACAAATATTTATATTTTCTCCATCAGTCTCCTATCTGTTGGAAACACAGAAATGTTTGGACTTATAATCATCTTAAGAAATAGCACTCTATCACCTCAGTAATTGAAATTGTTTCTTCTCCATGGCTTCTTTAATGGCTAGAGTAGCAGCAAGGAATGGTTTGTTTACAGTATCCAAGATCCCTTTCATTCTTTCTAAGCTCATGGAAGGCCACATCCATAATTCTAACCAAGCTAAATCAAAACAAGTGTGTAATTATCTAAATCATTCTCCTTGCTCTGCTTTGGTGAGTTAAGCGCAGGCAGCTATGACCTGGTGCACTAAGCACGGACAAGAGGAGTTACCCTACATCTGAGGTCAGGGACAGCAGCTGAGAGTGCCAGGCTACAACAATGCAGGAACGGCTGAGAGGAGCTACCCCACATCCGAGGTCAGTGGCAGCCAGAGGAGACACCTTGTGTCCAAGGTTAGGGGCGGCAGCTAGAAGAGCTAGCCTGCATCCAAGGCCAGGGGAGGTGGCCAAGAGGAGCTACCCCACGTCCAAGGTCAGTGGTGGCCAGGAGGAGACACCCTGCATCCAAGGCCAAGGGCTGCAGCAGAGAGGAGCTACCATATGTTCGAGATCAGGGACACCGGGAGAAGCCACCCAGCGCTGGAGGCCAGGGACGGCACCTGAGGCTAGAAGTGGCAGACAGGAGGAGCAACCCGAGGAGCAGTGGCTGCCCAGGTGTAGGAAGGCCTAGAGGAGCTATCCCATTTT
Organism: Nanger dama; assembly: GCA_917880005.1. Taxonomy (NCBI): domain Eukaryota; kingdom Metazoa; phylum Chordata; class Mammalia; order Artiodactyla; family Bovidae; genus Nanger; species Nanger dama. The sequence goes on along the minus strand of CAKJTW010000014.1, from coordinate 3,028,704 downwards.
GAAGGTCAGGTAGGGCGGCAGTAAGGAGATACCACTCATCCAAGGTAAGGAGCAGCGGCTGTGCTTTGCTGGAGCAGCCGTGAAGAGATACCCCACACCAAAGGTAAGGGAAACCCAAATAAGATGGTAGGTGTTGCAAGAGGGCATCAGAGGGCAGACACACTGAAACCATACTCACAGAAAGCTAGTCAATCTAATCACACTAGGATCACAGCCTTCTCTAATTCAATGAAACCAAGCCATGCCCACAGGGAAACTGAAGACAGGCGAGTTGTGGTGAGAGTTCTGACAGAATGTGGTCCACTGGAGAAGGGAATGGAAAACTACTTCAGTATTCTTGCCTTGAGAAACCCATGAACAGTATGAAAAGGCAAAATGATAGGATTCCAAAGAGGAACTCCCCAGGTCGTTAGGTGCCCAATATGCTACTGGAGATCAGTGGAGAAATAACTGCATAAAGAATGAAGGGATGAAGCCAAAGCAAAAACAATACCCAGTTGTGGATGTGACTGGTGATAGAATCAAGGTCCGATGCTCTGAAAAGCAATATTGCATAAGAACCTGGAATGTCAGGTCCATGAATCAAGGCAAATTGGAAGTGGTCAAACAAGATATGGTAAGAGTGAACATTGACATTCTAGGAATCAGCAAACTAAAATGGACTGGAATGGGTGAATTTAACTCAGATGACCATTATATCTACTACTGCAGGCAGGAATCGCTCAAAAGAAATCGAGTAGCCATCATGGTCAACAAAAGAATCCAAAATACACTATTTGGATGCAATCTCAAAAATAATCTCTGTTCGTCTCCAAGGCAAACCATTCAATATCACAGTTATTCAAGTCTATGCCCCAACCAGTAACACTGAAGAAGCTGAAGTTGAATGCTTATATGAAGACCTACAAGACCTTTTAGAACTAACAACCCCCAAGTGTCCTTTTCATTATAGAGGGCTGGAATGCTAAAGTAGGAAGTCAAGAAACACCTGGAGTAACAAGCAAATTTGGACTTGGATAATGGAATGAAGCAGGGCAAAGACTCATAGAGTTTTGCCAAGAAAATGCACTGGTCATAGCAAACACCCTCTTCCAACAACACAAGAGAAGACTCTACACATGTACATCACTGGATGGTCAACACTGAAATCAGATTGATTATATTCTTTGCAGCCAAATATGGAGAAGCTCTATACAGTCAACAAAAACAAGACCAGGAGCTGAGTGTGGCTCAGATCAGGAACCCCTTATTACCAAATTCAGACTTAAATTGAAGAAAGTAGGGAAAACCACTAGACCATTCAGGTATGACCTAAATCAAATCCCTTATGATTATACAGTGGAAGTGAGAAATAGATTTAAGGGTCTAGATCTGATAGATAGACTGCCTGATGAGCTATGGAATGAGGTTCATGACATTGTATGGGAGACAGGGATCAAGACCATCCCCATGGAAAAGGAATGCAGAAAAGCAAAAGGCTGCCTGGGGAGGCCTTACAAATAGCTGTGAAAAGAAGAGAGGCGAAAAGCAAAGGAGAAAAGGAAAGATATAAGCATCTGAATGCAGAGTTCCAAAGAATAGCAAGAAGAGATTAGAAAGCCTTCTGAAGTGATCAGTGCAAAGAAATAGAGGGAAACAACCAAATGGGAAAGACTGGAGATCTCTTCAAGAAAATTAGAGATACCAAGGGAATATTTCATGCAAAGATGGGCTCAATAAAGGACAGAAAAGTATGGACCTAACAGAAGCAGAAGATATTAGGAAGAGATGGCAAGGATACACAGAAGAATTGTACAAAAAAATATCTTTATGACTCAGATAATCATGATGGTGTGATCACTTATCTAGAGCCAGACATCCTTGAATGTGAAGTCAAGTCAGCCTTAGAAAGCATCGCTACGAACAAAGCTAGTCGAGGTGATGTAATTCCAGTTGAGCTGTTTCAAATCCTGAATGATGATGCGTGAAAGTGCTGCACTCAATATGCCAACAAATTTGGAAAACTCAGAAGTGGCCATAGGATTGGCAAAGGTCCATTTTCATTCCAATTCCAAAGAAAGGCAATGCCAAAGAATGTTCAAACTACCGCACAATTGCACTCTTCTCACATGCTAGTAAAGTAATGCTCAAATTCTCCAAGCCAGGCTTTAACAATATGTGAACTGTGAACTTCCTGATGTTCAAGTTGGTTTTAGAAATGGCAGAGGAACCAGAGATCAAATTACCAACATCTGCTGGATCATGGAAAAAGCAAGAGAGTTCCAGAAAAAAAACATCTATTTCTGCTTTATTGACTATGCCAAAGCCTTTGAATGTGTGGATCACAATAAACTGTGGAAAATTCTGAAAGAGATCTGAATACCAGACTACCTGACGTACCTCTTGAGAAATCTGTATGCAGGTCAGGAAGCAGCAGTTAGAATTGGACATGGAGCAACAGACTGGTTCCAAATAGGAAAAGGAGTACATCAAGGATTTATGTTGTCACTCTGCTTATTTAACTTATATGCAGAGTACATTATGAGAAGTGCTGGACTGGAAGAAACACAAGCTGGAATCAAGATTGCTGGGAGAAATATCAATAACCTCATATATGCAGATGACAACACCTTTATGGAAGAAAGTGAAGAGGAACTAAAAGCCTCTTGATGAAAGTGCAAATGGAGAGTGAAAAACTTGGCCTAAAGCTCAACATTCAGAAAACGAAGATCATGGCATCTGGTCCCATCACTTCATGGGAAATAAATGGGGAGACAGTGGAAACAGTGTCAGACTTTATTATTTTGGGCTCCAAAATCACTGCAGATTGTGATTGCAGCCATGAAATTAAAAGATGCTATTCCTTGGAAGAAAAGTTATGACCAAGCTAGATAGCATGTTCAAAAGCAAAGACATTACTTTGCCAACTGAGGTCCATCTAGTCAAGGCTATGGTTTTTCCTATGGTCATGTATGAATGTGAGAGTTGGATGTGAAGAAGGCTGAGTGCTGAACTGCTGATGCTTTTAAACTGTGGTGCTGGAGAAGCCTCTGAGAGTCCCTTGGACTGCAAGGAGATCCAACCAGTCCATTCTGAAGGACATCAGCCCTGGGATTTTTTTGAAATAAATGATGCTAAAGCTGAAACTCCAGTAGTTTGGCCACCTCATGTGAAGCACTGACTCATTGGAAAAGACTGTGATGCTAGGAGGGATTGGGGGCAGGAGGAGAGGGGGATGACAGATAATGAGATGGCTGGATGGCATCACTGACTCGATGGACGTGAGTCTGAGTGAACTCTGGAAGTTGGTGATGGACAGGGAGGCCTGGCGTGCTGCGATTCATGGGGTCACAAAGAGTTGGACACGACTGAGCGACTGAACTGAACTGAACAGGCAGGTCACAAGGCGCCTCACCTGTACTAATACTTGGATGTATGTGAACATGGAAATCAGAATCAATATTGCCTCTTGTATTGGATGCTTAGGGTCTTATCCACTAGACTGCTATGGAAGGCCCATGTGGCTCTCTCCTTATAAGCCAGGAAAAAAAAAAAAAATTCATAATGTGTCCTTAAAGCAATTAGAATCTTCCTGTCAAAGCAGGACATAGTCACATCATGGCACATTCACTATTTTGCACATGTGGATGACTGTATATATATATATATATATATATATATATATATATATATATGTATGTATATGTATATGTATATATGTATATATATGTGAGATAGACATGTGTATGCATATAAAACACATATGTATGCATATAAAATATAATTTTAAAATTATAATCTCTTCTCATGTCTCAGAGTTTCCTCTTATGAAAGAACAAGGTTGCATTTCATAGGTTGCTTTTCCATTTTTTCAATTCTTTCCCTTCCCATGCAGATGTTTTTTAGTTTGTTATTGTACCACACAATTTTTTTTTACCTTTGTTGTTTATGCTTTTGGTGTCATATTTACAAAATCATTTGAAATACTCATATCAAGGAATTTTCCTTCTATATTTTCTGATAGGAATTTTAGATCTTACATTTAAGTCTGTCTGAGTTAATTTTTGCAAGTAGTGTCAGATAGCACAATTTAATTATTTTGTACATGAATATTCAACTTTCCCCACACTTTTTGAAGATTTTATCTTATTCCTATTGGCTATTCTTGACTCTTTTGTCAAATATTATTTTACTATAAATACATGAGTTTATTTCTGGACTCTCAGTTGTATTGCATAGGTTTATTGGAGGAGGAAATGGCCACCCACTCCAGTATTCTTGCCTAGAGAATCCTGTGGACAGAGGGGAGCCTGGTGGGTTGCTGTCCACAGGGTCGCACAGAGTTGGACATGACTAAAGTGACTTAGCATGCATACATGCATTGGAGAAGGTAATGACAACCCACTCCAGTATTCTTGCCTGGAGAATCCCAGAGATGGAGGAGCCTGGTGGGCTGCAGTCTATGGGGTCACACAGAGTCTGACACAACTGAAGCAACTTAGCGGCAGCATGTCTGCTTTTATGGCCAGTGCCATACTGTTACGGCTACTAGAACTTTGTAATATAGTTTGAAATCAGAAGGTGTAATCCCTACAGCATGGTTTTTCTCAAGTCTGTTTTTGCTACTTGGAGTTTCTTATGGTTCCATATGAGTCAAAGAGGTTAATACCTAAAATACATGAAGAACTCATACAACTAAACAGCAAAAACACAAATAATATGATTTAAAAATAGCTAAAGGACCTAAATGATTTTTCCAAAGAAGACATAGAAATGGCCACAGGTACATGAAAAGGTGCTTTAAAACATTAATGGTCATGAGAATGAAAATAAAATCTTCAATGAGGCCTCACTTTTTTTTTTTTTTTCTTGGAATGACTATTATCAATATAACAAGATATGATCAGAGTTTTCCAGCATGTGGAGAAAGGGGAATTTCATGCACGGTTGTTGAGAATATAAATTAACACAGTCATTATAGAGGGGCTTCCCTGGTGGCTCAAATGGTATAGCATCTGTCTGAAGTGCAAGAGACCTGGGTTCAATTCCTGGGTCGGGAAGAGCCCCTGGAGAAGGAAATGGCTACCTACTCCAATATCCTAGCCAGGAGAATCCCATGGACAGAGGAGCCTGGTAGATTATAGACTATGGGGTTGCAAAGAATTGGACACAGCTGAAGGACTAACACTTTCACTTTTTCACTTTATTTAGCATAGAAATATCAAAAGAACTATGCAAACAACTTATAAGATGGAATCTTTGTACAAACCTGCTACTCAATACCCAGAGGAATAGGAAGGGCTGTTATATTAATAGTTTCCCTCTAAAGATGCAAGTTGATTCAGAGGCTCCCACTTTTAGTACAAAGCCAAATTCAATACATTTCCCTTTTATTAATAACTTACTTTTAAAAATTATAGCCCATGTCCTGAATGCTAAATTTCAGAGTCAATAAATTAAGGACAGTAAGAGTGCAGTAAAAAGTCATTGAATGAATTATATGAATTCAATGAATTGTAAGATTGCTGTATGCCAGCTTTACTCTTTCTACTAACTAAATGGCTATTAACAAGTAATTTAACCTTTCTTAGTCTCATTTTCCTAATAACAAATAAGGGTATCTTGTGTACCACCAATTCATGGAGTTTTTGTGGAAAACCAGTGAGATACTTTCCAGCTAACAATATTTAACAAATAAAAATACCACAGTTAATAACATCCCAAATATTTCATGGAGCATATTTATCTAAATATTTGGAACTTCTTTACAGAAAAAAAAAAATTATATGTTATTTAACTGAGATTTAAATTTAATTTTTGTTCAGATTTTATCTGGAAACAGTCAACATTTTAAGCTAGATAATTCTTCATTGTTAGGGGTTTCCCTGTGTATTGTACAATGTTTAAGAACATTTTTCACTTTATCCACTGGGTACCAATAGCTCTCCCTTCACTGTGACAATAGAAGTGTCCTTAGATATTTCCAAGTATACACTGCTATCCTTCCCTCCATGTTAAGCCTGTCTAAATTTTGAGTTAAGGGTAAGGCCTCTGCTCTTTCATTACAATTTATATCATCCTAGGCTTAGATTTAGTTGCTTTAACTATACACTGGGGATACCAATAATATAATGATAGCTATGTGGATTAAATGACAAAGTTTATTTAATGACCTTGCATATAGTGATGCGTTTTTACATTTCAATTAGGTGCTAATTTAATATGCATAGTGATCATATAAGCTGGTCAATATTAACTCCATTTTAAAGATTACAAAATCAAGCTGAGGAACAGAGAAATTAAGCAACTTGTTCAAGGTCTTACAACAAGTAAGTGGCAAAGCCAGAATTCAAACACAGTTGGTTTGGTAGCAGAATCCAGGTCTTCAATATGCGAGACAGCTTCTCAGAAACTGTGTAGATAACATAGCAGACATCTGGTACTTAGTAAGTGATTAACATATTCTATTGATTGTTAGAGTTTGATTTGTGTTATTCTTTCATACAACTGTGAAAGCAGGTGTTGTGTCATATGGTTTCTTTTGTACTTTTATACATAGTGTCCTTACAACTACTTTGTACACTAGAGAGAGAGCAAGTAACAGCATCTTTATCTGATGAATAGTGAGCCTCCATACTGGCCAGAGAGGTGAGATGAGCCTGAATGAGAATCTAGTTTTCTCACCTCTGGGTCAGCTTTCTCTCGTATCAAAGTCACTTCTCTATTGAGCATTGTGCCAAGTCCCCTAAGAAGACAAGGAAGGTAATATTAACAGACACTCTGTTTTCAAAAGGCTTAAGACAGACTGGAGCACAATAGCACAATAAAAAACTATGTGGCAACAGAAGAGAACCGAGAATCCCTAAATGGCAGGACAAACTAGGAGTGCTGTAATGGATTTACAGTGGTCTAGGCTTTGAAAAACTTGCAGAGTTTTGGATGTACAGATTATTTTTTAAGTCCTGTATTTAAGGGGCACCTACTAAGTATCAGACATTGTGATGGATGCTTTATATAGAGTCAGGTATTATTAACTAACAATTCTGTGAAGAAATGTTAGTGATGTATCTTAGTTATGACAGCTGGATTAAAGCTCTCATTTACAGATCATACTGTTAATATCTGGTATAAATCAATTTAAATTCACTCTTTTAGTTCTAAAACCTGAGCTATTTCATGTGCAAACACGAGAGAGGGAAGAATATTATGTACCCAGAACAGCATAAAAGTTGAAATCACAGAAATCAGAGTGACAGACAGAAAAAAGACAGACTTGGGGGGCGGGGGGAATCTGTTTCATTTTAACAGAGAATGCTTGTTATACAGCGAGACAAAAACAAAATTATCTAGAAATTGTTCTCTTTAAAAATAATTTATTAGTAACTGATACTTTGTGTGGTTTATGCATTATCTCTTTCTATCCAAAAATGTCTCTTGGAAAGAGTATCCTTTTCTATTTTCTTTGTTTCTATGTCTACATCATCTAAAATAATAGTTTTACTTTAGAGGGCAATCAGTATATATATTAAAATATGAGTGTGTTATAGACTGAAAGAAAGAATAAATGCCAGACATAGCAGATTTGTGAATAAAAATAGCTTAGAAAAATATTTCATAGCATAGTGTAATTAATTTAAAATTTAACATTATACAGGAAAATACATGTAGGCAAGATATATATGAATTACTAAATTTAGTCATAACACATTCTTCTTATTTGTATTCATTAAATACATATTTATAGAGTACATAATAAATATGAAGTACTAAATTAAGATCTATGGATTCAATACAAAAATAAGATACTGTTCTTGTCAAACACTTTTTAATGATTACTTGAAGAATACCAACATATGAGTGATTCATAGTTTTTATGAAATTGAAATGCATACAAGGTGGGACCGATAATACTTGTGATCAATTGCTCCACGGCTTCATGAAGAAAGTTTGTAACAGCTTTTGTGTAAAAAAGTCAATTGATGCTAGGATGACTCAGTGGCACCCCACTCCAGTACTCTTGCCTGGAAAATCCCATGGACATAAGAGCCTGGAGGGCTGCTGTCTATGGGGTCTCACAGAGTCAGACACGACTGAAGCGACTTAGCAGTAGCAGCAGAACCACTCAATAGCATTTTAGGTTCTACTAATTTTAATTCACTTAAAAATATGTATTAAAAACTTACCTACCAAATATTATACACTGTTTCAGTAACAATAGCATTAATTATAGGCTTGGCTTCATAAAGCTTACATTCTAGAGGGAAGAAGACAGCTAATACATACATGAGATCTTCAGTTTTAGTAAAATATATATTTTATTGCTTTATGTAAAAGGCCTAGAAGTTATGATAGTCTAGTATCAATGATAACTGCTGGTGTCCAGATATAATTTCTAATATTATTTTTCTTAGTAAAAGGGATGAAGAAGCCTTGGAGAAATAGTTGATTCCAGGTCATGGGCAGAAAATGTACAAAATGAAAGTAGGATGTCAAGAAGAAAACAAGGAATCTCTCATGAAGTCATTTTAAACACATAGGTAGCCAACTCCCACTAACCAATTTTTGTTTCAGAAAAGAGGTCTTTAAATGACCAAAAATCATACAATATATTTTAAGAAACAGTTTACTTTAATTGGAGGATGATTGCTTTACAATGTTGTGTTGGTTTCAGCCATACAAAAATACAAATCAGTCATAAGGATATATATATATATGCTACCTCCTCTTGAGCCTTCCTGGAGTACTAGAAACAAAGATCTCATTGAAAGTTAAAATTGCTAGGATAGTTGTTAATTATACTAAAATTTGATAATTAAAGAGAAAGTAACCTTTTATCTTCTTTTCCCCATATGAATTATATTTTAAGATAACCAAATTATGCCTAATACATGAGGGGAAACTCACACAAGGAAGAATTCACAGAGAGGTGGAATAAAGATGGAGTAGTAGGAGAGCAGTTAGCTCATCTCCCTTCATGAATATATCACAATTGCAACTACACATAGATTCCCTGGAGAACGGAATGGCTAGGGACTGGAATGCAAAGTAGGAAGTCTGAGATACCGGGAGTGACAGGTGAGTTTGGTAACGAAGATCAAATGAAACACAGAAAAGGCTAACATAGTTTTGCCAAGAGAATGGACTGGTCATAGCAAACACTCTTTGAACAACAGAAGAGATGACTTACTCTACACATGGACATCACCAGATGGACAATATAAAAATCATATTGATTATATTCTTTGCAGCCAAAGATGGAGAAGCTCTATATAGTCAACAAAAACAAGACTGAAAGTTGACTGTGGCTCAGATCATGAACTCTTTATTGCAAAATTCAGACTTAAATTGAGGAAAGTAGGAAAAAAACATTAGATCATTCAGGTATGACCTAAATGAAATCACTTATGATTATACAGTGGAAGTGAGAAATAGATTTAAGGGATTAGATCTGATAGAGTGCCTGAAGAACTAAGGATGGGGATCCAGGGCATTGTACAGGAGACAGTGATCAAAACCATTCCCAAGAAAATAAATGCAAGAAGCAAAATGGATGTCTGAGGAGGCCTTACAAATAGCTGAGAAAAGAAGAGAAGCTAAAGGCAAAGAATAAAAGGAAAGATACATCTATTGAATGCAGAGTTCCAAAGAATAGCAAGGAGAGATAAAAAAAGTCTTCCTCAGTGATTACTTCAAAGAAATAGATGAAAACAATAAAATGGGAAAAACTAGTGATCTCTTTGGAGAAGGCAATGGCACTCCACTCTAATACTCTTGCCTGGAAAATTCCATGGACAGAGGAGCCTGGTAGGCTCCAGTCCATGGTGTCACTGAGAGTCAGATACAACTGAGCAACTTCATTTTCACTTTTCACTTTTATGCATTGGAGAAGAAAATGGCAACCCACTCCAGTGTTTTGCTTGGAGAATCCCAAGGACAGAGGACCCTAGTGGGCTGCTGTCTATGGGGTTGCACAGAGTTGGACATGACTGAAGTGAAATAGCAGCAGAAGCAGCAGCAGCAGCAGAGATCTCTTCAAGAAAATTAGAGATACCAAGGGAACGTTTCATGCCAAGATGGGCACAATTAAGGACAGAAAGAGTATGGACCTAAAGGAGCAGAAGATATTAAGAAGAGGTGGCAAAAATACCCAGAAGAACTATACAAAAAGATCTTAATGACACAGATAACCACAATAGTGGTCATTTATCACTAACCTAGAGTCAGGCATCCAGGAGTGTGAAATCAGTGGGCCTTAAGAAGCATCACTATGAAAACACTAGTGGAGGTGATGGAATTCCAGCTGACCTATTTCAAATCCTAAAAGATGATGCTGTTAAAGTGCTACACTCAATATGCCAGCAAATTTGGAAAACTCAACAGTGGCCACAGGACTGAAAAATGTCAGTTTTCACTCCAATCCCAAAGAAGAGTAATGCCAAAGGATGTTCAAATTATTGCACAATTTCACTCATTTCACAAAGCAAAGCGATGCTCAAAATTCTTCAAGCTACATGAACAAAGAACTTACAGATGTTCAAGATGGATTTAGAAAAGGCAGAGGAACCACTGATCAAATGGCCAACATCCAATGGATCATTGAAAAATAAAGAAGCGAATTCCAGAAATACGTCTGCCACTGCTGCTAAGTCGCTTCAGTCGTGACGGACTCTGTGTGACCCCATAGGCGGCAGCCCACCAGGCTCCCCATCCTTGGGATTCTCTAGGCAAGAATACTGGAGTGGGTTGCCATTTCCTTTTCAATGCATGAAAGTGAAAAATGAAATCTACTTCTGTGTTATTAGAGCTTCCCTCGTTGCTCAGAGGTTAAAGCATCTGCCTGGAATGCAGGAGACCTGTGTTCAGTCCCTGGGTCAGGAAGATACCCCGGAGAAGAAAATGGCAACCCACTCCAGTACTCATGCCTGGAGAATCCCATGGAGGGAGGAGCCTGGTAAGGTACAGTCCATAGGGTCACAAAGAGAATCCTTTGACTTGTGGAATGACACAAACTGAGGAAAATTCTTAAAGATGGGGGAATACTAGTCCATCTTACCTGTCTCCTGAGAAATCTGAATGCAGGTCAAGAAGCAGCAGTTAGAACCAAGCATAGAACAATGCACTGCCTCCAAATTGGGGGAAAGAGTATGTCAAAGCTCTATATTGTTGCCCTACTTATCTAATGTAAATGCAGAGTACATCATGCAAAATGCCAGGTTGGATGAAACACAAGCTGGAATCAAGATTGCAGGGAGAAATATCAACAACCTCAGATATGCAACTGACATCACCCTTATGACAGAAAGCAAAGAGGATCTAAAGTGCCTCTTGATGAAGGTGAAAGAGGAGAGTGAAAAAGCTGGCTTAAAGCTCAACACTCAAAAAACTAGGATCATGGCATCTGATCCCATCACCTCATGGCAAATAGAAGGGTAAAAATTGAAACAGTGACAGAATTTATTTTCATGGACTCCAAAATCACTTCAGATTGTGGCTACAGCCATGAAATCAAAGTATGCTTTCTCCTTGAATGTAAAGCTATGACCCACCTAGACAGCGTATTAAAAAGCAGAGACATTACTTTGCCAACAAAAGTTCATCTTGTCAAAGCTATGTTTTTGCCAGTAGTCCTTTATGGATGTGAGAGTTGGACCATAAATAAAGTTGAACACTGAAGAATTGATGCTTTTTAAGTGTGGTATTGGAGAAGACTCTTGAGAGTCCCTTGGGCTGTAAGGAGATCCAAGCAGTCAATCCTAAAGGAAATCAGTCCTAAATATTCATTGGAAGTATTGATCCTGAGGCTGCAGCTCTAATACTTTGGCCATCTGATGTGAAGAACTGACTCATTTGAAAAGACCCCGGTAATGGGAAAGATTGAAAGCAGGAGAAGAAGGGGACAACAGAGGATGAGATGGTTGGATGGCATTATGGACTCAATGGACATAAGTGTGAGTAAGCTCTGGGAGTTTGTGAATGGAGAGGGAAGCCTGGTGTGCTGCAGTCCTTGGAGCTGCAATGAGTCAGACACGACTGAACCACTGAACTGAACTGAACAACTACAAACAAATCAACTAATGAAACAGAATTATCTTTAAAGCAAGACAATAAAATTTTTAAACATAAAATTATCTCTCTAGCCACTTCCCTGGTGGTTCTAGGAATTATGTATATGAATTATTGAAGACTCGGGTTTCCACTGCAGGCAAAGTGATTTAGATCCTTGATGAAGGAAGTTCTGCATGCAATGATGAATGGCCAAAAATAAAAAATAAAAATAAAAACGTCTCTCTGCCCATTTGAACTACTACTCCATCACCTTTAATGTGCTTGTGAATATTCATTATACACTTCCCTGGTGGCTCAGATGGTAAAGCGTCTATCTGCAATGTGGGAGACCTGGGTTCGAGCCCTGGGTTGGGAAGATCCCCTGGAGAAAGAAATGGCAATCCACTCCAGGACTATTGCTCAGAAAATTGCATGGACAGAGGAGCCTGGTAGGCTACAGTTCATGGGGTTGCAAAGAGTTGGACACGACTGAGTGACTTCACTTCATATATATTTATAAATTGAATCCCTTAGAAGAAACAAGAACACCTATCCACCGGTGGGGGGGGTGGGAGCAATTTCCTCTTGGTGTCAGTAAGGTTAACATTTCTTACTAAATCTTGTAGGAATCATGACAACCCACTACTTAACTTGCTGAAGTATGCAACCTGTCAATACATTACTTTGATATATAACTCCTTGTCTTGGAAACTTAGATGACTGTGCCTTGTTCTCTAATAGGTAGAATAGTGCTCAGAGCTTTCTTAAAGACTGTTTTACCAATTATATTTCTCATGTTGGCTTATACAAAAATTTCCATGTCTTTCTTTGAATATTCATTAAATTTTGTTGACACACCTGTCACTGAAAATGATCTGAAGCAGAACAGCTCTTCTGCAACAATGGCTGTATAGACAGAACCATGTGGAGTCTGGTAGGAGGGGAGGAAAAAGTCATATAGTTGACCTCAGTCCATGCAGGTGACCCTGAATAAGAGAGAGGTATCGCAGCCTTGGGGAGTCCTCCTGGGGAATGAAGAATGTGAGCCATGTCTTAGGCATCTCAGTCCTGAAGTCTGAAACTGGGAAGACAAACACCCTTACATATTTGAAGTCCAGTGGGGCTTACTGGGGAGTTGTAAATAACCAAGACACTGCTCTTAAAGTGCATTCACAGAGTTGCTTCTCCTTGTCCCAATGTAGAAACAGCAGACTGAAAACCACCCTGTGCTCTGCCTAACTTTCTAACATCACCCCAGCACATCCTCCAGAGTGCAACAGCTTCTGCTCCAGACTTTCCTGCTCAGGCACTGCTCCCTGCTAGTTCTGTGGCTACCATTGCCAATGACAGTGTGAAAAACTGGAGAGAACAGAGCCAACTCCTGCTCCAGCCCTGTTTCTGACCAGAAAAGAGGCAGCCATTGCCAGCACATGCATTAGTACACACACACTGGAGGAAGCAAAACTTGCTTCAGGCAGAGGGTGCCATTACTGACTTACAGGTCCATGTACAAACTTGGGAGGGAGTGGAAGCAGTTTCAGGGAAGAGCTTACCATTGCAGACACACATGTTCATGTCCTTACGTGGAAAATGGCAGAACTAGTTCAGTTGTATGGATCCAAATCTCTGGCCCCAATATAGCCTCTACCTAAGGTGTGTACATGGGGTAGCAAAACACTGGACATAACTGAGCAACTAACACACACATACACACAAGCTGTGTATTCAAGGGAAACAATGAGACAAACTTAAGAAGTGCAGCCCCAAGACCACAGACCTGGCCAAGATCTGAATCGAGGCAGACATTACCATCAGTTCAGTTCAGTCACTCAGTCGTGTCCGACTCTTTGCAACCCCATGAATCACAGCACGCCAGGCCTCCCTGTCCATCACCAACTCCTGGAGTTCACTCAAACTCATGCCCATCGAGTCCGTGATGCCATCCAACCATCTCATGCTCTGTCATCCCCTTCTCCTCCTGCCCACAATCCCTCCCAGCATCAGAGTCTTTTCCAGTGAGTCAACCCTTCTCATGAGGTGGCCAAAGCACTGGAGTTTCAGCTTTAGAATCATTCCCTCCAAAGAAATCCCAGGGCTGATCTCCTTCAGAATGGACTGGTCGGATCACCTTGAAGTCCAAGGGACTCTCAAGAGTCTTCTCCAGCACCTCAGTTCAAAAGCACCAATTCTTTGGAGCTCAACTTTCTTCACAATCCAACTCTGACATCCATACATGGCTATTGGAAAAACCATAGCCTTGACTAGACGGACCTTTGCTGGCAAAGTAATGTTTCTGCTTTTGAATATGCTATCTAAGCTGGTCATAACTTTCCTTCCAAGGAGTAAGCATCTTTTAATTTCATGGCTGCAATCACCATCTGCATTTTGATTCCAGCTTATGCTTCTTGCAGCCCAGCGTTTCTCATGATGTACTCTGCATAAAAGTTAAATAAGCAGGGTAACAATACTATAATACACTCAAAAACTGAACTTCTTCAGAGATCCTGTTTGAGTACGTTGGGACCAATTTCTATGCCCAATAAGCCAACGAGCATAGGATAAGCCCTCACTAGCACTGGCTCTGTCTACAGTGTCTCCAAACACTGCCCTCGATCAGCCAAGGCAAGCACACCACAGGAAAGATGCAGGCCATGCTCACTTTAGAATCAGCTTTCACATCAAGCCATAAGGCACACAGAGATCACCTAGGGACACTCCAGGACAAACCATCAAGACTAGCATAAGTAGCTATTCACCTAATTTCATAGAGACAGAGAAAGTTAAACAAAATGAGAAGACAGAGAAACATGTTTTAAAAGAAAGAGCAAGAAAAAACCCTAAGGAAAAAGAGATAATTTGCCTAGTGGAGAGTTAGTAATAATAATAAGAGTGCTAACTGAATTAGAGAAAAGGATAGATAAACACAGGGTTTAAAAACAGAATTAGAAAATATAAAAATAAGTGCATTCAGAGCTGAATAACACAATAACTAAAACAAAAAAATAAAACAGAAGAAAATAACAACCTTAATAATACACATGTACTCATAAGAGATCTGGAAGATAAAATAGTGGCAAACACCTAATAAAAATAACAAAAAGAATTTTTTTAAAAAAGATAATAGTTTATGGAACCAATGGGATAACATCAAATATATTAATACATATTATAGAGTCCCAAAAGAAAGAAGAACATTGAAAATATGTTTGATAAAATTATGGCTGAAAACTTTCTGAGCCTGAAGAATGAAATAAAATGACTCCTAGTTTAAAACAAGTATAGTTACAAATGAACATTTATGAACTCCAATGTAACCGCAAATCAAAAGCTATAATATATACACAAAATTGATATAATATAAACATATTTTAGTAATAACATAATAGTAATATAAACATAACATACTAGTAGTATAAATGTAATATTAAAGAAAAAAACCCCACACGGGAATAGATTAAAACAAGAAAAAAATACAGGGAAGAGTTAAATAAATAATCAGCAAACAAGTAGTAAAATGTCAATAAGTGCATATCTATTAAAACTTGTTTTAAATGTCAATGGAATAAATGCTCCAAACAAAAACACAGGTAATTGACAAGGAAAAAACAAAAAGCAAATAAAAACATTTTCTACATTCTGCATACAAAAGACTCACTTAAGATCAAAAGAAACAGAAAGATTGTTAGTGAAGGAATAGAAAATGTATTCCATCCAAATGGAAATTAAAGCAATTCTTATATCAGAAAATGTAGACTTTAAAACAAAGTATAAAACTTCAAATAGAATATTATAGATGCTGGCTGACAGTAAGTTTGCATGCCTTGGTTCTTCTCGATAAGACCTTTAAACTTACTAGAGACTCAGTATGGAGAGGTAAGATATGATGGCAGGGAGTAAGACCCTGAGATCATTTTTTTTATGGGCACACCAAAATCACAATTATCTGCAAAATAACCATTCATGAAAAGGAACAGAACCTACCAAAAATATCTAGAAATTGTGATATAAAGAAGCTACCATAAATTGTGTAGGATGGATACACTTGCAAAAGTCCTATATATCCAGGGACTAAATGAAAGTGAAGTCGCTCAGTCGTGTCCAACTCTGTGACCCCGTTGACTGTAGCCTACCAGGCTCCACCGTCCATGGGATTCTCTAGGCAAGAATACTAGAGTGGGTTGCCATTTCCTTCTCCAGGGGATCTTCCCTGACCCAGGGATCGAACCTGGGTCTCCCGCATTGGAGGCAGACACTTTAACCTCTGAGCCACCAGAGAAGTGATATATCCAGGGAAGTGACCAACAAAAAAGAGAAAACTACACTGCAGAGCTTCTCCAAAAGGTGTTAGCAATCTGAGCCCCAGGTTGAGGTTAGTTGGGGGTCCTGAATTTGGAAGATGAGCTGCCAGAGTGTTTGCCTTTGAAGGCAAACAGGCTTACTTTTGAGAGTCCCAGTGGGCTCAGGGAAATCGAAATTTCACTTAAAGGATGCACACAAAATCTCACATGCTTTGGAAACCCGAGCAGAAAGAGTAATCTGAGAGGAATCCATATCAGACTTACCTCTTGATCTTCAAGAGTCATCTGGAAAAACAGGAGTTGACTGCAGCTCACTGTGAGAATTAGACATTGGTGGATGTTATTTCTGGCAGCACTTTCTACCAAGTGAACACTGGAGCTAACAAATGCCATTGTGTAATCCTTCCTCTAGTTTATCGACAGCAATATCTGACCCCACCCAACAGCCTTTAGGTGCCAGTGCTAGAATATCTCAGCATAAAAATTTAACTGGGCAAGGATACAGCCCCACTGCATCATTAAGGAGGATGACTTAAGACCCCAGAGTCAACAGTTGCCTCTGTTTACAAGAGGGCTCAGGATCCAGTTCCACTCACTGTTGGGCAGGCACCAGTCTCAGAGTCTCATGAGCCGTAGGTCCTGCCCCCCTTCCCAGGGAACCTGCTATAGATTCTAGATGAGCCTCATCCAACAGGGGCAAACAGACTCAAGAAAACCACAAACCTGCAGGCTGCTGACTCAGCCTGATATTTAGCAGGCCAGATCCAGCCTTGGGATGAGTTGGCCCTGGCCCAGACAACTAGCAGAACAACACAAGTTTTGGGACACCCCAGACCATTTATCCTATACTGATAAAGGCAAACATATAGTAAATGTAGAAAATCATTCATAAAAAGCTATTAGGCCAAAAGTAGCTAAATCATTGATATCCAGAGTAAGAAATTAAGGGAGACACAAAACAATTAAATGTAAAATATGTTACCAAAAACAGTAATCAGAAGTGGAGGAGAGTAAAAATGCAGGACTGTTAAAATGTGTTATAAAGTAAGAGAACAGTGACGTTAAAAAAAAAAAAAAAAAACTATATATGTGGTACATATTATATACCAATAATCTAAAATAGATACCCACACAAAAATGAAAAAGAAATCTAAACATAACCCAAAAGATTCATCAAATCATAAGATAAGAAAACAAAAGAAGAACAAAAAATAGCTAGGAAAACAACCCCCAAACAATTATCAAAATAACAATAAAAGGATAAATATCAATAATTACCTCAAATGTAGAGGGACCAAATGATCCAGTCAAAAAATATAAAGTGACTCAATGGATGGAAAAACATCTATATATTCACTGCCTACAAGAGACTCACTTCAGATCTACAAACATAGGCAAACAGAGAAAAAGAATGAAAAAGAATATTTCATGCAGATTGAAATTGAGAGAAAGCTGTAGTAGCAATACTTATCCCAAAGAAAATAGACATTAAAAAAAAATATACTGTTACAAGAGATAAAGAAGGGCATTATACAACGATTAAGGGATCAGTTCAAGAAGATGATAGAACTAATATAAATGTATATGCAGCAAACAAAGAAGCACTAAAATACATAAAACAAATATTAATAGACATAAAGGAAGAAACTAACAATAATGCAATAATATTAGTGGAATTTAGCAATCTTCTTTCATCAATAGACAGATCAACAATACAGAAATTCAGTTAAAAAAAAGAAAAAAAAAACATCAAAAGTTACATTAAACCAGATGAATTTAGTAGATATACATAGAATACTCCATGCAAAAGCACCAGAATACATATTTTTATAATGTGGACATAGAGCATTCTCCATGGTAAATCACATTAGGCTGCAAAACAAGCCTTGACAGATTCAAGATTTAATCAGATCAAGTACTTTGCCAACTATAACGCTGTAAGAATTGATTATAAGAAAAGCAATTGATATAAGTTGATTATAAGAAAAGTAATTCAAAAATCACAAATATTTGGAGGCTAAACAATATGCTACTTAAACTATCAATAGATCACTGAAAAAATTAAACGGGAGATAATACCTGGAGAAAAATGCAAAGAAAACAATCCAAGTTCTATGGGGCATAGGAAAACAGTGTGTCTCCTAAGAGGAAACTTTATAGTGATATAAGCATACCTCAGGAAGCAAGATAATATTGAATAAATGACCTAACCTTAAACCTAGACAAATTAGATAAAAACAGTATCCAAAGTTAGAAGGAAAAAGTGAAAGTGAAGTCTCTCAGTCGTGTTTGACTATTTGCAACCCCATGGACCTAGCCTACCAGGCTTCTCTGTCCATGGGATTTTGCAGGCAAGAGTACCGGAGTGGGTTGTCATTTCCTTCACCAGGGGATCTTCCCGACCCATGGAGTGGAATCAGGTCTCCTGCATTACAGATGGATGCATTACTTTCTGAGTCACCAGGGAATCTGGTAGAAGAAAGAAATAAAAATCAGAGGAGAAATACATGAAAAGGCAACTAAAAACAATAGAAATGATCAATGAAACTGTCATTTGACAAGATAAAATAGATAAACATTTAGCCAGAAAAATGAAGAAAGAAAGGGAGGGGCTCACAGCAATAAAATCAGAGATACAAGAGAAGTTTCATCTAACACCCCAGAAGTTAATTTAAGAGACTATTATGAACAGCTATCTCCCAAAAAAATGACAAACAAAAATAAATGGAAAAGTTTTTAGAAATGTTCACTTTCCCAAGAGTGAACCAGGGAGAAATAGAAAATATGAAAAAACCACAATTACCAGTAATGGTCTTGAATCAGTAATTTTAAAAGTTCCCAAAAAAACAAAATCTAGGACCAGATGGCTTCACAGTTGAATTCTATTAAACAATTGGAGATAAATTAACATCTATTCTTCTCAATCTATTCCAAAATATTGTTGAATAATGAACACTTCCAAACTCATTTAACTATGTCAGCATTACCCTTATACCAAAACCAAGCAAAGATATCATAAAAAAGTAAAATAGCAGGCCAATATGTTTGAAGAATATAGATGCAAATTCCTCAACAAATTATTACCAAACCAAATCTAACAATATATTAAAAGAATCATATACCTTAATCAAGTGAGATTTATCCCAGCAATGGAAGGATTTTGAAATATCTACAAATGAATTTATGTGATATATCACATTAATAAGTTAAATAATACACATTATATGATAATAAATATGAGAAAAGCTTTAGACAACATTCAATATTCATTTATATTAAAACTCTATCTAAAGGGGTACTTTAAAAGGAAAGGGGCTGTTCTAAATCAAAGAATAATTTATAAAAAATTTCAATATACCCAGATACAAAGAGTATGCCTGATTTAGATTGTAATTTATATAAACCAGTTATAAAAATGCATTTTTCAAAATAAATAATTAACTGACTATAACTTAAAGAATTAAATAAATTTTTGAACTATAATGGCATAAATGATTAACTTTATACATTTATATAAATGTATAAGCTTTACATCTACCTTCCTTGAAAACTTCTATGGACTTTTAGACATTTGCATACCTTGAAGGTTTACATTTGAATAACTGTAATTATTGTTTTGACTATTTGTGCTTGTGTGTCAATGATAACACACTCTGACAATTAGCAACTTAATATACATACATATATATGTATATATTTCTTTTAAATAGTTTTGCTAACTGTCTCTAAAATGCCTTTGATAGAAACTCTTTTTTAAACATAAAGATTTTCCTGGATAATACTTATTTTCCCTATCTCAATCATGGAAATAGCCAACCTGCAAGGAACTTTGATTTCTTTACGTAGAGACTAGTATTAGAGACAAAAATATTCCAGCTGTGGATTTATCATCAAATACCTGTGCAGACATTTGTTATAATGTTTTACATAATATTCAGGATAGAATGAAGTATGGTATATCAACCATTCTTGAGATTAAATTTTCTTTTTCTTCAAAAGAGCCAGAATTTCACATTCATGTTCCAATTTAATCCTATATTTTTTGATCTTGTTCTAATGTAAGAAGTAATTTCCTCTTTTGTGCTTTCTTTGATTTATCAATTTACACTGATATCATATCATATTAAGGTATATATTTATGCTAGTGCCTTCTCCCAAACTTAGGAGCGTTGATTTATTTATTCACTGATTTCCTTATTTACTATTTTATATCTGGGTTAACCATCTTAGAAAATGCTAACAAATTTTACATATCCAGGTGATATTTTTTCCTCATGATTGATTAAATACTAATGCTTAAAAATAAAAATAGGTCTCAACCTCCCTCTAAGCTTAAAAAAATTTTCCAGAAAAGAAATCACCTAAATTGTTACAACAATACCCAATAAGTTAAACCAAATCAATGGATAATGTGAAACAATCAAATACAAGACTTTGAGAATTTGTAGAAAACTGTCTTTTAAATGAGTGTAACTCTCTGACTTTCTAGCTAGTTTGCCTGAATATTTCACTCCACTAAAATCAACTGGGTAAATGTATTTATATTTTATTTTATTATGTGCCCCATATATTAAAATCTAATTAATAATGACATAATGTAAACCCAATTATAATAATAATAAGGAAAACCATCTTAATCTTCTCAAATTTGACTAAACATTTTTAACAAAATATTTTCTGTGATCTCAATATTCACTAAAGTCCAGCACTCTCAAAAAGAGAATGTTATACATGGAAATAACATATTGATTAGGAAGCCATTATGCCTTGCTCTCTGCCTGAGTCTATGTTGGGGAATGATCAATTATCCTCTTCAACTAAGAATACAGTATTTGGAAGTATTTCTTATCTGGTATCATCTCTGTTGGGACTCATGCTTCCCTTTCCTTCTGGAAGTCAGCAGCACAATTTCTAACAGTTGTAAATGATACTTTATCCAATTCCTCAATGCTTTCTCTTAGCTTGATTGTATCTGGACTGTCTGGGCAGAGTTTGGCCTAAGGGCTTCATCACCTTGACTCTGAGACCCACTCTCCTTACCTTCCCAATGCCAAAAGTATTCCTATCATATTAAGATATTTTATAAATAAATTTAGGACTTCTCTGGTGGCTCAGACTGTAAAGTGTCTGTCTACAATGCAGGAGACCTGGGTTCGATCCCTGGGTTGGGAAGATCCCCTGGAGAAGGAAATGGCAATCCACTCCAGTACTATTGCCTGGAAAATCCTATGGACAGAGGAGCCTGTATTGTGCCACTTGGGTTTTTGTCTTCAACTCACATTAGAGATTGCCAGTTTCCCCACTCATTGTGCTAGTCAGATTATTAATAGAAACCAAGACATTGTGCTTGGGTTTGCTTGTCTTAGCTAAGCTATCTTCATTTGTCCAAGGTCAACTGAATGGTATGTGTGAGCAGCTGTCAAATTCTGCTGATCCACTGATAACATTCCTTCAGAAACAACTTTCAGGTTCTCAGGTCTCCCTCTGAACATTTTACTCTTCTTTTCACAGACTTTCAACAGCACTTCTAAAGTGAATACTAAAAGGATTCTAAAGGGAGTGGATTCATTATTATTACTCTGCTAGGGGCAATCTGTAGTGTTGCTTTCTGAGAGAACTGTTCTAGATGAATGGAGAGAGATAAAACATGGGCTCTAGCTATGAGGCCCATGGACTGAGTCAGAACTCACTGGAAGTAGGGAGCTACACAGAGCAGGCCTAATGCAGTATATCTATGTGAATCCTTATTCTGGTCCCTCTTATCTGTGAATTTTCCCATGACGGTCTTTTCCAAATATCCTGTCAAGAGGTAGTGAAGTGAAGTTGCTCAGTCGTGTCCAACTCTTTGTGACCCTGTGGACTGTAACCTACCAGGCTCCTCTGTCCATGGGATTTTCCAGGCAAGAATACTGGAGTGGGTTGCCATTTCCTTCTCCAGGAGATCTTCCCAACCCAGGGATTGAACTCGGGTCTCCCACCTTGCAGGCAAACGCTTTAACCTCTGAGCCACCGGGGAAGCCCGATAAGAGGTAAGAGAGATACTAAACTCCTGTTAAACCACTGCCTCTCTTTTCTCAAACTTATATTACCATGTGTGAAGACTTTAAGCTGATAATCTAGAGACTTTTGTTGAGGGAATAAGACTGTGTAGAGAGACAGGCTTCACTGGAAAACTAAAAGCAACACGATTGTTCAGGGCTACCTGGCCTTGGCTTTACTTTCTTATCCAGATTTAAATTTGATTCAAACTATCAAGTATTTTTATTGTCTTTGCCATTGATTTCTGAGTGTATGTCTCCTTTGAACAATCTCAGGGGAAGGTGCGTGGGTATCTTCAACTTCATTTAGAGTCTTGCTTCCTCTCTATTGACATATTGTTGTCTTAAAATTGCAAAGAGAATTACAATGCATACTAAAAGATAGATATTAACAACAAGCTCTTTTTAAAAGATAGTTAAATATTTCTATTATTAATATTCTTTCCAGATAAGTACTTTCCGAGAGGATGATTATGACGCAGCCCTCTGTTTTGGAAACATCCTATGCCAGGAAACTTAACACTTCAGAAGTACAATAGTCTATTCTTAAAATCAAATTGTAAGAAAAATACAAATCTGCATTCCATGTCTGTTAGCTTCTTAATTTCCATGTTTTTCAAGTTGACACCCTAATTCACAAATAATGTGTATTTTATGTATTATCTTCAGGAGTACTTAAAATATTTCAGATAACTAGTTTCTTTTTAGGCATTCTCTGTGTTAAGTAACCTGTCATGTTCAAGTTCACATAGTAAGTAAGATGTGAAAATGAAAGCAGAAACAATGGTCATCTGACTCCTGGTCAGTGTTTTTCTACAATTCTAAGGTTTCCCTTAAAATTCCCAGTCTCACCATTTGTTAGTTTAGTAAAGATGCTCAGGTTTAAAAGGATTTTCTTGTAAGAGCCACCATTGTTTTTCAAGGATAAGTCACAGCTAAGACCATGATTGCTTCCTTCCTTGGGACTGAGAGCAAGAGAAATACTAGAGGAGTTGACCTTTGACATGCTGGAACTCAGTTCATGGTGACAATATTCAAGTTGTGACAGTGTTGCTGTTTTCTCACTTCAAACTCAGCCCTGAGGTATAAACTAAACCTGAAAGTTATTGAGAAAACAGTTCTCAAATTAGTTGAAATGGCCACAAATGCTTCTTTATTGTCATTTTTTTCTAGAAACTTAGAGTACAGTTCAGAAAATGATCAGTTCAGTTCAGTCGCTCAGTCGCGTCCGACTCTTTGCGACCCCATGAATCACAGCACGCCAGGCCTCCCTGTTCATTACCATCTCTCGGAGTTCACTCAGACTCACGTCCATCGAGTCCGTGATGCCATCCAAACATCTCATTCTCAGTCGTCCCCTTCTCCTCCTGCCCCCAATCCCTCCCAGCATCAGAGTCTTTTCCAGAGTCAACTCTTCCCATGAGGTGGCCAAAGTACTGGAATTTCAGCTTCAGCATTATTCCTTCCAAAGAAATCCCAGGGTTGATCTCCTTCAGAATGGACTGGTTGGATTTCCTTGCAGGCCAAGTGACTCTCAAGAGTCTTCTCCAACACCGCAGTTCAAAAGCATCAATTCTTCGGTGCTCAGCCTTCTTCACAGTCCAACTCTCACATCCATACATGACCATAGGAAAAACCATAGCCTTGACAAGGCAGACCTTAGTCGGCAAAGTAATGTCTCTGCTTTTGAATATGCTATCTAAACTGGTCATGACTTTTCTTCCAAGGAGTAAGCGTCTTCTAATTTCATGGCTGCAGTCACCATCTGCAGTGATTTTGAAACCCAAAATAATAAAGTCTGACACTGTTTCCACTGTTTCCCCGTCTCTTTCCCATGAAGTGATGGGACTGGATGCCATGATCTTCATTTTCTGAATGTTGAGCTTTAAGCCAACTTTTTCACTCTCCTCTTTCACTTTCATCGAGAGAGTTTTTAGCTCCTCTTCACTTTCTGCCACAAGGGTAGGATCATCTGCATATCTGAGGTTATTGATATTTCTCACAGCAATCTTGATTCCAGTTTGTGTTTCTTCCAGTCCAGTGTTTCTCATGATATACACTGCATAGAAGTTAAATAAGCAGGGTGACAATATATAGCCTTGATGTACTCCTTTTCCTATTTGGAGCCAGTCTGTTGTTCCATGTCCAGTTCTGGCTGGTGCTTCCTGACCTGCATACAGATTTCTCAAGAGACATGTTAGGTGGTCTGGTATTCCCATCTCTTTCAGAATTTTCCACAGTTTATTGTGATCCACACAGTCAAAAGCTTTGACATAGTCAATAAAGCAGAAATAGATGTTTTTCTGGAACTCTCTTGCTTTTTCCATGATCCAGCAAATGTTGCCAATTTGATCTCTGGTTCCTCTGCCTTTTCTAAAACCAGCTTGAACATCAGGGAGTTATCTGTTCATGTATTGCTGAAGCCTGGCTTGGAGAATTTTGAGCATTACTTTACTAGCATGTGAGATGAGTGCAATTGTGTGGTAGTTTGAGCATTCTTTGGCATTGCCTTTCTTTGGGATTGGAATGAAAACTGACCTTTTCCAGTCCTATGGCCACTGCTGAGTTTTCCAAATTTGCTGGCAAATTGAGTGCAGCACTTTCACAGCATCATCTTTCAGGATTTGAAACAGCTCCACTGGAATTCCATCACCTCCACTAGCTTTGTTCATGGTGATGATTTCTAAGGCCCATTTGACTTCACATTCCAAGATGTCTGGCTCTAGATGAATGATTACAGCATCGTGATTATCTGGGTCATGAAGCTCTTTTTGTACAGTTCTTCCATGTATTCTTGCCACAAAAAGGTCCATACCATTTCCGTCCTTAATTGTGCCCATCTTTGCATGAAATGTTCCCTTGGTATCTTTAATTTTCTTGAAGAGATCTCTAGTCTTTCCCATTCTGTTGTTTCCCTCTATTTCTTTGCATTGATTGCTGAAGAAGGCTTTCTTATCTCTTCTTGCTACTCTTTGGAATTCTGCATTCAGATGCTTATATCTTTCCTTTTCTCCTTTGCTTTTCACTTCTTTTCTTTTCACAGCTATTTTTAAGACTTCCCCAGACAGCCATTTTGCTTTTTGCATTTCTTTTCCATGGAGATTGTCTTGATCCCTGTCTCCTGTACAGTGTCACAAACCTCATTCCATAGTTCATCAGGCACTCTATCTATCAGCTCTAGACCCTTAAATCTATTTCTCACTTCCACTGTATAATCACAAGAGATTTGATTTAGGTCATACCTGAATGATCTAATGGTTTTCCCTACTTTCTTCAGTTTAAGTCTAAATTTGGTAATAAGGAGTTCATGATCTGAGCCACAGTCAGCTCCTGGTCTTTTTTGTTGACAGTATAGAGCTTCTCCATCTTTGGCTGCATACTATATAATCAATCTGATTTCAGTGTTGACCATCTGGTGATGTCCATGTGTAGAGTCTTCTCTTGTGTTGTTGGAAGAGAATGTTTGCTATGACCAATGCATTTTCTTGGCAAAAGTCTATGAGTCTTTGCTCTGCTTCATTCTGTATTCCAAGGCCAAATTTGCCTGTTACTCCAGGTGTTTCTTGACTTCCTACTTTAGCATTCCAGTCGCCTAAAATACTCAGTAGCCTCTAATGAAGTATGCTTTCTGTATGCTTTCTGGTGGCTAATGAGCTGGAATTGGCTGACACCTCTCACTTAGTCCAGTACGTACAGAAAGGAAGGAGTTAGGTCAGAGTTCTACCTCTCTCTGAGAGATGACTAAAGCAAATGCACCCTGTATCAATAAGAATGGATGGATAAAATACAAATATCAGTGGCTTGAACAAAGTAGAGTTTTATTTCTGTCTCAGTTAAGAGGCTAAGCAGTTTCAGATTAAGTATTCCAAAACTGATACATCAGGGTGTTAGGGATCCAGGCTAGCTCCATCTTGTCATGGCTGAAAATTATTGCTTCAGCTTATGTCAACTTACCTTCATTCCATTCTGAAGGAATAGAACGAGGTAATAGGGAGAGTATATTTCATTATTTTTAAGTATAGAAACCAGAACTAGCTCACATAAATTTCAGTAACTTTCTTTTGTATAAAACATAATCATCTGGGCAAAGCTAGGTGTGAGAGAGCTGGCAAGAAAACTAATCAAACAAAAAATGCAAAGTTTAGTTGGACTACCATGTGCTTAATTGAAAATCCCATTATTATTAAAGAATACGAGATGAATATTGGAATGATCCTTTTCACAGCCTCTAAAAGTGCCTGACAGGGAAGGCAATGGCACCCCACTCCAGTACTCTTGCCTGGAAAATCCCATGGATGGAGGAGCCTGGGAGGCTGCAGTCCATGGGGTCGCTGAGGGTCGAACACGACTGAGCGACTTCACTTTCATGCATTGGAGCAGGAAATGGCAACCCACTCCAGTGTTCTTGCCTGGAGAATCCCAGGGACGGGGGAGCCTGGTGGGCTGCCGTCTATGGGGTCGCAGAGTCGGACACGACTGAAGCGACTTAGTAGTAGCAGTAGTAGTAGTAAAAGTGCCTGAAAAGTTACCCTTCACAATTTTAAGGGGTGTTAAGATATGCAGCAGCCTGGTAACCCAAAGAAATCTTCCTATGTACTTTCATTATATCTGGTCCCATTCCCATTTCCTATATGAACTAATAACCATGTCCTGATTCACCCATTATTTTGATGTCCTCCTAGAAAAGCATGAATTTTTCACTATCCAAAGTATCTCAGTTTGGCAGATAAATTATATATTTACTTTATCAGGGTCCCTTGTACAACATCCTGCCCTATATTCCTGCCCTCCCTCCCCAGATCCCAAGCTGTGAAAGAAAACTAGATTAGCCACCTATAGGAAGAAAAAAAAAAAAAAAAAAAACAGAGGGACAAACTCCAGCTCCTACCAGAGAAGCATGACCTTTTTGTCAATAAAACTCTCCTTTTATAGTTCTGGAATTAACAGAAGCACACATTAGCAGGCATCACAGGCCCCATCTTTAATTATTTTTTTCTTGAGTTATAAAAATTGCCAAGTTTTAAGAAGGTAAGACTTACATTAAAACTTTTATTGTATTTCTTCTTTCAAGTTAAATAGCTGATGTAGTACATTTCTTTCTGACATCTACATTCAGTGTTAAGCCTGTGAACTGTCACCCATTTGATGAAATATTCTTTAAATAATACCAGACCAAAAGATTTTATATATGCCATTTATAACTGGCAGTTTGTTTCATTATAATCTTGCCATTACTGCTGTACCACCACAGGAAGCCTTTGAACTACCAAAGGTAGTCTGTTAACATCATCATCACTGAAACATTTTCTCATATAATGTCGAGAATCAATGTCAGAATAAAAGCCAAATCATATAACAGAAAAGTTGGAAGGAAAAGATATATCCATCGTCCTGACCTCAGCTCTCAGCTTAGGAAAGTGTTCAATGTAAAAGTTGATGTATTTATGTTTTCTGCTAGGGTTATTGAAGACAACCAAGAAGAAGCCTCTGAGATATCCCCAAGACTTTGAAAAGGGAGATATTCTGGGCAGAAAATAAATATTGAGCTATAAAACAAGAGAAAGAGATCTTAGAGGAATGTCACAGGAGAAAAGCCCTGCATAGATCATTGCCTTGTCTTGGCAAAAGGGCTTGCATACCTTAATGAAGCTATGAGACATTCATTGCAGGGCCACCCAAGACGAATGGGTCATAGTAGAGAGAGTTCTGACAATATGTGGTCCACTGAAGGAAGGAATGCCTATCCATTTCAGTATTCTTGTCCCAAGAATCTCATGAACAGTATGAAGATGAGCTTCCTAGGTCAGAAGGTGTCCTATATGCTACTGGAGCAGAAGGAAATTACTAATAGCTCCAGTAGTAAGGAAGCAGATATGCCAAGGCAGAAATGATGCTCACTGTGGGTCTGTCTGGTAGTGAAGTAAAGTCCAATGTTGTAAAAATGATATTGCATAGAAACCTGGAATGTTAGTTCCATGAATCAAAGTAAATTGGATGTGATCAAACAGATGGCAGGAGTGAACATCAACATCACAGGAATAAGTAAAATAAATTGGACAGGAATGGGAATGGGCAAATTTAATTCAGATGACCATTCTTTCTACTACTTTGAGCAAGAATCCCTTAGAAGAAAAGGCGTAGCCCTCATAGTACAAAATGCAGTACTTAAGGGTAATCTCTAAAATGACTGAATGATATCAGTTCATTTTCAAGGCAAACCATTCACTATCACAGTAATCCAAATCCATGTCCTAATCACTGATGCCAAAGAGGCTGCAATAGACAAATTCCATGAAGAACTGCAAGATCTCCTGTAACAAACATGAGAAAGATATCCTTTTCATCATTGGGGATTGGAATGCAAAAGTAGGAAGTCAAGATATACCTAGAGTAACAGACAAGTTTGGCTTTGGAGTACAAAATGAAGCAGGGCAAATGCTAACAAAGTTTTGTTGTTGTTGTTGTTGTTGTTATTGGTTTTTCGAGAGAATACATTGGTCAAAGCAAACACCCTTTTCCAACAGGAGAGATGATTTTGCACATGAACATCACCAAATGGTCAATACTGAAATCAGATGGATTATATTTTTTGCAGCCAAAATGTATAAGCTCTGTATAGTTGGAAAAAAAACAACAACAACAACAACAAGAACTGTAGCTGGCTGTGGCTCAGACCATCAGTTCCTTGTTACAAAATTGAGGCTTAAATAGAAGAAAGTAGGGAAAACCACTGACCATGCAGGTATGGTCTAAATTAAATCCCTCATGATTATACAGTAGAGATGATAAAAAAAAATTTCAAGGGACTAAATGTGGTAGACACACTGCCTGAAACATTGTAGACAGAGGTTCCTAACACTGTATAGGAAATAGTGATCAAAACCATCCCCAAGAAAAAGAAATGGAAGAAGGAAAAGTGGTTGTCTGATGAGGCTTTACAAATAGTTGCAGAAAGAAGTGAAAAGCAAGGGAGAAAGGGAAAAATACAAACAACTGAAAGTAGAGTTCCAGAGAATAGCAAGGAGAGATAAGAAGGTCTTCTTAAATGAACAATATAAAAGAAGTAGAGGAAAACAGTAGATTGGAAAGACTAAAGATCTCTGAGAAAATTGGAGAGATCAAGGGAATATTTTATGCAAGGATGGGCATGATAAATCACAGAAACTGTAAGGGTCTAACAGAAACAGAAGAAATTAAAAGAGTTGACAAGAATATACAGAAGAAATATACATAAAGATAATGACCTAGATGACCAAGATGTTGAGGTAACTCACTTGTATCCAGACATCCTGGAGAGTGAAGTCAAGTGGGCCTCAGGAAGCATTATTGCAAACAAATACAGTAGAGATAATGGAATTCCAGCTGAGCTATAAGAAATGCTAAAATATAATGCTGCTAAAGTGCTGTATTCAACATGTGAACCAATATGGAAAACTCAGCAGTGGCCAAAAGACTGAAAAAGATGAGTTTTAATTTCAATCCCAAAGAAGGTCAATGCCAAGAATGTTCAAACTACTGTATTATTGCATTCATACCACATGCTAGTGAGGCTGTGCTCAAAATCCTTTAAGCTAGGCTTCAACAATATTTGAACTGAGAACTTCCAGGTATATAAGATGGATTTGGAAAAGCCATAAAATCCAGAGATCAAATTGCAAACATTAGGATCATAAAGAAAGCAAGGGGTTTCAGAAAAACATCTAATTATCTTCATTGACTGTTTGAATCACAATAAATTGTGAAAACTCTTAGAGAGATAGAAAAAGCAGACCACCTTACCTGTCTCCTGAGAAACTTGTATGTGGGTAAAGAAACAAGAGTTAAAATCTTACATGGAACAGCTGAGTTGTTCAAAATTGGAAAGAAGTAGGACAGGGTTGTATATTTTCACCATGTGTATTTAACTTCTATGCAGAGTACTTCATGCAAAATGTTAGACTGGATGATTCACAAGCTGGAATCAAGATTTCCAGGAGAAATATCAACAACTTCAGATATACAGATAACATCATATAATGACAGAAAATGAAGATGAACAAAAGAGTCTCTTGGTGAAGATGAAAGAGGAGTGCTGGGGTCCAGCCATGGTGGATCCAGGGAATTTGAAGTGGGAATGAAGTCGGCAAGGAGAGACTTATTTATCAGAGATACAAAGAGAGATTAGGGAAGGATAGTGTAGTAGGAAAATTAGTGGAGAAAAATGCTGAATAACTTGGTTTATGCGGAGAACCAATAAAACTCTGAGACAATGGGTTTGCACCATTTAAGGAGGCCACCGGTGCCCTGTCGGATGAGTATTAGTTCAGTTCAGTTCAGTTCAGTTCAGTTCAATTGCTCAGTCGTGTCCGACTCTTTGCAACCCCATGAATAGCAGCACGCCAGGCCTCCCTGTCCATAACCAACTGCCAGAGTTCACTCAGACTTGCATCCATAGAGTCAGTGATGCCATGTAGCCATCTAATCCTCTGTCATCCCCTTCTCCTCCTGCCCACAATCCCTCCCAGCATCA
This sequence comes from Nanger dama, assembly GCA_917880005.1. Classification (NCBI taxonomy): domain Eukaryota; kingdom Metazoa; phylum Chordata; class Mammalia; order Artiodactyla; family Bovidae; genus Nanger; species Nanger dama. Next base: position 2,997,835 of record CAKJTW010000014.1, on the reverse strand, counting down.
GAGTCTTTTCCAATGAGTCAACTCTTTGCATGAGGTGGCCAAAGTACTGGAGTTTCAGCTTTAGCATCATTCCTTCCAAAGAAATCCCAGGGTTGATCTCCTTCAGAATGGACTGGTTGGATCTTCTTGCAGTCCAAGGGACTGCGAAGAGTCTTCTCCAACAAATTCAAAAGCATCAATTCTTTGGCACTCAGCCTTCTTCACAGTCCAACTCTCACATTCATAGATGACCACTGGATAAGCCTTAGCCTTGACTAGATGGACCTTAGTCCGCAAAGTAATGTCTCTGATTTGAATATGTTATCTAGGTTGATCATAACTTTCCTTCAAAGGAGTAAGCGTCTTTTAATTTCATGGCTGCAGTCACCATCTGCAGTGATTTTGGAGCCCACCAAAATAAAGTCTGATACTGTTTCCATTGTTTCCCCATCTATTTCCCATGAAGTGATGGGACCAGATGCCATGATCTTTGTTTTCTGAATGTTGAGCTTTAAGCCAAATTTTTCACTCTCCTCTTTCACTTTTATCAAGAGGCTTTTTAGTTCCTTTCACTTTCTGCCAAAAGGATGCTGTCATCTGCATACCTGAGGATATTGCTATTTCTCCCGGCAATCTTGATTCCAGCATGTGTTTCTTCCAGTCCAGAATTTCTCATGATGTACTCTGCATATAAGTTAAATAAGCAGGGTGACAATAAACAGCCTTGATGTACTCCTTTTCCTATTTGGAACCAGTCTGTTGTTCCATGTCCAGTTCTAACCGTTGCTTCTTGACTTCCATAAAGATTTCTCAAGAGGCAGGTCAGGTGGTCTGGTATTCCCATGTCTTTCAGAATTTTCCACAGTTTATTGTGATCCACACAGTTAAAAGCTTTGGCATAGTCAATAAAGCAGAACTAGATGTTTGTCTGGAACTTTCTTGCTTTTTCCATGATCAGCAGATGTTGGCAGTTTAATCTCTGGTTCCTCTGCCTTTTCTAAATCCAGCTTGAACATCAGGAAGTTCACAGTTCACGTATTGCTGAAGCCTGGCTTGGAGAATTTTGAGCATTAGTTTACTAGCATGTGAGATGAGTGCAACTCTGTGTTAGTTTAAGCATTCTTTGGCATTGCCTTTCTTTAGGATTGAAATGAAAATTGACCTTTTCCAGTCCTGTGGCCACTGCTGAGTTTTCCAAATTTGCTGGCATATTGAGTGCAGCACTTTCACAGCATCATCTTTCAGGATTTGAAACAGCTCAACTGGAATGCCATCACCTCCACTAGCTTTGTTCGTAGTGATGATTTCTAAGGTCCACTTGACTTCACATTCTAGGATGTTTGGCTTTAGTTGAGTGATCACACCATAGTAATCATTTGGGTCATGACGATTTTTTTTGTATAGTTCTTTGTGTATTCTTGCCACCTCTTCTTAACATCTTCTGCTTCTGTTAGGTCCATACCATTTTTGTCCTTTATCGAGCCCATCTTGCATGAAATATTCCCTTGATATCTCTAATTTTCTTGAAGTGATCTCTAGTCTTTCCCATTCTGTTGTTTCCCTCTATTTCTTTGCATTGATCGCTGAAGAAGGCTTTCTTATTTCTTCTTGCTATTCTTTGGAACTCTGCATTCAGATGCTTATATCTTTCATTTTCTCCTTTGCTTTTTGCCTCTCTTCTTTTCACAGCTATTTGTAAGGCCTCCCTAGACAGCCATTTTGCTTTTTGCATTTCTTTTCCATGGGGATGATCTTGATTCCTGCCTCTTGTACAATGTCACAAACCTCATTCCATAGTTCATCAGGCACTCTATCAGATATAGGGCCTTAAATCTATTCCTCACTTCCACTGTATAATCACAAGGGATTTGATTTAGATCATACTTGAATGGTCTAGCGGTTTCCCTACTTTCTTCAATTTAAGTCTGAATTTGGTAATAAGGAGTTCCTGATCTGAGCCACAGTCAGCTCCTGGTCTTGTTTTTGTTGACTGTATAGAGCTTCTCCATCTTTGGCTGCAAATAATATAATCATCTGATTTCAGTGTTGACCATCTGGTGATGTCCATGTCTTCTCTTGTGTCGTTGGAAGAGGGTGTTTGCTATGACCAGTGCATTTTCTTGTCAAAACTCTATTATTCCTTGTGGGTCTTAGAAGCCAGGGCAAATAAGTAGACATGGTGAGCCTCCATGTTCCAGATGGGAATTCAGCCAGAAAAGGGAGAAAAGAACGTCATGGAGGAGCCAAGCATCGGTGCCAGACCCACAACTTTATTTTCAAAAGCAGCTTATATACTTCAAGTTATACATAAAGAAATAATGGAATATGCAGAGTTATGCAGGGGCAGCAGTCCTGACCCTTATTGAGACCAGGCTTTCTTTTTGCATACCTTCCCATATTCAAAAGGTTTCAGGTGGTTTTACACCATCTTCTCGCCAGGGAGCCTGTTAACATTTTTGTGACTCTTTTCCTATATAATTATCTGTCAACCAGAAAACTCATTTTCTTTTGAAGTGTTCTTTCTTTAATCTGCATCACCGTCAAAGTACTAAATAGAATAAAGGTGCCGTGGGTTATAACAACAACAAAAAGTACTTAACTAAAAGATCTAATATTGCTACTACCAAGGCTACTACCTATTTTTCTACATACCAACTATATCAACAAATAAAAGATATGAAAACTTGGCAGCAAGTATTGGCTCAACAGTGAAACCCTTAATTAGTCCTATTCTAATGATTTTGACTCCTTGGAAGCCCCTACATTCCTAGGATGTTTTAAGCTTCCTGTGCCTCTCATGGTCGGGAGGCTGCAAACAATCACATGTGCAGCTGTAAGAGTCTGGCAGGCAGGCTAGAAAGCCATCGAGGGGTTTTGGATTTAAACACTTATATTATGCCCAGGAGACTTATTATCTAAAAGTTCTAAATTAACTTTTTCAAGAAAATGTGGTGAGGGGACAGTTCCCTGTTAATGTCAGAAGAGTAGGTGGAAAGCATAACACAGTAAAGCAGGCAGACTCTGATTTTGGGAGTAAATGCTTGAGAAAATCCAGGCGGAACCCCTGAGGCCTGATCCTACCTTTGTATTTTGCCAGGCCCCCTTCCTCATGATCTTTTCCATGGGCAGGATTCCCCATGCTGGCTCCCAGCAAGGAGAATGAAAAAGCTGGTTTAAAAATAAAAATTCAAAAAAACTAAGATCATGGTCTCCAATCCAATCACTTCATGGCAAATTGAAGTGGAAAACCTGGAAGCAGTGACAAATTTTCTTTTCTCGGGCTCCCAAATCACTGCTTATGGTCTGCATCCATAAAATTAAAAGATGCTGGAAGTAAAGCTATTGCAAACCTAGACAGCATATTAAACAGGAGAGATATTATTTTGCCAACAAAGGTACTAACTGTCAACTTTATGGTTTTTCCAGTAGTCATGTATGAATGTGAGAGTTGGACCATAAAGCAGGATAAGCACCAAAATATTGATGCTTTTGAGATTTGGGGAAGACTCTTGAGAGTTGCTTGGACAACAAGGAGATCAAACCAGTTAATCCTAAAGGAAATCAACGCTGAATATTAATTGGAAGTACTGATGCTGAAGCTGAAGCTTCAGTACTTCGGCTGCCTGATTCAAAGAGCCTTTCTGTTGTTGTTTTTCAGTCACCTGTCACATCACTCTGTGAATCCATGAATTGCAGCATGACAAGCTTCCCTGTTCTTCACCCACCTCCTGGAGCTTGTTCAAACTCAAGTCCATTGAGTCAGTGATGCCATTCAGGCAACTCATCCTCTGTCATCCTCTTCTCCTCCTGCCTTCAATCTTTCCTAGCATAAGAGTCTTTTCTAATGAGTTGACTCTTTGTATAAGGTGGCCAAATTATTGGAGCTTCAGCTTCAACATAGGTCCTTCTAATGAATATTCAAGATTGATTTCCTTTAGGATTGATTGGTTTGATCTCCTTCTCAAGAGTCTTCTCAATACCACAGTTCAATGTATTTATCCTTTGATGCTCAGCCTTCTTTATGGTCCAACTTTAACATACAAACATGACTACTCTAAAAACCTTAGCTTTGATTAGACAGAACTTTTTGGCAAAGTAATGTCTTTTATTTTAATATTTTGTCAAATTTGCCATAGCTTTTCTTCCAAAAGACAAGTGTCTTTTAATTTCATGGCTGCAGTCACCATCTGCAGTGATTTTGGAGCCCAAGAAAGTAAAGTCTGCCACAGTTTCCATTCCCCCCATCTATTTGTCATGAAATGATGGGATTGGATGCCATGATCTTAGTTTGTTGAATGCTGAGTTTTAAGACAGCTTTTTCATTTTCCTCTTTCACTTTCATTAAGAGGCTTGTTAGTCTCACTTTGCTTTCTGCCATTAGGGGTGTCATCTGCATATCTGAGGTTACTGATATTTCACCATGCAATCTTGATTCCAACTTATGTTTTTCCAGTCCAGCATTTCACTGATATACTTTATATACATGTTAAATAAGCAGGGTGACAATGTACAGCCTCGATATACTCCATTCTCAATTTGGAATCTGTCTGTTCCTCCATGTCTGGTTCTAACTGTTGTTTCTTGACCTGCATACAGGTTTCTCAGGAGGCAGGTAAGGTCTGGTATTCCCATCTCTTGAAAAATTGCTCACAGTTTGTTATGATTTCCACAAAGACTTTAACATAGTCAATGAAGTAGAAGTAGATGTTTTTTGAATTGATTTGCCTTTTCTATGATCTAACGGATGCTGGCAATTTGATGTCTAGTTTTTCGGGCTTTTCTAAATCCAGCTTGAACATCTGGAAGTTCTTAGTTCATAAACTGTTGAAGTCTGGCTTGGAGAATTTTGAGCAACACTTTGCAAGCATGTGGAATGAGTGCAATCCTGCAGTAGTTTGACTATATTTAGCATTTCCCCTCTTTGAGATTCAAATGAAAATTGACCTTCTCCAGTCCTTTGGTCACTGCTGAGTTTTCCAAATTTGTTGGCATATTGAGTGTAGCACTTTAGCAGCAGCATTTTTAGGGTTTGAGATAGCTCACCTGGAATTTTGTCACCTCCACTAGTTTTGTTCATAATGATGCTTCCTAAGGCCCACTTGACTTCACATTCCAGGATATCTGGCTCTAGGTGAGTGATCACACTATCATGGTTATCTGCATCATTATGATCTTTTTGTATAGTTCTTCTAGGTATTTTCCCACCTTTTCTTAATATTTTTGGTTTTGTTAGATATACAGTTTCTGTCTTTCACTGAGCCCATCTTTGCATGAAATGTTCCCTTGGTATCTCTAGTTTTCTTGATGAGATCCCTAGTCTTTCCCATCTGTTGTGTTCCTCTATTTCTTTGCATTGTTCATTCAGAAAAGCTGTCTTATTTCTCCTTGTTCTTCTTTGGAACTCTGCATTCAGATGCTTATATCTTTCCTTATCTTCTTTGCCTTTCACTTCTCTTCTTTTTTCAGCTATTTGCAAGGCCTCCTCAGACAGTCATTTTGCTTTTTTCATTTCTTCTTCTGGGGGATAATTTAAATCACCACCCCCTATACAATTTCATGAACCTTGGTTCATTGTTCTTCAGGCATTCTCTCAGATCTAGCCCCTGAATCTATTTGTCATTTCCACTGGATAATCATAAGGGATTTGATATATGTCATAACTGAATGGCCTAGTGGTTTTCCCTGTTTTCTTCCATTTAGTTCTGAATTTGAGCCACAGACAACTCCTGTTCTTGCTTTCACCGACTATATACAGCTTCTCCATCTTTCACTGCAGGTGTTCATAGCATCATTCAGCTTGCTCAGTGGCTTTATGATGGTGCTAATGATGACATCTCCCACAAGGACTTACGCCACATGCTCTGCCTCCCAGGTCTCCTGCAGCCAGAGCTCCTGTTACCACGGCAGGTCACTGCTGACCTTTGCCTCCACAGGGGACACTTGGTCACTCATAGGCAAGTCTGGCTTAGGCTCTTGCGCAGGTCACTGCTTCTTTACTTCCGTCTTGGTGGGCACAAGGATTTGTTTGTGCCTCTGAGCATCTACGGTAGGTCTGAGATATTATTTTAAATGCAACTATGCACCTCCTATCCTCTTTTTGGATATTCTCTTTTGCCCTTGGATGCAGGGTATTTTTGGGGGAGGGATCCAACATTCTCCTGTTGATAGTTGTTCAGCAGCTAGTTGCGACCTTGGTGTTCTCACAGGAGAGATGAGTGGATATTCTACTCTGCCATCTTGTTCTTGAACTAAGAAAGATTGAAGGTAAAAGGAGAGGAGGGTGGTAGAGGATAAGATGATTAGATAGCATCATCAACTCAATGGACATGAATTTGAGCAAACTCTGGGAGATAGTGAAAGACAGGAAGCCTGGTGTGGCATAGTCCACTGGGTGGCAAAGAATTAGACACAACTTAGTGATTGAACAACAACATCAGCAGCAAAAAACACATGGGGCTTCTTACCCCAGAACATTGTTAGATGCAGGAACTTGCATTTGAGTATAAAGACTACGAGACTAAATTAGATACTGGATGATACGTGAGTTGAAAAAAAATATCCAAACCAGATATTTGGCTCTATGATACAGTGTCTATTTCATCCCAGCTTTAGAAGAATATATTGAAGTTTACTGGGAAATAATTCTAGGTTGTTGAGTCTGTGGCCTACTGTACTTGATAAAGTGGCTGGCCTGATACTTTTTCAAATGATAGCATCAATCAGAAGTCAAGTGAAGTCCATTGCTATATAATTTTTATTCCTCTTTTTGTCTACTCCTTCTGATTTGGCACTCTGCCCTCTAATAAGCCACTGATTATATCACTATCTATTGACTTTATAAAAAGGACCTTATCTGAAAGCAATAAATTACCAAAAGTTATGAGAATGTTGGGAAGTGTCATGCAATCCCTTCATAGCATGGTTCAGAAATCTCACAAAGACGACCTGTTAGTAGTTGAATTTTCCCCCTTTTAATCTCTTTTATTTGGATGACTTCCATTTGTACTCTAATGCTGTCAGAACTGTTCACATGTGTTACTCTTCTTGGTCTCCCTCAATGAGTCATTTAATTAGTTGTTTGTTTGTTTTTTAATGCAGCAACTAACTTCCATTTCCGGAGAGCCCTCAGCTCATAACAACCATTACTATTCTCCTATAAGAGGTGGAAAAATGCCCAAAGGCCTTCCTAATGAGTTCAACAGTCCCTGGTGTTCTCTGCATGCAAATAAGGTGACCTAAGTTAAACTTGATTCATTCAAGAAAAAAAAAAATCACAAAATAAGCAACATGCATTAATAAAGACCAGACGCCTTCCGGGCTTTCTATCCTCTTTCAGAATCCCAGGAGGCTACTTGGCTCATTATCCCATCCTTCAATAGCCAAAGGAAGCAGAGTATCCAGCTCAAGAAGCAAAGTTGCTGAGGCAAGTTTCTTCCATATCTCTGTCCCTCTCTATTATATTCCTTCTCTCCAGCTATCAGCAACTTTAGAATGATTATTTCTAAAATAGATATTATTTTTCTCAAAGACATCCTCAAATAACAGTCTTTTTAGATGGTAAAGTCTCATTGTTCATAGTTTTCCATTCAAGATTTTGGAAAAGTAAAAGAGAAATTAAGGAAAAGTGTATTTTCCTTTCCTTTTCATCTCAGGGCATTTAGATTCTCTTACCATTTCATTTTTGGCTTCTTGTGGGGCAAAAATTTAAGCAAATTCATATGAACTTCCTAATTACATTCAACATGTTCCTTGTCTTTACTGATGCTCAAATTTATTCAGTGTAAGATTGTCCTTGGCAAAGAATAAAACAGCTCTGCACACTTATACATCAGAAATGTCCTTGGATGTGCATTTTTTCAGAGTCTTTTTCCCTGATGGGGGTTCCTTTGTGTCTCGGCTGGTAAGAATCCACTTGCAATTCCGGAGACCTGGGTTTGATCCCTGGGTTGAGAAGATCCCCTGGCGAAGTGAAAGGCTATCCACTCCAGGATTCTGGCCTGGAGAATTCCAGTGGCTATATAGTCCATGGGGTTGCAAAGAGTCCAACGCTACTGAGAGACTTTCACTTTCATTTTCCCTGATAAGGTAGAAGTCCACTTTTAGACTTTTCCCAGTGAGACAGAAGAGAGGGCTGGGGGGTGCTGGTGCATAGACCACAAGAGACTCTCATTGTATGCTAATCAATTAACCTTACACATGGGGGAAAACTGAGTTGAGAAATTGCAGACATGGGAAAAGTATAATATCTTTGGCTTTTGTACTAAAAAGGTTGCTGCAGCTGCTAAGTCACTTCAGTAGTGTCCGACTCTGTGTGACCCCATAGACAACAGCCCACTAGGCTCCTCTGTCCCTGGGATTCTCCAAGCAAGAATAGGAGTGGGTTGCCATTTCCTTCTCCCATGCATGAAAGTGAAAAGTGAAAGTGAAATCGCTCAGCCGTACCTGACTCTTAGCGACTCCATGGACTGGAGCCTACCAGGCTCCCTCCATCCATGGGATTTTCCAAGCAAGAGTACTGGAGTGGGGGTGCCATTGCCTTCTCAAACTGAAAGGTTAGACTTGATAAATATGACTGACCAGTGCATCTTGATGAACAAACTGAATATATGGCTGAATGTAACTCAAGAAGTATAGAACTAGAGGGAGGCTTGGATGGGGGGTGGGAGGTGGGAGGGGGATTCGGCATTGGGAGATTGTGTTCACCTATGGCTGATTCGTGTCAATGTATGGCAAAACAAATACAGTATTGTAATTTTAAAAATAAATAAATTTAATTAGAAAAAAAAAATAAATGGCAATTCTAAATGACTGTGGTCATTGTGTGAATAACACAGAAAAGGAGAAGTCTAGGAAATTAGACTTCACAATTTCTTCTTTGTTTTGGGGGATGTGATATGTTAAACCTCAAGATTAATGGGAAAAGGAAGATCTGAATGTTGCCCGTGATTTTCCTACTTTCGTATTCCAGTCCCCTAGGATGAAAAGGACATCCTTTTTTGGTGTTAGTTCTAGAAGGTCTTATAGGTCTTCATGGAAACATTCAACTTCATCTTTTTCAGAATTAGTGGTTGAGATCTAAACTTGGATCACTATGATGTTGGATGGGTTCCCTTGTAAATTAATCAAGATCATTTCATTGATTTTAAGACAGGGAAGCCTGACGTGCTGCAGTCCATGTGGTAGCAAAGAGCCAGGAACGACTGAGTGACTGTACAACAACATGATGTTCATTGCCCTAACTATCTTCCAAACAACTAAATGCACTTTCAACCAATTGAGAACATAAGGATTCATCCTGTGGAAGTAGATTGAACTGAAAGGCTAATAGTACTTTCTAGAGGAAAATTAGTTAACTTGCTTGATTGCAAACTCTTCACTGCTCACTGCTGTAACTCCTTTGTATTGCAAATGTGATTCTTTATTCATCTCAGCTTAATATAAATAGAGATGTTGACAAGTTTCTCCAGGAATATAAATGAGTCATGATAAAACTCTTCCTGCATGAAGATGAATGTGGAGTACATAACCATTATCTGAACAGGATGTTTCTTTATAAAGCAAGTGAGATTGCACATTTCAACCCTATTTGGATGACAACTGAATAGGTCTGGCAATGGAATACTTTCTGCTATGCTTTTCAGTAATATTTTCAGAAGTCAGGAAATTAAATACTTTGACAAAAAATGCCAAAGGATTGTCTTCCTTTCTCTACTTAGACATAGTGACCAAACTCTTAATCTTTTGCCCTTGCTTGTATAACCTGGTTGAATGTGCTTTAACTTTGTACTGTGTGGTTTGTTCAATTTTAAAAGTGACATCCTAAAGTACAGGAGGCTGTGATGAAAACCATCCCCAAGAAAAATAAATGCAAAATATGCAAAATCATTGTCTGAGGAGGGCTTACAAAAAGCTGAGAAAAAGAGAAGTGAAAGGCAAAGGAGAAAAGGAAAGATACATCCATCTGAATGCAAAGTTCCAAAGAATAGCAAGAAGAGATAAGAAAGCCCTCCTCGGTGATCAACACAAAGAAATAGAGGAAAACAATCAAATGGGAAAGACTAGAGATCTCTTCAAGAAAATTAGAGATACTAAGGGAATATGTCATGCAAAATGGACACAATAGAAGACAGAAATAGTACGGACTTAACAGAATTAGAAGATATTAAGAAGAGGTGGCAAGAATACACAGAACTATTCGAAAAAGATCTTCATGACACAGACAAACACGATGGTGTGATCACTTATCTAGAGCCAGATGTCATGGAATGTGAAGTCAACTGGGCTTTTGGAAGCATCACTACAAACAAAGCTAGTGGAGGTGATGGAATTCCAGCTGAGCTATTTCATATCCTAAAAGATACCACTGCTAAAGTGCTGCACTCAATATTTCAGCAAATTTAGAAAACTCAGCAGCGAACAAAGGACTGGAAATGGTCAGTTTTCATTCAAATCCTAAAGAAAAGCAATGCCAAAGAGTGGTCAAATTACTGCACAATTGCACTGATCTCACATGCTAACAAAATAATGCTAAAAAATTCTCCAAGCTAGGCTTCAAAAGTACATTAACTGAGAATTTCCTGATGTTTAGCCTGGATTTGGAAAAGGTAGAGGAACCAGAGGTCAAATTGCCAATATTTTTTAGATCATGGAGAAAGCAAGAGAATTCCAGAAAAAAACATCTACTTCTACTTCACTGACTATACTAAAGCCTTTGACTTTGTGGATCACAGCATACTATGGAAAATTCATTAAGAGATGGGGATACCAGACCACCTTAACTGCTTCCTGGGAAATCTGTATACAGGTCAAGAAGCACTGGACAGCTAGAAATAGACATGGAACAATGGACTGGTTAAAAATTGGGAAAGGAGTATGCCAAGACTATATATTGTCACTCTGCTTCTTTAGCTTATACACAGAGTACAGCATGCTAAATACTGCACTGTATGAAACACAAGCTGGAATCAAGATTGCCAGGAGAAATATCAACAACCTCATATATTCAGATGACACAATCCTTAGGGCAGAAAGCTAAGAAGTACTAAAGAGCCTCTTGAAAGTGAAAGAGGAGAGTGAAAAAAATTGGCTTAAAATTCAACATTCAGAAAACAAGGATCATGATATCTAGCCCCATAACTTAATGGCAAATAGATGGGGAAACAATGGAAACAGTGATAGACTATTTTTGGGGGCTCCAAAATAATTTCAAATGGTGACTACAGCCATGAAACTAAAAGATGCTTGTTCCTTGGAAGGAAAGCTATTACAAACCTGGCAACTTATTAAAATACAGAGACTTCTGTTTTCTTACAAGCTATGGTTTTCCATTAGTCATGCATTGATGTGAGTTGGATATTAAAGAAACCTGAGTGCCAAGAATTGATGCTTTTGAACTGTGGTGTTGGAGAAGACTCTTGAGAGTCCCTTGGACAGCAAGAGATCAACCAGTCCATCCTAAAGGAAATCAGTCTTGAATATTCATTAGAAGGACTGATACTGAAGCTGAATCTCCAATACTTTGGCCACCTGATTGGAAAAACTGTCTTGTTAGAAAAGTCCCTGATGCTGGGAAAGATTGAAGGCTAGAGGACAAGGGGATGACAGAGGATGAGATCATTGGGTGGCATCACTGACCCAAAGGGTATGAGTTTGAACAAGTTCTGTGAGTTGGTAATAGACAGGAATCTTGGCGTGCTGCAGGCCATGGGTCACAAAGAGTCAAACATGACTGACTGACTGAACTGAACTGAAAGAATAACACAGTGCAAAAAAAGTTTATAGTAAGAATTTAGAGATAGTTATAAAATGCTGTAAAATTTCATTCTGATGTGTATGTATTCATTCTTAATTATGGTTATTATAGCAACTTTTCTGTAGTGACAATTCTAAAAAGGAAAAATAGTATGGTTAATTGATTTTATTACCTTAAACCATAGAGTTTTATGGTAGAAAACTTGGAAATTATGGAAAAGTTTTAAACAGAATGGAAATACCACCTGCATTGCCAGTATATACACATACTGTAGTTTCTCTTTAAAAAGTACATTATGACAAAGTTGTTGTTGTTTTGCTATTTAATGGGTGTTATATAACCTATACATTAATGTTAAATACACTTGAACAGCAGTTAAAAATTTAGAAACATTACCCAAACTTTAGAAACTTACCAAAACAATGCTCATGGCATCATTCTATAATACTGTTTCCTCCTCTGTGTGTGAGTAAACAAAGAAGAGTAGGGGCAGAGCAGTAAGAAAGCAAGGAGTAGATGTACTATAAACTAAACTTTAAAGAAAATATCTTAACAGAAAGCATACAAATGGAATAGGATCACTTGATATTATTTTCCAGTGGTTCTTTAAATGTTTCAGGTTGAACTTTTAACTTTCCTGTTTTTCTCATAATTTGAATTAGCCATCTGTCTGCCACAAAAGTTTTGTGTAAGAATAATCTAAAATTGTAAAGCTTTTAAGTTGTTAAACACAGAGGGTACAAAAAAATATTGTAATGCCTAGACACCATGTTAATTTTATGTGGATTGAAATTAGTGATGTAGAATTTCTTCTTTAACTTATGTAGCATTTAGTCTATTTAGAGCATAATATTTTATTATTTTATGAAAATATGAAAATGCATTTGAATTTTTCTAGAAAAACAATAAATGAAACAGAACAAGGAACCCATTAAATTTCATAAATATTTGGTAGAACTAACAAGAAAGGTAAAATGCTATACTTCTATAATCAGGAACCATTTGGATGTCTATCCATCACTTTTCCATTTCAATGCTATCTCATTGTCACATAAGAAAAACTTACTGGTGTACATCATATAACTATAATATTTTAACACTTTGACTTCTAGATTTGTAATGTAACCTTGGCCAAAATATGAATGATATGCTATATATCACATTGGAAATATTAACTCTACAGAAATGGAAAATATTATAATAATATAATTGAAATATATGGCACTAGTCAGAAAAACTGATATGCATATTGTAGAATTATTCTAATGAGGGGGAAGGAAAATATGAGAAATTAAGTGTTGGACAGAACAGGCAAAAATAGTAAGCACCAGTAGGAAAGACATGGGTTGGAAATAGTCATTTTCTAAAACATATAGGAAGGAAAAAAATTAAAATGACATTATCTCTGCCTTCTTATTTTTACTGTTACATAAGTAAGTGATGGAATCTGATAGAACAACAATAACAATAATAACACCAAATTACTTAGAGTTCCATACTCTTTTCCTATTATATATCCAACCAAAATTATTATAAACAGGTCATTGCAATATAATACTTTTTTAATATAAAAATATGCAGTCAAAATTTGGTGTTGAAAGTAAAGGAAAATGCTAAGATGTCTTATAAATCACAATGAGTGCTAATCTCATAAGTCTAAGAAATTATGTGTTAGAAAAGACTTTGGAATTAGCTTTAGAACAAATATCTTCTCTCTCCTTTTCAGGATCAAGATGTCAGTATTACCTCCAGCTTCTTTAAAATCATAACAAATTAGATGAAAAGCAGGACCAAGACTCTGACTCAGTAAGCAGCACCATATGCATTTCAAAAATATACTCCTACTTGAAAACAAAAATAACAGTGTCTCAAAAGTAGACTTAGGTAGCTTAATTGGTTAAAATTGCTTATATTTCTCTCCTTTACTCCTTTAAAAAGTGCATAATTTTAATCAGTAACATTCACCTTTATCTTGCAAACGTGGTTTCTTTTTCTATGATTTTTTTCTACCAATCGCTTAAATATACACAGATATATCTTTATAAAATTGCAATAATAGTCAAGAGAATGAGAAGACAAGCCAGAAACTTTCAGAAAATATCTGCAGAAGGTTTATTTGCTAATGCACTGATAGTCAAAACATTAAAAAAAAAACAAACTTTTAAAACTCAAAAGTAAGAAAATCAATATTTTAACTCTTAAAATGGTCAAAAAATGCAAGAGGTACTTAACCAAAAGATGTATGAATAGAAAGAAAACGTATGAAAAAAAAAATGTTTAGCATCATGTATCATTAAGACATTAAAAATTAAAGCCATGAACTAACTCTCCACATCTATTGGGAGGGTGAAAATCCAAAACACTGAGTCCAGAATAAAGCAGAGCAAAGGCTAATAGCGTTTTGTCAAGAGAACACACTGGTCATAGTAAACACCCTCTTCCAACAACACAAGAGAAGACTCTACTCATGGACATCACCAGATGGTCAACACTGAAATCAGATTGATTATATTCTCTGCAGCCAAATGTGGAGATGCTCTATATAATTAGTAAAAACAAGACCAGAAACTGACTGTGGCACAGATTATGAACTCCTTATTGCCAAATGCAGACTGAAATTGAAAAGAGTAGGGAAACTAGTAGACCATTCAGGTACAACTTAAATCAAGTCCCTTCCGATTATACAGTGGAAGTGAGAAATGGATTCAATAGACAAGATCTGATAGACAGAGTGCCTGAAGAACTATGGACAGAGGTTTATGACATTGTGCAAGAAACAGGGATCAAGACCATCCACAAGAAAAAGAAATGCAAAAAGCAAAATGGCTGCCTGAGGAAGCCTTACAAATAGCTGTGAAAAGAAGAGAAGCCAAAAACAAAGGAGAAAAGGAAATATATACTCATTTGAATACAGAGTTCCAAAGGAAAGCAAGGAGAGATAAGAAAGTCTTCCTCGGTGATCAGTGCAAAGAAATAGAGGAAAGCAACAGAATGAGAAAAACCAGAGATCTCTTCAAGAAAATTAGAGATACCAAGGGAACATTTCCTACAAAGATGGGCTCAATAAGGGACATAAATGGTATGGACCTAACAGAAGCAGAAGATATTAAGAAGAGGTGTTAAGAATATACAGAATAACTGTACAGAAAAGATCTTCATGACCTAGATAATCATGATAGTATGATTACTCACCTAGAGCCAGATATCCTGGAATGTGAAGTCAAGTGGACCTTAGGCAGCATCAGTACGAATGAAGCTAGTAGAGGTGGTGGAATTCCAATTGATCTGCTTCAAATCTTAAAAGATTATTCAGTGAAAGTATGGCACTCAATATGCCAGCAAATTTGGAAAACTCAACAGTGGCCACAGGACTGCAAAAGGTCAGTTTTCATTCCAATCCCAAAGAAAGGCAATGCCAAAGAATGCTCAAACTACTACACAGTTGCACTCATCTCACACACTAGTAGAGTAAGGCTCAAAATTCTCCAAGCCAGGCTTCAACAATGCATGAATCATGAAACACCAGATGTTCAAGCTGGTTTTAGAAAAGACAGAGGAACCAGAGATCAAATTGCCAACATCCACTGATTCATCAACAAAGCAAGAGCATTCCAGAAAAACAATGTACTTCTGCTTTATTGATTATGCTAAAGCCTTTGACTGTGTGGATCACAATAAACTGTGGAAAATTCTGAGAGAGATGGGAATACCAGACCACCTGATCTGCCTCTTGAGGAATCTGTATGCAGGTCAGGAAGCAACAATTAGAACTGGACATGGACCAAGAGACTTACTCCAAATAGGAAAAGGAGTACGTCAAGGCTGTATATTGCCATCCTGCTTATTTAACTGATATACAGAGTACATCATGAGAAACACTGGCTGGAGGAAGCACAAGCTGGAATCAAGATTGCCAGTAGAAATATCAATAACCTCAGATATGCAGATGATATCACCTTTATGGCAGAAGGAAAAGAACTAAGGAGCCTCTTAATAGACGTGAAAGAGGAGAGGGAAAAAGTTAGCTTAAAGATTAAGTTTCAGAAAACTAAGATGATGGCATCTGGTCCCATCACTTCATGGGAAATAGATGGGGAAACAGTGGCTAACTTTATATTTTGGCATGCCAAAATCATTGTAGATTGTGACTGCAACCATGGAATTATAAGATGCTTACTCTTTGGAAGGAAAGGTATGACCAACCTAGACAGCATATTAAAATGCAGAGACATTACTTTGCCAACAAAGGCCAGTCTAGTCAAAGCTTTGGTTTTTCCATTAGTCATGCATGGATGTGAGTTGGACCTTAAAGAAAACTGAGTCCCAAGAATTGATTCTTTTGATCTGTGGTGTTGGAGAAGACTCTTCAGAGTCCCTTGGACCGCAAGGAGATCCAGCCAGCCAATCTTAAAGGAAATCAGTCCTGAATATCCACTGGAAGGACTGATGTTGAAGCTGAAACTCCAATACTTTGACCACCTGATGTAAAGAGCTGACTCACTGGAAAAAACCGTAATGACTGAAGGTGGGAGGAAGAAGGGATAACAGAGAATGAGATGGTTGGATAGCATCACCAACTCAGTAGACATGAGTTTGAGTAAATTCCAGTAGTTGGTGATGGACAAGGAGACCTGGCATGCTGCAGTCCATGGTTTCACAAAGAATTGGACACGACTGAGTGACTGAACTCATCTAATTACCCTTTAGGTTGACAAAGAAGTAGAGCAACAGGACCTCTCATTCCCTTATTGTGGGAATGCAGGACAACAACTTGGAAAATAGATTACCAGGTTCTTACAAATCTAGTTGTATTTTTCCCATAAATTTCAACAATCTTACTTCTTGGTATTTATCCAAACAAGTTGAAAACATGTACAAAAAATGTTTTTTTTCTGTGTAAGATAATCATGTTCCAGAGAGCTATTGTAAAGCGCATGATTATTATCAGTAGTATTGTTTCCTGTATTGATATTTATTGAGACGTTGGATCCTAAGTGTTCTTACTATCTCACTCCACCCCAAACACAAAAGGGTGTGTGATGGACTTGTTTTATGATCATTTCACAGTGTTAACATATATTAATACTAATACATCAAGTTCTATACCTTAAATATATACAGGTTTTATTTATCCATACATAAATAAAGCTAAAAGGAGCAAATAAAACATGATCACACCAAATCCTGCACAAAGACATTCATAGAAGCTTTTTGCATAATTGCCAGAACTTTCAGAAAAAGATTTTTTTGGTAGGTGAATGATTAAATAAACAACTTCACATGTCAACAGTGATAAATTATTCAGTGTTAAAAAGAAATGAGGCATCAAGCCATAATCAGTGAAAGAAGCCAAAATGAAAAGGCTGCATGCAGTATAATTTCAACACTATGATCTTCTGCAAAAGTAAAATCTGTGAAGACAGCAATGATTCGTGATTTCCAGGAGTAAGGGAGCTGAGGGAGGTGCATGCACAGAGAATATAGCTATTTTAGGGTAGTGAAACTATTGTGGTAGTTTTGTGTCACACATTTGTCAAAATCCATAACCTGTGTAACACAAGAAAATGCTAAAAATGATGCATATTTCCTAGGCTATCATATCTAATAGCTGTATATTTTCTTTAAAAGTAATGAGTTGATTATGGCTTTATACCAACTTTTTAATGTCTTTGAAAACTATCTAAATTATTGATTAAATTTTATTATGATGTAAAATTATGGTTTCACATTTTTATTTTACTTACAGATCCATATTAAATTATTTTAAAGGTTTCTTTTATATATCACTTTATATTTTATTATGATTTATAAAATTATGATGATATGTTAATTTCAAGCAATTGCTATCTTAAAAAAGATTTAATTGTTCCTGTATTTGGGAATATTTTGACTTCTAATTTTTTTAATGGATTTTGTAAAATTATACCTAGTTATGCAGCTGGAACACTCCTTTATATGTAAGAAGATGTGACGTTTCAAGCAACACAGACTTTTTGTCTAAAAGGAAGTCATTGTAAGGAAAATGGCCTTGAAAACCATGGAAGGAAAACTGCTGTGCTTTTTATAGGAAGTAGAAATGAGGATATAAGAATTGAATTTTATCACAGAGATAGCAAGATAAAAAAACAAACAAACAATTTTTTCAGGAAGTATGAAGCATAATAAAAATACTGCTAATTTTCACTTCCCTGAAAACAGGATAGCATAATTCTATACTCTATGCTACCACACACACTTCTGCCTTTTTTTTTCCCTCCAATTTAGACTTGAAAATCCTTCTAAAGGTCTTTTTTAACCAGTATCTGTTCTAAATTTAAGTAAAAGATGGTTTAAAATGTTTCTTTTCCACCATTCTCCATTCAGTTTTTGGTAACCAAATAAACAGAAAGCAGCGTTTCTCATGTCTGTACAGTTTCTTCATACTTACTTCCAGAACCAAATAAAATTTTGTCTAATCAAATGTTGTTTCATTTGTACTTTGGCTTTATATGCTAGTCACCACTTACTTGTTATAGAAGAAATGTTATTTGATCAAAAATTTGGGAAATTTGAAGTTAATATAATGCTTTTTTTCTTTGTTAAACACAATGGGCACTTTAATAATATATTTTGTAGTTCTTGAAGGGGAAATGCACTGTGCAACATTTCCTAACCACTACTTTTATAACAAGTTTTAAATGTTTAAAAACTTTTCATTTTGAAACAATCATTCTTTAGGAGCCAGTTAGCTCAATTGATTAGAGTGTGGTGC
Organism: Nanger dama; assembly: GCA_917880005.1. Classification (NCBI taxonomy): domain Eukaryota; kingdom Metazoa; phylum Chordata; class Mammalia; order Artiodactyla; family Bovidae; genus Nanger; species Nanger dama. Next base: position 2,979,353 of record CAKJTW010000014.1, on the reverse strand, counting down.
CAATATAATGCTACGGTTGCAGATTTGATCCATGTATGGGCCACTTTCTTTGATCACTTGAACCTGGAGGCTACCAACCATTTGGGACTTTCCTAGTGTCTCAGACAGTAAATGATCTGCCTGCAATGTAGGAGACCCAGGTTCAAACCCTGGGTTGAGAAGATCCCCTTGAGAAAGAAATGGAAACCCACTTCAGTATGCTTCCCTGGGAAATTCCACAGACAGGAGCCTGGTAGAATACAGTCCCTGGGGTCACAAAGAGTCAGACATGACTGAGTGACTAACACTGATAGATGTACAGCAAATTACAAATATAGCATCAAAAATTTCCCCTTTGGGGATGACCCAGAGGGGTGGTATGGGGAGGGAGGTGGGAAGGGGGTTCAGGATTGGAAACATGTGTACACTGTGGTAGATTCATGTTGATGTATGGCAAAACCAATACAATATTGTAAAGTAATTAGCCACCAATAAAAAAATAAATTAAAAAATTCCCTCTACTCTTTATCTACTTTCTTGTAATAGTTATTTTTTACATAAGTATAGTATAAAACGTCAAAGCCAGAAAAATGATGATAGATTGGTGTATAGACAGATAGATGTCAATTAATCACCTGTGAGATGAGGTGGTTGGATGGTATCACTGACTCGATGGACATGAGCTTGAGTAAATACTGGGAGTTGGTGATGGACAGGGAAGCCTGGCATTCTGAAGTCCATGGGATCACAAAGAGTCAGAAGTGACTAAGTGACTGAACTGAACTGAATCACATGTGTAGGTTCCTATAAACATCACATCAATCAAAATACAGAATGTCTTTCATCATAGATCACTCATTACACTCTAACTTATATAATACCTTCCCTAGCCCTTCCCACTATCCCTAAGCCTGACAAATCTTAACCTGTTCAGCATTTTTGTAATTTTGTCAAGACTGTTACATAAACAGAAATACACAGTATATAATCTTCTGAGATTGTTTTTCTTTTTTCTTTTTTTTTTCTTTCACTCAGCATAATGCTTTTGAAATCCAGCCAAGTCATTGAGTGTATTCATAGTTTATGCATTTTTTATTGCTGAGTAGTATTCCATGATGCAGATGTATGACCATGTTTAACAATTTACCTTTTGAGGAATATTTTAGCTGTTTTCAGGTTTTGCCTGTTGCAAATAAAGCTTCTAGGAACATTCATGTGCAGGTTTTGTGTATACTTTTATTTTTTATTTATTTTTTCCCTTTGGAATAATGTCCAAGATTGCAACTGCTAGGTTCTAGAATAAGTATAACTACTTAACTGTTAAATACTTGCCACATTTACTGTTTCATTTTATATTCCCACCAGTCATGTATGCCAGGTTCAGTTTATCTATATACTTGGCAGTATTTCTGCTGTCCATTTTTTTTTTTCCTTTTAGCCATTCTGACTGGTGTATAATAATATCTCCTACTAAACTTTAACTTGCATACTTTTTTAAATATATTCTCATGTGTGTTTATTTTCCATATGAATATGCTCTTTGCTATTAGCTCCTTATTCCAAAATTCAGACTTAAATTGAAGAAAGTAGAAGAAAGTAGGGAAAACCACTAGGTCATTAAGGTATGACCTAAATCAAAACCCTTATGATTCTGCAGTGTAAGTGACAAATAGATTCAAGAGGTTAGATCTGATAGACACAGTACCTGAAGAACTATGTAAGGGGTTCATAACACTGTACAGAAGCTGGTGATCAAAACCATTCCCAAGAAAAAGAAATGCAAAAAGGCAAATGGTTGTCAGAGGAGGCCTTACAGAAAGCTGAGAAAAGAAGAAAGGTGAAAGGCAAAGGAGAAAAGGAACAATATTCCCATCTGAATGCAGAGTTCTAAAGAATAAGAAGGAGATATAAGAAAGCCTTCCTAAATATTCAATGCAAAGAAATGGAGGAAAACAATACAATGGGAAAGATTAGAGATCTCTTCAAGAAAATTAACTACCAAGGGAAAATTTCATGAAAAGATAGACACAAAAAAGGAAAGAAATTTTATGGACCTAAAAGAAGTAGAATATATTAAGAACAGGAGGAAAGAATACCCAGAAGAATTTTACAAAAAGATCTTCATAACCCAGAAAATCACAATTGTGTGTTCACTCACCTAGAGCCAGACATGCAGGAATATGAAGTTAAGTGGGCCTTTGGAAGCATCACTATGAACAAAGATAGCAGAGGTGATGGAATTCCAGCTGAACTATTTCAAATCCTGAAAGATGATGCTGTGAAAGTGCTGCATTCAATATGCCAGCAAATTTGGAAAACTCAGCAGTGGTCACAGGACTGGAAAAGGTCAGTTTTCATTGCAATCCCAAAGAAAAGCAATGCCAAAGAATGTTCAAACTACTGCACAATTGCAGTCACCTCACACTAGCAAAGTAATGCTCAGAATTCTCCAATGAGGGTTCAACAGTACATGAACTGAGAACTTCCAGATGTTCAAGCTGGATTTAGAAAAGGCAGAAGAACCAGAAAGCAAGTAACCAATGCCTATTGGATCATAGAAAAAAACCAGAGAATTCCAGAAAAGCATCTATTTCTGCTTCAATGACTACACTAAAGTCATTGACTGCATGGATCACAACAAATCATGGAAAATTTTTCGAGAGATTGGAATAACAGACCACCTTACCTGTCCACTGAGAAATCTGTATGCAGATCAAGAAGCAACAGTTAGAAGAAGTGCACCTGGAACAAGGAACACACTGGTTCCAAATTGGGGAAGGAGTACATCAAAGTTACATATTGTCACCCTGCTTATTGACCTTGTATACAGAATACATCATGCAAAATATTGGGCTGGATGGAGCAAAAGCTGGAATCAAGATTGCCAGGAGAAATATCAACAACCTCAGATATGCAGATGACAGTACCCTCATGGCAGAAAGTGCAGAGGAACTAAAGATCCTTGCCAGGGTCCGGCCCCGGTGGATCCAGGGAATTCGAAGCAGGCATGGAGTTGGCATTCTAGGAAAGAATTTATTTAATTACAGATATAAAGAGAGATTAGAAAAGGATAGTGTAGTAGGAAATATTAGTGGAGACAAGAAGCTGAATAACTTGGTTCACGCAGAAAACCAATAAAACCCCAAGACAAGGAGTTTGCACCACCTACATAAGCCACCAGCCCCTGCTTGAATAGCAGAGGGTGCCCCGCCTTGGGCTCCCTCTTGCGTGGGTCTTAGAAGCCAGGGCAAGTAAGTAGACATGGTGAGCCTCCACGTTCCAGACAGGAATTCAGCCAGAAAAGAAGAGAACGAGAAAAGACCACACAGGAGAAACCAGTCTTTCCAGGAACTGGTCCGTTTTGTTATTTTCGAGGTCCATTTTTATACTTTTAGTTATACATGGAGGTAAATGTAAGAAATAGAGTCACGCAGGGTCAGCTGTTCTGACCCTTATCTAAAGACAGTGTTCTCAGTATATCTTTGTTCTTACAAGGGTCTTAAATTTGTTTACAATATCTTCTGATCTGAGACCGATCAACATTCTATGGCCCCATCTTACTTTCTATTGATAAAGGTTAGTGGATCAGAAAACTTGTTTCCCCTTAAGATCTACTAAGTCTTAAGATAGTGATAAAGTTACATTCTTACATAGCAGGGACACAATGATTTATAACAAAGAAAGAGGAGTACAGTGATTTATAACAAAGAGAAAATTCATTAACTCAAATGTCTAGTATTGCTAACATCAAAACTACTGTATTTCTTTTTCTACATTTCAATTGCATCGATTAACATACTCCCAGGTGCCTAAGGATATGGAGGCCTGGTGGCAATCATTAACTCAGCCATGAAACCCTTCACCAACATGATTTTTATCTTTAGACAAACCCTATGCTAAGACTTTCAAAATACTCCAAACTCTCTGTGCTGTTTAGAGGTTGTAAACAATCATGTAGTAGCAAGACTGTGGATAATCCTGTTACACAAGCTAGTCTGCCAACAGAGAGGTTTGACCTGAGATACTCCTTTTATATGCAGGAGACTATTATCTGGAGCTCTAAGTTATTTTTCCAGAGAAAGGTGGTCAAGGATAGCTCCGGTTAATGTCAGAAGAGTAGATGAAAGCATAACGCAGTAAGGCAGGCAGACTCTGGTTTTGGGTCAGATGCACGAGCATATCCAGTGAGGCTCCCTTAAGGCCCAACTCGCCTTTGCCTGTCGGGCCCCTTAACCTCATGACCTTTGCCACAGGTGGGACTCCTCAGGCTGGCTCCTGTCAGATCCTCTTGAAGAAAGTGAAAGAGGAGAATGAAAAAGTTGGTGTAATACTGAACACTCAAAAAATGAAGTCATAGTATCCAACCCATCACTTCATGGAAAACAGATGGGGAAAAAAATGGAAGTAGTGACAGAATTTATTTTCTTAGGCTTTAAAATCAGTGAAGATGGTGACTGCAGCCATGAAATTAAAACATGCTCATTCTTTGAAAGAAAAGCTAGGACAAACTTAGACAGTATATTAAAAGGCAGAGACATTATTTTGCCAACAAAGTTTCATCTAGTCAATGCTATGGTTGTTCCAGTAGTCATGTATGGAGGGAAGAGTTAGACCATAAAGAAGGCTGAGCACCGAAGAATTGATGCTTTCAAACTGTGGTGTTGGAGGAGCCTCTTGAGAGTCCTCTGTTCTGCAAGAAAAGAAAACCAGTCCATCCTAAAGGAAATCAGACCTGAATATTCTTTGAAAGGACTGGTGCTGAACCTGAGGCTGCAATAATTTGGCCACCTGATTTGAAGAACTGACTCAATAGAAGAGACCCTGATGCTGGGAATAATTGAAAGCAGGGAGAGAAGGGGATGACAGAAACTTAGATGATTAGATGGCATCACTGACTGGATAGAATGAGTTTTAGCAAGCTCTGAGAGTTGGTGATGGACAGGGAAGCCTGGCAGGCTGCAGTCCATGGTGTTTCCAAGTCTGACTGAGAGACTGAACTGAACTGATTTTCTTTGTGGAAATCTCCCTTTCTAAATTTTTTCTACTTTTTTCTTGTTTTTTTTTGAATATTTTGCAATAGAAATTTTAAATTCTTTATTTTTTATGTGTCTTTGAGAGATGCATGGTTTGCAAATATTTTCTTGAAGTATATAACCTGTTTTTATCCTCTTGAAAGAAATAGAAGAAAACAATAGGGTGGGAAAGACAAGAGATGTCTTCAAGAAAATTAGAGATACCAATGGAACATTTCATGCAAAGATGGGCACAATTAAGGACGGAGATGGTATGGACCTAACAAAAGCAGAAGATATTAAGAAGAGGTGGTAAGAATACATAAAAGAACTATAGAAAGAGATCTTCATGACCCAGATAACCACAATGGTGTGATCATTCACCTAGAGCTAGACATCCTGGAATGCTAACTCAAGTGGGCATTAGGGAGCATCACTATGAACAAAGCCAGTGAAGGTGATGCAATTCCAGTTGAATCATTTCATCCGAAAAGATGATGCTGTGAAAGTGCTGCACTCAATATGACAGCAAATTTGGAAAGCTCAGCAGAACTGGAAAAGGTCAGTTTTCATTCCAATCCCAAAGAAAGGAAATACCAAAGAATGCTCAAACTACCACACAATTGCATTCATCTCACATGCTAGTAAAGTGTTGCTCAAAATTCTCCAAGCCAAGCTTCAGCAATACGTGAACCATGAAATTCCAGATGTTCAAACTAGATTTAAAAATGGCAGAGGAACCAGAGATCAAATTGCTAACATCCACTGGATTATCAAGAAAGCAAGAGAGTTCCATAAAAACATGTACTTCTGCTTTATTGACTATACCAAAGCCTTTGACTGTGTGGATCACAAAGAACTGTGAAAAATTCTTAAGGAGATGGGAATATCAGACCCCCTGACCTGCTTCCTGAGAAACCTGTATGCAGGTCAGGAAGCCACAGTTAACTGGACATGGAACCACAGACTGGTTCCAAATCAGAAAAGGAGTACGTCAAGGCTGTATATTGTCACCCTGCTTATTTAACTTATATGCAGAGTATATCATGAGAAACGCTGGACTGGAAGAAACACAAGCTGGAATCTAAATTACCAGTAGAAATATCAATAACCTCAGATATGTAGATGACACCACCCTTATGGCAGAAAGTGAAGAAGAACTAAAGAGCCTCTTGATGAAAGTGAAAACGGAGAGTGAAAAAGTTGGCTTAAAACTCAACATTTAGACAACTAAGTTCATGGCATCTGGTCCCATCACTTCATGGTAAATAGATGGAGAAACAGTGGAAACCAGTGCCAGACTCTATTTTGGGGGGCTCCAAAATCACTGCAGATTGTGACTTCACCCAAGGAATTAAAAGATGCTTACTCTTTGGAAGGAAAGTTATGAACAACCTAGACAGCCTTTGAAAAGTATAGTCATTACTTTGCCAGCAAAGGTCCATCTAATCACAGCTATGGTCTTTCTAGTAGCCATGCATGGTTGTGAGAATTGAACTATAAAGAAAGCTGAGCTTCATAAAGTTGGTTCTTTTGAAATGTGGTGCTGGGTAAGATTCTTGAACATCCCTTGACAGCTAGAGGATCCAACCAATCCATCCTAAATGAGGTCAGTTCTGGGTGTTTTCTGGAAAGACTGATACTAAAGTTGAAACTCCAGAAGTTTGGCTGCCTAATGCAAAGAACTGACTAAATAGAAAAGACCCTGATGCTAGGGAAGATTGAAGGTGGGAGAAGGGGATGACAGAGGATGGGATGGTTGTATGACATCAGCAATCAATAGAAATGAGTTTGAGTAACCTCTGGGAGTTGATGATGGGCAGGGAGGCCTGGCATGTTGCAGTCCATGGGGTCACAAAGAGTCAGACTCAACTGAGAGACTGAACTGACTGACTAAATTGATAACCTGTTTCTTTCCTCTTGAACTATCTTTTGTAGATCAAAATTTTGTTTTAATTTTTGTTAATTTCAGTTAATAATTTTTTGTCTTATGCATTATGTTTTTGGATTTATGTCTAAGAAATCCTCACGAAGCTCCATCCCCGAAGAACTTTCCCTAACTTGTTGTCTAAACATTTTATCAAATTCTATTCTACAAATATTGCTATTTGTTTTGAGTAAACTTTTATGAGTTGTGAGATTTAATAAAGGTTAATTAATTAATTAATTTCATTTCTGTTTATAAAATGCTTATGAGTATCCAAGATTTCAGCAGCATTTGGTTCAAAGGTTATTCTTCTATTAAATAATTTGTGTAGAAAAATCAGTTATACTTGCTTGTGGTCTATTTCCACAGTCACTCCTCTTGACCATTTATCTCTGTATATATCTATCTCTTTGCCAGTACTTCTCAAACTTAATTACTATAGTTATATAACATCTTAAAAAGCTTCTTATTCTGTTCACTTTCTTCTTTTTTCCTAAGTTGTTTTAGCTATTCTAGTGCTTTTACTTTTTAAAATAAAGTTTAGAATAATCTTGGCTATATCTACAAAAATTATATCTGAAATTTTCATAAACATAACATATTACACACATATTCATGTATATGAATTTATATATTATAATTTATAAATAATTATAAAATTTCAAGAGAATTCTATTTATATTTTCTTTTTCATGGAAATGTTATGTCTCTTCATTTATTTAGGTCCTTTAATTTTTTTTTATAATTTACAAGTTAGCAGTCATCTTTCCCAACTTTCTATAGATTTTAAACAAATTCTTGTATTTTTGTCATTATATATGGTATTTTATATTTAACTTTGGTTTCTACACATTCTTGTTTAATTAGGTTTCACTTTTTTATCATATTTCTAATTGCTTGTTACAGCATTTTTATGGTGGCTGTTTTAAAATTCTTATCAGATCTTTTTAATATCTATATAATCACTGTGTCTCTGTATTAGTATCTTTTGATTGTCTTCTGTCATTCAAGTGGAAATATGTCTGCTTCATGTTATCACGAGTGATTCTGATTGAAATTTGGCATTTGGAATATTATGCTATCAAACTACAGATCATATATAAATCTTGTGTTTTAACAGTCTTTCTCTGACACTTCCCAGTTAAAGACTCCCACTGTTTTTAGCTGGTGATAACTAAAGTCCAGGTTTCTCAATAAATTTCTATTGACCCTGAGGATGAGTTGTGCTTCTACTACTAGGTGGGGATAGAAGTTTAGGTCACACTGATACTAATCTATATGTGATGGGGAGGACATCTTGCCACTGCTCCCTACCTACATGATGATCACTGACATGGCAGACAGGTCTTATTAGTATTTATGGGTGTGAAAAGCCCAGTTTTTCACTAGGTTTCCTCAGATATTACCCAATGGGGAGTGATAGGGGTCCCCTACTGTTCGAGTCAGTTCACTTCAGTTCAGTCCCTCAGTCTTGTCCAACTCTTTGTGACCCCATGGACTATAGCATGCCAGGCCTCCTTGTCCATCACTAACTCCAGGAGTTTACTCAAACTCATATCCATTGAATGGGTGATGACATCCAAGCATCTCCTCTTCTGTTGTCCCCTTCTCCTCCCTCCTTAAATCTTTCCCAGCATCAGGGTCTTTTCCAGTGAGTCAATTCTTCACGTCAGATAGCCAAAGTATTGGAGTTTCAGTATTAGCATCAGTCCTTCCAATGAACATTCTAGACTGATTTCCTTTGGGATGGACTGGTGGAGTAAGGCCAAGTTAAAAGTCGAGGCTTCCCACATAGTCTACACTGACACCACCTTGGAATGAGATTCAGAAGTAAGGAAATTCCTGGATTTTCATTCCTTCTTTCCCATCAAGAAGGAATGAGGGGAGTGGGAGATGCCTGTAAAACCTCCAGGAAGAAAATGTAAATTTCTACTTTGACTTTGCTAGAGGGAGTGGGATGTTTTCTACAATTTTTGATCTGGAGTAGGGTTGCCATTGCCTGAAAGTTTTCTGTTTTGTCTGGCTTCCTCTTTTCTTGGCCCTTTGTATAGAAATAATAAAATTTTTTTTTTTCCCTTTTAGTCTCTGCAGACTGATGTTTCTGGATTACCAGCTTCTCAGATATCCATTCTAGCATGTACAAGTCCTATAGAAGTGTCTTCCTTGTAACTAGAATCACAGAAAAATAAGAGATTTGTGACTACTTGAGAAAATTTGAATGCTAGAGAAAAATTATTAAAACTTTAATACTTATTGAAGCACAGAGAGTTTTTAGGGTAGTAAAACTACTATCAATGATGCTATAATCACGAATGCATTTGTCAAAACATAGAATATACACCACCTAAAATAGACCTTAATGTAAACTATGGACTCTGGATGGTAAACATATTTCAGTATATATTCATTAATTGTAAAATAAGTATCCCTCTAGTGAAGGATGTTGATAATGTGGGAGGTTATGCATATTTTGGGACCAGAGGTATATGGGAAATCTCTGTGCTTTCCACTCAGTTTTGCTTTGAACATAGTACTGCTCTAAAAATAAAATATATTATTTTTAAAGGCTTATTATGTAAGCTAACATTCCATTAAAAGGTAACTACAAAACTTTTATCTTTTCTCCTACAAGTATCTAGAGTGGGCCTAAATTTGAAAGATTGAATTGGTTTAATATATTTTTAAAGGATATTCTACTTTAAGAAAACTAAATCTCCCAGAGGCTATAGTAATGAATCATCAACTCGTGGTTATAGTTATTTGGAGAGTTGCCGTGTCAACCAAACAGAGCTATCTGGACCAATCTTTACTTTTATATTAACTAGCTTTTCGAGAATAATTTAGAGAAATCAAATGTATGATTTTATTTCCCATAGTCCCTTTTGAGGAACATTTTCCTTGCAGAGGGGCCTATTTACATTGCCTTTTAAATGACTCAGAATTGCATTTAGCACTAAAGCAAAACAGAAAATCTGTTAAGCTAAATCTGAAAGCTGGAAACCTATACAGAGATGAAAGTTTTATGTATTTTTTACAGACTTGGTGTCTTCCATTTTTGCAGGAATCCCGTAAATCTCACTAATTGCTGTTTCAATTATATGAATAAACTACTGAAATTTAGCAGTTAAAAACCACCATGAAGATTGTATGAGCTTCCAAGTGGCATTAATGGTAACAAATCTGCCGGCCAATATAGAAGATGTAAGGGAGGCAGTTTCAATCCCTGGGTTAGGAAGATTTATTGGAGGAGGGCATAGCAACCCAGGCCAGTATTCTTTCCTGGAGGATCCTGTGGACAGAGGAAGACTGGCAGACTATAGTCTATAGGGTCACAAAGAGTCAAATACGACTGAAGAAACTTAGCACACATGCATGTAGATTGTAAAAGAAAAACTCATGTGATGAGGTCTAGATATGAAAGCCATTTTGCCTTTAAGAGAACTCTGTGATCTAATTGTGATCCTGAGTAGGAAGTTTGTTTCATTCTATTTTACTAATAAAAATGCATAATGGCTTAATGAACTGACATAATTATTTTAGATGCAAGCATTAAATGATATAATAAATGAACATCTTAGGGATTGGTAGTTTTTAAATTAGTCTTTTGATTCCATACATATAGTTTGTATTCAAGAAACAGTTCAAAAATTGAAATAAAAGAGAGTTGTGTGTGTGTGTGTGTGTGTGTGTGTTGTCACTTTAGTCATGTCCAACTATTTCTTTCAATACCTTATATGCAATATATATATATTTCAGACATGTACTAAATTATGTACATTATATATACAATTCACACATAAATTAATGAATTTATATATCAATGCCTTATCAGTGAAATCAATAAATGAATCACTTCCATAAAAGTATGTATCTACAGCTTAGAAAGGGCTAAGACAAAGTTTAAGTCATTGAAAGAACAGAATCTGACATGAATGAAGTGACTTTGTACACACGCACATACACAATTCTTTCTCTTATTTCAATTTTTGAGCTGTGTCTTGAATACAAAATATATTTGTGGAGTCATGAGGCCAACTTAAAAATAACCAGTCCTTAAGAAGTCAGTTCATTATCTTATTTAATCCTTGCATCTAAGACTAATTAACACAGTTCATTAAGTCATATGCATTTGTAATAGTAAGATCAGTTCAGTTCAGTTCAGTTGCTCTGTCATGTCCAACTCTGTGCAACCTCATGGACTGCAGGATACCAGCTTTCCCTGCCCATCCCCAACTTACTGAGCTTTCTCAAACTGAAGTCCACTGAGTTGGTCATGCCATCCAACCATATTATCCTCTGTCGACTTAATAGTAATATAGAACGATCCTTCTGACGTTTGGGATTTTTAGCAGGAGGTGTCAGAAATTACCACAGGGGTAATTGACTGGTGGCAGCTAAGTTTTCACAGTGACATTGCTTTTTAATCCTTCAATGTTGGCTCTTTATCTATCTATCTATCTGTCTATCCACTATACATAATGTGTAGCTTTACATGTAGCTTTACATGTCTAAGATAAATATTATATACTTTATATAATACATATTAAATATAATATAAACATATAATAAATATAACATAACACCTTATATGTTGTATAATATATATATAACAGACAACATGTTCATTTCAATTCAGTTGCTCAGTCGTGTCTGACTCTTTGTGACCCCATGAATTGCAGCACACCAGGCCTCCCTGTCCATCACCAACTCCCAGAGTTCACTCAAACTCATGTCCATTGAGTCAGTTATGCTACCCAGCCATCTCATCCTCTGTCGTCCCCTTCTCCTGTCCCCAATCCCTCCTAGCATCAGAGTCTTTTCCAATGGATCAACTCTTCGCATGTATAACAAATATAACATATAATATATCTTATATAATATATAAAATATAATATCATATATGTATATTTCATACACATCTAAAGTATATAAATTTTATTTCAGGAAATTACCTGAGTACAAATAAAATTTTCTGGTATAATCTGAATATCGAGGCAATATTTTCTGTCTATCTAAAACACATTTTTAAGATCTTGGCTGTGAAACCTATTTAGATATGTAGCTTTACAATAATTTTGTTATTGTTAAGTCACTAAGTCATGTCTGACTCTTTTCCAACCCCATGGACTATAGCATTGCAGGCTCCTCTTTCCTTGGGATTTCCCAGACAAGAAAACTGAAGTGGGTTTTCATTTCCTTCTCCAGGGGACCTTTCCAAAACAAAGATCAAACCCATGACTCCCACATTGGCAGGCAGATTCTCAACCACTAAGCAACCAAGGAAGCCTTTGTGATAGTTTAGAAGAGCAAATTTTTAAATTTTGCCTCAGACACAGTTCTATCATTTCAACCCTGCTCTGAATCTGCATACATCTCAGGACCTTTCTGCTCAGATTAAGCCAATGAAATTCTAAGAAAGTGATAACAAAATATCGTATGGCACACTGAATGACATAGCATTTTTAAAGGCAGGAAAATGACACCTTTTCAGGATTTCTTTGTGACTTTCAGATTTATTCTGATGATTTCGGTAATGAATTCCCTGGTCAGTTTTATAAATGCTAAACATTAAACTCTGGTTATTGTCATTCACATAGCTTTAGGCCTGTGAGCCACAAGCTTTGCTTTTATTCTTTGGAACTTCCCTATGCATCTCTAGAATAAAGCATGTGCAAGGAACCTATTAAATTAATGATAATACATTCACTAGGAAATTTCATAAAGTGTGAAAAGCACAAATACATGAACAAAATGAAATTATGTATTGTTGAAAAGGACTTTATATAGTACCAGAGATGTATTTCCTCTGTGTTTATTTAAAAATAAAATGTAGCTCTTTAAAGTGTTAATTAATATTTCAAGTTTAGGTCCATGAAACACCCCAGAAGCATCTGACTACTTAAAAAAAAAAAAAATTTAAAAAGTCCTTCATCTTTGTTCAGTTAGTTTCACAAATAGTAAATTTCTCATAGTACATATTTGTCATATGCTAACTGTCTGCCAAGAATAACCTACTTAGATAAAGGTGTGCACACAAGGTAGGTCAGGAGCACATTTAGGTGACTATTAACAGAACAATATTCATCTTCTTGCAGGCTTTTAATCAGTTAGTTATTGATGTCATTATATCTGTGAGCTTTTCTCTCTTCTAAATGTTTTGAAAGTACGCTTGCTTTAAAAGTCAAATAAAATATGATAATAGCTGAGCCAATTTTTTTTAATTAAGAATTTTTACTCTAGTTCCTGAGAGGATCCTTCTAACCAAACAGAGGTTCTATGCTCATCCTCTTTTAACAATGGTATGTTCATTTCTTCACTTATTCAACTATTATTTTGGTTGCCACTATATGAAGGACTAAAGTGAAGTCTTAACAAAATATAATTTTTGTATGAACTGCATATTAATAGTAATTATTATATTTATATGTATACAGTGCTAAGCATATTACTTAAGGGTTTATTGGTATTACCTTGTTTAACTGTCAAAAGAATCCTGTATTTTGAGCTTCCATACCTTAATATCAGAGATAAAAAATTAAGCTGTGAGCAAAAATGTATTGAATTCACACAACTAACAATTAGCAAAACTAGAGTTTAAAATCAGGACTAATTCCAGAGTACTAATTTCAAGTACTGACAAAGGTTGTATGCATTTGTATTTTCCTTCAAGTGAGTTATTGGTGTAAAAGTTAACATATTACCTATTACTTGAGATATTTTATTAAGATGATTTTTTTCATCTTTTACAAAGGTAGAACTAAAATAAGGTCCTTGGAAATTCCTCTGAATACCTTGCCCTTGACCTAACCCAAGTCTCAGAGACTGTGAATGATTCAGTCTGTGCCTTATAGCTGAGATCTAGAAATAGCTTTGAAACTTACAAAGAACTAAAGTACATTCTCTAGCAGACAATGGATAGTATTGAAATTTCAATGGGCCATATGGAAGTAGAATTTTATGCAATATTTTAGTTTTATTTTAAAAGTCAAACATTTCTGAAATATTTCTGTTTATCCATTTACCACTATTCAGAGAAGAACTGATGATGAAGTCCCAATACTTTGGCCACCTGATGTAAAGAGCCAGTTCACTGGAAAAAACCCTGATGCTGGAAAAAAACTGAGGACAAGAGATAAAGGGAGAGACAGAGGATGTGATGGTTGGATGGTATCACTGATTCAATGAACATGAGTTTGAGCAAACTCCAAGAAATAGCGAAGGACAGAGAAGCCTTTTTTTTTTTTTTATAAATAAGTCCTTTATGTTTCTTCAGATAATTCCATAAATAGTAAATTGCTCATAGTACACATTTGTCACATGCTAACTGTCTGCCCAAAATAACCTACTTAGATGAAAATGGGCACACAAGGTAGGTCAGGAGCACATTTAGGTGAATATTAAAAGAACAGTATTCATCTTCTTGCAGGTTTTTAATCAGTTATTAATGTCATTATATCTGTAAGCTTTTCTCTCTTCTAAATTTCTCGAAAGTGTGCTTGTTTTACATATATATATATATATTACATGCATATATTATATACACATGATAATACATTATAATACCTATTATGGACTGCCCAGGTGGCACTAATGGTAAAGAATCTGTCAGTGAAGAAGATGCAAGAGAAGTGGATTCAATCCCTGGGTTGAGGAGATCCCCTGGAGTAGGAAATGGCACCTCATTCCAATATTCCTGCCTGGAAAATTCCATGAGCAGAGGAGCCTGGTGGACTGTATACACATTATAGTACACATTATATATAAAACACATTATAATGCATCTATATAAGACTTTGCAATGTATTATAATGCATATATAAAATATATTGTATATATATAAACATACATAAAATTGTTTCATTATCATTTTAAAAATAGTAAGACATAGGTAATATATCTTACAAACAATAGCAGTGTTACAGCAAGCAGGTAGTTAAGTATGAACAGAGAAATGGAGGCAGGGACCAGGTGGCAGGAAATCTTATAAACAATAGGAGTTTATAGGTAGACAAAAGAAAGCAGGAAACTTCAGACTGACTAGAAACCACACATTTTAGGTGACAAGGGTTCAGGTAGCCGACAAAAAAAAAAAAAAAAAGGTGGGAAAATGAGAATTTCCTGCTTCCAAATGTAACCTTTTGATCACTGTGCTCTCATTATAATAAGATTAACCTTACAGACAAAATGTACTCATCATGCATCCATGCCATTACATTTCTGATCAATTCATGTCAATGTATGGCAAAACAAACACACTATTGTAACGTAGAATAAAGTATTAAAAAACAAAAAGACAAAAATCCATCTTCCCTCAGAAAAATGGAACTGGGAAGAAAATAAAGGACCATGACTTCCAAACTCCTCTCACTTCAGTGAATATTCTGCCCCCTCACTTGTATGCCCCTTATAACTGGCTTACAAAGCATTAGTCTTTCAGTCACGTCCAATTCTTTGCAAACCCATGGACTGTAGTCACCAGGATCCTCTGTTCATGGATCTTCAGGCAAATAAAGTGGTGAATTGCCTTTCCCTTCACCAGAGGATCTTCCCAACCCAGGTCTCCCACATTGTAGGCAAATTCTTTACCATCTGACAGAGAAGACAGTAATTTAAACTCATGTTGGTTCTGTCTCTTTGACTTTAAACTTTACTTTTCATTAATGTTGTTGTTATAAACTTACATAATGGCCTGCCTTAGAGAACTCTTCTCTGCCTGAATGTTAAACCAAAGTACCTTTGTTCAGGACCCTGTCCACCTATGGATGGCTACAGAAAAGAAGCAATTAACATGTTTAGGCAGGGCATTCCAGGAGGTATTTGCAAGAATTATGGCTTTTTACATTAATTCCTCACTGTTTCCTCCTCTAAGCTCTACAAAACAACCTGGCATCCAGACTCCATTAAAATGATTATTTTGATATAGTAGTCTGCCATCTTCTTGGATTTTGGGCTTTCTGATTAAAATCGTATCCTGTACCTCAATACCTCACCTATTGAAAAATTGCCCAGTATGTGGCAAGCAGAATGAGCTTGGACTTGGTAACAAAAGGAACCAGGGGCAACAGCTCCTCACCTGCCTGCCCAGCCTTCCTCTGAGAACATATCTTTGCTTCAATAAACTCTCACTTTACTTTCTTCACTTCCCTACTTCATCTCCTGATATCATGAAGAAAGAATCTTAAATTCACTGGGAACAGTATAAAAAATAGTAGAAATTTTCAAAAATTTAATTCAGAATGACAAAACATTGACTGTATTATAATTTTCACAAAATCAGAATATCAACAATTGTTGAAAATAATGATTATTTTGACTTTGATTTTTAGATAATAACAAACTATGGGAAATTCTTTAAGAAATGAGAATACCAGACAACCTAACCTGTCTCCTGAAAAACCTGTGTGCAGGACGAGAACAATAGTCACAATAGGACATGGAACAGTGGGCTAGCTCAAAATCGGGAAAGGATCACCTCAAGGCTGTAAGGCTGTCACTTTGCTTATTTAACCTATATGCAAATTGCATCATGAGAAATGGTGAACTGGATGAATCACAAGCAAGATCAAGATTACTGGGAGAAATATCAACAACCTTAGATTTGCAGATAATATCACTCTAATGGCAGAAAGTGAAGAGGAACTAAAGAGCTTCTTGATGAGGGTGCAAGAGGAGAGTGAAAACCCTGGCGTAAAAGTCAACATTCAAAAAACTAAGATCATGGCATTCAGTTCCATCCCTTCATGGTAAATAGAAGGAAAAATAGTGGAACAGTGACAGATTTTATTTTCATGGTCTCCAAAATCACTGCTGATGGTTAATGCAGCTACGAAATTAAGAGATGCTTGCTCCTTGGAAGGAAAACTATGACAAACACAGGTTATATATTGAAAAGCAGAGACATCACTTTGCCAATAAAGGTCCATATTGTCAAGGCTATAATTTTTCCAGTAGTCATTTATGTATGTGAGCATTGGACCATAAAGAAGATTGAGTGTAAAAGAATCAATGCTTTCAAACTGTGGTGTTGGAGAAGACTCTTGATAGTCCCTTGGAGAGCAAGGAGATCAAACCAATCAATCCTAAAGAAAGTCAACCCAGAATATTCACTGGAAGGACTGATGATGAAGCTGAGGCTCCAATACTTTGGCCACCTGATATGAAGGGCTTAATCACTGGAAAAGACCCTGATGATTGAGGGCAGGAAGAGAAGAGGGTGACAGAGGATGAGATTGTTAGATAGCATCAGTGACTCAATGGACATGAGTTTGAGCAAACTCCAGGAGATAGTAAAGGACAGGGAAGCCTGGCATGCTGCAGTCCATGGGATTGCCAAGAATCAGACAGGATTTAGCAACTGAACAACAATGGTTATTTAAAATTTTGCATATTACTGTTGGTGAATTTGAGTTTTTTTCTATTCACCATTAAAGAGATCAGAGATAAAGCAGAGAGGTTAAGAAAGTAAAATGAAAGGTTATTTAATCAAGGAACACTCAGGAGAACAGGCAGACAGGCGAAGAGCTGCTGCCCCAGGCCTCTTTGGCAAGCTGGTTATGGTGGCATATAAATGAAGGGGCAGAATATTCACTGGAGAGAGAGGAGTTTGGAGGCTAACTTTCCTGATTTTTCATCCCAGCTCCATTTTCCTGTAGAGAGGATGGATTTTGTCTCCATTTAGCTTAGATCAGTAGTGTCACGGTGCGGATGCAAGATGAGCACTTTTTATCTGTAAAAGAATCTTATTATTAGCCTTATTAGCCTATGAGCAGAAGGTTAATTTGGACTCAGGCAATTTCCACTTTTCTTTGTCTACTACTTGAACCTTTATCATCCAAACTGTGTGGCCTTAGGTCAATCTGAAGTTTCCTGTTTTCCTTTGGTTGCTTATGGACCCCTACTGTTTACAAGACATGTGATTTCCTGGCATGAGATCCTGTCCATATTTCTCTGCTCATACCTAGTTACCTGCCTACTATAACATTCATTTCATTTAATCTAAGGGTGCTTCCCTGGTGGCTCAGAGGTTAAAGTGTCTGCCTCCAGTGCAGGAGACCCAGATTCGATACCTGGGTTGGAAAGATCCCCTGGAGAAGGAAATGGCAATCTACTCCAGTATTCTTGCCTGGAGAATCCTGTGGACAGAGAAGCCTAGTAGGTTACCAGTCCACGGGGTCGCAAAGAGTCAGACACGACTGAGCAACTTCACCTTCACCTTCACCTTAATCTAAGAACCTTTTCTCGCTCTCTCTTTTATACCCTTTAGTGTTAGGACTCTTTTGAGGCAGAGCCTACTAAATATGCCCCATTATCTGTTTTCTAATTTGTCTGCAACCATATATCTCTTATTTTTATCTAGATATATAATTTTCCATGATAAAGATCAAATTTACAAATCTTTTTATCACTAAGTTCTGGCCAATGGACAGTAAACAGAAGGACTGTGTGATGGCTGACTTTATGTGTCAGTTTGGCTCACAAGTTCCTCAGTTTCTGATTAAACATAATTCTGATGTGTCTGTGAGGATGTTTTTGGATGATACTAGCATTTGAGTTGGTAAACTATGTAAGCAGACTGTTCTTACCAACGTAGATGAAGCTCATTTAATATGCTGAAGGCTTGAATCCAACAAAAGACTGAGCAAGAAAGAATTCTCTCTCTCTTTCTTTGTCTCTGCCTGATGGTCTTTCAGGTGGGACATTGGTCTTCACTAGTCTTCTCCTGCCTTTGTACTCAAACTCAAACGTACATCATCAGTTCTTCCGGTCTTAGACTTTCACACCACAGATCTTGAGACTTTTCAGCCTCCATAATAGCATGCACAAATATGACAAATCTGATAATAAAGCTCTCTCTCTCCTCTCTCTCTCTCTCTCTCTCTCTATATATATATATATATATATATATATATATATGTGTGTGTGTGTGTGTGTGTGTGTGTGTGTGTGTGTGTATGTGTATATGTACGTATATACAGTTGTTTAGTTGCTAAGTTGTATCTGACTCTGTGACTTCATGGACTCTAGCCCATCAGGCACCTCTGTTCATGCATCATGTATGACAAATAAATGAACATCATGCAACATAAATATTGCATCAAGAACAACAAATAAATGAACATGCATTTCCCATGGTGTACTTTATATGTTAAATAAGCAGGATGACAATATACAATAACATTGATGTACTACTCCTTTCTCAGTTTTGAACCAGTCCATTGTTCCATGTCTGGTTCTAACTGTTGCTTCTTGACTTACATATAGGTTTCTCAAGAAAAAGGTAAGATGGTCTGTTTTTTCCATCTCTTTTAGAATTTTCCACAGTTTGTGATCCATACAATTAAAGACTTTGGCATAGTCAATGATGCAGAAGTAGATGTTTCCCTGGAATTCCCTTGCTTTCTCTATGATCCAACAGATGTTGGTGATTTGATCTCTAGTTCCTATGCCTTTTCTGAATCCACATTGTACATCTGGAAGTTCTCAGTTCATGTACTGCTGAAGCCTAACTTGAAGGATTTTGATCATTACTTTGCTAGCATATGAAATGAGTCCAATTGAACAGTAGTTTGAACATTCTTTGGCATTCCCTTTCTTTGGGATTGGAATAAAAACTGACATTTTCCAGTCCTGTAGCCACTACTGAGTTTTCCAAATTTCCTGATACATTGAGTGCTGCACTTTAATAGCATCATCTCTTAGGGTTTGAAAAAGCTCAGCTGGAATTCGATCACATCCACTATCTTTGTTTGCAGTAATACTTCCTAAGGCCTATTTGACTTCACACTCCAGGATGTCTGGCTGAAGGTGAGTGACCGCATTCTTGTGATTGTCTGGGTCCTTAAGACTTTTTTTATAAAGTTCTTCTGTATATCATCACTACATCTTCTTAATCTCTTCTGTGTCTTTTAGATCTTTACCATTTCTCTCCTTTATTGTGCCCGTCCTTGCATGAAATAATCCCTTGGTATCTCCAGTCATCTTAAAGAGATCTCTCGTCTTTCCCATCCTATTGTTTCCCTCTATTAATTTGCACTGGTCACATAAGAAGACTTTCTTATCTCTCCTTGCTATTCTTTGGAACTCCATGTTCAGTTGGGCATATCTTTCCCTTTCTCCTTTGCCTTTTGATTCTCTTCTTTTTAAAAATTAATTAATTAATTTTAATTGGAGTCAAAATACTTTGCAGTATTCTGGTGGTTTTTGCCATATGTTGACATGAGCTAGCCATGGATGTACCTGTTCTTCTCTTCCTTTCTTAGCTATTTGTGAGGCCTCCTCAGATCACCACTTTGCCTTCTTGCATTTCTGTGTCTTTGAAAAGAAGAAGGTCACCACCTTCTGTAAAATTTTACATACCTCTGTCCATAGTTCTTCAGGCACTATGCTCACTTATAGTCCACAAACAATTTAATGTTATTTCTTAGGAATTCATTCCAAAATATCTGGGCTCATTTTCATATAGCTAAAAAGTGGGTAAATATGATAATTGGCATAGTTGTCAATATATAATATCAAAATATTTTATGAACATATTTTTAAATATACATATATATATGGGGCATCCTCAGGGTCTCAGTGGTAAAGAATCCACCTGCAAGGCAGGAGCTGCAGGAGACACAGGTTCGAGCCTTGGGTCAGAAAAATCCCTTGGAGGAGGGCATGGCAACACATTCCAGTATTGTTGCCTGGAGAATCCTATGGACAGAGGAGCCTGGTTGGCTACAGTCCATAGGGTCACAAAGAATCGGACATGACTAAAGCAATTTAGCATGCATGCAGACACACATATATATCTCAAACTATGTAGAATAGTATACATGCAAATAATCTTTTCTGCCCAGTTTATCACCCAAACATAACTGCCATAAATTTGGTGCTATAGCAATAAACTTGAGAATGAAAGTTACTTTCGTTCAAATAAAATACTTAATTCATCTAGAGATGTCATAAAATACTTCATATTTAAGCTTGGTGAGATTCTCTGCTTTCTGTTGCTCTAAACAAGATCTGATACTAACTGACAAGCATTTGATTATATTCATATAACAGGGAAGAACTGGCTTGCACAAACTCATAGTACCATGACTAGCTTCCAGATTTTCTCTTGTTCTTTTGTTTGCTAAACTGGACTCCATTACTGAGAATTTCTCCATCCCACTACTACACTTATGATTATAATGGGAGTCATCTGCAAATGGCTTCCCAGGTGGCTCTAGTGGTACAAGACCGCATGCCAAGGCTGGAGACATAAGAGATGCAGATTCGATCCCTGGGTTGGGAAGATCCCCTGGAGAAGAAATGGCAACCTACTCCATTATTCTTGCCTGGAGAATCCCATTGTCAGAAGAGCCTGGTGGGCTATGGCCATAGGGTCTCACAGCATCAGATACAACTGAAGTGACTCAGCATACACGCATACACCTGCAAACATGGCTGATTTTCTGAGAAGAATAATTGGCCTGATTTTGTAAGTTTTCAAAATCATTTTGGTGTTTGTGATTATGACAATTACGTAAACATATTTGTAAAAACATTTAAGACCCTTTAAAAATGTACTAAGAAAATTAGAAGTCTTATTTATTCTCACTCTAGCAAGAGTTAGTAGGAGAAACAACTTGCCTTTTCTTTGGGGAGAAAATTGTCACCCCTCTAGCCATTCTCAGCAGGTAAATGTATTATATATTATAGATGTTATTCCAATAATTATTGTCAGTATATTGTCACATCAGGGTTTTTAATGAGACTTTCAGACTTAGAATGGAGGAGACTATTCCTTTGAAAGATAAACTGAGAAAGCAGGACTTATTGTATCAAATTAGATACATGCAAAATACATTGTAAAAAGCAGAATGATTTCAAGAACTGAAAATGAACTATTTGTTGTTGATTTTGTTATTGCAATAATATAAATGCATTTTCTTGAAAATTGTACTTTAATATATACTAAACACAACACACAGGATGAATGTGTGTGTATATATTTACATTTATTATTTTATATTTATATTTTATATTTACATATATTTATTATATTAACATAATATTAATATAATATATGTTATATACACTATATAATTATATATTATATAGTATATATATGTGGGTTAGTCATTTAATCATGTCCAACTCTTTGCAACTCCACGAACTGTGTAGCCCATCAGGCTCTTGTATCCATGGGATTTTCCAGGCAAGAATATTGGAGTGGATTGCCAGTCCCTTCTCCAGAGGATCTTCCTGACCCAGGGATTGAACCCAGGTATAATTGAACCCAATTATACAAAACTATAATATTAATAATATTGTAACATTCAGTTCAGTTCAGTCACTCAGTCATGTCCAGCTCTTTGTGACGCAATGAATCCCAGCACGCCAGGCCTCCCAGTCTATCACCAACTCCCAGAGTTCACTCAAACTCATTTCCATCGAGTTGGTGATGCCATCCAGCCAGCCATCTCATCCTCGATCGTCCCCTTCTTCTCCTGCCCCCAATCCCTCCTAGCATAAGGGTCTTTTCCAATAAGTCAGCTCTTCACATGAGGTGGCCAAAATATTGGAGTTTCAGCTTTAGCATCAGTCCTTCCAATGAACACCCAAGACTGATTTCCTTTAGAATGGTTGGTTGGATCACCTTGCAGTCCAAGGGACTCTCAAGAGTCTTCTGCAACACCACAGTTCAAAAGCATCAGTTCTTAAGTGCTCAGTTTTCTTCGCAGTCCAAATCTCACATCCAGATATGACCACTGGAAAAATAGTATATACGTGTTATACATACATATAATATGTATAATATAATATATAATACAATACATAATAATATAATTTTATATTATATTATGCTGCTGCTAAGTCACTTCAGTCGTGTCCGACTCTGTGTGACCCCATAGACGGTAGCCACCAGGCTCCCCTGTTCCTGGGATTCTCCAGGCAAGAACACTGGAGTGGGTTGCCATTTCCTTCTCCAATGCATCAAAGTGAAAAGTAAAAGTGAAGTCGTTCAGTCGTGTCTAACTCTTAGCGACCCCATGGACTGCAGCCTACCAGGCTCCTCCATCCATGGAATTTTCCAGGCAAAGTACTGGAGTGGGGTGCCATGGCCTTCTCCGATATTATATTATAATTATATTTAAATATATAATTATTATAATACACATAATATAATAATCATATATTTATCATAATTATATATTTTATATTATACAATAATATACATAATGCATATATTATTTACACATAATATATACTATTAAATTTATTATAATATAATATCATATGCTATATTTATATTTTATATGTATAATATACTATTTAATATAATAAATTTTATTATACGATATATACAAAATATATACTATAAAATATATACAATGTATATTTTATATAATTATTTATTTAACATAATAATATTTTATATATTTGTAAAATATGACATAATATTAATATTATATTAATATTAATGTATGTAAATATGGGTATATAATATTAATATAGTATAATATATAATATTATAATATATCTTAAAATATATACTATATTGATGGATTATATAATTATATATTTATGTATCATTTAGTATTATATTTATAATTATATACTATTTAGAATTATTTATGTTATATGATATTATATATAATATATGTAATTATATATAATCTATTGATATAGTTAATATTAATGCATTTATAATAATGTGTTTATATAATATATTTTATATTCATACTTATATGATATATGATATTTATCATAAATATATATATATATATATATATTCCTCTCCCTCTATTTTCCTAGAAGAAATTTGGGGTTCATAGAACTAAAGTACCTTTTACTAGGCCATGCAGTTAGTAAGTGACAGAACCAGGTCTTAAATTGAAGTCAAATTCCACTGGCTGTTCTGCTTATTTAAATAACGACTATGCCAATGAGAAAGAATATGGTTGGCCATTGAAACATTAGATGTTACACAGGTTTTGAAAACAGATTAACTATTAGCCTAGTCCTGTATTTCCTACATTATTTTATGGGTGGAAATAGTCTGCAAATAATATAATGGCTGGCACTAAAAATGGAAGGTAGATAGGGTTACTGAAGCCACTGGAACACCTTTGCAGGGGAAAAAGGGCATTAGTATATGAAATATAATTATTTTTTCTGTTGGTAAAATAATCTGACTGTGAAAGCAATGAATCAAGTCACAGTATCCAGATTCCTCCAGTATCAATTAAATAAATTAAAAATCTCTTAATTCCCTCAACGAGTTGATTTGACTGCCTTTATAGGTCTTATCTGTAAGGTAAGATTATGATGTTCATACTTACATACATAAGTATGCAGGTCTGCATGAAAGTTACTTTCTATTCAGTTCAGTTCAGTCGCTCACTCCTGTGCAACATTTTGTGATCCCATAGACTGAAGCACACCAGGCTTTCCTGTCCATTACCAACTCCTGGAGCTTACTCAAACTAATGTCCATTGACTTGGTGATGCCATCCAACTATCTCATCCTCCTTCATCTCTTTCCTCTGCCTTCAATCATTCCCAGCATCAGGGTCTTTTCCAAAGAGTCAGTTCTTCACATCAAGTGGCCAAAATTTTGGAGTTTCACCTTCAACATCAGTCCTTCCAATGTAAGGACTGATTTCCTTTATGATGGACTGGTTGGATCTCCAAGGGACTCTCAAGAGTCTTCTCCAACACCACAATTAAAAGCATCAATCCTTTGGTGTTCAGCTTTCTTTATAGTCCAAGTCTCACATGACCACTGGGAGAGGGTGGGGGAGGGAAATAGCTTAGACTAGATGGACCTTTGTTGACAAAGTAATGTATCTGCTTTTGAATATGCTGTCTAGGTTTGCCATATCTTTTCTTTCAAAGAGTACGTGTCTTTTAATTTCATGGCTGCAGTCACCATCTGCAGTGATTTTGGAGCCCCCAGAAATAAAATCTCTCACTGTTTCCATTGTTTCCCCACCTACTTGCCATGAAGTGATGGGACCGGATGCCATGATCTTCATTTTCTGAATGTTGAGCTTTAAGCCAACTTTTTCACTCTTATCTTTCACTTTCAAGAGGCTTTTAGTTCCTCTTCACTTTCTGCCATAAGAATAGTGTTATCTGCACATCGTAGGTTATTAATATTTCTCGCAGAAATCTTGATTTCAGCTTGTGCATCATCCAGCCCAGCATTTCTCATGATAAACTTTGCATATCAGTTAAATAAGCAGGATAACAAAATACAGCCTTGATGTACTCCTTTCCTGACATGGAACCAGTCTGTTTCATGTCCAGTTCTAACTGTTGCTTCTATACTTTCTATTATAAACTGGTTAATTAGTTCAGTATTTATGTAGCACCACATTAATTGGTGTGAGTTTGATTAACTGAAGTGAGAGAACGGTATCTTTGATAAGCTGAGCTACCCTTAGTTGTGCTATTCAGAGTAGGTTCTCAGCTTCTCCACCCAGGTGGAGACACTTGAGAAAAAGTCAGTTCACCCTCTTTTGCCCCCATATCCCCTCTCCAGGATCACCTGCATCCTTATGTATTAGTAGCAGCCATGCTGAGGGACTTGTAATACAAAGATCCATACTCAACCTCAGCTCTGGCCTTCACATGTACTATTTCTACTCGTCAGTTCTTTTGCTTTTATTCAGAAATTCTAGTCATTGCCTCTTCCAAGAAAATGACTTTGACCTCGGACTTTGACCTATGTGGGTTAAACCCTTCTCCCATGTGTTTTCAGTCACTTTGTGCATAATATAGCAGTCACTGAGTATAATTTTAAATGTCTGCTAGCACTATTATCTCCGTGAACACAGGCATGACCTTAATTATCTTTGAATCACAAAACTATACTTCGTCATTTAGTGGATAACAGCAATATTCTGTCGAATATACTATTAATTGGGAACCCCTAGATCCTGAGAGTGTAACAGGCAGGAAGGCCAGGGGTCTCCAAATGGAGGAAATAGCCTGCAAGCGTCAAACATTTTTATCTCTCTTAAGCGGCAGGAGGAAACAAACTAGTGATATTTTTTTCTTCTCTATAAAGATTTTAAAGGAGGTTTCTCTTAAAATACTGTGTTGCCATAATGACATCTGGTTTCACCTGAAGTTAACTATTCTCAAACCTAGATATAACCAATGCCTTTTTCTTATGGAAATGTTTATCTTAAGCTATGCTAGTATACTATGCATTTACCCCAAACTGATTTCAAGATGGTTCTGCCTTTTAGTTCAGAACCTACTTGACAAACCAGTATGTTATAGTCAGATATTGCTCCCTAATCTATGTAATGGTGACTGCAGCCATGAAATTAAAAGACGCTTACTTCTTGGAAGGAAAGTTATGACCAACCTAGATAGCATATTCAAAAACAGAGACATTACTTTGCTGACTAAGGTTCATCTAATCAAGGCTATGGTTTTTCCAGTGGTCATATATGGATGTGAGAGTTGGACTGTGAAGTAGACTGAGTGCTGAAGAATAGATGCTTTTGAACTGTGGTTCTGGAGAAGACTCTTGAGAGTCCCTTGGACTGCAAGGACAGCCAACCAGTCCTTTCTGAAGGAGATCAACCCTGGGATTTCTTTGGAAGGAATGATGCTAAAGCTGAAACTCCAGTACTTTGGCCACCTGTCATGCGAAGAGTTGACTCATTGGAAAAGACTCTGATGCTGGGAGGGACTGGGGGCAGGAGGAGAAGGGGACGACTGAGGATGAGATGGCTGGATGGCATCACAGACTCGATGGACATGAGTCTGAGTGAACTCTAGGAGTTTGGTGATGGACAGGGAGGCCTGGCGTCCTGTGATTCATGGGGTCGCAGAGAGTCGGACACAACTGAGTGACTGAACTGAACTGAATCTATTTAAATGAAACTATTTGTGTGGTGATCTTCCCTTCTTCAAGATTCAAGGTAATCATTTTATGGCCCAGGATGAACCATTTGGTGCCAAGATTATCCCAAAATGCATCTTATGGGTGAGGAGCCTGATGCCATTCTGAGTTTTAAGACATGCTTTTCTTTCATTAACAGGCTGCTAGTGACTATATAACATCCGGCTGAAGACTAGCAGGGGGACACTCTTTCTGCCTCCTTCTGATGCCTATGTCAGAAGCTTTCTCTATCTCCTTTATATTTTAATAAAACTTTATTACACAAAAGCTCTGAGTGATCAGGCCTCAACTCTGCCCCCGGATTGAATTCTTCTCCTCTGGGGGACAAAAATACTGGTGTCGTGATTCAACAACAACCTTTCAATCCTAGCATAAATTGTGTAGTATTTTGTTCAATGCCGAGTCCCTAAGAACTAGTAACTTATTGAATTCTTAATAAATATTTATTGAATACATAATCAGAGATTATATCTATGGTTGTATCAAAAGAAAAGATTAGAGGTTATTTTTATCTCTAAGCCTTTGTAATCAAAGAGTCATCAGCAGTCTTGGTCTCCAGTTTTTATTAGAACTTAAACTATTTATATTTTTGCTTGTTATACTCCTTTCCTAAAGATGACCTGTTCATTTTTAAAAACAATGAAACATATGCAAGTTTATTCCAGAGTTACCAAAAAAATCAACACCACTGAATGACAGAAATGGAAAATCAGACCTGAATACAGGGACAGAAGATTGAATAAAAATATAGCAAAATGCCCAGACAAATATCAGTTTATGACAGAAATGAATTGTTCTATTTTTCTTTCTCATGTATATCTCAGTGGTAGGTGAAGAGGGTATGACTAGATTGGTTTGCACACTCTGTAATGAGACTGTTCAATTATTTAGGAGGTCTGTCATGAAGTAATTGGTTACAAATGCAGACAACACAAATGCTTACACATGTGTTGTAAACATATGTAAATGCAAATGTAGATAAAAGACATTGCTAATATGCACAGAAAGGAAAATAAGAAATTTATAAGGGTCACTCTGTAATTCTAATATAAAAACTAATCTTTGGTTCATTTTAAGATATTTCTCTAATGGATTTTCTTGCATTTTTAATGATAAGATTATGTGCTTACATTTACAAAGCAGAAAAAAAGATGAATGTTTTTAACTCTTGGGAGTCTATCCAAAGCAGTGAATCATGTTTAGAGGCTGCATTTCCTGTTCATAAACAGTTGAAAGGTGCCTTGTACTTACCATTCCACACCACCGCTATGTGGGTGTTTTCCCAAACTTCATTCACGTCTTGCAGTTGGCAATGCTATAGGAGCACTACCTATACTGTATTTACTGAATAGATTGATTCAAACTGAGCTCTTGGACCTGTTTCAGAAACCTCTATTGGCATCCTTAATTGACCTCTTTTTCTGGGTGATTCTCATTGCCTCATTCTCCCTAGCAATATCTTTGACAAAAAAATCATCTACTTCCAAAATATATTCTTTGAAATTCCATTTTTATTTCCCCTCTCCTGCCTATATCTATTGGTCTCTAAGTGACTTTTTCTTCTTACAATTAATCTTTGGGAGAATGATAGAATTTGTAGGAATATATCACGTAGACCTAGTTTTGTAAGCTGAGCAAGTCAGATTTTAAAGTTCCTGGTCTTTAGCTACATACATCTAAAATATATTAGATCAATCTTTCTGGTACAGAGTAGTAAGTGTCTACATTGTTATATTAATGATAACAATAATTAGCTGCTCATTGTATTCCAAGAATTGTGCTAACCTGTTTCCATGACTCATCTCTTGTAGTCAGGACAACAAACTTGGTAGTTATCATCATTACCCTTACTTTGCACATTTGAAACTAGGCATAGAGAAGGTAAAACTGCAATATCTCAAAGATTATTGATTTTTCTGAAATCTGAATCCAGACTGCTTGACCAAAGTTTCCACCCTCTAAATCACCATAATATGGGGCCCCTTTTATTTGGTCTAGTCAAAGCTGAATTTAGAAAAGGCAGAGGAACCAGAGAGATAAAATTGCCAACATCCGCTGGATCATAGAAAAAGCAAAAGGGTTCCAGGAAAACATCTGCTTTACTGATTAAACCAAAGCCTTTGGCTGTGTGAATCACAACAAACTGTGAAAAATTCTTAAATAAATGGGAAAACCAAAGCACCTTACCTGCTTCCAGAGAAGTCTGTATCCAGGTCAAGAAGCAACAATTAGAACCAAACATGGACAATGGATTGGTTCCAAATAAGGAAAGAAGTTCCACAAGGCTGTATAATGTCACCCTGTTTATTTAACTTCTATGCAGAGTACTTCGTGCAAAATGCCAGGCTTGATGAAGCACAAGCTGGAATCAAGTCTGCTGGAAGAAATATCAATCACCTCAGGTATGCAAATGACACCACCCTCATGGCAGAAAGTGAAGAACTAAAGAGCCTCTTGATGAAGGTGAAAGAGGACAGAGAAAAAGCTGGCTTAAAACTCAACATTTAAAAACTAAGATTATGGCATCCTGTCCCATCACTTCATGGCAAGGGGAAACAATGAGAGACTTTATTTTTAGGAGGCTTCAAAATCACTGCAATCTGCAACCATGAAGTTAAAAGACACTTTCTCCTTGGAAGAAAAGTTATGACAAACCTAGACAGCATATGAAAAAACAGAGACATTACTTTACCAACAAAGTCTGTCTAGTCGAAGCTATGTTTGTTTTGTTTTGTTTTTTTGGTAGTCATGTATAGATGTGAGACTTGGACCATAAAGAAAGCTGAGTGCCAAAGAATTGATTCTTTTGAACTGTGATGTCAGAGAAGACTCTTGAGAGTCCCTTGGATGGCAAGGAGATCAAACCAGTCAATTTTAAAGGAAATCAGTCCAGAATATTCCTTGGAAGCACTGATGATGAAGATGAAGTTCAGATACTTTAGCCAGCTGATGCACTGAACTGACTCCTTAGAAATGACCCTGATGCTGGAAAAGACTGAAGGCAGGAGGAGAACGGGATGACAGAGGATGAGATGGTTGGATAGCATAGCCAACTGGATGGACATAAATTTGAGCAAGCTCTGGGAGATGGTGATGGATAAGGAAATCTGGAGTGACGCAGTCCATGACGTCACAAAAAGCCAGACATGACTGAGAAACTGAACTGAGTCACCATTATGAACTCTTTTGTATGGTGAGTTTTGTTACATAATTTACACAACTGGGAGCCTAGTTTAATTATTAAGGTTATAAACACATGTATAATCTTGATGGCATTAAAAAAATAAAAATATATGACTGTATATATGTTTGTGTTTTACTTTTTCTCTTCATTTCATGCTGTGATTAAGACACCATATATATATGTGTGTGTATACATATATGTATATATATACATATATACATACATATGCACACACATACAAACACATGGGGAATATGGTGTTCTAGAGGAAAAAACAAATTTTCAAACATCATTGATTTATGTTTACATTTACTCATATTTATGCTAACTTACTGTTTTTAAGTATAAAATATAGCTCATTGACCAAAAGGAACAGTCCATGTTCTCAATGAATCATACAGCCTTGTTAAAATTTTCTTTCATATTGAAAAGTGACCCTGCCTCCAGGAGAATATATTAAGGAAGGTATATCCTTAGAGCATTTCATTACAATTGAACTAAGTATTAAAAATGCTAAAATTTATTATATTATTTTGGATAAATATTAGTTAGAATGAGAGTTTTTCCCCCAAGAAAGGTAGTTTATAAGTTTATTTTCCACATTTCCAGTGAGAAGTGCTCCCAGAACTATAGATAAGAATATCCCTAAGCATTTTGATGTTATATCCCTATTTTTATGATTAAGATGTTTAACTATATTTACTCCTCTAATGACAA
This sequence comes from Nanger dama, assembly GCA_917880005.1. Classification (NCBI taxonomy): domain Eukaryota; kingdom Metazoa; phylum Chordata; class Mammalia; order Artiodactyla; family Bovidae; genus Nanger; species Nanger dama. The sequence continues at coordinate 2,948,637 of CAKJTW010000014.1, read as the reverse complement.
ATATACACTATGAAGACAATTTAGGAGATTGCTAAATAATTTTTAATGTAAAAAAATAATTTTTATCAATGGTAAAATAATAACATTGTCTTTAAAAGATAGAATATTATTTTTCTCTCACAGAAAGTAAGTCCAATGGTAAGTAATACAGCTGATGTGCCACTCAATGGTACCATGTACCAAATTTTTTCCATGTCTTGGCATTTGGCTGCTTGCACCCTATCTGTTGTACTACGGAGCATAGAGATGGCAATGCTCATTCTTTTTGAAGGCTTATCTCTATATCTCTGTAATGCCTGTTATTAGTCACAGTAATCTAGAGAAAAACAATCAATAGGACATACACATATCTATATATATATATGGGTTTTATGTATATATATAAGGTGTAGAGTTTTAAGTAAACATGGTCCATTGGAGAAGGAAATGGCAAATACTTCAGAATTATTGCCTTGAATACCCCATGAACAGCATGAAAAGCAAAAACATATTACCCTGAAAGATGAACTCCAGAGGTCAGTAGGTACCCAGTATGCTACTGGAGAAGAGCTGAGAAATAGCTCCCGAAGAAATGAAGAGGCTGAGTCAAAGCAAAAACAAAGCCCAGTTGTGGATGTTTCTAGTGGTGAAAGTAAAGTCTCATGTTATAAAAAACAATATTACATAGGAACTTGGCATGTTATGTCTATGAATCAACGTGAATTCAGTTAATTTCAGTTCAGTTCAATTGTTCAGTTTTGTCAGACTCTTTGCAACCCCGTGGACTGCAGCATGCCAGGCTTCCCTGTTCATCGCCAATTTCTGGAACTTACTCAGACTCATCATGTTCATCAAGTTGGTGATGTCATCCAACCATCTCATGTTCTGTTGTCTCCCTCTCCTGCCTTCAGTCTTTCCCAGGATTATGGTCTTTTCTAAGGAGTCAGTTTTTCACAACAGGTGGCCAAAGTATTGGAACTTAAGTTTCAACATCAGTCCTTCCAATGAGTATTCAGGACTGATTTCCTTTAGGATAGACTGATTTTATCTCCTTGCAGTGCAACTGACTCTCAAGAATCTTCTCCAACACAACAGTTAAAATCCATCAATCCTTCAGCACTCAGCTTTTGTTATGGTCCAGCTCTTACATCCATCCATGCTACTAGAAAAACCACAGGTTCGACCGTGTGGACCTTTGTCAGCAAAGTAATTTTTAATTGAAAGTGGTCAAAGAGGAGATGGCGAGAGTACATCAACATTTCAGGAATCAGTGAACTAAAGAACTAAAATAGAATGGGATGGGCAAATTTAATTCAGACAATCATTAATATCTATTCCTACAGGAAAGACTCCCTTAGAAGAAATGGAGTATGCCTGATAGTTGATAAAAGAGTCTGAAATGCAGTATTTGGATGCAATCTCTAAATGACGGAATGATCAATGTTTGTTTCCACAGCAAACCATTCAATATCATGGTCATCCAAGTCTATGCCCAAATCACTAAAGCCAAAGAAGCTGAAGTTGAACTGTTCTATGAAGACCTACCATACCTTCTAGAAACAGCACTAAAAAAGATGTCCTTTTCATCTTAGGGGACTGGAATGCAAAAGTAAGAAGTAAAGAGATACCTAGAGTAACAGGGAAGTTTGACCTTGGAATACAAAATATTCCAGAAGAAAAAAATGGCTATATTTCTTCTTCAATATTTTGCATGATATGCTTTGTGTCTGTGTGTGTGCTTTTTTGCTGTATGTGATGCTCATACATCATGTGCAACAAATAAATGAGCCAAAAAGTGAAGGAATTCACCAATTAGATACGGCTTTTTAATGTACATAACTGGTTAGATTTGCATTACATTTTATTTGCTCCTCCTTCACAAAAGGGGAAAAATTAGTTTTGAGAAATTAGTTATATTTAGAAATTCTGGAATCTGAAGAAGAAAATATTTTCTTCTATTCAACTTATTACTCATTAAAATGCTTTAGGCAGAAAAATAATTTACTGTGATTCTCCTGGAATATTTGCAGCTCTAAATACAGATCAGCTAGAAGGGAACAAAGAAAGGTAAATATGATATCAATAAAAATCTATATCTCATCATTACTGATATTAAATGCAATTTTACATTCATTATACATCTATGTTCATATAAGCATATGACCCTCTCATAATCCCTTTGTTCTACATACCTAAGAAAAACTTGAATATTATCATTATTTTACATTTGATGTTACTAAAATGGTTTACCTGAAACAGTCATGTAGGCAATCACTTAAAAATGAAAATATGAAAAATTATTTTCATATTTTCTCAACTGTAATAAGCTGTCATATAGTTTCCAGTTTACTATATAAAGCTCTTATAGAAACTATGAAATCTTTAAATTAGTAACATTGTATTATTTTGTTCAGTTATTACAGCTCTTAGTTTTATACTTGATGAGAGACCTGAGTTTCTTTTTTTTTTCTTTCTTTTTTTTCCCCTGGAAAACTCTAAATGCATGTTTTAAGAGATCAGAAGACAGGCAGGAGATCACAAGCCTAAAAGGGCGATTATTAGCACTATTTTCTGTTTATAGTGGGACAAAACAAAGCAACGTCTTGAACAGAATATAACATGGCACTATATAAAACATAACAGCAACCACTGTTTATGGGTTCCCTATTTGGGCCTGGCTTTATGCCACATACTTTATCATTTATCATCCCCCACTCCTACTGAGAACGTCTCATTTCCTTATTTCAAAGACAGAGATGTGGAAGTTGAGAGAGGCCACAGAGCCACGGAGGAGGTTTCTCACTGGAGAGACCTGAGTTTCTGAGAACTTGAGTCACACAAGATCAAATCAGTTCAGTTCAGTTCAGTTCAGTTCAGTTCACTAACTCAGTCGTGTCCAGCTCTCTGTGACCCCATGAATCACAGGACGCCAGGACTCCCTGTCCATCACCATCTCCTGGACTTCACTCAGACTCATGCTCATCAAGTCCGTGATGCCATCCAGCCACCTCATCCTCGGTAGTCCCCTTCTCCTCCTGCCCCCAATCCCTCCCAGCATCAGAGTCTTTTCCAGTGAGTCAACTGTTCTCATGAGGTGGCCAAAGTACTGGAGTTTCAGCTTTAGCACCATTCCTTCCAAAGAAATCCTAGGGTTGATCTTCAGAATGGACTGGTTGGATCTGCTTGGAGTCCAAAGGACTCTCAAGAGTCTGCTCCAACACCATAGTTCAAAAGGATCAATTATTCAGCGCTCAGCCTACTTCACAGTCCAACTCTCACATCCATACATGACCACAGGAAAAATCATAGCCTTGACTAGACGGACCTTAGTCCACAAAGTAATGTCTCTGCTTTTGAATATACTATCTAGGTTGGTCATAACTTTCCTTCCAAGGAGTAAGTGTCTTCTAATTTCATGGCTGCAGTCACCATCTGCAGTGATTTTGGATCCCCAAAAATAAAGTCTGACACTGTTTCCACTGTTTCCCCATCTATTTCCCATGAAGTGATAGGACCGGATGCCATGATCTTCGTTTTCTGAATGCTGAGTTTTAAGTCAACTTTTCTGCCCTCCTCTTTCACTTTCATCAAGAGAGTTTTTAGCTCCTCTTCACTTTCTGCCATAAGAGTGGTGTCATCTGCATATCTGAGGTTCTTTATATTTCTCCTGGCAATCTTGATTCCAGCTTGTGTTTCTTCCAGTCCAGCGTTTCTGATGATGTAGTCTGCATATAAGGCATATAAGTTAAATAAGCAGGATGACAATATACAGCCTTGATGTACTTCTTTTCCTATTTGGAACCAGTCTGTTGTTCCATGTTCATTTCTAACTGTTGCTTCCTGGACTGCATACAGATTTCTCAAGAGGCAGGTTATGTGGTCTGGTATTCCCATCTCTTTCAGAATTTTCCACAGTTTATTGTGATCCACACAGTCAAAGGTTTTGGCCTAGTCAATAAAGCAGAAATCGATGTTTTTCTGGAACTCTCTTGCTTTTCCCGTGATTCAGCGGATGTTGGCAATTTGACTGCTGGTTCCTCTGCCTTTTCTAAAACCAGCTTGAATATCTGGAAGTTCATGGTTCAGATACTGCTGAAGCCTGGCTTGGAGAATTTTCAGTATTACTTTACTAGCATGTCAGATGAGTGCAACTGTGTGGTAGTTTGAGCATTCTTTGGCATTGCCTTTCTTTGGAATTGGAATGAAAACTGACCTTTTCCAGTCCTGTGGCCACTGCTGAGTTTTCCAAATTTGCTGGCATATTGAGTGCAACACTTTCACAGCATCATCTTTCAGGATTTGAAATAGCTCAACTGGAAATCCATCACCTCCACTACCTTTGTTCGTAGTGATGCTTTCTAAGGCCCACTTGACTTCACATTCCAAGATGTCTGACTCTAGATGAGTGATCACATCATCATGATTTTCTGGGTCGTGAAGATCTTTTTGTACAGTTCTCCCATGTATTCTTGCCACCTCTTCTAATATCTTCTGCTTCTGTTAGGTCCAGAGCATTTCTGTCCTTTATTGAGGCCATCTTTGCACAAAATGTTCCCTTGGTATCTCTAATTTTTCTGAAGAGATCTCTAGTCTTTCCCATTCTGTTGTTTCCCTCTATTTCTTTGCACTGATCGCTGAAGAAGGCTTTCTTATCTCTCCTTGCTATTCTTTGGAACTCTGCATTCAGATGCTTATATCTTTCCTTTTCTCCTTTGCTTTTCACCTCTCTTCTTTTCACAGCTATTTGTAAGGCATCCCCAGACAGCCATTTTGCTTTTTGCATTTCTTTTCCATGAGATGGTCTTGATACCTGTCTCCAGTACAATGTCATGAACCTCATTCCATAGTTCATCAGGCACTCTATCTATCAGATCGAGGCCCTTAAATCTATTTCTCACTTCCACTGTGTAATAATAAGGGATTTGATTTAGGTCATACCTGAATGGTCTAGCAGTTTTCCCTACTTTCTTAAATTTCAGTCTTAGTTTGGTAATTAAGGAGTCATGATCTGAGCCACAGTCAGCTCCTGGTCTTTTTGTTGGCAGTATGGAGCTTTTCCATCTTTGACTGCAAAGAATATTATCATTCTGATTTCAGTGTTGACCATCTGGTGATGTCCATGTGTAGAGTCTTCTCTTGTGTTGTTGGAAGAGGGTGTTTGGTATGACCAGTGCATTTTCTTGCTAAAACTCTATTAGTCTTTGCCCTGCTTCATTCCACATTCCAAGGTCAAATTTGCCTGTTACTCAAGGTCAGTTATTAAATTGAATTATCATTGTTAACTAGAGTTTGGAACAAAGACACCTGCCTCCAAATAATGTATTACGCTTCTCCTGTCCCTATGAATGATTCCATGGAGAACTATAAGACCTCGACCTAACACCAAAAAAAAGATGTCCTTTTCATCATAGGAGATTGGAATGCAAAGTAAGAAGTCAAGAGATACCTGGACTAACAACCAAGTTTGGCCTTGGAGTACAAAATGACACAGGGTGAAGGCTAACAAACTTTTTCCAAGAGAAAGCACTGGTCATAGCAAACACACTCTTCCAACAACACAAGAGAAGACTCTACACATGGACATCACCAGATGGTCAACACTGAAATCAGATTGATTATATTATTTGCAGCTAAAGATGGAGAAGTTCTATACAGTCAACAAAAATAAGACTGGGAGCTGACTATTTCTCAGACCTTGAACTCACTGCAAAATTCAGACTCAAACTGAAGAGAGTAGGGAAAACCACTAGGCAATCAAGTATGACCTACATCAGATCCTTTATGATTATACAGTGGAAGTGGCAAATAGTTTCAAGGGATTTGATGTGACAGACAGAGTTCTGGAAGAACTATGGATGGAGATTCATAACATTGTACAGGAAGTGGTGATCAAAACCATCCCCAAGAAAAAGAAATGTAAAAATGCAAAATGGTTGTCTGAGGAGGACTTACAAATACCTGAGAAGAGAGGTGAAAAACAAAAGAAATCTATACCCATCTGATAGCTTGCCACTCCATGGTCTTGTAGCCCATGAGGCTCTTCTATCTGTCAGATTTCCCAGGGAAAAATACTAGAGTGAGTTACCATTTCCTTCTGCAAGGTATCTTCCTGATTCAGGGATCTAACCTGCATCTCCTGCATTGGCAGGTGGATTCTTTACTGCTGAGCCACCAGAATCCCTAGATGAAGTTGGCTCTAAGGACTGCTACATTTATACACTATGGTAGAATATTTTCTATTAAAATCTTGTAGGCAAATTATTAAATATATAGCTGAGGGAAACCTAATTCTCCTCCAAATCATTATTCAGTCCAATATTACAGCAGAATTATGACTTGGAAAGAAGTACTATTGTCACTTGTGTGACCAAATCATTTGCTTAAATACTGACTTTGCTTTGGTATCCTTTAGAGTCACTATTTGCTGACATCTTCTACTGGATACTTTCTTTCTCTTAAACTCATGTTCTACCTTTACATTTTCCCAGAAAAGCATAAGGTTCACTATTGATTGTAACATTTTTAGGTGTTTTGACTGCTGCTGTGGTTTTACTTGAACATTAGCTTCAGTTAATCATTAAGACAGTTCTTTCTTCTGCCCCAGTTGACTTGCCTGAAGTACACAAAAGAGAAACTGTATTTCTTTCACCCTAGATCATTCTGAACTTTGCCGACCCATCCAACCTATTTCAAGTGAAATCAACACAATGGAAGTCTGAACTGATAAAAGGAACCCTTCTAGCCCATTCTCTGTAGTAAACAAATATCTTTTCTCTATGTGTACACACATTCTGAGACTATTTCAGTATTTCATAAAAGGGAAATCTCATACTTGAAGATCAAAAGCTTATTCTTCCTTGGCTCCAAAAAGACATAGGTGACTCTTTTTAGAGCTTCCCAGGTGGTGACAGAGGTAAGGAACTTGTCTGACAATGAAGAAGATGTAAGAGACTTGTGTTTGATCCTTGGTCAGGAAAATCCCCTAGAGAAGGGCATGACAACCCACTCCAGTATTTTTACATGGAGAATCTCATGGGCAGAGGAGCCTGATGGACTACATTCCATGAGATTTCAAAGAATCAGACACAACTGAAGTGACTTAACATGCACAACAATTCTCAGCAGAGCTATCACACTCTACCTTATAAAAATTCATTCTGTTTTTAGTTATCAACCACTTTTAATAAGAATCTCTAATTATACTCTTTAGGAATGATTCCAGAATGCTGAATGTGTAAATATAGAACAAATTTGAAAAACTGAGGCTTACTTTTTTTTTTTTCCTTCTGAAAAACAGTATTTAAGTGTTTATCATCTTCATTTTTTTCCCCAGTGACACATTTCTTTGTTTTAATTTTTTTTATCCTTTTCTGCTTCTGAAGGGAACGCTTGTTTACAAAATATCAAAGTACATTAGAAAATGCCAGCCACTGACACGAGCTAGAGAAACCCACAAATAAGGACAGATAGTAGCAGTGGCACAAGATGGGAAGTAATTGAAACAGTGGTTGCATTTACAGGAAGTTAAAACTATCCAGATATGCAGATGACACCACCCTTATGGCAGAAAGTGAAGAAGAACTAAAAAGCCTCTTGATGAAAGTCAAAGAGGAGAGTGAAAAAAATTGGCTTAAAGCTCAACATTCAGAAAAAGAAAATCATGGCATCTGGTCCCATCACTTCATGGCAAATAGATGGGGAAATAGTGGAAACATTGTCAGACGTTATTTTGGGGGGCTCCAAAATCATTGCAGATGGTGACTGCAGCCATGAAATTAAAAGACGCTTACTCTTTGGAAGAAAAATTATGACCAGCCTAGGTAGCATATTGAAAAGCAGAGATATTACTTTGTCAACAAAGATCCGTCTAGTCAAGGCTATGTGTTTTTTCCAGTGGTCATATATGGATGTGAGAGTTGGAGTGTGAAGAAGGCTGAGTGCAGAAGAATTGATACTTTTGAACTGTGGTGTTGGAGAAGACTCTTGAGAGTCCCTTGGACTGCAAGGAGATCCAACCAGTCCATTCTGAAGGAGATCAGCCCTGGGTGTTCATTGGAAGGATTGATGTTGAAGCTGAAACTCCAGTACTTTGGCTACCTCATGAGAAGAGTTGACTCATTGGAAAAGACTCTGATGCTGGGAGGGGTTGGGGGCAGGAGGAGAAGGTGATGACAGAGGATGACATGGGTGGATGGCATCTCGGACTCGATGGACGTGATTCTGAGTGAACTCTGGGAGTTGGTGATGGACAAGGAGGCCTGGGTTGCTGCGATTCATGGGGTCACAAAAAGTCGGACATGACTGAGCGACTGAACTGAACTGAAAATTATCCAGCAGGTGACCCACTAACTTTAGCACAGTTAGACTAGTTAGGCCACTTTGGCGGGTTCTGCTTCTAAAATTCTTCCAGTTAAGATTTCTTGTCCTGGTCTTAATTCATTTTGAGTTTATTTTTGTACATGGTGTTAGAAAGCAGTGTAGTTTCAGTCTTTTACAGATGATTGACTAGTTTTCCCAGCACCACTTCTTAAAGATATTGTCTCTTTTCCATTGTATATTCTTGCCTCTTTTGCCTAAGTTAAGTTGTCCATAGGTGCATGGATTTATCTCTGGGCTTTCTATTTTGTTCCATTGATCTATTCTTCTGTCTTTGTGCCTGTACCAGACTGTCTTGATGACTGTAGCTTTGTCATATAGTCTGAAGTCAGGTAGGTTGAGCCCTTCAGTTCCATTCTTCTTTCTCAAGACTGTTTTGGCTATTTGAGTTTTCTTTTTTTTTCTTCTTCTTTTTCTATTTATATACAAACTGTGAAATTATTTGTTCTAGTTCTGTGAAAAATACCAGTAGCTTGATAACAATTGCATTGAATCTATAGATTGCTTTGGGTAGTATACACATTTTCACTATATCAGTTCTTCCAGTCCATGAATATGGTATATTTCTTTATTGATTTGCATCATCTTTGATTTCTTTTTTTAAATTAAATTTATTTATTTTTTTAATTACAATACTATATTTGTTTTTCATCAGTGTTTTATAGTTTTCTACATAAAGGTCTTTTGTTTCTTTAGGTAGACTTATTCCTAGGTATTTTATTTGAATGGGATTGCTTCCTTAATTTCTCTTTGTGTTTTCTCATTGTTAGTGTATAAGAATAAAATGGATTTATGTTTATTAATTTTATATCCTGAAATTTTACTATATTCACTAATTAGCTCTAGTAATTTTCTGGCAGTGTTTTTATGGTTTTCTATGTAGAGGATCATGTCATCTGCAAACAGTGAGCTTTACTTCTTCTTTTCCAATCTACATTCCTTTCATTTCTTTTTCTTCTCTGATTGTTGTGTCTAAAACTTCAAAAACTATGTTGAATAGTAGTGGTGAGAGTGGGCACCCTTGTCTTATTGCTGACTTTACGGGAAAAGCTCTAATTTTTTGACCACTGTGGATAATGTTCAAAATTAGTGGAAAACATAGGCAAAATACTCTCTGACATAAATCACAGCCAGATCCTCTATGACCCACCTCTCAGAGTAATGGAAACAAAAACAAAAAGAAACAAATGGAACCTAATTAAACTTAAAAGCTTTTGCATAACAAAGGAAACTATAAGCAAGATGAAAAAACAGCCTTCAGATTGGGAAAAAAAGAATAGCAAATGAACCAACTGCCAAAGAATTAACATCAAAAATACAAAAGCAGCTCAAACAGCTCAATACCAGAAAAACAAATGACCCAATCAAAAAATCGGGCCAAAGAACTAAACAGGCATTTCTCCAAAGAAGACATACAGATGGCTAACAAACACATGAAAAGATGCTCAACACCACTCATTATCAGAGAAATGCAAATCAAAACCACAGTGAGGTATCAATCTCATGCCAGTCAGAATAGCTGCTATCAAAGTCTACAAACAATAAATATTGGAGAGAGTGTGGAGAAAAAGGGAACCCTTTTACACTGTTGGTGGGAATGAAAACTAATGCAGCCACTATGGAGAACAGTGTGGAGAGTCCTTAAAAAACTAGAAATAGAACTGCCATATGACCCAGTAATACCACTGCAGGGCAAATACACTGAGGAAACCATAATTGAAAAGAAACGTGCACACCAGTATTCATCACAGCACTGTTTACAGTAGCTAGGAGATGGAAACAACCTAGATGTTCATCGGCAGACAAATGGATAAGCAAGTAGTGGTACATATACACAATAGAATATTACTCAGCTATTACAAAGAATACATTTGAATCAGTTCTAAAGAGGTAGATGAAACTGGAGCCTATTATACAGAGTGAAGAAAGTCAGAAAGAAAAACACCAATATATTATATTAACAAACATATATGTAATTTATAAAGATGGTAATGACCATATATGAGAGACAGAAAAAGAGACACATATATAAAGAACAGACTTTTAGACTCTATTGGAGAAGGCAAGGGTGGGATGTTTTGAGAGAATGGCATTGAAACATATATATTACCATATGTGAAATAGTTCACCAGTCCATGTTCAATGCATGAAACAGGGCACTCAAAGTTGGTGCATTGGGACAACATTGAGGAATGGGATAGAGAGGGAGGTGGGAGTGGGTTTCAGGATACGGGACACATGTACACCCATGGCTGAATGATGTTAATGTATGGCAAAACCCACCAGAATATAGTAAAGTAATTAGCCTCCAATTAAAATAAATTCAGTTCAGTTCAGGTCACTTAGTCTTGTCCAACTCTCTGCGACCCCATGAATTGCAGCATGCCATGCCTCCTTTCTTATCACCCACTCCTGGAGTTCACACAAACTCATGTCCTTCGAGTCGGTGATGTCATCCAGCCATCTCATCCTCTGTCATCCTCTTCTCTTCCTACCCCCAACCTCTCCCAGCATCAGAGTCTTTTCCAATGAGTCAACTCTTTGCATGAGGTGGCCTAGGTATTGGAGTTTCAGCCTCAGCATTAGTCCTTTCAATGAACAGTCAGAACTGGTATCCTTTAGGATGAACTGGTTGGATCTCCTTGCAGTCCAAGGGACTCTCAAATGTCTTCTCCAACACCACAGTTCAAAAGCATCAATTCTTCAGTTCTCAGTTTTCTTCACAGTCCAACTCTCACATCCATACATGACCAGTAGAAAAACCATAGTCTTGACTAGACAGACTTTTGTTGGGAAAGAAATGTTTCTGCTTTTGAATATGCTATCTAGGTTGGTCATAACCTTTCTTCCAAGGAGTAAGTGTCTTTTAATTTCATGGCTGCAATCCCCATCTGCAGTGATTTTGGAGTCCCCCAAAATAAAGTGTGACACTGTTTCCACTGTTTCCGCATACATTTTCCATGAAGTGATGGGACCAGATGCCATGATCTTCGTTTTCTGAATGTTGAGTTTTAAGTCAGTTTATTCACTCTCCTCTTTCACTTTCATCAAGAGGCTTTTTAGTTCCTCTTCAGTTTCTGCCATAAGAGTGGTATCATCTGCATATCTGAGGTTATTGATATTTCTCCTGGCAATCTTAATTCCATCTTGTGCTTCTTCCAGCCCAGCCCAGTACATCCAGTTTCACATGATGTACTCTGCATAGAAGGTAAATAAGCAGGGTGACAATATACAGCCTTGACGTACTCCTTTTCCGATTTTGAACCAGTCTATTGTTCCATGTCCAGTTCTAACTATTGTTTCCTGACCTGCATACAGGTTTCTCAAGAGACTGGTCAGGTGGTCTGGTATTCCCATCTCTTTCAGAATTTGCCACAGTTTATTGCTATCCACACAGTTAAAGTCTTTGGCATAGTCAATAAAGCAGAAATAGGTGTTTTTCTGGAAATCTCTTGCTTTTTCCATGATCCAGCAGATGTTGGCAATTTAATCTCTGGTTCCTCTGCCTTTTCTAAAACCAGCTTGAACATCTGGAAGCTCACGGTTCACCTATTGCTGAAGCCTGGCTTGGGGAATTTTGAGGATTACTTTACTAGTGTGTGAAATGGAACAAAATAAATTAATTAATTTAAAAAAAATTTTTAAGAAAAAAGAGTTTTTGGCCTGCACCAATCACAGAGTTGGTTGTTTTTAAAACTTTTAAAATAGCTTTTCTTTTTTTTTTAATGGCAAGAGTGAACTTCGACATTCTAGGAATCAGCAAACTAAAATGGGATGAAATGGGTGAATTTACCTCAGATGAGCATTATATTTACTACTGCAGGCAGGAATCCCTTAGAAGAAATGGAGTAGCCATCATGTTCAACAAAAGATTCTGAAATGCATTACCTGGATGTTAACTCAGAAACAACAGAATGATCTCTGTTCGTCTCCAGGCAAATCATTCAATATAACAGTAATCCAAGCCTATGCCCCAACCAGAAACACTGAAGAAGCTGAAGTTGAATGGTTCTATGAAGATCTACAAGATATTTTAGAATTAACACCCAAAAAGTTGTCCTTTTCAATATAGGGGACTGGAATGTAAAACTATAAAGTCAAGAAACACCTGGAGTAACAGGCAAATTTGGCCTTAGAATGCAGAATGAAGCAGGGCAAAGACTAATAGAGTTTTGCCAAGAAAATGCACTGGTCATAGCATTCACCCTCTTCCAAGAACATAATGGAAGACTCTACACATGGACATCATCAGATGGTCAACACTGAAATCAGATTGATTATATCATTTACAGACAAAGATGGAGAAGCTCTATACAGTCAACAAAAACAAGGCCAGGAGCTGACTGAGGCTCAGATCATGAACTCCTTATTGAGAAATTCAGACTTAAATTGAAGAAAGTAGGGAACACCACTAGACCATTCAGGTATGACCTAAATCTGGCTTTAGGTGAGTGATCACACCATTGTCATTAGCTTGGTCATGAAGATATTTTTTGTACAGTTCTTCTGTGTATTCTTGCCTTCTCTTCTTAATATATTCTGCTTCTGTTAGGTCCATACCACTTGTGTCCTTTATCAAGCCCAACTTTGCATGAAATGTTCCTTTGGTATCTCTAATTTTCTTGAAGAGATCTCTAGCCTTTCCTATTCTATTGTTTTCCTTTATTTCTTTGCATTGATAGCTTAGGAAGGCTTTCTTTTCTCTCCTTGCTGTTCTTTGGAACTCTTCATTCAGATGCTCATATCTTTCCTTTTGTCCTTTGCTTTTCACTTCTCTTCTTTTTCAGCTATTTGTAAGGCCTCCCCAGACAACCATTTTGCTTTTTTTCATTTCTTTTCCATGGAGATGGCCTTGATCCCTGTCTCCTGTACAATGTCCGGAATCTCCGTCTATAGTTCATCAGGCACTCTATCTATCAGATCTAGTCCCTTAAGTCTATTTCTCACTCCCAGTGTATAATCATAAAGAATTTGATTTAAGTCATACCTGAATCGTCTAGTGGTGGTGTCCGCAAGGAGCTACCCCACTCCCGAGGTCAGGGTGGAGGCTGAGAGCAGCAACTCCACGTTCAAGGTCAGGAGGGGCTGCTGTGAGGAGATACTCCTCCTCCAAGGTAAGAAGCAGTGGCTGTGCTTTGCTGGAGCACCCCTGAAGAGATACCCTACATCCAAGGTAAGAGAAACCTAAGTAAGACAGTAGGTGTTCAAGTGGCATCAGACGGCAGACACACAAATCATAATCATAGAAAACTAGTCAGTCTAATCACATGGACCACAGCCTTGTCTAATTCAATGAAACTAAACCATGTCATGTGGGGCCACCCAAGATGGGTGGTTCATGGTGGAGAGGTCTGACAGAGTGCTGTACACTGAAGAAGGAAATGGAAAACCACTTCAGTATTCTTGCCTTGAAAACCCCATGAACAGTATGAAATTAATAGCATGAATCAGTACAAATGGTGCTTTTAATAAAAAAAAATAATGACATGGTTAAAAATATCTAAAAGCTTCTTGTAAGGGTTTAATGTCATTTTATTGGGGATTATTGTTTAGCAACTGCAAAAACATTATTCTGGAGTTAGTTTAGTTGACTAGAATACTTTTGCAATAAAAATGCAGGATATACCTACTACACACCTTTTATTATTATTATTAAAAAAATTTTTAAAGAAATATTTTATTTCCTAAATCATTTATAGTATTTTTTTGATATGTTACTTATGTGAGAAAATTTTCTCTATAAAAAACACAAGCTTTCATTGCAATAATAATGAAGGTGAATTTTGCTTTTTGTCTATTTCTGTTTTTAATTTTACTGTAGTATTAAAATCTATATGATTAAATCATGATCATTTTCTCTAGCATCCGCATGATACTTTCTACTTATACACATGGTATGTGCATGTCCTGACCACTGCTAAAGTGTGAAACATTTACAGCCCAAGCTCAATAATGAGAAAGAAATATAAATTTTAAAATCATGATTTTATTTAAATTATAGCTTTAAAATAGATAGATAGATAGATAGATAGACAGATAGATAGATCTCTGCTAGTCAAACTATGGTTTTTCGAGTAGTCATGTATATATTTGAGAATTGGACCATAAAGAAAGCTGAATGCCAAAGAATTGATGACTTTGAATTGTGATAGTAGAAAAGACTCTTGAGAGCCCATTGAACTTTAAGAGGATCAAATCAATTAATCCTTAAAGGAATATAACCCTGAATATTCATTGGAAGGACTGATGCTGAAGCTGAAGCTCCAAAGCTTACCATCTGTGCTAAGATTTGACTCCTTGGAAAAGATCTTGATGTTGGGAAAGACTAAAGGCAAAATAAGAAGAGGGTGGAAGAGGATGAAATGATTAGATAGCATCACCAACTCAATGGACATGAACCTGAACAAAGTCCATGAGATGGTAAAGGATAGGGAAGCCTAGTGTGCTGCAATCCATGGGGTGGCAAAAAAATCAGACATGACTTAGCAACTGAACAACAAAAACAAATATATATATATACATATATATATATACATATATATACATATATATACATATATATATACGTATATATACATATATATACATATATATATATACATATATATGTGTACTTTATGCTCACTTGTTTTAATAATATGCAGTTATAATTCTCTGTACATAAGCTACATTTTACTGTATTATATTGACTTCAGAAATAATATTCATCTAGGTATTATTAGTCTCACCATATTGATAGCAATGCTATTGGCCAAAAATGCCTGTGGCATTTGCTTGGACCCATATTACTGATACTTGTGGCAAAGCTCTACAGGTATTCTGTCTCCTTGAAGCCAGTGTTGTGGCTGGACTAGCCCCTGTGTTTCTGATTATGCTTATAGGACAAATCTCAACCATAACCCCCAAGTCCCTGAAAAATCAAGATTATTCATATCTTGGAGGGATCATGGTATTCCCGAGTGCCATACAGAGAGGCTGCTGTGGAGAGGGGCTTCCCTGGTGGCTCAGTGGTAAAAAATAAGCCTGCCAAAGCAGGAAACGTGGCTTAGATCACTGGATTAGGAAGATCCTCTGGAGAAAGAAATGTCAAGCTTTTCCAGTATTATTGTATGGGAAATCTCACAGGCAGAGAACCCTGATGGGTTACAGTCCATGGGGTTACAAAAGAGTCTGGCATGAATTAGCCACTAAACAACACTAAAAAACATATGTCATTTTTTTTTTCTAGTACAGTGGTACATTATTTTTCATTTTTAAGCCTGTTTGTATTTCATCATATCTCATTCCAGCAAAATTATAACACATAGCATAGAGTATATACTTCATAAACACTAATTTGTTTCCTCTTAATATTTTCTAGATATTGCTCAAAGACAAATTCAATGCAGCAGTCAAGTAAAATTCCAATGGGGTTTCATGGATAAGCAGTAAACAGTGATTCTGAAATTGAATGTGAGATCAAAATGGTATACATCAGTTCAGTTCAGTTCAGTTGCTCAGTCATGCCCAACTCTTTGCGACCCCATGAATTGCAGCATGCCAAGCCTCTTTGTCCATCACTAACTCCCGGAGTTTACTCAAACTCATGTTCATTGAATTGGCGATGCCAGCCAACCATCTCGTTCTCTGTTTTCCCCTTCACCTCTTGTCCTCAATCTTTCCCAGCATTAGGATCTTTTAAATGAGTCAACTCTTCGCATCAGGTGGCCAGATTTTTAGAGTTTCAGCTTCAACATCAGTCCTTCCTATGAACACTCAGGGGTGGTTTCCTTTAGGATGGACTGGTTGGATCTCCTTGCAGTCAAAGGGACTCTCAAGAGTCTTCTTCAACACCACAATTCAAAAGCATCAATTCTTCAGAGCTCAGCTTTCTTTGTAGTCCAACTCTCATATCCATACATGGTTACTGGAAAAAACATAATGTTATGCATACTTGAAACAATTTTAATAATAGTATTTATATCACAGGTCACTGTGAAAATCATTTATTTACTAGACGATGTTGAGGAAACTTTAAGCAGGATGCAAGTCACACTATATAAAATAATACACTGGATGGATTAAAGCCTAGCTATGAAAGATAAAGCTATGAAATTAAAGAAGAAAATCTAGGACAATATTCTTGTGAACTTCGGTATTACATCTTTTTTAATTTTTTTTTATTTTATTAAATTTATTTATTTATTTAATTACAATACTGTATTTGTTTTGCCATACATTGACACGAATCAGCCATAGGTGAACACAATCTCCCAATGCCGAAGCCCCTCCCACCTCCCACCCCACATCCTCTACTTGAACCAAAAAGTACAAATAATAGCAGTGAATGTGACTATTTTTATTAAAATAAAGACATTGGCTTCAAAAAAGGATACCACAGAGATATTAAACAGTTCAGTTAACAATGGTATTTGTAAAAATTGAAGTTGCCTAAAATGTAATGTCTAAAATTTATAAATAGATACAAAAGATCTAACAGAAAAATGAAAGTCTATGCTTGAATAATTCATTAAAAAGACTCAGAAAATACAAGATAATGAAGTGATTTTCGGTCTCACTAGCCATCAGAGAAATAAAAACTGCAACAAAGAGGCACCGTTTATATCTTGTAGAATAGCAAATGTAGAAAATTAACATAGTGTCAGATGCTAACCAGGATATATGGTCACAGGAAGAATATTAAATTGTTCTAGACATTTTAAAGATCAATCATATAGTACTTAAGAGACATAAATTTGTGTATAACCTAATTCAGCAGTTATACTTCAAGTTATATATCAAAGGCACTTTCTGGTTCAAAAGAAAGCATGTGCGAAGCTGTGCTTACTGGTATTTGTTCCAAAGGTAAGAAATTGAAAGTATCAATAAGAGACTGGATAATGAAAATATGCTTCAATATTGAGAAAATTTGAGCTAGATTGACACATGGCAATGCAGACATATTTTGAAACTGTTGGGTGGATTTAAAAAGGAAGAAGATTTGTAACACAAGATACTACTCGATCATTTAAATAAGCTAGTCATATACAGATAAGATAAATTAATAATTTCACACATATTTTAAAAAGTTATTTCAATTGTTTATATAAGGAAATCAGTTCAGTTCAGTCTCTCAGTCGTGTCCAACACTTTGCGACCCCATGAATCGCAGCACGCCAGCCCTCTCTGTCCATCACCAACTCACGGAGTTCACTCAGACTCACATCCATAGAGTCCGTGATGCCATTCAGCCATCTCATACTCTGTCATCCCCTTCTTCTCCTGCCCCCAATACCTCCCAGCATCAGTCTTTTCCAATGAGTGAACTCTTCACATGAAGTGGCCAAAGTACTGGAGTTTCAGCTTTAGCATCATTCTTTCCAAAGAAATCCCAGGGTTGATCTCCTTCAGAATGGACTGGTTGGATCTCCTTGCAGTCCAAGGGACTCTCAAGAGTCTTCTCCAACACTACAGTTCAAAACATCAATTCTTCAGTGCTCAGCCTTCTTCACAGTCCAACTCTCACATCCATATATGACTACTGGAAAAAAACATAGCCTTGACTAGACGGACCATAGTCAGCAAAGTAATGTGTCTGCTTTTGAATATGCTATCTAGGTTGGTCATAGCTTTTCTTCCAAGGAGTAAGCACCTTTTAATTTTGTGGCTGCAGTCATCATCTGCAGTGATTTTGGAGCCCCAAGAAATAAAGTCTGACACTGTTTCTCCATCTATTTCCCATGAAGTAATGGGACCCATCAATATTAAAATTAGTACTTGAACAATTACAAAGGGAGGAGAAATGTGTCACTAGATTAAAATAAAGATTTGGAAAAAATGATGATAATGATAAGGAGATGAAGTAAGAATATGATAAATGTAATTCTAAGCATCTATATTAAATATAAATTAAGATAAACATTCCACAGATGATAGAAAAATAAAAACTAAATATGTATAAGCCACTTAAGCTTTCTCACTTTTTGTTTCCTCAATTAATGACAGCTAAAACATAGACTCTTCCCCTGGGCCATGAAGATTGTCTCCTCTGAGTCAGTCTACCATGTCTCACACTTTATATTAACCATGATTTTTTTCCTGTTATAATTGACAAACAAAACTAAAATAAATAAGCTTACACATGTTATTAATTTAGACATAAAACTAATGTCAAGTGATCAAAGTATGCTATAAATCTAAGTACCCCTCTATTTTCTTCTCTCACCTCTCTATCTCATCCTTCTAAGACTTATGTATCACACATCTGGGAAGAATCTGAGTTAACTTGTATGTCAGCTCTATCCCTATGTCAGTCTGTTTGTTGGAATAATAAAGCATGACCTTGTATAATGATTTCAATCTTGCGCTTGAGAAGTACATTGAGGGTTACCAAATGCACTGTTTTACCAAAAGTAGAGAGGTTGAGAAGAAATATTTTCTTGGTCAAAAGATAAATATCTCTTAAGAGCTGTGATAAGCAAATTAGGCATATAGAATTTAAATGTTGAAGGGGGTTTGGACAGGGCATGAATAGCATTTACCACAAATATCTCCTTTAAAGACCCACTAGTATTGCACATTTAACTTCTATGCTGATTTACCCTACTTATTTAACTTCTAATCAGAGTACATCATGCAAGATGTTGGGCTGAATGAGGCACAAGCTGAAATAAAGATTGCTGGGGGAAATACCAATAACCTCAGATATGGAGATGACAACATCCTTATGGCAGAAAGTGAAGAGGAACTAAAAAGCCTCTTGATGAAGGTGAAAAGTGAAAGAAAGTCGCTCAGTCGTGTCCGACTCTTTGTGACCCCATGGCCTGTAGTCTACCAGTCTTTGGGATTCTCCAGGCAAGAATACTGGAGTGGGTTGCCGTTTCCTTCTCCAGAAAATCTTCCCAACCCAGGGATCTAACCTGGGTCTCCCGCATTGCAGGCAGACGCTTTACCATCTGAGCCACCAGGGAAGGTGAAAGAGGAGAGCAAACGTGGTTTAAAGTTCAACATTCAAAAACAAAGATCATGGCATCTGGTCTCATCATTTCATGGCAAATAAATGGGAAAAAAATGGAAACAGTGAGAGACTTTTTATTTTGGGGGCTCCAAATAAAAAGCACCCAGTATAGAGGTAATTTCCAGGGGGATATTACCAAGGTACCAAAAGCCTCTGTTTAAGCATTCAAAATCTTTATCCTGCCTGTCTTTATCTCCTAAATGATCCTATTCACTGTTAAGGTGTAAAATTGAATTAAAATATCACTATCTCATCTACTCCTAATTTCTGTCTTCATAATATCTTCAAACTAATTATTTCTCCACTAGATTTAATTGCCTTTCTTTAAATGCAGTGTATATTTATTTATTTATGCAGATAGTGACTGTAGCCATGAAATTAGAAGACACTTGCTCCTTGGAAGAAAAGCCTAACCAAACCTAGACAGCCATTAAAAAGCAGAGACATTACTTTGCCAACAAATGTCCATCTAGTCAAAGATACAGTTTTTCCAGTAGTCATGAATGGATGTGAGAGTTGAGCCATAAAGAAGGCTGGATGCTGAGGAATTGATTCTTTTGAATTGTGTTGTTGGAGAAGACTCTTGAGATTCCTTTGGACTGAAAGGAGATCAAACCAGTCAATCCTAAAATAAATGAATCCTGTATATTCATTTGGAGGGACTCCAATACTTTGGTCACTTGATGTGAAGAGCAGAGGTGAGTCACTGGAAAAGACTCTGATGCTCGCAAAGATTGAAGGCCCAAGGAGAAGGGGATGGCAGACGATGAAATGATTGGATGGCATCACTGACTCAACAGAAACGAGTTTAAGCAAGCTCCAGGACATGGCAGAGTACACAGTATAGAGGTAATTGCCAGGGGGATATTGCCAAGGTGCCTAAATCCTCTATTTAAGCATTCAAAATCTTTATCCTGCTTGTCTTTATCTCCTAAATGATCCTATTCACTGGCAAGCTGTAAAACTGAAGTAAAATATCACTATCTCATCTACTAATTTCTGTCTTCATAATATCTTCAAACTATTTCCTCAATAGATATAATTACCTTTCTTTAAATGCAATGTATATTTGTTTATTTATTGGCTACACTGTGTCTTCATTATTGCATAAAGGCTTTTTCTACTTGTGGCAAGCAGGAGCTGTTCTCTAGTTGCAGTGTGTGGGCTTCTCATTTGGTGGCTTCTCTTGCTGCAGAGTATGTGCTCTAGGACACACAGACTAGGTAGTTACAACACATGGTTTCGTTGCCCTGCAGCATGTGGAATCTTCCAAGACCAGGGAATAAATCTGTGTCCTCTGCCTTGTCAGGCAGATTCTTAACTACTGGACTGCCAGAGATGTCCCTAAAGTCAGTTTGGTTTTCTTTCTCTTAATGTCATTTAATATACTAAATATGGTTATAAAGGGCTTTCCTGGTGGCTCAGATGGTAAATAGTCCACTTGCAATTGAGGAGGTCTGGGTGATATTTTTCAACTATATCATAATAATTACCATATTCATTCATTTATTGTAAATAAACTGTAAGCTTTTGAACACAGTCTCTACATCTCACAGGTCTAAAAGAATACTCTGTACAAAGCATACTCATTAAGTAAATATTTGTTGAATTATGTTGAATTGAATAATCCCATCTTTTCGGTCCAAGTAATTATGAAAATATTAAGTTCAGAAAAAGTGAAATTATATGTTGAATAGATTTGTATTAATAATAATGAGTTATATTTTTCTTAGCTTCTTAGATTTTGATTCTCTTTAAGATACTTATATCCATAAAAACCAAATACAAATATTATTTATTTGCAAGTTTTTTTAAAAAAATATTTTATTTATTTTAATTGGAGGCTAATTACAATATTATGACTGTTCAATAAAATTTGATGTAAGAAATATTAAAGTGGTTGGAAGGTTTCAAGTACTGTTGATTAGTTTTGCAACTGGAGAAACAATGATACAGAATGCTTACTGACACAGCAACAACAACAACACAAATTCAGACTAGAGGATAGGATCAAACTCAGTTCTATTTTGAAGTTATTATTAATTGCTACTTTCATGACCTCCAAATTCAGTACTAATAGTACACTTATTATATAGGCTCAAAATCATTGAGACCTTATGTTTTTAACTGCCTATTCCTCTTATATTCAGCAGTCTTACACCAAACTCACACCAACTTCCTTTCAATGTGTCAAAGGTATTTCCTTCAGATGTACAGTATATAGAATAATTTGATTATCTTCTGTAGAAACCAATCCCTAAGCAAGCATGTAACTATAAAACCATAGCAGTCCATCCCAGTCCATGCCCTCTTCCACCCATGCTGCTGCAAATGATAAAATACATTCTCTTTTTGTGACTGAACATATATATATATATACATACACACACACAGAGATATATATATATATATATATATAACATTGAATATATATACTTACCACATTTTCTTTATCCAACCATCTGTTAATTCATATTTTGGCAATTGCAAATAATTCTGCTATAAATATTGGGTTGCCTGTATCTTTTGAATTAGGTGTTATCATTCTTTAAGATATATGTCCAAAATTAGGATTCCTGGGTTATATGACAGTTTTTACCATCTGATCCCTTAGCATATACATATGCATGGCAGTTCTATTTTTAGCTTTTGGAGAGCTTCCCATTCTCTTTTCCACAATGGCCACACCAGTTTACATTCCCCAAAAGAGTATATATATATACTCTTATATATATATATAAGAGAAACCTTATATATACATATATATATATGTATATATAAGGTTTCTCTTTCACTAAAAACTCACCAGCATTTGATATTTGTGTCCCTTTAGATGATATCCATTTGAACATGTATGAGGTGATAACATGTGGCTTGATTTACATATATCTGATAATTAACAATATTGAACCTCTTTTCATGTGCCTGCTGGAGATCTGTATTATTTTTGAAAATGTCCATTCTGACCTTCTGTCTATATTTTGTTTTTTAATTATGTTGTTTGTTTTGATATTGTTTTGGATCATTTTATGTATTTTTGACTATTAATCCTTTATCAGTCATATTAATTGCACATATTTTTCTCCTATTCAATAGGTTGTCTTTAAACGTATATCTTTGCTGCTGCTGTGCAAAAGCTTTTTATTAAGTCCCATTTGTTTATTTTTGCAATTATTTCCTTTGCTTTAATCCAAAAATTGTCACTGCAAATTATTTCTAACTATCTTTTCTTCTAGAAAAATTTTGATTCCTAGTCTTACGTTTAGTTTTTACCCATTTTGAGTTTATTTTTTCATGCAGTCTGAAAAACTGTCTAATTTCACTCTTTTACTTGTTACTGTCTGACTTTTCCAGCACCATTTTTTGAAGACACTATTTTCCCCATTGTATATTCTTACTGCCTGTGCAGTAGATTAACTGTTCACAGCTTTTTGTTTTCTATTCTGTTCTGTTAATTCATATGTCTGTTGTGCCAGAAACATACTATTTTGATTACTGAAACTTTGTAATATAGTTGAGAGTCAAGGAGTGTGATATCTCTAGCTGTGTACTTCATTCTCAAGATCATTTTGACTGTTTGTTTCTTTTATGCTTCCATACAATTTTTTAAATCCTTTGTTTTAATTCTGTGAAAACATGTTCTTGGTATTTTTGTAGAGATAGAATTGAATCTGTAGATTACCTTGGATAATATGACTGCTTTAATTAAATTAATTCTTAAGTCCATGAACATGGTATATCTCTCCACTGTTTATGTCATCTTTGATTTCTTTCATCAGTGCCTTATAGTTTTCTGAGTATAGGTTTTTACCTCCTTTGATATGTATATCCATAAGTATTTTATTCTTTTTGATGCAGTGGCAAATGAGATTGTTTCTTCAATTCTTTATATATTAATTTTGTATCCTGCAACTTTGCCAGATTCACTGATAAACTAGTAGTTTTCTGCTAGTTTCTTCAAAATTTTCTATATATAGTATCATATCATCCTAATCTTTTTCCTCAACTTAGATGAAATGTTTTCAGTTGTTGTCTTTAAGTATCATATTAGCTGTGGCTTCTCATATATGGTCTTTATTATGTTGAGGTAAGTTTCCATGGAGCTATTCCATGTTGAAGGTCAGGAAGGGTGGCAGTAAGGAGACACCCTTCATCCAAGGTAAGGAACAGTGGCTGTGCTTTGCTGGAACAGTTGTGAAGAGATATCCCAGCCCAAGATAAGAGAAACACAAGTAACATGATAGGTGTTGCAAGAGGGCATCAGAGGGCAGACACACTGAAACCATACTCACAGAAAGCTAGTCAATCTAATCACACTAGGACCACAGCCTTGTCTAACAATGAAACTAAGCCATGCCCGCAAGGCAACCCAAGACAGGTGGGTCATGGCGGAGAGTTCACAGAATGTGGTCCATTGGAGAAGGGAATGGCAAACCACTTCAGTACTTTTGACTTGAGAACCCCATGAACAGTATGAAAAGGCAAAATAATAGGATACTGAAAGAGGAACTACCCGGGTCAGCAGGTGCCCAATATGCTACTGGAGATCAGTGGAGAAATAACTCCAGAAAGAATGAAGGGATGAAGCCAAAGTAAAAATGATACCCAGCTGTGGATGTGACTGGTGATAGAAGCAAGATCCAATGCTGTAAAAGCAATATTGGATATGAACCTGGAATGCCAGGTCCATGAATCAAGGCAAATTGGAAGTGGTCAAACAAGAGATGGCAAGAGTGAACATTGACATTCTAGGAATCAGCAAACTAAAATGGACTGGAATGGGTGAATTTACTCAAATGAGCATTATATCTACTACTGTGGGCAGGAATCCCTCAGAAGAAATGAAGGAGCCCTCATGGTCAACTAAAGAGTCTGGAATGTAGTACTTGATGCAATCTCAAAAACGACAGAATGATCTCTGTTCACTCCCAAGGCAAACCATTCAATATCACGATAATTCAAGTCTATGTCCCAACCAGTAAAGCTGAAGAAGCTGAAGTTGAATGGTTCTATGAAGACCTACAAGACCTTTTAGAACTAACACCCCTGAAAAATGTCCTTTTCATTATAGGGGTCTGGAATGCAAAAGTGGGAAGTCAAGAAACACCTGGAGTAACAAGCAAATTTGGACTTGGATAATGGAATGAAGCAGGGCAAAGACTCATAGAGTTTTGCAAAGAAAATGCACTGGTCATAGCAAATACCCTCTTCCAACAACACAAGGACATCACCAGATGGTCAACACTGATATCAGATTGATTATATTCTATGCAGCCAAAGATGGAGAAACTCTATACAGTCAATGAAAACAAGGCCAGGAGCTGACTATGGCTCAGATCATGAACTCCTTATTACCAAATTCAGACTTAAATTGAAGAAAGTAGGGAAAACCGCTAGACCATTCAGGTATGACCTAAATCAAATCCCTTATGATTATACAGTGGAAGTGAGAAGTAAATTTAAGGGCCTAGATCTGATAGATAGAGTGCCTGATGAACTATGGAATGAGGTTCATGACATTGTACAGGAGACAGGGATCAAGACCATCCCCATAGAAAAGAGATGCAAAAAGGCAAAATGGGGGTCTGGAGAGGACTTACAAATAGCTGTGAAAAGAAGAGAGGTGAAAAGCAAAGAAGAAAAGGAAAGATATAAGCATCTGAATGCAGAGTTCCAGAGAATAGCAAGGAGAGATAAGAAGGCCTTTTTTCAAGGATCATTGCAAAGAAAAAGAAGAAGAAGAAGAAAAACAGAATGGGGAAGACTAAAGATCTCTTCAAGAAAATTAGAGATACCAAGGGAATATTTCATGCAAACATAGGCTTGATAAAGGACAGAAATGGTCTGGACCTAAAAGAAAAAGAAGATATTAAGAGGTGTTAAGAATACACAGAGAAACTGTACAAAAAAATCTTCATGACCCGGATAATAACGATGGTGTGATCACTCATCTAGAGCCAGACATCCTGGAATGTGAAGTCAAGTGTGCCTTAGAAAGCATCACTACGAACAAAGCTAGTAGAGATGATGGAATTCTAGTTAACTTATATCAAATCCTGAAAGATGATGCTGTGAAAGTGCTACACTCTATATGCCAGCAAATTTGGAAAACACAGCAGTGACCACAGGACTGGAAAAAGTCAGGTTTCATTCCAATCCTGAAGAAAGGCAATGCCAAAGAATGCTCAAATGACTGCACAATCGCACTCATCTCACATGTTAGAAAGTAATGCTCAAAATTCTCCAAGCCAGGCTTCAGCAATATGTGAACCATGAACTTCCTGATGTTCAAGCTGGTTTTAGAAAAGGCAGAGGAACCAGAAATCAAATTGCCAACATCTGCTGGATCCTGGAAAAAGCAAGAAAGTTCCAGAAAAAAACATCTATTTCCGGATGCCAAAGCCTTTGACTGTGTGGATCACAATAAACTGTGGAAAATACTGAGAGGGATGGAAATACCAGACCACCTGACCTGGCTCTTGAGAAATCTGTATGCAGGTCAGTAAGCAACAGTTAGAACTGGACATGGAACAACAGACTGGTTCCAAACAGGAAAAAGAGTGCGTTAAGGCTGTATATCATCACCCTGCTTATTTAACTTACTGTGGCTCATATCATGAACTTATTACCAAATTCAGACTCAAATTGAAGAAAGTAGGGAAAACTGCTAGACCATTCAGGTATGACCTAAATCAAATCCCTTATGATTATACAGTGGAAGTGAGAAATAGATTTAAGGGCCTAGATCTGATAGAGTGCCTGATGACCTATGGAATGAGGTTTGTAACATTGTACAGGAGACAGAGATCAAGACCATCCCCAAGGATGAGGTCCCATTTCACACCAGTCAGTATGGCTGTGATCCAAAAGTCTACAAACAATAAATGCTGGAGAGGATGTGGAGAAAAGGGAACCCTCGTACACTGCTGGTGGGAATGCAAACTAGTACAGCCACTATGGAAAACAGTGTGGAGATTCCTTAAAAAATTGCAAATAGAACTGCCTTATGACCCAGCAATCCCACTGCTGGGCATACACACCGAGGAAACCAGAATTGAAAGAGACACATGTACCCCAATGTTCATTGCAGCACTGTTTATAATAACCAGGACATGGAAGCAACCTAGATGTCCATCAGCAGATGAATGGATAAGAAAGCTGTGGTACATATACACAATGGAGTACTACTCAGCCCTTAAAAAGAAAAAAAATTCGACTCAGTTCTAATGAGATGGATGAAATTGGAGCCAATTATACAGAGTGAAGTAAGCCAGAAAGAAAAACACCAATACAGTATACTGACCCATATATATGGAATTTAGAAAGATGGTAATGATGACCCTCTATGTGAGACAACAAAAGAGACTCAGAGGTATAGAACGGACTTTTGGACTCTGAGGGAGAGTGAGAGGGGGGGATGATTTGGGAGAATGGTATTGAAACATGTATACTATCTTGTAAGAACGAAGCATCAGTCTATGTTCATTTACAGGATGCAGGATGCATGGGGCTGGTGCACGGGATGATTCAGGGAGATGATATGGGGTGGGAGGTGGGAGGGGGCTTCGTCATTGGGAGATGGTGGACACCTGTGGCTGATTCATGTCAATGTATGGCAAAACAAATACAGTATTGTAATGTAGACTAAAGTATTAAAAAAAATAAACTGGGCTAAAAAGACAAAAAAAAACAAAAGAAAAAAAATGCAAAAAAGCAAAACGGCTGTCTGGGGAGGCCTTATAAATAGCTGTGAAAAGAAGAGAGGTGAAAAGCAAAGGAAAAAAGGAAAGATATAAGCATATGAATGCAGAGTTCCAAAGAATAGCAAGGAGAGATAAGAAAGCCTTCAGCAATCAATGCAAAGAAATAGAGGGAAACAACAGAATGAGAAAGACTAGAGATCTCTTCAAGAAAATTAGAGATACCAAGGGAACATATCATGCAAAGATGGGCTCAATAAAGGACAGAAATGGTATGGACCTCACAGAAGCAGAAAATAAGAAGAGGTGGCAAGAATATACAGAAGAACTGTACAAAAAAGATCTTCACGACCCAGAAAATCATGATGATGTGATCACTAATCTAGAGCCAGACATCTTGGAATGTGAAGTCAAGTGGGCCTTAGAAAGCATCACTATGAACAAAGCTAGTGGAGGTGATGGAATTACAGTGGAGCTATTTCAAATCCTGAAAGATGATGCTGTGAAAGTGTTGCACTCAATATGCCAGCAAATTTGGAAAACTCAGCAGTGGCCACAGGACTGGAAAAGGTCAGTTTTCATTCCAATTCCAAAGAAAGGCAATGCCAAAGAATGCTCAAACCACCGCACAATTGCACTCATCTCACATGCTAGTAAAGTATGCTTAAAATTCTCCAAGCAAGGCATCAGCAATATGTAAACTGTGAACTCCCTGATGTTCAAGCTGGTTTTAGAAAAGCCAGAGGAACCAGAGATCAAATTGCCAACATCTGCTGGATCCTGCAAAAGCAAGAGAGTTACAGAAAAACATCTACTTCTGCTTTCTTGACTATGCCAAAGTCTTTGACTGTGGATCACAATAAACTGTGGAAAATTCTGAAAGAGATGGGAATACCAGACCACCTAACCTGCCTTTTGAGAAACCTATGCAGGTCAGGAAGCAACAGTTAGAACTGGACATGGAACAACAGACTGATTCCAAGTAGAAAAAGGAGGACGTCAAGGCTGTATACTGTCACCCTGTTTATTTAACCTATATGCAGAGTACTAGCAGAGAAACCCTGGACTGGAAGAAACACAAGCTGGAATCAAGATTGCTGGGAGAAATATCAATAACCTCAGATATGCAGATGACATCACCCTTGTGGTAGAAAATGAAGAAGAACTAAAGAGCCTCTTGATAAAAGTAAAAGAGGAAAGCGAAAATGTTGGCTTAAAGCTCAACATTCAGAAAACAAAGATCATGGCATCCAGTCCAAACACTTCATGGGAAATAGATGGGGAAACAGTGGAAACAGTATCAGACTTTATACTTTTGGGCTCCAAAATCACTGCAGATGGTGACTATAGCCATGAAATTAAAAGACGCTTACTCCTTGAAAGAAAAGTTAAGACCAACCTAGATAGTATATTCAAAAGCAGAGACATTACTTTCCCGACTAAGGTCCGTCTAGTCAAGGCTATGGTTTTTCCTGTGGTCATGTATGGATGTGAGAGTTGGACTGTGAAGAAGGCTGAGTGCCGAAGAATTGATGCTTTTGAACTGTGGTGCTGGAGAAAACTCTAGAGAGTCCCTTGGACTGCAAGGAGATCCAACCAGTCCTTTCTGAAGCAGATCAGCCCTTGGATTTATTTAGAAGGAATGATGCTAAAGCTGAAACTCCAGTACTTTGGCCACCTCATGCAAAGGGTTGACTCATTGGAAAAGACTCTGATGTTGGGAGGGAGTCGAGGCAGGAGGAGAAGGTGACAACAGAGAATGAGATGGTTGGATGACATCACTGACTCTATGGATGTGAGTCTGAGTGAACTCCAGGAGTTGGTGATGGACAGCGAGGGCTGACGTTCTGCGATTCTTGGGGTCGCAAAGAGTCGGACATGACTGAGTGACTGAACTGATCTGATGTTTCCATGATGCCCAAATTCTGGATAGTTTTTGATAGAAATGGTTGTTGAATATTGTAAGGAGCTTTTTCTGCTTGAGATTGTAATTTGGCTTTACTTTTCTATTTGATAATGTAGTGTATCACATTGATAAATTTGAAGATACTGAAAAAGCCTTGCATTATTGGAATAAATTACACTTCGTCATGGTATATGATCCTTGTAATTCATTGTTGGATTTAATTTGCTAATATGTTGTTGAGTATTTTACATCTGCATTCTTTCCAGGAAATTGATTTTTCAATTTATTTTTGTGTGTGTGAGATCTTTGATTTTGCTTTCAGGATAACACCAGTCTTATAGAATGAGTTTTGAGCCAATACTTCTTTGCAAGATTTGAAATAGCTTGAGAATTGGTTTTAACTCATCTCTAAATATTTGGTAGAATTCCCTTCTCAAGCCATCTCATCTTGAATATTGGTATGTGAACCAATTTTTTGCTACTGATTCAACTTCTTTACTGTCAATTGGTCTATTCATATTTTCTGTTTCTTGTGGTTCAGTCTTGAGAGATTGTACATTTCTAAGAGTTTGTCCCTTTCTTCTAGGTTATCTGTTTTACTGTTGTATAGTGGCTCTTAGGCTCCTTTGTGTTTCTGTGGTGTTAGCTGTAACTTCTCTTTTTTAAATTTCTAATTTTATTGACTCAGACTGATTTTTTTTTTTTCCCTTGGTGAGTCTGGCCAATAGTTTATCAATGTTGTTTTTCCTTTCAAAGAATCAAATCCTTTATTTCATTGAAGTATACTTGATTTACAATGATGTGTTAATTTCTGTTATACAGAAAAGTTAGTTAGTTGTACATATACACTCATTCTTTTAAGAAATATTTTCCACTATGGTTTACCATAGGATTTTGAATATAATTCTCGGTACTATACAGTAGGACCTGTTCTTTCTTATATGTACTACATAACCTCCCTTTGCCTTGGCAATCACAAGGCTACTGTCTGTGAGTCTGCTTTTCATTTTGTAGATGGGTTCATTTGTGTCATATTTTACATTCCACATAGGTGGTATCATATGGTATTTGTCTTTCTCTTTCTGACTTACTTCAATTAGTGTGATAATATCTAGTTGCATCCATGCTACCGTAAATGTCATTATTTCATTATTTTTTATGGCTAAGTAATATTCATTATTACTTTATTACTAATAATTATTGCATTATTTTATTGCTGAGTAATATTCCATTGTATATATGTACCACATCTTCTTCTTTTCCTCTGTCAATGGATATTTGAGTTGATTCAATATCTTGGCTCCTATAAATAGTGCTGCTGTTGAACTTTTGGGGGCATGTATTTTTTGAATTATGGTTTCCTCCAGATATATAACCAGTAGTGGGACTGCTGGTTCATGTGCAGTTCTACTTTAAGACTTTAAAGGAATTTCCATACTGTTCTCCACAGTGGTTGTACAAAATTAGATTCCCACCAACAGTATTGTAGGGTTCCCCTTTATCCACACCATCTCCAGCATTTGTTCTTTGTGGAGATTTTAATGTTAACCATTCTGCTCAGTTTGAAGTGGTACCTCATTGTAGATTGAATTGGCATTTCTCTAATAATTGGCAATGCTGAACATCTTTTCATCTGCCTGTTGGCCACTGTATATCTTCTTAAAGAAAAGTCTATTTAGATCTTTTGCCCATTTCCATTAGATTCTTTGGGTTTGTTGTTGTTGTTTTGTATGAACTGTTTTTATATTTGAGGAATTAAGCCCTTGTCAGCTTCTTCTTTACCAAATATTGCTCTCATCCCTGTCTTTTTGTTTAGTTGACGGTTTTCTCTGCTAGGTAAATGTTTGTAATTTTAATTTAGTTCCTCTTATTTATTTTTTGTTTTTATTTCTATTATATTGGGAGGTTGATCTGAAAAAAAAAAAACAAACAAACATTTTTAACATTTATGTCAGATTATTTTGGCTACGATCTCTTCTAGGAGTGTTATGGTGTCATGTCAAAGAACTAAGTCTTAGTTTCATTGATCTTTTCTATAGTGTCTTAGTCTCTTATTTATTTCTACTCTTATCTTTATGTTTGTCCTACTATCTTTGGGTTTAGTTGTTTTTTCTTTCTTTTTTTTTTTTCTTTTTACTAGTCCCTTAAGTCTGTTTCTTTTTGCTAGTTTCTTTAGGTTTGTGGTTCAGTTGCTTACTTGAGAACACTCTTATTTTCTGAGCTAAGGTTGTAAGGCTAAGATTTCTCTTAGAAAGGCTTTTTCTGTGTTCTCTATGTTGTGAATCATTATGGATTCATTTGCATCTGTCTCCTAGAATTTTTATTTTTCTCTTCCTCAGGGGTCCATTGGTTGTTTAGTTGTTTTTTGTTTAACCTAGATGTGTTTGTGCTTTCTGCAGGTTATTTTTTTTTTTCTTGTAGTTGATTTTAGGTCTCAGAGCACTGAAGTCAGAAAAGACGCTTCACATTCAATTTTCTTCGATTAACTGAAAATTGTTTTGTAGGCTATCATGTGATCTATCATGGAGAATGTCCGTTTGTACTTCATAAAAATATGTATTCTGTTGCTTTTGGGTGGAATGTTCTACATATATATATATTAAATCCATAAAATCTAATGTTTTCTTAAAGATGAATTTTTAAATTGATTTTCTGTCTAGATGATATATCCGTTGACAGAAGTCAGTTATTCAGTTCAGTTCAGTTCAGTTACTCAGTCATTTCTGACTCTCTGCAACCCTATGAATCACAGCACGCCAGGCCTCCCTGTCACATCAACAACACCTGAAGTTCACTCAAACTCATGTCCATCGAGTCGGTGATGCCATCCAGCCATCCTCTCCTCTGTCCCCTTCTCCTCTTGCCCCGAATCCCTCCCAGCATCAAGGTCTTCTCAAATGAACCAACTCTTTGCATGAGGTGGCCAAAGTATTGGAGTTTCAGCTTTAGCATCAGTCCTTCCAATGAACACTCAGGACTGATATACTTTAGAATGGGCTGGTTGGAACTCCTTGCAGTTCAAGGGACTCTCAAGAGTCTTCTCCAATACGACAGTTCAAAACCATCAATTCTTCAGTGCTCAGCTTTCTTCACAGACCAACTCTTACATCCATACATCACCACTGGAAAAACCATAGCCTTGACTAGATAGACCTTTGTTGTTGGAATTTTGTTGGCAAAGTAATGTCTCTGCTTTTTAATATTCTGCTTAGGCTGGCCATAATTTTCCTTCCAAGGAGTAAGTGTCTTTTAGTTTCATGGCTGCAGTCACCATCTGCAGTGATTTTGGAGCCCCCAAAATAAAGTCTGGCACTGTTTCCACTGTTTTCCCATCTATTTGCCATGAAGTGATGGGACCAGATTCCATAATCTTCATTTTCTGAATGTTGAGCTTTAAGCCAAAATTTTCACTCTCTTCTTTCATTTTCATCAAGAGACTTTTTAGTTCCTCTTTAGTTTCTGCCCTAAGGGTGGTGTCATCTGCATATCTGAGGTTATTGATATTTTTTCTGGCAATCTTGATTCCAGCTTGTGTTTCTTCCCAGCTCAGCGTTTCTTGTGATGTACTCTGCATATAAGTTAATTAGGCAGGGTAACAATATACGGCCTTGACGTACTCCTTTTGCACAATTGCATTCATCTCACACGCTAGTAAAATAATGCTCAAAATTCTCCAAGTCAGGTTTTAAAGCCTCCTAATATTAATATGTTGTTGTAAACTTCTCCCATTATATCTGTTAATATTTGCATTGTGTATTTAAATTCTCTTAATTTAGCTATGTACACATTTACAATTGTTTTATCTTCTTGGATAGGTCCCTTGGTGATGATATAATGTACATATATATATATATATATAATATACATATATACACATTTATCTATATATACAGTAACATATATATGTGAGCAATTTTATAAAATCACACACACACACACACACACACACACACATATATATATATATATATATATATATGTACTAATTACCTTTCACTGTCTGACATATTTCACTTACCATAATACTTTCAAGTCATATCCATGTTGTCTTAAATGGCAGGACTTTATCCTTTTTACGTCTAAGGGGTATTTCAATGAAAATATACATCAGATTGTCTTTATCTATTCATCCATATATGGACACTTAGATTGTCTCCATGTTTTTTCCATTGTAAATAATGTTATAATAGACACGGACGTGCATATATCTTTTTGAATTAGTGTTTTCAGATTCTTCAGATAAATAGCCAGAGGTGGTAATTCCATTTTTTTTTAATTTTTTGAGGATTTTCCAAATTCTTTTTCATAGTAGATGCCTCAATTACACTCCCACCAACAATGTACAAGTTTCTCATTTTCTCCATATCCTCTATAATATTCTTACAGAATTTGTCTTTTATTGTCCTTTTGATAATAGCCATTCTAAGAGACGTGAGGTGACATGTAAATGTGGTTTTGATTTGCATTTTCCTTAGAATAAGTAATGTTGAACATCTTTTTATGTTCATGTTTACCATATATATGTCTTCTTTGTAAAATGTCTGTTCAGATCCTTTGCATATTTTTAATAAGACTGCCTATCTGATCGTTGTTGGGTCATATCAGTTCTTTATGTATTTTAGACATTCACCTCTTTTCAGGTTCATGGTTTAAAACACTTTCTTCCATGCAGTAGATGACCTTTCACTTTGATCATGAGCTCTTTCACTGCACAAAGGGTTTTGGTTTAATGTAGTCTCACTTGTTTATTTTTATCTTTGTTTTTCCTAACTCAGAAGACATACACAAAAATACAGCTAAACCAATGTCAATGAGATCTGTTTTATTTTAGGAATTTTATAGTTTCAGGTCTTACATTAAGTTTTGAGTTGATGTATACATGTGGCATGAGATTCCTTCTATTGCATGTGGCAGTCCAGTTTTTCAGTACACTTTATCAAACAACAAAACAATACAAAATTACCTATCTTTCTCCATTGTATATTCTTTGCTTCTTTCTTATAGATTGGATATTCAAGTGTATGTGAGTATATTTCTAGGCTTTCTACTCTGTCCTATGGATCTGTGTTTCTATTTTTGTGCTATTATAATGTAGTTTTGTAGTAGTTTGACTATTCAGGATCTTCTGTAGTTTCATACATATTTATAATTATTTGTTCTTGTTCTGTGAATCAGGCCATTGGAAGTTTAATAAGGATTGTATTGATTCTATAAAATGATTTGGCTATTATGAACATTTTAACAATACAAGTCCTTCAAAGCATGAGCACAAAATATCTTTCTATTATTGTGTATACTTCAAAATATTTTATCAATATCTCATACATTTCAATGTACATATCTTTAAGGTCGATAGTTAAACTAATTCCTATATGCTGTAATCTTTTTGATACAATTGAAATTGGGGTTGCTTATTTTTCCATAATCAATTTTAGTGCCTAGAAACACTTTATGTATTATTTTTTGTATTTATGCATATTATTATGTATATTTATATATATTATTATGTGTATTATTGGATTTATGTTTATTAATTTTGCATTCTGTGACTTTGCTGAATAACTCATTAATGCTAACATTTTATGGAGCCTCCCTTTTTTAAGTTTATATATGACATCTGCAAATAGTGATGGTTTTACTTCTTTCCTTTTTAATTTGATGTTTTTTATTTCTT
Organism: Nanger dama; assembly: GCA_917880005.1. NCBI lineage: Eukaryota > Metazoa > Chordata > Mammalia > Artiodactyla > Bovidae > Nanger > Nanger dama. Next base: position 2,914,006 of record CAKJTW010000014.1, on the reverse strand, counting down.
TTTATATTCTGATTATGGTTGTTAGGACTTTTATTTTTTTAAGGATGTTTTACAGATTTTTCCCCATATATGTTATTACAGAGTTACTTGTGCTATACAGTAGTTCTTTGTTGATTACATATTTTATATATAGTACTGTATATATGCTAATACCAGACTCCTAATTTGTTCCCCATCTCCACCACTCTACCTTTTGAAAAACAAAAGTTTTTTTTTTTTTTTTAAGTCTGTTTCTGTTTTGTAAATAAGTTTATTTCTATCATTTTTAAGATGCCGCATACAAATAGTATCATATGATATTTGTCTTTGCTCAGTATGATAGTCTCCAGGTCTATTCATGTTGCTACAAATGGCATTATTTCATTCTTTTTAGTGGCTGAGAATTATTCTATTGTATAGATGGCCCACATCTTCTTCCCTATTTCTGTCAACATATACTTAAGTTGGCACAATGTTCTTGGCTATTGCAAATACAGATGCTCTGATCATTGGAGTGCATATATCTTTTTAAATAATAATTTTCTCTGGCAGTAGGCCCATGCATGGAATGCCTAGATAGTACAGTGTTTTTAGTTTTAGCTTTTAAGAAACCTCCATACTGTTCTCCATAGTGGTGGTTGTTCATTTGCTCGGTCATGTCCGACTCTTTGTGACCTCATGGACTGCAGCACACCATACTTCCCTGTCCTTCATCATCTCCCAGAGCTTGCTCAAACTCATGTCCAGTGAGTAAGTGAAGCCATCCAACCACCTCATCCTCTGTTCCCCTTCTTCTGCTTTCAGTCATTCCCAGCATCAGGGTATTTTCTAATGAGTTGGCTCTTTGCATTAGGTGGCCAAACTATTGGAGCTTCAGCTTCAGCATTAATCTTTCAATGTATATTCAAGGCTGATTTCCTTTAGAACTGACTCTTTGATCTCCTTGCAGTCCAAGAAACTCCCAAGAGTTTTCTCCAATACCAGAGTTCAAAAGCATCAGTTCTTTAGAGGCAGCCTTCTTTATGGTCCAAATGTCACATCCATACATGATGACTGGAAAAAATCATAGTTTTTACTATTTGGACCTTTGTCAGCAAAGTTATGTCTCTGCTTTTTTAATATGCTGTCTAAGTTTGTCATAGATTTTTTTCCAAGGAGCAAACATCCTTTAATCTCATGGCTGTAGTCACTATCTGCTGTGATTTTGTAGCCCAAGAAAATAAAGTCTCTTACTGTCTTCATTGCTTCCCTATGTATTTGTCATGAAGAGGTGGGACAGGATGCCATAATCTTATCTTTTTTTGAATGTTGAGCTTTAAACCAGCTTTTTCATGCTCCTCTTTCAGCTTCATCAAAAGGCTCTTTAGTTCTTCCTCTTTTTCTGCCATAAGGGTGATTTCATCTGTATATCTGAGGTTATTCATATTTAACTCGGCAATCTTTATTCCAGCTTGTGCTTCATCCAGCCCAGAATTTTACATGATACACTCTGCACATAATTTAAATAAGCAGGGTGGCTTTATATAAGTTCAGCCTTGTTGTATTCCTTTCCTAATTTTTAACCAGTCCATTTTTCCATGTCTGATTGTAACTGTTGCTTCTTGACCTCCATAGAGGTTTCACAGGAGTCAGGTAGTACGCCCATATCTTTAAGAATTTTCCACAGTTTGTTGTGATCCATACAAAGACTTTAGTGTAGTCAATGAAGCAGAAGTAAAGGTTTTTCTGGAATTCTATTGCTTTTTCTATGATCCATCAGATGTTGGCAATTTGATCTCTTATTCCTCTGCCTTTTCTAATCCCAGCTTGAACATCTGGAAGTTTTGGTTTACATTTCCACCAATAACGTAATAGGGTTACCTTTTCTCAACACACTCTCCAGCATTTTTTGTTTGCAGTATTTTTTATGATGCCATTCGTACTGCTGTGAGATTATATCTAATAGTACCTTCGATTTGCATTTTTCTACTTTTTAATGTTTAGCCTTTGTGCATGTGCCCCTTCCCATTTGTATGTTTTCTTTGGAGAAATGTCTATCTAGATCATCTGCCCTTTTTTTTTTTCTTCTTAATTATTTGATTTTCTTTTTTAATATAGAGCTACATGAGCTGTTTACATATTTTGGAGAGTAATCCTCTGTCGACTGATTCATTTTCTTTCATTCTGTGGTTTGCCTTTTCTTATTGTTTATGGTTTATTTTGCTGTGAGAAACTTTTAATTTAATTATATCCCATTTGTTTACTTTTATTTTTATCATCGTTACTCTAGGAGGTGTATCCATAGATAAGTTGCTACAAATTATGTGAAAGTGTGTTCTGCATGCTTTTCTCTAAGAGTTTTGTAATATCTGGCATTATATTTAGGTATTTAACATATTTTGAGTTTATTTTCTTTTATGTATGATGTTATAGAATGTTCTAATTTCATGATTTTGCATATAGCTGTCTAAGTTTCCAAGCATCAATTATTGAAGAGATTACCTTTCCTTCATTGTATATTCTTTACTTTTTGCCATAGATCCACTGACCATAGATGTGTGGGTTTTATTCTGGGCTCTCTATCCTGTTCTGTTCAGCTATATTTCTGTTTATTTCTGCCAGAAGCATATTTTTTGATGACTATGGGTTTATAGTGTAGTCTGAAGTCAGGGACCCCGATTCCTTTAGTTGCATTCTACTCTCCTGCCATGATCATTTTGGATATTTTGGGTCCTTTGTGAGTCCATGCTAATTTTAAATTTCTTGCTCTAATTCTATGAAAATGCCAGTGGTAATTTAATAGGAATTGCTTAAATCTATGTATCACCTTGGGTAGTATAGTCATGTTGACTCTATTGATTCTTCTATTCCAAGAACATAGTATATATTTCCATCTGTTTGTGTCATCTCCATGGTCTTTCATCAGTGTCATAGTTTTCAGAGTATAGGTCTTTTGCCTCCTTAAGTAAGTGTATAACTAGATATTTTATTATTTTTATTAGAGATAGTAAATTTGATTGTTTCTTTAATTTTTTTCTTTCTGATCTTTTGTTGTTAGTATATAAAAATGCAACATATTTCTGTGTATTAATTTTGCATCCTGAAACTTCACTGAATTTATTGATGAGCTCTAGCTTTCCAGTAGCATCTTTAGAATTTTCTGTATGTAGCATCATGTCATTTGAAAAGAGTGACAACTTAACTTCATATTTTCCAATTTGGCATTGTTTTGTTTATTTCTTTTTCTCTGTTTGCCATGTCTAGGACTTCCAAAATTATGTCAAATAAAAGTAGTGAGAGTAGACATCTTTGTTTTACTTTTTCCTCTGGGTTTTTATCTTGTTTCTGTTTTTGGATCATATTTTTGTGTTCTCTCATTTGTCTAACTTTATGTATTTGTGGTATCCTTTCCACAAGCTTCAAGATTGTAGTTCCTCTTGTTTCTTGTCACTTCCCTTTTGTGGGTGAGATTGATCCAAGGAGTTATACATGCTTCTTAGTTGGAAGGACTAGTGTTTGCCAACTTTTGGGTGGAATTGGATTTTTCCCCCTCCAAGGGGCAGACTGTGACAAGTAGTATGCTTAGAAATATCTGCAAGCTCAATATAACTTTAGACAATCTGTTTGCTCATGATTGTGGCTTATGTTCTCATCCTATTGGTTGTTGGGCCTGAAGTGTCCCAGAACTAGAATCTGAAGTCTATTGGATCATATCCTCTTATCACATCATCCCTCCACAAACATAAGAAATATGTCTGACAAAAGAGTTACTTTGATAGAGTAAATAATAGAGGTTTAAGTCCTCTTATTTCTAGAGCTATAGGAATTGAATCTACTCCTAAGAACCCAAAACTCTTTGTGCTCCCAATTACACCAAGTTCTAATAGTAAGGTCAGCTAATTAAGCTATCGGGCCCATACCCCAAAAATATTGGTTTATATCCTTCCCATACTAATAAACCCAATTATCTTTATTATTATTCTATCAACTATTACATTAGAAACCGTTATTGTTCTAATTAGCTCCCACTGACTACTTATCTGAATTGGATTTGAAATAAATATATTTGCCATCATTCTTATTATAATAAAAAAATACAACCCATGAGTCACAGAAGCATCCACTAAAAATTTCCTGACCCAATCAACGCCTCAATATTACTAATAATAGCTGTCATTGTTAACTTAATATTCTCAGGTCAATGAACTGTAATAAAATTATTCAACCCAACAACAGCCTCTATACTTATAACAATAGCCCTCTCATAAAATTAGGAATAGCCCCATTCCACTTCTGAGTCCAAGAAGTAACACAAGGCATCTCCCTATCTTCTGGCCTAATCTTGCTTACATGACAAAAACTAGCACCTATTTCTGTACTCTATCAGATTTCCCCATCCATCAACCTAAACCTAATTCTAACCCTATCGATTTTATCTATTATAATTGGAGGCCAAGGGGGACTAAACCAAACCCAACTACAAAAATTATAGCCTACTCATCAATCGCCCACATAGGCTGGATAACAGCAGTCCTACTATATAATACCACTATAATATTACTAAATTTAGTTATTTATATTATTAAAACCTCTACTCTATTTATATTGTTTATCGCCAACTCAACCACTACTACCCTATCACTATCACACACATGAAATAAAGCACCCATTATGATAGTCCTAGTTCTTGTCACCCTCTTGTCAATAGGAGGACTCCCCCCACTATCAGGATTTATACCAAAGTCAATAATCATTCAAGAAATAAAAAATGATGATATCATCCTACCCACCCTTATAGCAACTACAGCACTACTAAATCTATATTTTTATATACGACTCACATACTCCACTGCATTAACAATATTTCCCTCCACAAACAACATAAAAATAAAATGACAATTCTCTACTACAAAACAAATAACCCTCCTACCAACAATAGTTGTATTGTCCACCATCCTACTATCACTCACACCAATTCTATCAGTACTAGAATAGGAATTTAGGTTAAATAGACCAAGAGCCTTCAAAGCCCTAAGCAAGTATAATTTGCTTAATTCCTGATAAGGATTGCAAGATCACATCTTACATCAACTGAATGCAAATCAACACATTTAATTAAGCTAAATCCTCACTAGACTGGTGGGCTCCATCCCCATGAAATTTTAGTTAACAACTAAATACCCTGATCAACTGGCTTCAATCTACTTCTCCCGCTATGAGAAAAAAAAGGTGGGAGAAGCCCTGGCAGAACTGAAGCTGCTTCTTTGAATTTGCAATTCAATGTATAAATTCACCACAGGTAAAAAGAGGAATTAAACCTCTGTCTTTAGATTTACAGTCTAATGCTTTACTCAGCCATTCTACCTATGTCCATTAACCGCTGATTATCCCATGGGCAGAGGAGCCTGGTAGGCTGCAGTCCATGGGGTCGCTAAGAGTCAGATACGATTGAGTGACTTGACTTTCACTTTTCACCTTCATGCACTGGAGAAGGAAATGGCAACCCACTCCAGTGTTCTTGCCTAGAGAATCCCAGGGACGGGGGAGCCTGGTGGGCTGTGGTCTATGGGGTCACACAGAGTCGGACACGACTGAAGTGACTTAGCATAGCATAGCATAGCATAGCATTCTCACCCAATCATAAAGATATTGGTACCTTATACTTACTATTTGGTGCCTGAGCAGGCATAGTGGAACAGCCCCTTCCATCTTTAAGAATTCTATATATAATAGATGAGATTAACAATCCATCCCTTACAGTAAAAACTATAGGGCATCAATGATACTGAAGATATGAATATACAGACTATGAAGATTTAAGCTTTGACTCCTATTTAGTTCCAACATCAGAATTAAAACCAGGGAAACTATGACTACTAGAAATAGACAACTGAGTTGTATTACCTATAGAAATAATCCAAATACTAATCTCCTCCAAAGATGTATTATACTCAAGAGCTCTGCCTTCCTTAGGACTAAAAACAGATGCAATCTCAGGTTGTCTAAATCAAACAACCCTTATATCAACCCGACCAGGCTTATATTACGGTCAATGTTCAGAGATCTGTGGGTCAAATCATAGTTTCATGCCCATTGTTCTTGAACTAGTCCCACTAAAATACTTTGAAAAATGATCTGCATCAATACTATAAAATAACCAAGAAGCCATATCAGCACTAACCTTTTAAGTTAGAAATTGACAGCATGATACTCTCCTTGGTGATAATGCCACAACTAGACACATCAACATGACTTACAACAATTCTATCAATGTTCCTAGTTCTTTTTATTATCTTTCAACTAAAAATTTTAAAACACAATTTTTTACTATAGCCCAGAATTGACATCAACTAAAATACCAAAACAAAACACTCCTTGAGAAACAAAATGAATGAAAATCTATTTGCCTCTTTCATTACCCCTATAATCCTAGGCCTCCCCTCCGTCACTCTTATTGTCCTATTTCCTAGTCTATTATTCCCAACATCAAATCGACTAGTAAATAACCACCTTGTCTCCCTTCAACAGTGAATGCTTCAACTTCTGTCAAAACAAATGATGCATATCCACAATTCCAAAGGACAAACATGGACATTAATACTAATGTCCTTAATTCTATTTATTGGATCAACAAACCTACTAGGTCTACTGCCTCACTCATTTACAGTGACCACACAACTATCAATAAATTTAGGCATGGCCATCCCTCTCTGAGCAGGAGCTGTAATTTTAGGCTTTCACAACAAAACTAAAGCTTGACTTGCCCATTTCTTACCACAAGGAACACCAATCCCACTAATCCCAATTCTAGTTATTATCAAAACTATTAGTCTTTTCATTCAACCAGTAGCCCTTGCCATATGATTAATGGCTAACGTTACTGTGGGACACTTATTAATTCACTTAATCGGAGGAGCCACACTCACACTAAGAAACATTAGCACTACAGCATCTCTTAATACATTTGTTATTCTAGTTCTACTAACAATTCTTGAATTTGCAGTAGCTATAATTCAAGCCTACATATTTACCACCCTGGTTAGCCTATACTTGCATGCTAACACATAATGCAACACCAAACCCATGCTTATCATATAGTAAACCCAAGCCCCTGACCCTTTACAGGGGCCTTGTCTGCCCTCTTAATAACATCCGGCTTAATCATACGATTCCACTTCAATTCAACAATCTTGCTAATGCTTGGCTTAACAACAAATATGCTCATAATATACCAATGATGACGAGACATTGTCCAAGAGAGTACCTTTCAAGGACATCATATCCCAACCATCCCAAAAGGCCTTCGCTATGGAATAATCCTTTTTATTATCTCTGAAGTCTTGTTTTTACTGGATTTTTCTGAGCATTCTACCACTCAAGCCTTGCCCCTACAGCTGAATTAGGCGGCTGCTGACCCCCAACAGATATTTACCCACTTAATCCCCTAAAAGTTCCATTAATCAATACCTCTGTCCTATTAGCTTCAGGAGTCTCCATTACCTGAGCCCACCACAGCCTTATAGAAGGGAATCACAACCACATGTTAAAAGCCCTATTTATTACCATCACACTAGGTGTATATTTTATATTATTACAAGCCTCAGAATATTATGAAGCACCTTTACTATCTCAGACAGAGTTTATGGCTCAACCTTCTTTATAGCCACAGGCTTCCATGGCCTCCACATCATTACTGGATCCACTTTCTTAATTGTCTGCTTCTTCTGCCTACTAAAGTTTCATTTTACCTCTAACCACCACTTTGGCTTTGAAGCAGCCCCCTGATACGTCTACTACTTTGTGGATGTAGTATGACTTTTCCTCTGTGTTTCTATTGATGAAGCTCATATTCTTTTTACCATTAATTAGTACAACTGACTTCCAATCAGTTCATTTTGGTCTAACCTGAAAAAGAATAATAAACCTAATATTAGCCCTCCTAACCAATCTTATACTAGCCATACTACTTATTATTATTGCATTTTGACTCCCTCAACTAAATGTATATTCAGAAAAACCAAGCCCATATGAATATGGATTTGACCCTATAGGATCAGCCCCCTTCCTTTCTCTATAAAATTTTTCCTAGTAGCCATTTCGTTCCTTCTATTTGATGTAGAAATTGCACTCCTTCTATCACTGCCATGAGCTTCACAAACAACCAACCTAATCACAATACTTACCATAGCCCTTTTCCTAATTCTCCTACTGGCTGTAAGCCTAGCCTACGGATGAACCCAAAAGGACTAGAATGAACCAAATATGGTATTTAGTTTAAAACAAAATAAATAATTTTGACTCATTAGATTATTATTAAATTCATAATTACCAAATGTCCCTAGTATATATAAATATTATAATAGCATTCACAGTATCTCTTGCAGGATTGTTAATATATTGATTCCACCTAATATCATCCCTTCTATGCCTAGAAGAGATGATATTATCCCTATTGATTATAGCCACCCTGATAATCTTAAATTCACATTTTACCCTAGCCAGTATAATAACCATCATCTTACTAGTTTTTGCAGCCTGTGAAGCAGCACGAGGCCTATCTCTACTAATAATGGTATCAAATACATAAGGTACTACTTACTCCAATACTAAAATATATTATTCCCACAATAATACTTATGCCCCTAACCTGATTTTATATTAAAAAAAATAACATAATCTGGATTAACTCTACAATACATAGTCTGCAAATCAGCCTCACAAGTCTACTTTTCATAAACCAGTTTAGTGACAATAGCCTTAACTTCTCACTAGTCTTCTTTTCTGACTCTATCCACACCACTATTAATTCTAACTATATGACTTCTTCCCTTGATTTTAATAGCTAGCCAACACCACCTATCAAAAGAAAACCTAACCAGAAAAAAAAAAAAAAACACACAAAACTCCTTATTACTATATTAATCTTATTACAACTATTCCTAATCATAACCTTCACTGCTATAGAACTAATCTTCTTTTATATCCTATTGAAGCAACACTAGTCCCAACACTCATTATCATTACCTGGTGAGGAAACCAAACAGAACGCCTAAATGCCAGCCTCTACTTCCTGTTCTGTACACTAGCAGGCTCCTTACCCCTACTCGTTGCACAAGTTTATATCCAAAACACAGTAGGATCTCTAAACTTCCTAATGCTTTAATACCGAGTGCAACCAATGCCTAATTCCTGATCAAATGTCTTCATATGACTAGCATGCATAATAGCTTTTATAGTAAAAATACCATTATATGGCCTCCATCTTTGACTACCTAAAGCCCATGTAGAAGCCCCCATTGCAGCCTCTATAGTCCTTGCAGAAATCCAACTAAAACTAGGAGGATACGGCATACTACGGATCACATTACTCCTAAATGCAGTAACTGACTTTATAGTATATACATTTATTATATTATCCCTGTGAGGCATAATCATGACTGGCTCAATTTGCCTTCACCAAATGGACCTATGGTCACTCATCACATACTTCTCTGTTAGCCATATGGCACTTGTTATTGTAGCTATTCTTATTCAAACACCTGGAAGCTACATAGGAACCACCGCCCTAAACGGCCTTACATCCTCCATACTCTTCTGCCTGGCAAACTCCAACTATGAATGAATTCATAGCCAAATAATATTTCTAGCCTGAGGCCTACAAACGTTTCTCCCTCTAATGGCCACCTGATGACTCTTAGCAAGCCTAACTAATCTATCTCTGCCCCCAACAATCAACCTGATTGGAGAGCTGTTTGTAGTAATATCAGCCTTTTCATGATCCAATATTATAATTATTTTAATAGGATTAAATATAGTAATCACTGCCCTATACTCCCTTTACATGCTAATTACAACACAATGAGGAAAATACACCCACCATATCAACACCCTTTCACCTTCCTTCACAGGAGAAAATGCACTCATATCATTACACATCTTACCCCAATTACTTCTACTCCTAAACTCCAAAATTATTCTAGGACCCCTGTACTGTAAATATAGTTAAAAAAACATAGATTGTGACTCTAAGAATAGAAGCCTATCATCTTCTTATTTACCGAAAAAGTACAGCGAGAACTGCTAATTCTATGCCCCCATGTCTAACAGCACAGCTTTTTCAAACTTTTAAAGAATGGTAGTTATCCATTGGTCTTAGGAACCAAAAAACTGGTGCAACTCCAAATAAAAGTAATAAACATATTATCTTTCTTCACATTAACCACCCTATTCTTACTAACAGTGCCCATCATAATAACAACCTCTGACACCTACAAAACCTCCAATTACACACTTTATGTAAAAACAACTATCTCATGTGACTTCATTACCAGTATAATTCCCACAGTAATGTTTATTCACATAGGATAAGAAATAATTATTTCAAGCTGACACTGACTAACTATTCAAACTCTTAAACTATCACTTAGCTTCAAAATAGATTACTTCTCAATAATATTTGTCCCAGTAGCACTATTCATAACATGATCCATCATAGAATTCTCAATATGATATATACACTCAGTCCCCAACATTAACCAATTCTTCAAATATCTACTCTTGTTCCTCATCACAGTATTATTCTTGTCACCACAAACAACCTCTTTCAACTACTCATTGGCTCAGAAGGAGTTGGAATTATATCATTCTTACTTATTGGATGATGATACAGACGAGCAGATGCAAACACAGCAGCCCTGCAAGAGGTCTTGTACAACCACATTGGTGATATCAAATTTACCCTGGCAACAGCAGGATTCTTAGCTAACCTCAACACCTGAGATCATCAATAAATCTTTATGCTAAACCCAGATAACTCCAATATACCACTAGTAGGCCTAGTATTAGCTGCAACTGGAAAATCTGCACAATTTGGCCTATACCCATGACTACCCTCCACAATAGAAGGCCCAACCCCTGTCTCGGCACTACTTCACTCAAGCACAATAGTAGTAGTGGGAATTTTTCTACTAATCTGCTTCTGCCCATTAACAGAGAACAACAAATTTGCCCAGTCCATTATACTATGTCTAGGGGCTATCACCACACTATTTACAGCAATATGTGCCCATATCCAAAAACGATATTTAAAAAATTGTTGCCTTCTCTATATCCAGCCAACTAGGCCTCATAATAGTAACAATTGCGGCCAGGAGGAGACACCCCACGTCCAAGGTCAGGGGCGGTCGGGAGAAACCACCTCGCGCCCAAGGCCAGGGGCAGTGATGCTGAGGAGCCTCCCTAAGCCCAAGGCCAGGGGAGGTGGTTGGGAGGAGCCACCCATGTCTGAGGCCAGGGCCTGCGGCCAGGAGGAGCAACCCGAGGAGCAGTGGCTGCCCAGGCGCTGGAGGGCATAGAGGAGCTATCTCACATTGAAGGTCAGGAATAGTGGCAGTAAGGAGATGCCCCTTGTCCAAGGTAAGGAGAAGCAGGTGTGTTTTGTTGGAGCAGCCGTAAAGAGATACCCCATGCCCAAGGAAAAAGAAACCCAAGTATGATGGTAGGTGTTGTTGCAACAGGGCATCAGAGGGCAGACACACTGAAACCATACTCACAGAAAACTAGTCAATCTAATCACACTAGGACCACAGCCTTGTCTAACTCAATGAAACCAAGCCACGCTCGCAGGGCAACCCAAAATGGGCAGGTCATGTTGGAGAGGTCTGACAGAATATGGCCCACTGGAGAAGAGAATGGGAAACCATTTCAGGATTCTTGCATTGATAACCCCATGAACAGTATGAAAAGGCAAAATGATAAGATACCAAAAGAGGAACGCCCCAGGTCATTAGGTGCCCAATTTGCTACTGGAGATCAGTGGAGAAATAACACCAGAAAGAATGAAGGGATGGAGCCGAAGCAAAAATAATACCCACCTGTGGATGTGACTGGTGATAGAAGCAAGGTCTGATGCTGTAAAGAGCAATATTGCATAGGAACCTGGAAAGTCAGGTCCATGAATCAAGGCAAATTGGAAGTGGTCAAACAAGAGATGGCAAGGGTGAATGTCAACATTCTAAAAATCAGCAACTACAATGGACTGGAATGGGTGAATTTAACTCAGATGACCATTATATCTACTACTTCAGGCAGGGTCCCTCAGAAGAAATGGAGTAGCCATCATCGTCAACAAAAGAGTCTGAAATGCAGTACTTGGATACAATCTCAAAAATGACAGAATGTTGTCTCACATACAGGGTCATCATTACTATCTTTCTAAATTCCATATATATGTGTCAGTATACTATATTGGTGTTTTTCTTTCTGGCTTACTTCACTCTGTATAATCAGCTCCAGTTTCATCCATCTCATTAGAACTGAGTCAAATTTATTCTTTTTAAGGGCTGAGTAGTATTCCATAGTGTATATGAACCACAGCTTTCTTATCCATTCATCTGCTGATGGACATCTAGGTTTTTTCCATGTCCTGGCAATTATAAACAGTGCTGCAATGAACATTGGGGTGCACATGTCTCTTTCACTTCTGGTTTCCTCGGTGTGTATGCCCAATAGTGCGATTGCTGGGTCATAACGCAGTTCTATTTGCAATTTTTTTAAGGAATCTCCACACTGTTTTCCATAATGGCTGTACTAGTTTTCATTCCCACCAGCAGTGTAAGAGGGTTCCCTTTTCTCCACACCCTCTCCAGCATTTATTGCTTGTAGACTTTTGGATCGCAGCCATTCTGACTGGAGTGAAATGGTACCTCATTGTGGTCTTGATTTGCATTTCTCTGATAATGAGTGATGTTGAGCATCTTTTCATGTGTTTGTTAGCCATCCGTATGTCTTCTTTGGAGAAATGCCTATTTAGTTCTTTGGCCCTTTTTTTGATTGGGTCATTTATTTTTCTGGAGTTGAACTGCATAAGTTGCTTGTATATCTTTGAGATTAGTTGTTTGTCAGTTGTTTCATTTGGTATTGCTTTCTCCCATTCAGAAGGCTGTCTTTTCACCTTTTTATAGATTCCTTTGTTCTGCAGAAGCTTTTAATTTTACTTAGATCCCATTTGTTTATTTTTGTTTTTATTTCCAGTATACTGGGAGGTGGATCATAGAGGATCCTGCTGTGATTTATGTCAGAGAGTGTTTTGCGTATGTTCTCCTCTAGGAGTTTTATTGTTTCTGGTCTTACATTTAGATCTTTAATCCATTTTGAATTTATTTTGGTGTGTGGTGTTAGAAAGTGATCTAGTTTCATTCTTTTACAAGTGGTTGACCAGTTTTCCCAGCACCACTTGTTAAAGAGACTGTCTTTACTCCATTGTATGTTCTTGCCTCCTTTGTCAAAGATAAGGTGTCCATATGTGTGTGGGTTTATCTCAGGGCTTTCTATTTTGTTCCACTGATCTATTTTTCTGTCTTTGTGTCAGTATCATATTGTCTTAATGACTGTGGCTTTGTAGTAGAGCTTGAAGTCAGGCAAGTTGATTCCTCCAGTTCCATTCTTCTTTCTCAAGATTGCTTTTGCTATTCGAGGTTTTTTGTATTTCCATACAAATCTTGAGATTATTTGTTCTAGTTCTGTGAAAAATACTGCTGGTATCTTGATAGGGATTGCATTGAATGACCCTGTATGTGAGACAACAAAAGAGACACAGAGGTATAGAACGGACTTTTGGCCCCTGAGGGAGAGGGAGAGGGTGGGATGATTTGGGAGAATGACACTGAAACATGTATACTATCATGTAAGAAATGAAGCGCCAGTCTATGTTCAATACAGGATACAGGATGCTTGGGGCTGGTGTACAGCATGATCTGGGGAAACTGTGTGGGGTGGGAGGTGGGAGGGGGCTTCGGCACTGGGAGATCGTGGACACATGTGGCTGATTCATGTCAATATATGGCAAAACCAATACAGTATTGTAAAGTAGAATACAGTATTAAAAAATAAAAAATAATAAAAGAAGATCTCAATCCAAAAAAAGAAAATAAAACATTATTTTTATATATTTAAAAAAATGACAGAATCATCTCTGTTCATCTCCAAGGCAAACCATTCAATATCACAGTTATCCAAGTCGATGCCCCAACCAGTAATGCTGAAGAAGCTGAAGTTGAACGGTTTTATGAAGACCTACAGAACCTTTTAGAACTAACACCCAAAAAGATGTCCTTTTCATTATAGGGGACTGGAATGCTAAAGTAGGAAGTCAAGAAACACCTGGAGTAACAGGCAAATTTGGCCTTGGAATGCGGAAAGAAGCAGGGCAAAGACTAATAGAGTTTTGGCAAGAAAATGCACTGGTCATAGCAAACACCCTCTTCCAATAACACAAGAGAGACTCTACACATGGACATCACCAGATGGTCAACACTGAAATCATATTGATTATATTCTTTGCAGTCAAAGATGGAGAAGCTCTATACAGTCGACGAAAACAAGACCAGGAGCTGACTATGGCTCAGATCATAAACTCCTTATTACCAAGTTCAGTTCACTCAGTCGTGTCCGACTCTTCACAATTCCATGAATTGCAGCACGCCAGGCCTCCCTGTCCATCACCATCTCCCAGAGTTCACTCAGACTCACCCTTATTACCAAATTCAGACTTAAATTGAAGAAAGTTGGGAAAACCGCTAGACCATCCAGGTATGACCTAAATCAAATCCTTTATGATTATACCATGGAAGTGAGAAATAGATTTAAGGGCCTAATCTGATAGATAGAATGCTTGATGAACTATGGAATGAGGTTCGTGGCATTGTACAGGAGACAGGGATCAAGACCATCCCCATGGAAAAGAGATGCAAAAGGCAAAATGGCTGTCTGGAGAGGCCTTACAAATAGCTGTGAAAAGAAGAGAGGCAAAAAAACAAATGAGAAAAGGAAAGATATAAGCATCTGAGTGCAGAGTTCCAAAGAATAGCAAGAAGAGATAAGAAAGCCTTCTTCGGAGATCAATGCAAATAAATAGAGGAAAACAACAGAGTGGTGATGACTAGAGATCACTTCAAGAAAATTAGAGATACCAAGGGAACATTTCATGCAAAGATGGGCTCGATAAAGGACAGAAATGATCTGGACCTAAGAGAAGCAGAAGATATTAAGAGGTGGGAAGAATACATGGAAGAACTGTAGAAAAAAGATCTTCATGAACCAGATAATCATGATGATGTGATCACTAATCTAGAGCCAGATATCCTGGAATGTGAAGTCAAGTGGGCCTTAGAAAGCATCACTATAAACAAAGCTAGTAGAGGTGATGGAATTCTAGTGAAGTTGTTTCAAATCCTGAAAGATGATGCTGTGAAAGTGCTGCACTCAATATGCCAGCAAATTTGGAAAAGTCAGCCGTGGCCACAGGACTGGAAAAGGTCAATTTTCATTCCAATTCCAAAGAAAGGCAATGCCAAAGAATGCTCAAGCTACCTCACAATTGCACTCATCTCACATTTAGTAAAGTAATGCTCAAAATTCTCCAAGCCAGGCTTCAGCAATATGAGAACCGTGAACTCCCTGATGTTCAAGCTGGTTTTAGAAAAGGCAGAGGAACCAGAGATCAAATTGGCAACATCCGCTGGATCATGACAAAAACAAGAGAGTTCCTGAAAAACATCTATTTCTGCTTTATTGACTATGCCAAAGCTTTTGACTGTGTGGATCACAATAAACTGTGGAAAATTCTGAAACAGATGGGAATACCAGACCACCTGACCTGCCTCTTGAGAAATCTGTATGCAGGTCAGGAAGCAACGTTAGAACTGAACATGGAACAACAGACTGGTTCCAAATAGGAAAAGGAGTATGTGAAGGCTGTATATTGTCTCCTGCTTATTTAACTTCTATGCAAGTATATCATGAGAAACACTGGACTGAAAGAAACACAAGCTGGAATCAAGATTGCCAGGAGAAATATCAACAACCTCAGATATGCAAATGACACCACCCTTATGGCAGAAAGTGAAGAGGAGCTAAAAAGCCTCTTGATGAAACTGAAAGAGGAAAGCAAAAAAGTTGGCTTAAAGTTCAACATTCAGAAAACAAAGATCATGGATGGAATCCAGTCCTATCACTTCATTGGAAATAGATGGGGAAATAATGGAAACAGTGTCAGACTTTATTTTTTTGGGAACTCCAAAATTACTGCAGATGATGATTACAGCCATGAAATTAAAAATGCTTACTCCTTGGAAGGAAAGTTATGACCAACCTAGATAGTATATTCAAAAGCAGAGATGTTACTTTGCCGACTAAGGTCCGTCTAGTCAAGGCTATGGTTTTTCCTGTGGTCATGTATGGATATGAGAGTTGGACTTTGAAGAAGGCTGAGTGCCGAAGAATCGATGCTTTTGAACTGTGGTGTTGGGACTGCAAAAGATCCAACTGAAGGAAATCAGTTGGAAATCAGTCCATTCTGAAGGAAATCAGCCCTGGGATTTCTTTGGAAGGAATGATGCTAAAGCTGAAACTCCAGTACTTTGGCCACCTCATGCGAAGAGTTGACTCATTGGAAAAGACTCTGATGCTGAGAAGGATTGGGGCAGGAGGAGAAGGCGATGACACAGGATGATGAGATAGCTGTATGGCATCACGGACTCAATGAACATGAGTCTGGGTGAATCCGAGAGGAGTTGGTGATAGACAGGGAGACCTGGCATGCTGCGATTCATGGGGCCACAAGGAGTCGGACATGACTGAGCAACTGAACTGAACTGAATCCTACCTAGCGTTCCTCCATATCTGTACCCAAGCTTTCTTCCAAGCCATATTATTTATGTGTTCTGGTTCTATTATCCACAGCTTAAATGATGAACAAGAAATTCGAAAAATAGGCCTATTCAAAGCTATATCATTTACCACAATGGCCCTCATTATTGGCAGTCTTTCACTAACAGGAATACCCTTCCTTCCCGGATTTTACTCTGAAGACCTAATCATCGTATCCACCAACATGTCACATACCAAGGCCTGAGCACTTTTAATAATAGTAATCTCCACCTCTTTTACAGCTATCTACAGTACTCATATTATTTTCTTTGCATTTCTATGACAACCCCAATTCCCAGCCCTGATTATTATTAATGAAAATAATCCCTTCCTAATTAACTCAATTAAACATCTACTAATTGGAAGCCTTTTCACAGTATTTATTATCTCCAACAACATTCCTCCAACAACAGTTCCCCAAATAACCATACCTTATTATCTAAAAATAATATCCCTAGAAGTCACAATCCTAGGCTTCCTTCTAGCACTAGAAATTAGCAACATAACCCATAACCTAAAATTTAACTACCCATTAAATGCCTTTAAATTCTCTAACCTATTAGGATATTACCCTACAATCATGTACCCCCTAACCCCCTACATAAACTTAACAATAAACCAAAAATCAGCATCTTCAATTCTTGACCTAATCTTATTAGAAAACATTTTACCAAAAACCACCTCACTAATCCAAATAAAGACATCCACTATGACTACAACCCCAAAAGCCCCAATCAAACTATATTTCCTTCTTTCGTAGGCAAAATCCTCAATATAATCAGTGTCAGTTCAGTTCAGTCGCTCAGTCGTGTCTGACTCTTTGTGACTCCATGAATCTCAGCACACCAGGCTTCCCTGTCCATCACCAACTCCCGGAGTTCACTCAGACTCATGTCCATCAAGTCGATGATGCCATCCAGCCATCTCATCCTCTGTTGTCACCTTCTCCTCCTGCTCTCAGTCCTTCCCAGCATCAGAGTCTTTTCCGATGAGTCAACTCTTCACGTGAGTGGCCAAAATATTGGAGTTTCAGCTTTAGCATCATTCCTTGCAAAGAAATCCCAAGGCTGATCTTCAGAATGGACTGGTTGAATCTCCTTGCAGTCCTAGGGACTCTCAAGAGTCTTCTTCAACACCACAGTTCAAAAGCATCAATTCTTTGGCACTCAGCTTTCTTCACAGTTCAACTCTCACATCTATACATGACCACAGGAAAAACCATAGCCTTGACTAGACGGAACTTTGTTGGCAAAGTAATGTCTCTGCTTTTGAATATGCTATCTAGGTTGGTCATAACTTTTCTTCCAAGGAGTAATCCTATTTAATTTCCATGAGTAATCTCCATAATAATCACAACACCAATTAACAAAGATCAAAGTCACAGTAACCAACCAAGTATCATAACTGTATAAAGCCACAATTCTTATAGCCTCCTCACTAAAAATCCAGAATCCCCTGTATCATAAATTACTCAATCCCCCAAACCATTGAACTTGAATACAATTTCCACCTTCTCATCCTTCAATACATAATAAACCTCAAAAACTCCATCAACAAGCCAGTAATAAAAGCCCTAAAACAGTCTTATTAGAAACTCAAATCTCAGGATACTGTTCCTTGGCTATAGCCATTGTATAACCAAAAACCACTATCATACCCCACAAATAAATTGAGAAAACCATTAGACCCAAGAAAGACTCATCAAAATTTAATACAATACCACAACCAACTCTACCACTCACAATTAAACCCAATCCCCCATAGATAGGTGAAGGTTTTGAAGATAATCCTACAAAACCAATCACAAAAATAATACTCAAAATAAATATAATGTAGGTTATCATTATTCTTGCATGGAATCTAACCACAACTAATGATATGAAAAACCAGTGTTGTCATTCAACTACAAGAACACTAATGTGTTCAACAAGACCTAGGAAGAGAAGAGAAAAGATATTACTAGTGTATATATATATATATATATATATATATATATATACACTTGTATATATATGTGTGTGTGTCTACATTTGTATATATATATATATATATTTGTCTACACACACACACACATATATATATATATGTCTACACACACACACACACACACACACATATATATATATATATGTATTTGTCTACACTTAAGGCTGCCATAAAATTCTATTATTTGGGAGAAAATGCCTATTTTTTTTTCTCCCTGCACTGCCTTCTAAATGTCATTTTCAGCTTTATAGAATCACTTTATATAAGAGAACTCTTTTGAACTAAATTTCTTCAAGAAGTAATTACATCAAGTAAATAACAAATAATGAGAAAAGTTCAGAGACAATATAATTATGAAATACTAGAAATATTTTAGGAGAAGGCAATGGCATCCCACTCCAGTACTCTTGCCTGGAGACTCCCATGGATGGAGGAGCCTGGTAGGATGCAGTCCATGGGGTCGCTGAGTCAAACACGACTGAGCGACTTGACTTTCACTTTTCACTTTCATGCATTGGAGAAGGAAATGGCAACACACTCCAGTGTTCTTGCCTGGAGAATCCCAGGGATGGCGGAGCCCAATGGGCTGCCATCTGTGGGGTTGCACAGAGTCGGACACGACTGAAATGACTTAGCAGTAGAGGAAATGTTTTAAATGTATCAGTCAGTATTTACTTGAAAATTAGGAAATAGTAAGTATTGTGGGAATGAGTGGTTTACAGTAGGAAATGAAAGACTGAAAGGGAGAGTTGGAGGATTGGAAAAAGTCAGTACCCATCCCGGCAGATGAATTAGTGTTAAGTAGTTAAATTGGAGCTTGCACATCCATGTGAAAAAAAAAAAAGTCAGGTCAGACCATTAAAGAACTATGAAAGTGAAAATGTGGCAAGATTTAAAAGACACTGTTGTCTCAGTTTAAGTACCATATCTCTGTGTCAAAGATTTGGTTGGTGGGCCTGGGGCCACTGTTGATCAATAGGGCCAGTAAAAGGATGACAAGCCGGAGACAGAGCAAAGGAAAGTGAAATTAAGCTGGGAAATTTGCTTTAATCTGACTCAGAATCATACAGAGAAGCTGATTTTGGAAAATGTATAGTTCATAGCCTTAATCACATTGATACAGCATTATCTTTCATAAAAAGAAAGAGACAGCAGCTAGATTGGATTTATTAACATATTATCAAAGGAACTCAGAGTTACTCATAAATTAGCTTAACAATGCTTGTGATATTATGAAATTATAGCTAGATATAGATAGATCTAGATATACATATATGAATGCATATTTATATGAATGCATATTTTCCTTGAAAGATGTTCTAGAGCTTTTCTTCAGTTCCGTTCCATTCAGATGCTCAGTCATGTCCAACTCTTCATGACCCCATGAATCACAGCATGCCAGGCCTCCCAGTCCATCACCAACTCCTGGAGTTCACTCATACTTAGGTCCATCGAGTCAGTGATGTCATCCAGTCATCTCATCCTCTGTTGTCCCCTTCTCCTTCTGCCCCCATACTTGAGATACAATGAGGTTTACATAGTTTTTCCCCAAACAGCCCTTTTCACAAATATGAAATCTGTCATTTGCCTAATCTTGCATATTGTTAATGGATATTATAATTCATGTTTTTTTTTAATTCTTATTGCATGTATATAACTAAAAGTCAGGATTTTAAAATTAAAAGAAAGCTATTTTTCTGCTTCAAGAAATAAGTAAAACAGAATAGTAAGAACTTTTACATGTAAATATTATAAAACCAAAAATCTATTAATATATATATGTGTGTGTGTGTGTGTGTGTGTGTGTGTGTCAAGAATAAATATAAAACAAAAAGAGATGACATTTAATGCAGTATCAGGAACTGCAACAACATGGATGAACATTTAGGGCCTTATTCTAAGTGAAATGTTAGACAGAGAAAGGCAAATATTATGTGATCTATCTTTATATGGAATATAAAAACAAATGAAGTTCATAGGAAAAAAGATCAGATCATATTTGTGGTACCAGAGGCAGAGGTGTGGTGAATGGGAGAACAGATGAAGGTTGTCAAAATGTGTAAACCTCCAGCCAGAAGATAAATAAGTACTAGAGGTGTAATGTACAGTATGATAACTATAGGTAACTCTGCTGTATGGTGTGTTTGAACATTAAATGATTAGATCTTAGATTCTCATCATAAGGGGAAAAATGCATTTTTTAAATGTATGTGAGATGGTGAATGTTAACTAAACTTATTGTGGTGATCTCTTCATTATATATGTACCACTAGTCATTATGATGTACATCTAAATATTACACAGTATTGTATGTCAATTAGACCTTAATAAAACTGAAATAAAATTAGAAATAATACATGAAATTGAATGATGCACATTAAAAAAGAAAAAGAATCCTGAATATGTAACAATATTTTTGTATCCTGAGGGCATTATATTAAGTAAGTAAAATAAGTCAATAACATAAGGACAGCTATTGCATAATTCCACTTATATGAGGTATCTAAGTTAATTAGTTTCATAGAACTAGAGTAGAATAGTGATTGCTAGGCACTAGGAGGAAATGATAAAATGAAGATTATACTAATCAATGTGTGTAAAGTCTCAGTTATGCCAGATGAATAAGTTCTAGAGAGCTGCTGTAAAGCATTGTCCCTAAAGCTAACAATACTGTACTGTACACTTAAAATATTGCTACATAGATTTTATGTTAAGCATTCTTACCTTGATAAAAATATAATTAAGAAATATAAATGTGGACTTGCTTCATTCTGATAATGACATTTGAATCAATGGAAAGAGTGTGTGCAAAAACTGTAGCAGAAAGAGCACAATACACACACACACACACACACACACACACACACACACACACATTATTTGAGTATAAGATCTAAGGGAGAAATGGCATTTAAACCAGAAGTTGAAAAGTAGAGCAAAGATATTTCCCACACTACACAACTTAAACAACCTAAGCATCTATCATCTTCCAATAGCAACATGCAACTTAGAATATCTAAGGAAAGTTTACATTGTGTAAGTAGGATTATTATTTGTGGCATTTCATTTGACATTCATAATATGGTAGCAAAATAGTAAAATGGTAAAGTGTTGGATTCTGGAATCACAAGGACATGGTTTAAATTCTGTCTGTATTGTATAGCAGATAAGACATGAGCCAGTCTATAGCAAAAGTAATTAATTCTCCAATGTTTCAACATTTTCTTATCTATGTATATTGGATGAGTAATTAACCTCTTTAGTCCTCAGTTTTCCAAGATTATAAAACATTGTTGTTCAGATAAAATATGTGAAGCTATTATCAAAATGAATAGCACATAGAATATTATCAGTTAGTTAATGCTTGAAGATTCTAGCCAGAGGAAAACAACATGTGTAAAGACATTGAGCTGAGCATTTGGATTATTTAAGTAATAGAAATGAGGCTAATCTTAAGAACACTAGTGGAAACAGGAAGAATACCACGCAATAAGGCCAAGACATAAGCAAAATCCAGGCTTCCTCTTTGGCTCAGAGGTAAAGAAACTGACAGCAATGCAGGAGATGTAGGTTTGATCCCTGAGTTGGGAAGATACCCTGGAAGAAGAAATGGCAATCCACTTCAGTATTCTTGGCTGGAAAACCCCATGGACAGAGGATCCTTGTGGGCTACAGTTCATGGTGTTGCAAAGAGTTGGACACAATGGAAGACACACATACAATAAGCAGAATCTAGAGTATGTAGAGATTGAAATAGTAATAAAAAAAAAAAAAACCTACATCTACCCACAAATAATACCCTCAAGTCAGATGGCTTCACTAGTGTAATCAACCATATATTTAAAGGACTAACACTAATTCCTCTCCAATGTTTCCAAAAACAATGGAAAATTAATAAATCCAGAACTCGTTCTAAAACCAAAACCATGCAAAGATACCACATTAAAAGTAAATAAATGTAAAAATCCTGAAAAAAATTGACAAAACAAATCTAGCCATTTATAAAAATGATTATACACTGTGACTGAGTGGAGTTAATCTTAATAATGTAAGACTGATTCAACATAGGAAAGTAGTAATATAATATACATCATTAATAAGATATAATATAAAACTCACATGACCATCTTAATAGAAACAAAAAAGTATTTTGTTAAAAACTAACAAAAGACAAAAATTTCTCTCTGAGACCAAGAACAATACAAGAATGTTTACTCTCACAATTTCTACTCATCATTTCCCAGAAGATTTCATCTAGGGTAATTTGGCAAGAAAGTAAAATAAAATACTTCATTATTTTAAAGATAACAGTAATGTCCAAATTTATCTATAGTTTAAGCATCACTTCAGTCAGTCGCTCGGTCATGTCCGACTCTGCGACCCCATGAATTGAGCGCGCCAGGCCTCCCTGTCCATCACCATTTCCCCGGAGTTCACTGAAACTCACGTCCATTGAGTCAGTGATGCCATCCAGTAATCTCATCCTATGCCGTCCCCTTCTCCTCCTGCCCCAATCCCTCCCAGCATCAGGGTCCTTTCCAATAAGTGAACTCTTTGCATGAGGGGGGCAAAGTACTGGAGTTTCAGCCTGAGCATCATTCCTTCCAAAGAAATCCCAGGGCTGATCTCCTTCAGAATGGACTGGTTGAATCTCCTTGCAGTCCTAGGGACTCTCAAGAGTCTTTTCCAACGCCACAGTTCAAAAGCATAAACTCTTCAGTGCTCAGCTTTCTTCACAGTCCAACTCTCACATCCATACATGACCACAGGAAAAACCATAGCCTTGACTAGACGGACCTTAGTCGGCAAAGTAATGTCTCTGCTTTTGAATATACTATCTAGGTTGGTCATAACTTTACTTCCAAGGAGTAAGTGTCTTTTAATTTCATGGCTGCAATCACCATCTGCAGTGATTTTGGAGCCCCCAAAAATAAAGTCTGCCACTGTTCTACTGTTTCCCCATCTATTTGCCATGAAGTGATGGGACCAGATTCCATAATCTTCATTTTCTGAATGTTGAGCTTTAAGCCAACTTTTTCACTCTCCACTTTCACTTTCATCAAGAGGCTTTTAGTTCCTCTTCACTTTCTGCCATAAGGGTGGTGTCATCTGCATATCTGAGGTTATTGATATTTCTCCCGGCAATCTTGATTCCAGCTTGTGTTTCTTTCAGCTGAGGATTTCTCATGATGTACTCTGTGTATAAGTTAAATAAACAAGGTGACACTATACAGCCTTGACGTACTCCTTTTCCTATTTGGAACCAGTCTGTTGTTCCAGGTCCAGTTCTAATTCTTGCTTCCTGATCTGCATATAGGTTTCTCCATAGGCAGGTCAGGTGGTCTGGTATTCCCATCTGTTTCAGAATTTTCCACAGTTTATTGTGATCCACACAGTCAAAGGCTTTGGCATAGTCAATAAAGCAAAAGTAGATGTTTTTCTGGAACACTCTTGCTTTTTCCATGATCCAGCAGGTGTTGGCAATTTGATCTCTGGTTCCTCTGCCTTTTCTGAAACCAGCTTGAACATCTGAAGATTCACATATTGCTGAAGCCTGGCTTGGAGAATTTTGAGCATTACTTTACTAGCATGTCAGATGAGTGCAATTGTGCAATAGTTTGAGCATTCTTTGCATTGCCTTTCTTTGGGATTGAAATGAAAACTGACCTTTTCCAGTCCTGTGGCCACTGCTGAGTTTTCCAAATTTGCTGGAATGTTGAGTGCAGCATCACACTTCACACAGCATCATCTCTCAGGATTTGAAACAGCTCCACTGGAATTCCATTACCTCCACTAGCTTTGTTCGTAGTGATGCTTTCTAAGGCCCACTTGACTTCACATTCCAGGATGTCTGGCTCTAAGTGAGTGATCACACCATCATCATTATCTTGGTCATGAAGATCTTTTTGTATAGTTGTTTTGTGTATTCTTGTCACCTTTTCTTAATATCTTCTGCCTCTGTTAGGTCCATGCCATTTCTGTCCTTTACTGAGCCCATCTTTGCATGAAATATTCCCTTGGTCTCTCTAATTTTCCTGAAGAGATCTCTAGTCTTTCCCATTCTGTTGTTTTCCTCTATTTCTTTGCATTGATCACTGAGGAAGGCTTTCCTATTCCTTGGTATTCTTTGGAACTCTCCATTCAGATGCTTATATCTTTTCTTTCTCCTTTGTTTTTCACCTCTCTTGTTTTCACAGCTATTTGTGAGGCCTCCCCAGACAGCCATTTCTCTTTTTTGCTTTTCTTTTTTTCTTTTCCATGGAGATGGTCTTGATCCCTGTCTCCTATATACCTCCCCCCGACCATTTACCAGATTTCATTCTCATTTCATTCACTATGAATATTAAGTAGAGTAAGCCTGTGGTATACAATAGGTTCTGTTTATATCTATTTTATGCAAAGTAATATCTATGTCAAACTCCATTACCAAGTTCATTTCACCCCTTTGTCCCTTGATGTCCAAACATTTATTCTTTACCTGTGGGTCTCTGTTTCTGCTTTGCAAATTAATTCATCTGTATCATTTAGCTAGATTGCATATGTAACTGGTATTGTATGATTTTTATTTTTCCTCTTTCTGACTTACTTCACCTTGTATGACAGTCCCTAGGTCCATTCATGCCTCTGGAAAAGGCACAATTTCATTCCTTTTAATGGCTAGATGATATCATGCTGTATATATGTACCACATCTTCTTTTTCTATTCCTCTGTTGATGGACATTTAGGTGGCCTCCATGTCCTGGCTATTGTAAACGGTACTGCAATGAACATTGCAGTGTACATATGTTTTTGAATTATGGTTGGTAAAGAATCTGCCTGCAATGCAGAAGTCCCCAGTTTGATTCCTGGATTGGGAAGATCCTTTGGAGAAGGGATAGGCACCCACTCCAATATTCTTGGGCTTCCCTGGTGGCTCAGCTGGTAAAGAATCTGCTTGCAAGCAGGAGACCTGGGTTCGATACCTGGGTTGGGAAGATCCTTGGAGAAGAGAAAGTCTACCCACTCCAGTATTCTGGCCTGGAGGATTCCATGGACTGTAGAGTACATAGTGTTGCAAAGAATCAGACACGACTGAGCCACTTTCACTTTCATATGGCTAAGCGTGGGAATGCTGGGTCATATGGTACTGATATGTTTAGATTTTGAAGGAACATCCATACTTTTTCCTATAATGGCTGCACTAATTTACATTCCCATCAATAGTGTAGAAGGGTTCCCTTTTGCAACACACTCTCCAGCAGTTATTCTTTGTAGATTTTTTGATGATAGCCATCTTGACCAGTGTGAAGTTAATACTTCATTTTATTTTTGATTTGAATGTTCTGATGATTAATGATGTTGAGTATCTTTTAATGTGTTTGCTGACCATCCATATGTCTTCTTTGGAAAAAAATTCTGTTTCTGTCTTATGCCCATTTTTATTTTTATTTTCTAATAGATCTACATGAGCTGTTTGTATATTCTGGGGATTAATCCCTTGTCAGATGCTTCATTGGCAAATATTTTCTACCATTTATGAGGGTTGTATTTTCATCTTGTTTATGGTTGCCTTTGCATCAAAAAAACTTTTTAAGTTTAAGTAATTTTTGTTGTTTATTTCTGTTTTTATTTTCACTACACTGTGAAGTGGGTCAAAAAGATATTGTTGAGATTTATGCCAGATATTTTGCCTATACTTCATCTAAAAGTTTTATAGTATCTTTCCTTATATTTAAATTTTTAACTTATTTTGAATTTAGCTTTCATATGGTATTAACCAATATTCTTTATTTCAGTTCAGTTCAGACACTCAGTCGTGTCCCATTCTTTGTGACTCCATTGACTTTAGCATGCCAACACCCGGAGTTTACTAAAGCTCATATCCGTTGAGTCAATGGTTCCATCCAGTGATCTTTGCCTCTGTCGTCCCCTTCTCCTCTCACCTTTAATCTTTCCCAGCATCACAGTCTTTTCTAATGAGTCATTTCTTCACATCAGGTTGCCAAAGTATTGGAGTTTCAACTTCAACATAGGTCCTTCCAATGAATAATCAAGACTGATTTCCTTTAGGATGGATTGGTTGGATTTCCTTGCAGTCCAAGGAACTCTCAAGAATTTTCTTGAACACCATAATTCAAAAGCATCAATTCTTCACTGCTCAGCTTTCTTTATGTCCAACTCTCACATCCATACATGACTACTGGGAAAGCCATAGCTTTGACTAGATGGACCTTTGTTGGCAAAGTAATTTTTCTGCTTTTTAATATGCTATCTAGGTTGATCATACCTTTTTCTTCCAAGGAGCAAGCATATTTTAATTACATGGTTGCAGTCATCATCTGCAGTGATTTTGGAGACCAAGAAAAGTCTCTCACTGTTTCCACTGTGTCTCCATCCATTCACCATAAAGTGATGTGACCAGATAGCATAATCTTATTTTTATGAATGTTGAGTTTTAACCCAGCTTTTTCACTCTCCTCTTTCACTTTCATCAGGAGGCTCTTTAGTTCCTCTTCGATTTCTGCCATAAGAGTGGTGTCATCTCCATATCTGAGGTTATTAGTATTTCTTTTGCCAGTTGTGATTCCAGCTTGTGCCTCATCCAGCCCCGCGTTTCTCATGATGTACTCTATATATAAGTGAAATGAGGAGAGTGACAATATACAGCTTTGACATACTCCTTTCCCGATTGTAACCAGTCTGTTGTTCCATGTCCAGTTCTAAATCTTGCTTCTTGACCTGCATACAGATTTCTCAGGGGAAAGGTAAGGGGGTCTGGTATTCCTATCTCTTTCAGAATTTTCCAGTTTGTTGTGATCCACACAGTCACAGGCCTTGGCAAAGTTAATAAAGCAGAAGTAGATGCTTTTCTTAAACTCTCTTGCTTTTTCAATGATCTAATTAATGTTGGCAATTTGATCTCTTGTTCCTCTGCCTTTTCTAAATCCAGCTTGAATGACTGGAAGTTCACAGTTAACTTACTGTTGAAGCCTGGATTGGATAATTTTGAGTATTATTTTGGTACCATATGAGATGAGTGCAATTGTGAGGTAGTTTGAACATTCTTTGGCATTTCCTTTCTTTGGGATTGGAATGAAAACTGACCTTTTCCAGTCCTCTGGCCACTGCTGAGTTTTCCAAATTTGCTGGCATATTGAGTGAAACACTTTCACAGCATCATTTTTTTTTATGATTTGAAATAGCTCCACAGGAAATCTGTCACCTCCAATAGCTTTGTTTGTAATGATGCATCCTAAGGCCCACTTGACTTCACATTCCAGGATGTCTGGCTCTAGGTGAGTGATCATACCTTTGTGATTATCTGAGTCATGAAGATCTTTTCTGTATAGTTCTTCTCTGTATTTTTTCCACCTCTTCTTAATATTTTCTGCTTCTGTTAGGTCCATACCATTTCTATACTTTAATTGTGCCCATCTTTGCATGAAGAGTTCCCTTGGTATTTCTAATTTTCTTAAAGAGATCTTGAGTAATTCCCATTCTACTTTTTCCACTATTTCTTTGCATTTATCACCAGGGAAAGCTTTATCTCTCCTTGCTATTCTTTGGAACATTGCATTCAAATGGATATATCTTTCCTTTTCTCCTTTGCTTTTCACTTTTTTTTTCGTTTCATAGATGTTTGTAAGGCCTTCTCAGACAACCATTTTACCTTTTTCCATTTTTCTTGGGAATGGTCTTGATCACTGCCTCTTGTACAATGTTATGAACCTTTGCCCATAGTTCTTCAGGCACTCTATCAGATCTATGCCTTTGAATTTATTTCTCACTTCCACTGAATAGTCATAAGGGATTTGATTTAGGTAGTACCTGAATGCCCCTGTGATTTTCCCTACTTTCTTCAATTTCAGTCTGAATTTGGCAATAAGTGGTTCATGAGCTGAGCCCCAGTCAGCTCCCAGTCTTAGTTTTACTGATTGTGTAGAGCTTCTCCATCTTTGGCTGCAAAGAATATAATCAATCTGATTCCAATATTGACCATCTGGTTATGTTCTCTTGTGTTGTTGGAAGAGGGTGCTTGCTATGACCACTGCATTCTCTTGACAAAACTGTTAGCCTTTGCCCTGCTTCATTCTTTCCACCAAGGCCAAATTTGCCCATTGTTCCAGGTGTTTCTTGACTTCCTCCTTTTGCCATCCAATGTTCTAATTTCATTTTTTATGTGAGGCTGTCCAGTTTTTCCCAGCAATGCTCACTGAAGAGACTGTCTGTACTTCATTGTGTCTCCTTTGTCATAGATTAGATGATCACACATGTGGGTTTATCTCAAGGCTTTCTATTCTGTTCCATTGATCTATATTTCTGTTTTTATTTTTATTTATTTTTATTTTTTTAAATAAATTTATTTATTTATTTTAATTACAATACTGTATTTGTTTTGCCATACATTGACATGAATCAGCCATTTATATCAGTACCATACAATCTTGATGAGAGTAGCTTTCTTGTGTAGTCTGAAATCAAAGAATTTGAATTCTTTAGCTCCATATTTCTGTCTTCTGAGGTTTTTTTTTTTTTCACTTTTTTTTTCCCTTTGGCTATTTGGAGTCTTTCATATTTCCATACAAATTTATTCTTTTGTTCTAATGCTATGAAAACTTCCATTGGTAATTTGATAGGGATTGCCTTGAATCTTTAGATTGTTTTGGGGGTATAGTAATTTTCACAAGAGTGATTCTTTTAATCCAAGAGCATGGTATATCACTCCATCTATGTCATCTTTGATTTCTTTAGTCAGAAACTTATAGCTTTCTGAGTACAGGTCTTTGCCTCCTAGGTAGCCTTATTTCTTGTATTTTATTCCTTTTGCTGCAATAGTAAATGGGATTGTGTCCTTATGTCTTTTGGAAATTCACTGTTAGTGTATGGGGATGCAAGTGGTTTCCATTTATTAATTTTGTATCATACAATTTACCAAATACAGTGATTACAAAAATGCACTGATTTACAATAACACACTAGTAGTTTTGTGATGTGTGTTTATGATTTTATATAGTATCACCTACAAATAGTGACAGTTTTACTTTTCCAATTTGAATTCCTTTTATTTCATTTTCTTCTCAAATTTCCATGGCTATGACTTTCCAAAATATGTTGAGTAAGAGTGGTGAGAGTAGACATCCTTTTCTTCTTTCTGATATTAATGGAAATGCTTTCAGGTTTTCACCTTTGAGAATGGTATTTGTTGTAGGTTTACAGTATATGATTATTGGCCTTCATCTGATGAGGTAGGATCCCTTTATGCCCACTTTCTGGAGGGTTCCTATCATAAATTATTGTTGAATTTTGTCAAAAGCTTCCTCTACTTCTATTGAGATAATCATATGTTTTTTTATCTTTTGATTTGTTAATTTATATTATTTTTTTAAACAAACTAATGACAACAAGCAACAAGCATTGCATTGGTTTATTTGTGTATATTGAATAATCCTTGAAGTCCTTGGACATCAATTCTTATTATGGTGTATGACTTTTTTAATGTATTGTTAGATTCTCTTATCTATTATTTTGTTAGGATTTTTATGTCTATGTTTATCAGGGAATTGGAGCTGTCATTTTCTCTTTTGTTTTTTATATCCTTGGGTTTAGTATCAGAATGATTGTGGCTTCTTAGAATGAGTTAGGGAGTGTGTCTCCCTTTGCAATATTTGAAAAAGTTTGAGAAGAATAGTTGTTAGCTCGTCTCTGTTTGTTAGAATACGCCTGTGAAATCACTTGTTTCTGTACTTTTGTTTCTTGGAAGATTTTTAATAACAATTTTGGTTTCATTACTTGTGGTTGATCTGTTTTATTTTCTATTTCTTCTTGGTTCAGTCTTGGAAAGTTGTACCACGCTAAGAAGCTGTCCATTTCTTCCAGATTGTCATTTTATTTGCATGTAGTTGCTTGTAGTAGTCTTTTATGATCTTCCGTATTTCTGCAGTGTCAATTGTAACTTATCCTTTTCATTTCTAATTGTATTGGTTTGAGTCCTCTCCTTTTTCTTCTTGATTGGTATGTCTAAAGGTTTAATAGTTTTATCTTCTCAAAGAATCAGTTCTTGGTTTCAATGATCTTATCTGTTGTTCTCTTCGTTTCTATTTCATTTATTTTTGCTTTGATGTTTGTGATTTCTTTACTTCTTGTATGTGGGTTTTGTTTGTTCTTCTTTCTCTAGTTGCTTTGGGTTGAAGGTTTGAATTTTTATTTGAAATTTTTCTTGTTTCTTGAGGTAGAATTTTATTGCTATTAAATTACATCTTCAGACTGCTTTGGCTGCATCCATAGGTTTTGGGTCATTCTATTTTGTTTTCATTTGTTTCTAAGTATTTTCTGATTTCCTGTTTGATTGCTTCATTAATCCATTGGTTATTTAGTGGAATATGGCTTAGCCTCCATGCATTTTGTTTTGTTTTGTTTTATAGGTTTTGTCCCCTGTATTTTATTTCTAATCTTATTGTTTCATGATCAGAGAAGATGCCTGATACAATTTCAGTTTTCTTAAATTTACTAAGGCTTCATTTGCCATCCAATATGTGATCTATTATGGAGAATATTCCTTGTGCACTTGAGAAGAAAGTGTCTTCTGCTGCTTTAATGTACTATAAATACAAATTAATTCTCTCATTTCATGTGTCATTTAAGGTTTGTATTTTCTTATCAATATTGTCTTGATAATTTGTCCACTGGTGTAAGTGAAGTGTTAAAGTCCCCTGCTATTATTGAGTTACTGTTGATTTACTCTTTCATAACTGGTAACCTTGCCTTATGAACTGAAGTGCTCCCAGTTTGGTTGCATAAATATTCTTGGATTGATCCCTTGATCTTATGTAATTGGCCTTGTGTGTCTCTTATAATAGTCTTTATTTTAAATGGATTTTGTCTGACATTAGCATTGCTACTGCTGCTGCTGCTAAGTCACTCAGTCATGTCTGACTCTGTGTGACTCCATAGATAGCAGCCCACCAGGCTCCGCCATCCCTGGAATTTCTCTAGGTAAGAACACTGGAGTGGGTTGCATTTCCTTCTCCTACTTCAGCTTAAAAAAATTGATATGCATGGATAATTTCTTTACTTTCAGTATCTATGTGTTCCTAGGTCAGAAATGAATCTCTTGTAGGTAGACAGCACACAAATGGGTTACAATTTTTTTTTTTTTTTAATTACAATACTGTATTTGTTTTGCCATACATTGACATGAATCAGCCACAGGTGAACACAATCTCCCAATGCTGAAGCCCCCTCCCACCTCCCACCCCACATCCTCTACCTGAATCATCCTGTGCACCAGCCCCATGCATCCTGCATCCTGCATTGAACATAGATTGGCACTGAGGTACCATTTCACACCAGTCAGAATGGCTGCGATCCAAAAGTCTACAAGCAATAAATGCTGGAGAGGATGGGTTACAATTTTTGAAAAAGTTTGAGGATAGTTAGCTCTTCACTAAGTGCTTTATAGCCTTTCAACCAAAATGTGTCTTTTGTTTGGACCATTTAACCCATTTAATCAGTTCAGTCACTCAGTTGTGTCCAAGTCTGTGACCCCACCCCCTCCCCCATTGACTGCAGCACACAGGCTTCCCTGTCCATCAAAAGCCCATTTTAAATTTAAACAATTATCTGTTTATATGAGCTTTGCTGCTGGCTCAGACAGTAAAGAATCTGTCTGCAATACAGGAGACCTGGGTTCAATCCCTGGATCAGGAAGATCCCCTGGAGAAGAGGATGACTATCCATTCCACTATTCCTGCCTGGAGAATTCCATGGACAGAAGAGCTAGTGGACTACAGTCCATTGGGTCAAAAAGAGTTGGACATGACTAGGTTCCAAACACTTTGACTTTTTATATTTCTATTATCATTTTCTTAATTGTTTTGATTTGTTTCTTTAGGCCATTTCTCCTCTCTTGTGTTTCCCATCTGGAGAAGTTCATTTAGTATTTGTGATAAAGCTGCTTTGGCTGTGCCAAGTATTCTTAGACTTTTCTTGTCTGTGAATTTTTTGATTTCTCTGTCAAATCTGAATGAGATACTAAGTGTGCTGAGTAATCTTCATTATAGGCTTTTTCATTTCATCACTTTAAATATATCTTACAATTTCCTTCTGGCCTGCAGAGTTTCTGCTGAAAAACTGATGGATAACCTAATGGGGATTCCCTTGTGTGTTATTTATTGTTTCTCCTTGCTGCTTTTAGTATTTTTTTATTGTATTTAATTTTTGTTAGTTTGATTAATATGTGACTTGGCATGCCTCTTCTTGGGTTCATTCCCTATGATTCTTTTTGTGCTTTCTGTACTTGGGTAACTATTTCCTTTCTTGTGTTTGGGGAGTTTTTGACTATAATTTCTTCAAATATTTTCTCAAATGCTTTCTGTTCCTCTTCTTCTTCTAACCTTTACACTTGCAATTCAAATAATTGTTATCTTAGTCTGCTTGCTCAGGTGTGTCTGACTCTCTGAACTGTATCCCCCTAGACTCCTCTGTTCATGGAATTTTCCAGGCAAGCATATAGGAAGGGGTTGTCATTTCTTACTCCAGGGAATCCTCCTAACCCAGGGGTCAAACTTGCATCTCTTGCATCCTCTGCATTGAAAGGCAGAATCTGTATTACTTCAATACATAGGAATCCCTGTAATTCAAATGTTGGAGTGTTTACTGTTGTCCCAGAGGCTTCTGAACTGTCCTCATTTCTTTTCATTCCTTTTTTTCTTGATTCTGCCCCATGTTAGTTATGCCATTCTATCTTCCAGCTCACTTATCTATTTTTGCCTCAGTTATTCTGCTAGTGATTCATTCTATTGTATTTTTTAAAATTGTATTAATTGTGCTTTTCATCATTGTTTGTTTTAAACAAGGAAGTTCCTCTACTCTCTTGTTAAACATTTCTTGTATCTTCTTGATCTATGCATCCATTCTAATTCTTAGTTATTGGATCATCTCTATTGTCATTATTTTTGAGGTAGATTCCATATTTCCTCTTCATTTATTTGGTCTTGTGGGTTTTTACCTAGCTCCTTCATCTGTGACACATATCTCTGTCATCTCACTTTGTCCAAATTTCTGTTTTCTTGTTCTCTTCTCTGCAGGATGTAGGGTCATAGTTCCTTTTGCCCTGTGATGGCTGAGATTGGTATAGGGACTTGTGTAGGCTTTCTGTTGTGAGGGATTTGTCCCTGGGCTCTGGTGCATAGAGGTCAGTCCTGTCCCTTTGATAGTCAGTGTCATGTTCAGTGCTGTGTTTTGTCTTGTCTGAGTTTAGTACAACTTTTAACAGCCTGTTTGCAGCTATATGGGACAGTTTTCTGGACTTGCTACTTGTTTGGCATGAAGCTTAAAGCTTGCAGACAGTTGGGAGGAGCCAGGTCTTAGTGTCAAGATGGATACCACCAAGAGAACTTATACCAATTAACATTTTCTCGGACCAAGAATTCTCTGGTCCCCCAATATCTTGGGCTCAGTGCTCCCACCCTGAGAAGCAGGTCCAACTGCTAGCCAGTGGGCCAAGACACAGCAAGCCTTGTGTCATGAAAAAATAAAAAAGGTAACAAAACAACAGAAAAGAGAAAATTGGAAGCAAGCAAAACCCAAAACAAATAGCAAAATCAAAACTAAACAAACAAAAGCAAAGAAACAGACAAAAATACAAAGAAAACAAAAATCAAGAGAGTAACCAAATAGAAGGAAATAGCAACCCACTCCAGTGTTCTTGCATGGAGAATCCCAGGGATGGGGGAGCCTAGTGGGCTGCCATCTCTGGGGTCGCGCAGAGTCAGACACGACTAAAGTGACTTAGCAGCAACTTAGCAGCAGCAAGCAAATAGAAGAGCCCCAAATGCAAATAAGAAATAAAAACAAAGCTAACAAGACCAAATCAGAAAATAAACAAAAGCAGCATAAAAGAAATTAAGAAAATAAAAAACAAAAACAAGATAAAATGAAAATGTTAAGTAAAATAGAAAAATAATTTACTAAAAATTTTAAAAGAAAAATTATAAATATAAGAAAGCAACAAAGGAAACAAAAATAATAGTAATAATATTTTCTAAGGGCCTCAGCTTTAAGTGTCCTTTTGACTACAGTGAACCATAGTCCCAAGGAGACCCTCCAGTACCTCAAGGTAGGTCTCTAGGATGTGCACTGGGCACTGCTGGGGTAGCCCTGACTTTGACCTGACCCACTTGCCACATTTACTTGCCCCTCAAAGTTCATTTAGATATTTCACAGGTGCAGAGTTTAGCAACCCAATCACAGGGATTTTATCCATGGATTTTTGCAGCTGCATGGAGATATTTCTGTACCTCTTCTTTAGCCACACAACTCCTTAAGTTCAGCTTTGCTTTTGTCCTTACCTCTACACATGAGCCACCCTCAGTCATGTTTTTCCTGCCTATGTGAGAAGGGGTGAAACCTTGGACTGACTGGGGCACACTTACTAGCTCAGGCCACAGAGAGATATGGCAGCAACCACAGGTTGGGCTGTGTATGAACTTCCTAAGAGAGCAGAGACTGGCAAAAAGTGTTAACAGTCTGTGGTGTGCCCTGTTCTCTCCCAGGGAAGCTGCTCTTGGATTGAAGTATCTTCAGGAGTGATGTGCCTTGCAGGGTAGCAGTCTGTACTTGCCTCTGAAGTTCAAGATGCCAACCGTGGCTCATCCTTGTCCCTGCAACTCTGTAGGCAGTGCCCTGATACCACTGAGATCAGAGAGAAAGAAATGTCTATGGCAGATTTGACCCGCTTCTGTGCACCATCTAACAATGGTTCCTTACTTTTCTGGCAGGCCTAAGCTTCTTCTCAGACTCCCTCAGTTGTGAAGCACTACACTTTGCCCAACACAGGCTCTCTTCATGTAACCAATCTCAGTTCTTTCCCAAGGGTTTTGCCTCCAAAATCTGAGCCTCAGTACCCAACTTTGCCATCACCAGCTGCCAAGTGGACAAGTGTCTCATGATGCAAAGTGCTGGCTGGTACTGAACCTCTGTGCAGGTCTTGCTGCACTTTGCCCTCCACACACCTGTGCTGCATTCTTCTCTGATGTGCTGAAACTTTCTCTCTGTCCCCATTAGTGAAGGGACTTCCCATTTGCAGAAATACTTCTTCCTTCACAGATCCCTCCTCATTCCTCTCTCTCTTCTTCTTTTTTTTGTGGGTAGTAGTGGTGGTTTCACAATCTTATGAATATATGAACAAACTTTGAGTTGTGCAATTTAAATTTGTGAATCTCAGGTAAAAAAAAAAGTCAATGGGAATGGTAAAATAAAAGGCATTTGTACTCTAGACACCTCCCTCTTCCAGCTTCAAACAGGCTTCCAAACTCCACACATTTCCCCAGTCCTCTCAACTCTCTATGGAACACCCACTATACATGCAGAGATTGTAGTGTCCTACGACTGCTTTTAATGAAACTAATTAAGAGTGAGTTTTCCTCAAATTTCTCCCAGGAATTCTGTAGAAAAATGTTAAAAACAACAACAACAACAACAACTTTAACTCACATAATAAGCAACTTTAGCAAGAATGATTCCAAGAGAGCAAACAAACAGAAGATACTTTCAGGTTACGAGATGGCCATTGGGCCTTAACATGCTGAAGTACAATCATGGCTACCAGCTGCTCTGTCTCCTGCACTGTCTAAAGATGTGTTGGAAAAGTGGGTTTTCTTAGGCAAGCAACAGCGAGTTGGTAGGAGATTTAGCATAATATCAAGTGCTGGAGTAGCAAATAAGCCCTGAGTAGACCCAAGATGTGCCAAGGGCACAGCTCAGAAGGCAAAACACTTTGACATAAAACTGGCACATACCATACACCAACCAATCATAACTAAAGCTGACCATGGAGCTAAACAACGTCAAGTTTTAATATCCCCTGACAGTCACTGAATCTTTAGTTATTGTATTGTGCAAATTTGGGGAGGTAATTAGATATGAGGCCAGGGAGGAGTATAGATGGTAGAGGGTGAAAGGAGCTTTACTCACAGAAATGATCAACAGATCCATAGATAGTATACTGTTTTAACAATCAAAATGATCAGACCATTGCTTATGATTGAAATTTTAACACTAATTGAAATGTGACTTGCAAATGGGTTCTATATAATGGGCTTCCCTGGTGACTCAGATGGTAAAGAATCTGCCTGCAATGCAGGAGACCTATGTTCAATCCCTGGGTCAGGAAGATTCCCTGAAGAAGAGAATGGAAACCCACATCATTACTCTTGCCTAAGGAATTAAATGGACAAAGGATCCTGGCAGGCCACTGTTGATGGTTTGCAAAGAGTTGGACGTAATTGAGCAACTAATACTGTCTATATAATGAGGTATGGGAAAGGGTTAAACAAGAATAAACATTTAGATTTTATTTTTTAAATTTTATTTATTTTTCTCTTTTTTAAATTTTTTTACTTTATTTTATTTTACAATACTGTATTGGTTTTGCCATACATCAACATGAATCTGCCACAGGTATACATGTATTCCCAACCCTGAACCTATCTCCCACCCCCTTCCCTATACCATCTCTCTGGGTCATCCCAATGCACCAGCCCCAAGCATCCTGTCTCCTGCATTGAACCTAGACTGGTGATTTGTTTCTTACATGATATTATACATGCTTCAATGCCATTCTCCCATATCATCCCACCCTTTCCCTCTCCCACAGAGTCCAAAAGTCTGTTCTATACATAGGTGTCTCTTTTGCTGTCTCGCATACAGGGTTATCGTTACCATCTTTCTAAATTCCATATATATGTGTTAGTATACTCTATTGGTGTTTTTCTTTCTGGCTTATTTCACTCTGTATAATAGGCTCGTTTCATCCACCTCATTAGAACTGATTTAAATGTATTCTTTTTAATGGCTGAGTAATACTCCATTTTGCATATGCACCACAGCTTTCTTATCCATTCATCTGCTGATGAACATCTAGGTTGCTTCCATGTCTTTGCTATTATAAACAGTGCTGCAATGAACACTGGGATACACTTGTCTAATTCAATTATCGTTTCCTCAGTTTGTATGCCCAGCAGTAGGATTGCTGGGTCGTAAGGGCAGTTCTACTTCAAGTTTTTTAAAGGAATCTCCACACTGCTCTCCATAGTGGTTGTGCTAGTTTTCATTCCCACCAACAATGTAAGAGGGTTCCCTTTTCTCCACACCTTCTCCAGCATTTATTACTTGTAGACTTTTGGACCGCAGCCGTTCTGATCACGTGAAATGGTATTTCATTGTGATTTTGATTTGCATTTCTCTGATAATGAGTGATATTGAGAATCTTTTCATGTGTTTGTTAGCCATCCATATGTCTTCTTAGGAGAAATGTCTATTTAGTTCTTTGGCCCATTTTTTGATTGGGTCATTTACTTTTCTGGAATTGAACTGCAGGATTTGCTTGTATATTTTCGAGATTAGTTATTTGTCAGTTTCTTCATTTGATTTTATTTTCTCCCATTCCAAAGGATGTCTTTTCACCTTGCTTATAGTTTCCTTCGTTGTGCAGAAGCTTTTAAGTTTAATTAGGTCCCATTTGTTTATTTTTTCTTTTATTTCTAATATTCTGGGAGGTAGGTCATAGAGGATCCTGCTTTGATGTATGTCGGAGAGTGTTTTGCCTATGTCCTCCTGTGAGAGTTTTATAGTTTCTGGTCTAATTTTTAGGCCTTAAATTCATTTTGAGTTTATTTTTGTGTATGGTGTTAGAAAGTGTTCTAGATTCATTCTTTTACAAGTGGTTGACCAGTTTTCCCAGCACCACTTGTTATAGAGAATGTCTTTAACCCATTGTAAATTTTTGCCTCTTTTGTCAAAGATGAGGTTTCCATTGGAGTGTGGATTTATCTCTGGGCTTTCTATTTTGTTCCACTGATCTATATTACTGTCTTTATGTCAATACCATACTATCTTGTGACTGTGGCTTTGTAGTAGAGCCTGAAGTCAAGCAGGTTGATTCCTCCAGTTCCATTCTTCTTTCTGAAGATTGCTTTGGCTATTCAAGGTTTTTGTATTTCCATACAAATTGTGAGATTATTTGTTCTAGCTCTGTGAAGAATGCTGCTGGTAGCTTGATAGGGATTGCATTGAATCTATAGATTGCTTTGGGTAGTATACTCATTTTCATTATGTTGATTCTTCCGATCCATGAACATGGTATATTTCTCCATCTATTAGTGTCCTCTTTGATTTCTTTCTCCAGTGTTTTATAGTTTTCTATATATAGGTCTTTAGTTTCTTTAGGTAGATATAGTCCTAAGTATTGTATTCTTTTCATTGCAATGGTGAATGGAATTGTTTCCTTAAATTTTTTCTACTTTCTCATTATTAATGTATAGGAATGCAAACGATTTCTGTGTGTTGATTTTATATCCTGAAACTTTACTATATTCATTGATTAGCCCTAATAATTTTCTGGTGGAATCTTTAGGGTTTTCTGTATATATAGAGGATCATGTCATCCACAAACAGTGAGAGTTTTACTTCTTCTTTTCCAATTTGGATTCCTTTTATTTCTTTTTCTGCTCTGATTGCTGTGGCCAAAACTTCCAGAACTATGTTGAACAGTAGTGATGAAAGGGGGCACCCTTGTCTTGTTCCTGACTTTAGGGGAGATGCTTTCAATTTTTCACCACTGAGGATAATGTTTGCTGTGGGTTTGTCATATATAGCTTTTATTATGTTGAGGTATGTTCCTTCTATTCCTGCTTGCTGGAGAGCTTTTATCATAAATGGATGTTGAATTTTGTCAAAAGCTTTCTCTGCATCTCTTGAGATAATCATATGGCTTTTATTTTTCAATTTGTTAATGTGGTGAATTACACTGATTGATTTGCAGATATTGAAGAATCCTTGCAACCCTGGGATAAAGCCCGCTTGGCCATGGTGTATGATCTTTTTAAAGTGTTGTTGGATTCTGATTGCTAGAATTTTGTTAAGGATTTTTGCATGTATGTTCATCAGTGATATTGACCTGTAGTCTTCTTTTTTGTGTGTGGCATCTTTGTCAGGTTTTGGTATTAGAGTGATGGTGGCCTCATAGAATGAATTTGGAAGTTTACCTTCCTCGGCAATTTTCTGGAATAGTTTGAGTAGGATAGGAGTTAGCTCTTCTCTAAATTTTTGGGAGAATTCAGCTGTGAAGCAGTCTGTACCTGGGCTTTTGTTTGCTGGACGATTTTTGATTACAGTTTCAATTTCTGTGCTTGTGATGGGTGTGTTAAGATTTTCTATTTCTTCCTGGTTCAGTTTGGAAAGTTGTACTTTTCTAAGAATTTGTCCATCTCTTCCACGTTGTCCATAATTGCTGATAGTAGTCTCTTATGATCCTTTGTATTTCTGTGTTGTCTGTTGTGATCTCTGCATTTACATTTCTAATTTTATTGATTTGGTTTTTTTCCCTTTGTTTCTTGATGAGTCTGGCTAATGGTTTGTCACTTTTATTTATTCTTTCAAAGAACCAGCTTTTGGTTTTGTTGATTTTTGCTATGGCCTCTTT
Source organism: Nanger dama (assembly GCA_917880005.1). Classification (NCBI taxonomy): domain Eukaryota; kingdom Metazoa; phylum Chordata; class Mammalia; order Artiodactyla; family Bovidae; genus Nanger; species Nanger dama. Next base: position 2,873,894 of record CAKJTW010000014.1, on the reverse strand, counting down.
TGTTTCTTTTGCATTTATTTCTGCCCTAATTTTAAAGATTACTTTCCTTCTACTAACCCTGGGGTTCTTCATTTCTCCCTTTTCTAGTTCCTTTAGGTGTAGAGTTAGGTTATTTATTTGACTTTTTCTTGTTCCTTGAGGTATGCCTGTATTGCTATGAACTTTCCCGTTAACACTGCTTTTACAGTGTCCCACAGGTTTGGGGTTATTGTGTTTTCATTTTCATTTGTTTCTATGAATAGTTTGATTTCTTTTTTGATTTATTCTTTGATTTGTTGGTTATTCAGCAGCATGTTGTTCAGCCTCCGTATGTTGGAATTTTTTTATAGTTTTTCTCCTGTAATTGAGATCTAATCTTAATGCATTGTGGTCAGAAAAGATGCTTGGAATGATTTTAATTTTTTTGAATTTGTCAAGGCTAGATTTATGGCCTAGGATGTGATCTATCTTGGAGAAGGTTCCAAGAGCACTTAAGAAGTAGGTGAAATTTATTGTTTTGGGGTGAAATGTCCTATAGATATCAATTAGGTCTACTGGTCTATTGTATCATTTAAAATTTGTGTTTCCTTGTTAATTTTCTGTTTAGTTGATCTATCTATAAGTGTGAGTGGGATGTTAAAGTCTCCCACTATTATTGTGTTTTTGTTAATTCCCCCTTTCATACTTGTTAGCATTTTTCTTACATATTGCAGTGCTCCTATTTTGGATGCATATATATTTATAATTGTTATATCCTCTTCTAGGATTGATCCTTTGGTCATTATGTAGTGGCCTTCTTCATCTCTTTTCATAGACTTTGTTTTAAAGCCTATTTTATCTGATATGAGTATTGCTACTCCTGCTTTCTTTCAGTGTCTATTTGCATGGAATATCTTTTTCCAGCCCTTCACTTTCAATCTGTATGTATCCCTTGTTTTGAGGTGGGTCTCTTGTAGACAACATATACAGGGGTCTTGTTTTTGTATCCATTATGCAGTCTTTGTCTTTTGGTTGGAGCATTTAACCCATTTACCTTTAAGGTAATTATTGGTAAGTATGATCCCATTGCCATTTACTTTATTGTTTTGGTTTTGGATTTATAGACCTTTTTTGTGTTTCCTGTCTAGAGAATATCCTTTAGCATTTGTTGGAGAGCTGGTTTGTTGGTGCTGAATTCTCTCAGCTTTTGCTTGTCTGTAAAGCTTTTGATTTCGCCTTCGTATTTGAATGAGATCCTTGCTGGGTACAGTAATCTGAGCTGTAGGTTATTTTCTTTCATCACTTTAAGTGTGTCTTGCCATTCTCTCCTGGCCTGAAGAGTTTCTATTGAAAGATCAGCTGTTATCCTTATGGGAATCCCCTTGTGTGTTATTTGTTGCTTTTCCCTTGCTGCATTTAATATTTATTCTTTGTGTTTGATCTTTGTTAATTTGATTAATATGTGTCTTGGGATGTTTTGCCTTTGGTTTATCCTGTTTGAGACTCTCTGGGTTTCTTGGACTTGGGTGATTATTTCCTTCCCCATTTTAGGGAAGTTTTCAATTATTATCTCCTCAAGTATTTTCTCATGGTCTTTCTTTTTGTCTTCTTCTTCTGGGACTCCTATGATTTGAATGTTGGAGCATTTCATATTGTCCTGGAGGTCTCTGAGATTGTCCTCATTGCTTTTAATTCCTTTTTCTTTTTTTCCTCTCTGATCCATTCATTTCTACCATTCTATCTTCTATTTTACTAATCTTATCTTCTGCCTCCATTATTCTACTGTTTGTTGCCTCCAGAGTGTTTCTGATCTCATTTATTGCATTATTCATTATATATTGACTCTTTTATTTCTTCTAGGTCCTTGTTAAACCTTTCTTGCATCTTCTCAGTCCTTGTCTCCAGGGTATTTGTGTGTGATTCCATTTTGATTTCAAGATTTTGGATCATTTTCACTATCATTATTTGGAATTCTTTCTCAGGTAGATTCCCTATCTCTTCCTCTTTTGTTTGGTTTGGTGGGCATTTATCCTGTTTCTTTACCTACTGGATATTCCTGTCTCTTCTTCTTTACATTACTGCATTTGGGGTGGCCTTTCTGTATTCTGGCCATTTTTGGAGTTCTTTTAATTATGGTATTTCCTCACTGTGGGTAAGGTTGTATCAGTGGTTTGTCAAGGTTTCTTGGTTAGGCAAGTTTGTGTTGGAGTTCTGGTCGGTGGAGCTGGATTTCTTCTTTCTGGAGTGTAATGAAATGTCCAGTAAGGAGTTATGAGATGTCTATGGTTTTGGAGTAACTTTGAGCTGCCTGTATATTGAAGCTCAGGGGTGTGTTCCTGTGTTGCTGGAAAATTTGCATGGTATGTCTTCCTCTGGAGCTTGTCGGCCCTTGGGTGGTGTTTTGTTTCAGTGTGGGTATGGAGGCATTTGATGAGCTCATATTGATTAATGTTCCCTGGAGTTAGGAGTTATCTGATTTTCTCAGAATTTGAATTTAAGCCTCTTGCTTATGGTTTTCAGTTTTATTTTTACAGTTGTCTCAAGACCTCCTTCTATACCACACCATTGATAAAACATCTGTTTTCAAAGACAATGAGCTGCTTTTCTGGGTGCCTGATAACCTCTGCCGGCATTCAGAAGTTGTTTTTGGAATTTACTCAGCGTTGAAATGTTCTTTTGATGAATTTGTGGGGTATAGTGGTCTCCCCTTCCTATTCCTCTGCCTTCTTAGGACTGCTCAACTTTTAGATTTTAATTTGAGTATATAGGTTCTTTTTACTGATTACCATGTAGGTTAAAAAAAAAAAAGTGGGGGTGTGAAAAGAACTTTCTGTAGGTTATTTGAATTTAAGCAACTAATATCATAAATGCATACACTATTACGTGTGAGGTTGCTCATTTATCCTGAAATTCTTGATTATTTATCCTGTAAAGGCAAACAGTGTTACACACGAAGCAGATAATTTGTCCCAAAATATGCTGAAGGAAAATTTGGGACTATAGATTTTTAATGGTACTTGAAGCTCTAGGATTCTACACAATCACCTAGGGAAAGGTTGTAGCTAGAGAAAATGAGATTGGAACCAAGAGCCGGAGCACTCCAATATACAAAAGGAGAAAAAAGGAGCCTGTGAAATTTGAGGGAACATAGGCAACCGATATCCCTCATTTTAAATACCAACCTCATGCCTTGGTAGTTTCCAATCAGGCTCAGATTTGATAATTCTCTAGAATTACTCACAGAACTCAATGAAAATTTTTTCCTGAAATCAATGTATGACTATGAATGGAGCACTGCCAACCAGGTAAGCTCACCTGAGGCTTGGCGTCCAAAAATTGTATTGGCACTCCATGGTCGATTGTACACATAGATGACCTTATCTCTAGCCTATCCAGTGGTAGAGTGAATACTGAAGATCCCCTGTCATAAATCACAATTTTTGACTATCCAGTGACCGGATCTCCTAGTCAAACTAAAATACTTTTATCAGGCAGGACATTCTAAGGGTCCAGAATGTCCCTTAGAATTCAGGGACATGGGTCATGACAGATAGTCCAAGGAAAAGGCCAGGCCATTCTTTAGATAAGGTTAATTTTTACTACACAGAGCCAGTAAACATACTTCAGGTAGCAAATTCAGAAAGAAACCTTAGAACAGCATGGTTTCACAACAATTGAAAGATTAGACTATTTCAAGGAGGGAACACCCAGTTGTTTCAAATAATATTGAAAGTTTAATAAAGACAAGGACAAGGATATGATCAATAAATAAAGCAATACTTTGGTCATCGGCAGTCTTGGCAAAGAAGTTTCTGTGTAGTGATGAAGATTGGAAATGTGGAAAGAGAGACAGTTTAAGTTTTGCTTTGAAGGGAGATAGAGATCTTGCTGCTGTTGCTGCTGCTGCTGCTGCTGCTGCTGCTGCGGCACTTCAGTCGTGTCCGACTCTGTGTGATCCCGTAGATGCCAGACTTCCCCATGCTTGGGATTCTCCAGGAAAGAGTACTGGAGTGGGGGTTCCATTGCCTTCTCCAGATAGAGATCTTGGGTCATAGCAAAAAAGCAAAGTGAGGTTATGAGAAATTTTTTAAAGAAAGATGATTTTTTAATGTGTCCATACATTATCATAAAAAGTGAGGTAAATGAAGAGTTGTTGAAAGGCAAGAGGAAAGAAAGCCTGCAGAAGCTGAGTCCAGCAGATAACAAGAAGTAACAAGATCAAGAGCTGAAGAAGACAGACTTTGAATGGGACAAGCCTACTTCATTCATCTTAGAAGTGAAGGTCATGGTAATGGAAGATGAGAGTTTTTCTTCTACTGTTTTTTATTATATCAATAGAACATGAGGTGAGCTCATCAGAAAAAAGTGGTGGTTTGACAGTAGAAAAGTAGATATAAAATAATTGTCTTCAAAAGTAGGGAAAGTACACTAAAGAAATTATGTAGGGTTGTCACAAAGTATTGGTTGCCCCTGTGAGTGTGCAATCAAAAATTCAAGCTGATACTATTAATACAAGCCATTGTGTGATATTGTAATCCTTATAGCTATTTCCTAACATTGCCATGGATGTAAAGAGGGGAAAGAGTTGGAAGAGTTTTGCAAGAAAGTGATTGCAATGATGGACTGTGGATTCTTTATTGTGTAGGCAGAAATGGAACAGAAAGGAGTTGGAAGCATAGCTGTATGGGTGAGTTGATTGGACGCCTTGATGAGCCAGTTGTTTTAAACACTACCGTTTGATGTCTCTGTTGAAAACTAATCCCACACTTTCTGTAGATGCTTGTGCATTGATATAGAAATTATCTGGTTTACCCAGATGTCAGTACAATAGCTACAGCCTTGGTCTCTCAGTTTCTATTTTGGTTCCCATTTACATGCTCAGCAAGTATTCACAAAGGTCAATCATTATGCTAAAGTAGTTGGTGGTCAAATTTGCTTCCACCTATGCTACATTTGGACAAAATTATCTCTCCTACAATCCTACAAAATATATTCTGGCACTGGATATGTTCTGTCTGTGACCCTTATATACATATGTGTGTGTGTGTGTGTGTGTGTGTGTGTGTGTGTGTGTGTGTGTATAAATATAGATATATGGCTTCCCTGGTGGCTCAGTGGTAAAGAACCCACCTGCCAAGGAGGAGATTCAAATTCTATCCCTGAGTCAGGTAAGATGACCTGCAAAAGGAAATGACAACCCACTCCAGTATTCTAGACTGTATGTGTGTGTTAGTTGCTCAGTCGTGCCCAACTCTTTGCGACTCCATGGACTGCAATCCACCAGGTTCCTCTGTCCATGAGATTTTGCAGGCAAGGATACTGGAGTGGGTTGTGATTTTCTTCTCCAGGGGATTTTCCCAACCCAGGGATTGAACCCGGGTCTCCTGCACTGCAAGCAAATTCTTTACCAACTGAGCTACAAGGGAAGGAAGCCCCTTTATGCATGTAGTACCATGTATTAACCCCATGCCACAAAAAGATGGTCACTGTCATTTTTGTTGATCTATACAATGGTAAATTATTTAATCAGATCTCTTTCAATTCTATAAAGCTCTCCTTGTTTTCCATATTATTCTAGTGTCATCTTAAGTCAATGAATTAATTCCTCCATTAACATGTATGTAGGGAAAATCAACTGGGGAAAGGCATTTCTTTCTGTGTATGAAGGAAGGGAATGCGAAAAGTAAAACAGCAATACTAGATACAGAACCTGAAACTTTTATTTTAGGGGTCATTAGTATATATACACATTTCAATATGATAATTAAATATATTAATATATCAACATATAATAATGTTACTGTTTATATATATATATATAGTGTTATATATATATATATATAGTGTTATATATATATAGTATTGTGTGCTCAGTCACTAAGTTGTATCTGACTCTTTCTAACCCCAAGGACTGCATTCCACCAGACTCCTCCATCAGTGTGATTTCCCAGCCTAGAATGGGGCTTCTCTTGTAGCTCAGTTGGTAAAGAATTTGCCTGCAGTGCAGGAGACCAGGGTTGGATCCCTTGGTTGGGAAAATCCCCTGGAGAAGGAAATGGCAACCCACTCCAGTATCCTTGCCTGCAGAATCTCATGGACAGAGGAACCTGGTGGATTGCAGTCCATGGAGTCGCAAAGAGTCCGGCACGACTGAGTGACTAACACACACACACGTGCATAAAGGGAAATGAAATGCTAACAGCACTCATTAATAGTCTCAGAGAATGTTTTGAGGAAGAGAACTGCATGAAAATAAAAGGGTAAAGCACATCGTCATCAAGACAGTTAAAACTAGATTCTCTCAGGATTCCTAATGCTCTTGCTAGTTCAGTTAGCTAGTCAGTTTTCAGATCAGTTCAGTCCAGTCGCTCAGTCATGTCCTACTCTTTGTGACACCATGGACTGTAGCATGCCAGGCCTCCACTCCTGGAGTTTACCCAAACTCATGTCCATTGAGTTGGTGATGCGTGAGGTTTAGGGTCTCTTAAAGGTTGGTCTGTTTGATTTTCTTTCTTGGAAAGTAAAGCCATTTTAATATAAATACACATCGAACTTAGCAAACTTAAGGGCAGATTCTGTAAACACACAAATTGTATAAGGAAAGTAATGATATACTGCTGAATTATTATTTATTTAGTTTTAGTTTTTAAAATCATACACACACAAACAACAGTGACTAAGAACTTTATCAATGGTTTAAGATAACTTCATCTCAGTAGAAACACCAAAAAGTAACACTTATTTGTAAGTCTGTTTTTATAAGATGGATTACAGCTCATCTCTTACTTAAAGAGATGCATCTTCTTTAATTTACCTAATTAAAAGACCTGTTGAAACTCTCAACAGCAACTCTAAGTGGGTAATTTTTTTCTACACATATTCTTAACACAAAAGGGTAAAATAATTTTAGCCTTTCTGCTGCAGTGCAGTTTTTGTGTATATGCATGGAAAATTAAGTTTTCTTGGGTTGTATACCTGACTTTATACATTTGTATATAAAATCAGATATGAGAATCATATCCTCAAGGTAATATAACATACACATTTATTGTGATGCTTTTTAAACAATCAAATAGTTTCTTGTTAAGAAATATCTAAATAACTGGAAAAGATTGAATTGAATTTTCTAAATCAGAGTAGCTAGTCTCAAATCAATTACACTCATGCTCTAAAAACTCTGATTTGTTTGGATCCATTTACTGTAATCAAATAGAAAACTCTAGTTTTTAACTCATACATTGTTCATGACAAAATTGCACAGGAGTTTGCATATTTGACAACATGATATATCTCTTGTGGGCAGAAATGTTGGTTATGGTAATTTTGATATTAGAGTTATATTTAGGTTGTAGACATTCAGATAGTATTAAGATATCTGGAAAATGATCAATTTAGTAGCTGCAGTATGAAATGGGTCTATTCCTCAGCTGTCATAAATTATGAAAAAGATACAAAAAGAAGGTAAAATATATTAATATCTTCACTCTTTCCTCAGTCATTATTGTCAGTGCTTTGCTTTATTTAGTGAGTTTTCAAATATCACATATAAAAACAAGTTAAAATTAATGTTATATAAAATATTTACAAATCACCTCCACCAGGACAAGTAAATAAAAATTACAAGTTATTGGGAAAATAATCTCTCTAGTCTGCCTAACACATTTGTTAATAATGCATTTTCTGCTAAACACATTTGTTAATAATGCATTTTCTGCTAGTCACCAAAGCTAGCTGACCTCAGGAAACTCAACTATTGACAAACTAAAATTAGCAACCACATGTCACTTGCCTACAGCAAGCACAGCTGAAGGACAAAAAACTAGAGAAAATGGAGGCTTGCTCTAATTTGCAATTGTGCCTAGTATTTTATTGTATGTTCATAGTAAGTGTTTACTACTCACAAGCATAATAGAACCATGAGGCTCAAATAAACGTTGAGAGTTTAAGAAATCCATATCTCTGCTTCCAACTGAAGTATTTGGAAATATTATAAAAAAGATTAAGAAACTGTTGAGCATTTCCTATCTCCTTGAATACAAATTATCTTTTTTGTAAAGATGAAGATGAGTCAGTAATCACTATATAAAACTTCAAAGGCTCATGGAAAATGTGAACCATAAGTAGAAACAGCTTTGCTCCTGAAAGCTCTAGTGTAGCCACCTAAATAGGAAGCAACAAAGAGGACTGTCTGTCTCTGATTAAAACGGGATAACAGAACCTAGTAGAACTCAACTGAAACCAAAGTTTCAGATATACATTGTTTGATTAGCTTTTAGCTTATTTTCATTTAATCTTTTAAGAAATCAATTTAAAATTATTTTTAACAAGAAAAATATTTTAGACACATAACTAATTTGTTAACTAATTATCTAATTCATATTTGTTTTTTTTTAAATATAAATTTATTTTAATTTCAGGTAAATTACTTTACAACATTGTATTGGTTTTGCCATACATCAACATGAATCCGCCACAGGTATACATGTGTTCCACCCCCTGAACCCGCCTCTCTCCTCCTTCCCCGAACCAATCCTTCTGGGTCGTCTCAGTGCACCAGCACCAAGCATCCAATATCATGCATCGAACCTGGACTGGCAATTTAGTTTCGTATATGATATTATACATGTTTCTATGCCATTCTCCCAAATCATCCCACCCTCTCCCTCCCCCAGAGTCCAAAATACTGTTCTATACATCTGTGTCTCTTTTGCTGTCTCACGTACAGGGTTATCATTACCATCTTTCTAAACTTCATATATATGTGTTAGTATATTGTATTGGTGTTTTTCTTTCTGGCTTACTTCACTCTGTATAATCGGCTCCAGTTTCATTCACCTCATTTGAACTAATTCAAATATATTCTTTTCAAAGGCTGAGTAATATTCCATTGTGCAAATGTACCACAGCTTTCTTATCCACTCATCTGCTGATGAACATCTAGGTTGCTTCCATGTCTTGGCTATTATAAACAGTGCTGCGATGAACATGGGATACATGTGTCTGTTTCAGTTCTGGTTTCCTCAGTACATATGCCCACCAGTGGGATTCCTAGGTCATAAAGCAGTTCTATTTCCAGTTTTTTAAGGAATCTCCACACTGTTTTCCACAGTGGCTGTTCTATCTTGCATCCCCACCAACAGTGTAAGAGGGTTCCCTTTTCTCCACACCCTCTCCAGTATTTATTGCTTGTAGACTTCTGGATCACAGCCATTCTGAGGTGCCTCATTGTGCTTTTGATTTGCATTTCTCTGATAATGTGTGATGTTAAGCATCTTTTCATGTGTTTGTTAGCAATCTGTATGTATTCTTTGGAGAAATGTCTGTTTAGTTCTTTGGCCCATTTTTTTGATTGGCTCATTTATTTTTCTGGAATTGAGCTGCAGGAGTTGCTTGTATATTTTCGAGATTAGTTGTTTGTCAGTTTCTTCATTTGATTTTATTTTCTCCCATTCCAAAAGCTGTCTTTTCACCTTGCTTATAGTTTCTTTTGTTGTGCAGAAGCTTTTAAGTTTAATTAGGTCCCATCTGTTTATTTTTGCTTTTATTTCTAATATTCTGGGAGGTGGGTCATAGAGGATCCTGCTTTGATGTATGTCAGAGAGTGTTTTGCCTATGTTCTCATGTGAGAGTTTTATAGTTTCTGGTATAACTTTTAGGTCTTTAATTCATTTTGAGTTTATTTTTGTGTATGGTGTTAGAAAGTGTTTTAGTTTTATTCTTTTACAATTGGTTGACCAGTTTTCCCAGCACCACTTGTTTTAGAGAATGTCTTTAATCCATTGTATATTCTTGCCTCCTTTGTCAAAGATGAGGTGTCCACAGGTGTATGGATTTATCTCTGGCCTTTCTATTTTGTTCCATTGATCTATATTTTTGTCTTTGTGCCATCAAGACCATACTGTCTTGATGACTGCGGCTTTGTAGTAGAGCCTGAAGTCAGGCAGGTTGATTCCTCCAGTTCCACTCTTCTTTCTGAAGATTGCTTTGGCTATTCGAGACTTTTTGTATTCCCATACAAATTGTGAGATTATTTGTTCTAGCTCTGTGAAAAATGCTGTTGGTAGCTTGATAGGGATTGCATTGAATCTATAGATTGCTTTGGGTAGTATACTCATTTTCATTATGTTGATTCTTCCGATCCATGAACATGGTATATTTCTCCATCTATTAGTGTCCTCTTTGATTTCTTTCACCAGTGTTTTATAGTTTTCTATATATAGGTCTATAGTTTCTTTAGGTAGATATAGTCCTAAGTATTGTATTCTTTTCTTTGCAATGGTGAATGGAATAGTTTCCTTAATTTCTTTTTCTACTTTCTCAATGTATAGGAATGCAAACGATTTCTGTCTGTTGATTTTATATCCTGAAACTTTACTATATTCATTGATTAGCTCTAGTAATTTTCTGGTGGAGTCTTTAGGCTTTTCTATATATAGAGAGGATCATGTCATCCACAAACAGTGAGAGTTTTACTTCTTCTTTTCCAATTTGGATTCCTTTTATTTTTTTTTTTTCTGCTCTGATTGCTGTGGCCAAAACTTCCAGAACTATGTTGAACAGTAGTGATGAAAGGGGGCACCCTTGTCTTTCTGACTTTAGGGGAGATGCTTTCAATTTTTCACCACTGAGGATAATGTTTGCTGTGGGTTTGTCATATATAGCTTTTATTATGTTGAGGTATGTTCCTTCTATTCCTGCTTGCTGGAGAGCTTTTATCATAAATGGATGTTGAATTTTGTCAAAAGCTTTCTCTGCATCTCTTGAGATAATCATATGGCTTTTATTTTTCAATTTGTTAATGTGGTGAATTACACTGATTGATTTGCAGATATTGAAGAATCCTTGCAACCCTGGGATAAAGCCCGCTTGGCCATGGTGTATGATCTTTTTAAAGTGTTGATGGATTCTGATTGCTAGAATTTTGTTAAGGATTTTTGCATGTATGTTCATCAGTGATATTGACCTGTAGTCTTCTTTTTGTGTGTGGCATCTTTGTCAGGTTTCGGTATTAGAGTGATGGTGGCCTCATAGAATGAGTTTGGAAGTTTACCTTCCTCAGCAATTTTCTGGAATAGTTTGAGTAGGATAGGTGTTAGCTCTTCTCTAAATTTTTGGGAGAATTCAGCTGTGAAGTGGTCTGGACCTGGACTTTTGTTTGCTGGACGATTTCTGATTACAGTTTCAATTTCCATGCTTGTGATGGGTGTGTTAAGATTTTCTATTTCTTCCTGGTTCAGTTTGGAAAGTTGTACTTTTCTAAGAATTTGTCCATTTCTTCCAAGTTGTCCATTTTGTTGGCATATAATTGCTGGTAGTAGTCTCTTATGATCCTTTGTATTTCTGTGTTGTCTGTTGTGATCTCTCCATTTTCATTTCTAATTTTATTGATTTGATTTTTTTTCCTTTGTTTCTTGATGAGTCTGGCTAATGGTTTGTCACTTTTATTTATCCTTTCAAAGAACCAGCTTTTGGTTTGTTGATTTTTGCTATGGCCCCTTTGTTTCTTTTGCATTTATTTCTTCCCTAATTTTTAAGATTACTTTCCTTCTACTAACCCTGGGGTTCTTCATTTCTCCCTTTTCTAGTTCCTTTAGGTGTAGAGTTAGGTTATTTATTTGACTTTTTTCTTGTTCCTTGAGGTATGCCTGTATTGCTATGAACTTTCTCTTTAGCACTGCTTTTACAGTGTCCCATAGGTTTTGGGTTATTGTGTTTTCATTTTCATTCGTTGCTATGCATAGTTTGATTTCTTTTATGATTTATTCTGTGATTCATTGGTTATTCAGCAGCATGTTGTTCAGCCTCCATATGTTGGAATTTTTATAATTTTTCTCCTGTAACTGAGATCTAATCTTACTGCATTGTGGTGAGAAAAGATGCTTAGAATGATTTCAATTTTTGAATTTATCAAGGCTAGATTTATGGCCCAGGATGTGATCTATCCTGGAGAAGGTTCCATGTGCACTTGAGAAAAATGTGAAATCAATTGTTTTGGGGTGAAATGTCCAGTAGATATCAACTAGGTCTAACTGACATATTGTATTGTTTAAAGTTTGTGTTTCCTTGTTAATTTTCTGTTTAGTTGATCTATCCATAGGTGTGACTGGGGTATTAAAGTCTCCCACTTTTATTGTGTTTTTGTTAATTTCCTCTTTCATATTTGTTAGCATTTGTGTTACATATTGTGGTGCTCCTATGTTGGGTGTATATATATTTTAAATTGTTATATCTTCTTCTTAGATTGATCCTTTTATCAATCCCTCTCTGTCTCTTTTCACAACCTTTATTTTAAAGTCTATTTTATCTTTGTTGTCTCTTTTCACAGCCTTCGTTTTAAAGTCTGTTTTATCTGATATGAGTATTGCTTCTCCTGCTTTCTTTTAGTCTCTATTTGCATGGCATATCTTTTTCCAGCCCTTCACTTTCAGTCTGTATGTGTCCCCTGTTTTGAGGTGGGTCTCTTTTAGATAACATATACAGGGGTCTTGTTTTTGTATACATTCAGCCAGTCTTTGTTTTTTGGTTGGGGCATTCAACCCTTTTTCGTTTAAGATAATTATTGATAAGTATGATCTCTTTGTCACTTACTTTATTGTTTTGGGTTTGAGTTTCTACAACTTTTTTGTTTCCTGTCTAGAGAATATCCTTTAGCATGTGTTGCAGAGCTGATTTGGTGGTGCTGAATTCTCTCAGCTTTTGCTTGTCTATAAAGCTTTTGATTTATTCTTCATATTTGAATGAGATCCTTGCTGGGTACAGTAATCTGGGCTGTAGGTTATTTTCTTTCATCACTTTAAGTGTGTCTTGCCATTCCCTCCTGGTCTGAAGAGTTTCTATTGAAAGATCAGCTGTTATCTTTATGGGAATCCCTCTGTGTGCTACTTGTTGATTTTCCCTTGCTGCTTTTAATATTTATTCTTTGTGTTTGATCTTTGTTAATTTGATTAATATGTGCCTTGGGCGGGGGTAGGGGGTGGGGGTCAGGCTTTGCTTTGAGTTTATCCTGTGTGGGACTTTCTGTGTTTCTTGGACTTGGGCGATTATTTCCTTCCCCATTTTAGGGATGTTTTCAACTATTATCTCCTCAAGTATTTTCTCATGGTCTTTCTTTTTAACTTCTTCTTCTGGGACTCTCATGATTTGAATGTTGGGGTGTTTAACACTGTCCTGGAGGTCTCTGAGATTGTCCTCATTTCTTTTAATTCATTTTTTTTCCCCTCTCTGATTTATTTATTTCTACCATTATATCTTCTAATTCACTAATCCTTTCTTCTTGCTCTGTTGCTCTACTATTTGTTGCCTCCAGAGTGTTTCTGATCTCATTTATTTCATTATTCATTATATATTGACTCTTTTTATTTCTTCTAGGTCCTTGTTAAACCTTTCTTACATCTTCTCAATACTTGTCTCCAGGCTATTTATCTGTGATTCCATTTTGATTTCAAGATTTTGGATCATTTTCACTCTCATTATTTGGAATTCTTTTTCAGGTAGATTCCCTATCGATTCCTCTTCTGTTTGGTTTGGTGGGCATTTATCCTGTTCCTTTACCAGTTGGGTATTCCTCTGTCTCTTCACCTTGTTTATATTGCTGTGTTTGGGGTGGCCTTTCTGCATTCTGGCAGTTTTTGGAGTTCTCTTCATTATGGAGTTTCCTCTCTGCGGTTGGGGTTGTACAGGTGGTTTGTCAAGGTTTCTTGTTTAGGGAAGCTTTTTTCTGTGTTCTGGTTGGTGGAGCTGGATTTCTTCTCTCTGGAGTGCAATAAAGTGTCCAGTAATGAGTTATGAGATGTCTATGGTTTTGGAGTAACTTTGGGCAGCCTGTATATTGGAGCTCAGGGCTGTGTTCCTGTGTTGCTGGAGAATTTGTGTGGTATGTCTTGCTCTGGATCTTTTTGACCCTTGGGTGGTGCTTGGTTTCAGTGTAGGTATGGAGGTGTTTGCTGAACTCCTGTCGATTAACGTTGCTTGGAGTCAGGAGTTCTCTGGTGTTCTCATGATTTGGACTTAAGTTTTTGCTTTTGGTTTTCAGTCTTATTTTTACAGTAGTCTCAAGACTTCTCCATCTATACAGCACCACTGATAAAACGTCTAGGTTAAAGATGAAAAGTTTTTCCACAGTGAGGGACACCCCGGGAGGTTCACAGAGTTATATGGAGAAGAGAAGAGGGAGGAAGGAGTTAGAGATGACTGGAATGAGATGAGGTGGAACCAATAGAGGTAGCCAGTAATCACTTCCTTATGTGCTCTCCGGAACTGGACTGCTCAGAAATGTTCATGGAGTTATACAGAGAAGAGAATAGGAAGAAAGAAGACAGAGGTGGCCAGGAGGATAAAAGGGGGTGAATCAAAAGGAGAGAGAAGATCCAGCCAGTAATCAGTTCCCTAAGTTTTCTCCACCGTCTGGAACACACAGATATTAACAGAGTTGGGTAGAAAAAACGGGGGTAGGGAGGAGACACAGGTGACCTGGTGGAGAAAAAGGGAGTCTAAAGGGGGAAAGAGCAGTCAAGCCAGCATTCTCACTCCCAAGTAAAAATGGGTACTGAAAATTCAGTTCTTAAAGTTACATAATTGATAACAAATACTAAAAAGCAAAGATAAAAAATCTAGAGTAGATTTTGGAATTTCAAAAATACTATATTAAAGAAAATAAGAAAAAGGAAAAAGAGAAAAAAAGTCACAAAATTATATATGAAGTTTGCTTTTAAAAAATAGGGTCTTTTTTTTTTGCAAAGTAATAGTAGGTTATAAAAGTGAAAATTAAAGGAATAATAGAGGACTTAAAATTGAAAAAAAAAAAGGAATGATTGTAAAAACAGTAAAAATATATCTATGACTTTCTCTGTTGTTGTTGTGGGTATTGTGGGGTCAGTTCATTTTCAGATAGTTCCTTAGCCCTGCTTATATTCCTCAAGATCTATAGGCTCCCTCCTATGTAGTAGATACTAATGACAGGGTTTTAATCTATTGCACCTGTCACTTCCGAGGTGGTTCCCTCTGTTTTAGCTTCTTCTGTTTGCTGGCCTCTTCAGTGTCTGATTTCCACCCTGACACAAAGGGGCAGTGGTGAACACTTGTTTTAATCTCACTTGTTCAGTCGTGCTGTAGCAAGGGAGGGACGCTGCAAACAAATAACACTGGTGCTTGCTTGCAATGCCTCAGCCACACTGGGCCTGCCCCGACTCATGGGGCATATACCCTCCCTGCCCACACTGTTCAGGCTCTAGGTTGCTCCACCAGGAACTGCCTGAGGCCATCCCTGGGCTGCATGCACCTCCCAGTGCATGCACCTCCCAGTCTAAGCTGCTCAGGTTCAGGCACTCGGGTAGTCCTCAGAGGCACAGACTCGGTTGGGCCTGCGTTTTGCTCCCTTCTCAGGTCTGAGCAGCACAGGTGATGAGGTGTTTGGTGAGCACGGTCGCTGCCACTCATTGCCTCTCCTGTCCCTGCCACTTGGTTTTCTGGGTGTACAGCCGGTGCACCTTCTCAGGTGGATGTTGACCATCCAGAACCCCAAGAAATGTTAGTTAGCAAAGAAGCCTAGTTACAGTTTTGTAGATAATATCTCTCTGGGGCTGCAATTACCCCTTTCTGGCTCTCTGCCTGCCTGTCACCAGAGGATGATGGTCTGCAGCCAGCTATCTCTGTTCAGTCCTTTGTTCTGTGCATGGGCCTAGTGGTGTTTTTAGGTTAGGGCTGGCTTTTTTGCGTGGTAGTTATCCCACAGTCTGGTGTGCTAGCCTAAGTAAGTTCACTCAGATTGCGCTCGGGGCATTCAGCCCAGATCCTTACTCTAAGGAATGTAGCCTGCACCTTCCTGCCCAGCCCCCACTTGCTAGTGGTGGGTGCAGGTGTCTGTGCTGTTTCTCCACTGGGGGAATTACTGTTGGGCTCATAATCTGTGGGGTTTAATTATTTACTTATTTTTCCTACCTGTTATGTTGCCCTCTGTGCTTCCAAGGCTCACCACAGACGTGGCAATGAGAGTGATTCCTGGTGTTTGGAAACTTCTCTTTTAAGACTCCTTTCTCAGGATGGAGCTCTGGCCCTACCTCTTTTGACTCTTTTTGTTTTTTATATTTTTTCTTACCTCCTTTCAAAGAAAATGGGTTGCTTTTCTGGGTGCCTGATGTCCTCTGCCAGCATTCAGAAGTTGTTTTCTGGAATTTCCTCAGTGTTTAAATGTTTTTTTTTGATGAATTTGTGGGGAGAAAGTGGTCTCCCCATCCTATTCCTCCGCCATCTTAGGACTGTCCTCATTTTTAATTAAATAATAATCAAATTATTTTTTGTCATTTTGCCTTTTGTTATTTTTTAATATCTGCTTGATTTGCTTTCACACCAGTGTGTAATTTTAACATCAATAATAATAATAAATGATAATAAATAAAGGTATTAAATATTATTCTCCCATTATAGATTACACTCTAGGCTTTATAGCACTTGTTTTAAAACTTTGTCACACATTAGATCACCTGGGAAGGTTTGAAAAATCCTGAAGGCCAGGTTTCACCCCATACCATTGAAATTAAAATATCCATGAATGAAAACCAAGCAGAAGTGTTTTTTGAAAATGACTATTTTATTTTACTACATCCTCTAAATACTTCTCTGAAACAATGTAATTATGGCAACAGTCCAGGGAAGTTAAACATGCCTGATCTTTTTGTGGCTGCACTGTTAATGAACTCTGTGACATTGAACACTATTAACCGCACTCTGCCTCAGTTTTTCATGTGTAAAGTGAGAATAATAATTAGTAGCTACTTTACAGTGTTTGTTGAAGGTTGATATAATACAGATAAGCTACTCAGCATGAATTATTATCCTCTCTCCATTTTGTAGATGAAGAAAGTAAAGCATAGAAGCTTGAATAACTTGCTCAAGTTTGCATAAATAAAGGTGATACTCAGCTTGAAGGACTGCAGTCCAAGCTTCCACTGTGGCCTAATTTTAGATATCAATTATTCCTTTAAAATATATAATTCTCAGTTTTATAATCAATGTAAAATGGTATAATCTAGAAATGGATTTTTACATAAAAAGATAGATTTAAAAAACACCCAGTGACTAAGTCTTAGAAATCTAGTTTCAGTACTTACTTCTAGGCAACCATGGAACTTGCTTCTTCCCACAAAGTCAATTACATAGGTTTCAAATACAATAATTCAGGAACTATGACTCATTTCCTTAACTAGACTCTAATTTGTATTTACCTGCTATAAATTATGACCACAAATTATGAGGACTGTGATATTTTTGTCTTGTGTCCATTGTGGCATATAACTGTCTATAATTTTTATAAGGAAAAGAGAAGTTGGCTTTGAATTTAAGACTGTGAGAAAGATGTTACTTCTTTCTCACAGTGGTTTTCTACTATAGAATCACAAGTTTTGCTTTTGTGAAATAGTGATGACTGCTTAACACTTAGAAATACTGATTTGCTTGATCTTGGATGGGGTCTAGGTATCTGTGTGTTTAAAAAACTTATCCTTGTGATTCCAATGTATAGGAATAATAAGGGTAATAGAAAATAATCACAGAATAATAGATACTAGAGTGTAAATTGTGAGGCTTCAATAGATCTTCAACAGGCTTCAATACTTTAAATACAAGGTGCAACATATACTCAGGTCTAAAGTCTTTCTTGCTTCCCTAGTGGCTCAGGCGGTAAAGAGTCTGCCTGCAATGCAGGAGACAAAGGTTCAACCTCTGGATTGGGGAGATCCCTAGTGAAGGGCATGGCAATTCAACCCAGGATTCTTGCCTGGAGAATCTCATGGACTGAGGAGCCTGGCAGGCTACAGTCCATGGGGTTTCAAAGAGTCAGACATGATTGAGTGACTAGACACAGCACAAAGTCCTTCTTGCTAGCACATCTCAACATCAACAGTAAGTATTTCAGTAACAAATTATGCTTTATTTTCAGTGTAAAAAAGCAAGTTTATAGTGTTGGGTTAGAAATGGAAGTGGCTTATTAAGCTCCTGTAAGTTTGTTATTTGGTTTGCTTTTTTTTTTTTTTTTTTTAATGTTACAGGACAGTGAATTTTGTTGATGATCTTAAAAATTCCCAATATAATATATATAAATAAATAGAAGTAAGGGACTTTGGAATAAGACAAACATGGATTTTAATCACAATTCCAGAATTTTCTAGCCTTGTGGTTTTGCATGAAATTCTTAACTTCTGAGAACTATTTCATTTGGTGTAAAACGGAGTCAATACATCTTACCCCACAGGTTTGTTTTAGGAATTTAACAATATTGTACAATATATTACTAGTCTAGCACTAGAATATAAAAAGAACTAAAAATATTTGCTGTTGGTATTATATCATAATACAGCATGATAAGCATAGAAACAAAGGTGATTCTCAGGGGGTTATGAGAAACAAAAATAAGAACTCAAAAACAGAAATGAATTGAGGGAGGACCGTTTCAGGGAAGGTATATTTTTCACTAACTGCATAATTCTATATCTCTAAAGTTAGCTTGATGAGGTCTAATGTTATTTATGAATATTCTGATAATGATTTCATCTTCTGTTTATTTTCATCTTCTGTTTTATTTTCTAGAGTTGTCAAATTAAAAAGTCAAATCATCTATAAAACTTCTGATCCATTGCAACCTCATATCCTGCCTCTATTACCACAGTGAATGAAGAAACAAATAATATGAAGACAATTATGAAGCAATCTATGATATCAATTAATTAAAACAAAGTTATTCAAAAAATAACTCCCACAAGTGACACATAGAGTCATTTAGTTCATCATATTGGAAGACTTTCCCAAAATTAAGTTTCACATAAATGAAGTTAGTTTTGCTTCTGTAAATCAGTTATTTCACTTTATAACTATATAGAAGGAAGAACAAAAGAGACTAGATCTTGCTTATTTTAGAGCAGTCTCTAAAATACCAGACTGGATGAAGCATAAGATGGGACCAAGACTACAGGGAGAACTATCAATAACCTCAGATATGCAGATGACACCACCCTTATGGCAGAAAGTAAAGAGGAGCTAAAGAGCCTCTTGATAAATGTGAAAAAGGAGAGTGAAAAAGCTATCTTAAAATTCAATGATCAAAAAACTAAGATCATGGCATCTGGTCCCATCATTTCATAGCAAAAAGATGAGGAAACAATGGAAACAGTGACAGACATTATTTTCCTGGACTTCAAAATCACTGCAGATGCTGACTGCAGCCATGAAATTGAAAGATTTCTGCTCCTTCAAAGAAAAGCAATGGCCAAAGTTGACATCATATTAAAAAGCAGACATTACTTTCCTAACAAAGGTCCATCTAGTCAAACCTATGGTTTTTCCAGTAGTGAAGTATGAATGTGAGAGTTGGACCATAAAGAAGGCTGAGCGCTGATGAATTGATGCTTTCAAATGTGTTGTTGGAGAAGACTTTTGAGAATCCCTTGGACTACAAAGAGATCAAACCAGTATATCCTAAAAGAAGTAAATCCTTAATATTCATTGGAAGGACTGCTGCTGAAGCAGAAGCTCCAATACTTTGCCCACCTGTTGCAAAAAAGCCGACAACTTGGAAAACACCCTGATGCTGGGAAAGACTGAAGTGGGAGGAGAAGGGGATGACAGAGGACAAAATGCTTAGATGCATTACTGAATCAGTGGACATGAGTTGAGCAAGCTCCAGGAGATGATGGAAGACAAGGAAGCCTGACATGCTGCAGTTCATGGGGTTGCAAAGAGTTGGACATGACTGAGTGATTGAACAACAGAGGAGTTTTCAATAACATGATTTACTGAAAACTTCTGTAAGTTTTACACCTTGTACATAATGATCAGAGTAGTATATTGTCTAAGAAGCCCATTATATCTTCATCTTTCGTTTGCTTATAGATTATTTAAATTGTCAACTATTAAGTTTTAATTCTCAAGTCACTTTTTCTTCCATTTCTACAGAGTTAGGGATTCTTAACCTCTTAGTTCATAACACTTTATTTTTATAACACATTTACTAGTCAACTTGATTTTCCAATTGAAAAATCATTTTTAAGCTGAAAAACTAAAACAGACATAAAATATTATTGATATACATCAAATATTATTGATATACAATGATGGAGACAAAATTGTAAACATTTAAAAGATTAATACTGTGAGAATTACATTAATAGAAAGGGCTTGGGAGTTATGTAGAAACTATCCTCAGTCTGTGTTATGACTTTTTTTTTTTCAAATTATCCAGAAGGTAGAAAATGCTGGTATAATTAAAATGGCAGTTTTATTTAAAATATTTATCAAAATATTCTGCATCATATTAAATATTCATGGAAATTGTACCAGAGAATTTATGGATGATATCCCCTCCATAAAGGGAATAGAATGAGTACAACCTGATTTAGAAGAACAGCTATCATAACTAATATTTCAGGTGCAAGATCAGTTAATATTTCATATTATAATTATTTTTATTGTTCATCAGAATGTTAGGAACTTTACTAGTACAAGGTTAAAATTTGACTTCACTAGAGGAATGTTTCCCCTATTAAAAGGAGGCATATTAACTGCTTATTTCTAGGAGTATTGAATACACAGAAGAACTATACAAAAAATATCTTAATGACCCAAATAACCTTGAGGGTGTGATCACTCACACGGAGCCAGATATCTTGAAATGCAAAGTCAAGTGGGCCTTAGGAAGCATCACTACAACCAAAGTGAGTAGAGATAGAATTCCAACTGAGCTGCTTCAAATCCTAAAAGGTGATGCTGTTAAAGTGCTTCACTCAATATGATAGCAAATTTGGAAAATTCAGCAGTGGCCACAGGACTGGAAAAGGTCAGTTTTCATTCCAATTCCAAAGAAAGGCAGTGCCAAAGAATGGTCAAACTACTGCACAAATGCATTCATCTCACATGCTAGCAAAGTAATAGTCAAAATTCTCCAAGCAAGTCTTCAACTGTACATGAACTGAGAATTTCCAGATGTTCAAGCTGGATATAGAAAAGACAGGGGGACCAGAGATCAACATTACCAACATCCATTAGATCATAGAAAATACAAGAGAATTCCTGAAAAACAACCACTTCTGCTTTATTGACTACACTGAAGCATTTAACTGTGTGGATAACAAGAAACTGTGGAAAATTCTGAAAGAGATGGGGATACCAGACCAGCTTACCTGCCTCCTGATAAACGTGTATGCAAGCCAAGAGGCAAGAGTTAGAACCGAACATGGAACAATGGACTGTTTCTAAACTGGGAAAGGAGTATGACAAGGTTGTGTATTTTCACCCTGCTTATTTAACTTCTATGCAGAGTATGTCATGAGAGAAATGATGGGTTGGAAGAAGCACAAGCTGGAATCAAGATTGCTGGGAGAAATATCAATAACTTCAGATATGCAGATGACACCACTCTTATGGCAAAGGTGAGGAGGAACTAAAGAGCCTGTTGATAAAAGTGAAAGAGGAGTGAAAAAGCTGGTTTAAAATTCAGTATTTAGAAAACTAAGATCATGGCATCCAGTCTCATAACTTTTTGGCAAGTGGAGAAAAAAATGGAAACAATGAGAAGCTTTACTCTCTTGGGCTCCCAAATCACTGAAGATGGTGACTGCAGCCATGAAATTAAAAGACACTGGCTCTTTGGAAGAAAAGCTATGACAAACCTAGACATCTTATTAAAAGCAGAAACATTACTTTCCTGACAAAGGTTCATGTAGTCAAAACTATGGTTTTTCCAATAGTCATGTGCGAATGTGAAAGTTGGACCAAAAGAAATATGAGCACTGATGAATTGATGCTTTTGAACTGTGGTATTGGAGAAGACTCTTGAGAAGACTTTGGACTGCAGGGAGATCAAACTTACCAGCCCTAAATATTCAGTGGAGAAACTGATGACTAATCTGAAGCTCCAACACTTTTGCTACCTGATGAGAAGAGCCAGCTCATTAAAAAAGTCCCTGAAGCTGAGAAAAATTGAAGGCAGGAGAAGGGAGGATGACAGAGAATGAGATTGGTGGATGGTATAAGTTACTCAATGAACATGAGTTTGAGCAAGCTCCAGGAAATGGTGAAGGACAGGGAGCCTGGTGTGCTCCAGTTCATGGGCTTGCAAAGAGTAAAATATGACTGAGTGACTGACTAACAACAACAGTGCTTGTATTTAATATATACATTTAAATTTTAGATTATGGTAAGATTACCTTTTTTTCTTTTTGGTTTCCTTTAGAATAGGATGCAATAGATGTTATGTCAGTTGTATCTGACTCTTTTGTGATCCCATGGACTGTAACTTGCCAGGATTCTCTGTCCATGTGATTTCCTAGGCAAGAATACTGAAGTGGGTTGCCATTTTCTTCTCCAGGTGATCTTCCCGACCCAGTGATTGGACACCTGCATCTCCTTTATCTCCTGCATTGACAGGCAGATTCTCTACCACTAGCACCACCTGGAAAGCATGAATCACTAATCAGCAGAGGAAATGCTATGGTGTGAAGGCAGGGCTAAAGAAAAACAAAAAAAAAAAGCTTTTAATTATAGCTTTCTTTTCCAGGGACAAATCCTCATCCAGAAACCATTCAAGAGCCCAGATAGAGTCACTTCCTTAAAGGAAACTTATTCCTATCACCCAGGAAATCACAAAAGTTTCAGGAGCCTTATGCCATGAACTGGGAGCAGAGACCAGTATATGTATTTTCTCTTATCTAATATAAGGGATTCCCTGATAGCTCAATTGGTAAAGAATCTACCTGTAATGCAGGAGACCCTAGTTTGATTCCTGGGTCGTGAAGATCCTCTGGAGAAGAGATAAGCTATTCACACCACTATTCTTGAGCTTCTCTTGTGGCTCAGCTGGTAAAGAATCTGACAGCAATGCAAGAGATAAACTTGATTTCATTGTTTCTGGTAGTGAGAGGGTAGAACTGTTACCATTCAGGGTTCTTGGGCTTCCTTAACCAATAAGAATTAAGCTGGTTCCTTATATGAAGTGAGGGTAGGGGTGTAATTAGGGGTCAGGAAAGAGGGATGACTAAGGTAGTGTTGAGTGCCAGGGGCAAGAGCAATACATTGCTTTTGTTTCCCATACCATGATTTTGCTCCCAGGTCTTTAGAAGTGTCGGTTTGATTTCAGATCTTTTTGTTCACAATTTGCCCTGCTGTGCATACCCCACAGTTATTGTTAGTCTCTCATAGTTTTATTATATTTTTTGTTCAAGGAAAAGTCTATGTAGTTATAAGCACTGCAGTAAAGGGCCTCAGGTCCAAAGCCCCAAGTCTGTCTCAGAATCTTCACCTAGAACTTTCAGAGAGGTTATCCGTATTTACTAAAATTAATTTTAAAAATTAAAAAGGGACTAATAATTGTGTACAATATAATTGGTTCGGACTACTTTACCATAGAATAGATATGTGTGATGGTTTGGAAAAAAATATTTAAATACTTCTAGTAGATCAAGAAAATATATATTAACAATGTAACCATGTTCTCTAGTTTCTATATTTAGTATTTTGACCTCTTGTGGCCTTACTACATAGATGGAACTGCCCTTCTTAGGGTTAGCTATTTTCCTGCAAGTGCACCTTTCATATGCAAGTCAATAAAGACCTGAAATTTCCTAATCATTTCCTTTGTCAGACTTTCCTGGACCATTTATACTCTGGACTATTTATCCACCCTAACCACTCCATGGTGAGGTATCTGAGAACTAGAGAGAACCCCTAGTCCCTGACCTCACTGAGTGAGTGAAGGGAAAGTGAGAGTGAAAGTCACTCAGTCATGTACTACTCTTTGCCACCCCCTGGATTATAGAGTCCATGGAATTCTCCAGGCCAGAATACTGGAGTAGGTAGCCTTTCCCTTCTCCTGGAGAATTTCCCAACCCAGGGACTGAACCCAGGTCTCCTGCACCGCAGATGGATTCTTTACCAACTGAGCTATGAGGGAAGCCCTGACCTCACTGAACGCGTTTAAACTGCCAATCTTAAATCCCTGTTTTCTGCCCTGCCCCTTTCTTCCCAGGGAAGCAGTCTCCTGACTAACACTTGATACTTCCCTGTGCGACTTTGCAAGGTGTGCTGTTATCCTGTTTCTAGGGATCTCTAAGTATAAAAATCTTTCTTCATGATAGTCTTTCCAAGACTGTCTTTTTGTGTGCCTTACCATACCTGATTCATGCAAGCTGCGGGTATCTTTACATCAAAGGAGTTAAGATTTTATTATTTCAAACAGCAGAAAAAGGATAGAGTCAGCTTGAGAGAAAAATGAAGCCTGACATATTAAGAAAGGATATGCATGATTCTATATGATAATGTAGATGATGTCCTGACTTTTTGAAGATAACTTGGTATGAAAGAAAAGCTGGTAAACTTGATTTAATGTTTAGTTTTCGCAACAGAGATCACACAGCTTTAAATTATATCTTTAATTCCAGATGTCTTAGTAGAGGTGATAGTATAATTAAAGAGTATAATTTGGAGAATATGTTAAAGCCTACTTCCAAAGCAACCCTTAAATTTTAACTATGGGTTCATAGTACTATTCCTCAGTAAAATTTGCATGAGTGATAAATATTCAGAGTTGTGAGCCTTAAAATTGAGAATTCAAGCAAAATTTATCTAAATCTTTGACCTGAGGGAATCCTCATGACACCTAGATTTGAAAAATAAAGTTAATCCTGTATTTCATATAATCATTTTCCTACAGGAATGCACCTGATATTCAAAACACTGTGAGCCTATAATTAAAATCAATAAAACCAAATGATTCTGCAACATTAGAAAAACCTTATTCATTTTGACTAATAATATTCTTGAGTTAAAATAATTTTCAACTCCTTTAATACAAATAAATAGAGGAAAACAATAGAATGGGAAAGACTAGAAGTCTCTTCAAGAAAATTAGATATAACAAGAGAACATTTCATGCAAAGATTGGCTCAATAAAGGACAGAAGTGGTAGGGACCTAAGAGAAGCAGAAGATATTAAGAAGAGGTGACAAGAATACACAGAAGAACTGTACAAAAAGATGCTCATGACCAAGAAAATCATGATGGTGTGATCACTCACCTAGAGCCAGACATCCTGGAATGTGAAGTCAAGTGGGACTTAGTAAGCATAATGACAAACAAAGCTAGAGGAGGGGATGGAATTCCAGTGGAGCTATTTCAAATTTTGAAAGATGATGCTGTGAAAGTGCTACACTCAATATGCCAGCAAATTTGAAAACTCACCAGTGGCCACAGGACTGCAAAAGATCAGTTTTCATTCCAGTCCCAAAGAAAGGCAATGCCAAAGAATGCTCAACTACAGCACAACTGCACTCATCCCACATTCTAGTAAAGTAATGCACAAAATTCTCCAAGCCAGGCCTCAACAATACGTGAATCATGAACTCCCTGATGTTCAAGCTGGTTTTAGAAAAGGCAGAGGAACCTGATCAAATTGCCAGCATCCAGTGGATCATGGAAAAAGCAAGACAGTTCCAGAAAAACATCTATTTCTGATTTATTGACTATGCCAAAGCCTTTGACTGTGGATCACAATAAATTGTGAAAAATTCTGAAAGAGTTGGGAATACCAGACCACTTGACCTGCCTGTTGAGAAACCTATATGCAGATCAGGAAGCAACTGGAACTGGCCATGGAACAACAGACTGGTTCCAAATAGGAAAAGGAGTACATCAAGACTGTATATTGTCACCCTGCTTATTTAACTTATACACAGAGTATATCATGAGAAATGCTGGACTGGAAGAAGCACAAGCTGGAATCAAGATTGCCGGGAGAAATATCAATAACTTCAGATATGCGGATGACAACACCCTTATGGCAGAAAGTGAAGAACTAAAAAGCCTCTTGATGAAAGTGAAAGAGGAGAGTGAAAAACTTGGCTTAAAGCTCAACATTCAGAAAATGAAGATCATGGCACTTGATCCCATCACTTCATGGCAAATAGATGGGGAAACAGTGGAAACAGTGTCAGACTTTATTTTGGGGGCTCTAGAATCACTGCAGATGGTGACTGCAGCCATGAAATTAAAATATGCTTACTCCTTGGAAGGAAAGTTATGACAAGCCTAGGCAGCATATTACAAAGCAGATAAATTACTTTGCCAACAAAGGTCTGTCTAGTCAAGGCTATGGTTTTTCCAGTGATTATGTATGGATGTGAGAGTTGTACTGTAAAGAAAGCTCAGCGCCAAAGAATGGATGCTTTTGAACTGTGGTGTTGGAGAAGACTCTTGAGAGTCCCTTGGACTGCAAGGAGATCCAAGTAATCCATCCTAAAGGAGATCACTCTTGGTTGTTCATTTGAAAGACTGATGTTGAAGCCACAACTCCAATACTTTTGCCACCTGATGCAAAGAGCTGACTCATTTGAAAAGACCCTGATGCTGGGAAAGATTGGGGATAGGAGAAGAAGGGGACAATAGAGGATGAGATGGTGAATGGCATCATCGATTCGATGGACATGGGTTTGGGTGGACTCTGGGAGTTGGTGATGGACAGGGAGGCCTGACGTGCTGCATTTCATGGGGTCGCAAAGAGTTGGACACAACTGAGTGACTGAACTGAACTGAACTGAATACACATTTCAAAACATTGTCCACTACATGTAATTGAATCTATATTGGGAAACACAGATGGAAACTATCCCAAAGTCATCAATCTAATGATTGTAGATTAAAATATGAATATATACTGTGGTGGATATCAGTTTGATATTCCATCGAAATCAGAAAATATTAAGGGATTTAAAAAATATGCTATGTTTCATTTCCTTGACATTTGTTTTCATTAAAAAAAAAAACACATTGTTAGCTAAGGGTCTCTGTGGTTAAAATAATAACAATAACTGATTATGCATTGTTTTTTTATTATTTTTTATTCATTTTTTGAACAAAGAAACAAAGGCAAGCTGGAATTTTCTCATAAAATGTTAACAAATATGACTAATTTGGAGGAAACCTCTCTGATGTATATTTCTTACAGAAAGTTATTTCATTCAAATAGACGTTTCTACTGATGTTCCTGTAAATAAGCAAGCCATTAAGCCATTTATTCAGTCAGCTAACCTCTACTGAGTGTCTACTGTATGCTAAACACCAAAGAATAAAGAATATGATAAGATTTCTGCCTCCAGATATTCATACCTCAAAGTAATGGTAGATACAAAAATGAAAAGAGGTACACTTTTCCAAGACTTGCCGTGGAATAGAGTTGTAGTTGCAATATAGATAAACTGAAAAACAAAGGGAAAAAATAATTAGGGAAAATGGAAATGTGATTTGAGAGCTAACTAGATAAATCTTTGATAAATGTGAAAGGAAATAAGATTAAATGAAGTTAAAAGGATGAAATGACGAAGCCAAAATGATATAGAAAACAGTAAGTTGTGAAAATACCACAGTTATCCTCTAAGCAGAAGTGCAAACAATGAAATTTAACCTTAGTGCTTGCCATGCCCATGGTATCCATATGCTGTTTGGAAGGAAAAAAAATGCAATAAAGCAAGTTACTCTGGAATTCGACTAACACCAACTCAAAAAATTATTATTATTGGATCATGAATGAAACATCCTGTTGAACACATATGATAACTTGTTTATGGATTTAAAAGAACCAGATGTAGAATGGGTTAAAGGAATTATGTCTGCCTCAAGGGCATTTGCTTCTCAAGTTTAGATACAAGCTGCAGTGTAACACAAACGCTAAAAATGAAAGATAATGAAAACTGGAAACTCTAACCATATTGTCTCTAGATAGTTGACGTATGGTCCTATTTATCCAGCATATTTTTAGTGAGCTAAAGGGGAGTAAAGAATACCAAACTAACGATAGTAACAGATGATGGCAAATTGGAAACTGTCACACTGACACCACTGCTGACTGTGAACAACAGGAAAACAAAACAGCTTTGGCATATGGGGAGAAGTGTGGGAAAGATCTTTAGCTTCAGATACGGAGAAGATCAATCAGTCTGAAAGTGTAGGAAAATGATGCACAGAAACAAGAAATTGAGCATCCCAAGTTTTAGTAAAGTGTGAAAGCATATGTGTATGTATATATGTATACATATTAATATGTATTTGAGCAAACTCTTGGAGATAGTGAAGAATAGGGAAGCCTGGCATGCTGCAGTCCATGGGGTCATAGGGTTGGACACAACTTAGGACCTGACAACAATACATATGTATTTTTGAGAAATGCATTAAGGAAGTTATAAAATTATGGACACTAATAGATGAAACGTGATCAAAATAATTAAGTGCCTATGGCATGAAGGATAAGAAATATATATCACTTCCCTGAAGACTTGGGAGGTAAATAACTCTGTGAATACTTTTAAAATCAATACAATAAAATAAATAACGAATGGCCATCTGGGGAGAAAATACTCTTAATAGAAGCATATCTTAAAGAAAATGGGAAAATCTCTCTCTGTACACCGCTTTTCTTGTTTGGTAAGATGATATATTTTCTTTATTGATGTCTTTATTCTATTATTGTAGCTGAAAATATATTACTTGGTATAGTAACTAGAGAAATAAAAATGAATTCAGATTCTCCTGAAGCTGCTTAGATTATATAATTTCAGCCAAAACACTTAGTCCCATTGTTCAACAGATATTTATCGATGACCTTCCATATGCTAACCACATACCAACTGCCAACTACTATTTTAAGACAATAGGGGTGCAATAATGAGTAAAACAGACAGATATCCCTGTTATCATGGACCTAACAATCTACTTTGTGTTCTGTGGGTCTCTCTGTGTGTGCGGATAGTGGTGGTGTGTGGTGGTAACCAAGCGACTGGATAAAATAAATCTAAAGAGTGAAGAGAAGTGAAACTCAGGAATTGAGAACAGTAGGAAATGAAGTTGGAAAGATTATGGAGGTGGGAACAAATTTGATTAGTCAACATGACCTGACTTACATTTTAATACAGTCACTGTGGCTGCGGTATTGAGAATTAGATTGAAGAGGGGCAAGGCTGGAAGCAAGGTGACTAGTTGGGAAATTATTAAAATAACTTATCCAGAACCTGACTTCTTACCACCTCCACTGCTACTAAATTTTCACCATTGTTCTCTGTGCTCTTTTAATCTATATCTGAAAGATTTGCAGAGTCACATTTTAAAATACAAAATAAAACTGTCTTTAGAGAAATGTCTTCAAATAGTTTGTAAGCTTATTTGATGGAGAATAATTTAGAAATATTAAAATTTAAAGGAAAAATGAAATAACAGAATCAAAGGTCAAGGGAGGAAGAAGTCTCATGTAAGTGAAGACTCAGGAAATTCTGCAATTCAAAGGCACTGATATGAACATACTTGTAATGGAAGGACATTTATGAAGGTGGAGAACATTGCTCCAGGTACAGAGACTTCTTTCAGTGTTTGTTACTATTATTATTATTTTAATTCTGGAGTAACCTAAAGGAAGTAACCTGATGGAAATTGAGATATTGTGAGCCCCTGAAACTCTAAAACACCATAGAAGAAACAGGAAGTGAAGTAAGCCAGAAAAAAAAACAAAACACCAATACAGTATACTAACGCATATATATGTAATTTAGAAAAATGGTAATGATAATCCTATATGCGAGACAGCAAAAGATCCACAGATGTATAAAACAGTTAGAACAGTCTTTTGGACTCTGTGGGAGAGGGAGAGGGTGAGATGCTTTGGGAGAATGGAACTGAAACATGTATAATATCATACAAGAAATGAATCACCAGTCCAGGTTCAATGCAGGATACAGGATGCTTGGGGCTGGTGCACTGGGATGACCCAGAGGGATGATATGGGGAGGGAGTTGGCAGGGGGTTCAGGATGGGGAACAGGATGGGGAACACGTGTACACCCGTGGCAGATTCATGTTGATGTATGGCAAAACCAATACAATATTGTGGAGTAATTAGCCTCCAATTAAAATAAATAAATTTAAATTAAAAAAGAAACAGTCAATGCGATGCTTTAAACCTCACATTTAGCCAAACTATGTATATTCACCAGAAATCCCTTTCTTCAGTAAAAATTTATAATCTTTTCTCAATTGCATTCCTTTTTCTTTACAATGCACAATAAAACAATAACAATACACCTTTCAATTCAGTTCAGTTGCTCAGTTGTATCCAACTCTTTGAGACCTCGTGAATCACAGCATGCCAGGCCTTCCTGCCCCTCACCAACTCCCGGAGTTCACTCAAATTCATGTCCATTGAGTCAGTGATACCACCCAGCTTAGTGGAATCAAATAAATCTTTGACATTCATATTTGTACTCTTGGTAAGAAATAAATATCTTATGATGATTTTCATATTATCATCTCTCCATAAATATGGATACAATGTTTATTAGAGATCCTGGTCTTTAACTCTTTGTTCCCTAACTAGCACCAGTAAATTTTGAGTAAGCATAGCCAGTTTTAGGAAAGTGAAGCATTCTAAGGCAAATATTGCACAAGCTAGAGATGGGTTTCTTAGGACTGTTTAATGGTACTGTATTCTATAAGAGCTGGACTACACAATTTTTCTTTGCTCTTTCCCCAGTCCTTAATAGGTAGCCCAGAATGCATTAGTTCTATATAGAACCATTCTAGAAGGGCATTTCAAAAAAGGAAAGCAAATGAAAAAAGACAAGTTTTGTGGATACGTGAATTACACTAGGGAGTGCTAACGGTCCAGTTAAATAGGTTATTTAAAGTAGATTAGCAGAAAAATAAAAGTGGGGAAGCTGTGGTTATCTTGTAAGTGACATCAAAGGGAAGGTTGAGGACTTAATTTTATGGGCTAGGAAAAGAATTGGCTACTTTTGAGAAGTGAAGTTCCAGAAAAAGGAAGGCCAAAGTGCCTTGGTTGGAGTTTTGAGGGAAAAGAAAAGAGGAAATATCAATTTGGCAGTGTGTCAGGTAGGTTAGAATTTCTCTAAGACTGAGACACAAAATACTAATGGGCTGAAAGGTAGTCAAGCATGGATCTGATTCCTGTTTTGTGGAGACTGGAGCATATATAACTTAGAAGATTACTTTAAGAAGCAAAATACAACATCTTAAATAAAAAAAAAATTATGCAAGAAAAGAATGCTAAAAATTAATCTACTTCTGATGGCAGTATTATAAAATCAAGATATTTGTAAACTATAATTGTGTTAGACAATGGAAAGTTTTTTCAGTTTTGAGATTTTCTGTTTCAAATTCATATCTTTCAGTCTCCTAGGTACAGCCAATTAAATAAATACAAGATAATGATTTTATTTTTAATTTGAATAAGTATGTATATTCTTCTCTTAAAATTTCTGACCAGAAATAAAAGAAAACTGAGTTAAGTCATTTATTCTCTCATTAAACACATTTAATAAAGACATGATTTTTAAGTACTCAGTTATCTAGACACAGATTATTATTTTGAAAAGATAGAATAAGTCAGGATCCATAAAAGTTAGCTTGGACATTTAAGGTAAAAAGGAGTTTGCTGATTCTTTTGAGGTAGTCTTTTATGTATTGCACATTTTCAATGAATAAGGATACTTTATAATATTAGTTTAAATATTGTCTCACTGTCAATTCAGTTCATTTAAGTCATGCAGCCGTGTGCAATTTTTCCGATCCAAAAAACTGCCACTCACCAGGCTTTCCTGTCCATCACCAACTCCCAGAGCCTGTTCAAACTCATGTCCAACGAGTCAGTGATGCCATCCAACCATTTCATCCTCTGTCATCCCTTTCTCCCTCCCCTATTCAATCTTTCCCAGAATCACGGTCTATTCCAGAGTCAGTTCTTCCCATCAGGTGGGCAAAATATTGGAGCTTCATTTTTAGCATCAATCTTTCTGATGAATATTCAAACTGTTTTTCTTTACTATTGACTGTTTTGATCTCCATGCAGTCTAAGGGACTCTCAAGAGTCTTCTCCAACACCACAGTACAAAAGCATTAATTCTTCAGTGCTCAGCTTTCTTTACATCCCAATCTCACATCCATGCATGACTAAAGAAAAAAACATAGCTTTGACTATACACACTTTTGTTGGCAAAATAATGTCCCTGCTTTTTAATATGTTGTCTAATTTTGTCACAGTTTTTCTTCCAAGAAAAAAGCATCTTTTAATTCATGGCTGCAGTCACCAGCTCCAGTGATTTTGGAGCCCAAGAAAAAAATAGTCTGTCACTGATCCTTCTGTTTTCCCCATCTATTTGCAACAAAGTTATAGCATTATATCTACTACTGTGGGCAAGAACCTTTAGAAGAAATGTAATATCCCTCATAATCAATAAGATTCTGAAATGCAGTACTTGAGTGCTTTCTCAGAAATGACAGAATTTCTTTTCCTTCCAAAGCAACCATTCAATATTACACTAATCCAAGTCTATGCTTCAACCATTAATGCTGAAGAGGTTGAAGTTGAGTGGTTCTGTGATGACCAACAAGACCTTTAAGAATTAACACCACACACACACACACACAAAAAAGGTGCCCTTTCCATCATAGGGGAATGGAATGTAAAAATAGGAAGTCAAGAGATCCTTGATAACAATCAAGTTTGATCTTGGA
Source organism: Nanger dama (assembly GCA_917880005.1). Taxonomy (NCBI): domain Eukaryota; kingdom Metazoa; phylum Chordata; class Mammalia; order Artiodactyla; family Bovidae; genus Nanger; species Nanger dama. Next base: position 2,841,390 of record CAKJTW010000014.1, on the reverse strand, counting down.
GTACAAAATGAAGCAGGTCAAGGCTAACCAAGTTTTCCCAAGAGAAATGGTCATGGCGAACATCGTCTTCCAAAATGCAAGAGATGACTCTACACATGGACATCACCAGACGATCAATACTGAAATCAGATTGATTGTATTCTTTGCAGACAAAGATGGCGAAGCTCCATACAGTCAGCAAAAACAAGACGGAGCTGACTGGCTCAGATCATGAATTGCTTATTTCAAAATCCACACAATAATCACACAATGAAAGTGACAAATAGATTCAAGGGATTAGATCTGTAAGAGCATCTGAAGAACTATGGACAGAAGTTCATGACATTGTACAGAAGGCAGTGATCAAGATCATTCCCAAGAAAAAGGAATGAAAAATAGCAAAATGGTTGCCTGAGGAGGCCTTACAAATGGCTGAGAAAAGAAGAGAAGCTAAAGGCAAAGGAGAAAATGAAAGATATACTCATTTAAATGCAGAGTTTCAAAGAATAGCAAAGAGAGATAAGAAAGCCTTCCTCATTGATCAATGCAAAGAAATAGAGGAAAAAAACAGAATGGAAAAGACTAGAGATCACTTCAAGAAAACTAGAAGTACCAAGAAATATTTCATGCAAAAATAGGACAATAAAGGTCAAAAATGATATGTACTTAACAGAAGCAGAAGATGTTAAGAAAAGATTGCTAAAATACACAGAAGAACTAAACAAAAAAGATCTTAATGAACCAGATAACCATTATCATGTGATCAATAACCTAGAGCAAGACACCCTGGAATGTGAAGTCAAGTGGGCCTTAGGAAACATCACTGCAAACAAAGCGAGTGGAGATGGTATAATTCCAGTTGAGCTATTTTAAATCTTAAAATATGTTGCTACTAAAGTGTTGTATTTAATATGTCAGAAAATTTGGAAAGCTCAGCAGAGGCCACAAGACTGAAAAGGTCAATTTTCGTTCCAATCCCAAAGAAAGGCAATGTGAAAGACTGCTCAGACTACCACACAATTGCACTCATCTCACACACTAGTAAAGTAAAGCTCAAAATTCTCCAAGCCAGGCTTCAGCAATAAATGAATCGTGAATTTCCAGATGTTCAAGCTGGTTTTAGAAAGGCAGAGGAACCAGAGATCAATTGCCAACATCCACTGTAACATTGAAAAAGCAAGTGAGTTTTAGAAGGAAAAAAAAAAAAAATATATATATATATATATATATATATATATATATATATGTATGTATGTATGTATTTCTGCTTTATTGACTATGCCAAAGCCTTTGACTATGTGGATCACAATAAACTGTGGATAGTTCTAAAAGAGATGGGAATACCAGACCACCTGACCTGCCTGCTGAGAAACATATATGCAGGTCAGGAAGCAACAGTTAGAACTGGACATGGAACAGCAGACTGGTCCCAAATAGGGAGAAGGAATACATCAAGGCTGTATATTGTCACTCTGCTTATTTAACTTATATGCAGAGTATATAATGAGAAATGCTGGGTTGGAAGAAGCACAAGCTGGAATCAAGATTGCTGGAAGAAATATCAATAACCTCAGACATGCAGATGACACAACCCTTATGACAGAATGTGAAGAAGAATTAAAAAGCCTCTTGATGAAAGTGAAAGAGTAGAGTGAACAATTTGGCTTAAAGCTCAACATTCAGAAAACAAAGATCATGGCATCTGGTCCCATCAGTTCACAGCAAATAGATGGGGAAACAGTGGAAACAGTGTCAGACTTTATTTTGAGGGACTCCAAAATCACTACAGCCATGAAATTAAAAGACACTTACTCCTTGGAAGTAAAGTTATGACCAACCTAGATAGCATATTGAAAAGCAGAGTCATTACTTTGCCATCAAAGGTCCCTCTAGTCAAGGCTATGGTTTTTCTAGTGGTCATGTATGGATGAGAGAGTTTGACTGTGAAGAAAGCTGAGCACTGGAGAATTGATGATTTTGAACTGTGGTGTTGGAGAAGACTCTTGAGAGTCCCTTGGACTGCAAGCAGATCCAACCAGTCCATTCTGAAGGAGATTACTCCTGGGTGTTCTTTGGAAGGAATGATACTGAAGCTGAAACTCCAGTACTTTGGCCACTTCATGCGAAGAGTTGACTCATTGGAAAAGACTCTGATGCTGGGAGGAATTGGGGGCGGGAGGAATTGGGGGCAGGAGGAAAAGGGGATGACAGAGGATGAGATGGCTGGATGGTATCACTGACTCGATGGACGTGAGTTTGAGAGAACTCCGGGAGTTGCTGATGGACAGTGAAGCCCTAGCGTGCTGCAGTTCATGGGCTCACAAAGAGTCGGACACGACTGAACAACTGAACTGAACTGAGCTGAGATCAAGACATATTTTTCACACTGCCTGTGTCTCCTATCAGAAAGCCTGCATGATCCTCTCAGCCTTATCTACCAGAGCGTAGGCAGAATAAGCAAGAACAAATAAATCCTGTAGCCTCCAGAATGAAAACCAGAATCAGTGAAACTTAATCAGGCGATAGAGGATTATCTCCTAGATGAAGGAATATGGTAAAACCCAAGAAAAACTACTAAATGAAGTGGAGATAGATAAACTTCCAGAAAACAAATTCCGAATAATGATAGCAAAGATAATTCAAGATCTTGGGAAAAGAATGAAGAACTGCAAAAAATATTTACAAAAGACCTAGAAGAACTAAGAACACACAAAAATGAACAATACATTAGAAAGAATCAGTAACAGAATAACCGAGGCAGAAGAATGGATAAGTGGCATAGAAGGCAGAATCATGGAAATTACTGCCATAGAACAGAATATAGAAAAAAGAAGGGAAAGAAATGAAGGCAGCCTGTTGACCTCTAGGAAAACATTATGTTTGTAGTATGTAGTGTTCCCAGAAGAGAGAGAGAGGACTCTGGACACAAAAATCAAAGAGAAAATAAACAAATAAATAAATAAATAAAAATAAAACAATAAAAAACAAAAACCTATAGGTAAAAGAAAACAAAAGCATCTTTTTTATTTTTTCATCCATGTCAACCAATGATATTGGCCTGTATTTTACCATTTTGTGTGTTGTCTTTGTCTGCTTTTGGTATCAGGGTAATAGTGGCCTCATAAAATGAATTTGGAAGTATTCCTTCCTCTGCAGATTTTTTTTTTTTTTTGGGGGAAGCACTCATTCATGTTTGAATTTATTTTTATATATAAATTCATTTATTTTAATTGAAGGCTAATTACTTTACAATATTGTATTGGTTTTGCCATTCATTAACATGAATCCACCACGGGTGTACATGTGTTCCCTATCCTGAACCCGCCTCTCACTTCCCTCCCCATACCATCCCTCTGGGTCATCCCGGTGCACCAGCCCCGAGCATCCTGTATCATGCATCAAACCTGGACTGGCAATTCATGTCACATGTGATAATATTTTGAAAGAATTTTAGAAGGATAGGCATTACATCTTCTCTAAATGTTTGCTAGAACTCTCCTGTGAAGCCATCTGGTCCTGGGGTTTTGTTTTTGGAAGATTTTTTTTTATCATAGTTTCAATTTCAGTGTTTGTAATTAGGTTGTTCATAATTTTTATTTCTTCCTGGTTTAGTCTTGGAAGATTGAACTTTTCTAAGAATTTGTCCACTTCTTCCAGGTTATCTATTTTATTACCATATATTAGTTCATAAAACTCTCTTATAATCCTTTGTATTTCTGCATTGTCTGTTGTAACCTCTCCTTTTTCATTTCTTAATTTTGTTGATTTCACTCCTCTTTTTTTCTTGATGAGTTTCACTAAAAGTTTGTCAATTTTTTTATCTTCTTAAAGAAACAGCATTTAGTTTTATTATCTTTACTATATTTTCTTTCATTTCTTTCTCATTTATTTTTGCTAGGTTCTTTATGATTTCCTTTCTTCTACTAATTTTGTGGGCTTTCTTTTTCTGTGTGTGTGTGGAGAATTATTATAGACATGGAAATACCAAACCACATAACCTGCGTCCTGAGAAATATGTATGCAGATCAGAAAGCAACAGTTAAAACTGGACATGAAACAACAGACTGGATCCAAATTGGGGAAGGAGTTCATCAAGGCTGTATATTGTCACTCTGCATATTTAATTTTATGCAGAGTACATCATAAGAAATGGTGGGCTGGATGAAGCACAAGCTGGATCAAGATTGCTGGGAAAAATATCAGTTATCTCAGACATGCAGATGACAGCACCCTTATGGCAGAAAGCAAAGAAGAACTAAAGAGCCTTTTGAAGAAAGTGAAAGAGGAGAGTGAAAAAATTGGCTTAAAATTCAATATTCAGAAAACTAAAATCATGGTATCTGGTCCCATCACTTCATGGCAAATAGATGGGGAAATAGTGGAAACAGGGCTTTTATTTTTTGGTTTTCAAAATCACTGTAGTTGGTGATTGCAGCCATAAAAATAAAAGACACTTACTCCTTGGAAGGAAAGTTATGACCAACCTACACAGTATATTAAAAAGCAGAGACATTACTTTGTCAACAAAGGTCCATCTAGTCAAGGCTATGGTTTTTCCAGTAGTCATGTATGGATGTCAGAGGTAGAGGTAGACTATAAAGAAAGCTTTGCACTGAAGAATTTATGCTTTTGAACTGTGGTATTGAAGAAGACTCTTGAGAGTCCCTTGGACTGCAAGGAGATCAAACTAGTCCATCCTAAGGAAATCAGTCCTGAATATTCATTGCAAGGACTGATACTGAAGCTGAAATTCCAATACTTTGGCCAGCAAATGTGAAGAACTGACCCATTTGAAAAGACCCTGATGCTGGGAAAGATTGAAGACAGGAGGAAAAGGGGATGACAGAGGATGAGATTGTTGTATGGCATCACCAAATCAATGGACATGAGCTTGAGTAACCTCCGGGAGGTGGTGATAAAAGGGAATCCTGGCATGCTGCAGTCCACGGGGTTACAATGAGCCAAACACCACTGAGTGACTGAATTAACTTTGTGTTTATTTTTTCCTGTTATTTTAGGTGTAAAGTTAGGCTATTTGATGTTTTTCTTGTTTCTTGAAGTAGAATTGTATTGCTATAAACTTCCCTCTTAGATCTGCTTTTGCCGCATCTGATACAATTTGAGTTGTCCTGATTTTATTGTCATTTGTTTCTAGAATTGCTTTTATTTCCCTTTTAATTTCTTCAGTAACCTGTTATTTAGAAACGTGTTGTTTAATCTCCATGTGTTTGTGCTTCTTACATTTTTTTTGATATTTTATTTTTTTAATTTTTAAATTATTTATTTTAAATTACAATACTGTATTTGTTTTGCCATACATTGACACGAATCAGCCATAGGTGAACACAATCTCCCAATGCCGAAGCCCCCTCCCACCTCCCACCCCACATCCTCTACTTGAATCATCCTGTGCATCAGCCCCATGCATCCTGCATCCTACATTGAACATAGATTGGCGCTTCGTTTCTTACATGAAAATATACGTTTCATTGCATTCTCCCAAACCATCCCACCCTTTCCCTCTCCCTCAGAGTCCAAAAGTCCACTCTATATCTCTGTGTCTCTTGGTTGTCTCACATACAGGGTCATCATTACTGTCTTCTAAATTCCATATATATGTGTCAGAATACTGTATTGGTGTTTTTCTTTCTGGCTTACTTCACTCTGTATAATTGGTTCCAATTTCATCCATCTCATTAGAACTGAGTCAAATTTATTCTTTTAAGGGCTGAGTAGTACTCCATAGTGTATATGTACCACAGCTTTCTTATCCATTCATCTGCTGATGGACATGTGCTTCTTACATTTTATTTCTTGTAACTGATATCTAGTCTCATAATGTTATGACCAGAGAAGATGCTTAATATGACTTCAATTTTCTTAAATTTACTGAGGTTTAGAAAAACAAAGAACCTCATCAAAGAATGGGAAAAGACCTAAACAAACACTCCTCCAAATAAGACATACAGATGGCTATAAAACACATGAACAGATGTTCAACATTACTCAGCATTAGAGAAATGCAAATCAAAGCTACAATGAGAAATCATCTCACATCAGTCAGAATGGCCATCATCAAAAATGCTGGAGAGGGTGTGGAGAAAAGGGAACACTCTTGCACTGTTGGTGGGAATGTAAATTGATACAGCCACTATGAAAGACACTATGGAGATTCCTTTAAAAAGTAGGAATAAAACCACCATATGACCCAGCATTCCCACTCCTAGGCCTATACCCTGAGGAACTCAAAATTGCAAAGGACAGATGTATCCCATTATTTATTGCAGTATTATTTGCAAAAGCTAGAACATGGAAGAACTGAAATGTCCATCAACAGATGAATGGATAAGAAACTGTGGAACATATACACAATGGAATATTACTCAGCCACAAAAAGGAAAACATTTGAGTCAGCTCTAATGAGGTGGATGAACCTAGGGGCTATTATACAGACTGAAGTAAGTCAGAAAGAGAATCTAGAAAAATAGTAGTGAAGAGTTTATTTACTGGCAGCAATGAAGCAACAGACATAGAGAATAGATTTATGGACATGCAGAGAGGAGAAGAGAGGGTGAGATATATGGAAAGAGTAACATGGAAACTTATATTACAATATGTGAAGATAGATACCCAATGGGAATTTACTGTATGGCTCAGGAAAGTCAAACAGGGGCTCTGTATTAACCTAGATCAGGAAGCAACAGTTAGAACTGGATATGGAACAACAGACTGGATCCAAATAGGAAAGGGAGTACGTCAAGGCTGTATATTGTCACCTTGCTTATTTAACTTATGTGCAGAGTACATCATGAGAAACGCTGGGCTGGAAGAAGGACAAGGTGGAATCAAGATTGCCAGAAGAAATATCAATAACCTTAGATATACAGATGATATCACCCTTACGGCAGAAAATGAAGAGGAACTAAAAAGCCTCTTGATGAAAGTGAAAGAGGAGAGTGAAAAAGTTGGTTTAAAGCTCAACATTCAGAAAACGAAGATCATGGCATCTGGTCCCATCGTTTCATGGCAGATAGATGGGGAAACAGTGGAAACAGTGTCCGACTTTTATATTTTCAGTTCAGTTCAGTTCAGGCGCTCAGTCGTGTCCAACTCTGCGACCCCATGAATCACAGCACGCCATGCCTCCCTGTCCATCACCAACTCCTGGAATTCACTCAGACTCACGTCCATTGAGTCAGTGATGCCATCCAGCCATTTCATCCTCTGTCCCCTTCTCCTCCTGCTCCCAGTCCCTCCTAGATTCAGAGTCTTTTCCAATGAGTCTACTGTTTGCATGAGGTGGCCAAAGTACTGGAGTTTCAGCATTACCATCATTCCTTCCAAAGAAATCCCAGGGCTGATCTCCTTCAGAAGGGACTGGTTGGATCTCCTTGCAGTCCAAGGGACTTTCAAGAGTCTTCTCCAACACCACAGTTCACAAGCATCAATTCTTCAGCAATCAGCTTTCTTCATCATCCAACTCTCACATCCACACAGGACCACTGGACAAACCATAGCCTTGACTAGATGGACCTTTGCTGGCAAAGTAATGTCTCTGCTTTTCAATACACTATTTAGGTTGGTCATAGCTTTTCTTCTAAGGAGGAAGCGTCTTTTAATTTCATGGCTGCAGTCACCATGTGCAGTGATTTTGGAGCCCCCAAAATAAATTTGACACCGTTTCCACTGTTTCCCCATCTATTTCCCATGAAGTGATGGGACCAGATGCCATGATCTTCGTTTTCTGAATGTTGAACTTTAAGCCAAGTTTTTCACTCTCCACTTTCACATTCATCAAGGTGCTTTTTAGTCCCTCTACACTTTCTGCCATAAGCTCCTTTATTTTGGGGGCCTCCAAAATCACTGCAAATTGTGATTGCAGCCATGAAATTAAAAGACACTTACTCCTTGGAAGAAAAGTTATGACCAATGTAGATAGCATACTGAAAAGCAGAGATACTACTTTGCCAACAAAGGTCCATCTAGTCAAGGCTATGGTTTTCCCAGTGGTCATGTATGGATGTAAGAGTTGGACTGTGAAAAGAGCTGAGTGATGAAGATTTGATGCTTTTGAACTGAGGTGTTGGAGAAGACTCTCAAGAGTCCCTTGGACTGCAAGGAGATCAAACCAGTCCTTTCTAAAGGAGGTCAGTCCTGGGTGTTCTTTAGAAGGACTGATGCTGAAGCTGAAACTGTAATACTTTGGCCAGCTAATGCCAAGAATTGACTCATGGGAAAAGACCCTGTCTCTGGGAGGGATTGAGAGCAGGAGGAGAAGGGGACACACAGGATGAGATGGCTGTATGGCATCACTGACTCGATGGACATGACCTTGGGTGAGCTCCGGGAGTTGGTGATGGACAGTGAGACCTGCAGTGCTGTGATTCAGGGGGTCAGACATGACTGAGTGACTTAACTGAACTGAAGGCTGTCTCATGTTGATGTTTGGCAGAAAACCACAAAATTCTGTAAAGGAATTATCCTTCAATTAAAAAAATAAGTATAAATAATTAATTAATTAAAACAAGAAAAATATAATGAAAAAGAAGTAACAACTGATTCCACAGAATTAAAAGCATCAATAGAAATATATAAAATTGACATTTTATTCACCAATAAAGTGGACAACCTGGAAGAAATGGACAAATGTTTATGAATGTATAGTCTCCCAAGATTGAACCTGGTTGAAATAGAAAATATGAACCGGCCAATCACAAGCACTGAAACTGGAACTACGATTTAAAAATTGACAAAATCTTAAGACTTTATATTTTCACAGGTGAATTCTATCAAACATTCAGAGAACAGTTAACATCTATCCTTCTAAAACTATTCCAAAAATTTGTAAAGGAAGGAAAACATCCAAATTCCTTCTATGTGGCCTTTCTTGATACCAAAATCAGACAAGGTTACTCATTAAGAGTGGAAAAGAAAAAGTTACAGGCCAATAATACTGATGAACATGGATGCAAAAATCCTCAGCAAAATACTATCAATCCAAATTTGTCGATACATGGAAAAAAATCATATACTATGATCGAATGGGTTTTATCCAAGGGATGCAAGGATTTTTCAATATCTGTAGATCAGTGTGATATGCCACATCAACAAACTGAAGAATAAAATTCATATGATCATTAATAGGTGCAGTAAAAGTTTTAGACAAAATTTAGCACCCATTTATACCTAGATAGCATATTCAAAAGCAAAAACATTACTTTGCCAACAAAAGTTTGTGTCAAGGCTATGGTTTTGACAGTAGTCATGTATGATGTGAGAGGTGAGTTAGATTGTGAAGAAAGCTGAACACAGAAGAATTGATGCTTTTGAACTGTGGTGTTGGAGAAGACTCTTGAAAGTCCTTTGGACTGCAGAGAGAGCCAACCAGTCCATTCTGAAGGAGATCAGCTCTGGGATTTCTTTGGAAGGAATGATGCCAAAGCTGAAGCTCCAGTACTTTGGCCACCTTATGAGAAGAGTTGACTCATTGGAAAAGACTCTGATGCTAGGAGGGATTGGGGGCAGGAGGAGAAGGGGATGACCGAGGATGAGATGGCTGGATGGCATCACCAATGGCTCGATGGACATGAGTTTGAGTGAACTTTGGCAGTTGGTGATGGACATGGGAGCCTGGCATGCTGTGATTCATGGGGTTGCAAAGAGTCGGACATGACTGAGCGACTGAACGGAACTGAACTGATGATTAAAAAGAAAAACCTCTCCAGAAAGTAAGCATAGATAACATACCTCAATATAATAAAAGCTATTATAAGAAACCCACAATAACCTCATACTTTTTTTTTTTTCTTTCTCTTTTTTCGATAACGTCATACTTGATGTGAAAAGTTGAAAGCATTTCCTCAAAGATTAGGAACAAGATAAAAATAACCACTCTTTCCACATTTATTTAACATAGTTTTGGAAGTCCTAGCTACAACAATCAGTGAATAAAAAGAAATAAAGGGAATCCAAATTTGAAAAAAATTTAAACTGTCACTGTTTGCAGATGACATGATACTGTAAATAGAAGATCTTAAATATGCTACCAATGTGTACTATAATCCATCAATGAATTTAGTAATGCTGTATGTTACAAAATTAATACACAGAAATCTGTTGCATTTCCTTACACTGGCAATGAATATAACAAGGAGAAATTCAAGAAAATTTTCCATTTACCATCACACCAAAAAGAATGAAATACTCTTGAATAAAGGACTTTTGGACAAAAGACAAAGATTTTTACACTGAAAACTATAATATGCTGTTGAAATAAATTGAATAAGATGCAAACAGATGGAAAGATATGCCATATCTGTGTAGTGGAAGAATCAATATTTTCAAAATGACTATACTATTGAAGGCAATCTATGGATTCAACACAATCCCTATCAAGTTACCAATGGCATTTTTCACAGAACTAGAACCAAATAAATAAATAAATAAATAAAATGTTTATGAAGACAAAAAACACCCTGAATAGCCTTGCAATCTTGAGAAAGGAAAATGGAGCTAGATAAGTCAGGTTCCCCAGTCTCAGAGAGTGAGAGTTAGCCACTCAATCATGTCTGACTTTGTATGATCCCATGGACTCTAGCCCAGCAGGCTCTTCTGTCCATGGAATTCTCCCAGGAAGAATACTGGAGTAGATAGCATTTCATTCTCCAGGAGAACTTTCTGACCAAGGATTGAACTCAGGTCCCCTGCATTACAGGTGTATTCTTTACTGTTTAAGCCATCAAGGAAGCCCCCTGACTTCAGAATATACTACAAAACTATGCATTAAAACAGTATCGTACTGACACAAAAATAAAAATGTAGATCAGTGGAACAGAATAGGAAATCCAAAAATAAGCTCATACACATGTGATCAGTTAATCAACGATAAAGTAGTGACTGAACTGAACTGAACTGAAAGGAGGTAATGTTAGAAAAACATTCTTTTCAATAAATGGTGCCTGGAAAAGTGGAGAGCTGGATATAAAATAAATAAAATTAGATTTTTCTTTCTTTTCTTTTTTTTTTTTTTTACACCAAAGTAAGCTCAAAATGAATTGAAGACCTCAATATGATATTGGAAACTAAAACTCCTTGAGGAAAATATACACAGAACACTCTCAGACATTAATTGCAAATATCAATCCATCTCCTAGAATATTGGAAACAAAAAATACTGTAAAGCAAGTATCCTTCAATAAAAAATAAATTTAAAAAAGCAAATGGGACTACTTATACTCAAAAGTTTTTGTACAGCAAATAAAACAATAAACAAAATGAAAAGATAACTCCACAAACTCACAGATTGGACGAAAACATTTGCAAATGTAACCAAGAAGTGATTAGTCTACAAACTTTTCAAATATCATTGTAGCAGCATCAGAACAAACAGCATAGCCAACAAATGGGCAGAAATCTAAATAAATATTTACTGAATAAGACATACAGATGGCTAATAGGAATATGAAAAGACATCACTAGTTATTACAGAAATGATCAAAACCATTATGAGATAGACCCTCATATCAGGTAGTATGGCTATCATCAAAAAATCCACAAAAAAAGTAAATACTGAAGAGAGTGTGGAGAGAAGGGAACCTTCCTACACTGTTGATAGGATTGTAAGGTGGTAGAGGTACTATGGAGAATAGTATGTAGATACCTTTAAAAATAAAAATTGAAGCTGTGATATGACCCTGAAATCCAAGTTCTGGGCACATGTCTGGGGGAAAAAAATCTGAAAGGATGCATGCACCCACATTTCCATAGCAACATTGTTTACAATAGCCAAGACATGGAGATAACCTAAATGTCCATTGACAGACAATGGGTAAAGGAGATGTTGTATGTATATTAAATGGACTATTACTTAGCTACTAAAAAGAATGAAATAATGTCATTTGAACAACACAGACATCACTTGATGGCCAACACTAAAATTAGATGGATTATATTCTTTGCAACTAAAGCTGGAAAAGCTCTATACAGTCAGCTAAAACAAGACTGAGAGCTGACTGTGGTGCAGATCATGGACTGCTTATTCTAAAACTCAAACATAAACTGAAGAAAGTAAGGAAAACCACTGGGCCATTCAGGTATGACATAAATCAAATCCCTTATGAGTATTCAGTGGAAGTAACAAACATATTCAAGGGATTAGACCTGATAGAGTGGCTGAAGAACTATGGACAGAGGCTTGTTACATTGTATAGGAGGCAGTGATCAAGACCATCCCCAAGAAAAAGAAATGAAAAAAGGGAAAATGAATGCTTGAGAAGGCCTTACAAATAGCTGAGAAAATAAGTGAAAGGCAAAGGAGAAATGGAAAGATATACCCATTTGAATGCAGAGTTCCAAAGTAAAGCAAAGAGAGATGAAAAAGTATTCCTGAGGAGTCAACACAAAGAAATAGAGGAAAAGAATAAAACTGGAAAGACTAGAGATAATTCAAGAAAATTAGAGATATCAAGGGAGCATTTAATGCAAAAATAGGCACTGTAAAAGACAGAAATGCTATGGACCTAACCGAATCAGAAGATATTAAGAAGAGGTGGCAAGAATATGCAAAAGAGCTATACAAAAAGATCCTAATGATCTTTTGGGTCATATAATCACAATGGTGTGATCATTCACCTAGGGCCAGGAATCCTGGAGTGAGAAGCCCAGTGGATCTTAGGAAGCATGACTACAAACAAAGCGAGTGAAGGTGATGGAATTCCAGCTGAGCTATTTCAAATCATGAAAGATGATGCTGTTAAAGCATTGCACTCAATATGCCAGCAAATTTGGTAAACACAGCAGTGGTCAAAGGACTCAAAAGGTCAGTTTTCATTCCAATCTCAAAGACGGACAATGTCAAAGAGTGTTCAAACTATTACACAATTGCACTCATTCCACACACTAGTAAAGTAATACTCACAATTCTCCAAGCTAGGTTTCATCAGTTCATGAACTGAGAACTTCTAGATGTTCAAGGTGGATTTCAAAAAACAGAGGAACAAGAAATCAAATTGCCAACATCTGTTGGATTATTAAAAAAAAAAAAAAAAAAAGAGTGTTCCAGAAAAACATCTATTTCTGCTTCATTGACTACACTAAAGCCTTTGATTGTGTGGATCACAACAAACTGAAAAATTCCTAAAGAGATGGGAATACCAGACCACCTTACTTGCCTCATGAGAAATTGGTATTCAGGTCCAGAAGCAACAGTTCTCAACACGGAACAATTCTAGACATGGAAAAATGGACTGCTGCCATATTAGGAAAAGCGCACATCAAGGCTGTATTATTGTCCACCTTGCTTCTTTAACTTATATGCAGAGTACATCATGTGAAATGACAGGCTATATGAAGCACAAACTAAATCAAGATTGCCAGTGAAGTTGCTCAGTCGTGTCCGACTCTTTGCTACCCCATGGACTGTAGCCTACCAGGCTTCTCTGTCCATGGGATTTTCCAGGCAAGAATACTGGAGTGCCATTTTTTTGCAGAGGAGCAGGGGGTGGGGTGGGGGGAGAATACTGTACTGTATTGCCATTCTCTTTTCCAGGAGATCTTCCCAACCCAGGGATTGGACCCGGTTCTCCCACATTGTAGGCAGATGCTTTACCATCTGAGCTACCAGAGAAGTCTCAAGGTTGCCAGGAGAATTATAAATAATCTCAGATACGCAGAGGGCACCAACCTTATGGCTGAAAGTTAAAAGGAACTAAAAGACTTGATGAAAGTGAAAGAGAGTAAAAAAGCTGGATTAAAACAACACTTATACAGATAAATTCATGGCATTTGGACCCATCACTTCATGGCAAATAGATGGGGAAACAATGGAAACAGTGACAAACTTTCTTATGTCCCAACACCATGGAAAATGCTGACTGTGGCCATGAAATTAAAGACACTTGTTCCTTGAAAGAAAAGCTTAGGCCAACCTAGAAAGCATATTAAAAAGCTGAGACTTTACCAGTAAATGTCCATATAGTTAAAGCTACTGTTTTTCCAGTAGTCATGTATGGATGTGAGAATTGGACCAACAAGAAAGCTGAAAACAAGAATTCACGCTTTTAAACTATGTTGTTGGAGAAGACTCTTGACAGTTCCTTGGTCAGCAAGAATATCAAACCCAGTCAGTCCTAAAGGAAATCAGTCCTGAATATCCATTGGAAGGACTTATGCTGAAGCTGAAGCTCCAAACCTTTTGCCACCTGATGCGAAGAACTGACTCAGTAGAAAAGACCATGATGCTGGGAAGCATTGAAGACAAGAAGAGAAGGGGATGACAAAGATGAGATGGTTGAATGGCATCCCTGACTCCAGTGGACTCGAGTTTGATCAAGCTCTGTGAGCTGGTGATGGACAGTGAAGCCTGACCTGCTCCAATCCATGTGGTTGCAAATAGTCAGTCACCACTATGTAACTGAACTAAGCTGAACAGAGCAATATAAATGAACCTAGATATTGTCATACTGATTGAAGTAAGTCCAACAAAGAAACATTGTATGAAACATGAAATCCCTTACATGTGGAATCTAAAATGAAATGATACAGATAATCTTACAGAACAGAAAGAGAATCACAGACTTTGAGAATGAACTTATGGTTGCCTGTGAGCAGGATGGGTAAAGGAAATTTAGAGAGATTGGGGTGCACATGTACACTCTGCTATATTTAAAATGAATGACCAGCAAGACCTATGGTATAGCACATAGAACTCTGCTCAATATTGTGTGGCAACCTCTATAAGGGGGGCCATTTGTGGTAGAATGGATACATATATATCCCTTGCTGTTCATTTGAAACTACCACAGCACTGTTAATTGGCTATACCTCAATACAAAATAAAAGGTTAAAAATATTTTAAAAAAGATGTGACATATATGTGTGTGTGTGTGTATAATATGTATGTATTTGTGTGTATACATATATTTACATATATAAATTTAATATTAGTCATAAAAAATAAAATTGTGCTATTTGAAAAAATGTGAATGTTTCTTGAGGGTCCTTGCTTAGTGAAATAAGTCACACTGGGAAAGAAAGTTGCTATAGGTTATCATTTAAATGTGAAATCTAAAAAAATAAAAATGAATAAATATAAAAACCAGAAATGGGCTCACAAATACAGAGAATAAACTAGAGCTCATCAGTGGGGGGGAGGATGGGAGCAGGTCAAGATAGGATTATGAGACAGAAGTACAAAATCCTGTGTAAAATAACCAAGATACACAGGTAGTGTACAGTACAGGTAATATAGCTAATAACTTTTTATAATAACTTTAGCCAAGTTTTATAATAACGTTAAGTGTAATATATTCTATACATATATGGAATCACTACATTGTATATTTTTAATACAACATTGTAAATCAACTATAAAAATTTTTCTCTCCTGAATGACATTCATGTAAATATGGATCACTAGTGAATATGTACCATTTACATTAAATGATCCAGGTCTCATAAATTCAAGACTCATTTGTAGATCTGGCTGCTCTCCCTTTTACTCCTTCCTCTCAGACTTGGTGTTCAAATAACTGTTATGGAAGAATATCAAATCTCTCTTTCTACTTCAACATGAGGCTAAATAGTGAAATAGAGGCTCTGTAGTGAAATTTCTTTACAGTAAATGTTAACTTTAAAAATAAGTATTTACTTATTTTTCTTTATCAGGGACTTGATAGGCATATATTTTCAGAGATTAACAGATTCAATCTACTCCTCCATAGAGTATCAAGGGTAGTGAGCTCTTAACACATAACTTTTCTATATAATATTTACTTAGTATTGGAATGAAAGAGTGGAGAAAATAACTCCAGAAAGAATGAAGAGATGGAGCCAAAGCACAAACAGCACCCAGTTGTGCATGTGACAGGTGATGGAAGTCAAGTCTGATACTGTAAAGAGCAATATTGCATAGGAATCTGGAATGTTAGGTCCATGAGTCAAGGCAAATTGAAAGTGTTCAAATAAGAGATGGCAAGAGTGAATATCGTTATTTAAGGAAGCAGTGAACTAAAATTGATGGGAATGGGTAAATTTAACTCAGATAAGCATTATATCAATACTGTGAGCTAAGAATCCTTTAGAAGAAATGGAGTAGCCCTCATAGTCAACAAGAGAGTCCAAAGTGCAGTACTTGGACAAATCTCAAAAATGACAAAGTGATCTCTGTTTCCAATGCAGAACATGCAATATCACAGTAACTCACGTCTATGCCCTGACCAGTAATGCTGAAGAAGCTAAAGTTGAACAATTCTATGAAGACCCACAAGACCTTCTAGAGCTAACACCCAAATTGGTGGCTCAGATGGTAAAATGTCTGCCTGCAATGTGAGAGAACTGGGTTCGATCCCTAGGTTGGGAAGATCCCATGGAGAAGGAAATGGCAACCCACTCTAATACTCTTGACTGGGAAATCCCAGAGATGAAGAGGTCTGGTAGGCTACAGTCCATGGGGTTGGAAAGAGTCAGACAAAACTGAACAATTGCACTTTCATTATATGGGACTGGAATGCAAAACTCAAGAGGTACCTAGAGTAACAGGCAAATTTGGCTTTGGACTACAAAACAAGCAGGGCAAATGTTAACAGAGTTTTGTTGAGATAATACACTAGTCATAGCAAACACTCTCTTCAAAAATAAAAAAAAAAAAAAGAGAGAGAGAGAGAGAAGACTCTACACATAGACATCACGAGAAGCTCAATACCAAAATCAGATATTTTATATTATTTGTAGCCAAAGATGGAAAAGTTCTATACAGTCAACAAAAACAAGAAGGGGAGACTGACTGTGAGGCAGATCAGTTCAGTTCAGTTGCTCATCTGACTCTTTGAAACCCCATGAACTGCAGTATGCTAGGCCTCCCTGTCCATCACCAACTTCTGGAGTCCACCCAAACCCATGTCCATTGAGTTGGTGATCCCATCCAACCATCTCATTCTCTGTTGTCCCCTTCTCCTTCTACCCTCAATTTTTCCCGGTATCAGGGTTTTTCAAATGAGTCAGCTTTTCGCATCAGGTGGCCAAAGTACTGGAGTTTCAGCTTTAACATCAGTCCTTCCAATGAACACTCAGGACTGATATCCTTTAGGATGGACTGGTTTGATCTCCCTGCAGTCCAAAGGACTCTCAAGAGCCGTCTCCAACACCACAGTTCAAAAGCACTAATTCTTCAGCACTCAGCTTTCTTTATAGTTCAATTCTCACATCCATACATAACTACTGGAAAAACCACAGCCTTGAGTAGACGTGCCTTTATTGGCAAAGTAATGTCTCTGCTTTTCAATATGCTGTCTAGGTTGATCATAACTTTCCTTCAAAGGAGTAAGTGACTTTTAATTTCATGGCTGCAATAACCATCTGCAATGATTTGGAGTCCCCAAAAATAAAGTCTGACACTGTTTCCCCATCTATTTGCCATGAAGTGATGGGACCAGATGCCATAATCTTCATTTTCTGAATGTTGAGCTTTAAGCCAACTTTTTTCACTCTCCTCTTTCACTTTCATCAAGAGTCTTTATTTTTCTTCTTCATTTTCTGCCATAAGGGTGGTATCATCCACATATTTGAAGTTACTGTCATTTCTCCTGGCAATCTTATTCTAGCTTGTACTTCCTCCAGCCAAGCATTTCTGATGATGTACTCTGCACATAAGTTAAATATACAAGGTGACAATATACAGCCTCGACGCACTCCTTTTCCAATTTGGAACCAGTCTGTTGTTCCATGTCTAGTTCTAACTGTTGCTTCCTGACCTGCATATAGGCTCCTCAAGAGGCAGGTCAGGTGGTCTAGTATTTCCATCTCCTTTAGAATTTTTCACAGTTTATTGTGATCCACCAGTCAGACTTTGACATAGCCAGTCAAGCAGAAATAGATATTTTTCTGAAACTATTTTGCTTTTTGATAATCCAGTGGATTTTGGCAATTTGATCTCTGGTTCCTCTGCCTTTTTAAAACCAGCTTGAACATCTGAAAGTTCATGGTTCACATATTGCTGAAGCCTGGCTTAGAGAATTTTGAGCATTACTTTACTAATGTGTGGGATGAGTGCAACTGTGAGGTAGTTTCATATCATGAACTCCTTATTGCCAATTTCAGACTTTAAAATGTAGGGAAAACCACTAGACCATTCAGGTATGACCTAAATCAAATCCCTTTTGATAATACAGTGGAAGCAACAAATAGATTCAATGGATTAGGTCTGATAGAATGCCTAAAGAACTATGGACAGATGTTAGGGACATTGTATAGGAGGTATGGATCAAGACCATCCCCAAGAAAAAGAAATGCAAAAGGCAAAATGGTTGTCTGAGGATGCCTTACAAATAGCTGAGAAAAGAAAAGAAGCTAAAGGCAAAGGAGAAAAGGAAAGATATACCCATTTGAATGCAGAATTCCAAAGAATAGCAAGGAGAGATAAGAAAGCCTTCCTCAGTAATCAATGCACTGAAAGAGGAAAAGAATAGAATGCGAAAGACTAGAGATCTCTTCAAGGAAATAGAGATACCAAGGGAATATTTCATGCAAAGATGAACACAACAAAGAACAGAAATAGTATGGACCTAACAGAATCAGAGGATACTAAGAAGAGGCGGCAAGTATACACGGAATAATACACGGAAGAACCATGCAAAAATATCATTATGGCCCAGATAACCACAATGGTGTGATCTCTCACCTAGAGCCAGACATCCTGGAATGTGAAGTCAAGTGCGTCTTAGGATACATCACTATGAACAAAGCTAGTGGAGGTGGCTTACCCGGTGGCTCAGAGGTTAAAGCGTCTGCCTCCAACGCGGGAGAACTGGACTGGATCCCTGAGTTGGGAAGATCCCCTGGAGAAGGAAATGGTAACCCACTCCAATATTCTTGCCTGAAGAATCCCATGGATGGAGAAGCCTGGTAGGCTACAGTCCATGGAGTTGCAAAGAGTCGGATACAACTGAGCAACTTCACTCACTCACTCACTCAGTGCAGGTGATAGAATTTCAGTTGAGCTACTTCAAATCCTAGAATATGTTGCTTTGAAAGTGCTGCACTCAATATGCCAGAAAATCTGGAAAACTCAGCAGTGGCCACAGGGCTGGAAATGGTAAGTTTTCATTCCAATCCAAAGCAAAGGCAATCCCAAAGAATGTTCAAACTACCTCACAATTACACTCATCTCACATGCCAGCAAAATAATGTTCAAAATTCTCCAAGCCAGGCTTCAGCAGTATGTGAACCATGAACTTCTAGATATTCAAGGTGGATTTAGAAAAGGAAGAGGAACTAAACATCAACTTTCCAATATGCACTGGCTCATTGAAGAAGAAAAGAAAAATCCAGAAAAACATCTACCTTGGCTTTACTGACTATGACAATGTCCTTGACTGTATGGATCACAACAAATTGGGGAAAATTCTTCAAGAGATAGGAATACCTGACCACCTTAACCACCCCCTGAGAAATCAGTATGCAGTTTAAGAAGCAATAGTTAGAACCAGACATAGAACAAGAGAATGGTTCTGAATCAGGAAAGGAGTACGTCAAGACTGTATATTGTCACTTTTTCATTTATCTTATATTCAGAGAACATCATGTGAAATACCTGTCTTGATGAAGCACAAGCTGGAATCAAGATTGCGGGAGAAATACCATTAACCTCAGATACGCAGATGACCCCACTCTTATGGCAGAAAGTAAAGAAGAACTAAAGAACCTCTTGATGAAAGTGAAAAGGAGAGTGAAAAGCTGGCTTATGACCCAGCAATACCCCTGCTGGGCATACACACTGAGGAAACCAGAATTGAAAGAGAAAAATGTACCCCAATGTTCATTGCAGCACTGTTTATAATAGCCAGGACATGGAAACAACCTAGATGTCCATCAGCAGATGAATGGATAAGAAAGCTGTGGTACATATACACAATGGAGTATTACTCAGCCCTTAAAAAGAATAAATTTGACTCAGTTCTAATGAGATGGATGAAACTGGAGCCGATTATACAAAGTGAAGTAAGCCAGAAAGAAAAACACCAATACAGTATACTGACACATATATATGGAATTTAGAAAGACAGTAATGATGACCCTGTATGTGAGACAACAAAAGTGACACAGAGGTATAGAACGGACTTTTGGACTCTGAAGGAGGGTGGGGTGATTTGGGAGAATGGCATTGAAACATGTACACTATCATGTAAGAAATGAAGCGCCAGTCTGTGTTCAATACAGGATACAGGATGCTTGGGGTGGAGCACTGGGTGATCCAGGAGATGATATGGGGTGGGAGGTGGGAGGGGCTTCAGCATTGGGAGATCGTGTACATCTGTGGCTGATTCATGTCAATGTATGGCAAAACAAATACAGCATTGTAATGTAGAATAAAGTATTAAAAAAGAAGAGTAAATAGATTGTAAAGGGAACATTGGTGAAGGGTTTTCATTTGTTGGACTGATGTTTGCTGCTAAATCTCCATATTCCCTGCCCTTATAATAAATATAACTAACATATAGGAAAAATAAGTATTAACCTTTAAGCATATTAAAAAAATAAGTATTAACCTTTAAGACTAATCATGTTAAACCTTAGGTTAAGTAAATTCCTTTCTTGATTGTAACTCACTACACCCTCACCTTATAGGAATGCAACTTCATTGGAGGATGGTGCCTTGGAAAAATAAGCTTTCTGGTTAACTGACCAGTATCAAAAGGGCCATAAAATGTCAGCGGACCTCATGGTCAGAAGATGATGTAAAAACTCATAAGACCTTTGTATAATTTTATATGAAACACCTGATTGTGACAAGGGTCAGGTCTATTGACCCCGCGTGACTCTGTATTCATCCCTATGTGTAACAAAAGGTGTATAAACAAACCTGAAAAATAAAGAAATTGGATCAGTTCCGGAAAGACTGAAATAAAGAAAAAAAAAAAAAGAAAGAAGAAAACTAAGATAATGATATCTTGTCCCATCACTTCATGACAAATAGATGGTAAACAATGGAAACAGTGAAAGACTTTTATTTTGGAGGTCTCCAAAATCACTGCAGATGGTGACTACAGCCATGAAATTAAAAGACTCTTGCTCCTTGGAAGAAAAGCAGTGACCAACTTCGACAGCATATTAAAAGCAAAGACATTAGTTTACCAACAAGGGTCCATCTAGTAAAAGCTATCGTTTTCAGTAGCTGTGTATGGATGTGAGAGTTGGACTATAATAAGGTGAGCGCCAAATGGTGGTGTTGTAGAAGACTCTTGAAAGTTCCTTGGACTGCAAGGAGTTCCAACCTGTCAATCCTAAAGAAGATCAGTCCTGATTTTTCATTGGAAGGACTGATGCTGAAACTTCAATACTTTGGCCACCTGCGAGGAGCTGACTATTGGAAAAGATCTTGAGGCTGGGAAAGATTGAAGGCAGAAGAAGGGGACGACCCAGGATGAGATTATTGCATGAAATCACCAATTTGATGGACTGAGTTTGAGCAAGCTCCAGGAGTTGGTGATGGACAAAGAAGCCTGGTGTGCTCAGTCCATGGGGTCACAAAGAGTTGGACAAGACTGAGAAACTGAACTGATCTGACTGGTTAACAATTCCCTTCTCCAGGGGTTCAAACCCAGGTCTCCTATATTGCAGGCAAATTCTTAGTGTCTGAACCATATTTATTTCAGATAGATATTTCTAAAAGACACTGTCCTGTGCTGAGTCTATCAGTTGTCTCCAGCTCTTTTCAACCCCATGGATTGTAGTCTGACAGGTTTTTAGTTTTTTACAAAATTATAATAAATATAAAATTTTTATAGAAAGTTTTCCTGAGTATCTTAGAATTTTATATATCTTTCCAACTAGCTTACATAAAAATAAAATTATAAGCATGTTAGAGCATTTTGCTGCCAACTCTTTTTACTTCTTAACTACATTATCTCACGCAAATCACCTCAACACTAATTTTAAGGGTTTTCAACTGAGTCCAAAAATTACAGTATCTTTTTTGAAGCATTGTTTCAAACTCCAGTTCTTAGACATTTTGTGACATTTAAAACATATTAATAGTTTTATTTTTAGTGTGAAAATTGTGTTTTTGTTATATTATTTATAAGAGTCCAAGCTTTCCTTGTGGTTCTATGGTAAAGAGCCTGCCTACAATGCAGGAAATGTGGACTCAATCCCTGGAACTCTAAGATACCTGCAGAAAGAAATGGTAACCCACTCCAAAATGAACCAGTTTCTTGAACTAAGTCTAACATTTATACGTACAGTTAAGCATATGAAGAAAAGAGCAGAGAACCCACAAAAGACTGATCCAGACAAGGCTGTGAGTGTCTAGGAGTCTCTGGCGGAGGTATAGGTCAGTTGTGGACTGCTGCAGGTTTGGGGGCACTGAATGTGGTAGTGCTTGAATGGGACCTTAAGAAGGTCACCATTATCTTCATTAGCTTCACTATAGTTTGATTTCAGGTCAAACAGGGAGGGGAACACAGCTCTGCCCATCAACAGAAAACTGGATTAAAGATTTACTGAGCATGCCTCCCCACCACCCTGCCCCTATATTAGAATAAGACCCAGATTGCCCCACAGTCAATCCATCCCAACAGGAAGGTGCCATAAGCCTGTTATCCTTATCCTTCAGAGGGCAGACAGACTAAAAACTACAATTACAGAAGACATATCAAAATGATCACATGGACCATAGCCTTGTCTAACTCAATGAAACTATGAATAATGCCATCTAGGGCCACCCAAGACAGATGGGTTACGTTGGAGAGTTCTGAAAAAAATGTGGTCTCTTGGAGAAGGGAACAGCAAACCACTTCAGTATTCTTGCCTTGAGAAACCAATGAACAGCATGGAAAGGCAATAGGATATGACACTGAAAGATGAACTCCCCAGGTAAAGTATGTGTCCAAGACGCTACTGGAGAAGAGTGGAGAAATAACTCCAGAAAGAATGAAGAGACGGAGACAAAGCAAAACAAGAAAACACCCAATTGTGGATATGACTGTTGATGCAAGTAAAGTTCAATGCTGTAAAGAGCACTATTGCATAGGAACCTGGAATGTTAGGTCCATGAAACAAGGTAAATTGGAAGAGGATAAACAAAAGATGGCAAAAGTGAGCATCGACATTTTAGGAATCAGCACACTAAAATGGACTGGAATGCGTGAATTTAGATCAGATGACTATTATATCTACTACTGTGGGCAAGAATCCCTTAGAAGAAATGGAGTAGCCTCATAGTCAACAAAAGCATCCAAAATGAAGTACTTGGACTCAGTCTCAAAAACAACAGAATGATCTCTGTTCATATTCAAGGCAAGCCACTCTAATAGTAATCCAAATCTATTCCCCAACCAGTAATGCTGAAGAAGCTGAAGTTGAACAGTTCTATGAAGACCTACAAGACCTTCTAAAATTATCACCCCCAAAAGATGTCCATTTTGTTATAGGATATTTGAATTCAAAAGTAGGAAGCCATGAGATGTCTGGAATAACAGGCAAATTTGGCCTTGGAGTACAAAATGAAGCAGGGCAAAGGCTAATAGAGTTTTGCCAAAGAATACATTGGTAATAGCAAACAGCCACTTTCAACAACAAAGATGACTCTACATATGGACATCACCAGATGGTCAATACCAAAATCAGATTGATTATATTTGCAGGCAAAGATGAAGAAGCTCTGTACAGTCAGCAAAAACAAGACCAAGAGCTGACTGTGGCTCAGATCATGAACTACTTATTGCCAAATTCAGACTTAAATTGAAGAAAGTAGGGAAAATCACTAGGCAATTCAGGTATGACGTAAATCAAGCCCTTAAATTACACAGTGGAAGTGACAAATACATTCAAGGGATTAGATCTGATAGACAGAGTGCTTGAAGAACTATGGACCAGGGTTCATTACATTGTATAGGAGTCAGTGATCAAGACCATCCCCAAGAAAAAGAAATGCAAAAGGCAAAATGGTTGCCTGAAGATGCCTTACAAATATTTGAGAAAAGAAAAGAAGCTAAATGCAAAGGGCAAAAAGAAAGATATAAATCTGAATGCAGTTCCAAAGAATAGCAAGGAGAGATAAGAAAGCCTTCCTCAGTGATCAATGCAAAGAAGTAGAGGAAAACAACAGAATGGGAAAGTCTAGAGATCTCTTCAAGAAAATTAGAGATAACGAGGAAATAGTTCATGCAAAAATGGACACAATAAAGGACAGAAATATTATGGACCTAACAGAATCAGAGGATATTAAGAAGAGGAGGCAAGAATACACAGAAGAACTATATAAAAAAAGATCATTATGACCCAGATAACAATGATGGTGTGATCACTCACCTAGAGCCAGACATTCTGGAATGTGAAGTCAAGTGGGCCTTAGTAAGCACCACTATGAACAAAACTAGTGGAGGTGATGGGATTCCAGTTGAGCTATTTCAAATCCTAAATGATAATGCTGTTAAAGTGCTGCACTCAATATGCCAGCAAATTTGGAAAACTCAGCAGTGACCACAGGACTGGAAAAGGTTGATTTTCATTCCCATCACCAAGAAAGTCAATGCCAAAAATGCTCAAACTACTGCACAATTGCACTTATCTCACAAGCTAGTAAAGTAATGCTCAACATTATCCAAGTTAGGCCTCAACAGTATGTGAACTGAAAACTTCAAGATGTTCAAGCTGGATTTAGAAAAGGCAGAGGAACCAGAGGTCAAATTGTTAATATCTGTTGGGTCACTGAAAAAGGAAGAGAATACCAGAAATCATCTGCTTCTACTTTATTGACTACACCAAAGCCTTTGACTGTCTAGATCACAACAAATTGGGAAAATTTTTCAAGAGGTGGGAATACCAGACCCCCTTACCTGCCTCCTGAGAGATCGGTATGCATGTCAAGAAGCAATAGTTAGAACTATACATGGAATAACAAACTGTTTTCAAATCAGGAAAGGCATGCATCAAGGCTATGTATTTTCACCTTATTCATTTATTTTGTATGCATGCAGAGTACATCATGTGAAATGCCGGGATGGATGAAGCACAAGTTGGATTCAAGATTGCTAAGAGAACTATCAGTAGCCTCAGATATGCAGATGACCGCACCCTTTTGGTAGAAAGTGAAGAAGAACTAAAGAGTCTCTTGATGAAAATAAAAGAGGGAGTGGAAATGCTGGCGTAAAACTCAACATTCAGACAACAAAGATCATGGCATCTGGTCCCATCATTTCATGACAAATAGATGGGGAAACAATGGAAGCAGTGAGAGAATTTATTTTCTTGCACTCCAAAATCACTGCAGATGAAATTAAAAGACATTTGCTCCTTGGAACAAAAGCTATGACCAATGTTGGCAGTATGTTAACAAGCAGAGACATTGCTTTACCAATAAAGGTCAATCTAATCAAAGCTATGTTTTTTTCCAGTCATCATGT
Source organism: Nanger dama (assembly GCA_917880005.1). Taxonomy (NCBI): domain Eukaryota; kingdom Metazoa; phylum Chordata; class Mammalia; order Artiodactyla; family Bovidae; genus Nanger; species Nanger dama. Next base: position 2,816,014 of record CAKJTW010000014.1, on the reverse strand, counting down.
ACAGATGTGAGTATTGGACCATAAGAAAAGCTGAGCTCTGAAGAATTGATGCTTTTGTACTGTGGTGGTGGAGAAGATAGAGAAGATCTATTTGGACTGAAATAGATCAAACTAGTCAGTCTTAAAGGAAATCAGTCCTGAATATTCATTAAAAGGACTGATACTGAAGGTGAAACTACAATACTTTGGCCACCTGATGCAAAGAACTGACTCACTGGAAAATTTCCTGTTGCTGCAAAAGATTGAAAGCAGGATGAGAAGGGGATGACAGAGGATTAGATTTTTGGATGGCATCACCAATTCAATGGACATGAGTTTGAGCAAGCTCCAGGAGTTGGTGGTGGACAAGGAAGCCTGGCGTACTGCAGTTCATGGGGTCCCAAAAAGTCACACACAACTGAGAGACTGAACTGAGGACTTGTGGTCAATAGTAGATTTTAAGGTAGGACATATGAAAGAGCTGAGCTTCCTAAGTCTCTTTCTTAAGACGTATCTTGTCTATGCCACATGTGAAATCTTATTCTGATCTTATTAAACTATAACTTTAAATTAGGGGAAAATCTATTTAATATGTTAAGCCATTAGAGCACCTCTAATTTTTATATAAAATTCTAGTGATCTAGATATAATTTGGTAGTTGAAAAACCTCATTGTGTCTCTTTTGGTATCTTTAGGAATCGTCTGATACCAAAATTACATAATTAAATAAAACTGTTCCATTGCTAGAGATCTTTAGCCTGTTGTAGTACCTAAGGCTTGAAGTTATATAATGATAATAAAATATATTATTTACAGATGAAGGCACTAATAGTTAGAGATGTTAACTGCTAGCTGAAATACAGAGCAGAAATGCTTTATTACTGCCATATTTGTTACATTGTACACAATTATATCATTTGGGAGATTGTCTTCAAAATATGTAATATTGGCTTACCCAAGCCAAACTATAATTACTTTCAGCATCTCTCTGGAGAGCACAGGCATTTATTTTATCTTTGATCTCTTTCTTTTTACTGAAAATTATCTGCAAAAATGCTCCAGCAGAAATATTTTCACTAGTGCCATTATGGTACCAAGAAATAGAGTTTTTTTAGATCATTTGATTAAAATTGTTGTTCACTTTGAATGCTTCATCTTCAGTACTTAAGTAGCATTTGGTAATGCAAAAGCCTTGGGGTATATAAATAAAGAAAATCCCAGAGATCTGGTCTCTGCCCTTTTGGCTCTTATATGTAATGTGGAAGGCACTACCATGAGTAAGTAGGGGCCAAAGTACACAGTCATTGAGATAGGAAGTGAATCATGAGAAAGTTTCACACTTCATTCAAAGTCTAAAGTTTTGTGTCATTTAAGGATAGGGTCAACTCAGTTGATTAAATTATGTTGTAGATGAACAAGTCATTATTACTTTTATATAACAATAATGATTGCCAAGTTACTGTGATGGAAGCTTAAGGTTGCTGTCATATTCCTGTCAAATACGTGTTCTTCACGTGGGAAGTCTCCTCTCTGGTACTTCCCTTCTTTCACTAAAAGAATCTGTGTCCTCAAGAATAACGTATGCAATAATCTTATCAGGATAATCAGATCTTCCATTATCTGGGATCCATTTCTGTGAAAGTCAAATGGCTCCTAAAATCTAACTTGAAATATAGAGTTATCAGATACAGGGAAGACCTACACTTAATATGGCAATAAAGTTGACAATGTGTGCTTGTGTAACAATGCGTGTTTAACTTCAGTTAAGTTGCATATCAGCAAACGGAATGAGTTGCTAATCTTACTAATCAGTGACTCATTGGGCATTTTCCTACTGCTAAGTTCAAAAATACTGAGGGTTAGAAGGATGAATTGGCACAGTGCCTTCCCTCAAAGAACTTAAAAATATTAATGACATATAAAATAACTTAGTAACAAAGACCCACAGATATTTAAAATCAGCATCTGAGAAGTTGCAAGACAGAAATGGGTAAGAGACAAGAGGAAACAGCACATTGCTATGTTATACACACACACACACACACACACACACACACACACACACACACACACTCATGACTTACATGTATCAGTGTCTATTTAATTTCTCCTAATTAAAGATATACATTAACTAATTAATTAATATCATTAATTAATAATAGAAATGCATTTCCAAACTTTACAAACAGGGGGAAAATGTCTCAGGAATGTTAAATACCCTAATTAAGTCATCATTGGAATTGAAATCTAAATATCAGAATTTTTTTTTCTTACACTAGGGTTTTTAGATTTCAGGAAGAAATTAAAACTTGAGGAGGAATAATAAGACAAGGATGTTAACAAGTAGACAATAGTGAAGATCATTTCCACAGTGAGAAAAGATGAGAAACTTGTTACAAAGGTAAAAATGCCAATGATATTTTAAAGGAACAGAGAAGCAGTGGTTTCTTTCAAATGTTAACTGTAAAATAAAAACATTAATATTTGCTATTATTTGTGTAGAGTTTTAATATTTATGTAGAAGTTTTACATACACTATCTCATTTGAAGTTCATGATAACATCATGATTTATCAACCACCAATTGGCACTTGCCATGGGTACTTGCCATGTACCTCTGTAAGAATAAAGTCAAAGTTGCTCAGTCCTGTCTGACTCTTTGTGACACCAGGGACTATACAATCCACAGAATTATCCAGGCCAAAATACTGGAGTTGGCAGCCTTTCCTTCTCCAGGGATCTTCCCAACCCAAGGTTCGAACCCAGGTCTCTCTCATTGCAGGCAGATTATTTACCAACTAAGCTATCAGGGAAGCCCAGTAATTGTGATTAAATTATGCTGAAGCTACTGACCTCTGATACCACCTAAATAACCTGAGGATGTAAAGCAAAAATGAAGCACTTTCTGCTCTAGGAAAACTGGCAAGACAGGTCCATAGATAGCTCAGTGGACTCAGTAAACATGAGTTTGAGCATGTTCTGGGAGCTGGTGCAGGACAGGAAAGCCTGGCATGCTGACATCCATGGAGTCACAAAGAGTCAGACAGAAGTGAACGACTCAAAAACAACAACAACAACAACAACAACAACAACAACTATGAAAAACAGTATGAAGATATTTGAAAAAAAATTAAACGAAAAATTAAGTTACTATATGATCCAGCAATCCCACTCATGGGCATTCACCCAGATAAACTATAATTCAAAAGATAAAGCACCCCTGTCACCATAGAAGCACTGTTTTCAGTAGCCAAGACATAGAAACAACCTAAATTTCTATCAAAAGATGAATGAGTAAAGAAAATTGATGTATATGTATATACACACACAACTGAATATTGCTCAGTCATTAAAATGAACAAAACTGTGACATTTACAACATCATGGATGAATCTAGAGATTATGCTAAGTGAAGTAAGTCAGACAGATCAAGACAGATATCACTTTTATATGGAATATAAAGTACAATACAGATGAACTTATCTATGAAACAAAAACAAGCTTACCAATATAGAGAACAGACTTCTGGTTGCCAAGGTTGAGGGTGGGGAGGAGGTAAGGACTGTGAGTTTGGGATTAGTTCAGTTTAGTTGGGGCTTCCCTGGTAACTCAGATGGTAAAGCATCTGCCTACCACGTGGAAGACCTGGGTTCGATTCCTGGGTTGGGAAGATCACCTTGAGAAGGAAATGACAACCCACTCCAGTACTCTTGCCTAGAAAATCTCATGGACCAAGGAGCCTGGTAGGCTACAGTCCATTGCAAAGAGTCGAACATGACTGAGCGACTACATTTCACTTCATTTTACTTCAGTTTAGTTCAGTCTCTCAGTCGTGTCCAACTCTTTGCAACCCCATGAATCACAGCATGCTGAGAGGGTAACAGGTAGGAAGGCCAGGGGTCTCCAAACAGGGGAAATAGGCTGCAAGTGTCAGACATTTTTATCTGTCTTAAGCAGGAGGAGGAAACAAACTAGCAATATTTTTTTCTTCTCTATACAAATTTAAAAGGAGGTTTCTTTTAAAATACTGTGTTGCCATAATGACACCTGGTTTCACTTGAAGTTAACTATTCTCAAACCTGAGTTAACCAATGCATTTTTCTTATGGAAATGTTTGTCTTGAGCTATGTTAATGTACTATGCATTTACCCCAGACTCTGTCTTCAAGTTGGTTCCTCCTAATGTCTCAGAACCTACTTGACAAACCAGTATGTTACACTCAGATATTGTTCCCCTAATCTATGTAAACATAACTCTTTGTATGGTAATCTGCCCTTCTATAAGATTCAAGTCAATCATTTTATGGCCTGGAATGGCTCATCTGGTGCCAAGATTATCCCAAAGTGCATCTTATGGGTGAGGGGCCTGGCGCCATTCTGAGTTTTAAGACATTCCTTTCTTTCAATAACAGGCTCCTAGTGACTATATAACATCCAGCTGAAGACTAGCAGGGGTCACTATTTCTGCCCCCTTCTGATGCCTATGTCAGAAGCTTTCTTCATCTCCTTTATACTTTGATAAAACTTTATTACACAAAAGCTCTGAGTGATCAAGCCTCATCTCTGGCCCCGGATTGAATTCTCTTCCAGAGGCCAAGAATCCTGGTGTCTTTTCATTCAGCAATGACCTTTCATTTCGGGGCTCATCCGGGATCCTTCAGGACAAGGTAAGGATGCTTGGAGCTCTAGTTCTTTGTTCTCCTAGTGAACACTTTTTCTGCTGTGCTTTACTAACTCTACAGTGTGCTTGTGTGAATGAATGACATGCCCTTTGTGAAGCAATTGAGGAGCCCTGCTCTGCGGTTCCACGGTGACCTCATATAGCTTATGGCAGAAACCTGTCAGGGGGTTATACCCATCTGCCAATGCCAAGAGGCACCCAATGTCTCCTTTGTGAAACTGACCAGAAATGGGCAAAGCGTGTGGACCAAACTCTCCTTTCTCAGTCAAACTTTTCATTCTTTTTTGACCATTTCATAACTCCTTTGGAATTAGAAGTACTAACTTAATCTATTAGATCATAGACTTGTGATCTATGGAACTTGTGATCTATACTGTTACTGCGAACTGTTACTTAGGTCCCAAACTTGGATTGGTAGTCAGAAAGCGCCTAGGCTCATTAGGAACTAGAGAGAGGACTTTGATCCATGCTGGTATGGTGTACTGTTACTTAGGTCCCAAACTTGGATTCGTAGTCAGGAAGCGCCTAGCCTCGCTAGGAATCGAAAGTTTTGAAGCTAGATGGAGCTCTAGCTCCAAAAGCATCTCTGAGGTTAAAGGATACTCAGACTGGAACTACAATGGGTTTTTTTTTCCTTTGGTAATACTGGCTGTTAGTGAACCAGAGGAGGCTCTTATACTGGTGTGGTGATGCTTGGAAGGAACATTTCAGTTTTATGTGTTAGGGACCACCGCGTAAATGACCACCAGGAAGCCACGCAGTTAGCAATTGCTTTATTCATGAATCCGGATCCGGGCCTCCACCAGAATAACAAAGAGTTGGAGCCTCCGAACCCACGGCGTGCAAGCGTTTTTAAGTCTACAGGTTGGGGCAGAGGGGGTCTAAGCTACTTGTTGGAGCATTATTGGCTAGTTTGAAAACAGCGTTCAGTTATTTGCCATGACATTTGCGGTTCTGCAAGATCCTGTGTTTTTTTTTTTTTTTTTTTGTTTTTGTGGTTTTTTTTGTTTGTTTGTTTTGTTTTTTGTTTTTTTTTTTTTTGCTCCTACTACCTTATATTGTACAAACACTGTGGTTAATTTTTGGCGGGCTGGGGCCGGGGCTTTCCGGCCTTGGCTAATCTTTACCTCTACTATCAGCTTGCCCTGGACTAGGGGCCTGCTTTTTTTTTTTTTTTTTAAATCACACATTGTTGTTATATAATCCTAAGGAATGCAGAGAAATAAGTTTGTCCTTTCTTCCTCCTTGAGAATTCCAGACCCCTCTCTCCTTGGGGACCCCTAGACTTCTTATCAACCTGCCTAGGAAATGACTCTCTCATTCCCCCCTTTTCTTTTAGGAGAATTATGTTGCCTAGGGAAAAGGGGCGTTGTTTTTATTCCGCAACTGCTTCCAAGCTGAGAAGGGGTGTTGTCCCTAAATTGGGGAGGCAACATATTCTCCTAATCCTCATATTGAGGATATCTGATCCAGGGGCCCCAAGCAGTAATTGGAGGAAGTTGCAGCAGTACCAGGGGTTTGAGCAGCCAATTGTAACTTAAAAGCTTTTATGCAGCTAGAAACAAATCCAGTTATACAGTTACAGATGTAATGCAACATAGTCATTAAAACAAGCTAAAATCAAAATTAAAAGTCACATTAAGTCCATAGTTAAAGTGCAACATATTGCACAGTCCATTTTAGGGTTGGTAGATGTCCTCAGATGAAGAAGAGGCATTGCATGTTATTGTTGTCAAAGGTATTCACAGATTGGAGAAAGTCTTTTCCTTGAAGTGGAGATGTCCACCACGGGAAGCCTTCCACTGATGAAGAGAATCTTTATAACCTCCTTAGCCTGTTCACTATGACAGAGAAAAGCCTCAATCCATCCAGTAAAAGTATCTACCCAACTGGTAAGCAAGAATATCCATTAGCTTTTGGCATATGAGTAAAATCAATTTCCCAGTCCTCTCCAGGATACTTCCCACTTCATTGTAATCCAGATCTTGCTTCCAAAACCTGTTCAGCAGTCACCACGGCTTAACCTGCTTTACGCTTTCCATCCTGAACAAAAGAACTGCCATCTGTAAATATTTCCAGGTCAAGATTGTCTAATGGGGTGTCCATTAGATCTTCCTGAGCTGCATAGTTTAAAGTTATGAATTGAGAACAATCGTGATCAAGTGTTTCATTTTCCTTCTCAGGAAGGAAAGTGGCAGGATTTAAATTTCCACAAACTTTAAGCTTAGTTACTGGTCCTTCTAACAACAATGACTGATATTTAAGAAGCCTACTGTCTGTCATCCAAATATTAACCTTAGAATTTAAGATTCCACTCACATCATGAGAAACCAGTACAGTAAGGTTTCATCCATTAATCATTTTTAAAGCTTTAGGTGCTAATAAAGCCACTGCCCCAATTACTCTTAGGCAGTGGGGCCACCCACGTGAAACTACATCTAATTTTCTGCTTAGATAAGCAATAGGTTGCTGGTGAGGCCCTCGGGGTTGTATCGAAACTCTCAAGGCCATGCCTTTCCTTTCAGTGACAAACAAATTAAATTCTGAACCTGTGGGCAAGCTCAGAGCAGGAGCTTGCAGAAGAGCAGTCTGAAGAACCTTAAAAGCCTTTTGAGTTTCTGGAGACCAAACCAGTTTGTCAGTTTGGGCCTGCTGAGTTTCAGCTATAAGTTTATATAAAGGCCAGGCAAGTTCTCCATAACCCAGAATCCAAATGCGACAGTAACCTGTGATTTCCAAAAATCTTCTCAATTGTCTTAAAGTCATAGGTAGGGAATGATTTAGTGTAGGCTTAATTTTCTCAGGGCCTATGGCCCTAGTCCCTTCTGATATGATTAGGCCCAGATATCTAACTGATTGTTGGCAAAGCTGAGCCTTTCTCTTGATGCCTTGTAACCATAGCCTGCCAGAAAGTTTAAGAAATCTTCTGAGGCTCATGAACAAGCTACCTCTGTCTCTGCACAGAGCAAAATATCATCTACATATTGTAACACCACCACTTTAGAGCTATTAAAGTTTTGTAGATCCCATGACAAACTTTGTCCAAATAAGTGAGGACTGTCACGAAATCCCTGGTGTAAAACTGTCCAGGTTAACTGAGAAGCTGGCTGTGTAGGGTCTTCAAAGGCAAATAGAAATTGACTTTCCTCTGCCAAAGGCACTGAATAGAAGGCATCTTTTAAATCAATTACTGAGAAATATTTGGCTCGTTCAGGAATTTCAGACAATAGAGTATAAGGATTAGGCACCACGGGGTGTAAAGGATTACAGCCTCATTTATTATACGTAAATCTTGAACTAGTCTCCATTTACCATTTGATTTTTTTATACCCAAAATAGGAGTGTTGCAAGGACTGTTACAGGGAATTAATAGTCCCTGTTCCTTAAATTTTCAATGATGGGTTTTAACCCTTTCTTAACCTCAGGTTTCAGAGGATACTGTTTTTATGTGGAAATAAGTGTGGGTCTTTGAGCTTGACAACTACAGGAATAGCATTTTGCACTCGTCCCACAGATTTTCTATCAGCCCATACTCTAGGATTATATTTTGTTCAACTAGAGGGAGAGAAAGGGAGGGCTCCATATTCATAAAAACAGAGGCATGGACTTTGCTCAGTATATCCCTCCCCAAAAGGGGTGAGAGAGATTCTGGCACGATCAGAAACTCATGTGAAAATAGCACAGAATCCCAGTTGCAAGATAAAGAATAACTGAAATAATACCTTTTGGCTCGTCCAGACAGTCCCATTACGGAAGCGGATAGGGAAGAAAGTGGGCCAGGGGCTTCAGTAAGCACAGAGTAAGTTGCCCCCGTATCTAAAAGGAAATTGACGGATTGGCCCCCCACAATTATTAATACCCGGGGTTCTTCAGGTGTAATTAGGACGGGAGCTTGTGTGGGGACCCCAGGGCACCTTCAGTCCTGATTGTCTTGAGAGTCCAACCCTGGAGACCTATGCCTCTGGGGGCAGTCTCTCTTCCAGTGTGGTCCTTTGCAGACCGGACATGGAGCCAGGGGCAGCTTAGATGCCTGAGGGCAATCCTGCTTGAGATGCCCCTCCTTTCCACAGGAATAGCAAGCCCATCCCTTTTCACCTGGGTCCCTCTGGGCATTTTTCTCCAGTTGTTTAAGAGTGTTTTTCATAGCCATTTCGAAGGCTTCCGCCTTTCCCTTTGTCTTCCTTTGCCTCTCTTTCTTTTCCTCATTTTCCCTACCGTAATAGACCGTCTGAGCCAGTTGTAACAGAGTATCTAAAGACTGATTTGGTCCATACGCCCGTTTTTGTAGCTTATGGCGGATGTCTGGAGCCGACTGAGTGATAAATCTATCTTTTAAGATGACTTTTCCTTCTTCACTTTCAGGATCAATCTCAGTGAATCTGTGAAGAGCTTTTCTTAGTCTATTTAGGAATTTACCAGGAGCTTCCTTCTCCTCCTGTTCTATGTCTGCCAATTTGCTATAGTTTAAAGGCTTAGAATGCACCTGCCTGAGTCCTTTAAGAATACCTCTGACAAAATGACTCTGATCCCATCTTCCTTTAGCTGTGTTGTAGTCCCAGTCTGGTTCTATAGTAGGGACCGCCTGATTCCCAGTGGAGACGACCGCTGTCTCATCCTCCCTCTTCCCTACTGATTCATTACCAAGCCATTCATCTCCATAAGCAACCGCTTTCCCCAAAACTCGAGTCTTTGAGTCAGGAGTCAGTGTTTGTCCCAAGATAGGTCACATCCTTCCAAGTAAGGTCATAAAGCAGAGTAACACCTTTAAAAGCTCTTGAGTAGCCTTTGCGGGGTCTTCTCGATTTTTAAATACTTTTGGGCCACTGCCCGCAACTCAGATAGAGACTTACCCTCAAACCCCTCTAGCTTTTGTAGCTTTTTCCTAATGTCTGGGGCCGCCTGAGCTACGAAGAACAACACCACTGCTGCCCGATTTTCTGGGGCTCCAGGATCGATAGGACTCCAGGTCTTGTAGGCCTGGTTGAGCCTCTCCAAGTAAGCAGTGGGGCTCTCTTCAGGCCCCTGCCTAACCTCAGTTATCTTTGCCATATTAGTGGGCTTCCGGGCAGCTGCACGTAGTCCCACTAATAGAGTCTGGTGGTACCGGTTGAGGGAGCCCAGCCCTCCCACCCCATTGTGATCCCAGTTAGGACGGGTGGGGGAAAAAATTTCATCAGCCAGTCTAGGGTCCATAGTCAGCTCTCCCTGATTGTCTCGGATCTGCTTCCTATTCTCATTTTTTATTTTGTCTCTCTCCTCAGTAGTGAATAAGGTGCTGAGGAGTTGTTGGCAGTCATCCCAAGTGGGCTGGTGAGTATAGAAAACGGACTTTAAAAGAGTTATAACTGCCCGGGGATCCTCTGAAAAGGAGGGATTTTGACTTTTCCAATTATATAGGTCTGAAGTGGTAAAGGGGACATAGGTTCAGACGGGCCCTACCGGTGGGACTCACCTCCTCTGTCTCCCTCAGGGGTATATCCCTGCCGCCCCAGTAGGCCCGAAAGGGGTCCCAGCCCGAGTGTGGGAAGGGCTAGTCATTAGAGTGGTGGTCACGGTGCCTCGGTCGAATCAGGGGACTGGGGTCTCCTCCCTCCGGCTCCCGCTCAGGGTAGGGTGGAGGTCGCCGGCGGGGAGGGGACTCCGGGGCAGGAGGCAACAGGGAAGCGGTCGGCTTCTTAGGTTTTAACTGGTGCATTACTATAATGCGAGATGACTGCCTTCCCCAGCCTCCCACCCTCACGGGTTCCTGGCAGCCGCATTTTTTTTTTTTTTTAGGTAGGATGGATTATCCCAAATAATTTTGGCCCACACATCGATATAGGGGATCTGATCAGGGTGGCCAGGGCTGCCGTAACAAACTCGCTGAACCCACTTGGCTATAGCCAGATCGAGAGTCCCCTTACTTGGCTACCCCACATTGAAAGTGGGCCAGTCCACTCGCAAAACTTTCTCAGATCAAACACATTTACGGAGGCGCCATAGCCTTCCGCCCTTCATCTGAAATTGGCAAAGTTATCAACTAAGCACTCGAGTGGGCTCAAGGGGCCGCTCAAACTACCTTGTTCCATCCTGGCTGGGAGGGAGAGGTAGATTTGAACCAGAACAACACAGACGTTAACAGACAGGAACAAAACTCCGACAATTACACAAAATAGACCAGAAACAATCCAGAAACCAGGCATCCCAGGGTCGTCACTCTGGTAGGCTTTGTGCAGGACTCTAAGGTGGCGTCCTGCCGTCCATGCACAACCTGAGTCTGCAGACGTGTGCTCCAGATAAATGAAAATTGGCCTGACTTACCGGCGCCACACAGGTCCTCCAGACAAGTGGTTCACTGGGGTCTTGCAGCGGTGGGATCCTGGACGAGCCCCCAAATGTTAGGGACCACCACGTAAATGACCACCAGGAAGCCACGCAGTTAGCAATTGCTTTATTCATGAATCCGGATCCGGGCCTCCCACCAGAATAACAAAGAGTTGGAGGCTCCGAACCCTCGGCGTGCAAGCATTTTTAAGTCTACAGGTTGGGGCAGAGGGGGTCTAAGCTACTTGTTGGAGCATTATTGGCTAGTTTGAAAACAGCGTTCAGTTATTTGCCATGACATTTGTGGTTCTGCAAGATCCTGTTTTTGTTTTTTATTTTTTGCTCCTACTACCTTATCTTGTACAAACACTGTGGTTAATTTTTGGTGGGCTGGGGCCGGGGCTTTCTGGCCTTGGTTAATCTTTACCTCTACTATCAGCTTGCCCTGGGCTAGGGGCCTGCTTTTTTTTTTTTATCACACATTGTTGTTATATAATCCTAAGGAAAGTAGAGAAATAAGTTTGTCCTTTCTTCCTCCTTGAGAATTCCAGACCCCTCTCTCCTTCGGGACCCCTAGACTTCTTATCAACCTGCCTAGGAAATGACTCTCTCATTATGTTTGTATCAGCCTTAGTGTGGTCAGGAAAATGCTCTGGGTTGTGCACAGGCACTCAGGTGATGAATGTTTCCCCAGCTGTTTAGCCTGGGAGGCATTCTGGAAGATTACTCTGATTGCACCCCGGATGGCATCAGAGGTGAGCAAGGTTTTAATGGTGAAGAGCTGGACGTCAGTCAGGGATGCCATCAGGTCTACCCCTGGTGCATCCCCACCCTGTCTCAGTGGTAGAACCGAGAGGGATGAGGATGACTCCTGTATCGGTATGGGACAGACTGTCCGACCAGGAAGGAAAAGCTTTTGGTGTAAAGTCTGTCTACAGCCCCATCTAGAGCAGGGAGGGACACCTCCGGTAGAAAGATGACACAGGTCGCTTTTTTTCTCTCTTACAGATGAGAGCTAAAAATTCCAGCCTCACTTGTTTGAATTGTATCCTGAAAAACTGGGATAGATTTGATCCCAAGGGCTTAAAGAAGACACATCTGGTCTTCCTATGTGATACTGCATGGCCTTGGTACCCACTGGAGGACAGTGAACGGTGGCCAGTTGGAGGGTCTCTTAAGTATAATACAGTTTTACAATTAAACCGGTTCTGTAAAGAACAAGGAAATGGGTAGAAGTAGCATATATGTTGCCTTTTTCTCTCTGCAAAATATGCCAGACTCATGCCCTAAGTGTATAGATTTGGGTGTGAAACCTTCAGCTCCCTACTGTCCTCCTACTTTGCCCCTGTACCCAGGGCTCCCAACTGAGCAAAGTAAAAGCCAAAGAACCACACCCCCCACCCCCACCCCCACCCCTGCAGCCCCAAGAAGGGTTGCTTTGTCTCAGTGGAAACCCAAACTGAGATTCAAACTGCCGACGTAGAGGTCCAAACATCTCCTGTCTCAGTACGACCTCAGACTACTTTGGTTTCACTAGAAATTCAGACCACTGAAGTAAGAGATGAGATGGAGGACAGGAGACAAAGAGAAAAAGGAAAGCATGTTTCTCCAATCTATCCTTGGGATCGTATGTGCAGAGCAGCCAGAGAGACTGAGGAACAGCCACACAAGCTGTTACCTCTTCATGAAGCACCCTCTGGGAGAAATAATCAGTCTATGAGAGTTAATAAGCCTTTTTCTTATCAAGAAATACAAAGAATCAAGGAGGATCTGGGAGACTATTTAGAGGACCAAGGAAAATATATTAGAATTTCTAAAGGTGTTACTCTGCTTTATGACCTCACTTGGAAAGTTGTAATGTATATCTTGGGACAGACACTGGGCTCCTGACTCAAAGAGTCAAGTTTTGGGAAAAGCGGTTGCCTATGGAGATGAATCCCTGGTGGCTTAGAGGGTAAAGCGTCTGCCGGCAATGCCGGAGACCTGGGTTCAATCCTTGGGTTGGGAAGATCCCCTGGAGAAGGAAATGGCAACCCACTCCAGTACTCTTGCCTGGAAAATCCCATGGATGGAGGAGCCTCATAGGCTACAATCCATGGAGTCACAAAGAGTCAGACACGACTGAGCAACGCCATATTTTGACACATGGAGATGAATGGTTTAGTAACAAATCAGTAGGGAAGAGAGAGGACAAGATATCTACCCTCTCCACTAGAAATCAGGCGGTCCCAACTACAGAACCAGACTGAGACTGCAACACAACTAAAAGAAGATGGGATCAGAGTCATTTTGTCAGATGTATTCTTGAAGGACTCAGGCAGATGCGTGCTAAATCTTTAAACTATGACAAATTGGTAGACATAAAACAGAAGGAGAAAGAAGCTCCTGGTAAATTCCTAGATAGACTGAGAGAAGCCCTTCACAGATTCACTGAGATTGATCCTGAAAGTGCAGAGGGAAAAATGATCTTAAAGGATAGATTTCTCACTCAATCAGCTCCAGATATCCACTGTGGGCTTTTTAAATGGGCATATGGATCAAAACAGTCTTTAGATAATCTGTTACAACTGGCTCAGACAGTCTATTATGGTAGGGAATATGAGGAAAAGAAAAAAGGCAGAGAAAGACAAAGGAATAGGCAGAAACCTTCTTAATGGCTATGAAAACCTTTCTTAAACAGCCTGAGAAAAATGCCCAGAGGGACCCAGGTGAAAAGGAATAGGCTTGCTATTACTGTGGAAAGGAGGGGCACCTCACGTGGGATTGCCCTCAGGCATCTAAGCTGCCTCTGGCTCCATGTCCTGTCTGCAAAGGACCACACTGGAAGAGAGACTGCCCTCAGAGGCGTAGGTCTCCGGGGTCAGATTCTCAAGGACTAAAGGTGCCCGGGGGTTCCCACACAAGCTCCTGTCCTAATTACACCTGAGGAACCCCAGGTATTAATATTTGGGGGGGCAATCCGTTGATTTCCTTTTAGATACTGGGACAACTTACTCTGTGCTTGCTGAAGCCCCTATTCCACTTTCTTCACGATCCGCTTCCGTAATGAGACTGTCTGGACAAGCCAAAAGGTATTTTTTCTCTAAGTTGTGACTGGGACTCTGTGCTATTTTCACAAGAGTTTCTGATCATGCCAGAGTCTCCCTCACCTCTTTTGGGGTGGGGTATACTGAGCAAGGTCCATGCCTTTGTTTTCATGAATATGGAGCCCTCCGTTTCTCTCCCTTTAGTTGAACAAAATGTAAATCCTAGAGTATGGGCTGATGGAAAATGTGTGGGCCATGCATAAAATGCTATTTCTGTAGTTGTCAAGCTCAAAGACCTGCACTTATTTCCACATAAGAAGCAGTATCAACTGAAAAATGTTAAGGAAGGCTTAAAACCCATCATAAAAAATTTAAAGGTGCAAGGACTATTAATTCCCTGTAACAGTCCTTGCAACACTCCTATTTTGGGTATAAAGAAATCAAATGGTAAATGGAGACTAGTTCAAGATTTACAAATAATAAATGAAACTGTAGTTCCTTTACACCCCGTGGTGCCTAATGCTTATACTCTATTGTCTGACATTCCTGAATGAGCCAAACATTTCTCAGTAATTGATTTAAAAGATGCCTTCTATTCTGTGCCTTTGGTGGAGGAAAGTCAATGTCTATTTGCCTTTGAAGACCCTGCACTGCCAGCTTCTCAGTTAGCCTGGACAGTTTTGCCCCAGGGATCATGACAGTCCTCACTTATTTGGACAAAGTTTGTTCCAGGATCTACAAAACTTTCATAGTTCTGAAGGGGTGTTGTTACAATATGTATATGATATTTTGCTCTTGCTGAGACAAAGGAAGCTTGTTCACAAGCCTCAGAAGATTTGTTAAACTTTCTGGCAGGCTGCAATTACAAGGCATCAAGAAAAAGGCTCAGCTTTGTCAGTAATCTGTTAGATATCTGGGCCTAATCATATCAGAAGGGACTAAAGCCATAGACCCTGAGACAATTAAACCTATATGAAATCATCCCTTACCTACACTTTAGGACACTTGAGAGGATTTTTGGGAATCACAGGCTACTGTCACATTTGGATTCTAGGTTATGGGGAACTTGCCTGGCCTTTAAATAAACATAGCTGAAACTAAGCAGGCCCAAACTGACAAACTGGTTTGGTCTGCAGATACTGCTCTCCTGTAAGATCCAGCTTTGAGCTTGCCCACAGGGTCAGAATTTAATTTGCTTGTCACTGAAAGAAAAGGTATGACCTTGGGAGTTTTGACACAACCACAAGGGCCTCACTAGTAACCTACTGCTTATCTAGACAGAAAATTAGATTTAATTTCACGTGGGTGGCCCCACTGTCTAAGAGTAATTGGGGCAATGGCTTTATTAACACCTAAAGTTTTAAAAATAATTAATGGATGAAACCTTACTGTACTGACTTCTCATGATGTGAGTGAAATCTTAAATTCTAAGGTTAATATTTGGATGACAGACAGTAGGCTCCTTAAATAGTTATTGTTGTAAGAAGGACCAGTAACTCAGCTTAAAATTTGTGGAAATTTAAATCCTACCACTTTCCTTCCTGAGAAGGAAAATGAAACACCCTGATCAGGATTGTTCCCAACCTCTAACTTTAAACTATGCAGCTCGGGAGGATATAGTGGATACTCCATTAGACAATCCCGCCATGAAAATATTTACAGATGACAGTTCTTTTGTTCGGGATGAAAAGCATAAAGCAGGTTACACTGTGGTGACTGCTGAACAGGTTTTAGAAGCAAAAGCTCTCCCCCAGGGAACCAGTGCTCATTTAGCAGAGCTTGTGTCTCTGACCCGAGCTCTAGAGTTAAGCAAAAGGCAACAAGTAAATATCTACATTGATTCTAAGTATGCTTATTTGATTTTACATGCTCGTGCTGCAATATGGAAAGAAAGACAGTTTAAAACAGCAACAGGAGAACTTATTAAGCATTTCAGAGAGATGGAGAGACTTTTAACTACTATATATTGTCCTAAAGAAGTAGTTGCTATGAATTGCAAAGAGCACAGCAGGGATGGGAGTAAAGTAGCCAAATGTCATCATTTGGCTGACTGTCAAGCTAGAAAAATGGAACTTTACAAAACCCCTTCAGTACAGACACCTTTGATCAGGTCAGGACAGTTCCTGTGGAACAAGAAAAACCTCAATATACTGAGGAAGAATTAGAAAGATATGAGAAAAGAGGAGCAAAGATTACTAATGAAAGATGGTTACAGTCCTAGGATAGACGATTAATAATTCCTAAAAATGCTCAGTAGAAAATTCTTAGAGTTTACACCAGAGTTTTCATTTGGGTGCAGAGAGTATTTACCAAATGGCTTCGCATCTGTTTGAAGGTAAAAATGTAATGAAAATTTTAAAAAACATTATCAAAAGGTGTGAGGTTTTCTCAAAAAAAAATAAAATAAATAAATAAATAAATAAATAAATAAATAACCCAAAGACCGAGAAGTTAACAAAATCTGGATTTCAATGAAGTGGAAAGTATCCTGAGAAGACTGAGAAGTTTATTTTACTCATATGCTAAAAGCTAATGGGTATTCTTGCTTACAAGTTTGGGTAGATACTTTTACTGCATGGATTGAGGCTTTTCCCTGTAGTAGTGCACAGGCTAAGGAGGTTATAAAAATTTTAATCCATTAAATTATCCCCAGGTTTGGGCTGCCATGGAGCCTTCAGAGTGACAATGGCTCTGCCTTTAAATTTGCTGTAACTCAGGGGGTATCTAAAGCTTTAGGAATAGAATATCACTTACACTGTTCTTGGAGACCTCAATCCTCAGGAAAGGCTGAAAAAGCTAATGACATTATCAAAAGACATCTGTGCAAATTAACTCAAAAGATGCAGGACAATTGGATTAAAGTCCTACCCATAGCTTTAATGAGGGCTTGAACTACCCCTCAAAAGGAGGGACTGCCCCCTTTGAATGTGTTTATGGAAGGCCCTTCTTACACACAGAGAGACATTGTTATAGACCCTGAAGCCTTGGAATTAACTAGTTATGTAACTCAGCTCTCAGGTTTTCAACAGACATTTACAGAATTCTGGGAGATGACTTCTGACCCAGTCTCTGAGTCAAGCAAGTCTCTATTTGAGCCAAGAACGGAGGTCCTCATAAAAACACTGGGATCTGGGGACCCATCCCTCTAGTCCCTCTAAGAAGGCCCTTACCAGGTTATTCTTTCTTCTCCCACAGCTATCAAAGTGTCCAAGATTGATTTGTGGGTACATCACGCTCAAGAGGTGGTACCATAACCAGAACTAAGTAAATTCATTTAATGTCTTTACTTTCTTTGCTCTGACTTTGTACTTTTCAGATGGGCCTGATAATCTATGTGAGCCTACTTCTGCTGACTCCAAAAATCGTGACTCTGCCCTTTGATCCTAAAGACAATGCCTTCCTGTCCTGGGATCACTCCTATGCTGCATTCCACAATCGGTTTAACTGCTGGGTCTGTGGAGCACTCCTCTCTTCATCAGTAGAAGGTTTCCAATGGTGGACATCTCCACTTCAAGGAAAAGACTTTCTCCAAGTCTGAGAATACCTTCAACAACAATCATATGTGATGCTCTTCTTCATCTGAAGACATCTAATAACCCCAAAATGGACTGATGCAACACTTAGTACTTTAGCTATGGACATAACATGACTTTTAATTTTCATTTTAACTTGTTTTAATGACTATCTTGCCTTGCATCTGTAACTGTGTAACTGGATTAGTTTCTAGTCATATGAAAGCTTTTAAGTTATGAATAGTTGTACAAATTCCTGCTACTGCTGCAGCTTCTTCCAAATACTCTCTGGGGCCCCTGAATCAGAAATCCTCAGTATGAGGATTAGGAGAATATGGTGCCTCACCAATTTAGGGAGAATGCCCCTTGTCGACTCTTTCATTGACCGTGATGGCTACTCCATTCATTTCTTCTAAGGGATGCCTGCCCACAATAGTAGATATAATGGCCATCTGAGTTAAATTCACCATTCCAGTCCAGTTTAGTTCATTGATTCCTAGAATGTAGATGTTCACTCTTACCATTTCCTGTTTGATCACTTCCAATTTGCCTTGATTCATAGGCCTAATATTCCAGGTTGCTATGCAATATTTCTCTTTATAGCATCGAACCTTGCTTCTATCACTAGTCACATCCACAACTGGATATTGTTTTTGCTTTGCTACATTCTTTCATTCTTTCTGGAGTTCTTTCTCCACTGATCTCCAGTAGCATATTGGGCACTTACTAACCTAGGGAGTTCCTCTTTCAGTATCCTATCATTTTGCCTCTTCATAGTGTTCATGGGGTTCTCAAGGCAAGAATACTGAAGTGGTTTGCCATTCCCTTCTGCAGTGGACGACATTCTGTCAGACCTCTCCACCATGACCCGCCTGTCTTGGTTGGTCCCACAGGACATGGCTTAGTTTCATTGAGTTCGACAAGGCTGTGGTCTATGTGATCAGATTGGCTAGTTTTCTGTGAGTATGGTTTCAGTGTCTGCCCTCTGAAGCCCTCTTGCAACACCTACCGTCTTACTTGGGTTTTTCTTACCTTGGACGTGGGGTATCTCTTCAGGGCTGCTTCAGCAAAGCACAGACACTGCTCCGTACCTTGGACGAGGTCACCCCTCTTTACCTTGGGATAGTAGATGCAAGTGATTGTATATAGGATGGATAAACAAGGTCCTACTGCACAGTAAGGGAACAATATTCAATATCTGGTGATAATTCACAATGGAAAATAATATGATGAATATTTGTTATACAGCAGAAATTAAACTTAATCTTAGAAATCAACCGTGAGGTCACAATAGTCAGACACATACAGTGTCTGACACCATACTTCAAGTTTTTTTTCTTTGTCGTTTACTTTTTAAAAATTGGAGTATAATTGCTTTGGACTGTAAAGAAGGCAGATCACCTAGAATTGATGCCTTCAAACTGTGGTGCTGGAGAAGACCCCTGAAAGTCCCTTGAGCTCCAGGAAAGCCAGTCAGTCTTGCAGGAGATGAACTCTGAATATTCACTTGGACTGATGCTGAAGCTGAAACTCCAGTATTTTTGTCATCTGATGCGAACTGAAAGCTCACTGGAAAGTCCCTGATGCTGGGAAAGATTGAGGGCAGAAGGAGAAGAGGGCATCAGAGGATGAGATTGCTGGATGGCATCACTAGTGAAATGTACATGAATTTGGGCAAACTATGGAAGATGGTGAAGGACAGAGATGCTTGGCATGCTACACTCCATGGTGTTGCAAAGAGGTGGACATGACTGGGTGACTGAACAATAGGAGTAAAACATAATTGCTTTGGGCTTCCCTGGTGGCTCAGATGGTAAAGAATTAACCTGCAGTGGGGAGGCCTGGGTTCTGTCCCTGGGTTGGGATGATCCCCTGGAGGAGGACATGGTAAAACACTATAGTATTCTTGACTGAAGAATCCCATAGACAGAGAGTCTTGTGAGCTACAGTCCATGGGGTTGCAGAGAGTAGGACAGGACTGAGTGATTAAGCCCAGCACATAATTGCTTTACAATGTTGTGTTATTTTCTGCTGTACAACAAAATGAATCATTATATATATATATATATATATATAATGGCTGAATGGCATCACCAGTGAAATGGACATGAATATATATACATATATCCCCTCTCTCTTGAAGTTTCTTTCCCACCCAACACCATCCTATCCCTCTAGGGAATCACAGAGCACTGAGCTGAGCTCCCTGTGTTATACACCAACTTTCCACCTCCCATCTATTTTGCACATGATAGTATATGTATGTCAATGCTACTCTCTCAATTTATCTTACCTTCTATTTTTCCCTCTGTTCACAAGTCCATTTAATACATCTGTGTTTCTATTTCTGTTCTGCAGACAAGTTCATCAGTACCATTTTTTAATTCAATATGCATATATTAATATATGATACTTGTTTTCCTCTTTCTGACTTACCTCACTCTATACAATGTATTACTACAAATAACCCAATTTTCTTCCTTTTAATGGCTGAGTAATATTTCATGATACATATATATATATATAATATTTATGTCTATATTTGTATATACTACAGTTTCTTTATGCATTCATTCTATGACATTTAAGTTGCTTCAATATTCTGGCTATTGTAAATAGTGCCTCAATGTATATTGGGGTACATGTATCTTTTTGAATTATGTTTTACTCCAGAGTAAGTGCTCAGAGTGAGATTGCTGCATTTATGATAGTTCTATTTTTAGGTTTTTAAGAAAAAAAATGTACATCAATTTTCCTTATCTGCTGAATCAACCTTACTTCAATACAGATTTTTTAATTAAAAATTTTTAAAATAAAGACTTTTTTTTCTCTTCTCCTAATCTGACTGTGTGAATTGGAGGTGAAGAGAAAATAAAATAGAAATATTGGGGAAAGAGAAACTATATTAGTGGTGCAGAACTCAGTGTCTTCTGATTTCAGTGGATGGCTATAATTCTGTAGCAAGCACAGAAATAAGTAGCAGATATCAAAGGAAATAAGGCAGGGCATTTCCTTCAGATTAAAAACAAAACAAAACAAAACTGCATGCACTGTAAAATCCTAACTTATTTACTGGTAGGGTAAGTAGAGAAAATATTAGCTATTAACATTTTTACAGTCTACCAAACACCACATTTTTAAAATGTCATCCTACAAAGTACACTGCAGTACCAAAAATGTGAAGTTGGTACATCTGCTATTAAACTGAGTTTATATATTATAAATCAAGATAGTCCAATAGGGTAATTATAAATTACAAACTTTACTGGAAAAATAAACTATATTAAGTATTAGAATTTCTAAATTGTTAGTATTAACTCAAGGCATCCATTTCCTATGTGAATATTTTCTTTTACTTTCTTTTTGGGAGGGAAAACCAATTGAGCTATTTCAAGCCATAGTGACTTCCTTTAAAACCAGAATAAATATTGTACTGGATGTATGATTATCTTTGTGGTTACATATATGTGTTATCCACTATACTGCAATTTTATTATACAATTTAGCCATCCTTCATTTTTGATTCATTAGTCTCATGTATTATTTTATATGAATATACCATATAGAAATGTACTGACATAGATTGATAGAGATTAGTCTTTAGTTTATTAATAATATTTATTATGTAAAATACTGTGTACATATATTTATTTATTTACATTTTATCACTTAGTAAAGATTTTTCAGAAAATAACATCCTTAGTAACTATAATGACGAGTGATTTAGAATTCAGGTTTACTGTTTCCAAATCAACAGTTTTAGAAGGAATAAGTTAACTGTAATTTATGGTTCCAAATAGGAAAAGGAGTATGTCAAGGCTATATATTGTCACCTTGCTTATTTAACTTATATGCAGAGTACATCATGAGGAACACTGGACTGGAAGAAACACAAGCTGGAATCAAGATTGCCGGGAGAAATATCAATAACTTCAGATATGCAGATGACACCACCCTTATGGCAGAAAGTGAGGAGGACCTAAAACACCTCTTGATGAAAGTGAAAGAAGAGAGTGAAAAAGTTGGCTTAAAGCTCCACATTAAGAAAACGAAGATTATGGCATCCGGTCCCATCACTTCATGGGAAATAGACGGGAAACAGTGGAAAGTCAGACTTTATTTTGGGGGTTCTAAAATCACTGCAGATGGTGACTGCAGTCATGAAATTTAAAGACGCTTACTCCTTGGAAGGAAAGTTATGACCACCCTAGATAGCATATTCAAAAGCAGAGACATTACTTTGCCGACTAAGGTCTGTCTAGTCAGGGCTGTGGTTTTTCCTGTGGTCATGTATGGACATGAGAGTTGGACTGTGAAGAAGGCTGAGCGCTGAAGAGTTCGTGATTTTGAACTGTGGTGTTGGAGAAGAGTCTTGAGAGTCCCCTGGACTGCAAGGAGATCCAACCAGTCCATTCTGAAGGAGATCAACCCGGGATTTCTTTGGAAGGAATGATGCTAAAGCTGAAATCCAGTACTTTGGCCACCTCATGGGAAGAGTTGACTCACTGAAAAAGACTCTGATGCTGGGAGAGATTGGGGGCAGGAGGAGAAGGGGAGGACCGAGGATGAGATGGCTGGATGGCATCAGGGACTCGATGGACGTGAGTCTGAGTGAACTCCGGGAGATGGTGATGAACAGGGAGGCCTGGCGTGCTGCGATTCATGGGGTCGCAAAGAGTCGGACACAACTGAGCGACTGAACTGAACTGATAATCATAGATGCACAACCATAACCAATCCTCAAAACCTTTATTTAAGCAAATTCTGAATTGCTTTTTTATTTAAAGAGAAACACCTTCACATATTATAGTTTAATTTTGCAGTTCCACTTCTATTTGAGGACTTCAATAATATTAATTTAACATAACTTCACCTGAAAATAAATATTATGGTTATATAATGATGGAAGTGGGAGGGAGTTGTATCTAAGTGTAGTTTGCCTTGTCTTGCTAGGGCCTGAATATTTGCACCCCCAAAATTCATCCGTTGAGACCTAACCCTTAATGTGATAGTATTTAGAGGTGGGGCTTAGATGAGATGATTAAGTTATGAGGGCTTTATTAATGACCTCATTACCCTTATAAAAAAAAAAGAAAAAAACAACCTCAGTGAAATCACTCACTCATTTTGTCATTTTCACCATCTCTAACCCTAAACCTAACCCTAACCCTAACCCAGTTGTAACCCCCATCTGCCATCTATGGGTTGAAGCAGTTCCTTAGAGACACAGAATCTGCCAGCTCCATAATCTTGGAATTCCCTGTCCCCAGAATTGTGAGAAATAAATTGGCTGTTTATAAGCTACCTAGCTTATAATATTTTTGTTATAGTAGCCCAAACAAATGCAGGTCCTCAAAGATGACTGAGAGACATCCTTCAGTAGGGCCTATTGAGAACGCAGACTGGGAAAAGTGCTGCCAAGCACAGGGAATATCTGTTATTCAGTCCTCAGTCAAGTCTGACTCTTTGTGACTTCATGGACTGAAGCAAGCCAGGCTTCCCTGTCTTTTACTATCTCCCAGAGTTTACTCAAACTCAGGTCCATTAAGTCGATGATGTCGTCTAACTCTCTTATACATCTGAACAGACTGGAAACTGAGACACCCTATCTAAGATATTTTATTATTTTATTTTGGTATATTTTTCAAGTTTCTGATTTATAATCTATTTAGCAAACATTTATGAGATGTATAGATATATTCTTGGAGTTATCTATATAATAGATCTATTATATAGATTATATATAATCATAATATATTATATAATACTGTATAATATATAATATATATTAAGCATTATATATATACATACTTGCAAACATTAATAAGATATATATGGGTTTAACTTTAGGTGAGAATTTTAAAATACTCTTCAAAAGAACATTGTAAGGTATTCTGAAATCTGGCTAAGAATTATGTGCTTGTGAAAACATACAAAATCTGTTGTTATGTTACTCAAAATGGTGTAAGATGTGTTGGAAAACATGCATATTAAAAATATGAGAACACAGAAAACACTTAGACTGTTTTCAAGAATTTTGAGATGGAAAAACCTGATATTTATAACCTGCTTTATAGAGCAGCTGTTAAAATAGAAACATATCAAATTATTCCTAGATAAATTTGCACCTTTAACTTTCTGGGCTCTCTTACATTTGACTTATCATATCTATCCAAAAGTTAACAAATACGTGAAATGTAATATTTTTTTAAATGCGTGATAATTTGTAGTCAGATATTTGTAAATATATTCCAGCTGTTTCAAAGCTCTTCTTGTTTTTTTAAACAAATGAAAACAGATTATCTGTGACTACTAGAAAGGAGAAGACGCATGATTATCATCTCTTATTTATTATGAAATTGATATTTTTTTTTGTTTTACCAAATCACTAAATGCATTATTGACCTAAAAATGTATACATAATGACAATAATTTTATTATCATTTGATATATATTCTATTTCATGGTGTTTTAAGTCTATTTTAAACAGAATAATCTAGGATGATATATAGAAATTTATCTTCTGCATAGCACCATATAGTTTCTGAAAGGGCTTCAGGAAAATTTAGTAAAGTGAGTCAAATGCTACAACTGTATTTGTAAACAAAATCATCTTATCTGATTAAAAAAAATAATTAGCAACTACTGTCTCTGAACATGTAACATATATGTCATAGGACATAGAGAAAATCTGAGTTGGAAGAGACATTCTAATATGTGAAATATCTACAATATTATTTTAAGAAAGGTATAAACCACACTGTTAATTATTTTCTTTCTCCTCATTATCATAGCTCTTTGGTCTTTTCTTTTGCTTAAAGTTGACAAAAGGATCAGAACCTTTAGGTAGCAGCAAGGCACTTTTCTCTAATGTCCATAAAATTATGGATGACAAGACAGACCTCTGCAGCATTTCTTGCCATTGACCATGTTTAATCAGGCTATATAAACAAGTCAAAAATAAATTAATAAGCAATTTTAAAAAGACTTACATGGCAGTACTAAGCACTGTTTATTTGGAAGTTTTTTTTTTTTTTTACATTTTAGAGATGTCATTGTATTATTGTTCCAGGTTTTAAAAAAAAAAAAAAAGTGCTAACTGACAGAACCTTGCCAAGCTATAAAACATTGTTTAGAAAATTTTGTTTCATTCTCCATTTGGTCTAAATTCTCTTTATTTATTTTTAATTTCACACACTTTTCGGTAACTTTCATTAAAGTTCTTCAGAAATTAAGATAAACAATTTCAATAACCTGATGAAATGACTTAACTGGTCATTGTTATACCGGATATTGTAGAAAAGAAACTCATGCTTATTTAATAAATGTGTGCACTTTATTAGATACAGCATTGCAACAAATATTAAAATCCAATTTTAAAGGATATCTTCACATCAGCCCTCTTTACTGCAAATGTTATTATAATTGAAAGTTATATTTCCATGTATGCAAATTTGAGTGAAAGTCTTTTTTTTTTTGCAAAACATGAAACAGTTTCTTTCAAATTCAAGATTTATATTATCATGTTAAAATACAGAAATTCTGACTTCTGTCTCTAGCTAAGATGAAGTGATAGGAACTGAGTTTACTTTCCCTTCTGAAACTACCAAATAAAACCCAGAAAACATAAGAAATCATGTTATTTAATACAATAAAAACAGCAGTGATGAACAGTGATCTTGATAGGTGATAAAAAAATTATATAAGCCTTGCTGTTGTCTCAGCTTGCTGCATTAAAAGAGTTTCTACACCATGGTGTGGGGAGTATATGCACAGTGGAGCCTAACAGTACAGAATTTTATCTTTATCTAAATATGGATCATAGCCATAAACATGAAATGTAAAGCTCTAAAACTTGGAGTAAAATTTTTCATAAAATATTTACCATCTAGGATTATGCAAATAGCTTTTAGACATGACACCAAATATAAGTTTCATAGAAGAAAGATAAATTGGATTTAATAAAAATTAAAAAGCTTTCCTCCATGAATATCACTGCTACATAATAAAAAACAATAGACAAATCCCAAAAGCCTATTGAGCAAAAAGGGAACATAGCTTCAAAGCAAATATTAATAAGATTTGCATTCTAAAACTATAAACAATTATAAAAAGTCAACAAGAAGAAAGCAAATGACTCAATTAAACATGAACAAAGATATTTTACTAAAGATAACAGAGAAAGCAAATAAATAGGTATTCTTTCACATAAAATTTTTTTTCAGTTTCAGTATAAAAAAGAAATCCAAACTGAAATTATGACCTGATATCACCATGCACTTATGAATTATTTTAGCAAATTTAATCCAACAATATAGTGAAAGGATAATATGCCAGGTCCTAGTGAAATGTATCAAGCTTGCTTACACATTTGAAAATCATTGAGTGTAACTTGGAGAAGGCGATGGCACCCCACGTCAGTACTCTTGCCTGGAAAATCCCATGGATGGAGGAGCCTGGTAGGCTGCAGTCCTTGGGGTCGCGAAGTGAAGAGTTGGACACAACTGAGCGACTTCACTTTGACTTTTCAATTTCATGTATTGGAGAAGGAAATGGCAACCCACTCCAGTGTTCTTGCCTGGAGAATCCCAGGGACAGGGGAGCCTGATGGGCTGCTGTCTATGGGATGGCACACCAAACGACTTAGCAGCAGCAGCAACAATATTAACATATAAAAGATAAAACGTTTGGTTATCTCAGTAGACACAGAAAAATACTTGACAAACTCTATTATCTATTGCATATAATGATTATCATTTCATGGAAGTGATTATCCTTCATGTGCTAGCAGGCATCATATTTAATAGTAATAGGCTGAAAGTTTTCTAAGATGGGAAAAAGACAAAGATACATTTTTTTTCCTCATTTCTGCTAACTGTACTAGATATTCTACCCATGTAAGTATAGAAATGGAGGATGGTGGGGAGAAGCACCCAGACTGAAAAGGAAAAGTAAAATCATATTAATTAACCTGTGGCATGATTATCTATACAGAAGATTTAATTAAACCTTCAAGAAAATCATATTTGAAACGAATTGCCAGTCCAGATTCGATGCATGATACTGGATGCTTGGGGCTGGTGCACTGGGACGACCTAGAGGGATGGTATGGGGACGGAGGTGGGAGAGGGGTTCAGGATGGGGAACACGTGTTAAAAAAAAAAAAATGTTATTCTGCCAGTTAAAAAAAAAAAAAAAGAAAAGCAATTGGAGAAAGAAATGGCAACCCACTCCAGTAACCTTGCCTGGAGAATCCCATGGACAGAGGAGCCTGGTGGTCTAGAGTCCACGGGGTCACAAAGAATCGGAAACGATTAATCGACTTCACTTTCATTTTCAAGAAAAGCAATAGAGCTCATAAGTAAATTTACAAAAGTTGTAGGATAAAAAATCAATATAAAAGAAGAATCAATTATATTTTCATATACTAGCAATAAAAAACAAAACTACAGAAATACCATTTCCAATAACATTGCAATGTATAATATATTTAGTAATGACAAATCTGAGAAGGACCTATACACTGAAATTTGTAAAAACTTGCTGAGAAAAACTTTAAAAGTCCGAAATTAATGAGCATGTATTCCATGTTAATAGATTAGAAAGCATAAATGTTGTTAACATGTCAATTCTTCCCAAATATATTTACAGAATCAAGACAATTCTGTGTAAAAATCATTATAGGATTTTTTTTTCTTTGCAGGAATTGGGGGTAGGATTTAGCACACTGACTTAAAATTCATGGAGAAACACCAACGACCTAAAAACCCAAAATTTATTTAAAGAAGAACAATGTTGGAAGATGGAACTACACCATATCAAGATTTAGTAGAAGCTACAGACTTCAAGACAGTGGCATTGTCATCAAAACAGATAGATGTATCAGTGGAATAGAACAGAGAGCCAAAATATAGTTTTGCATACAAATGGAAGGGGTAGCCTTTTGAACAAATAGTGCTTAAGCAATTGGATGTCTCTGTCTATTCATGGAGTTTTAATCCATAGCTCAGATCTCAATCACTTAATATTATTTATATACCTAAATTATAAAACCCAATCCATACAGGTATAGAAGAGAAGCACAGGAGAATATCATTGTGATCTTTGACTAGGCAAAGATTTCTTAAATGCAGCAACAAAGGCACAGTGTGTTCTTCTGTAGCTCATACTGTAAACCATCTGCCTGCAATGCAGGAGGCCCAGGTTCAAGCCCTGGGTCTGCAAGATCCTCTGGAGAAGGAAATGGCAATCCACTCCAGTATTCTTGCCTGGAGAATTCCATGGACAGAGGCACCTATCGGGTTCTAGTCGATGGGACTGCAGAGTCGGACATGACTGAGAAACTTTCACTTTCAAAGGCATGGTACATGAAAGAAAAAAATATATAATGGACTTATCAAATTTAACTTGTCTGCTCTTTGGAAAG
Source organism: Nanger dama (assembly GCA_917880005.1). NCBI lineage: Eukaryota > Metazoa > Chordata > Mammalia > Artiodactyla > Bovidae > Nanger > Nanger dama. Next base: position 2,788,089 of record CAKJTW010000014.1, on the reverse strand, counting down.
CATTTGTAAGAGAAGAAAAATCAAATCACAGACTAGGAGAAAATATTTTGCAATTAATATATCTAGTAAAGGATAAATCATTGGCAAAATATAGAGAAATATTTCACATAATGTTTGAATGAAAATTTCACACATGAGTGTATGAAACACTGACACACTGTTGGTGGAAATGTTAAATAGTATAATCAATTTGGAAAACAAATTCTTTAAGAAGGCAGTTTTATAAAGACTAACCTATCGTATGATTCAGCCATTCTACTTCTTAAGTAGATTAAGCGAAGAGAAGCAAGTTCAGATGCACATATAATTTACCCAATCAGTGTTCATAGCAGCTTTATTCCCATCACCACAAAATAAAAACAGCACAAATGACTAACAAATGGATAAATATACAGTGGTTTATACTTATAATGGAATACAATACGACGATAAAAAAGAATGTACTACTAACATGTAACAGCGTGGATGAATCTGGTAATAAATATACAAAGTGGGAAAATCTGGACAAAAAAGTAACACACTGTATGGTCTGCAGCATATAAAATTTTTGAAAATGCAACCTAATCTACAGCTATACAAAGTAAACTAGAAGTTGCCTAGAGATACAAGGAGTGGGTTGGAAAAGTAGGGAGGGACTACAGGAAAGGTTTCAAAATGATAAAAGATATTTTGGGGGATGATTGATGTGGAGATGTTATTGTGGAATAATTTCATGGGAGAATACAAAAATAAAAATAATTAAATTGAACACTTAAATATGTGCAGCTAATTAGATGTCAATTGTATATCAAAAAAGTGCTAAATTTTTAAAAAGAATAGTAGGGATGTGACAAAAGGATTGTGATATTCAATGCTGAATGACACATTTTCAATAGAGTATAATGATGTAGTCATGCTTTTACTATTTTGTTCCAAATATTTCTATAATCATTATATTTTATTTAATGTGACAAATAAGTTTTCATGTGTAAAAAATCTAAAAAGACTACATTTCATGAAATGTTCTACTCCTTTAAAATAGGTGTCCAAACCAATTTACCACAGAAAGAAGATCTAGAGACTGAAAATCTTAAGACAGAATTTTATATACTAATTCTAACACCAAATTTTTATGCCAGTTCAGAGAAGATAAATAAATCCTTAATGGAAGTCTATGGTTTTTGAAAAATAAGAGAATTTTACCAAAACAGAATTATTGAAACAATAGATTCCAATTTATTATCAGGTTGTAAAATCAACTTAAGGCTAAGGATGGTGTAAAAAATATAACAATAGAATAAATATCAATGCAGTGCATACAGAATATGTACTTGTTTCATGAAGCTCTAATTTCAGTTTTGAATATAAATATATTACTATACTGGAATGTAATATAAAATTTATTAATATAATCATATTCTAAAAGGTTGAAATTTTGAACCCTAAATAATTTGGGGCCCTTCATTTATACCTCTAATAACTTTGGGATTCAGTTAAGATGAACTTTCTAAAATTAATATCATGCTAGAAAATTAGAACTATCTCTTTTGAAATATATAATGTTTGAAAATATACTCTCTACTCAAATAATAGTATTTCCTGGTAATTTTCTGAGCAATGACTTAAAGATCAATTGAAAAATGCTAACAAGGATACCAGAGGATGACAGAAAGATATTTAGAGTGGCTTTGCTTTATAACTAAAAGTAGTGGCATCTACTTTTGAGACATCTTCCAGTGTACTTAAATTTAACTCTTTAATAAGATTCTCACTCTGAAAAGAAAAATCCAGATCAATTAATAAAATGACAAAATGCCTCTGTTTTAGTATATAATTTCTTCTGGAAAAGTAGCAAATAAGCACTATAAAGTTTTAAATTTAAAGCTAATGAGAATAATGTTAGATCAGTAAGTTAAATTTTATAAATGATGATTGCTTTAAAAATTATGTTTTAAAATTAGATATTAAAAGATAGGAAAATATTAAAAAGAAAACTTATGAAGTTTTCTTATTAGACAGCTAGTAAAAATATCTAAACTTTAATAAATTCATTATGTTGAAGATAGTGAATCCCTACTTCTCCTTAAGCAGAGATTCAAATATTAGGTTGGTGAAAGCATAATTTTGGTTTTGGACTGTGAATTTTAAATCATTATAACTAGGTTTAACCACATCTTTATTAATCAAAATAGGAACCATTACAAGCAACACGAGATTGTAGAGCTGTTTGTTAGACTGAATCAAAATAGTATAAATAAAAGTAAAGAGTGTATTGGTGGCAATTGAATATTCAGGGCTACATAGGCAAATATATGGAGATAAGGTAGAGGCAAGCAAGTGCCTAAGTAAAAAGAAAATAGATGGATCCAGCTATCATTTGAAGGCAATGCTTAAAGGAATGTCTCATGGATGAAGGCCTCTCTATGGTGGACCACAGGCACAAACAGAAAAGTAAAAGGCTGATTATCCCCTCCCCATGAGAATTAGAGAGAGGCAATAGGGAGAAAGTTGAGTGGAATTTCAGATTGCCTGGGTTGGCATGCTGTCAGTAAGGAAAGAAAGGTATAAGACAGTTTTACCAATGATAGCTGAATTAGCAGCCCTTAGGGTCCGCTTCCCTGGTGGCTCAGAGGTTAAAGCGTCTGCCTCCAATGCTGGAGACCGGGGTTCAATCCCAGGGTCGGGAAGATCCCCTGGAGAAGGAAATGGTAACCCACTCCAGTATTCTTGCCTAGAGAATCCCACGGACAGAGAAGCCTGGTAGGCTAAAGTCCACGGGGTCGCAAAGAGTCGGACACAACTGAGCGACTTCAAAAAAAAAAAAAAAAAGAAGGGTCACTGAGATGCCACATTGCAGAATACATTTCTTTCAGGAGTGAGTACAAGGTTAGGCCACAAGTGTCATCCATAAGGCTCAGGATTGCAGACCATTTTGAGCCTGCCAACTGCCCACTAGGAGTGTTCACAGGTGTCTGGATGTTAGCAGAGAGGATCAAAGAGCTGTGGGACAACATTTCATTCCATTCTCTCCCACTGCTCTCACCTTTGAAGAGGAGGCCTAGCTTTAGAGATGTACTGTAAATCATCCTTTGGGATTTTAAGCTGAACCTAGATGCAAGTCGTGTGCACAGAAAACACAAAGTGCCATTTCTCCCAATCTGAGCAGAAGAGCTTTCTCTCTCTTCTAGGACAGAATAAAGAGAAACAACACTGGAAATAAGGAACTCAATGATTAGGTAGGAAACCCTCAAAGTCAGTGTTGAAACAGCAATCTATGTTATTGTTAATTAATTTTATAATAATACACTCATGGAATATATTTAAATGAAATATAGAATGTAATTTTAATGAAAAATGAGTAAGAAAATAGACTTTGGAATCAGAGAGACCTAGGTTCCAGTTCTTTTTTTCCTTTTTTAAAAAAAAAAAAAAAACTTATTAACTTGGTGACTTTTGTGATATTACTTACTTTATATATTAAAATGGGAAAAAAGTATAGTTTTGTTTCAATGATTTAATTTGTTGTTGTTGTTCAATATCCAACTCTTTGTGATCCCATAGACTGTAGTACATTGGGCTTCCCTGTCTCTCACCATTTCCCAGAGTTTGCCTAAGTTTATGTCCATTGCATCGGTGATGCCATCCAACCATCTCAACTTCTGTCATCCTCTTCTACTGCCTTCAATCTTTCCCAGAATCGGGGTCTTTTCCAATAAGTCAATAAGTCAGTTATTTGCATCAGGTGGACAAAGTATTGGAGCTTCAGCATCAGTCCTTCCAATGAATATTCAGGGTTGATTTTCCTTAGGATTGACTGGTTTGATCTCCTTTGCAGTCCAAGGGATTCTCAAGTCTTCTCTAACCACAGTTAGAAAGCACCAATCCTTCGGTGCACGACTTTCTTTATGGTCCATCTCTCGCATCTGTATCTGACTTCTGGAAAGACCATAGCTTTGACTACACAGACCTTTATCAGTAATGTCTCTGATTTTTAATATGCTGTCTAGGTTTGTCTAGTTCCTCACCCCCCTCCCACAAGGAGCAAGCTTCTTTTAATTTCATGGCTACAGTTACCATCTGCAGTGATTTTGGAGCCCAAGAAGATGAAATATGTCACTGATTTCACCTTTTCCTCTTCCATTTGCCAAAAAGTAATGGGACCAGATGTCATGATCTTAATTTTTTTAATATTGAGTTTTAAGTCAACTTTTTACTCTCTTTTTTCACCCTCATCCAGAGGATCTTTAGTTCCTATTCACTTTCTGCCATTAAAGTGATATTATCTACATATCTGAGGTAGTTGATATTTCTCCCAGCAATCTTGATTCTAACTTGTAACTCATCCTGTCTGGCATTTCACATGATGTACTCTGTGTGTAAGTTAAGTAAACAGAATGACATTAAACAGACTTGTCATACTTCTTTCTTAATTTTGAACAAGTCAGTTGTTCCATAAAATGTTCTAACTTTCTTTTCTTGAATACAGGTTTCTTAGAAGGCAAGTAAGATGATCTGGTATTCCTAACTCTTTAAGAGTTTTCCATTGTTTTCTATGATCCAAACAGGCAAAGTCTTTAGTGTAGTGAATGAAACAGAGGTGTATATATATATATATATATATTTATTCTGGAGCTATTTGTAGGTGTGCTCTGCTCTGCCCCAGTAGTGTATTGGACTCCTTCCAACCTGAGGAAGCTCGTCATTCAGTGTCATATCTTTTTGTTTTTTCATACAGTTCATGAGGTTCTCATGGCAAGTATACTGGAGTGGTTTGCCCTTCCCTCCTCCAGAGGAGAACGTTTTGTCCGAACTCTCCACTATGACCTGTCCATCTTAGGTGGTGCTGCACGGCATGGCTCATAGCTTCATTGAGTTACATAAGTTCCTTCACCACTATAAGGCAGTGATCTATGAAGGGGAAGGATTTAATAAGATAATGTATATAACAAGAAATTGTACAAAGTATCATGAGAGGTCTGGCTGAATTGAAATTGTGACTGCTTTAAAAGTGCCAGAACCTCTAAGTCATTAAATAATTATTGTGTTATAATCAAATCTAAAACCAAAGTAAATAGATTGGTACTGGTTCAATGGTACTACAGATGTTGCCACTTAGACATAGTTTAAAAATGAATTTGAATCAGCCTCCTAAATGTAACCTCCAGAAATGTCTAATTCATTACCACCGTGTGGAGTGACTTGTTTATTTACCCATACAGGTGTGATTTTTTTTTTCTTTAGAAATATATGATTCTTGAATATTGTAGAAAGAAGACATTTTCTTCCCACATCAGCAACATAGGCAGCCACAGTTAGCAAGTGACTTAAGTTACCACGTTTTCCTTGTTAAATTCATAGTACAGTATGATAAAGTCATTTAAGGGTTCTCTGATAGCTCAGTTAGTAAAGAATCCACTTGCAATGCAGGAGACCCTGGTTCGATTCCTGGGTCAGAAGTGCCCCCTGGAGAAGGGATAGTCTAGCCAATCCATTATTCTGACCTGGAGAATTCCATGGACAGCACAGCCCACTGGGTCACAAAGACTCAGACATGACTCAGTGACTTTCCCTTTCACTTCAAGTTCATTTAAAAAGTAAACAATTCAAAGTCAAAAATATTTTATAGTAAACCTATTGGGTGATTAAAATATGCTATAATCAATAAAGCTATCTCTATAATGGTTCATTTTTCTTTAACTTTAGTCCAAGATACACATCAATTGATATTTGTCTATATTATGAAATGCTTACCAAAATAAGTTTAGTTAACATCCATCACTTTATATATTTACACTTTTTTTCTTGCAATGAGAATTTTTAAGATAAACTCTCATTAATTGTACTTCAGTGAAAAGAGTGACATTTTTTAGAAAGACAAAATGACCTATTTTCTTGGTAACTTTTAAATACAATATTATTTACTATTAACTATAGTCATCATTGGGCTTCCCTGGTGACTCAGAGGTTAAAGTGTCTGCCTCCAATGCAGGAGACCCGGGTTCGATCCCTGGGTCAGGAAGATCCCCTGAAGAAGGAAATGGCATTCCAGTCCAGTATTCTTGCCTGGAGAATCCCATGGATGGAGAAGCCTAGTAGGTTACAGTCCATGGGGTCGCAAAGAGTCGGACACGACTGAGCGACTTCACCTCACCTCATAGTCATCATGCTGCATACTAGAACTTTTTACTTTGTGACCACCCTCACTTTTCTCACCATACCCATGATACTACGAGTCACTATAACAAATCCAGGACCAAAGATAATTCTTATAACCCAGTAATACCATAAGATGAGATTCAAACTTCCATTCATTCTGAATTCTTATATTCTCAGAGCTTGATATCAGTCAGTGAAGAGGACTAAGAAAGAAACTTCCGAGAAGGGTAGAAGGTAAGTCAGATTAATGTTTAGAGTTTATTAATAAGGGCAAGAAAGAAAGCTGCTCAGTCATGTCCAACTCTTTGCAACCCCATGGACCTAGTCTATGGAATTCTACAGGTCAGAATACTGGAGTGGGTAGTCTTTCACTTCTCCAGGGGATCTTCCCAACCCAGGGATCAAACCCAGGTCTTCCACATGGCAAGTGGATTCTTTACCAGCTGAACCATAAGGAAAGCCCAAGAATACTAGAATGGGTAGCCTATTTCTTCTCCAGTGGAACTTTCCAACCCAGAAATCAAACTGGGGTCTCCTGCATTGAAAATAGATTCTTTACCAACTAAGCTATGAGGGAAGCCATAAGGGAAAGAGGAGGCATGCCAAAGGGAAGAGGTAGGCACAAGTTTAATGTCATTCTACAGGACCAAATTTTAAACTGGTTGACTAATCTCAGTCCACTTGGAGAAGAATTGGTAAATTACCCTCAGTTCAGTTCAATCTAGCCACTCAGTCATGTTCAACTTGATACAACACCATGAAAAGCAGCACTCCAGGCTTCCCTGTCCATCTACATCTCGTGAAGTTCACTCAAACTCACGTCCATCGAGTCAGTGATGTCATCCAGCCATCTCATCCTCTGTCGTCCCCTTCTCCTCCTACCACCAATCCCTCCCAGCATCAGAGTCTTTTCCAATGAGTCAACTCTTCTCATGAGGTGGCCAAAGTACTGGAATTTCAGCTTCAACATCATTCCCTCCAAAGAAATCCCAGGGTTGATCTCCTTCAGAATGGACTGGCTACATGTACTTGTAGTCCAAGAGATTCTCAAGAGTCTTCTCAAACACCACAGTTCAAAAGCATCAATTCTTTTGTGCTCAGCTTTCTTCACAGTCCAACTCTCACATTCATACATGACCACTGGAAAAACCATAGCCTTGACTAGACGGACCTTTGCTGGGAAAGTAATGTCTCTGCTATTCAATATGTGATCTATGATGGTCATAACTTTTCTTCCAAGGAGTAAGACTTTTAATTTCATGGCTGCAACCATCATCTCCAGTGATTTTGGAGCCCAAAAGTAAAGTCTAACACTCATTTCACTGTTTCTGCATTTATTTCCCATGAAGTGATGGGACCAGATGCCATGATCTTAATTTTCTGAAGGTTGAGTTTTAAGCCAACTTTTTCACTCTCCTCTTTCACTTTTATCAAGAGGTTTTCAGTTACTCTTTCACTTTCTGCCATAAGGGTGGTGTCATCTGCATATCTGAGGTTATTGATATTTCTCCTGGCAATCTCGATTCCAGCTTGTGCTTCTTCCAGTCCAGCATTTCTCATGATGTACTCTGCATATAAGTTAAGTAAGCAGAGTGACAATATACAGCCTTGACATACTCCTTTTCCTATTTGGAACCTGTCTGTTGTTCCATGTCCAGTTCTAACTGTTGCTTCCTGACCTGCATACAGATTTCTCAAGAGGCAGGTTAGGTGGTCTGGTATTCCAAACTCTTTCAGAATTTTCCACAGTTTATTGTGATCCACACAGTCAAAGGCTTTGGCATAGTCAATAAAGCAGATATAGAGATGTTTTTCTGGAACTCTCTTGCTTTTTTCCATAAACCAGTAGATGTTGGCCATTTGGTCTCTGGTTCCTCTGCCTTTTCTAAAACCAGCTTGAACATCAGGTTGCTTACAGACCTGAATATATTTTTTTCAAGAGACAGGTCAGGGGGTCTGGTATTCCCATCTCTTTCAGAATTTTCCAGTTTATTGTGATCCACACAGTCAAAGGCTTTGGCTTTACTGTCAATAAAGTAGAAATAGATGCATTTCTAGAACTCTCTTTTGTTTTTCAATGATCCAGCAGATGTTGGCAATTTGATCCCTGGTTCCTCTGCCTTTTCTAAAACCAGTTTGAACATCTGGAAGTTCATAGTTCATGTAATGCTGATACATGGCTTGGATAATTTTGAGCATACTTTACTAGCCTGTGAGATGAGTGAAATTGTGCAGTAGTTTGAGCATTCTTTGGCATTGTCTTTCTTCGGGATTGGAATGAAAACTGACCTTTTCCAGTCCTGTGGCCACTGCTGAGTTCTCCAAATTTTCTGGCATAGTGTGTGCAGCACTTTCACAGCATCATCTTTCAGGATTTGAAATAGCTCCACTGGATTCCAACACCTCCACTAGTTTTGTTCTTAGTGATGTTTTCTAAGACCTACTTGACTTCACATTCCAGGATGGCTGGCTATAGGTGAGTGATCATACCATCGTCATTATCTTGGTCATGAAGATCTTTTTGTACAGTTCTGTGTATTCTTGCCCCCTCTTCTTAATATCTTCTGCTTCCGTTAGGACCATTCCTTTGCTGTCCTTTGTCAAGCTCATCTTTGCAAGAAATGTTCCCTTGGTATCTCTGATTTTCTTGAAGAGATCTCTAGTCTTTCCCATTCTGTTGTTTTCCTTTATTTCTTTGCATTGATCACTGAGGAAGGCTTCTTATCTCTTCTTGCTACGCTTTGGAACTCTGCATTCAGATGCTTATATACTTTCTTTTCTCCTTTGTTTTTGGCTTGTCTTTTTTTCTCAGCTATTGGTAAGGCCTCCCCAGACAGCCATTTTGCCTTTTTTTCATTTCTTTCCATGGAGATGGTCTTGATCCCTGTCTCCTGTACAATGTCACGAACCTCATTCCATAGTTCATCAGGCACTCTATCTATCAGATCTTGTTCCTTAAATCTATTGCTCACTTCCACTGTATAATCATAAAGGATTTGATTTAGGTCATACCTGAATGGTCTAGTGGTTTTCCTACTTTCTTCAATTTCAGTCTGAATTTGGCAATAAGGAGCTCATGATTTGAGCCACAGTCAGCTCCCAGTCTTCTTTTGCTGACTGTATAGAGCTTCTCCATCTTTGGCTGCAAAGAATATAATCAGTCTGATTTTGGTGTTGACCATCTGGTGATGTCCACATGTAGAGTCTTCTCTTGTGTTGTTGGAAGAGAGTATTTGCTGTGAGCAGTATGTTATCTTGGCAAAACTCTATTAGTCTTTTCCCTGCTTCATTCAGTACTCCAAGACCAAATTTGCCTGTTATTCCAGATGTTTCTTGACTTCTTACTTTTTCATCCAGTCCCCTATAATGAAAAGAACATCTTTTTGGGTGTTAGTTCTAGAATGTCTTGTAAGTCTTCATAGAACAGTTCAACTTCAGCTTCTTCAGCAGTACTAGTTGGGGCATAGACTTGGATTACTGTGATATTGAATTGTTTGCCTTGGAAATGAACAGAGATCATTCTTTCATTTTTGAGATTGCATCCAAATACTGCATTTCAGACTCTTTGTTTGACCATAATGGCTATTCCATTTCTTCTAAGGGATTCCTGCCCACAGTAGTAGATATGATGGTCATCTGATTTAAATTCACCTATTCCAGTCCATTTGAGTTTGCCGATTCCTAGAATGTCAACGTTCTCTCTTGCCATCTCCTGTTTGACCATTTCCAATTTGCCTTGATTCATGGACCTGACATTCCAGGTTCCTATGCAATATTGCTCTTTATAGCATCGAACCTTGCTTTTATTACCAGCCACATCCACAACTGGGTATTGTTTTTGCTTTGGCTCCATTGCTTCATTCTTTCTGAATTTATTTCTCCACTGATTTCCAGTACCATATTGGGCTTACCCACCTGGGGAGTTCCTCTTTCAGGATCCTATCATTTTACCTTTTCATACTGTTGATGGGGTTCTCAAGGCAAGAATACTGAAGTGGTTTGCCATTCCCTTCTGCAGTGGACCACATTCTGTCAGACTGCTTCACCATGACCTGCCAGTCTTGGGTGGCCCCACAAGGAATGGATTATTTTCACTGAGTTAGACAAGACTGTGGTCCTAGTGTGATTAGATTGACTAGTTTTCTGTTATTATGCTTTCAGTGTTTCTGCCCTCTGATGCCCTGTCGCAACACCTACTGTCTTACTTGGGTTTCTCTTACCTTGGATATGGGGTATGTCTTCACAGCTATTCCAGGAAAGGTCAGGCACTGCTCTTTCCCTTGGATGAGGAGTATCTCCTCACTGTCAGCCCTCCTGACCTTGAACGTGGAGTAACTCCTCTAGGCCCTCCTGCATCCACGCAGCCACCGCTCCTTGGATGTGGAGTTGCTCCTCTTGGCCACCACCCCTGACCTCGGGAACAGGGTAGCTCCTCCCAGCCATTGCCTCTGACTAATTGCTATCTTGAATGTGAAGGCCCAATTGCAAGTGCAGGCTCTGCCCTCTGCTGTATATATGCCAGGTCATTTAATCACCATAAGCCTTAATTTTTTCATTGGTAATTTAAGAATAATTTTTGTTTGGTCTCCTCATTGGATTGATATGATATATACTGATCACCAGTTTCCTAAGTGGCATAGTGGTAAAGAATCCACCTGAAATGCATGAGATGCAGCTTTGATCCTTGGGTTGGAGTGATTTTAGGAAGTGGTAACCCATTTCAATATTCTCACCTGGAAAATTCCATGTACAGAGGAGCCTGGAGGCCTCAAAGTCCATGGGGCCTCAAAGAGTCAGACACAACTGAGAGGGTGCAAACAGACTGATCACATTAGATTGCCATGGTCCAACCAAAACTTATAAAATTTTCTGAATTGAAATAGAATACTGACAACACAAGATAAATGATCAAATTATCGTCATTGAAAAACAAACAAACTAGGATGAAACGTGAAAAGATATACAGCTTAATAATGTGAGAAATAAGTAAATTTAACTGAAAAATGAAAACTAGTGTCTTAAAAGAATAAGCAAAGACCACTTAAAGAAATAGATTGAGTTTATAGTGATTTAATTCAAAGATAAAGTAAGTATATCTAAAGTAAGTATATCTAAACTTTGTTTTGATATAATCGTGTTTTCACTTTGTTGAATGCCTACTGTGTGCAATAGGCATAGGCCATATACTCAAAGTGGTATCTGAGTGGCTGTACTAGCAAAAGACAATAGACAATGGATTGCACGGTAGACACAAAATAATCTCCATATCAAGGCATAAGACCCACTAGAAGCATGTGGCTGCTTTGCTTTTAGAGTAGGCATCTTCCCTAAATCTTGCACATATGACTCTATAATGTGTATCAAAAAATGACTGTAATATCAGTTCCTTCCATATACTTTAGTTTCAAAGATTTTTTCCTTTTTAAAATTTTTATTTTTACTTTATTTTGCTTTACAATACTGTATTTGTTTTTGCCATGCATTGATATAAATCAGCCATGGGTGTACATGAGTTCCCAATCCTGAACCCCCCTCCCACCTCCCACCTCATATCATCTCTCTGGATCATCCCTGTGCACCAGCCCCAAGCATCCTGTATCCTGTATCAAACATAGACTGGTGATTCGTTTCTTATCTGGTAGTGTACATGTTTCAATGCCATACTCCCAAATCATCTCACTCTCTCCCTCTTCCACAGAGTCCAAAAGTCCATTCTAAACATCTGTGTCACTTTTGCTGTCTTGCATACAGTGTTATCATTACCATCTTTCTAAATTCCATATATATGTGTCAGTATACTGTATTGGTGTTTTTCTGTCTGGCTTACTTCACTCTGTATAATAGGCTCCAGTTTCATCCACCTCATTAGAACTGATTCAGATGTATTATTTTTAATGGCTGAGTAATACTCCATTGTGTATATGTGTATATGTACCACTGCTTTCTTATCCATTCATCCGCTGATGGACATCTAGTTTGCTTCCATGTCCTGGCTATTATAAACAGTGCTGTGATGAACATTGGGGTACACATCTCTTTCAATTCTGGTTTCCTCAGTGTGTATGCCCAGCAGTGGGATTGCTGGGTCATAAGGCAGTTCTATTTGTAATTTTTAAGGAATCTCCACACTGTTTTCCATAGTGGCTGTACTAGCTTGCATTCCCACCAGCAGTGTAGGAGAGTTCCCTTTTCTCCACACCCTCTCCAGCATTTATTGCTTGTAGTCTTTTGGATCGCTGCCATTCTGACTGGTTTGTGGCAAAATGTACATACCATAAGACTGACCATTTCTTACCTTTTGAAAATATATGCCTTATTGGCATTTAGTATATTTAAAATTTTGTGTAATCATATCTGCTACCTTGTTCCAGAACATTATTGTCACCTCAAGTTAACTCATTACCCAATAAGCAGTCAATCCTTATTAATTTATACCCTCAGCTCCTGGTAACCACTATTCGGTTTTCTGTCTCTACGAATTTGTATATTCTAGATATGTTATGTAAATAAAATATACAATAAGTGGCCTTTCACTTAGCAGATTTTCATTTTCACCTTGTTTTTGTGGCTGTGGAACATTCCCCTATGGATAGGTCACTTTGTATTTATCTGTTAATCAGTTGAGGGCTATTTGATTATTTCCATCTTTTAGCTATTATGAATAATGCTGCCACGAACATGTGTTCAAATTTTTGTTGATTAAACTGTTATAATTTTACAATTTTAAGGCTTTACTTCACCTTGTATACTAAACTCTTCTTTCAGCATGATGTTTGGTATTGTCCAGTTTCTGTTCGTCTTTCCTCCTTTTTCTCACCTCTTCTCCTTTTATGCAGACCTGTCCTTCCAGTTCTTCTACACAACCCATGATCAGCCCAGCCACACACTTTGAAGCTCAGGCTTTACCATGCCCAAATTGCCCTCTTCAGCCTGTTGAGCACTTAGTTTCTGGCTCTTCAAGAAACAGTTCAGGAATTACATCCTGCAATAAATCTTTGCAGGTCTTTTTTTGCTTGGCCCTGCTACTCTAACTCGTGCACTTTAATCAACAGACCACTGTATCTTCTCCTAGTACATCATGAGAAATGCTGGGCTGGAGGAAGCACAAACTGGAATCAAGATTGCCAGAAGAAATAACAATAACCTCAGATATGCAGATTACACCACCCTTATGGCAAAAAGTGAAGAGGAACTAAAAAGCTTCTTGATGAAACTGAAAGAGGAGAGTGAAAATGTTAGCTTAAAGCTCAACATTCAGAAAATGAAGATCATGGCATCTGGTCCCATCACTTCATGGGAAATAGATGGAGAAACAGTGGAAACAGTGTCAGACTTTTTTTTTTGGAGGGGGCCTTCAAAATCACTGCAGATGGTGTTTTCATACATGAAATTAAAATATTCTTACTCCTTGGAAGGAAAGTTACAACCAACCTAGATAACATATGAAATAGCAGAGACATTACTTTGTCAACAAAGGTCCATCTCTTCAAGGCTATGGTTTTTCCAATGGTCATGTATGAATGTGAAAGTTTGACTATGAAGAAAGCTGAGTGCTGAAGAATTGATGCTTTTGAACTGTGGTGTTGGAGAAGACTCTTGAGAGTCCCTTGGACTGCAAGGAGATCCAACCAGTCCATCCTAAAGGAGATCAGTCCTGGGTGTTCATTGGAAGGACTGATACTAAAGCTGAAACTCCAATACTTTGGCCACCTCATGTGAAGAGTTGACTCACTGGAAAAAGACTCTGATGCTAGGAGTGATTGGGAAGGAGAATAAGGAGGTGACAGAGGCTGAGATGGCTGGATGGCATCACTGACTCGATGGATATGAGTTTGAGTGAACTCTGAGAGTTGGTGATGGACAGGGAGGCCTGGCGTGCTGCAGTTCATGGGGCTGCAAAGAGTCGGACACAACTGAGCAACTGAACTGAACTGAACGGAGAGCAGAAAGTGGGGAAGAACTAAGGAGCCTCTTGATGGAAGTGAAAGAGAGTGAAAAGTTGGCTTAAAACTCAACATTCAGAAAATGAAGATCATGGCATCCGGTCCCATCACTTCATGGCAAATAGATGGGGAAAGAGTGGAAACAGTGGCTGATTTTATTTTGGGGGGCTCCAAAATCACTACAGACGGTGACTGCAGCCATGAAGTTAAAAGAGACTTACTCATTGGAAGGAAAGTTATGATCAACCTAGTCAGCATATTAGAAAGCAGAGACATTATATTGCCAGCAAAAGTCTGTCTAGTCAAGGCTATGGTTTTTCCTGTGGTCATGTATGGATGTGAGAGTTGGATTGTGAAGAAAGCTGAGCACCAAATAATTTATGCTTTTGAAGTGTGGTGTTGTAGAAGACTCTTGAGAGTCACTTGAACTGCAAGGAGATCCAACCAGTCTATCCTAAAGGAAATCATTCCTGGGTGTTCATTGAAAGGACTGATGTTGAAGCTGAAACTCCAGTATTTTGCCACCTAATGTGAAAAGCTGACTCATTAGAAAGTACCTTGATGTTGGGAAAAACTGAAGGCAGAACTAGAAGGGAATGATAGAGGATGAGATGATTAGATAGCATCACTGACTCAATGTACATAAGTTTGGGTAAACTCTGGAGTTGGTGATGGCCAGGTTGGCTTGGTGTGCTGCAGTTCATGAGGTCACAAATAATCAAACAGGACTGAGCAACTGAATTGAACTGAACACCTGTTGATGTGAATATAGGTCTCTCTGCAGTATCCTGAGCTCCAGTGTAATACAGATTATATCTATACATGTCTGAATTCCAGCAGAGAGTTTGACAACATAGTGGATGACTCTTAAAAGTTGTATAAGTAAATATATTAACTGTATGAATGAATGGACTTCCCTGGTGGCTTAGAGGGTAAAGCATCTGCCTGCAATACAGGAGACCTGGGTTCAATCCCTGGGTTGGGAAGCTCCCCTGGAGAGAAGGAAATGGCAACCCACTACAGTACTCTTACCTGGAAAATTCCATGGATGGAGGAGCCTGGTAGGCTACAGTCCATAGGACTGCAAAGAGTCAGACACGACTGAAAGATTTCTCTCCTGTATAATGAGCTCCATTGTAATACAGATTATGTCTATACATGTCTGAATTCCAGCAGAGAGTTTGACCACATAGTGGATGACTCATAAAAGTTTTATAAGTAACTACATTAACTGTGTGAATGAATGAATAGTCTGCCTTCTATGGTGTAAAAAAGAAATGAGTTCTTTATAGTTGTTGTCCCATCACTTCATGGGGAATAGATGGGGAAACAGCGGAAACAGTGTCAGACTTTATTTTGGGGGGCTCTAAAATCACTGCAGATGGTGACTGCAGCCATGAAATTAGAAGACACTTACTCCTTGAAAGAAAAGTTATGACCAACCTAGATAGTATATTCAAAAGCAGAGACATTACTTTGCCTACTAAGCTCCGTCTAGTCAAGGCTATGGCTTTTCCTGTGGTCGTGTATGGATGTGAGAGTTGGTCTGTGAAGAAGGCTGAGCACCGAAGAATTGATGCTTTTGAAGTGTGGTGTTGGAGAAGACTCTTGAGCGTCCCTTGGACTGCAAGGAGATCCAGCCAGTCCATTCTGAAGGAGATCAACCCTGAGATTTCTTTGGAAGGAATGATGCTAAAGCTGAAACTCCAGCTGAAACTTTGGCCACCTCATGAGAAGAGTTGACTCATTGGAAAAGACTCTGATGCTGGGAGGAATTGGAGGCGGGAGGAGAAACGGACAACAGAGGCTGAGATGGCTGGATGGTATCACGGACTCGATGGACTTGAGTCTGAGTGAACTCCGAGAGATGGTAATGAACAGGGAGGCCTGGCGCGCTGTGATTCATGGGGTCGCAAAGAGTCGGACACGACTGAGCGACTGAACTGAACTGAAGCAGTTGTATAATTAGTTGTATAATCTTGTTTTTAAGCAGTATTTGCTTTTCATCTCTTCTTTGCCTCTCTGCCTCAATCAATTAATCTTTCATGTTCACCTCCCCCAAAAACATATAGAAAATGATCAAATCCTATAGAATAAAATGGATATAGTCAGAAAAGATAATGATAATTTATTGCATTTTCATTCTTATCTCCCTAGGTCTATATCAATTCACTTTGCTTGCTGATTTTCTAGTAGAGACTAAATAGGCTCAGGTACAATATTGGAAATTTCAGCTCTAGTGCCACCTCAACTCTGAGATGCTGGCCATGTGATTTTCAACTACACATTTATTTTACTTCAATAATTAAAATATGCAGAGACGTATGTTATAAAAATTGTTTTTACCACACATATTCAAAACTTATTCAGTGAATCAGCTCTTAATTAGTTATATTCAGTTCAGTTCAGTCACTCAGTTGTGTTCGACTCTTTGCAACCCCATGAATCGCAGCACTAGTAAGGGACAAAACTCTATATTTAATTTCAAGTGGAAAACCCTCAATTTCCTCATCCAACCATATATGCTTTAGGATAAAACTCAAGCATCACTTGCCAGAATTGATCCCATCTATTCTAGTCTAATTTAAATGTCTTTTTTCTCTGCCCACATTTTATCTTTCTTCTTTCTCTCCAATAGTACCCACCACTGTATTGTAAGCATGGATATACTTGTCTCTGTCCTCCAGTAAGTCAAAAGGTTTATGATAGCAGAAATCATGTTTTTCCACAATGATTAGTACACTGCCCTGTATATTGAAGGTGCTCAATAAATGCTTATTGAGAGAATGTCATGTACATTTAATCAAGTTTGGTAGACAACTGAAATTACTAGACAACAATGCACCAAATCAAAGAGAAATGAGTACTAACTATAATCCTCTTTGCAGAATAATAATTCAAAAGTTCAGAAAGACATTTTTCCACTAAAATATAGCATGAAATAAGGTTTTAATCACCATTACTGCAACTTAAGCTGACATTTGAGAAAGACTGGCTTTCATAGAAATAATTATAGAATTCCATGGAGAGTAATATCAGCTACTTTACAGCTTTTGTTTTTGAACTGGTTGTTGTCATAAATTATTTCCCATTGTTAAATAATAATTTTAAATTTCAAGTAACAAGAACTGTGTCTCTTTTTTGGATTTTTACAGTAGTTTTTAATAAAAATATTTACTATAATCCAAATCTGATAGGATCAGAAAAGAATAATTTTCAAACCATACCTTTCAAGACATAATTTCAAGGATAAGTGAAGAAAATATCTGTTGCATAATCTGAACAACCTATTTCAAATATCTTACATGTTATGTAAGCCAATAAGGGTAACTCATGGTGAATAATGATAGTTAATAACACCTTCAATTTCAATAAGTCTTGTCTATAGATTTCAGGATAATTTTGTATGTTGCCATCTATTTAAAAAGTGTCTATAAGTAATTGAAGAAGAAAAACACTATTAATTTCCCCACCCTAAATCCTCATTGCCCTATGCATATCTCAATCATTGTATTTTGTACATTTTGATGAAAATATGTGCTTATATATCAGTTTCTTTAACTAGACTAAAATCTCCTAGGAGAGAAATGTTATGTATTTGTCTCTCTCTATCCTAGTACTTTGTACATTAACTGGCACATATTTTCACAAAGGATCTGAGGGAGTGTTAGTAGCAGAGTCAATATTAGAATCCACTGACACAAGTGGTCTTCACAGATATTCAAAACAACTTTATTAAGCTAGAATGTACCCTTTAGGAACCACTTCTGCCATATTAAAGAGTAGATTTTGATGAGTTTTAGGTTTAAGTGGCATTGATGTCCTCTCAATGATTTTTGCTAAAATCATGACATATGAAGATTTGTTAAATTGCTCCCTTCAGAAGAAATGACTTACAAAAAAAAAAAAAAAAGTGAGTGCCAAAGAATTGATGCTTTTGAACTGTGGTGTTGGAGAAGACTCTTGAGAGTCCCTTGGACTGCAAGGAGATCCAACCAGTTCATTCTAAAGGAGATCAACCCTGGTATTTCTTTGGAAGGAATGATGTTAAAGCTGAAACGCCAATATTTTGGCCACTTCATGTGAAGAGTTGACTCACTGGAGAAGACTCTGATGCTGGGAGGGATGGGGGGCAGGAGGAAAAGGGGAAGACAGAGGATGAGATGGCTGGATGACATCACTGACTGATGGATGTGAGTCTGAGTGAACTCTGGGATTTGGTGATGGACAGGGAGGTCTGATGTGCTGCCTGCGGTCGCAAAGAGTCAAACACGACTGAGAGATTGAACTGAACTGAACTGAACTGATGCCCTCTAAATGATTATTGCTAAAATCATGACATAAGATTTTTTAAATTGCTCCCTTCAGAAGAAATGACTTACAAAGGTTGTCAAGATGTTCCAAAGATTATTGTCTCAAATTCTCAATGAAACTGATAGCATATATGAATATAGTGACTTACATAGTGGAATTAGATTTGTACATATTCAAAAGATATCTTTCTCCACTTCAAACCATTGTATCCTTGAATCTATCATCCTCAGGTTATGTTTCAGTTATTTAACTGATTACTTCCTCATTGAGGGAATGAAGCATATACTAGGTACACTTAGATAGGGGAAGAATCCGACACAGCTGAGCGACTGAGCATCTAAACATATGTGGGGAAACTGAAGATGAAGAAAGGAGAATTGACCCATAGACACAGTAAAAATGAAGATAATCCATTAGGTTTTACCATAGAGATTCAATATGTAAGGAACAACTATGAAGACACATTTCAATGGAATAAAAGTTGCATTAATATTAGTTAAAATCCAACTGTTAGTCTAATCTTAGTGGCTCACTGCTAAATTTTACTGCAACATTATTTGAGGAGAGAAAGAAAAATTTATAAAATCATTACATTTAGTTTGATAGAATATTCTGATTGGTCATACATTTTAAATTTGTATCATAATGCTTTATATAATGTATAATTTATGGCATATATTTATAAATTCATAAAACTAGCCAAAAGATATAAAGCTAAGTAATACAGTGACTGCATAAAATTCCAGTACATGCACTTTTAAAATTATTAAATAGAAGTTTTTATAAACCTCTGGCAGTCATAAAGAGAGTACTTATCTATTTATTCTCAGATACAAGAGCTAAAAGATAAGCTATTTTCAAATTGTCTCCAATAAGTTGGCTGTGATTAGAATTTAAAAATATGAAATAGCTAGAACAATACAAGGGTAAGACATTACTGAAAATTCCATTGATTTTTTTTCATTATAAACTCCAATTTGGGAGGCTTTTCCTTCAGTTCAGCTCAGTTCAGTTCAGTTCAGTCACTCAGTCGTGTCCGACTCTTACGACCCCATGAATCGCAGCACGCCAGGCCTCCCTGTTCATTACCATCTCAGAGAGTTCACTCAGACTGACGTCCATCGAGTCCATGATGCCATCCAGCCATCTCATCCTCTGTCATCCCCTTCTCCTCTTGCCCTCAATCCCTCCCAGCATCAGAGTCTTTTCCAATGAGTCAATTCTTCTCATGAGGTGGCCAAAGTACTGGAGCTTCAGCTTTAGCATCATTCCTTCCAAAGAAATCCCAGGGTTGATCTCCTTCAGAATGGACTGGCTGGATCTCCTTGCAGTCCAAGCAACTCTCAAGAGTCTTCTCCAACACCACACTTCAAAAGCATCAATTCTTTGGTGCTCAGCCTTCTTCACAGACCAACTCTCACATCCATACACGACCACAGGAAAAACCATAGCCTTGACTAGATGGAGCTTAGTCGGCAAAGTAATGTCTCTGCTTTTGAATATACTATCTAGGTTGGTCATAACTTTTCTTCCAAGGAGTAAGCGTCTTCTAATTTCGTGGCTGCAGTCAGCATCTGCAGTGATTTTGGAGCCCCCAAAATAAAGTCTGACACTGTCTTCACCATTTCCCCATCTATTTCCCATGAAGTGATGGGACCCTAATCCATGATCTTCGTTTTCTGAATGTTGAGCTTTTCCTTAGTTATCTTAAATATCACAAAACAAACTTTGACATAGAAACAAAGGATCCAACAAGGTTATTTTCTCTTGTTTCCATATTCATGAAGAGGTCAATATTAGAACTTATTTTTGTGAATATAAACCTTCTAATTTTGGCACAAATTACTTCTCTTTTGAAAGTTATTCTTATATAAGGAAATATCTAAAATTTTATGTACTTCTCAAGACTTCCAGTATGAATTTAATTTTATTGAAGTATATATTATTTACACATTAACTTCAAAAGAATATGATATTAAGGTCCTTGCTAGTTGTACAAATCCAATAACAATATATCTTTAGCTTTATTGTTAATGTAATATTTCACATTTATAATATCCCAATTTATTTATTTCCCCTATTTTCACTTCAGGCATTAAGATACGCTAATGAAGCAAACCACTGATTTCACACAAGTCAGATTTAGTTTCTAGTAAAAGGTATCGTTTGTATCTAATTCTCCCACCTTAAGAAGGCCTGTCACAAAATTCAAATTCACATTTAAACTCATGGTATGTACTAATCTACCTAATGTAATGAGGAGTATATTAATTTGCTTCTGTTCTTAAGGAGCTATAGTTTCACACATACAAACATTTTTGCTAGTAGTACACGATGATATGGGGCTCCCTCCGTATGGTTGTTCATTGATAAAGAATCCACCTGCCAATGCAGGAGATGTCAATTTTTTTCTTTTGTCTAACTATGTATGGAATTTATTTACATAATATAGTATTCAATTTTAAAACACAGAAAACAAATAAAGATAGTAGTTAAACCTAGGTCTCAGAATCATAGGCTGCCTGCTTCTCTAGTATGTGACAGGAGGAATGTCATTGGCTAGTAAAAACTGTGTTTCTGTGTGTGTGTGTGTGTGTGTGTGTGTGTGTGTGTGTGTGTGTGTGTTTTAAAAGAGATAGAAGACGGGGAGGGGTTTCTAAAGAGACTGAATCACAAGTGTTTCTCGAGAAAGTATAAAACTGGTGACTGGATCAAGTAAATCACTCTTAAGATCTATAGCTCATGATTTTCAGATAAGACACTTTTACAATATTGTCTGACAATTCTAGTTCCTTTATGTATTCAGTTAAGTTCAGTCACTCAGTCGTATCCAACTCTTTGCCACCCCATGAATTGCAGCACAACAGGTCTCCCTGTCCATCACCAACTCCCGGAGTTCACTCATACTCATTACCTTCAAGTCGGTGATGCCATCTAGCCATCTCATCCGCCGTCATTCCCTTCTCTTCTTGCCCTCAATCCCTCAGAGCACCAGAGTCTTTTCCAATGAGTCAACTCTTCATATGAGGTAGCTTTAGCATCAGTCCTTCCAATGAAAACCCGGGACTGATCTCCATTAGGATAGACTGACTGAATCTCTTTGTAGTCCAAAGGACTCTCAAGAGTCCTCTCCAACACCACAGTTCAAAAACATCATTTCTTTGGCACTCAGCTTTCTTCACAATCCAACTCTCACATCCATAGATGATCACTGAAAAAACCATAGCCTTGACTAGATGGACCTTTGTTGGCATATTGCTTTTCAACATGCTATCTAGGTTGGTCATAATTTTTCTTCCAAAAAGTAATTGTCTTTTAATTTAATGGCTGCAGTCATAATTCACAGTGATTTTGGAGCCCTCCCAAAAATAGTCTGACACTGTTTCCACTGTTTCCCCATCTATTTCCCATGAAGTGATGGGACCAGATGCCATGATCTTCATTTTCTGAATGTTTAGCTTTAAGCCAACTTTTTCACTCTCCTCTTTCACTTTCATCAAGAGAGTGCGTTTCTCATGATGCACTCTGCATATAAGTTAAATAAGCAGGGTGATAGTATATAGCCTTGACATACTCCTTTTCCTATTTGGAAACAGTCTGTTGTTCCATGTCCAGTTCTAACTGCTGCTTCATGACTTGCATATAGGTTTCTCAAGAGGCAGGTCATGTGGTCTGGTATTCCCATCTCTTTCCAGAATTTACCACAGTTTATTGTGATCCACACAGTCAAAGACTTTGCCATAGTCATTAAAGAGAAATTGATTAGCTCTAGTAGTTTTCTGGTCGAGTCTTTAGGATTTTCTATGTAGAGGATCATGTCATCTGCAAACAGTGAGAGTTTTACTTCTTCTTTTCCAATTTGGATTCCTTGTATTTCTTTTTCTGCTCTGATTGCTGTGACCAAAACTTCCAGTACGATGTTGAAGAGTAGTGGTGAAAGTGGACACCCTTGTCTTGTTCCTGACTTTAGGGGAAATGGTTTCAATTTTTCGCCATTGAGGATAATGTTAGCTGTGGGTTTGTCATATATAGCTTTTATTATGTTGAGGTATGTTCCTTCTATTCCAGCTTTCTGGAGAGTTTTTATCATAAATGGATGTTGAATTTTATCAAAGGCTTTTTCTGCATCTATTGAGATAATCATATGATTTTTATTTCTCAGTTTGTTAATGTGGTGAATTACATTGATTGACTTGCGGATATTGAAGAATCCTTGCATCCCTGGGATAAAGCCCACTTGGTCACGGTGTATGATCTTTTCTATGTGTTGCTGGATTCTGATTGCTAGGATTTTGTTGAGGATTTTTGCATCTATGTTCATCAGTTATATTGGCCTGCAGTTTTCCTTTTTTAGTAAAGTTGCAGGATATAAAATCAACACTCAGAAATCCCTTGCATTCCTATACACTAATAAAGAAAAAGTAGAAAAAGAAGTTAAGGAAACAATTCCATTCACCATTGCAACGAAAAGAATAAAATACTTAGGAATATTCCTACCTAAAGAAACTAAAGACCTATATATCAAAAACTATAAAACACTGATGAAAGAAATCAAAGAGGACACTAATAGATGGAGAAATATACCATGCTCATGGGTTGGAAGAGTCAATATAGGGAAAATGAGTATACTACCTAAAGCAATCTACAGATTCAATGCAATTCCCATCAAGCTACCAGCAGTATTTTTCACAGAACTAGATCAAATAATCTCAAGATATGTATGGAAATACAAAAAGCCTCGAATAGCCAAAGCAGTCTTGAGAAAGAAAAATGGAACTGGAGGACTCAACTTGCCTGACTTCAGGCTCTACTACAAAGCCACAGTCATTAAGACAGTATGGTACTGGCACAAAGACAGAAATATAGATCAATGGAACAAAATAGAAAGCCCTGAGATTAACCCACACACCTATGGACACCTTATCTTTGACAAAGGAGGCAAGAATATACAATGGAGTAAAGACAGTCTCTTTAACAGGTGGTGCTGGGAAAACTGGTCAACCACTGGTAAAAGAATGAAACTAGACCCCTTTCTAACACCACACACAAAAATAAACTCAAAATGGATTAAAGATCTAAATGTAAGACCAGAAACTATAAAACTCCTAGAGGAGAACATAGGCAAAACACTCTCCGACATAAATCACAGCAGGATCCTCTATGATCCAACTCCCAGTATACTGGAAATAAAAGCAAAGATAAACAAATGGGATCTAATTAAAATTAAAAGCTTCTGCACAACAAAGGAAACTAAAAGCAAGGTGAAAAGACAGCCTTCTGAATGGGAGAAAACAACAGCAAATGAAACAACTGCGAACAACTAATCTCAAAGTTATATAAGCAACTTATGCAGCTCAACTCCAGAAAAATAAATGATCCAATTAAAAAATGGACCAAAGAACTAAATAGGCATTTCTCCAAAGAAGACATACGGATGGCTAACAAACACATGAAAAGATGTTCAACATCACTCATTATCAGAGAAATGCAAATCAAGACCACAATGAGGTACCATTTCACACCAGTCAGAATGGCTGCAATCCAAAAGTCTACAAGCAATAAATGCTGGAGTGGGTGTGGAGAAAAGGGAACCCTCTTACACTGCTGGTGGGAATGCAAACTAGTACAGCCATTATGGAAAACAGTGTGGAGATTCCTTTAAAAATTGCAAATACAACTGCATTATGACCCAGCAATCCCACTGCTGGGCATACACACCGAGGAAACCAGAATTGAAAGAGACACATGTACCCCAATGTTCATTGCAGCGCTGTTTATAATAGCCAAGACATGGAAGCAACCTAGATGTCCATCAGCAGATGATTGGATAAGAAAGCTGTGGTACATATACACAATGGAATACTACTCAGCCCTTAAAAGAATAAATTTGACTCAGTTCTAATGAGATGGATGAAATTGGAACCGATTATACAGAGTGAAGTAAGCCAGAAAGAAAAACACCAATACAGTATACTGACACATATATATGGAATTTAGAAGACAGTAATGATGACCCTATATGTGAGACAACAAAGAGACACAGAGGTATAGAGTGGACTTTTGGACTCTGAGGGAGAGGGAAAGGGTGGGATGGTTTGGGAGAATGGCAATGAAACATGTATATTTTCTTGTAAGAAACGAAGTGCCAATCTATGTTCAATGTAGGATGCAGGATGCATGGGGCTGATGCACAGGATGATTCAAGTAGAGGAAGTGGGGTGGGAGGTGGGAGGGAGCTTCGGCATTGGGAGATTGTGTTCACCTATGGCTGATTCGTGTCAATGTATGGCAAAACAAATACACTACTGTAATTAAAAACTAAATAAATTTAATAATAAAAAAATAAAAATAAATAAATAAAGAGAAATTGAACTCATCTCACATGCTAGTAAAGTAATTCTCAAAATTCTCCATGCCAGGCTTCAACAATACATGAACCATGAACTTCCAGATCTTCAAGCTGGTTTTAGAAAAGGCAGAGGAACCAGAGCTCAAATTGTCAACATCTACTAGATCATCAAAAAAGCAAGAGAGTTCCAGAAAAAAATCTACTTCCAAGAAATAAGTGTCTTTTAATTTCATGGCTGCAATCACCATCTGCAGTGATTTTGGAGCCCCAAACATAAAGTCTGACAATGTTTCCACTGTTTCCCTATCTATTCCCCATGAAGTGATGGGACTGGATGTCGTGATCTTAGTTTTCTGAAGTTTGAGTTTTAAGCCAACTTTTTCACTCTCCTCTTTCACTTTCATCAAGAGGCTCTTTAGTTCTTCCCTTTCTGCCATAAGGGTTGTGTCATCTGCATATCTGAGGTTATTGATATTTCTTCTGGCAATCTTGATTCCAGCTGATGCTTCTTCCAGCCCTGCGTTTCTCATGATGTACTCTGCATAGAAATTAAATAAGCAGGGTGACAATATACAGCCTTGACGTACTCCTTTTCCTATTTGGAACCAGTCTGTTGTTCCACGTCCAGTTCTAACTGTTGCTCCAGACCTACATATAGGTTTCTCAAGAGGCAGGTCAGGTGGTCTGGTATTCTCATCTCTTTCAGAATTTTCCACAGTTTATTGTGATCAATACAGTCAAAGCTTTGGCGTAGTCAATAGTAGATATCAAAACCCCTCAGTTTGATATATTTTTAATAAAGATATTTTTTTAATATATAACAATAATTATTATCTTTTATTTTTTAATGGAACTTAATGAGAGAGAATCAGTTCGGTTCAGTCACTCAGTCATGTTCCACTCTTTGTGACTCCATGGACTGCAGCAAGCCAGGGTTTCTTGTCCATCACCACCTCCCGGAGTTTACTCAAACTCATGTGCATTGAGTTAGTGATGCCATCCAACCATCTCAACCTCTGTTGTCCCCTTCTCCTCCTGTCTGCAATCTTCTCAGTATCAGGGTCTTTTCAAAAGAGTCAGCTCTTTGCATCAGGTGGCCAAAATATTGAAGTTTCAGCTTCAACATCACTTGTTCAATGAATACTCAGGACTGATCTCCTTTCAGAAGGACTATTTTGATATTCTTGCAATCCAAGGGACTCTCAAGAGTCTTCTCCAACACATTTCAAAAGCATCAGTTCTTCAGTGTTCAGCTTTCTTTATAGTCCAACTCTCACATCCATTCATGACTACTGGAAAAACCAGAGCCTTGACTAGAGAGACCTTTGTTGATAAAGTAATGTCTCTGCTTTTCAACATGCATTCTAGGTTGGTCATAACTTTCCTTCCAAGGAGTAAGCATCTTTTAATGCCATGGCTGCAGCCACCATCTGCAGTGACTTTGGAGCCCTCCAAAAATAAAGTCTGTCACTGTTTCCACTGTTTCCCCATCTATTTGCCATGAAGTAATGGGACTGGATCCCATGATCCTAGTTTTCTGAATGTTGAACTTTAAGCCAACTTTTTCACTTTCCTCTTTCACTTTCATCAAGAAGAGGCTCTTTAATTCTTCTTCCCTTTCTGCCATAAAAGGTAGTGTCATCTGCATATCTGAGGTTATTGATATTTCTTCTGGCAATCTTGATTCCAGCTTGTGCTTCATCCAGCCCAGTGTTTCTCAGGAGGGAGAATAATAGTCATTTAAATCACCTAATTTTCACAGCTAATTTTTAGACAGCTAATTCTTAGGTAGGCAGGGCCCTCAAGGAGGAGTAAAGGACAACTGTTTTTCCACATTCCTTCATTTTAATCACATAAGACTTCTTTTTCTTGAGCTCTGAATTGTTATGGTAGCAATCTATTTCACCTAAGATTTTCTTTAATTTCAGAACTAAGGATTACACAATGAAACAACATATCTTGTTCATATGTTTTTCCTTTATCTCTTTACTAATGATTATATGACAACAATGTGTCTTGCTGAGGACATGTTTTTCCTTCTTAAAAAAACCTTCTGACTAAACCTGTTGTCTTAAGATATATGTTGTGGGAGTGGGTCTGATAAGACATTTACATCCTTGAGACATTATTTTGAAAAAAATATACAAGGCCTTACTAAGACTAGTGAGCAGAGCACTCTCTGCCTGCTTCTGATGTCTATGTCAGGAGCTTTATCTGTCCCTGTTTCCCTTGTAATTCAACTTCTGCCACATGAAGCTCTGAATGACGAAAGCCGCATCTTTGGTCCCAAAGCTAAAGTCTCTCTTCCGAAGATAACAAATTCGACACAATTCACCCTAAGCTATCACTTTTAGTCAGTGAAAGTGCATCATATCTATCTTGTTTAGAATAAATTTAAAAGAAATCTTTATTTTCTTAGCAATATTTTAGTAAGTAAAATAAATGTAAAACCAGTTAAGAGGTATATGTTAAATTGGCACTTTATAGAAATTACCTTTAGATCAGCAGAAGATCTTTTGGGTTTCAAAATCCATATCCCATTTATTTTATGGAAAATTCTCACTCAAATCCACAGGTACTCTTGGATTTTAAATTGAGTACTAAATGAATGGGAAATATTGCTATTAATTTAAAATAGTTTATTGCCCAAATCCCTGATTTGGCAACTTCTTGAATAAAATATTATTTTTCCTTATTTAGAACAAATGTGAATGCTATTCCTATGGAATATCTTATATTGCAAATTTTTAATTTTCTCAAATGTGGCCTTTTTTGAGAAAATAAGTCCCACTCAAAGGCCAATCAATTCTTCATTTCTCTTTCACTCACACTTCTCTGTCATTAAAATTTCATCATCTCCAACCTTGGCTTCTCATATGATACTTTTTAAAAATTTCTTTTAAATCCAAGTAATCTACTCTATCAAAAAATTAATGAAAACTTAGGTTGAAAAACTTTGATATGCAAAATAAGTAGTACGTTCATTCATTCCAAAAATGAATAATAATGCAAATATGTATCTATATTATCATAAGTGATAAATGAAACAACTTAAGTAGTAAGGTTGGAAATGGAGGCAAAGTGCAGTGCTTTTTAAAATTTATATCATTTTTTCCTATTTATTCAGATTGAGGTAAAGCTAAGGAAAAAAACTCTATGATAGTTGGCAATACTGATAGAGTACTCATTATGTGATTTCATCTCCAGTGAAACTAAGGTAAAACACCCAAGTAGAGTGTGAAAATGAAAATGTTTTAAAGGTGACAAGTAGAAAATATAATTATCAAAAATTTGTATAGAAAATTCAAATCTTTAAAAACTGCAATGTCGTATGTATAACTAAAACTTTATGTTTGAGAAATGTTTGGAAATTTCAACAAGCTCTATGAATTAAGTTTTGTTTTCCAGTTGCTCAGTTGCATCTAACTCTTTGAACCTGGGCAATGCAGCACACCAGGCCTCCTTGTCTTTTCCTGGCACTCACTCTAACTTATGTCCATTGAGTCAGGGGTGCCATCCAACC
The DNA here is from genome assembly GCA_917880005.1 of Nanger dama. Lineage (NCBI taxonomy): Eukaryota > Metazoa > Chordata > Mammalia > Artiodactyla > Bovidae > Nanger > Nanger dama. The sequence continues at coordinate 2,759,825 of CAKJTW010000014.1, read as the reverse complement.
ATCTCATCCTCTGTCATCCCCTTCTCTTCCTGTTTTCAATCTTTGCCAGCATCGTGGTCTTTCTAAAGTGTCAGCTTGTCACATCAGGTGGCCAAAGTGTTGGAGCTTCAGTTTCAACATCAGACGTCCTAATGAATGTTTAGGATTGATTTCCTTTAGAATTGACTGGTTTGATCTCCTTGCAGTCCAAGGCATTTTCAAGAGTCTTCTCCAAAACCACAGTTCAAAAATGTCAGTTCTTCAGCACTCAGCATTCGTTATGGTCCACAGCTCTGTCCACTACTGGAAAAAACACAGCTTTGATTACAGAACTTTGTCAGCAAAGTTAATGTGTTGCTGGATTCTGATTGCTAGGATTTTGTTAAGGATTTTTGCATCTATGTTCATCAGTGATATTGGCCTGTAGTTTTCTTTTTTGTGGCGTCTTTGTCAGGATTTGGTATTAGGGTGATGGTGGCCTCATAGAATGAGTTTGAAAGTTTACCTTCCTCTGCAATTTTCTGGAATAGTTTCAGTAAGATGGGTGTTAGCTCTTCTCGAAATTTTTGGTAGAATTCAGCTGTGAAGCCGTCTGGACCTGGGCTTTTGTTTGCTGGAAGATTTCCGATTACAGTTTCAATTTCCATGCTTGTGATGGGTCTGTTAAGATTTTCTATTTCTTCCTTGTTCAGTTTTGGAAAGTTGTACTTTTCTAAGAACTTCTCCATTTCTCCCAAGTTGTCCATTTTATTGGCATATAATTGCTGATAGTAGTCTCTTATGATTCTTTGTATTTCTGTGTTGTCTGTCGTGATCTCTTCATTTTCATTTCTAATTTTATTGATTTGATTTTTCCCCTTTGTTTCTTGATGAGTCTGTCTAATGGTTTGTAAATTTTATTTATTCTTTCAAAGAACGAGCTTTTTGCTTTGTTGATTTTTGCTATGGGCTCTTTTGTTTCTTTTGCATTTATTTCTGCTCTAATTTTTAAGATTTCTTTCCTTCTACTAACTCTGGGGTTCTCTATTTCTTCCTTTTCTAGTTGCTTTAGGTGTAGAGTTAGGTTATTTATTTGACTTTTTTCTTGTTTCTTGAAGTATGCCTGTATTGCTATGAACTTTCCTCTTAGCATTGCTTTTATAGTGTCCCACAGGTTTTGGGTAGTTGTGTTTTCATTTTCATTTGTTTCTATGCATATTTTGATTTCTTTTTGATTTCTTCTGTAATTTGTTGATTATTCAGAAAGGTGTTGTTCAGCCTCCAAATGTTGGAATTTTTAATAGTTTTTCTCCTGTAATTGAGATCTAAGCTTAGTGCATTATGGTCAGAGAAGATGCTTGGAATTATTTCGATTTTTTTGAATTTACCAAGGTTAGATTTATGGCCCAGGATGTTATCCATCCTGGAAAGGTTTCGTGTGCACTTGAGAAAAAAGTGAAATTCATTATTTTGGGGTGAAATGTCCTATAGATATCAATTAGGTCTAACTGGTCTATTGTATCATTTAATTTTCTGTTTAGTTGATCTGTCCATTGGTGTGAGTGAGGTATTAAAGTCTCCCACCATTATTGTGTTATTATTAATTTCCCCTTTCATGTTTGTTAGCATTTGTCTTATATATTGCAGTGCTCCTATGTTGGGTGCATATATATTTATAATTGTTATATCTTCTTGGATTGATCCTTTAGTCATTATGTAGTGGCTTTCTTTGTCTCTTTTCACAGCATTTGTTTTAAAGTCTATTTTATCGGATATGAGTATTGCTACTCCTGCTTTCTTTTGGTCTTTATTTGCATGGAATATCTTTTTCCAGCTCTTCACTTTCAGTCTGTATGTGTCCCTTGTTTTGAGGTGGGTCTCTTGTAGGCAGCATATATAAGGATCTTATTTTTGTATCCATTCACCAGCCTTTGCCTTTTGGTTGGGGCATTCAACCCATTTACATTTAAGGTAATTATTGATAAGTATGCTCCTGTTGCCATTTGCTTTATTGTTTTGTGTTCAGGTTATACACCCTTTTTGTGTTTCCTGTCTAAAGTCTATCCTTTAGCATTTGTTGGAGAACTGGTTTGGTGGTGCTGAATTCTCTCAGCTTTTGCTTGTCTGTAAAGCTTTTGATTTCTCCTTCATATTTGAATGAGATCCTTGTTGGGTACAGTAGTCTGGGATGTAGGTTATTATCTTTCATCACTTTAAGTATGTCTTGCCATTCCCTCCTGGCCTGAAGAGTTTCTATTGAAAGATCTGAAGTTATCCTTATTGGGATCCCCTTGTGTGTTATTTGTTGTTTTTCCCTTGCTTCTTTTAATATTTGTTCTTTGTCTTTTGTCTTTTTAATTTGATTAATGTATGTCTTGGGGTGTTTCGCCTTGGATTTATCTTGTTTGGCACTCTCTGGGTTTCTTGGACTTGGGTGATTATTTCCTTCGTCATTTTAGGGAAGTTTTTAACTATTATCTTCTCAAGTATTTTCTCATGGTCTTTCTTTTTGTCTTCTTCTTCTGGGACTCCTATAACTCTAATGTTGGAGCGTTTCATATTGTCTTGGAGGTCTCTGAGGTTGTCCTCATTTCTTTTAATTTGTTTTTCTTTTTTCCTCGCTGATTAATTTATTTCTACCATTCTATCTTCTATTTCACTAATCCTGTCTTCTGCCTCTGTTATTCTACTATTTGTTGCCTCCAGAGTGTTTATGATCTGATTTATTGCATTATTCATTATATATTTACTCTTTTTATTTCTTCTAGGTCCTTGTTAAATCTTTCTTGCATCTTCTCAATCCTTGACTCCAGGCTATTTGTCTGTGATTCCATTTTGATTTCAAGATTTTGGATCATTTTCACTATCAATATTCAGAATTCTTTCTCAGGTGGATTCCCTATCTCTTCCTCTTTTGTTTGGTTTGGTGGGCATGTCTCCTGTTTCTTTACCTGCTGGGTATTCCTCTGTCTCTTTATCTTGGTTATATTGCTGTGTTTGGGATGGCCTTTCTATATTCTGGGAATTTGTGGAATTCTCTTTATTATGGAGCTTCCTCACTGTGTATGGGGTTGTATCAGTGGCTTGTCAAGGTTTCTTGATTAGGGTGGCTTGCGTTGGAGTTCTGGTGGGTAGAGCTAGATTTCTTCTCTCTGGAGTGCTGTGAAGTGTCTAGTAATGGGTTATGAGATGTGAATGGTTTGGGAGCATTTTTGAGCTGCCTGTATATTGAAGCTCAGGGGTGTGTTTTTGTGTTGCTGGAGAATTTGCTTGGTATGTCTTGCTCTGGAACTTGTTGGTCCTTGGGTGGTGCTCGATTTCAGTATAGGTATGGAGGCGTTTGATGAGCTTCTATTGAATAATGTTCCCTGTATTCAGGAATTCTCTGATGATCTCAGGATTTGGACTTAAGCCTCCTGATTCTGTTTTTCAGATTTATTTTTACAATAGCCTCAGGACTTCTCCATCTATACAGCACTGATGTTAAAACATCTAGGTTAAAGATGAAAGGTTTCTCCACATTGAGGGTCACCCCTAGAGGATCACTGAGTTACATGGAGGAGAGAAGAGGGAGGGGGGTATTTAAAGGTGACTGGAATGGGATGAGCTGGAATCAAAAGAGGAGAGAGCAAGCTAGCCCATAACCACTTTCTTGTGTGCGCTCCACAGTCTGGACCTCTCAGAGGTGTTCACAGAGTTATACAGGGAAGAGGAGAGGGAGGAATTAGACAGAGGTGGCCAGGGAGATAAAAGAAGGAGATGAAAAGGAGGGAGACAGATCTGGTCAGTTACCAGTTCCCTGAGTGTTCTCCACCTTCTGGAACACACAGAGATTCACAGAGTTGGGTAGAGAAGAGGAGGGGGAGGGGAGGAAACAGAGGCCACCTGGTGTAGAAAAAAGAGAGTCCAAAGAGGAGAGAGTGGTCAAGCTAGTAATCTTGCTCTCATGTAAAATTGGGTACTGAAGATTAGGTTTTTAAATATACAAAATTGACAACAAATACCAAAATGCAAAGATTAAAAATCTGGAGTAGAGATTGGATTTTCAAAAATAAAATATTAAAGAAAAAAAAAAGCCACTAGAATTATTAGAAGACGACAACCTCCACCACAAAAAGACTATATACAGCGTTTGCTTTAAAAACAGGGATTTTTGTGTTTTTTTTTTTAGTAATAATAGGTTATAAAAATAATAAATAAAGATATAGAGGACTTAAAAATTTAAGAAAGTTTTTAAAAAATGACAAAAAAGAAAAGAAGAAAAAATTAAAAAAAATTAAAAAAGATTAATTTTTTTCTTTTCTTTTGTCATCTTTTTTAAAACTTTCTTAAATTTTTAAGTCCTCTATATCAACTCAAAACAAAAATGATCATAAAAGTAGTAAAGGTATATCTGGCCCTTTCTCTGGCATTGTGGGCTGTGTGTGGTCGCTACCAAGGCAATTCTCTCTGTTTAACTTCCTCTGTTTGCTAGACTCTTCTGTGTCTGATTTCCGTCTTGCTGGAGAATTTGCTGGAGAAGGGAGGGAGGTGATGGACTCTACGCTGGGCTTGCCCCTGCTCACAGCACACACAGCTCAGGTTCTACGTTGCTCCTCCAGATAACTGTCTGAGGCCTGCCCTAGGCTTCATGCACCTCCCGGTCTAAGCCACTCAGCTTCAGCACTCAGGCAGCCCTCTGAGGCACAGATTTGGTTGGGCCTTCGTTTTGTGCCCTTCCCAGGTCCAAGTAGCTAGGGTGTTTGGTGAATGCAATTGCTGTGATTTCTGGCCTTTCTGTGCTGCTCAGTTTTCTGGGGGGTACAGCTGGGGCTCCTTCTCAGGCAGATGATGACTGTCCAGAGCCCCCAGAAGTCTTAGTTAACAAAGAAACCTGCTTTCAATTTGGTAGGTAATGTCTCTCTTGAGCTGCGATTGCCCCTTCCAGCCCTTAAGGTTCTGGCTGCCTGTCACCGGAGGGGGATGATCTGCAGCTGGCTATTCCCGATCCATCCTTTGTTCTGTGTGCGGTCCTGGCGGTGTCTTATGTTTGAGTGTTTCACGTGGTAGCTATCCCACAGTCTGGTTTGCTAGCCCAAGTTAGTTCATTCTGGCCACGCGCAGGGTGTTATGACCTGATTCTCTAGAAAAGCACTGCAGCCCGTGTCTCCCATGGCCCGATTCTTAGAAACCACCACCGCTTGTGCCTCTCACTCCTCCCTGCCCAACCCCCACTTGCTAGAGTCGGATGCAGGCGTCTGCACTGCTTATCCACTGGGGGATTTACTGTTGGGCTCGTAATCTGTTGGTTTTAATTATTTATTTATTTTTCCTTCCTGTTATGTTGCCCTCTGTGCTTTCAAGGCTTGCCACAGACTCAGTTGCGAGTATGTTTCCTGGTGTTTGGAAATCTCTCTTTTTAAGAGTCTCTTCCCGGGACAGGATTCCCTTCCTGGGACGGAGCTCCCTCCCTACTTCCTTTGTCTCTTTTTTCTTCTTTTATATTTATTCCTACCTGTTTTTGAAGCCAATGATCTGCTTTGCTGGATGCCTGATGTCCTCTGCCAGTATTCAGAAGTTGTTTTGTGGAATTTACTCAGCGTTGAAATGCACTTTTGATGAAGTAGTGAGGGAGAAAGTGGTCTCCCCGTCTTATTCCTCTGCCATCTTTTCCACCTCCTATATGGCATTCTAGAAAAGAAAACAATGTAAAAACAGATGTCATAAGTTATTGCCAGAAAGAAAAGTATGGTCAGGATTTTAACTGAAGTATATCATAAGGGACTTTCTGTGTGATGGAAATATTCTATATTTCAATTATAGTAGTGGGTATATGATGGCATACATATGTCAATTTCATCAAAATCTATATATAAAAAGGATGAAATTAACTGTATTGTAATTGAAATTTACAGTATTTACTGAAATTTACTATATTGGATGTGCGTGTGTGTGCTGTGTGCTCAGTCATTTTGGACTCTTTGTGACCCAATGGACTACAGCCCACCAGAATAGAATTTTCCAGGCAAGAATACTGGAATGGGTTGCCATTTCCTAGTCTAACTGTATAGTACATTAAATCTGAATTGATATGACTTAAAAAGATATATTTAGATTTTCATAACAATTTATAATAGTTATGTTGATACAATAGTAGTGAACATTTATCAAATTGCAATTTACAAAAATATTTTCACATAATCATCTTGTTGGATACAATGGCTCATTTTTATAAGTGTGGACATTAAATATTAGGTGATTTTGAAATGTATTTTAAAAGCATAATGATTGCTATGGGGATGGGTAAGCCTCAGATGCAGCCTGAAATTTATTCAGCATGGATACAATGGAAAGAGAATAAATTTTGTATTGTAACTATATGAGTTCAAATCTTATAACTCCTTCTAAAATATAGGGAAATTGCTTTAAAAGGATAATCATCAGTATTACAATAACCTTTTCAAAATGTCTAGTAAAATACCCAACACGTTTTAAGTATTCTCTTGTCATTATCCCTTTCCTTGCCTTTTCATTAAATTGCTATTCTTTTAATCTCTCCTTAATAGACACTGTTTTCCAAATCATCTAAGTCAGGAGTCCTGGAGACATAGAACATTTACCTCCCTGTCTCTACTAATATTCTTATGATAGGGAGCCTTGCAACTTTTTTTTCTCAAAAGGTTTCGAATTCTTCCTGACTCACCCTTAGTCTCTACACTCCCCTAAAGTTCTCATTTGTTTCCCTTTTAGAGTTCTGAAACTGCTTCACATCTCATCTCTCAGATGCTGAACTGATTTCTACATTGCTTCCAGAGTGAGCACCCTAAAGCACAAAACTGACCATTATTTTCATACTGGCTTCATTTAGTAGGGAGAAGGCGATGGCATCCCACTCCAGTACTCTTGCCTGGAGAACCCCATGGACGGAGGAACCTGGTAGGCTGCAGTCCATGGGGTCGCTTGAGAGTTGGATACGACACAGTGACTTCAGTTTCACTTTTCAGTTTCATGCATTGGAAAGGAAATGACAACCCACTCCAGTGTTCTTGCCAGGAGAATCCCAGGGACGGGGGAGCCTGGTGGGCTGCCGTCTATGGGGTCGCACAGAGTCGGACACGACTGAAGTGACTTAGCAGCAGCAGCAGCAGCAGCAGCAGCAGCTTCGTTTATTAGCTCCTTGTGTGAGCAGTTTGAATTTTAAACTCAGTAGCATATGAAGCACTTCATGATCTGATCTTAGCCTTTTTCCCTGGTCTTCATTCCCAACCCCACCTCTAGTATACAGTCCCACAGAACTTCTTGCAGTTTACCTCAGTACTTTCCTGGTGGCTCAGACTGTAAAATGTCTGTCTACAATGCAGGAGACCTGGGTTCAATCCCTGGGTTGCAAAGATCCCTTGGAGAAAGAAATGGCAATCCACTCCAGTACTACTGCCTGGAAAATCCCATGGACAGAGGAGCCTGGTAGGCTACAGTCCATGGGGTCGCAAAGAGTCGGACACGACGGAGCGACTTCACATTCACATTCACATCCCAATCCTATCCTTATTCTGAGAGCCCTCCTTTCTCTTTTTCTGGGCTAAATAATTCCTGCTCTTCATTTGCAAATATTTTCTCCTCCAGAAATTCTTCTTTGATTAAATAAAACTGTTTTAGTTTTGTCCTTTCTCTGGGTTCATATAACTTCCCAAGCACAATAATAACATAGAATTTATGACCTTGCATTAACATTATTTGCCTTCACATTTATCTACACCATTGACAATGAACGTCTTAATAGTCAAAGTCTTTCTTATAGTTATTATATCAGCCTCTAGAACAATACACAAAATAATCATATACTGAATGAATAAACGTAAACATATTGAACAAATGAATAAGTAATACTTGGGCTTCTTTCTGTCATCTATAAGTTCGTGTACACCTGTGGTGATTCATGTCAATGTATGGCAAAACCAATACAATATTGTAAAGTAGAATAAAGTAAAAACAAAAACAAAAACAAAAAAAAAACACACGAAATTTGTGCACCCAAATGTTTTCACATTGTCTACTTTTTGAATAATTTAGGAAAAAATGTGATGATATTTCCATGCTTTTATACATCCAATACTTTAGCAATTCTCAATTTCAAAAAAAAAAAAAAATTATTTAGTAAAAATTAAAACTATGTCAAAAGGCTTGTTACTATTTCTAGCTCTGCAAGTAACTAGCTAAATAACTAAGTCCAATAGCTTCGCTATGTTTCAGTTTTCTCATAAACTAAGGGATACTCTGATGTTTATCCTAATGCCAAAGAATGTTTTTTTAGTCCATTTTGTACTTTAAAAAATCTAATATCCTTGATCCTTGGGATAGTTTTAATTTCTCTACTTTCCTTTCTAGCCTATAAAGGTTTTTTTTGGGGGTGGGGAGTGGGGTGGGGTGGGTAGAAATCCCTAGATACGTAAGATATAAAACACTGCAATTTACTCTTTGTGGGCTTTCTAGAACCTGGTTTCTTTTTTCTTCACATGTGTACCACATTATTGCAAAATAATTTTCTATACCAATATCTTGAAGCTGCCACCTCTCTATTTCACTGAGTCCCCAATGCCCTCAAATCAAATACCATCTTCTCAATGTTACTTCAAGGTGCTAAAGCTACATTTGTTCTCTTTCCCTTCTCTCACCTCTTCTTAACCTTACTCCTCACCTTTCTTCTCTCATAATTTCTGTCCAGAAGTAGTTCACCCATGTTGCCCAGTCCACTCTTGTTCTGTCTTTCTATTCCATTAAGTATGAGTTCAATACCATCTCCTTCAAATACTTGTCTGCAGTTAACCGGTGTTTCTTCTCTGATCTTCTCACAGAGAGTCTCAGGCACACTTTCAACTCAATGGAGCAAGTAATGAACAATCTGGCTAAATATTATTATTATTATTATCATATTATTCAGTTCATAAAACAAACTTTAGTAATTCAAGGAAGACAACAATGTATACTAAAATATGGAATAAATCTGGAATCTCCAAGTTCTCAGTCTCAGTTGTATTCCTAATTTGTTTGTACCCTTCCTTTAATTCTTTATGAGGAGAGGTCTAAAATGATACAGCACAGAGACCACCAAGATTTGTAGATATCCTGATATTCTAATAGGTAGAATATTTCCAGTGTATTAGCTATCTAATAAATATACTGATTTTATTTAAATGGCCTTTATTTTCTAATCAAAATGGCAGGAATTGGAGAAGTCTGTGGTTAATTTGTATGTACTGGGTGCCTTGGGCACATGCAGAGTTGGAAAACTCTGGTTATTCTGTAGCATATCTGTGAGCTCTCCTGGGCCACACTGGGGCCTGACTGGGAAGGGGTTCAGAGATCAGCTTGAATCTTTTTCTGCTAGGAAAACTCTGGTTATTTAGTAGCATATCTGTGAGCTCTCCTGTGCTGCACTGGGGCCTGACTGGGAAGGGGTTCAGAGATCAGCTTGAATTTTTTTCTGCTAGGCCACTCCTCATTGCTCATGCCTAACTTCCTACCTAACACTTCAGTTTACTGCCAGGGTTTAGGCAGAATAATCATATTACAATTCTCCTGAAGTGGACATCTGAATAACAAATTTTACCATTAGATACTGACTTGTACTCGTCATTGAAAAAGGGAATGACACTGTTTTTACTATGAGTAGCAATTGAAAGGTACAAGGAAAACTTTAACATATTCATATTGGTGCATAGGATAGAATTTGTGTTAGCAAGTTATTCTCAATATTATTCAGTTTTGACTGTTACTACTTTACCTATGAAGTGAGCTTTATAAAGATTTAGCTTTTAAGATCAGTAATAAACAGCTAGATTGTTAAGAAAACCATCTGAAGGTAGTACAGTATTTTGGGGACACATAAATTTTAATTATAATTGTACTTTGTAGCTATTTCTATAGAGAAGTAGGTTCAGTGCTAATTATATAATCCAGTGCAATAGTTTTAAGACATCTTTTAACACAATTTTTAATTATGTAAGTAAAATGTACAACATAAATATTTGGTTTTATATTTTACACATGAATATATTTTATGTTGTTTGAGAAGGGGAGGACAGAGGATGAGATGGTTGAATGGCATCATCGACTCGATGGACATGAGTTTCAGCAAGCTCCAGGAATAGGTGATGGACAGGAAGGCCCTGGCATGCTGCAGTCCATGGGGTCCCAAAGAAACGCACACGATTGAGTGACTGAATGGAACTGATGTTCTTCGTGGTTCTAATTCCCAGTATTTTCTAAAGGAAGAAAGCAGAAATTTGGAATTTGTAAAGCATATTTTAACTGAATTTACATTATTTAGTTGCAGTGGTATTGCAGCTAGTATCCGTTGATTGGTTAACATCCAGCTTGTCAATTTATATATGAGATAATTAATCATTGAAACAGCCTAAATCTTCACTTTCAGTGTAATAAATTAGACCAAACAGCTAGTATTTTTATTTTATGTTCCAGTGCTCAGTTCAGTTCACTCACTCAGTTGTGTTGGATTCTTTGCAACCCCATGGACTGAAGCATGCCAGGCTTCCTTGTGCATTACCAATTCCCAGAGCTTACTCAAACTCATGTCCACCACATCAGTGATGCCATCCAACCATTTCATCCTCTTTTTGTCCCCTTCTCTTCCAAAGGTTAATCTTTTCCAGCACCAGGGTCTTTCCTAGTGACTCAGTTCTTTGCATCAGGTGGCTAAAGTATTGGAGTTTCACCTTCAGCATCAATCCTTCCAGTGAATATTCAGGACTGATTTGCTTTAGGATAGACTGGTTGGATCTCCTTGCAGCCCAAGGGAGTCTCAAGAGTCCTCTCCAACACCACAGTACAAAATCATCAATTCTTCAGCGTTCAGCTTTCTTTATGGTCCAACTCTCACATCCATACATGACTACTGGAAAAACCAGAGCTTTGACTAGACAGATCTTTGTTGACAAAGTAATGTCTCAGCTTTTTTTTTTTTTTTAATAATTGAAAACTATGGTCTTTATTGAAACAAAAAAACAACACCCTAAACATAAGAAATGCCTTAAATGGAACAGACTGCATAAAATAATGAGCTCTGTTTTATAGTCAGAGAACCTAACTGCATATAACAACTGGTTGAGACATCTTCAGTGATAGATCATGAGAAGATAAAGGAAAGCTTTTTAAAGTAGAATAATAGTGTAGCAGGAAAAGAAAGCTATTCATGGTATCATTAAGACTGCTATATATTTCTTGGGTGCCATAAAGCCAAGATTGAGCATCTTTCCTTAAAGAGTTGAAGAGAATCTGAGGAATCAGAATGGCTCTTCTTGCTATTTACCTCTGAATCAGGATTTTCCTCTCTGGATCCTCCTGTATAAATCTACCTTTCTTCTGAGAGAAGTCTCATCTAGCGCCTGGTCATCCCTCCTCTCTAGCCTTGGCAAGTTGTCACAGGTCATACCTTTCATTTCTGTGAGGTTTTAGTTCCCTCATTTCTTTTTCTTCTTGCTTAGCAGTGCTAGAGATTTACATGTCTTAATAATCTGGTCTATGGGCAGAACATTTGCTTTGATGGGTCTGTTTATATGTATTGCTACCTTACTCTTCAGCCTGCTGCTACTGAAAAAAATTTGCTAAGACCAACAATTACCTCCATCACTGACATGTTACCAGTTCGGTGTTTTCAGTCTTTATTTTACTTGACCTATCCAGAACTTTTAACACTGTTGCCTGCTTCTTATTTTTTGGCTAACTTTTGATTGAAATATAACATTCATATGGTAAAATAGTCTTTTTTTTTTGCCTTATGTGTTTATTTTCATCTTTTACTTTACAATACTGTATTGGTTTTGCCATATACTGACATGAATCCACTACAGGTGTACATGAGTTCCCAACCCTGAACCCCTCTCCTACGCTATCTAGGTTGATCATAGCTTTCCTTCTAAGAAGCAAGCATCTTTTAATTTTTTTGGCTGCAGTCACCATCTGCAGTGATTGTGGACCCAAGAAAATAAAAGTCTTTCACCATTTCCATTGTTTCCCCATCTATTGGCCATGAAGTGATGGAACTGAAGGCTGTGATCTTAGTTTTCTAAATGTTGAGTTTTAAGCCAATGTTTTCACTGTCCTCTTTCACTTTCATCAAGAGGCTCTTTAGTTCTTTGTTTTCTGCTACAAGCATGATGTCATCTATATACCTGAGGTTATTGATATTTCTCCCAGCAATCTTGATTCCAGCATGTGTTTCCTGCAGCCCACCATTTAGCATGATGAAGTCTGCAATAAACAGGGTGACAATATGCAGGCTTGACATATTCCTTTCCTGATTTGGAATCAGTCTGTTGTTTCATGTCCAGTTCTGTCACTTCTTGACCTGCATACAGACCTTCTTGACCTTTCTCAGGAGGCAGGTCAGGTGATCTGGTATCCTGATTTCTTGAAGAATCTTCTACAGTTTGTTATGATTCACACAGTCAAGGACTTTGAAATAGTTAATAAAGCAGAAGTAGATGTTTTCCTGGAATTTGCATTTTTGATGATTCAGTGGATGTTGGCAATTTGATTTCTGGTTCTCCTGCCTTTTCTAAATGCAAGTTGAACTTCTGCAAGTTCACAATTCAGATACTTTTGAAGCCTGGCTTAGAGAATTTTGAGCATTATTTTACTAGCACATGAGATGAGTGCAATTGTGTGATAATTTAAACATTCTTTGGTATTGCCTTTCTTTTGGATTGAAATAAAAACTAAGATTTTCCAGTCCTGTGGCCACTGCTGAGTTTTCCAAATGTGCTGTTATATTGAATGTAGCAATTTTACAGCATCATCTTTTAGGATTAGAAATATCTCAACTGGAATTCCATCACCTCCATCAGTTTTGTTCATAATTATGTTTCTTAAGATCCACTTGACTTCTCATTCCAGGATGTCTGGCTCTAGGTGAGTGATCACACCATCATATTCATTTGCATCATGACAATATTTTTTGTGTAGTTCTTCAGTGTACTCTTGCCACTTCTTTTCATATCTTCTGTTTCTATTAGGTCCATACCATTTCTGTCCTTTATTGAGCCGATCTTTGCATGGAATATTCCCTTGGTATCTCTAATTTTCTTGAAGAGATCTCTAGTCTTTCCTAGTATATTGTTTTCCTCTATTTCTTTGCATTGATCACTGAGGAAGGCTTTCATATCTCTCCTTGCTATTCTTTGGAACTCTGCATTCAGATGGGTATACCTTTCCTTTTCTCCTTTGCCTTTAGCTTCACTTCTTTTATAGGTTATGTGTAAGGCCTCCTCAGACAACCATTTTGCCTTTTTGCATTTCATTTTCTTGGGGAATGGTCTTTATTACTGCCTCCTACATACTATCACAAACCTCCATCTATAGATCTTCAGGCACTCTATCAGATTTAATCCCTTGAATCTATTTTTCACTTCCACTGAATAGTCATAAGGGATTTGATTTAGATCATACCTGAATCATCTGGTGGTTTTCCCTACTTTCTTCAACTTAATTCTGAATTTGGCAATAAGGAGTTCATGATCTGAGTCACAGTCAGCTCCCAGTCTTCTTTTCACTGGCTCTATAGAGCTTCTCCATCTTTGGTTGCAAAGAATATAATCAATCTGATTTCACTGTTAACCATCTGTTGATGTCCAAGTGTAGAGTCTTCTCTGGTGTTGCTGGAAGAGTATGCTTGATTTGACCAGTGTGTTCTCTTGGCAGAACTCTGTTAGCCTTTGCCCTGCTTCATTCTGTACTCCAAGGCCAAATTTGCCTGCTACTCCAGGTGTTTCTTGACTTCCTACTTCTGCATTTCAATCTCCTATAATGAAAAGGATCTCTTTTGGGGATGTTAGTTATAGAAGGCCTTGTAGGTCTTCATAGAACCATTTTACCTCAGCTTCTTCAGCATTATTGGTTGGGGCAGAAACTTGGTTTACTGTGATATTGGATGGATTGCCTTGGAAGTGAAAAGAGATCATTCTGTCATTTTTGAGATTACATCCAAATACTGCATTTTGGACTCTTTTGTTAACTATGATGGCTACTCAATTTCTTCTAAGGAATTCTTGCCCATATTCACCCATTCCAGTTCATTTTAGTTCACTGATTTCTTAAATATTAGTGTCCACTCTTGCCATCTCCTGTTTACCTTCATTCCAGTGTTACTTATTCTAAAAGCCCCATAATCTTAAAAAATAAAAGTCATGTTAATTGATTACCAACTATGTTCCTAGCTTCAGTGCCAGCTAGAAGGAAAACTGAAATGAGCTCTGCATTTTGAAGAAATAAGGAGACATAGACAATAATGTTTATGTACATGAATTTTCCTTCAGCATTACTTGAAATGGTGATTTAAGCAAAAATCAGGAAAATAAGCTACAGTATAGCTTTAAACCAGAACAGCATTCACTATTGAATAATATTATAAAAGAATATTTTATAAGGGCATATGTAGTTTATAATCCATCTAGTCAAAAATAATAAACATATATAGCTACATTAACACAATTCAAGTTACTAAATTGCAAACCATAATCAAAATTAAGCAAACACTGTCCATTGTAAAGCTTACATCTTCATGGTGAAAGCATACAGCAGAGATAAGTAAATAAAAGTAATACATGTGAGGTAGTAGCAGACAGGGTAAGGTAACAGAGAATTATAGTAAGGCTACTCTTTAAGAATAGTCAAGGAAGTTACAGCTGAGCTATTTCAAGGTACATCTAGGTTATAAAAATTCTAAAATGTGATGCTGTTAAAGTGCTGCAGTGAATATTTCAGCAAATTTGGAAAATTCAGTAGTGGCAACAGGACAAGAAATGTCACTTTTCATTCTAATCCCAAAGAGGGGCAGAGTCAAAGAATGTACTAACTACTATGCAGTTGTACTCATTTCACATGCTAGGAAGTTTATGCTCAAAATTGTTCATGTTAGGCCTCAGCAGCATGTGAACCAAGGACTTCCAGATGTGCAAACTGGGCTTAGAAAAGGCAGAGGAACCAGAGATCAAAATGCCAGCATTCACTGGATCATTGAGAAAGCAAAGGAATTCCAGAAAAAAAAAAAATCTACTTCTGCTTCATTGACTATGCTAAAGTGTTTAATTGTGTGGATCACAACAAACTGGAAAATTCTTAAAGAGATGGGGAATACCAGACCACTTCACTTGTCTCCTCAGAAACCTGTATGTGGGTCCAGAAGCAATAGTCAGAACTGGATATGGAACAATGGACTGATTCAAAGTTGGAAAAAAAGTATACCAGCATTGTATATTGTCACCCTGATTTTTAAATAATATGCATAGTACACTGGGCTTACCTGGTGGCTCAGCTGGTAAAGAATCCACCTGCAGCATGGGAAACCTTGGTTTGATGCCTGGGTTGGGAAGATTCCCTGGAGCAGAGAATGGCTACCCCCTCCGGTATTCTGGCCTAGAGCATTCCATGGACTCTACTATGTGAAATGCTGGGTTTGATGAATCACAAACTGGATTCAAGATTGCCAGTAGAAATAACAACTTCAGATAGCATATGATACCATTCTAATGGAAGAAATTGAAGAGAAACTCTTTGAGAGCTTTTTGATAATAAGGGTGAAAGAGGAAAATGAAAAAGTTGGCTTAAGAACAGACTTTCGGACTCTGAGGGAGAGGGAGAGGGTGGGATGATTTGGGAGAATGGCATTGAAGCATGTATACTATCATGTAAGAAACAAATCACTAGTCTAGGTTCAATACAGGGTACAAGATGCTTTGGGCTGGTGCACTGGGATGACCCAGAGAGATAATATGAGGAGGGTGGTAGGAGAGGGGTTCAGGGTTGGGAACTCATGTACACCTGTGGTGGATTCATGTCAACGTATGGCAAAACCAATACAGTATTGCAAAGTAAAAAAAAAAAAAAGTTGGCCTAAAGTCAACATTAAAACACAAAGCAAACAAACAAAAAAAATAGCATGGCACTCAGTCCCATCACTTTGTGGCAAATAGATGGGGAAAAATATGGAAGCAGTGGCAGATATTCTTTTCTTGGTTTCCAAAATCACTGTGGACAGTGACTGCAGTCATAAAATTCAAAGATGCTTGCTCCTTGGAAGGATAGCTTAACAAACATTGACAGTGTATTAAAAGTCAGAGACATCACTTTGCCAAGAAAGATCTGTATAGTCAAAGCTGTACTTTTTCCAGTAGTCATGTATGGATGTGAGAGTTGGACCATAAAGAAGGCTGAATGCTGAAGAATTGATGTTTTTGAACTATGGTGTTGGAAAAGACTCTTGAGAGTCCCTTGGACTGTCAGGACATCAAACAACTCAATCCTAAAGGAAATCAACCCTGAATATTGATTGGAAGAACTTATGCTGAAGCTGAAGCTCCAACATTTTAGCCATCTGACAGGAAGACCTGACCCACTGTAAAAGGCCCTGATTCTGGAAAAAATTGAAGGCAGGGGGAGAAGGAGAGGACAGAGAATGAGGTGGTTGGACGGCATCACTACCTCAATGGACATGAGTTTGGGCAAACTCCAGAAGATGATGAGAGATAGACTGATGTCGTGAAGTCCATTGGGTTTCAGAGTCGGACACAACTCAGCAATTGAATAATAGCAATGTGTAAGGTTTGGAAGAGAGGATCAGCAAAATGTTCCTTCTAGGCTAATTGTTCTCAGTTACTCAAAACAGATCTTTCTGTGTGTTTTATGTAATTCCTGTTAGGTTTTCCCATATGTCAAGAAGAAATAAGCAGTATTCTAGGGCTACAGTCCACGGGGTTGCAAAGAGTTGGACACGACTGAGTGACTTCACTTCACTTCACTTCTTTTAACCCTTTAATTTTCAAATTCTGTTTATTTTCCAAACCTCGGGTAATCTCCCAGTACAAACTTCACATCACTGATATGCACAATTCTACATCATTTAACACTGGAGAGTATCCTCTATAGAGCTCAGTGAAGCTTTCTCCTCTTTGGTGCTCTGTCCACACACTGTAGCAGCCTTAATATACCTGGACTCTTAACTCTAGATTTTCCTTCAGGAAGTTCCTTAAAAATTATTGCAATTCTCCCTTCTTGTACCACTCCCTTCTGTTCACCAAGCTGGGGCAATCAAAGATCTTTCCTAAGTTGTTTCTTGAGTCTCAAGATTTATTTTCTTCATTTTTTTCTCCGCACCCCCGGTGCCTTGTAAATTATTATTGTATGTATTTTGTATGCTTTTAACTGTTTCAGTAGGAAGGGTTCAGCTGTTCTTCTTTACTCCATCTTGCCAGAAACAGAAGTATTGCAATAGAAATTTAAGGCAAGATTTAAATATATCAACCAAGGTCCACTATTTCCCAAATCTGATCCTGACTATTCTTTCTATTGGGAAAAAAAAATATATATATATAATAAGCTAAACCCTCCATCATCTATTCAAAAATACCTTCATATGTGTTTTTGGAATTTATTCAGATGGAGTTATGTGTGGTTTCTTGCATCTTGGAATGTGCTGTGCTCATACCCTCCCAGCCTAATTGGCATCATTTTTCTTATTACTTTAAAGTTAATGAAATTTCAACCACTAAGCAGAAAATGGATATTCTTTTATGCCAGTTCCTCTCAGGGAATGTATCCTCCATCCAGAATACATTTGGAGAAAAGAAGATTCTTCTTTGCTCCCTGAGCTGGTAATTTTTTCATCAGAACATAGGAGTTTGAAGCTTTATTCAGTGACCTAACTTCCACCCCAGTACCCTGCTTGTCTTAGTGCTATAACCTTTGCCTGTGTGTACGTATTAAAGCATGAGTCACTCATCTTTAAATTTTTTTCTGTGTATTTAGAGACAAACTATCTTCCATTTAATGTAGAATTTTACAGTAATAAAAGTATGATCTGGTAAAGTTTCATTTTTAAATTCATGTTTAAAAAAACAGAAAAATGGAATTAACAGTTGAAAATAAAGTGAATAATGTTCAATATATTAATAAAGTCATGTGCATCATTTCTAAATTAAAGCTATAGAAAGGTGAATTCAGTCAGGAAGCAAAATAGATGCCAACCTTAGAAAAATAAAATCCAATGAATATTAGAAGAAATATGATTTCAATATTTGTGTCATCTTTGATTTATTTCATCAGTGTCTTACAGTTTTCTTAATACGAGTCTTTTGCCTCATTGAGTAGGTTTATTCCTAGGTATTTTACTATTTTTGATACTATGGTAAATGGGGTTGCTTCTTTAATGCCATTTTTGATCTTTTCATTATGTATAAAAATGCAAGAGATTTCTCTGTATTAATTTTGTTTCCTAAACTTTATCAAATTTACTGATGAAATCTAGTATTTTTCTTCTCTTCATGGATCATAGCCTTGCCATGGCAAAGAGGCTTGCTTAACTCTACGTAGCTATGAGCAGTGCTGTATAGGGCCATGCAAGCAGAAGGGTTATAGTGAAGAGATCTGACAAAATGTGGTCAACTAGAGGAGGAAATGGGAAACCACTCAAGTATCTTTCCATGAAACTCCATGAGCAGTATGAATAGGCAAAAGGTATGACATCAGAAGATGAGCCCCCTCAGATCAGAAAATGTACAATACGTTTTAGGGAAGAGTGAAGAATAATTACTATTATCTCTGGAAACAATAAAGTGGCTGGGATAAAGCATAAAGACCATTCAGTTGTGGATGTGTCTGTGGATGTAGAAAGCAAAGAAATAAAAAGCTTCTTGATGAAAGTGAAAGAGGAGAGTGAAAAATTGGCTTAAAGCTCAACATTCCAAAAACTAAGGTCATGACATCTGATCCCATCACTTCATGTTTTTCCTTTTTCCTTCATAGATGAGGAAAAAGTAAAAACAGTGGGAGACTATATTTTTGGGACTGGCAATCACTGCAGATGATGATTGCAGCAATGAAATTAAAAGACCCTTGCTCCTTGGAAGAAAAGCTATGGCCAACCTAGATAGCA
This sequence comes from Nanger dama, assembly GCA_917880005.1. NCBI lineage: Eukaryota > Metazoa > Chordata > Mammalia > Artiodactyla > Bovidae > Nanger > Nanger dama. The sequence continues at coordinate 2,740,945 of CAKJTW010000014.1, read as the reverse complement.
TATACAAAAGCAGAGACATTACTTTGCCAACAAAGGCCCATTTAGTCAAAGCTATGGCTTTTCCAGTAGTCACATATGGATGTAAGAGTTGGACTATGAAGAAAGCTGAGTGCCAAAGACTGGCACTTTTGAACTTTGGTATTGGAGAAGGTTCTTGAGAATCCCTTGGACTGCAAGGAGATCCAACGAGTCCATTCTAAAGGAGATCAGTCCTGGGTGTTCATTGGAAGGACTGATGCTGAAGCTGAAATGCCAATATTTTGGCCACCTGATGAGAATAACTGACTCATTTGAAAAGATTCTGATGCTGGGAAAGATTGAAGGCAGGAGGAGAAGTGGATGGCAAAGGATGAGATGGCTGGATGGCATCACCAATTCAATTCAGTAAACTCTGGGAGTTGGCGATGGACAGTGAGGCCTGGTGTGCTACAGTCCATGAGGTCACAAAGAGTCAGGCATGACTGAATGAATGAACTGAATTGAAGTGTGAATGTGCATAGGAACCTGGAAGGTTAGGTCTATGAATCAAGATAAACTGTATGTGGTAAAGCAGGAGATGGCAAAAATGAATATCAGCCTCTTAGAAATCAATGAAATAATATGGACAGGAATGGATGAATTTAATTCCAGTGACTATTTATCTACTACTGTGGGCAAGAGTCCCTTAGAAGAAATGGACTAGCCCTCATAGTCAACAAAAGAGTCCAAAACGCAGTACTTGGGTGCAGTCCCATAAATGCCAGAATAATTTCAGTTCATTTCCAAGGCAAAGCATTTAGTATCACAGTAATCCAAGTCTATGCCCCAACCCCTAATGCCAAAGAAACTGAAGTGGACAGGTTCTATGAAGAACTGTAACATCTCCTAGAACTAACACCAAAAAAAAAAAAAAAAAAAAGTACTTCTCATTAAAGGGGACTGGAATTCAAAAATAGACAGCAAAGAGATATCTAGATTAAGAGGTAAGTTGGGTCTTAGAATACCAGATGAAGCAGGGCGAAGGCTAAGAGAGTTTTGTCAAGAGAATACACAGGTCATAGCAAATACCCTTCGAACAAAACAAGACATGACTCTACACATAGACATCACCAGATGGTCAATACACAGATTGATTTCATTCATTGCAGCTGAGGATGAAGAAACTCTGTACAGTCAACAAAGGCAAGAGCAGGAGCGGACTGTAACTCAGATCACAAGCTCCTTATTGCAAAATCCAGGCTTACATTGAGAAAGGATGTACAATCACTAGGCCACTCACTTATGATTTAAATCAAATCTCTTATGATTATCAGTGGAGGTGACAAACAGATTCAAAGGATTGCATCTGGTATACAGAACACCTGAAGAAACATGGATGGAAGAATGCAATATTATACAGGAGACAGTGACAGAAACTATCCCAAAGAAAAAGAAATACAAGAACAAAGTGGTTATTTGAGGAGGTTTCACAAATACCTGATGAAAGAACAAGAGAAAGCAATGAAGAGAAAGATATTTGTCACAACAAACTGTGGGAAACTTTTAAAGAAATAGAAATATCAGACAACTTTACTTGCCTCCTGAGAAATCTGTATGCAGGTCAAGAAGTAGCAGTTAGAATCAGACATGGAGCAAGGACTCATTCAAAATTGGGGAAGGAGTATGATAAGGCTACATATTGTTATCCTGCTTAGTTAGTCATAGGATAACTGTGTGTGTTAAGTTGCTTGGTAAGTTGCTTCAGTCATGTCTAACTCTTTGAAACCTTATGGAATGTAGACCACCAGATTTTCTGTCCTTGGGATTCTCCAGGCAATAATACTAGGATAGATTTCCATGCCCTCCTACTCTCCTCCAAGGGATCTTTCTGACCCAGGGATTGAACATACGTCTTTTATGTCTCCTACATTGGCAGGCAGATTCTTTACCACTAGTGCCACCTGGAAAGACAGTTTGCAGAGTACATCACGCAAAATGCCAGACTTCCTGAATCACAAGCTGGAATCAGTATTGCCAGAAGAAATTTCAACTACCTCAGATATGCAGATGATATCACTATAGTGGGCAGAGGATGGAAGAACTAGAGGGTTTCTTGATGATAGTGAAATAGGAGAATAAGAATGCTGACTTAAAACTCAACATTCTAAAAAAGCAAGATCTGGCATTCCATCACTGCATGGCAAATAAACGGGGGTAAATGGAAGTGGTGAGATTTCATTTTCTTGGCCTCCAAAATCATTGAGGATGGTGACTGCAGTCATGAAATTCAAAGACACTTGCTCCTTGGAAGGAAAAGTATGACAAACTTAGACAACATATTAAAAAGAAGAGACATCACTTTGGGGACAAATTTCCACATAGTCAAAGCTATGGTTTTCCCATAGTCATGTACGGATATGAAAGTTGGACCATAAAGAAGGCTAAACACTGAATAATTGATGCTTTTGCATTGTAGTGTTGGAGAAGACTCTTGACAGTCCCTTGGACAGTGAGGAAATCAATCCTGAATGTTCATTGGAAGGAATGATACTGAAGCAGATGCTCCAATACTTTGTCCACCTGATGCAAAGAGCCAACACATTGGAAAAGATCCTGATGCTGGGAAAGATTGAGGGCAGGAGGAAATGGTTGCAGCAGAGGATGAGATGGTTAGATACCATCACTGATTCAGTGGACAAATTTGAGCAAACTCAGGAAAATGTTGAAGGACAGGGGAGCCTCTGGTGCTGCAATCCATTAGGTCATAAACAGTTGAAGAAGGTTTAATGACTTAACAGCAGTAATAAAGGTACTTTTTTGGTAGAATCTTTAGGAATTCCTATGTAGAGTATCAAATCACCTACAAACATGGAGAGTTACTTCTTCTTTCCCAATTTGGGTTCTTTTTTTTTTTTTTTTTCCTTCTCTGATTTCCATGGCTAGGACCTCCAAAATTGTGTTGAATAAAAATGGTGAGAGTGGAAATCCTTGTGTTGTCCCTGATTTCAGAGAAAATGCTTTCAGTTTTTCACCACTGGAAATAAAGTTTGCTGTGGGTTTGTCATATGTGTCCTTCATTTATTGAGCTATGTTCCCTCTATGCCCACCTTATGGAGAAGTTTTATTTTTTATGTATTATCATACATTGGTGTTGCATTTTGTCAAAAGCATTTTCTGCATATATTGAGTTGATCATATAGTCTTTATTCTTCAGTTTATTAATATGGTGTCTGTCACTGATTGATTTGCATATGTTGATGTATTCTTATATTCCTGGGATAAATCCCAATTGATCATGGTGTATGAGCATTTTAATGTGCTGTTGCAATCTTTTTGCTAGTATTTTGTTAAGGATTTCTCTGTCTCTATTCATCTGTGATATTGGCCTGTAATATTTTTTTTCTGTGATATCTTTGTCTGGTTTTGGTATCAGAATATTAGATATTTTTAAAGGTGAGTAATAAACTGTTCAATGTCCTACAGTTGAACAATTCATTTTTGATAAAAATTGTGATGTCAATCAAATTGTATAAAGTGTATAATCTTTATTATAACATCCTTGACTGGAATAATAACACATGACATATCAAATTAAACATATATTTCAAATTGATGTGCTCATACTTATTACATGTAATATATGCACATGAAGTATTTTGTCTTCAAATATTTACATTAAACCATAATCTCTGCAGAATTCTAGGATTTTTATTGTGTTCAAATTATTTCCATTGAAAAAAATTGTCATATAACTTTGAGATTATTTTATGTGTCCCTTAAAACTAGGTGCAAAATCCTTTTGACACAAGACTTACTAGGTCAGATGGCAATTTCTTTACGTAGATTTCCAACTGAGTTGGAAAAATCATTTAAGTATACTACTAACATTTCTAAAAAAATAAAGCAAGAGTACAAATTCAGTAAAAATGATAAGAAAAATAAAAATACTTCACTAAAAAGGAAGATATTAATTTATTGAATATGAAATAGTGTAAAATAAAGATGCATATACTGAATGTAAAATGTAACAGAAGCGTTTTTGAGTTAAAACTCATAGATATCATACAAACCCTCTTTAGTATCTACTTAAGCTTTACAATTTATATTTTAACATAGCAAATCAATTTCCATGAATGTTCCTCAAGGAAATAATCGGTGGTGACTGCAACATCTGTGTAAGTTGATATTCAGTTACATACACAAGAATTTATAATAGAAATTTTGAATAGAGCTTAAATATTAAAAATTTCAAATGACTAAAGGTTATGGAGACAAGACAGCTCCAGGCATGGTGAGAAACTCAGGAAAGCTGTCACAGCAGTTTGAAAGAGAGGTGAAGGTGACTAAGCCTAAGACAGGAGGACTGCTGGGCATAGAGTAAGTTCGACTAACTAGGAATTTTATCTGCACAGAATGCCCTAGACATAGGTATAGAGGATACTTGGATGGTTGGATACTAGGACAAGGCAAGCATTTCAGGAGCCTAACTCTTTGGATTGTCATTATTTGCAGCATTATCCATGAAAAGTACTCTGAGTCTAGACTAGGAACCACATTCGACTATCCTATCCCCGTTTCTTCCACTGTGGGCCTTTTCTAATCGATTTCTCTCCAGTCTCATGTGTCATAAAACAAGACTACAAGGACTCATGACTATGGGATCTTCTTTGAGCCCCTTAACTTCTCCATGGCTTCAGGAGAGCAGGGAAAAAAAGTGCTCCCCAAAGACTTACTTTTTAAAAGGATTGAAATATTTACCCATGAGAAAGATACTGATATGCTGAGTTCTACACTTATTACTGAGGATATTTCAAGACTCTGGGAAACAGACTTCACTGACTTGAGCCAAATATGTGGCCAGTACACTGCTTCTTCCTTTTCTGTGATTTGATCACTGTGCTTCCTCTAAGCAAAATCTGAGGGCTGTAGAGAGTCCACCACCACTAGTATCACTTCATGAATTGCCGTTTCATTTCAGGAATTCCTCCAAGAGAATCTCAGCCACTCCTACAAAAGCATTCATGACCATCAACAAGTTTTGTGTTCTATCACTGCTAAAAGGGAACAATATAGGATAGAAATGGTATGGACCTAAGAGAAGCTATTAAGAATAGGTGGCAAGAATAAATGGAATAACTATATTTAAAATAAATGGAATAAATGGAATATATATATATATATATATATATATATATATATAAAAATGACCCAGATCACCAAGATGGTGTGATCACTCATCTAGAGCCAGACATCTTGGAATGAGAAGTCAGGTGGACCTTATGTAGTATCACTACAAACAAAGCTGGTGGAGGTGAAGGAATTGTAGCTGAGCTTTATCAAATCCTAAAATATGATGTTGTTAAAGTGCTGCACTCAATATGCTGGCAAATTTGGATAAGTCAGAAGTGTCCAAAGGACTGGAAAAGTCAGTTTTCATTCCAATTCCAAAGAAAGGCAATACCAAAGAATGTTCAAACTCACACAATTGCACTCATTTCAGTTCAGTTCAGTTCAGTCACTCAGTCATGTCTTGCTTTTTAACTGTGGTGCTGGAGAAGACTCTTGAGAGTCCCTTGGACTGCAAGGAGATCCAACCAGTCCATTCTGAAGGAGATCAACCCTGGGATTTCTTTGGAAGGAATGATGCTAAAGCTGAAACTCCAGTACTTTGGCCACCTCATGAGAAGAGTTGACTCATTGGAAAAGACTCTGATGCTGGGAGGGATTGGGGGCAGGAGGAGAAGGGGATGACAGAGGATGAGATGGCTGAATGGCATCACGGACTCAATGAATGTGAGTCTGAGTGAACTCCGGGAGATGGTGATGGACAGGGAGGCCTGGCATGCTGCAATTCATGGGGTTGCAAAGAGTAAGACACGACTGAGTGACGGAACTGAACTGAACTGAATTGATCTGAACTGAGGCCTCCCTGGCCATCAGCGATTCCTGGAGTTCACCCAGACTCATGACCATTGAGTCAGTTATCCCATCCAGTCATCTCATCCTCTGTTGTTCCCCTTTCCTCTTGCCTCCAGTCCCTCGTAGCATCAGAGTCTTTTCCAATGAGTCAACTCTTTGCATGAGGTGGCCAAAGTATTGGAGTTTCATACATGCTAACAAAGTATTGCTCTAAATTCTCCAGGCAGAACTTCCAAAAGTTCAAGTTGGATTTGGAAAAGACAGAGGAACCAGAGATCAAATTGCAAACATCCACTGGATCATAGAAAAAGCAGGAGAGTTCCAGAAAAGCATCTATTTCTGTTTTATTGACTATGCCAAAGCCTTTGACTGTGTGGATCACAATAAACTATGGAAAATTCTGAAAAGATATGGGAATACCAGACCACCTGACCTGCTTCTTGAGAAATCTGTATGCACGTCAGAAAGCAACAGTTAGAACTGGACATGGCAACAGACTGGTTCCAAATAGGAAAAGGAGTTCATCAAGGCTGTATATTGTCACCCTGCTTATTTAACTTATATGCAGAGTATATCTTGAGAAACGCTGGGCTAGATGAAGCACAAGCTGGAATCAAGATTTCTGGTAGAAATATCAATAATCTCAGATATGCAGATGACACCACCCTTATGGCAGAAAGAGAAGAACTAAAGAGACTCTTAATGAAAGTGAAAGAGGAGAGGGAAAATTTTGGCTTAAAATTCAACAGTCAAGAAACAAAGATCATGGCATTTGTTATCGTCACTCATGGGAAAAAGATGGGGAAACAGTGGAAACAGCAACAGACTTTATTTTGGGGAGCTCCAAAATCACTGCAGATAGTGACTGCAGCCGTGAAATTAAAAACGTTTATTCCTTGGAAGAAAAGTTACGACCAACACAGACAGCATATTAAAAGCAAAGACATTATTTCACCAACAAAGGTCCATCTAGTCAAAGATATGATTTTTCCAGTAGTCACCTATGGATGTGAGAGTTGGACTATAAACAAAGCTGAGCACCAAAGAATGGATACTTTTGAACTGCGGTATTGGAGAAGACTCTTGACTGCAAGGAGATCCAACCAGTCCATTCTAAAGGAGATCAGTCCTGGGTGTTCATTGGAAGAACTGATGTTGAAGCTGAAACTCCAGTACTTTGGCCTCCTGATGCAAATTGCTGACTCATTTGAACAGATTCTGATGCTAGGAAAGATTGAAGGCATGAGGAGAAGGGGAAAAAAGAGGATGAGATGGTTGGATGCATTACTGACTCAACGGACATGAGTCTGAGTAAACTCCAGGAGATGGTGTTGGTCAGGGGAGGCCTGGCATGCTGCAGTCAATGGGATAGCAAGGAGTCAGACACGACTGCATGATTGAACTGAACTGAAACCTTTGACTGTGTGGATCACAACAAATTATGGAAAATTCTTAAAGAGAGAGAAATACCACCAACTTACCTGCTTCTTAAGAAATCTGCATGTAGGTAAAAAGCAACAATTAGAACAAGACATGGAACATCAGACTGGTTCCGAATTGGCAAAGGAGAACATCAAGGCTGTATGTTATTACCCTGCTTATTTAACTTATATGTAGTGTTCAGTTAGTTAGTTTAGTCACTCACGCATGTCTGGCACGTTGCGACCCTATGGACTGCAGCACCTCAGGCTTAGGCTTCCTGTCCATCATCAACTCCCAGAGCTTGCTCAGACTCATGTCCATTGAGTTGGTTATATCATCTAACCATCTCATCCTCTGTTATTCCCTTCTCCTGCCTTCAATCTTTCCTAGCATCAGGGTCTTTTCCAATAAGTCAGTTCTTTGAATCAGTTGGTCAAAGTATTGGAGCTACAGCTTTAGCATCAGTCCTTCAAATGAATATTCAGCACTGATTTCCTTTATGTTTGACTGGTTTGATCTATTTGCAATTCAAGGGACTCTCAAGAGTGTTCTCCAACACCACAGTTTAAAACTATCAATTATTCAGTGCAGCTTTCTTTATGATCCAACTCTCACATCTATACCTGACTACTAGAGAAAACATAGCTGTGATAGATAGACATTTGTCTGCAAATAATGTCTCTGCTTTTTAATATGCTGTCTAGGTTTGTCATAGCTTTTCTGCCAAGGAGCAAGCATCTTTTAATTTCATGGCTGCAGTCACGAAGTGCAGTGATTTTGAGCCTCAGAAAATAAAGCCTGTCACTTTCCATTGTTTTCTCATCTACCTGCCATGAAGTGATGGGACCGAATGCCACGATTTTAGTTTTCTGAATGTTGAATTTTAAGCAGACTTTTAAATTCTGTTCTTTCATTTTTATCAAGAGGCTCTTTTAGTTCTTCTCTTTCTGCCATAACGGTCATATCACCTGCATATCTGAGATTATGTATATTTCTCCCAGAAATTCTGATTGCAGTTGTCCTTTATCCAGCCCAGCTTTCATATCATGTACTCTGCATATAAATTCAATAAACAGGTTGACAATATACAACCTCAATTTACTTCTTTCACAATTTGAAATCAGTCTGCTGTTCCATGTACTGTTCTAACCATTGCTTCTTCACCTGCTTACAGATTTCTCAGGAGGCAGGTCAGGTGGTCTGGTATTCCCATCTCTTGAAGAATTTTCCACAGCTTGTTGTGATCCAGACAGTCAAAGGTTTTGGCATATTCAATAAAGCAGAAATAGATGTTTTTCCAGAAGTCTCTTGCTTTTTGAGTGATCCAATGTATGTTGTCAATTTGGTCTTTGGTTCCTCTACCTTTTTAAATCTATCTTGAACATCTGGAAGTTTCATGGAAAATTCTGAAAGGATTTTGGTGGTGATGCAGAGTACATCATGTGAAATGCCAGGCTGGCTTAAGCCCAATCTGGAATCAAGATTTCCAGGAGAAATATCAATAACCTCTGATACTCAGATGACATCCCCCTTATGGCAGAAATATAAGAAGAACTAAAGAGTCTATTGATGGAAGTTAAAGAGAAGAGGGAAAAGCCTGGCTTAAAATTCAACATTCAAAAGATCAAGGCATCCAGTCCCATCACTTCATGGCAAATAGATGGGGAAACAATGGTAACAGTGACAGACTTATTATTTGGCTCTGATATCACTGCAGATGGTGACTGCAGGCATGAAATAAAAATACCCCTGCTCCTTGGAAGAAAAGCTATGACAAACCTAGACAGCATATTAAAAAGCAGAGACATTAGTTTGCAAGCAAAGGTCTGTCTAGTCAAGTCTACTTTTTCCCAATAGTCATGTATGGATGTGAGAGTTGGGCCATAAAGAAAACTAAGCACCAAAGAATTGGTGCTTTTGAGATGTGGTATTGGAGAAGACTCTTGAGAGTCCCTTGGACTGCAAGGAGATGAAATCAGTCAATTCTAAAGTAAATCAGTACTGAATATTCTTTGGAAGGACTGATGGCTGAAGCTGAAGCTCCGATAATTTGGCCACCATATGCAAAGAACTGATTCATTGGAAAAGACCCTGATGCTGGGAAAAACTGATGGTAAGAGGAAAAGAGGATGACAGAGCATGAGATGGTTGGATGGCATCACCGATTTGATGGACATGAGTTTGAGTAAGCTCCGGGAGTTAGTGATGATCACGGAAGCCTGGTCTGCCGCAGTCGATGGAGTCGCAAAGAGTCGGATATGGCAGAGCAACTGAACTGAACTGAACTGAAATGAACTTGCTATTATATGAGATAATTATTTCCTCTAATGGCCTTGAGATATAGCAGATAAGATGCAGACATTTCATGTCTAAACGGAATCATTCTTCTCCCTCTCTGCAAGGCAACTGACCTACCCTTTCTGATGCTAGCAGAGAAGCAAGGAAATACGGTAACACTGAAAGATTGTGTTCTAAGATTTCCAATGATTACAGACCACAGAGTTCAACAGAAAGCTAGAGTGGAGAAAATACTGTTCCACCATAGTTTTACTAGACAATTTTGTGTTGTAAATTTCATGTGGCATAGTAAATGAATTAACATTCATATTTTTTTGGTGCACACTGTGGGTAAGACTTGCATCTATGATTTCTATCAATAAAATATGGTGACAAATTTTGGAAGTTACTGGCAAACAATATGCACGGATGATTCAGCATCATGAGAAATTATATAATCAACAATAAATAAAAGTTAATAGTGTGTTGCAGAAATAAGAAATGCATTTTGTTTCAATACCAACAGGTTAGTAAAATCTTCTTGTTAGCAATAACATATTGGGCATTTTTCCTTGGACATAAATTAGCCAAACTAATCAGAAATCATAAATTTAACAAAAAGAACAGTAATAGCTAGGTTTGGGATCTGAAAAGGAATAGGTAGACTCTAGAAATGTGGCAAATAACTGAGTCACTGATTTGATAGTAAACTAATAAAAAATAAGTCTTCATTAATATATCTCTATGCTTTATATGTACCTCTGATTTTGAAAGAGTAAATTATATTATTAACATAGAGAGATGACCCATAAAAATATTTTGGAACCCCTCAAAATCTTTAGGTGTTTTTTGGATGCACACAGGGATGTTAAGCAAATAAGAAAATATACTGAATACAATGGAATCCAGTTTTCTTACCCTTAGTACAGAGTGTTAGAAATATGAAAATACTCAAATATAGAATGAACCCTGTAGTATTGCACTGGAGTTTGTGTTACTTGCATAATCTCATGGACTTCAGTATATTAAATATAGAAATATATATTGGATAGATAGAAGAATATTTATATATGCAAAAAGGTTTGTGTCATAAATCAGTACATTGTGAAGGCCTCTGAAAAGAAATACATCAGTAACATACCTACAGCATAGAACTTGCCTGTTGATTACATTCTTCAGCAAAATAAATCAAAGTTTCTTTTAAAATGATGCAACTTTGGGTTAGGGAAAGTACAGGATAAACCTAGAGCATCTTGTTTTGCCAAATATAAAAAAGCACTCAGAAATGATGAGGGCATGACAAAAAGACACAGGAGTTAGATTAAAGGAGCTCTTACAGCCAAATGTGAAGCAATTTGAGCAGAAAGTGTATAATAACAATAATTGATTGTAACATATTGAATAAATTAGAAATCTATAAATGAGAAAATGCTTAAGTAAATGAATAACCAGAAGAGACTATTTCTACAGTAAAATGTAGAAAGAACATGGAATCAGATTATCACTATTTGACAATCACAGTAAAAATTCAGACAAGATAAAATTATTAATGGATGCTGAAATGTTGGATGGAAGAAAGTGAGAATGAGGAACTGAATTTTATGTGGTGTCAAAGTATTTCTTATAAAATTGTTATTTAAGAAGAGGTGACATGCAACTTTATAATAAAGATAGCCAAAAATGTTATCTTCAGTAAATAGTTATTGTAAATCTACAAATAAAGGATCAAATCAACACAGTGTGCCACGAGGGAAGGATGCAATGAAAGAATACAGCATCAGTTCTATAGTATTCTAGACAAAAGTGCGTGACCCAGGTGAAATAATGAGGAAACATTGAACAGAGCCACATGGTTGATAGGAAGCTAGAGAATTTCATGAAATGATGTTCTCCATGAAGGAAAGCAAATAGTAGATGATAGTCCATATTCTGCCTTTTGCTATCAGCTTGAATTTTTTTCTCTTTTATGCAATGATATCTTTAGATGAAAACAGTTTCTTCTTCTTAGAGCTAAGGCATTTTGTTAATAGATTCATTTTTGTCTTTCTGAGATATATTGTCATTGTGGTGCAGTTCCTGATGAAAGTGAAAGTTGTCCAGTCATGTATGACTCTTTGCAACACCATGGACTATAGCCAGCCAGGCTCCTCTGTCTATGGAATTTTCCAGGCAAGAGTACTGGAGTGGGTTGCCATTTCCTTCCCCTGTAAAGAGTTAAAAAAATTTCTGCTATCCATCTAGGTAATGTGATTCCTCAGGGAATCAATGAAATTTTGATATGACTGAATAGCATCTGATTAAAAAAATAGCAGATCTACTGAGTCAGAATAAGAGCTCAGGAATCTATCTCTTACTGGAGAGGAAGCAGGTCAATCAGCTGAGTGGATATAATGAGATATCAGATATTTTCCCAAGGAAAACAAAGACCAAGAAAATTATCCACATTATCAGGAGCAGAATAGGATTGAAAAGATAATTCAGTGGCATTGCTTTTCTAATATAGCATGGTAGAGAATCATTATCAGAGAACTTAATAACAGCTAAGATTTTCTGGGCCTCACCTCCAGAGATTTTGATTCAGTAAATTTACTATGAGAGTCAGGGAAATGTTCTTACTATCAAACTCTTATTTTATTCTTTCCACATTAAATTAGAGAACAAATATTATAACAATATAACAATATCTTGCAAAACTCATCCTGCTGTTGTTAATATTAACAACTTTCCTGGTCTTTGCCATTTCTAGGAAGGATCTCTGATCTCCTGCATGAGTTCCACTAATCTAATTACACTGCTTCCTCACCAGTACTAAGAGAAATTTCACAGTGGCCAGATAAAGGACCACACTTTGCAAAGTACTGCCTTATAGGATTAAAAAGTGCATACGTATACAGTGGGGCTTCCAGAGTGGCTCAAATGGTAGGAATCCTCTTGCAAATGCAGGATACCTGGGTTTGATCCCTGGGTTGGAGGGATCCCTGGAGAAGGGCACAGCAGCCCACTCCATTTTTCTTGCCTGGAGAATTCCCATGGACAGAGGAGTCTGCTGCTGCTGCTAAGTTGCTTCAGTCATGTCTGACTCTGTGTGACCCCATAGAGGCAACCCACCAGGCTCCCCCGTTCCTGGCATTCTCCAGGCAAGAACACTGGAGTAGATTGCCATTTTCTTCTCCAATGCATGAAAGTGAAAAGTGAAAGTGAAGTCACTCAGTTGTGTTCGACTCTTAGCGACCCCATGGACTGCAGCTTACCAGGCTCCTCCGTCCATGGGATTTTCTAGGCAAAAGTACTAGAGTGAGGTGCCATTGCCTTCTCCACAGAAAAGCCTGGTGGGCTACAATCCATGGGGTCACAAAGAGTCAGACACAACTGAGCGAATATGCACAGCACAGCCAGCACATATATCCAGTGAATTCCAGATTATCACACAGAAAAAAATTTATTAGTCATGCCCAATTCAAAGCTGGTTTCTAAGCAATGATCTCAAAAGGAAATTTCTCAATGTGGTCTTTTGTTGAATTGTATCTCCCTCCCCCAGCATCCGTCTGGTATTTAGTCCCAGAAAATGGTTTTTGAGACTAGAATATTCCTGCTTCCCAAGTCTCTCTTACCCTCTTCTTGAATGTCTTGTGATTCTTTTCACCTATTTTCTACCAAATAATTAGAAAATGAAAAAATCAGAAGTGTTCACCTTGTAAACAGTAAGCTCTATGACAGTGTCTGATACAAATAACCTCAAATTATATGTTAAATCAAAAGAATCAGTCATATACACTTTTATTTGTTTTGTACTATTATGTAAGAGATTACAAAAAGTTGGCTTGAAATATAAAAGTTTCCATGGGAATCTTGCATAATTTAGCTGGGTCTTCTGTTTGGGATTTCATAAGGCTTAAATCAAATGTTGACTGAGTGTGTCCTTATCTGGAACTCAACTAGGGAAATATCCACTTCCAAGTTCTCTTAATTTGTTGGAAATTTTAATTTTCTTGCAATTTTTTTTGACTGAAGTCTCAGTATTCTTGCTGTCTGTTGATTAGGACCTGCTCTCAGAGGTCACTCTCAGGTTTTTGCCACACAGAACTTTCTATCATTTTTTCCTTACACTTTGAATCTCCAGACCGTAATTAAAATGGGGCCACTTTGGCTAAATGAGACCCACCTACATGTAATGGATGAAGATTATAAATGATGGTCACATCTATTAGGGGTTATTTTATATTTCTGCCTACTGTAATCCTTAATAAAGTTCTTAGAGTATTCACTCCAATTTGTAAGTTGTTTTACATGAAAATGCAAAAACCATAGACTTTAGCATTTACCATGTGTAATCAGAAACATAATCATTCATCACAATATCACTGAATTATTTCCTAAGTTAACTTTCTTTGCTGCTGCTAAGTTGCTTCAGTCGTGTCTGACTCTGTGCAACCCAGAGACAGCAGCCCACCAGGCTCCCCGTCCCTGGGATTCTCCAGGCAAGAACACTGGAGTGGGTTTCCATTTCCTTCCATGCCACTCACCATCTGGTTTTACAAGGATTAAGTCATTAGCCACTACAGTATGTTATCAAAGGAATTCAGGACAAAAAGCACTCTGTGCTTTGAAGAAACAGGCAAAATAAAGCCTTAGATAATTTTACATATATATTTCAGGAAAAATATTAATAAATTCACATTTTTTGCATCCTCCCTTACACAGAAAAGCACTTAAATCATTATCTGAGATATCTGATCCTCATTACTATTAACAACAGTTGTCTTTTGGCAGTATGTATGCTTTACTACATGTATCACCTAGCCAAAATCACATATACACTGGCTGCTTCTCCTATGTCTTCAGAGGATTTCCTCAGAGGAATCTTAGACTCTGTCTCCAGGTCTATAGTCTTCAGTAAGACACTGAACAAAACTCAACTCACAGGTCTCATGATTGTACTTTATTTTTTTTTTTCCAGTTGGCAAGGGCTAAAATGTCTCAAAGTCAAGGACTACAGCAATATCTAGGTTTTCACAGGTAGTGCTAGTGGTAAGGTAAAGAACTTGCCTGTCAATGAAGGAGATGTAAGTGATGCAAGTTCAATCCCTGGGTTGGGAAGATCCCCTGGAGGTGCATGCATGCTAAGTCTCTTCAGTCGTGTCCATATCTTTGTGACCCTATGGACTGTAGCCTGCCAGGCTCCTCTGTTCACAGGATTTTCCAGGCAAGAATGCTGGAGTGGGTTGCCATGCCCTCCTCCAGGGGATCTTTCCAACCTAGGGATCCAGCCCATGTGTCCTGCACTGAAGGTGGTTTCTTTACTGTAAAGCCAGCAGAGAGGGATTGGGAAGAACCCCTGGAGGTCATGTCAACCTACTCCAGTATTCTTGCCTGGGGAATCCCATGGACAGAGGAGCCTAGCAAGTTATAGTCCACAGGGTCCCAAAGAGTTGACTTAGCACACAGGGACAGCAATATCTACCCACATAGAAATAAGACAAGAAGTGATTGCTAAAGGTTTCTATTAGGTGAGATAATTGGAGGAAACTAATGCCTGATCTTTGTTCTCCCCTTTACTTGTGTGTTAACAGAAAATAGCAAGCTATTAATAGCTAACTTAGAAAGAATGCTTGTTGTGATCATGCACAGTGCTAACACATACATATGTGATTTCATCTTAAAGGAATCTTTTGAAGTTTGCTATCATTGTGCCACTTTACAAATGAAACTTAAGCTGAGAGGTATCAGATATATATATGAGGTATCAGATGCATATATGTGTATTTATTTTTTGGAATAAATATCCTTTTTAAAAGATCTATCTCATTTTGAATATTTTCTATCCATATGTAGATTGATCAACTTTCTTGATCTTTTCACAATTCATGAATGAGGTTATATGTTAGAGATTGAAATAAAAATTATTTTCTTACTGTGTTTACCCATAAACACATATTTCTAATTTTTTTTTTCATTTCTGCTGCTGGTGCTGCTGCTAAGTCGCTTCAATTGTGTCCGACTCTGTGCCACCCCATGACAGCAGCCCACCAGGCTCCTCCGTCTTTGGGATTTTCCAGGCAAGAGTAGTGGAGTGGGGTGCCATTGCCTTCTCCTTTCAGTTCTAGTGATGTACAAATGAATGTGAACTTTGTCAAAGACTAATTTTTTTTTCTAAAACATGTAGTATTTTGCATGTTTCATATTTTATATAGTGTCAATATGACACAAAATAATTTTCTGCATCTGACCATCTTTAAATTCTCAGAGAAATGTTTTAAATCTAGATCAATCAGGCAAATAATGTTTCACTAAACTGAAACATTAAACTTTGGCTATGTATAAATGACTACACGTAAGTAAATTTTAAGACTAATTTATAGGTGTGCTTGTTAATATAAATGTAAAAACAATTCTGTGTTAATAAATATAAATGTGCATGTAAAAACAGTTTTTCTTAAGCTCTCTCACTCTCTCTCTCTCTCTCTTTATATATATATATATATTAGACTAAATAAGCACTAGAATAAAAATATTTTGCTCTCTGTATAACTAATATTAAAGTAGTTGCATCATTGAACAAAAATATCTTTATGGCAAAACCAATACAGTATTGTAAAGTAATTAGCCTCCAATTAAATAAATAAGTTAAAAACATATATATCTTTATGTAAAATTTATTGAGAAATACTTTGCAGTAAAATGAATATGAAAAATTTATGTTAATTCCTGCAACAAAAACAAAAATAGACCAATATGTGCATGGAGATCCCATTGCTACTCTTGTTATAAGAAAGCATTTATAAAGTTATATAAGGTTTTCATTTTAACAGAATAGCTTTGTCAAGTATACAAAATATTTTTTCCTAATGTTTATACTTTTAAGGAATAGAACATACATGAAAATAGAATCTCAGTTCTAGAGATTTCAGTAAAAGTTTGCAGAAGACAAACTGTATAGTCTTTTCATTTAAGGCTCATTAACTTTCAGTACCCAGATCATAACATTTGCCCTCTGTGGAAACAAATAAATTTTTATTTACTTTGTTTACCAGGATGTACATTATTTTTTATAAAATGTGATAATGTATTCCTAATAGCTAAATTGATATCTAACATCTTAGCTGGTAAATTCCCTGATAACTCGGTTGGCAAAGAACCCACCTGCAATGCAGGAGACACTGGCTGGATTCCTGGGTTGGGAAGATCCACTGGAGAAGGGATAGGCCACCTACTCCAGTATTCTTGGGTTTCCCTTGTGGCTCAGATGGCAAATAATCCATCTGCAATTCGCGAGACCTGGGTTCAATCATTGGGTTGGGAAGATCCCCTGGAGAAGTGGTATCTACCCATTCTAGTATTCTGGCCTGGAGAATTCTGTGGACTGTATAGCCCATGGAGTCACAAAGAGTCAGACATGACTGAGTGAATTTCACTTTCATGATAATGTAAAGTGGACCAATTTTTGGTAATGTCTGATCTTTCAGCAACTCCTTATGCTTTCTTATTTCTCAAAAAAAGTATTTATGATTGTATGAGCTAATTGCAATTATCCTGGGAAAATGTTGAATCCTATAGATAAGAATTAAGTTTGGCACAGTGCTTAATCCTCTGTGTAATGCTTGATCTATATTTCTATTTATTTATTTATTCAGAAAATATGGCCAATTATGCTGGATGCTGGAAAACACTGGAAATATAACAAGAAACATTTTATTCCCTTAAAGGAAACCATATACATCATAAGGAAAGAGACAAAATATCATAATGTGGTCTAAGAAAGAACAGAAGTGAAAAAGGCTGCTATGAAATAAATAATATATTTACCAAAAGCAAATCAGGCAGACAGGGATGGTTTATTGGTAAAAGTATTATCGGAGCTGATTTTGGAAAATGAATTTTGAAAAGTTTTGACATCATCTTAAATCTTACTGGAAAAATATGTCAACAAAGTAAAACTTCCTTTTACAGTTAAGTTTTCATAATATGCACATACATAGCATTCTCTCTAATTACCAAGGTAAAATGAATCTCTGCCCCGATTTAAAGCTAAACTTTCCACTTAAGGTCTGGACCCAACGTTTTATTTCTTCTACAAGGACTTTGCTCCTTTGGTTATATCCTTCCTTAGTTATCATGCAACTGGAACTGAGTGTTATCTGGCCCACTCAGCCACAAAGTTAAAAACAGACAGCAGTTTTCATCATCAAATGGAACTGATACACCCAGGATTAGGCTCAAGCAAATCCTGAAGACACAAGTAAATGACACAAAGGAGTGACCTAGATGCCTACGGCCACTACTCCTGATGTATTGCCTTCTCTCTCTCTACTTATAACTCTAGGCTCATGGGGAGTTCCCTAGAATGAGTTTAATGAAAAACAAATGCAGGATTGGTTTACAAATGATTCTCCATGATATATACATACACCATTGAAAACTGGACAGTTACAGTTCTACAGCGTTATTTGGGATAACACTGAAGGGCAATGACAATTGGAGATATTGTCAAGTAGGCAGAATTTCAAGCAGTATACCTGGTTGATCCTTTTTCCTGAAAGGACAGAAAAGGACAGATGACCAAAGGTACATGTCTGCATCAATTCATGAGATACAGTTAATATTTTGACAGGATGGTCAAAGATTTGGAAGAAAAAAATATGATTAGAAAATAGATAAAAAGAAGATCTTTTGAAAAAATCTGTGTATAGATCTCTCTGAAAGGGCACAGAATGTGAGGACATTGGTTTTCCATGAGAATGCTCAACAAAGGTGACTTAGCAGTGGTAGAGTTTAAGATTTACACAACTTCAAAAATGGCACTATTTCCCAGGGTATCAGTTACCTACCTGGTAAATCATGTTCATCATAGAAATGGAGTGATTTATTCTAACAGAAAGAGACCTTTACTCTGATTTGCTTTCCTAGACTGCAAGGTTTCTGCTAAACTTGCCATCTTGGGAATTCAGGGCTGCTTTATTATGATATTGGGCTTCCCTGATAGTTCAGTTGGCAAAAATCCATGTGCAGTGTAGGAGACCTTGGTCTGATTCCTGGGTTGGGAAGATCTGCTAGAGAAGGAATAAGCTACCCACTCCAGTATTCTTGGGTTTCCCTTGTGGCTCAGCTGGTAAATAATCCACCTGCAATGTGGGAGACCTGGGCTCAATCCCTGGGTTGGGAAGATCCCCTGAAGAAGGGAAAGGGTATTCACCCCAGTATTCAGGCCTGGAGAATTTCATGGACAGTATACTCCATGGGATTGCACAAAGTCAGACATGACGGAGCAACTTTCACATTCACTTATGATATTATGAAATATAAGAAGAAAAATAGATGTGGTCGTACTGGCACAGAATTCCTAAAGCCACTGGAATTTCCTAAGTGATTTCCTCTTTTTGTTCTGTTAATGAGGAGACTTTGAAGTGCATCTACAGACTGACCTGGTTGCCAGGGAAGTCAACTGTGTGATTAGAGGGGTGGAACATTTAGTTTTGCCCTCTTGACATCTGGAAAGAGTGAGGAGCTGGAGGTTGGATATATTTCCAGTGACTAGTGACTTAAGTCTTGTAAGTGGTCTTGGAATCTTTCTGGACATGGTGCTAACTGAAGAACAGGAATTAGGGAGTCTGTAGAAACCCTTGTATCAGCAGTTACTTTTATCTTCTATGATGTGTAAGGCACAAATATAGAAGAGATAAACGGTCATTGAAAGTTTAGGAGCAGCGACTGCAACAGCGCAGGAGTGGCCAAGAGGAGCTACCCCACGTCCAAGGTCAGGGTGGGGTGGCTGAGAAGAGCTACCAATGTCCAAGGTAAGGAGCAGAGGCTGCACTTTGCTGGAGCAGCCATGAAGAGATACCCCACATCCAAGGTAAGAGACACCCAAGTAACACAGTAGGCACTAAGAGAAGGCTTCAGAGGGCAGACAGACTGAAACCACGGTCACAGACAACTAGCCAGTCTGATCACATGGATCACAGGGTGTCTAACTCAATGAAACTAAGCCATGCTCTGTGGGGCCACCCAAGATGGACGGGTCATAGTGGAGAGGTCTGACAGAATGTGACCCACTGGAGAAGGTATTGGCAAATGACTTCAGTATTCTTGCCTTGAGAACCCCATGAACAGTATGAAAAGGCAAAAAGATAGGAAACTGAAAGATGAACTCCCAGGTTGGTAGGTGCCCAAAATGCTACTGGAAATCAGTGGAGAAATAACTCCAGAAAGAATGACTGGATGAAGCCAAAGCAAAACCACCACCCAGATGTAGATGTGACTGGTGATAAAAGCAATATCCAATGTTGTAAAGAGCAATATTGCATAGGAACCTGGAATGTTAGGTCCATGAATCAAGGCAAATTGGAAGTGGTCAAACAGGAGATGGCAAGAGTGAACGTCAACATTCTAGGAATCAGTGAAATAAGATGGACTGTAATGGGTGAATTTAACTCATATGATCATTATATCTACTACTGCAGGCAGGAATTTTTTAGAAGAAATGGAGTAGCTATCATGGACAACAAAAGAGTCCAAAATGCAGTACTTGGATGCAGTCTTAAACACAACAGAATGATCTCTGTTTGTTTCAAAAGAAAACCCTTCAATATCATAGTAACCTAAGTCTAGGCCCCAATCAGTAATGCTGAAAAAGTTGAAGTTGAATGGGTCTATGAAGATCTACAAGACCTCTTAGAACTAACCTACCCAAAAAAGATGTCTTTTTATTATAAGGGACTGGAATGCAAAAGTAGAAAGTCAAGAAACACCTGAAATAACAGGAAAATTTGGCCTTGGAGTACACAATAAAAGCAGGGCAAAGGCTAATAGAGTTTTGCCAAGAGAATGCACTGGTCATAGCAAACACCTTCTTCCAACAACACAAGAGAAGACTCTAAACATGGACATCACCAGACTGATTGTATTCTTTGCAGCCAAAGATGGAGAAGCTCTATATAGTGGGCAAAAACAAGACTGGGAGCTGACTGTGGCTCAGATCATGAACTCCTTATTGCCAAATTCAGACTGAAATTGAAGAAAGTGGGGAAAACCACTAAACCATGCAGGAATGACCTAAATAAATTTCCTTGTAATTATACAGTGGAAGTGAGAAATAGATT
The DNA here is from genome assembly GCA_917880005.1 of Nanger dama. Lineage (NCBI taxonomy): Eukaryota > Metazoa > Chordata > Mammalia > Artiodactyla > Bovidae > Nanger > Nanger dama. The sequence continues at coordinate 2,720,273 of CAKJTW010000014.1, read as the reverse complement.
TAAGGGACTAGATTTGATAGACAGAGTGCCTGATGAACTATGGATGGAGGTTTGTGACATTGTACAGGAGATAGGGATCAAGACCATCCACATGGAAAATAAAAGCAAAAAAGCAAAATGGAGGGCTGAAGAGGTCTTACAAATAGCTAGGAAAAGAAGAGAAGCAAAAAGCAAAGGAGAAAATGAAAGATATTCCCATTGAATGCAGAGTTACAAAGAATAGCAAGGAGAGATAAAAGAGCTTTACTCAGCGATCAGTGCAAAGAAATAGAGGAAAATAACAGAATGGGAAAGACTAGAGATCTTTTCAAGAAAATTAGAGATACCAAGGGAACATTTCATGCAAAGATGTGCTCAATAAAGGACAGAAATGGTATAGACCTAACAGAATTAGAAGATATTAAGAAGAGGTGACAAGAATACAAAGAAGAACTATACAAAAAATGATCTTTATGACCCAAATGATTACTATGGTGTGATCACTCACCTAGAGCCAGCCATATTGGAATGTGAAGTCAAGTGGACCTTAGGAAGTATGACTACAAACAATGCTAGTGGAGGGGATGGAATTCCAGTTGAGCTATTACAATTCCTGAAAGATGATGCTGTGAAAGTGCTGCATTCAATATGCCAGCAAATTTGGAAAACTCAGCAGTGGCCACAGGACTGGAAAAGGTCAGTTTTCATTCCAATCCCAAAGAAGGTCAATGCCAAAGAATGTTCAAACGACCACACAATTGCACTCATCTCACACGCATGTAAAGTAATGCTCAAAATTCTCCAACCCAGGCTTCAGCAATATATGAACCATGAACTTTCAGATGTCCAATCTGATTTTAGAAAAGGCACAGAAACCATAGATCAAATTGACAACATTCACTCAATCATCTCTTGCTTAAAAGCAAGAGAGTTCCAGAAAAAAATGTATATTTCTGCTTTATTGACTATGCCAAAGCCTTTGACTCTGTGGATCACAATAAACTGTGGAAAATTCAAAAGAGATGGGTATACCAGACCACCTGATCTGCCTTTGGAGAAACCTGTATGCAGGTCAGGAAGCAACAGTTAGAACTGGACATGGAACAATAGACTGGTTCCAGATAGGAAAAGGAGCATGTCAAGGCTGTATAATATCACCCCGCTTATTTAACTTATATGCAGAGTACATCATGGGAAAGGTTAGGCTGGATGAAGCAAAAGCTGGAATCAAGTTTGCCAGGAGAAATATCAATAAACTCAGATATGCAGATGACGCCACCCTTATGGCAGAAAGTGAAGAGGAACTAAAGAGACTTGATGAAAGTGAAAGAAGAGAGTGAAAAAGTTGTCTTAAAGCTCAACATTTAGAAAACTAAGATATAGGTATTTGGTCACATCACTTCATGACAAATAGATGGGGAAATAGTGGGAAACAGTGGCTAACTTTTTTTTTTTTTTAATGGGCTCCAAAATCACTGCAGATGGTGATAGCAGCCATGAAATTAAAAGACAGTTAGCCCTTTGAAGGAAAGTTGTGACCAACCTAGACAGCATATTAAAAAGCAGAGACGTTACTTTGTTAACAAAGGTCCATCTAATCAAGGCTATGGTTTTCCATATGGATGTGAGAGTTGGACTATAAAGAAAGCTGAGCACTGAAGAATGGTGCTTTTAAACTGTGGTGTTCTTGAGAGTCCCTTGGACTGCAAGGAGATCAAACCAGTCCATCCCAAAGGAAATCAGTCCTGAATATTCATTGGAAGGACTGATGTTGAAGCTGAAACTCCAATACTTTGGCCACCTGATGTGAAGAGCTGAGTCATTTGAAAAGACCCTGATTCTGGGAAATATTGAGGGTAGAACAAGAAGGGGACTACAGAGGATAAGATATTTGAATGGATCACCAACTCAATGGACAAGAGTTTGGGCAAACTTCAGGAGTTGGTGATGGACAGGAGGCCTGTCATGCTGTGGTTCAATGGGGTCACAAAGAGTCGGACACGACTGAGCGACTGAACTCAACTGAACTGAACTGAACTGAATGACTTAATCAATTGTTCTCATGTAAGCAAAGTGAAAGTGAAGTCGTTCAATCATGTCCAACTCTGCGACCCCCATGGACTGTAGCCTATCAGGCCCTTCCCTCCATGGGATTCTCCAGGCAACAGTAGCAGACTGGGTTGCCATTTCCTTCTCCAGGGTATCTTCCCGACCCAGGGATTGAATCCAGGTCTCCCACATTCCAGGCAGACGCTTTAACCTCTGAGCCACCAGGGAAGCCCCATGTAAGGAATTCTCCATAAAACCCCAAAAGGACTGGGCTCAGAAGCTTCCAAAATAATAAACATGTTGAGGCACTGGAAGAGGAAGCACTTAGTGCAAATGTTTCCTATGCACCTCTTTCACCTGACTGTTCCTGACTAGTATTATTTTATAATAAACAGATAATCTAATAAGTAGACTGTTTCTCTGAATTTGATGCACTGCTCTAGCAAACCTGTCAAATGCAAGGAAGAGGTCATTGGAAACTGACATGTAGATGGTTATGTCAGAAGTACTGGAGATCTGAGCTTTCAGTTGGTGTCCTTAGGGGGAGAGGTGGATGATCTTGCAGTACTGAACTCTTAACCTGTGGATCTAATGCTATATCCAGGTAGATATATCAGAAATCAGCTGAATCGTTAGGACCCCCAGTGTTTGAGAATTGTCAGCGTGGAAACACGTATCTGTCCAACATATTAAAAACTGGTATCTTTAACTTATTCATTGGCATGGTGTTCTACACAGCACTGCTGTTGATCAAGAAATTTATTTAACAGAAAATGAAGTGCAAAAATAGTCCTGTGCTTAGTAAATCCATGGATCTTAACACATCTCTCATTGTCTGGAAGCAATGGCTTCTTCAAAGGGTGGAATAACACTTGAAGACTCAGATATGGTGAAAAATAGGCTAGTATGAGAATCAAGGGATAGGAAATTAAGTAGTAATTCTTCATATTATCTCTAGTAATCCACAAGCAAAGTTTGCTTGTCATTCTCAAGAATTTAGGCTTTGATGCTCTAAAGGCCTTAATTGCAAAAGCTTCCAAGAAGCAATAACATGATTTCACTAAATTGGAAGGTGAAACTGTCACTCACTTTGAGATCATGATGACACTGAATAGAGGTCTGGGATATCTGACCCTAACAAATTAAAAAGGACTTGGATTACACAATGGGATAAAGAGGAGTATGTTGGAATGTAGGAGATCCTTGATTATGTGCCTTGTGCATTTCATATCTTATGATGAAATTTAATAGAAAATAAATTTAAGTAAACTAAATAAATATAAGCAATTTAAGCAGGATAGCAAATGATCCAGAATTTTCAATAATATAGGTTATGACCACATCACCAGGCAATGAATCTCAACCAACCCTATGTATTTTTCCTGAGAGCAAAAGGACTACACAATGAGTAGTTGGAAAGGATAGTTATAAAAATACCTATGATCATGTGCCCAGCTTTAAGAAATATGGAGTAAAATAATTATAATCACTTATCCATTATTTTGATATGATTATGCTGGTGTGTGTGTATATATATATATATATATAATATTTTTATTTTTCCACTTCTTCTCATCTGGTTTAAGATGTATTAAAATGTTAGTTGGGATTTCACTGACAGGAGGAATTGGAAATCAATTGGAAAAAAATTAACATTAACTAAAGATACACGAAGGATTTTATATATACTTCTGAGGAACTAGCTAGGATGTTTCACCTTTTCACACAGAAATTGGCCAATTTCCATATTCTCTGTTATATATAAGACTATTTTTTTTTAGCTCTATTATGGCACTACTTACAATGTGCCTTAGGATTTCTCACACATATATATGTCTCTGCAATACATTTCATGCCCTGAAATTACAGGACCTATGCCTTGTTTGCCTGTGTTTCCCCAATAATGCCTGGTATAATTCCACCTCTAGTAGATGTTCAAGTAACATTTATTATATTGAAACATCTAACATTTAAAATGTCATCATCCATATATATCAGTAACTCTATTTAGTCAGCAGTTTTTGTTCAGAAAAAATACTTTGACTATTTGGGGCAATATGTCATTCATTACTAACTGTGATCAGATTCTAAAACGTGGATGTTAGGATAAATATGAAGCTATTATACCACTATAATAATTAACTTAAGATGAAATGTTTAGTCATGTCTATAGTTTAAATTGATATTTCTGCTTAGATGATGAGTAGACTTGGAAATATTAAACACAAATGGCTATTTTCATTGACTAAAAGCACTAGATAAATATTTAAAGTAAATTCTGAAACTACAGAGTTACTGACCTTTGAAAAATACTATTGAGATACAATTAGTAAGGTACAGGTGCAGCATAAAGGTAATTGTTTTGAGTAAGAGATATTGAGTTAGGAATCTTTAAAGTCTTTGTGAACCACTACTCAGCACTAAATCTCTCTTTGGGCTTATTTGGGGACATGCTACATCATAGAACGTTTCATAACCAGGACTTGTAGCCAAATAAAATAATTTCACTTGCAATTTATTAATGGATCAGTTTATTAAATGACTTGGAATAATAAATAATGAGAAGACATCAGCAAGACTTCCACCAAGAAGAACACTAGAAACAACATAAATGTATCTATGTCTGTCAGTATCTTAGCACTTAAAGCTCTTTTGTTTTCTTCTATGGTGGGCTCTGAAATCATTGAGAGCAAAGATAAATTTCTCTTATTCACTCAAACTGACAGGGGCTCACCTTAGATTCAGAGAAGGCAATGGCAACCCACTCTAGTACTCTTGCCTGGAAAATCCCATGGACAGAGAAGCCTGATAGGCTGCAGTCCATGGAGTCACTAAGAGTTGGACACGACTGAGCAACTTCACTTTCACTTTTCCCTTTCATGCATTGGAGAAAGAAATGGCAACAGACTCCACTGTTCTTGGCTGGAGAATCCCAAGGACGGGAGCACCTGGTGGGCTGCCATCCATGGGATCACACAGAGTCAGACATGACTGAAGCGACTTAGCAACAGCAGCAGTACCTTAGATTAATTCTTTAGATGTAGAATCTGAGCCAGAGCTTCAGGGACATGTAATTTATTGGGGAAGAATCTCAAAAGAAAGAGAATTTTGAAAATATGATAAAACAGAGGAAGGAGAGAAGCAAGGAATTCGTCTCAGCTGGAATCTGGAGCATAATTTGAGCAACTTTACAATCATAGACGCTTCCATTAGTTAGAACCATCCCATCAGTTTAACACTGACTGCAGACTATTTGGAGATGATGGGAGGTTGTCAGATAGGATGCAAAATGAGTTAGCTTATGTCTTTTAGAATCCAATGTCAAGATGGGATCAGCCACGTGAGATAAATATTGAGAAGAAGGTCTGAAAGATAGAATTGAAACAAAGTTTTGATCTTCGTGAAAGAAAAAGGAAGACTGGGAGACATGACAATTAAATTCAATGAACCTTACAACAGAAAAAGAAGGCTTTTATGGGAATGTACTAGGCCAAAGTCTGAGCTGCCTCCACAGTGTCCACAGCAGATTCAGATCTATGATTACTGCTCTCCTGGGACCTGACTATAGTACAGTGTGTCTACACTGGTGGCCTAGTAAAAGCAACACCTCAGAGATACCAGGCTCAATTGCCAGCAAATCCACAGTTCAGGTGGAGCTGACAGCAGTGTCAACAGTGTGATCTGAGAGTTCACACAACAAAGCACACCTACAGGTGAACAGCTCCAGAGAAAGCATACTCAGTGGTTTTATTCCCCAATGGGACTTTAGTACTCTATTCAAATCAATAGATAGATCATCCAGACAGAAAATAAGGAAATGTAGCCTTTAAAATACATATTAGACCAGATAGATTGTCAATGTATGGCAAAACAAATACAGTATTGTGGGGTGGGAGGTGGGAGGGGGCTTCGGCATTGGGAGATTGTGTTCACCTATGGCTGATTCATGTCAATGTATGGTAAAACAAATACAGTATTGTAATTAAAAAATAAATAAATAAATAAATTTAATTTAAAAAAACAAAAAAATAAAATACATATTAGACCAGATAGGTTTAATTGATACTTGTAGAGAATTTCATCCAAAAGTAGCAAATATACGTTCTTCTTAAGTGCATGTAGAACATTCTCCAGGATACATGGTATGCTGGGCAACCAAGCAAGCCACAGTAACTTTAAGAATACTGAATCATATCAAACATCTTTTCTGACCACAACATTAATAGATTAGAAATCGACTGCAAGGAAAAAATGATAAAACACATACACATGGAGGCTAAGCAATGTGATATTAAATAACCGATATTCACTAAGAAACCAGAGGAAAGTTAATGGATACATTAAAAATAAACAAAAATGAAAACACAATGATACAAAACCCACAGGACAAAGCCAAAGAATTTGTAAGACATAAGTTTATAGTAATGCCATCTTACCTCAGAAAATTTAAAAAAAAAAAAAAATTCGATGTAAATAACCTCACAGCTAAAAGCTAAAAGAACTAGAAAAACAAGAATCAGTTCAGTTCAGTTCAGTCGCTCAGTCGTGACCGACTCTTTGCAACCCCATCAATTGCAGCACGCCAGGCCTCCCTGTCCATCACCAACTCCCGGAGTTCACTCAGACTCATATCCATCGAGTCAGTGATGCCATCCAGCCATTTCATCCTGGTTGTCCCCTTCTCCTCCTGCCCCCAATCCCTCCCAGCATCAGAGTCTTTTCCAATGAGTCAACTCTTTGCATAAGGTGACCAAAGTACTGGAGTTTCAGCTTTAGCATCAGTCCTTCCAAAGAAATCCCAGGGTTGATCTCCTTCAGAATGGCCTGGCTGGATCTCCTTGCAGTCCAGGGGACTCTCAAGAGTCTTCTCCAACACCACAGTTCAAAAGCATCAATTCTTTGGTGTTCAGCCTTCTTCACAGTCCAACTCTCACATCCATACATGACCACAGGAAAAACCATAGCCTTGACTAGACGGACCTTAGTCGGTAATGTCTCTGCTTTTGAATATGCTATCTAGGTTGGTCATAACTTTTCTTCCAAGGAGTTAGCATCTTTTAATTTCATGGCTGCAGTCACCATCTGCAGTGATTTTGGAGTCCAAAAAATAAAGTCTGGCACTGTTTCCACTGTTTCCCCATCTATTTCCCATGAAGTGATGGGACTGGATGCCATGATTTTTGTTTTCTGAATGTTGAGCTTTAGGCAAACTTTTTCACTCTCCACTTTCACTTTCATCAAGAGGCTTCTTAGGTCCTCTTCACTTTCTGCCATAACGGTGGTGTCATCTGCATATCTGAGGTTATTGATATTTCTCCCTGGAATCTTGATTCTAGGTTGTGTTTCTTCCAGTCCAGCCTTTCTCATGATGTACTCTGCATATAAGTTCAATAAACAGGGTGACAATATACAGTCGTGACGGACTCCTTTTCCTATTTAAAACCAGTCTGTTGTTCTATGTCCATTTCTAACTGTTGCTTCCTGACCTGAGTACAGATTTCTCAAGAGGTGAACAAATCCAAATTTAGTAGGAAAAAAAAATCATTAAGATCAGAGCAGAAATAAATGAGAGATGAAGAAAAGAATAGTAAAGCTAAAAGTCAGGTCCTTGAAAAGATAAACAAAATTGGTGAATCTTAAAGTAGACTTGTAAAGAAGAAAAAATCAATAAAACTAGAAATTAAGAAGGAGAAATTACAATAGACATCACCAACATGCAAAGTATCGTAAGAAACAGCTACAGACAAGTATATGCTATCAACATGGACACCACAGAAGAAATGGACAAGTGCATAGAAAGGTACAGCCTTCCAAGATTAAGTCAAGAAGAAAGAAAATATGAGCAGACCAATCACAAGAACTGAAATTGAAACTGTGATTTAAAAACTTCAAACAAATAAAAGTTCACGACTAGATGGCTTCCCAGGTGAATTCTATCAAGCACTTACAGAAGAGTCAATATCTGTCCTTCAGAAACTTCAAAAATTGCAGAAGGAGAAACACTTGCAAGCTCATTCTATGATGCCATCACCATGATACCAAAACTAGAAAAAAATACCACAAAAGAAGAAAATTGCAGGCCAATATCACTGATGAACATAGAAAAATTATCAAGAAAATACAAGCAAACTGAATCCAACAGCACATTAAAAGAATTATACATCATGATTAAATTGGATTTATCTCAGGGATGCAAGGATTCTTCAGTATATGCAAACTGATCAATGTTAATTAACTGAAGAGTAAAAATGATACAATTATTTCACCACATGCAGAAAAAATTTCTGACAAAATTCCACACCTATTTGTGATAATGAATTTGAGCAAATTCCACAAAATATTGAAGAATAGATGAGCCTGACGTGCTGTAGGTCATGGGATTGCAGAGCTGAACATGAAATAATGACTGAACAACAACATTTATGATTATTAAAAAAAAAAAGGAAACCTCTCCAGAAACAGCATAGAGGGAATCTACCTTATCGTAATAAGGTCTTATATGAGAAACCCAGAGCTAGCATCAATCACAGTGGTGAAAAAAATAAAAGCATTTTCTGTAAGGTCAGAAACAAGACAAGATATCCACTCTTGCCACTTTTACTCAACATAGTTTTGGAAGTCCTAGCCTCAGTGATCAGAGAGGAAAAATAAATAAAAAGAATGCAAATTGTAAAGGCAGTAGAAGATGGCAGTAAGATGAGGAGATTGCCCACCTCCCCACAAATACATCAATAACTCATCAATATATAAAACAACTCTTACAAAATCACCTCTAGGTGACAGCAGAAGACTCCAGGCCTCCAGAAGAGGCAGGCTAAGCTCCCTGGAATGAGGTATGACAGAAGATGGAGACATAAAAAGGGAAAAGATGGAGAACTTCTGGACAGGCGCTTGTATCCCAAGGGAAGGATGGAGTCCTGAAGCATTAAGAGTTCTCATGCACTGGGAATCTCCCTCACAGTTGGGCCCAAGGTGGGGCTACGAAATCTCAGAAAACCAGACAAAGTAGGGGCTTAGAGGGCATAGACAGAGAAAACTTCACTTCTCAGCCCATAAACAGCTCACAGATGTGTCCTCAACCAGACAGCATGCTCAAGGAACTGAGGGAAGCCCACAGTAGCCCTGCAGCACAGAGGGCAGGCCCAGGGTGCTGAGAGAGGGGGTGGCATACAAACCTGTGTAGCACACACAAACAGAAGGTGGGTCTAGTGAGCCAAAAGAAGAACACACAAGCCCCATGACATAGCAGACAGGCCGGTGAGCTGAAACAAATGTACACAAGCCCCACAGCACAGAAGGCAGGCCTGGAGGGCCAAAACAAGTGCACACAAGCCCTGTGACATAGAAGGCGTGCTCGGTGAGCTGAGGCAAGTGCATACAAGTGCAGCGATATATAGGAAAAGCTCAGAAGGCTCAAGGAAGCCCACATAAGTCTCTGTAATGCAGAGGGCATGGTTGTGGTGCCAAGAAAAGATCCACACAAGCCTGTACCTAGCAAGTTTGGGCCTGCAGGGAAGGACTAAGGAACAGAAGCACCAGCAGAGATTCCAAGGACAAGTAGGGAATCTTGTAGGGAATCTTCACTGGCAGCAGTGATGATATGCTGAGAAGGCCGCTTCAACGGGGCTGTGGAAATAGACGTGCCCTTACACTTTCAAAGCCAGAAGGGCTGCCAAAAGACATATTGGACCCACAGACACCTCACAACCTACTCCGGACACTGCATTATCCTTCATAGAGGTGCAATCCAGCTCCGTCAACCAGAACACAGGCGCAAGCTCTCTAAAGAAGAAAACATTACAGGACACTAACACAACCTCATCTATGGGGGAAGACTCCACAATTAAGAAGAACTATGACCTTGAGAACTTTTCTCATCTTTCTTTCCTTTTTAAAAAAATAAATCACTGTTTATCCCTCCTACAATATTTCTACCTTCACATTAGTCTTTTGCAGTGCTGTGGAGTTTTCCTGTTTTTCTTGTTAAAAAGAATCACTTTAAGATTTTTTTTTCTTTTTAAAAATTTTATTTTTACTTTATTCTACTTTACAATACTGTATTGGTTTTGCTATACATTTACATGAATCAGCCACAGGTATACACGAGTCCCAATCCTGAAACCCCTCCCACCTCTCACCCCATATCATCTCTCAGGGATGATCCAGAGAGATGTTTTTCTTTTCTTTTTCACCCTTTGTTTATTTTTATGATTTGTTTTTTATATATTCCATTATTTTTCTTATTGTTCTTTATCAACTGTAGCTATACCTGAATATATATATATATATATATATAAATCATTTTCACATACATTATTTATCTTTGCTTTTCTATTTCTTATTTTCTTTCTTTTTTAACCTATTTTCCACTCTTTCATTTTCTCTGTTCTCTCTCTTCTCCCTTTGTTTTTCTCTTTTCCTCTTCTCCCTTTTTCCTTCACTCTTTTTTTTTTTTCACCAAATAAGTTAAATTGTTGAGCTCTATTTGCTATATTTCTCAGTTGACACTTTGTTCAGGATCAGTTTTACAATTAGCTAGCTCTGCTTTTGATTGGTCTATAACACTTTTGGTTTCCCTTGTTTGCAAAGTCACCCTCCTGTGCCATGTTATTTAGAATACTTTGGTTATAACTGTGTGTGAAAGTGTGCATGTATGTCCCATTATTTCTGTAATTACCTGCATGACCTGCTTGATATCCTCCCATTAGAACATAGGCAGAAATCACCCCTATTAAGAAGTGAACACAAACCACTCAACCAACCTTTCCCTCCAAAGGCAAAAGCCAAAATGAAGAAGGAACAAACCCTAAATTCTGGATAAATTGAAACCTCAAGTGAAGCAAGTTAGAAAAAAAAAAAAAGAAAAAGAAAAGCCTGATAAATAAATCACAAATGAAAGAACATGGTAGAAAGTCAAAACATCAAATAAAAGGAGAGAAAATAAGAAATCGACCTGAAAGAGAATTCAGAATTATGATAACAAAGATACTCTGAAAACTTGAGAATAGGAGAAAATGCAAAAAAACCACACCAGTTAACACAATTAATACAATAACCAAAGGTATAGAAGGAATAAAGAATAAGCAAACAGAGATGAATAACTAAAATTAAAAATTACTGAAATTAAACATACTCTAGAAGGAAGCAATACCATAATAACTGAATGAGAAAAATGGATAAGTGAGCTGGAAGATAGAATGGTGGGAAATTACTGCTGAAGAGCAGAATAAAGGAAAAATAATGAAAATAATTAATTGAGTATAGCTTCAGAGACCTTTGGGCCAATATTAAACATAACAACATTTGAGATATAGGGGTTCCAGAGGAAGAAAAAAAAAAAAAGAAGAAGAGAGAAAAGTACTGAGAAAATTATTGAAGAAATTATTGTTAAAAATTCCCTAATATGGAAAAGGAAATAGTCAACTCCAAGAAGTGCAGAGAGTCCCTAACAGGATAAACCAAAGGAGGAACACATTGAGACCCATATTAATCAAGCTAACAGAAGCACAAGGAAAGAGTATTATAAGCAGCTAGGGAAAGGCAACAAGTAACATACAAGGGAAAACTCATATGATTAACAGTGGATTTTTCAGCAGAAACACAGAAGGCCAGAATGGAATAACAGGATGTATTTAATATACTGAAAGAAAAAAAAAATCTACAGTCAAGATTACTATACATGGAAAAGATCTCATTAAAAATTGATGGAGAAATCAAAAGCTTTACAGACAAACCAAAGTAAGAGAATTTAGCACCACCAAACCAGCCTTACAACAAATACTAAAGGGAGTCACATAATTAGTAAACACAAGAGAAAGAAAAGGCCTACAAAAACAAACCCAAGCAATTAAGAAGACACCAAAAGGAACATAAATATCAATAATTAACTTAAATGTAAATGGATTAAATGCACCAACCAAAAGATACAGACTGACTGAAAGAATACAAAACAACACCCATGTGTATGCTGTCTACAAGAGACCCACTTCAGACCTAGAGACACATACAGACTGAAAGGAAAAGAATGGAAAATATACCCCATGTGAATGGAAACCAAAAAGAAAGCGAGATTTGCAATCTTTATTTCAGACAAAATAGACTTTAACTTTATAATAAAGAATATTATAAGAGAAAAAGGAGGGCACTACATGATGATCAAAGGATCTATCCAAGAAAAAGACATAACAGTTGTAGATATTCATGCACCCAACATAGGAGCACCTCAATATATAAGGCACACATTATCGGGCATAAGATTGAAAATCAACAATAAAACAATAATAGTAGGAGACGTTAACACTCCAGCCACACCACTGGACAAAGCATCAAAACAGAGACTCAATAAGGAAACACATACCTTAAAGGAAACATTAGTCCAAATACACTTAGTTGATATCTTCAGGACCTATGCAAATGCAGAATACACTTTCTTCTGAAGTGCACATGGAACAGTCTCTAGGATAGACTGCATCTTGGGCCACAAGTAAGCCTCTGTAAATTTAAGAAAATTGAAATCATATCAAGTATCTTCTCTGACCACACTATGAAACTAGATGTCAACTACAGGAAAAAAAAATGCATAAAACACAAATTCATGGAGATTAAACAATGCATTACTAAATAAAGAATAGGTTACTGGAGAAATAAGAAAGGAAACAAAAAGATTCCTAGAAACAAATGACAGTGAAGACACAACAATTCAAAACCTACGGGCTTCAGCAAAGAGTTCCCAGAAGGAAGCTTACAGTAACATAATCCTACCTCAGGAAGCAAGAAAATCATTGACTACCCATTCAAATCTACACTTAAAGCAGCTGGGAAACGAAGACCAATAAAATAAAATAAAATGAAGTCAGCAGAAGGAAAGATATCATAAAGATCAGAGCAGAAATAAAGGAAAAAGAAATGAAGAAAACAATGGTAAAATTAATAAAACTAAAATCCAGTTCTCTGAGAAGATAAACAAAATTGACAAATCACTAACCAGACTCAAAAAAAAATCTAATCAGCAAAATTAAAAATGAGAAAGGAGAGATTACAACAGACAGCAGAGATATACAAAGGATCATAAGAGAATATTATGAACAATTATATGCTAATGAAATGGACAACCTACAACTTAGGAAGAATGGACAGATTCTTAGAAAAGTTCAACCTCCCAAGTTCAACTGAGCCAGGGAAAAAGGGAAATTATAAACAAGCCAGTTACGAACACTGAAGTCTAAACTGTGATAAAAAATCTCCCCAAAACCAAAAGCCTTGGTCCAGATGGCTTCACAGGGAAATACTATCAAATTTTAGTGAAGACATAGTGCTTATTTTTCTGAAACTCTTTCAAAAAATTGCAGAGGAGGAAACACATGCAAACTCATTCTACAAGGCCACAATCACCATGATACCAAAATCAGGCAAAGACAATACAAAAAGAAGAAAATTACAGGCAATATCACTGATGAACATAGATGTAAAAATCCTCAACAAAAGCCTAACAAACAGAAGTCAGCAATATATTAAAAATCTCAAACACCATGATCAACTTGGGTTTATAACAGAGATGCAAGGATTCTTCAATATATGCAAGTCAATCATTGTGATCCACCATATTAATAAATTTAAAGATTAAAAACCATATGATCATCTTAATAGATGAAAAAAAAAGGCCTTTGATGAAATTCAGCATCCATTTATGCTAAAATCTCTTCAAAAACAGCATAAATGGAAACTACCTCAACAAAGTAAAGGTCATATATGAAAAGCACACAACAATCATTATTCTCAGTGGTGAAACTGCAAAAGCATTCCAAGATCAGGAACAATACAAAGATACCACCTCATCTCACTATTCAACACAGTTTTGGAAATCCTAGCTATGGCAATCAGAGAGGAGAAGAATTAAAAGGAATCCAGATCAGAAAAGAGGAAGCAAGACCCTCACTTTTTGCAGATGACTTGATGCTATACATAGAAAACTCAAAGAAACTATCAGAAAATTGCTAGGGCTAAATAGCAAATTTAGCAAAGGCATGGGATACAAGGTTAATACACAGAAATCACTTGCATTCCTATATACTAACAATGAAAAATCAGAAAGTGGAATTAAGGATTCGATTCTATTCACTATTGCAACAAAAAGAACAAAATATCTAGGAATAAACTTACCTATGGAGAAAAACAACTCTTTACAGAAAATTATAAGACACTAATGAAAGAAATCAAAGATGACACAAAAAGATGGAGAAATATTCCATGTTCCTGGATAGGAAGAATCAATATTGTGAAAATAAGTATACTATCAAAAACAATCTACAGATTCAATGTGATCCCTATAAATTACCAATGGCATTTTTCACAGAACTTAAACAAAAAATGTCACAATTCATATTAAAACACAAAAGATCCTGAATAACCAAAGCAGTCTTGAGAAAGAAGAATGGAGTTGTAGAAATCAACCTTCCTGATTTCAGACTATACCACAAGGCTATAGTCATCAAGACAGCATAGTACTGGCACAAAAACAGAAATATAGTCCACTGGAACAAGATAGAGATAAACCCACACACCTATGGGTAACTTATTTTTGACAAAGGAGGCAAAAATATACAATGAGGCAAAGAGAACCCTCTTTAATAATTTGTGCTGGGAAAACTGGACAACTACATGCAAAAGAATAAAATGAGAATGCTTATTATGTCATACACAAAGACAAACTCAAAATGAATTAAAGACCTAAATGTAAGACCAGAAACTATAAAACTCTTAGAGGAAAACATAAGCAGGACACTCAGTGACATAAATCACAGTAATATCCTCTATGACCCACCTCCTAGAGTATTGGAAATAAAATAAAAAATAAGCAAGTTGGACCTAATTAAATATAAAATTTTGTGCACAGTGAAGGAAACTACAAGCAAGATGAAAAGACAACCCTCAGAATGGGAGAAAATACCAGCAAAAGAAACAACTGACAAAAGAATTACTTTTCAAAATATACAAGCAGCTCATACAACTCAATACCAGAAAAACAACCAACGAAAAAGTGGGGAAAAGACCTAAACAGACATTTCTCTAAAGAAGACATATGTGGCTAACAAACACATGAAAAGATGTTCAACATCTCTCATTATTAGAGAGATGCAAATTAAAAATGCAATGAGATACCATCTCATACCAGTCAGAATGGCCATCACCAAAAAGTCTACAAATAATAAATGCTAGAGAGGGTGTGGAGAAAAGGGGACCTTCTTCTTGCATTGCTGGAGGGAATATAAATTGATACAACCACTACAGATATTCCTTAAAAAACTAGGAATAAAGCCATCATATGACCCAGCAATCCCACTACTAGGCATATACCCTGAGGAAACAAAAATTGAAAACTACACATGTACCCCAATGTTCACTGCAGCGCTATTTACAATACCTAAAACATGGAAGCAACCTAGATGTCCATCAACTGACGAATGGATGAAGAATCTGTGGTACATATATACAATGCAATATTACTCAGACTTAAAAAGGAACACATTTGAGTTAGTTCTAATGAAGTGGATGAACTTAGAGTCTACAGAATGAAATCAGAAAGAGACATATAAACATCATATCCTTACACACATAGAATCTATGAAGATGTTACTGATGAATTTATTTGCAGGGCAGCAATGCAGAAACTGGGTTTCCTTGGTGGTTCAGAGGGTGAAGGGTCTGCCTGCAATCTGGGAGACCTGGGTTTGATCCCTCAGTTGGGAAGAACCCCTGGAGAACATAGCATCAACCCACTCTGGTATTCTTGCCTGGAAAATCCCATGGATGGAGAAGCCTGCTAAGCTACAGCCAATGAGGTCACGAAGATTCAGACATAACTGAGTGACTTTACTTTCACTTTCAGTTTCTTTCAATGAAGAAACAGACATAGAAAACAGACCTATGGACACGGGGGAGGGGAGGGAGCTAGAGGGTGAGATGTACGGAGAGAGTAACATGGAAACATAATAACACATATTTTTATATGTGTTAGATGGGCAATGGAATCTGCTGTATGACTCAGGGAACTCAAACAGCAGCTCTGCGACAGTCTAGAAAGGTGGGATGGAAAGGGTGATAGGAGGGAGGTTCGGGAGGTAGGAGACATGGCTGTTGCCGGAGTCCCGCTCCAGCAGCCGAGGAATCAATCTGAGGGGATGGGTGGTGTTGGCAAGAAATAAAGCAGCCTCTCAGTTTTCTTGGACTGCATAACTTTATTTCAAGCTTAAGATTCTTTTTATACTTTAACAAAAGCATTAGGTCAAAGGTTTGACATTTTCAATTTCCCCTCACCCAGATTTATTTTCTCCATAAATCATTGTTGTCCTTCAAGTAGAGTTTCTGCTTCAGTGGTTCTCTCAGAATTGTGTTTAACTAGTGATTACATTGTAACTTGTGCTTATATCTGGGCTGCATACCACAAACCTCAGTTTATTTCTTATCTTTCTAAATCCTGTTTGACCCTAGTATTCTGAGCTCAGTATCTCTTAAAAAGGCTTCTATTAATATCTATAAAATTCCTAATCTCTATAAGATACAGTAAAATATGCTAACATTATAACATTCCTTAAATCTTTAGCTACTAACTATTTTTAATTATTCCTAAGCCCTAAATTCAGCAAACACCTTTGCCATAAACACTTTCCTCACAAATAGGCTTCCAATAGCAATCCCTCCCATGGCCTCAAGCTGTAGCCTATGTGCTCACCCTGGAACACTCTTTCATAAAAGTCCTTGAACAAATGTTAATGATTAACTTTATGAATTATTCTCTGAGCCCAGCTGCAGAAGACATTGTGCCATCTCATGCTCCTCTCAAAAACAATAAGCACCTTAATATTATTTTCAGTCAATTCAGCCGAGGAGAGGAAAAAACAAGTCAGAATCACAAGGCCTGACTCCTTCATCCCGGGTCTGTGCCTGCGGGACCAAGAGAGGCAGTGCCTCCATTTTGCCAGTAATGCCTAACGTGGCTGATGGACAGGGAGACCTGACGTGCTGCAATTCATGGGGTCACAAAGACTCGGACGTGACTGAGTGACTGAACTGAACTGAACTGAAGCACAAACATCTGCCTGTGATGTTATTTAGAACCCATGTTACAGCATCTGAGCATAATGTAGGGTCATGGAAACTTCAAGGTTTTATTTCCCTCTATTCTCAGAGGTATTAATTATATACTGTTAATTAGCTGCTCAGTTGTGTCTGAATTTGTGATCTCATGGACTGCAGCATACCAGGCTTCTGTCCTTCACAGTCTCCCAGAGCTTGCTCAAACTCATGTCCATTGAGTTGGTGATGTCATTCAGTCATCTCATCCTCTGATGTCCCCTTCTCCTACTGCCTTCAATCTTTCCCAGCACCAGGGTCTTTTTCAATGAGTTGGCTGTTTGCATCAGGTGGCCAAAGTATTAGAGCTTCAGTTTCAGCATCAGTCCTTCATTGAATGAATATTCAGAGTTGATTTCTTTTAGGAATGACTGGTTTGATCTCTGAACTTGTCAAGAGACTCTCAAGAGTGTTCTCCAGCACCAAAGACCAAAGACATCAATTCTTCGGTGTACAGAATGATGTAGAACAATCAGAATAAGTCTAGTTTCCAATTTTACAAACTAGAAGCTGCCATATGTATTTTTAATAAGGATTTGTTTCAAATTGAGTAAAACAATAATGCCATATCAGATTTTTCTTGAATAATAACTGGGACTGACACAAATGAACATATACACAAAACTGAAAAAGGGAAGAATAATAAAGTATAAGTCCCAGAAAGCATTAGGCATGTTTTTGTTTTCCTTAGATGAAAGAAAGGAGCAGGGTTGCACTGTGAATATCTAAGTGAAAGTGTGGCATAAGGAAATCCTTCCAAGATAGGTTGAAATTGGAAATTTTATGTCTGTGGAGTAAAGGAAGCAAGCTCTGCTCAATAAAATTCAAAATGTCCATAGGAAAGCATCTGCAGTACTGTTTATAATAGCCAGGACAAGAAAGCAACCTAGATGTCCATCAGCAGATGAATGGATAAGAAAGCTGTGGTACATATACACAATGGAGTATTACTCAACCATTAAAAAAGAATACATGTGAATCATTTCTAATGAGGTGGATGAAACTGGAGCCTATTATACAAAGTGAAGTAAGCCAGAAAGAAAAACACCAATACATTATACTAACACATATATATGGAATTTAGAAAGATGGCAATGATAACCCTGTATGTGAGACAGCAAAAGAGACACAGATGTATAGAACAGTCTTTTGAACTTTGGGAGAGGGAGAGGGTGGGATGATTTGGGAGAATGGCATTGAAACATATATAATATCATATATGAAATGAATCTCCAGTCTAGGTTTGATGCATGATACTGGATGTTTGGGGCTGGTGCACTGAGATGACCCAGAGGGATGGTACAAGGAGGGAGGAGGGAGGGGATTCAGGGTGGGGAACACATGTATACCTGTGGCAGATTCATGTTGATGTATGGCAAACCCAATAAATATTGTAAAGTAATTAACCTCCAATTAAAATAAATAAATTTATATTAAAAATTATCTGATTGTTATGAATATCTAAGGCAAAGTTAAATTAGACTGGAGAATTGTGCTACACAGAATCATTGACCACACATATTAGAGCATTCCAGCACACAACAACATAGATGGTGGGGATTTAGGATAAATAGATAATGAAGAACTCTGTGCATCAGTAAAACAGGATGTTATAATCAAAACCAAAATCACCATCATCCACCTTCAGCAATACAATCGTAAAAGTAGTTTAACTTGAGAATAGAGGTCTGAAATAAACAATGTTGAAAAGGCAAGGCTGAAAATAAAACTTGAAATTATAGATTTTCATTGTCTAGGACACAAGTAATATCAAAGACACTGGATCAAAATGGTTTGGTACCACTTTAATCATGTATAAGACTGTACTTCTGATATTTACCCTGTCAGTGATAAACCTACTATTTCTTTAAAAGTGCTCCTGCTTTCATGAAGATTTATTTTTTCCCCTCCAAGAAAAGATCAGATCCATTTATTTATACTAAGTTTCAAATGATTAAGAAGCATGATTAAAATGACATTTACCATGAAGTAATTTGTGTCTTATTAGGTCAAATAAAAATAAAATAAAAAGTTTAAATAAAGAGGCTTAGCAAAAACCATTTGATAATTAACTTTTCTTCTCATCACTAAGCTAATTTACCTTTTGTTAAGGTAAATGAGGTTTGTGAAGCCACACCCTGTATTATTTACTTTGCACTTAAACGCAAGAAAATGTCAATAAATTCTTGAAATTGAGACTGAAAATTTATTTTGTGTAAACCTAGGTTAATTACTGTGATTAACACAATTCTTGCAGCTTTGCTTTCTATACTCCTCCTTTGCCAGTTTCACAACAAAATATACACTCCCACAACCCTATTTACTACCGGGTCAAGACAAACTTAGGTATGTTAACTAAAGCTACATTAGCTTTCCATATTAATAAAACTATTAGGAGTCAACTCTTTAAGATTGTGCTCCACTGATGTTCTGAACAACTTCTTCTGTTTCCTTTCTTATTTAATGGACCTACTGAGCTAATGTTCAGGTTCCAAGATATCTGACACTAATATGGTTAATATCTTGCAACTGGCTTTCATTCAAATGACTTAGGGCTTCCCTGGTAGCTCAGATGGTAAAGAATCTGCCTGTAATGTAGGAGACCTGGATTCTATCCCTGAGTCAGGAAATCCCCTGGAGGAGGGAATGGCAACCCACTCCAGTTTTATTGGCTGGAGAACTCCATGGACAAAGGAACCTGGTTGTCTACAGATCATGGTGTTGCCTATAGTTCATGGGGTTGTCTACAGTGCATGGGGACACAAGTGAGCAACTAATACACACAAATGACTTAAGCCCACAATCTTAAGTGCTCCTCAGTCAAATATGATATCTTCAACTGATGTCCACCAATCTCTTAAACTCTGTGTGGCTCAAACTTTGTATCATCCCGAATGCCCTGCCTCTGCTTTTGAATAATATATTTTAATAGACTAAATAAGAAACAATAGACTAAGAAAGAAACTTCAGTCATGTGGCACTATTTCTTTTTCCTAAATTTGTATACTTAGTATAGATTTGAGGAGATAAATTCAAGACATTTGATGACACAGTGTTAGTAACTTAGAAAGTATTCAATAAATGTTAAGCTCTTTCAGTAATAACTGAATGCTTGTAAACTATGTAGAGATTGTTATAATCAGGAAAGCAGACTAAAATGGACAGAAAAAATGAGAGGGAAGTCAAATGACTTCCTAAGCACATACTTTTTGAAATGTCTTTATTGAAGTATAGTTGATAAAAATATTATAAAAGCTATAGGTGTATAGCATAATGATTCAGAATTTTAAAGGTTTTATGCCATTTATGGTTATTATAAAACACTGGCTATGTCTCCTGTGTTGTACAATGTATCCTCAGACTTATTTATTTTACACACAATAGTTCATACCTCTTAAAATGCTATCCCTATCTTAGTCCTCCCCCATTCCTTCTCCTTATCTGCTTTGTCTTTGTCCACTTCTTTGACACTCAGGCTACTTTTATATTGTGGCAATTGCAAATCACGCTGCTACAAATATTGTGGTACATGTATCTTTTGGAATTGCTAGATCATATGTAGTTCTATGTTTTCCTCCAGACATATTATGTTTTCTGGTCTTAAATTTAGGTTTTTAACCATTTAGAACTTATTTTTCTATATGGTCATTAGTCAAGTCGCTCAGTCGTGTTTGACTCTTTGTGACCCCATGAACTGTAGCCTACCAGCCTCCTCCATCCATGGGATTTTTCCAGGCAAGAGTACTGGATTGGGTTGCCATATCCTTCTCCAGAGGATCTTCCAGAGAATATTCTAATTTCATTGTTCAACATGAGCTGTTTTCTCGACATTTCCAACACCAGTTTTTTAAGAGAATGCCTTTTCTCCACTGTGTATTCTTCCCTACTTTGTCATAGGTTAATTGACTATGGATTGATGTAGTTATTTCTGGGCTCTCTATCTTGTTCCATTGATCTAAATATTTGTTATAGTGCCAGTATAATATAATTTTGATTATTATATCATTGCATTATAGTTTGAAATCAAGGAACATGATTCCTCCATCTCTGTTCTTCTTTCTTAAGATTGTTTTGTCTTTCAGAGGTTTTTGTTTGTTTGTTTGTTTGTTTTTCTCTGCACATATAATTTAAAATTATTTGTCTTAGTACTGTGAAAAATACTATTGGTATTTTGAAACATATTGCATTGAATCTGTAGATTCCTTAGAGTATTTGACCATTTTAACAATATTAATTCTTTCAATCCATGAACACAGTATGTATTTCTATCTTCCATTTTATTGTCTTCAGCTTCTTTCATCTGTGTTACAGTTTTCTAAATGCAGCACTTTTATCTCCTTTATTCCTAGGTATTTTATTCTTTATGGTGCAATGGTAGATGTGAAATTTTCCTTAACTTATCTTTCTGAGAGTTCATTATTAATGGAGAAAACCAACAGAGTTTTGTGTATCAACTTGTTTCTGAAACTTTTTCAAATTCACTCATGAACTCTTGGATTTTTTTGGTGGTATCTTTTTCTTTACATGTAGTATTGTGTCATCTGTGAATAGTAATAGTTTTAATTCTTCCTTTCCATATTATATGTTTTTATTCCTTTTCTTTGTATGACTGCTATAATTAGGACTTCCAATACTATGTTGAATGGAAATGAGGAAAGTAGGGATCCATTTTTGATCTTAAAGGAATAATTTCAGCTTTTTCTCATTGAGTAGGCTTGTCGTATATGTTCTTTATTATGCTGGGATATGTATGTTCCCTCAGTTCCAAATTTCTGGAGAACTTTTTATCATAACTTGATGCTGAATTTTGTAAAAAAAAAAAAAAAACAAAAAAAACAAAAAACAACTTTTTCTACATCTACTGAGGTGATCATATTGTTTCTGTTTTTAATCTACTAATGTATCATATCCCATGAGTGATTTGCAGGTGTTGAAAAAAATTTCTTGAATTCATGGGATAAATTCCATTTGATCCTGGTATATGATCTTTTAATATATTGTTGAATTCAGTTTGCCCACATTGCAATTTTAGCCCATAGGTTTATCAGCAATATCAAACCAGTCAATCCTAAAGGCAATCAATGCTGAATATTCATTGGAAGGACCAATGCTGAAGCTAAAACTCCAATACATTGGCCACCTAATGCAAAGAGCTGATTCATTAGAAAAGACCCTGATGCTGAAAAAAAAATTGAGGGCAAGAGGAGAAGAGGACATCAGAAGATGAGATGGTTGAATGGCATCACCAATTCAATGAGCATGAGCTTCAGTAAACTCTGCAAGATTGTGAAGAACAGGGAAGCCTGGCATGCTGAAGTCCATGGGTTTACAAAGAGCTGGACATGATTAAGTGACTGAACAACAACAACAATGTTCATCAGGGATACTGACCCATAATTTTTATGACATCTTTGGTTTTATTTTTTTAATTAATTAATTTTAATTGGAGACTGGCTAAATTACAATATTGTGATGGATTTTGCCATAGATTGACATGAATCAGCTCCAGGTTTACATGTGTTCCCCAGAGCCAAACTCCCCTTCCACCTTCCTCTCCATGCATCCATCTGGGATGTCCCAGTGTACTAGCTTTGAGTGCTCTGTTTCATGCACTGAACTTGAACTTTACACTTATTTCACATATGGTAGTATACATATTTCAATGAAATTTTCTCAAATCATCCCACCCTTGCCTTCTCCCACAGAGTCCAAAAATCTGTTCGTTTTATTGGTGTTTGTTTTGCTGTCTCATAATGGTCATCATTACCATCTTTCTAAATTCTATGTATGCTGGATCACGGAAAAGCAAGAGAGTTCCAGAAAAACATATATTTCTGCTTTATTGACTATGCCAAAGCTTTTGACTGTGTGGTTCAAAATAAACTGAGGAAAACTCTGAAGGAGATGGGAGTACCAGACTACCTGATCTGCCTCTGGAGAAACCTGTATGCAGGTCAGGAAGCAACAGTTAGAACTGGACATGAAATAACACACTGGTTACAGAAAGGAAAAAGAGTACATCAAGGCTGTATATTGTCACCCTGCTCATTTAACTTATATGCAGGGTACATCATGAGAACCGCTGGGCTGGAAGAAACACAAGCTGGAATCAGGATTGCCGGGAGAAATATCAATAACCTCAGATATGTAGATGACACCACCCTTATGGCAGAAAGTGAAGAAGAACTAAAAAGCCTCTTGAGGAAAGTGAAAGTGGAGAGTGAAAAAGTTGGCTTAAAGCTCGACATTCAGAAAACGAAGATCATGGCATCTGGTCCCATCACTTCATGGGAAATAGAGGGGGAAACAGTGTCAGACTTTATCTCTTTGTGCTCCAAAGTCACTGCAGATGGTGATTGCAGCCATGAAATTAAAATATGCTTACTCCTTGGAAGAAAGGAAATGGCAATCCACTCCAATGTTCTTGCCTGGAGAATCCCATGGATGGAGAAGCCTAGCAGGTTACAGTCCGTGGGGTTGCAAAGAGTTGGATACAACTGAGTGACTTCAACTTCACTTTCAACCTAGATACCATATTGAAAAGCAGAGACATTACTTTGCCAACAAAGGTCCATCTAATTGAAGCTATGGTTTTTCCAGTAGTCATGAATGGATGTGATAGTTGGACTATAAAGAAAGTTGAGCACTGAAAAACGGATGCTCTTAAACTGTGATGTTGGAGAAGACTCTTGAGTACTTTGAACTGCAAGTAGATCCAACCAGTCCATCGTAAAGGAGATCAGTCTTGAATATTCATTGAAAGGACTGACGCTGAAGCTTAAACTTCAATACTTTGGCCACCTGATGCCTACAACTGACTCATTTGAAAAGACCCTGATGCTGGGAAAGATTGAAAGCAGAAAGAGAAGGGGACAACAGAGGATGAGATCATGATTCAATGAACATGAGTTTAAGTAAACTCCGAAAGTTGGTAATGGATATTTGTGCCACAGTCCATGGGGTCACAAAGAGTTGGACAAGACTGAGTGACTGAACTGAGTTGAACTGAACTGAATCAAATCTCAGAGGGAAACTTATAGATGTAAATACCTATATTAAAAATGTTAGATCTCAAATAAATAATCTAAATCTAAATCTTTAGGAAATAGGGAATATTGTACTAAAATCAAAGCTAGAAAGTTAGAGTAAATAATAATAGTAATATAAATATTAGAGCAGAGAAAAATAACATAAAGGCTAGCAAAACAGGAAAAGAGTGAAGCAATCAAGGTTTCAAAATAGAAAGACATGAGATAACTTCCTCCACTATGTACATAATAATATAACTACATGTGGAAAACCTCTTGCAAAATACTCACTGAAAAGTTGCAGAAGACCTCATACAACTAAAGCTACATGGAATATCATCATATTACTGACTAGTATAGAAAGGAAAAAATGAATTGGGTTAGACTTGTGCCCTTGGGAGAGAGCTGTGAAATGAGAAATGTTCTCTCACCATGGGAACCCGCTTCATTGACTAGAAGATAAGTAATAACAGATAGGGAGCCACAGATGCTCAGAGAAGAGTACGGTGGCTGGCTTGCAGCAGGCAGGACAGAGAAAGACCAGCATAAAATGTCTCTGCCCACATGTTATACTTCCCAGCCCAAAAAGGCAATCTGCTGGTGTGAACAGTGGTTAGGTGCTGAAACAGACTTCAGCAGACAGACCCAGGAAGAGAACTTGGTTTGGTGATGTGGAGACACTCAGAAGGGCCTGAAATGTGGTTGGGGCCCAAACTGAGGGTGTGTCCTATGTATAAGCCCCATTATTAAGACATAAAGTGTGTGTATGTGGGGAGGGGGGGTGCAGCTTCCACCAAAGCATGACATTCTCTCTGTGCTCATAGCAGGTACAGCATATGACTTGCAGCAGTGCCTGGGCACATTAGTGGCACACCCACATCAGGTTTTGTTGGTGAACACAGAAGGAATTGAGACTTGAAATCTAAGCCAATTACCAGGGAAAAGGACAATGGAAGCAGGGTCAAAAGCAATGCCAGTAATAGCTTATTTTGTCAGCACACACACCAGATGACAGGTGACATCACAGAGTGCATGTATTGGTGGACAATTTCTTGGGAGAAATATACAGTAGCTCCTTTCCCAAAGGGAGCACTCCAGTCTTGCCTACCACACACATCTTAGAAGGGGATCTAAGTGCTTTCTCCAACAACTGAGGAGTAGATCCCTTGACAGAGCTGAGATGACTACAGAGCAGAGAAGGTCCTGGTTAGAATAATACTAATAACATTCTCCATCAAGGGGATAATAGTCACCCTGAGGAAAGACACGTCAGGCATGCATATGAAAACATCCCTTCCACCAAAAATATTAGACACATGTAAGCTACACATGGACACTCCCACATAAAAATAGTCCTTCGGTACCACATTACATAATTATTTTTCCTAAATTTATAAAGTCAAAGGAATATAAATACAATTAAAAGGAAAGAAATTATTCCCAATTGAAATTGAAAGTTAAATCTCCTGAAAGAACAAAGAAACGTATTTTCAGTCTACCAGACCAGAAGTTCAAAATGGTGGTAATAAAAATGCTAAAAGAATTAAGAAAGACTATTATTATATATGCATATCAGAAACTAGAAATGATTAAGATAAGCCAATCAAAACTGGTGAACTTATTTTCTGAGGAGAAAACCAAACTAAAGGAATCAAATAGAAAACTAAATAATAAGAAGTATGAATAACTGATCATCCAATCAGAACTTCAGACAGATTAAACAAAACAAAATATAAAAAGCAACATATAAGATTTATGGGATAATACAGCATGTCAATCTACACATAATAGTGAATCCGAGAAGAATAGAGATAAACCAGGACTGCAAATTCATTATATCTGAAGAAATTATGGCTAATAACTTTCCAAACCTAGAGAAAAACAGATATATGGGAACAGGAAGCATAAAGGGTCCCAAGCAAGATGAACCCAAATATACCTACACCAAGACTTATAATTGAAATGACAAAAGTTAATGATGTTCACTGGTGTCTCAGTGGTAAAGAATCCACATGCAGGAGATACTGGGTTCAATCCCTGGGTCAGAAAGATACCCTGGAGAAAGAAATGGAAACCCACTCCAGCCTTGTTGCTGGAAAATACCATGGAGAGAGAAACCAGGAAGGCTACAATTCATGGGATCTCAAAAGAGTCAGACATGACTTAGCAATTAAACAACAATAAACAAGGATTCTAAGTCAGCAAGTGAAATAATAAGGAATTAATTACCAAGGCATCCTCTACAGAAACTTTCCAGGCTACAGGAAGTGGCACAGCATATTCAAAGTCTTGAAAAGGAAAACCCTAAAATCTAGGATACTCTACTCAGCAAGATTATTATTTAGAATATTCAGGGAAATAAAGAAATTTGAAGTACCAAACCTATCCTGAACGAAATATAGAAAGACCTTATTTAAATAGAAAAGAAGTATAAATATATGGGAAAGGGAAACGGAAAATAAGACAGTCATATATGTGAAAGGATTATAGGTGACTTAACTTTAAAAAAAAATAAATAAAAATTTATGGAAGTGACTAAAACTACAATGAACATCAAAAGGTTAAACATGAAGATGTGATATAGGACATCAGAACCATAAAATGTGGGGAAGAGAAGGAAAAAAATATAGATTTTATAGAATGTGTTTGAGTTGACACAACTAAAGCAAGTAGATATAACAATAGGTTAACACTTGAAAATTAAGATAATCATTTATAAAAATACACAATAGATTCTCAAAAAACAAGGAGAAATCAAGCATAATGCAAAAGTGAACCACCAATGCACAAAAGGAAAAAACTGGAAAAAATAATTTTAAGTGATTAATTTTAAGTTTTAATGATTTAATTTAAATTATTTTTTAGTTTTAATTTTAAAATAATAAATTTTATATATATATATATATATATAAAACCTTAAATAGCCATGGAGTAAATGCTCCAGCCAAAAAATACAGAGTGTTGATTTGAGTAATAAAAAAGCATGCTATATGGTACATACAGGAGATCTGCTTTAAGGAAAAGAGTACAAATAGTTTGAAACTAAGGGGATGGTAAAAAGATATTACATGCAAAAAGAAATGGAAAAAAAAAGGTGGGTACAAAATACCCATATCAAATAAAATAGACTTTGAAACAAAAGCCAAAAAAGATAAAATACACTATATAATAATAAAAGTGTCAAGTAAAGAAAAGTGTTGTTAAAATATATGCATCCAGTAGAGGAGCACCTTAATACGGAAAAAAAAAAAGCTTACAGATATAAGGAAAAAAGCTGATAGAAATAACATAAAGTAGGAAACTCTAAGGCCCACCAAAATCAATGGACAGAAATGCCAGACAGAAAATCAATAAGCCAACAGAGATATTAAATGACCTAACTCATTGGTTAGACTTAACTGATATTTTCAGTACATCTTATAATATTTTCTAGTGATCAGTTCCTCCAGCTTTAATTTTTCCAAAATCTTTTTTATGAGGGATATTATTATCATTTGAAATAATATTTTGGGATTTTCATTTATTTCTCAAAAGTTTCAGAAGGTTCACAGTTCAGTTCAGTTCAGTCAGTCAGTCGTGTCAGGTCTCCTTGTCCATCACCAACTCCCGGAGTTTACTCAAACTAATCTCCACTGAGTCGGTGATGCCATCCAACCATCTCATCCTCTGTCATCCCATTCTCCTCCAGCCTTCAATCTTTCCCCGCATCAGGGTCTTTTCAAATGACTCAGCTCTTCATGTCAGGTGGCCAAAGTATTGGAGTTTGAGCTTCAGCATCAGTCCTTCCAATGAGCTCCTTTAGGATGAACTGGTTGGATATCCTTGCAGTCCAAGGGACTCTCAAGAGTCTTCTCCAACACCACAGTTCAAAAACATCCATTCTTCTGCACTTAGCTTTCTTTATAGTCCAACTCATCCATCCATACTACTGGGAAAAGAAATAGAAAAATGTTCACACTTTTGTGTCTATAAGTGAGGTTTTTTTGTATTCATCCTACTTGGGCTTTACAACTTTCTTGACTCAATTAAGTTTATTTTATTAATATTTATTTATTTACTTTACTTTACAATGTTTTATTGGTTTTGCCATACATCAACATAAATCCACCACGGATGTACACGTGTTCCCCATCCTGAACCCTCCTCCCACCTTCCTCCCCATACCATCTCTCTGGGTCATCCTAGTGCACCAGCCCCAAGCGTCCTGTATCATGCATTGAAACTGGACTGATTTAAAACTATCAGGCTTTATTTCTCCAATTATTTTTCTTCATCATCATTCATTTTTCCCTCTGTATATCTAATTACACTTGCATCCATTTATTTAATAGTTTCCAATAGATTTCTTCAGTTCAGTTCAGTTCAGTCGCTCAGTTGTGTCTGACTCTTTGTGACCCCATGAACTGCAGCACACCAGGCCTCCCATTATCGTTATTCTTAATCCAATTGTATCCGTTCCTCAGATTGAACTATTTCTATTTATTTGCTTTCCAATTCACAGACAATTATTGCCATCTTCAAACTACACTTGAGTTATCCTAGGGACATTTTCATATTAACTTGGATATTTTAAATATCCTTTCAAAATTGATTGTTCATTATTAGCATCATATTTTATGGATATGGTTTCTGCCAGTCCCTTGAACTAGCTGTTTTAAAGTCTTTGTCTGCTAAGTGAAAAATCTATGTGATCTTAAGGCGGAATGCTATTAAGTGGTTTGATTTGTTGATGTAAGTGCACGCTTAATTGCTTAAGATATTTCCAAACTCTGTTTAAAAACTGTACCATTTAACATGTCCAACAATATTGTATAGAAGTTCCAGTTCTTCCACATCTTTTTCAGTATTTTGTGTTTTGTATATATATATATATATATATATATATATATATATAAATTTTAGCCTTTTCAATAGTTGTTCAGTGGTGTCTCATCATGATTTTTCTTTATATTTCTCTAAACATCCTCTGGGTCATGGAAAAAGCAAGAGAGTTCCAGAAAAACATCTATTTCTGCTTTATTGACTATGCCAAAGCCTTTGACTGTGTGGATCACAATAAACTGTGGTAAATTCTGAAAAAGATGGGAATACCAGACCACCTGACCTGCCTCTTGAGAAATCTCTATGCAGATCAGGAAGCAACAGTTAAAACTGTATATGGAACAGACTGGTTTCAAATAGGAAAAGGAGTACATCAAGATTGTATATTTCACCCTGCTTATTGAACTTATATGCAGAGTACATCATGAGAAAGGCTGGACTGGAAGAAACACAATCTGGAATCGAGATTGCCAGGAGAAATATCAATAACCTCAGATATGTAGACAACACCACTCTTATGGCAGAAAGTGAAGAGAAACTAAAAAGCCTCTTGATGAAAGTGAAAGTGGAGAGTGAAAAAGCTGGCTTAAAGCTCAACATTCAGAAAACGAAGATCATGGCATCCAGTCCCATCACTCCATGGGAAATAGATGAGGAAACAGTGGAAACAGTGTCAGACTTTCTTTTTTTTTTGGCTCCAAAATCACTGCAGATGGTGACTGCAGCCATGAAATCAAAAGACGCTTACTCCTTGGAAGAAAAGTTATGACCAACCCAGATAGCATATTCAAAAGCAGAGACATTACTTTGCTGACTAAGATTCGTCTAGTCAAGGCTATGGTTTTTCCTGTGGTCATGTATGGATGTGAGAGTTGGACTGTAAAGAAGGCTGAGCATCAAAGAATTGATGCTTTTGAAGTGTGGTGTTGGAGAAGACTCTTGAGAGTCCCTTGGACTGCAAGGAGATCTAACCTGTCCATTCTAAAGGAGATCAGCCCTGGGATATCATCGGAAGGAATGATGCTAAAGATGAAACTCCAGTACTTTGGCCACCTCATGCGAAGAGTTGACTCATTGGAAAAGACTCTGATGCTGGGAGGGATTGGGGGCAAGAGGAGAAGGGGATGACAGAGGATGAGATGGCTGGATGGCATCATGGACTCAATGGACGTGAGTCTGAGTGAACTCGGGGAGATGGTGATGGACAGGGAGGCCTGGTGTGCTGCGATTCATGGGGTCGCAAAGAGTCGGACATGACTGAGTGACTGAACTGAACTTGTCTGAAATAAAAATTATTTTCTCTCAGGCTTATCTTTCAAATCTCTTAACACTACCTTTAGAAGAGAAGAACTTTTAAATTGGGTGTGATTCAATTTATCACTGTTATTTTGTCTATCTTATTTTTATTGTCATATCTGATAAATGTTTTTATCTCAAAATCACCAAAGAATTGATGCTTTTGAACTGTGGTGTTGGAGAAGTCTTTTAAGAGTCATTTGGACTGCAAGGAGATCAAACTAGTCAATCCTAGAGGAAATCAGTCCTGAATACTCCTGGTAAGGAGTGATGATGAAGAAGAAACTCCAATACTTTGGCCACCTGATATGAAGAACTGACTCACTTGAAAATACCCTGATGCTGGGAAAGACTGAAGGAGGGAGGAGAAGGGGACAACAGAGGATGATATGGTTGGATGACATCACCAACTCAATGGACATGAGTTTGAGCAAGTTTGGTGATAGACAGGGAAGCTTGGTGTGCTGTAGTCCACAGGTTTGCAAAGACTTGGTCACAACTGAGTAACAGATTGAACTGAACTGAATTAATCCCAAGAACACAAACTTTTTCTTTTCCAATTTTCTTATGAACATTTCTGAGTTCTGTGTTTTATTTCTGGCTTGTGATCCAATTTTTTAAAAATGTGGTTAAAAATATAGATTGAAGTTATTTTATTTTGGTTTGTTCTGCCACTATCCAATTGATAAAGCACAGTTTGTTGAAAACACTATACCATTCCAGCTCAACTGTTGAAAAAGAGTTGTTCATAAGATATTGGTCTCTTTCTGGACTTTGCCATCTGTTAATCTATCTATTGGCTGCTGTACCAGCACCATGTAGTCTTGATAATTGCATGTTGTACTATGTCTTGAAAATAAGTAGTGTTAGATATACACCTGTTTGCTTTTTAATGTTGTTTTGGCTCATCTAGTTTTTTTCACTTTCATATGATTTTCTAAGTCAATTTAAATGATATCCTAGGTTGCAAGATGGTGGAATAGAATGATGAGCATTCATCTTCTGTGAGAACTCCAGAATTACAACTCGTGGCTAAACAACCATCAACAGGAGAAAGTATAATCCCACCAAAAAAGATACCCCATGTCCAAGGGCAAAGAAGAAACCCCAGCAAGATTGTAGGCAGGAAACATTTCAAATAGAATCAAACCCCGTACCCACCAGAGATGACTGGAAGGTTCAAACAAAACCTTGTGTTCACCAGGAGACCCCACAGAGACTGAGACAGATGTGCCTTTGACTTTGAATGTCTCCTGTGGAGGTATGGGTCATCATGCTCATACTCAGTGGCCTGAAGCAGGGATGGGGGCTCTGGGTGCAGCAAACCTGGGTATGGCATAAGCCCTCTTGGAGTAGATTGCCAATAACCCCACCACAGAGCCACCAGAACTTGCACAGGAGTAGGGAAACAGACTCTTGGAGGGCATAAACAATACCTTGTGCTTACCAGATCCCAGGAGAAAGGATAAGTGACCATAGAAGAGACTGACTCAGGATTGCCCATGAGTTTCTAGGAGTGTCTGGTGGAGGCATGGATCAGCAATCAGTGTCCCTCAGGGTCAGAGACACTGAGTGCAGCAGTGCTTCCATGAGACCTTTTGAAGAAGGTCACTGTTATCTTCATCACTTTCACCATGGTCTCAGGTCAAACAACAGGAAGGGAACACAGCCCCTCCCATCAACAGAAAACTGGATTAAAAATTTACTTTAATGGTCTCACCCATCAGAACAAAACTCAGTTTCCCTCTCAGTCGGTCTCTTCCATCAAGAAGTTTCTATAAACCTCTTATCCTTCTCCATCAGAGGGCAGACAGAATGAAAACCCACAGTCACAGAAAACTAAACAAAATGATCACATGGACCACAGCATTGTCTAAGTCAATAAAACTATGAGACATGCTATGTAAAGCTACCCAAGATGGACGGGCATGGTGGAAATTTCTGACAAAACGTGGTACACTGGAGAATGGAGTGGCAAACTATTTCAGTATTCTTGCTTTGAGAATCTCATAAACAATGCAAAAGGCAAAAGTATATGACACTAAAAGATGAACACCCCAGGTTGGTAGGTGCCCAATATGCTACTGTAAAACAGTGGAGAAATAACTCAAGGAAGAATGAAGAGAAAGAGGCAAAGCAAAAAAAAAAAAAAAAGTTGTGTATGTGACTGAGGATGGAAGTAAAATCCAATGCTTAATGAACAATATTGCATAGGAACCTGGAATGTTAGGTCCATTAATCAAGAAAAATTGGAAGAGGTCAAACAGTACATAATAAGAGTAAACATCGACATTTTAGGAATCGGCAAACTAAAATGGACTGGAATGGGAAAATTTAACTCAGATGACCATTATATCTACTACTGTAGGCAAGATTCCCTTAGAAGTGGAGTAACCATCATAGTCAACAAAAGAATCAAAAATGCAGTTCAGTTCAGTTCAGTCATTCAGTCTTGTCCAGCTCTTTGTAACCCCATGAATTGCAGCACGTCAGGCCTCCTTGTCCATCACCATCTCCCTGAGTTCACTTAAACTCTTGTCCATCAAGTCAATGATGCCATCCAGCCATCTCATTCTCTGTCACTCACTTTTCCTCCTGCCCTCAATCCCTTCCAGCATCAGAGTCTTTTCCAGTGAGTCAACTTTTCACATGAGGTGGCCAAAGTACTGGAGTTTCAGCTTTAGCATCATTCCTTCCAGAGAACACCCAGGGCTGATCTCCTTTAGAATGGACTGGTTGGATCCCTCTGCAGTCCAAAGGACTCACAAGAGTCTTCTCCAACACCACAGTTCAAAAGCATCAATTCTTTAACACTCAGCTTTCTTCTCAATCCAACTCTCGCATCCATACATGACCAATGGAAAAATCATAGCCTTGACTGAACGGACCTTTGTTGGTAAAGTAATGTCTGCTTTTCAATATGCGATCTAGGTTGATCATAAATTTTCTTCTAAGGAGTAAGCATATTTTAATCTCATGGCTGCAATCACCATCTGCAGTGGTTTTGGAGCCAAATAAATAAATAAAGTCTTACACTGTTTCCACTGTTTCTCCATTTATTTCCCATGAAGTGATGAGACCACTTGCCATGATCTTCATTTTCTGAATGTTGAGCTTTAAGCCAACATTTTACTTTCTTCTTTCACTCTCATCAAGAAGCTTTTTAGTTCCTCTCCACTTTCTGACATAAGAGTGGTGTACTCTGCATATTTGAGGTTATTGATATTTCTCGTGGCAATCTTGATTCGAGTTTGTGCTTTTTCCAGCCCAGCATTTCTCATGATGTACTCTGAATATAAGTTAAATAAGCAAGGTGACAATATATAGCCTTGAAGTACTCCTTTTCCTATTTAGAAACAGTGTGTTGTTCCATGTCCAATTCTACCTGTTGCTTCTTGACTTGCATATAGGTCTCAAGAGGCAGGTCAGGTGGTCTGGTATTCCCATCTCTTGAAGAATTTTCCAGTTTATTATGTCAGTTCTAGTTTTAGTTTTAGTTTTAGTTTTTTTTTTTTTTTTTTTTAAGGAATTTCTGTACTGTCCTCCATAGTGGCTATATGAATTTACATTCCCACCAACAGTATAAGAAGATTCACTTTTTTCTACATTTTCTTGTTTGTAGATTTTTTTGATGATGGTCATTCTGATTGATTAGAGTTGATACTTCATTGTAACTTTGATTTGCATTTTTCTAATGATTTTCAAGGGTTTCCTAGGTGGCTCAGTGGGAAGAATCCACCTACAATGCAAGAAACCAGAGTTCAATCCCTCTGTCAGGAAGATCCCTTGGAGAAGGAAATGGCAACCCACTTCAGTATTATTGCCTAGAGAATCTCATGGACAGAGGGGGCTGGCAGGCTACAACCCATAGGGTCACAAAGAGACAGAAGTGACTTAGCATCCTTCAGTCGTGTTATGATTGTCAATCATATGCCGCTTCTCCAGAATGCAGAAATCTTTTGAGACTCACCAAATAGATCTCTAATCATAACCAGTGCTACTCTTCTGAGTATTATAGTCACTTTTAAATTACAATTATAAATCTCCATGAATGCTCAGGTGCTTCAGTTGTGTCCAAATCTTTGTGACCCCATGGACTGTAGCCCATCAGGTTCCTCTATGAATGGGATTTCCTAGGTGAGAATACTCTTGTGGGTTGCCATTTCCTCCTCCAGGGGATCTTCCTGACCCATGGAATGAACCCGTGTTCTGTGACTCCTGAATTGTAGGCTAATTGTTTACTGCTCAGCCACTACAGAAGCAAATCTCCATAAGATGATTTTTATTTAAAATGCTTTTCAAATCTGAAAATATTTAACTTGGGAATTTGAAAATTATGCTAGTAAGACCTAAAATTAGAAATATTAATATAAAAAATTGAGAAATGATCTTAGGCTACTTATTAAGACTTGCTGAGTTGATAAAAGGTAATCGACATAAATTGAGATGGTAGAAACAAATTCTGTACTTTTTTAATGAGAAAAGTTAAACATTTCTAAACCCAGCAGATTTTAGAGCAAAGATAAATTGTGTCATCACTGAAAATGTATTCTGGTTAGACTGAATGAGAGATGATGGCTTCACAGTAAAGAAATAGCTGTCTTCCAAGACTCTTCTTTCAAGTTATCTCTGCAAGATTATTCTTATCTCATGTGGGCCTATTATCTACACTGTTTTCATTTGGAATTTAATATTGAAACACTGAGGATGAAAAACCGTGAAGCCTTCACTAAACTTCCGAATCTAAATCTGCCTGGATTTTCCTTTGACTTGAGTAAAATGGTGTATAATACCTACCTAGGTGGACCAGGCACAGCAGTCATTTTAGAAATGGATTTCTCTGTCCATTTCTCTCCATCTTCCTCCCCTGCCCCACAACTTTAGTTACATGCATATATTTCTTACATTAAGTATGCTATAAACTTTTTTCATTTAAGCAAAATTTATATGTATTAATATACATTAATAATATTATTAATTTATAATATGAGGGCTTCCCTGGTGGCTCAGAGGTTAAAGCGTCTGCTTTTGATGCGGGAGACCCAGGTTCAATCCCTGGGTCAGGAAGATCCCTTGGAGAAAGAAATGGCAGTCCACTCCAGTATTCTTGCCTGGAGAATCCCATGGACAGAGAAGCCTAGTAGGTTACAGTCCACGGGGTCGCAAAGAGTCGGACATGACTGAGCGACTTCACCTCACCTCATATGTATTCATTATATTAATACATACATGTCGACCAATTATATTCATGAAGAGTAAGAATGCAGACACAAGAGGCAGGCTTTTCAAATCAGAGCCTCACCATTTACATAGCTGTGTGAAATTAGGCAAGGTATTGACAGACACCCACTTCTGGCTCTATAAATAAAGTAAACATTAAAACCCATCTTTGTGTGTCCATGCATATGTGAAGATGAAATAAATGAACATTTGTAAAGTATAGAAAGTGAATTTTCTGGGATAGCATTGTAAATGACCCGTCTCTAAAGTCTTGCAATATTGTAATTTTCATTGCATTGCTTATGTGAGTTATGATAGAGAGCAAGATATCATTAAATGTATCAGATCCTAAGCAAGTGCCTAATAAATATTTGGTTTAAAAAAAAAAGACAAAAGTGAATAAATACATAAATAAATAAATCCACCTATTTCTTGTTTGAGTAAGCTAGAATAAAAGAGTTAAGTTAAATTACTTCTGACTGTAGAGTTACTTATTTGTTAGCTACAGATTGACACTGGCCACCTACCTTTATAAGGATTGAATCAGATTCTGCTGCAGCTGCTGAATTTCAACAGTCCCTGAAAGGAGTTCAGGGCAGAGAGCAGGAATGAGGTGCTTTGTGCTCTAGTAAAAACCGGCAGAATAGGTCTTCATATACTTAGATATGTTAAGGAATTACTTCTTTAAGCCCAATTTTTGTATCTCTCCATATCTAGAAAAATACTAAAATCCTTTACAGTGATGTCTGCCCCTCCTGAGTAGCAGGAACCTTCACAAGACTACCAGAAATCTTTGACAAAAAAAAAAAAAAAAAGTGTTTTATTGCATGTATTCTCCCTTCCTCAAAATCACATGTATAACGACCTTTCCTCCTAAATCTTTGGAGCAGTTTCTCAGAGCTATCTGAAATGCTGTCTGTCTCCTGAGCTACAGTCCTCATTTTGCCACAAACTAAGGAGTTCCAGAAAAACATCTACTTCTGCTTTATTGACTATGTCAAAGCCTTTGACTGTGTGGATCACAATAAACTGTGGAAAATTCTTCAAGAGATGGGAATATCAGACCACCTAACCTGCCTCTTGAGAAATTTGTATGCAGGTCAGGAAGCAACAGGTAGAACTGGACATGGAACACCACACTGGTTCCAAATAGGAAAAGGAGTACATCAAGGCTGTATATTGTCACCCTGCTTATTGAACTTATATGCAGAGTACATCATCAGAAACCCTGGGCTGGAAGAAACACAAGCTGGAATTAAGATTGCCAGGAGAAATATCAATAACCTCAGGTATGCAGATGACACCACCTTTATGGCAAAAAGTGAAGAGGGACTAAAAAGCCTCTTGATGAAAGTGAAAAAGGAGAGTGAAACAGTTGACTTAAAGCTCAACATTCGGAAAATGAAGATCATGGCATCCGGTCCCATCACTTCATGGGAAATAGATGGGGAAACAGTGTCAGATTTTTTTTTTTTTTTTGCTCCCAAATCACTGCAGATGGTGACTGCAGCCATGAAATCAAAAGATGCTTATTCCTTGGAAGAAAAGTTATGACCAACCCAGACAGTATATTCAAAAGCAGAGACATTACTTTGCCAACTAAGGCCCATTTAGTCAAGGCTATGGTTTGTCCTGTGGTCATGTATGGATGTGAGAGTTGGACGGTGAAGAAGGCTGATCACCAAAGAATTGATGATTTTGAACTGTGGTGTTGGAGAAAACTCTTGAGAGTCCCTTGGACTGCAAGGAGATCCAACCAGTCCATTCTGAAGGAAATCAGCCCTGGGATATCTTTGGAAGGAATGATGCTAAAGCTGAAACTCCAGTCCTTTGGCCACCTCATGCAAAGAGTTGACTCATTGGAAAAGACTCTGACGCTGGGAGGGATTGGGGACAGGAGGCGAAGGGGACAACTGTGGATGAGATGGCTGGATGGCATCACGGACTCGATGAACATGAGTCTGAGTGACCTGAGTGACCATCACCTCCGGGAGATGGTGATGGACAGGGAGGCCTGGCCTGGCCTTGCTGGATGGCATCACGGACTCGATGAATGTGAGTCTGAGTGACCTGAGTGACCATCACCTCCAGGAGATGGTGATGGACAGGAAGGCCTGGCGTGCTGCAATTCATGGTGTTCCAAAGAGTCAGACACGACTGAATGAATGAACTGAACTGAACTGAATTGAAACTAACTCTTTAACTCTTTAACTGAACTGAAACTAACTCTTTAACTCTTCTGAGATCTTGATAATATGCATTTTAGTAGGTAGTGAGATAGTAACATATAGAAATAAAGTTTAAACCCCATGCTTTCTATAATTATGCTAAGTATAAGTTATCCAATATTCCAATTAAATGGTACAAAGCAAGACCTTACTATATACTGTCTATAAGAAATCTACTTAGAATATAAAGATACCAAGAAAGTAAAGTACAGAGATTAAAAGTACAGTCAGGGAGAGGAAAATGTCCCTCTATCATTCTTGGATCTTATGGTGGTCTAATAGTTAAAGTGACACGATGCAGATTAATAAGAGAAAACACACATATACATTTTATGTGCACAGAGAACTCAGATATAAAATCCAAAAAGTGATCAAAATAAAGTGCTTATCTATCCTTTAGAAAATAATAATAATAAATTTATAAAGAACTGGCAAGATAAGGAAGTTTGGGTATTAATTTGTAAGTTTAAAAAATAATAATGAATAAGCAGAGTTTCCTTACACATCCTGTCTCTGGTGATAGGTTATCTTTCTACCTCTTTGTCCAAGGGGCTATATTTCACATGGGAGGCTTGCTTTTTTGCTTTCAGAGGGACAAAAAGGAGGTCACAGTGTCTGTTTTTTCACTGACTGCTACTTATTCAACTTTAATTGAGAATATGCCACTTTAGAATATTTTGAGACAATATAAGCTGAATCTCATCAATACTATGAAAACAAAGATTTTAAAAATAGAGTTATTATGTTAATAATAGAAAAGTTTGATCACTGAACAAGAAATATAGCCAGTGAAAAGATGGAAACTTCATAAAGGGGTCAATTTATCAAGAAGACATTAATTCTAAATGTGTATTGATCCAAAAACAGAGTTTCAAAATTCATGAAGCAAAATTTCATGAGTACTAGTCAAAGCTATTAATATCATTTGAGATTTGAATACTTTCTTCTCCATAATTATTAAACAAATATACAGAAAATCAGAAAGAATATTAAAAAAGAAACCTGAAAAACACTATCAACAAAATTGTATATGTTTACACTTAGAGAACTCTACCCCCTAAAAATCACATTAAATATACATTCCTTTCCAGTAATGTGGAATATGCATCAAGATAAACCACATTCTGTATCACAAAGCAAAATATAATAAATTTAAATGAATAGAATTTACACAAATTATGTTCTCTGACCAAGTGAAATTATACTGAAAGAATAAATATAAAACCTGGAAAAAATCTCCAAATATTTGTAAAGTAATCAACACAACATTGATTAAAAATAGTCCATGAATTAAAAAAAGAGATTATAAGTAAAGCTAAAAATATTCTAAATATTTTAAATATTCTAAATGAAAATTTTAAAAAAACATATCAATATTTGTCTGAGCGGCTAAGCAGTGGAAAAATTATAATTTTAAATATGTATTTGGAAAAGAAGAAACATCTTATGTTAATGATCTTATCCTCTACTTTAAGAAACTAAGGAGTAAAGAACAATTTAAACAAAAAATAATCAGGAAGAAATAAAAAGCATAATTTTTAAAGCCCCAAAGAATGAAATAAAAGCAGTAACAGTAGAGCAAACCAATGAAATAATAAAGCTCATTCTTTGCAAAGAGTATGAAAAATTTTAAACTCTAATCACACTGACAAAGACAATGAAGAGAGATTCTACAAATGAGAGATATTACAAACATCACTAAAGATCCCACAAGCAAAAAACCAAAAATAAATTAGCATAACATTGTAAACACTATATACTAATATGATAACAATGAAGGTACTATATACAAATCACTTGCAAGATACAGATTGCCAAATTATACACAATAAAAAAATATATAACTTAAATAACCTGTTAGCTTTTAGACAAATTAGATCTACATTTAAAATTATTCCCCCAGTGAAAATTCTAGGCTGAGATGAGTTCATGGTGAATTCTGCCAAACACTTATGAAAAGAATGATATCAATTTTACACAAATCTTCAAAAAATAGTCTCTTCATTTTATTTTATGAGGTCAGAAATATCTTGATATAAAATCCAAAGGTTCTACAAGAAAAGAAACCTATATACCAAAATCTCAATCCCTCATTAGCTTAAATGCAAGCATCCTCAACAAAATTTTAGAAAGTTCAATACAGCGATATATACAAAGAATACAGATGATTACCAAATGTGGTTTATCCCAGGGTGTATGGCTGGCTTGGCTTTTGACAATTGATTAATGTAATTCATCATATTTACACATTGAAAAGGAAAAAATAATGTATATTTATTTCAAAATATATTAAAGATAACATGGTAAAATTTATACCCATTCATGATTTTTAAAAAAATCAACAAGTAAGAAATATAAGGGAACTCCCTCAACCTAGTCAGAAGCAGCTATGAAAAATTTACAGCTAATATCATAATTACTTGTTAAAAACTGAATGCTGTCTCCCAAGAATGAAAACAGTATAAGATGTCTGCTCACATCATTTTTATTATACTTTAAAATAAATAAAATATTTAATTCAATAAATAAAATAGCAAGTAAAGAAGATAAAAGACCTATATATTTTCACTTAAATATCTTGATTGTTTATGAAGGAATTCCTAACATATACAAAAGGAAGCAACTAGAATAGATACCTTTAGAGATAAATATACAAAATTCAACTGTGTTTCTATACCTGAAGAATAAATGAATAAATAAAGAATAAATGAAAATTGGAATTGAAAAAAATATTATTTATGCTTGCAAATAGAGTTATGAAACATTTATGAGTGGATGAGAAACTAATCTAACAAGACATTGAGACATTATTTATTGTTGAAATATTTTAGTCTTCACCAAATATAACAATGATTTTATAATAGAAAATGTTCAACTATTAGTTGAATACACAAACACATGTCAGAAAACACATCTTATCTGTTGATATTCAGGGAATAGGCTCAGCATATTTGCTGGTTATGCTTCACGGATTCTGATCTAACAATAATTTAAAATACATCAGCTACAAAGATCAGACTGAATATCAGAAATAAAAACAAATATGCATATTCAGTAAGTCAATCAACCAGGTTGGTGTGGACAGAAAGAAATAGAGAATTTCATAGAACACAATAAGTACCAAATTAAAGTAATAATTTAATGGTCAACTATTCTTCATGTGAGATATTTTATAAAAGAGCTCATCATTTTCCTAAACTATTTTCTCTGACATTTAATTTGCCCCAGTCTTCACAGTAATTTCAAAGTGCTCCAAAGGTAATCATTAGAGTGAAGTCAACAGTATAAAATGTTGATTTTCATTAGATGAACTGTGCTACCAAATGCTATGTGTATGAAAAATTGAGTAAAAAGAAGTTAATTCTTTATAAGATATTTGCATGTTTCCCATATACTCTGAACAAATTATAGAGTGCAATAATTTACATTGCTGGCAAACTGAAAGAACATGTCTTATTCTGTAATTTAGGCAACTATAATCTTCAAGTTCTATATGCTGAGGATGTAAATTATATTTAAAATGTGTCCAGTGAAGCATGTGGAAAATTCTTAGAGAGATGGGAATACCAGACCACCTTACCTGACTCCTGTGAGGCCTGTACGCAGGTCAAGAAGGGGACATGGAACCGGACATGGAACAACGGACTGGATCCAAACTGAACAAAGAGTACATCAAGGCTGTATGTTATCACCCTGCTTATTCAGCATTTATGCAGAGTACATCATGAAAATCCAGGCTTCAATTTAAGTCTGAATTTGCCAGTGATGTGTTTGCGATCTGAGCCATAGTCATCTCCTAGTCTATTTTTTTATTTTTTGCAAAGTATCTCTTGCCTCCCTTCTTTTGCATTCTAGTACCCTAGATGATAGGACATCTTTTCTTAGTGTCAGTTGTAGAAGGTTTTGTAAGTCTTCATATAACCATTCAACTTCAGCTTCTTCAGCATTAATTGTAGTGGCATAGACTCAGATTACTGTTATACTGAATAGTTTGCCTTGGAAATGAACCAAGATCATTCTGTCATTCTTGAGCTTGCACCCAAGTACTGTGTCCAACTCTTTTGTAGGATATGCTTAAAGGCAGAAAATGATAGGGAACATCTATTTCTGCTTTATTGACTATGCCAAAGCCTTTGACTGTGTGGATCACAATAAACTGTGGAAAATTCTGCAAGAGATGGGAATACCAGACCATATAACCTGCCTCTTGAGAAATCTGTATGCAGGTCAGGGAGCAACAGGTAGAACTGGACATGGAACAACAGACTGGTTCCAAATAGGAAAAAGAGTATGTCAAAGCTGTATATTGTCACCCTGCTTATTGAACTTATATGCAGAGTACATCATG
This sequence comes from Nanger dama, assembly GCA_917880005.1. Lineage (NCBI taxonomy): Eukaryota > Metazoa > Chordata > Mammalia > Artiodactyla > Bovidae > Nanger > Nanger dama. Next base: position 2,678,175 of record CAKJTW010000014.1, on the reverse strand, counting down.
AGAAAGGCTGGACTGGAAGAAACACAAGCTGGAATCAAGATTGCCGGGAGAAATATCAATAACCTCAGATATGCAGATGATATCACCCTTATGGCAGAAAGTGAAGAGGAACTAAAAAGCCTCTTGATGAAAGTGAAAGAGGACAGTGAAAAAGTTGGCTTAAAGCTCAACATTCAGAAAACGAAGATCATGGCATCCGGTCCCATCACTTCATGGGAAATAAATGAGGGAACAGTGGAAAGAGTGTCAGACTTTATTTTTTGGACTCCAAAATCACTGCAGATGGTGACTGCAGCCATGAAATTAAAAGATGCTTACTCCTTGGAAGAAAAGTTATGACCAACCTAGATAGCATATTCAAAAGCAGAGACATTACTTTGCTGACTAAGGTCCGTCTAGTCAAGGGTATGGTTTGTCCTGTGGTCATGTATGAATGTGAGAGTTGGACTGTGAAGAAGGCTGAGCACCGAAGAATTGATGCTTTTGAACTGTGGTGTTGGAGAAAACTCTTGAGAGTCCCTTGGACTGCAAGGAGATCCAACCAGTCCATTCTGAAGGAGATCAACCCTGGGATTTCTTTGGAAGGACTGATGCTAAAGCTGAAACTCCAATACTTTGGCCACCTCATGCGAAGAGTTGACTCATTGGAAAAGACTGATGCTGGGAGGGATTGGGGGCAGGAGGAGAAGGGGACAACATAAGATGAGATGGCTGGATAGCATCACAGACTCGATAAATGTGAGTCTGAGTGAACTCCGAGAGATGGTGATGAACAGGGAGGCCTGGCGTGCGGCGATTCATGGGGTCACAAAGAGTCAGAGACGACTGAGTGACTGAACTGAACTGAGTACACTGGGATGATTGATTGATGCAAATCAGACAGATTCAATAATGTGGGACTTTTTTGCCCTATCCAGTTGTGCTAGAGTCTAGGAAGTCAAGCTATATTGCATGAGTTTTCAAGTTAGATAAAGAAGAGTTGTTATTCTGATTTTATCTTCTAGATTATCTATGACTAGGCAAGTAAGCAACCCCTCAGCCTCAGCTTCTTCATCTATTAAAAGTGGATATCAATTTTGATCTCATATATCTGCTTGAGATATATTGACATTGACTTAGACTAGTTCCGTCTATGGGGTCACACAGAGTCAGACACGACTGAAGCAACTTAGCAGCAGTAGCAGCAGCAGACTAGTTGCAGGGAAAGAGCAAATTAGCCACGATGGTGTGTTTAGGCTCTCTCTTCCAAGGCCTCTCCCTTTTGCCCCATTTTTTGTAAATAATGATTCTATAATATCTGAGATCACTTTTAGCACTGAGCACATGCATCACAAAGTACCCACTTGGTCACAGTTACTTTGTGTCTGTATGAGCCTCACCATGAAAGCCCTGGCTGCTGTGCTATCAGGACTACGCTGCGGCGGCATCATGCTTGTGTTTTGTGAGGTTATGTCATTGTGTACATTGTTATGCTATGGCTGTTGCATCAGCCGGGAGAGAGTCTGCATTATGAGCTTGGAGAAGAGATGTACAGAAGGATAGAGGAATAATAGCAACTTGGACAGAATTGGGGGATGGGTGGTGCTAGGATTGCAGGATCTGAATGTGCTGTAGAAGAAAGATACTGCTTGAGAGAGGGTATGGAGGGGAAACTATAAGCTTTGGCTTTTACATCAAAGCTCAATTATATGAAAAATATGAAATCAATGTTGGATTGCTTTTATTATAGAGAAGTCCAGGAAGAAGTAGAGGGATGAAACATTGGTGCTGTGAAGGACACCAGAAAGCTGAGCCTGTGTATTTCTTTTTTCAGTAAGCAGCGTAGAGCCACTGAAGTGCCTGAGTAGGAGAGTAACCTGACCACAACTGAGCCTCCAGATGAAATCACCAGACAACCACATCCTAAATTACTTTGTGAGACAGAAAGATTAATAGGTGTATTATATACATGACCTAAAAGTGTTAGTCTCTCAGTGATGTCTGATTCTTTGCTACTCATAGACTGTAACCTGCCAGCCTCTTCTGGCCATGAAATTATCCAGGCAAGAATACTGGAATACGTAGCCATTTCTTTCTTCAGAGGATCTTCCTGATTCAGGAATTGAACTCTGGTTTCTAGCACTAAAGATCGATTATTTATTGTCTGAGCCATCAGGGAAGTATACATGTGATTAACTCCAGCATTTGGGGCTGCCTTATACCATATAGAGCCAGGATTTTATGCAATTCATTTTCTGAAAAAAATTCTCATCATGCTACATAAGACTAACAAACATGATGTCCTCAAGCAGATATCTCAAAGAAAACTGTGTGTAATACAGTATAGACTAGGGAATACAGTTAATATTTGGACACATAATTTGAAAAAAAAAAATAGAGACAGAAATGTAAGAGTTGCAGATAAAATTGAAAGCATACATTCAAACAGATTGAAAACAGCATTTAGCAGACTGTTGTAGCCATACTAGGAAACAACACTGACAGCTAGGCCAGGCATGCTTTTGGCAGGCAATGACAAGTTGCTCTTTTGGAATACAGATTCAAACAGACAGTGGGAATATGTGGCAGGTCCTGAATGCTGAGAGAAATCTTACAGTAGAATTTGTGGATCCATCTGATGCCATGGCATGTCTGTATAGTTAGGAAAGACATTTTTCTGTAACCCTTCTGGAAAAAAAAAAAAAAAGGACAAAATAATCCACATGATGCATCATTTTATTAACTTGGAGGTACATGTACAGGGTTAGCTTTACCTGCCTGAGACAGTCTTTGACTCATTTCTGTTTCTAGTTTGGCATTTCCTTTACTTCCTTATCTCTTTTTCCATACCTTAGGCTAACCGCCTAACCAAAGAGACGAAGCAACCATCCTGTAAAATATTTTGCAGATTTTAATCAGGAAAGAGAGCAAAAATAGGTGCCAATAAAGGCTTATATTTTATTTTCTGCTGTCTTTCATTGATCTTTATTTTACATTTAGCCCTACACAGTAAAAAGTATTCTGTGCTCTAGGAAAATTGTGTGATATAGATCATAGTTTCAAGTTCATAAAGATATATTGGTAAGTACAAGTTTTTAAAGATATGTTAGTAAGTTGCATTAAAAATAAAAAAAGTGTGATGATACATTGAAACACTTCTTTTATCTAATACAGATAGGTCAATAGATTAATTGATCAGTTGATAGATACAGATACAGGCATAGATGTAGATACTGATATGAATATAGATACAGATATAGATCTTATTGGTCTTAAATATGTTTTAAGTTTCTTAAACTCTTCATTGTACATTTTCCAAAATGTTGAAATAGATTATGGATCCCTTCTTTTCTTTTCAAACATAACTTCAGGATTTAAAAATAATATAAGTTTTAAAGAGACGAATTAAATCAATGGTCAAACTTCAAGAACTAAGCGAATGTTTACTCTACTTTTCATTTCCCTTCCTTAGTCTCTCTGAGATGTATTTAGTAAACAGTCTAAGATGAAATTTTCTGTTATTGGTCATTTTGACTGGTGTGAGGTCATATTGTAGTTTTATAGTTGTAAATCCAAATCATCGTAGTTTTGACTTGCATTTCTAATAATTGGTGATATTGCACATCTTTTCCTGTACTTTTTGGCCATCTGTACATCTTTTTTGGGAAAATGTCTTTATAGTTCTTCTGCCCATTGTTGGACTGAGTTGTTTGTTTGATGTTAACCTTCATGCATTTGTAGATTGCGAGACTAATTCTTTTTCTTCAAGTCTATGGGTTGAGTTTTTATTTTCTTTATTGCTTCCTATGCTGTGCAAAAACTTTTGAGTTTAAGTAGGTCCCATTTGATTATTTTTATTAGTCTGAGAGATGGGTCAAAAAGATATTGCTGTGATTTATGTCAGAAAGTATTCTGCCTATGTTTTCCTTTAAGAGTTTTACAGTGTCTGGCCTTGTATTTAGGTCTTTAACCCATTTTACATGCTGTTAAAGAATCAGTTACTTTCATTTTTAGCATGTAACTGTCCAATTTTCCCAGCACCATTTATTAAAGACACTGTATTTTCAATATTTTGTATTCATGCCTCTTTTGTCATAGATTATTTGACCACAGGTGCATTTCCCCCCACCCCTGGGTTTTCTATCCAGTTCCAATGGTCTGCATTTCTATTTATGTGCCAGGACAATATTTCTTTGATGACTATAACTTTAGTTATAGTCTGAAATCAGGGAGCTTAATTCTTCCAGCTCCATTTTCCCTTCTCAAGATTGCTATTTGTGGTATTATATGTTTCCATACAAATTAATATATATATTTTTAGTTCTGTTAATTATATAGGCAATTTGATAGGTATTACATTCAATCTTAGGTTGCCTTGGGTAATATAGTCATTTTGACAATGTTGATTCTTCCAATCCACAAACAAAATTGTTATCATCAAAAAATTAACAAATAAAAATGCTGGAAAATGTGTTGAGAAAAGGGGCTCTCCCTACACTGTTGGTGGGAATGTAAATTGATATAGCCACTATGGATAATAGTATGAACCTTCCTTAAAAATTAAGGAAGTGGTGGTGCATATACACAATGGAATATTATTCATCTATAAAAGGAATGCATTTGAGTCAGTTCTAATGAAGTGAATGAAACTGGAGCCTATTATGCAAAGTGAAGTAAGTCAGAAATTGAAACACCAACATCATATATAAATGCATTTATATGGAATTTAGAAAGATGGTAATGACAATCCTATATGCAAGGTAGCAAAAGAGACACAGATGTAAAGAAAAACCTTTTGGATTCTCTGGGAGAAGGCAAGAGTGGGATGATTTGAGAGGGCAATATATATTATCATATGTAAAATAGATGGCCAGTGCAATTTTGATGTATGAAGTAGTGCACTCAAAGCTGGAGCTCTGGGAAAACCAAGAAGATGGAGTAGCAGGAAGGTGGGGGGGTGCAGGCTTGGGGAGGGGGGCACCTGCACCCATGGCTGATTTATGTAAAGGTATGGCAAAAAAATCACAATATTGTAAAGTAATTATCTTCCAATTGAAATAACCAATTAATATTAAAGAATAAAAAGACAAATAAAAATAAAACTACCATATGACCCTTTAATCCCACACCTGGACATATGCCCAGATAAAATCATGCCCCAAAACGATACCTGCACCTCAGTGTTTATTGCGACCCCATTTACTATAGCCAAGACAAAGAAGCAACCTAAATATCCATCAACAGAGGAATGGATAAAGAGGATGCAGTACATAGCCATTAAAAGAATGATAATAATATTATCTGCAGCAAGATGGTAGGATGTAGAGGTTGTCATCCTGAATGAAGTAAGTCAAAGAAGCATAGCAAAAGCACTGCTGTGTGAGGAGAAATATTGTATGAATTGCTGATATGTAGAATCTAAAAATAATGATGCAAATAAATTTATTTACAAAATGGAAGGGATTCCCTAGTAGTTCAGCTGATAAAGAGTTTGCCTGCAATACAAGAAACCTGGACTCAGTCCTTGAGTTGAAAAGATCTCCTGGAGAAGGGAATGGATACCCACTCCAGTATTCTGGCCCAGAGAATTCCATGGACTGTAGACTCCATGGGCTCAAAAAGAGTTGGACACAACTGAGTGATTTTCACTCACAAAATGGAAAGAGACTCACAGACTTAGAGAATTAACTTATTGTTACTAGGGAAAATAATGGGGGAAGGGATAATTAGGGAGTTTGGGATGGACAAGTATATAGTGCTCTGTTTAAAAATGGATAACCAACAAGAATCTATTTTATAGCACAGAGAGCTCTGGTCAATATTATATAGAAGCTTGAATAGGAGGAATTTTCAGGGAGAATGGATACATGTATATCTTTGTTGTTCACCTGAAACTATCAAAACATTGGTAATTAGTTATATTCCAATATAAATTTAAAAAAAAAATCTAAGAAGGGAAAATAGTCTTTCTTAGATGCTGACACTCTTGTGACACTCAAGTACATGTCAAAGCTACATGACTTTGAAAAAGTTATTCATCTATCTATCTAAACATCAGTTCTTTCATCTATGAAATGAAGGTAATATTATTATTATTTTTTTTCACCATCTGACTAGAACCTTTATTATTTAGAAATAAACATCCTAAAGTGAGGTGGTTAGAATAGTTGTCTGGATTACTGTAATAAATATTTGTCAATACACCATCTCAATAATCATATACTTTTTCATTCCTAAGAACTTCCACAAATAACTCTTCTGTATCAAAAAACTTACAAAGGGCACAAGATAACAGTCTATGGGGAAGGAAAATTCTGGCGGGGGAAAACTCTAATGAAGTATTTTCTCCATTTTGATCGATATAGTTCATGAAAAAAGCTTCACTTTGCCTTCCTTTTGAATGCAAGATATCAAATCAAAGGAAAAACTTCCACAATCTCAAGTATAAATCACAAACAGGTTTTTCTGATAAAAGCTTTAAAGCTTGAAGAAATGAGAAAGGCAAGCATGCATTTCTTTAAGCATCTCAATAAATTTGCAAAATTTTTCAGCAATTATGCACATACTATTTGTATACTTAAAGATGCAGTAAGATTCATGCTTTGAGTACTTTTTCCTGAGTGTTTTAAGGATATTTTGTTTCAGGTGATTCAAAAGTAAGACTTACAACATACAGGTTATAACAGGAATTCTCCATGTGGTTAGCATTTTGAACTCTCCTAACAGCGTGAGACAACAGGAAGTCAAACATGATCCCATCTGTACTCTAAGGAGAGCCTGGAGAATCATCTATGTCTTTGTTATCTGCTCAGCGTGTCTGGCAGGCTCAGCAGAGACGCAGCCACGCCTTCTTTCCCAATGCGCAGACTCCGTGACTTGCCTGCCGCCACTGCCTCACTGCTGAGCGCTCAAAGAAACACCGCAGATGCCCTTTTGCTTCTCTCTGGTCCCTTCACCAAATCCTTTCATCACTTATGACATTACTTGTTAATATTCCACATTCCAAAAGGAAACTGCAGGTACAAGTTTGTGAACTTCCACTAAACCAAATAAATTTTAAAATAGATAAAACACTCAAATTCCTGCAAAACAAACCTTGGTTTTCACAATCATTTGAACATTTTAGAATTACTCAGACACAAGAATTGAAAATGCATGTGCTATCTGGAAGAGAACTACTGAATTTATTCTCCAGGAGAAAAGCAGACCCGAAGCATCACATCACTGGAGCGTCTGAAAAACGATGACAAGTTCTTATCTTCTAAACTTCATCGAAAGCTGCTTGTACAAACTATCTAATGAGTATCTGTCCCTATTAAACAAGCCAGATATCTGATGTATTGAGGATGTCAGAAGCCACGTCACTTTACTTCTTCCTGTTGCCTCCAGTTGCCAGGATAGTGGCAACACGCATAAATATGTTTAATGTATCCATGTAGATTCCCAGCATCGAATTGATGGGATCATATTTCTGAACTCCATACATTGGTACCACTTCTGCACGCTTGATTACTTTCTGTGTATCATATAGAAGAAACATGCTGAAAAGAACTAACCCACCATAGACTGCCACTGAGTATAGAGTGGCGCCAGCCACAGTTGTAGGTGGGAGAAACATCGATCCTAGAGAGGACACAAAGACAACACCGAGGCCCACACCCAGGTGCGCCCCCATGTTCAGGAACTTCTCACTGGGTGCACACATGGCCACGGTGGAGAGACCCCCACAATGCCAGCCGTGTACCACGCAGCTCTGACAAGAAGAGGGCCCCCTAATATCGTCAGAGGAGCCACCACAGCGCCCATCACACCAGAATGTAGTAACCAAGCAAGGTGCTTCCGGCCTGGACTCTGCTCATATGATATTGACTGTACCAGCATTCCAGCTCCAATCATGGCTGTAAAGATTGCGCCAATGGTTATCCAAGAGCCTCTCATCATGAAGCTCATGAGAGCAGGAGTCCTGCTCACTGCCACGGCAGACAAGGCTGTTAGGCCAATGCTTCCTGCTAAGTACATGTAAGTGGAATGAATTCTATCCTTCACATACTGAGGCCAAATTACAGCTTTTTCAATAGCTCCGATCTCATTAGACATTCCCAATCCATAGTAGCACAAAGCTGCAAGACCAACTGCAGCCCCTCCAGCAATAAACCACCTTCCCATCTGATCAATTTTAAATATTTCTTCCATCGATGGTTCCAAAGCTGCCTCCTTGAGTTCTTGGGTTGTTTTTCCACGTCAAATCCCAGTTCTTGTCTTGGTAGCATATTCCCTGCTGGGTGTTAAAAGCCATTGATTCTTTGTGATGGAATTCTTCACAACAGGGGAGGCCTTGGTGAAAGCTGGGTGGAAAACCCTGGAAGGTAGTGCTCGGAGACATACAAGTCTTGCGGCCAGCATGGTGGTGCACCAAGTTTACCAAGCAGATCTGAAATGCTCAGTCCCTGGACACCTCCAGCGCGCAGTTCCCCTTCCGGGCCGGTGAAGCCCAAGCACCCAAGCCTCCCGCTCCCTCCGCCCCTGAAATGAAGGTAATATTATTTACTTTAAATAGTTTTCAGAGGATTAAATTAGATAATTACTATTTCCCTAATTATTTTTCTTTCTTCCTTTGTTTATGAGAAATTGCACTTTGTTAATAAGTTGCTATTTTATGTTTTAAAATTAATTATTTATCATTTATATATATATATTTGTTGCAAATTTCCCCAGAATAACATTCTTGGCCTATTTTCTGGAACAGATATATAGCAGTACCAAGCTAAAGCACAGCTAGGCTTCTCAGTAGCTAAAGAAGTTTCAGAGGACCATCTTTCCACAGAGAGGTGGAAGATTCAGAAATAATAGCACAAAATGTTATTCACTAATCAGAAGAGAGTCCTTCTTAGTCTTACTTATGTCAACATACAGGCAAAATTATTTTATTCTTGAAAATTTCCTTCATTTTCCTTTGTTTGCTCTGAATTCCTACTTTATAACATTAAGGTGTAATAATTTCAAATGTGCTACAGAAAGCTTTTAATATTGGCTCTAGTTCTTCCTTATATTATGTATCAGTGACTATTCAATTATGTTTACAAAGATACCACCTCCTACTAGACAGACACTAAATTCTTTAAGGATGAAAACTTATATTTGTTAATTAGTAAGTCAATATGTAAATAGAGTAGATCTAACTGGAAAATAGTTATACCACAGGAGCTCTCACACAGGAGTGATATTTCTTAGCCACATGTCAGTTTCACAAACTTTAGGGTCAAGCAAAGGAAGTAGGAGCTCATGGAGAGCCTGGCTTTGACTGAGGGAAAAAAAAACAAAAAACAAAAAAACTCCAATTCTTGGAGGATCCACACAGGGTTTTGTGTGTACCAGGACCCAGAGGGAAAAAAGTGATAACCTTATAAGATACTGAGCCAGACTTACCTATTAGTATTAGAGAGCCTCTTGAAGAGACAGGCCATACCTTACTGTGAAGGTGAGGACATAGGCGGTGGTAATTCTGGGAAATACTCAGCTACATGAGCCCTGTTAGATGCTGCCTTTTCCTCACCAAACCTGGCCCCATCCAAAAGCCTGTAGGTTCCAGTTCTGGGATGCTTTGAGTCTAAAAAAAAAACAACAGGATCACAACAGAACTCCATCATCAGACAAGCTGCTTAAAGTCTTCCTGAGCATACAGTGGACTAATAAACACATGACCTGATACAACTCTGCCCAAAGGAAAGATGAAGTTCTACCTACCAGTGGGCAGGAACCTACCAGCTTCCCACTAGGAAGCCTACCATCTGAGCCACCAGGGAAGCCCTAACCAAGTCTCTCAGATGTGTTCAACCACCAATAAGAAGACCTCACAAGCAAGAACTGCAACACTGCAGCCTGAGGAACAGAATCTGCAATTGCAGAAAGTGAGGCAAAATGAGGCAGAAGAAGAGGAATAGGCTCCAGATGAAGGAATGAGGAAACTCTAGAAGAAAAGCTAAGTGGAGATAAGCAATCTACCTGAAAAAGAATTCAGAGTAATAATAATAAAGATGATCCATGTATGCTGTTAAGTCACTTCAGTCGTGTCCAACTCCTTGTGACGCTATGGGCTGTAGTCCTCCAGCCTGGAGTGGGTTTCTATGCCCTTCTCCAGGGTATCTTCTCAACTCAGTGTTTGAATCTGCATCTCTTATGTCTCCTGCATTGGCAGATGGGTTCCTTATCACCAGTGCTACTGGGGAGAAGCCCTAATATCTAAAATAAAGAAAGGAGGCACAGATTGAGATATACAAAAATGTTTACCAAAGAACTAAAAAACAAACAGAGGTGAGTAATAAATTAATTAAAATGAAAAATATACTACAAAGAATCAATAGCAGGTTAAACGAGGCAGAAGAACGAATAAGTGAGGTGGAAGGAAGAATGATGGAAATCACTGCCATTAAACAAAATAAAGAAAAAGATGAAATTATTAGAGCTGGATCATCGAAAAAGCAAGAGAGTTCCAGAAAAAAATCTATTTCTGCTTTTTAACTATGCCAAAACCTTTGACTGTGTGGATCACAACAATGTGCGGAAAATTCTTCAAGAGATGGGAACACCAGACCACCTGACCTGCCTCTTGAGAAACCTCTATATAGGTCAGGAAGCAAAGGTTAGAACTGGAAATGGAACAACAGACTGGTTCCAGATAGGAAAAGGAGTATGTCAAGGCTGTATATTGTCACCCTGCTTATTTAACTTATATGCAGAGTGCATCATGAGAAAAGCTGGGCTGAATGAAGCACAAGCTGGAATCAAGACTGCTGGGAGAAATATCAATAACCTCAGATATGCAGATGACACCACTCTTATAGCAGAAAGTGAAGAAGAAATAAAGAGCCTCTTGATGAAAGTGAAAGAGGAGAGTGAAAAAGTTGTCTTAAAGCTCAACATTCAGAAAACTAAGATCAAGACATCTGGCCCCGTCCCTTCATGACAAATAGATGGGGAATCAGTGGCTGACTTTATTTTTTAGGGCTCCAAAATCACTGCAGATGGTGTTTGCATCCATGAAAGTAAAAGATGCTTACTCCTTGTAAGGAAAGTTATGACCAATCTAGATAGCATATTCAAAAGCAGAGACATTACTTTGCCAACAAAGTTCCATCTAGTCAAGGTTATGATTTTTCCAGTAGTCATGCATGGATGTGAGAGTTGGACTGTGAAGAAAGCTGAATGCAGAATAACTGATGCTTTTTAACTGTGATGTTAAGAGAAGAATCTTGAGAATTCCTTGGACTGCAAAGAGATCCAACCAGTCCATCCTAAAGGAGACCAGTTCTGGGTTTTCATTGGAAGGATTGATGTTGAAGCTGAACCTCCAATACTTTGGCCAACTTATGCAAAGAGCTGACTCATTTGAAAAGACCCGATTCTGGGAAAGATTGAGGGCAGGAGGATAAGGGGATGACAGAGGATCAGATGGTTGGATGGTTTCACCGACTCAGTGGGCATGAGTTTAGGTAGGCTCCAGGAGTTGGTGATGGACAGGCAGGCCTGGCGTCCTGTAGTCCATGGGGTCACAAGGAGTCAGACACGACTGAGAGTCTGAACTGAACTGAAGTGAACTGAACAGCCTAAGAGATATCTGAGACAACATTAAATGCACTAACATTTTAATTATAATGTTCACAGAAGAAGAGGTAAAAAAGATAATATTTTTTTCAAAGAAAATTTTCAGAGAAATAATAGCTGAAACCTTCCCAAACATGGTAAAGAAAATGGTCACTCAAATCCAAGAAGCGCCGAGTCCCAGGCCAAGGAGGAAATGCTGGGACAGATAGTAATCAAACTGACAGAAATTAAGGACAAAGAAAAAGTATTAAATGCAACAAGAGAAAAACAGTTAAGAGCATGCAGGGGAATCCCCATAAAGCTATCAGTTGATTTATCAGCAGAAACTCTGCAGACCAAAAGGGAGTGACATGATGTATTTAAAGTGACAAAAAGAAAAAACTTAAAGCCAAGAATACTCTACCCAGCCAGGCTACCATTCAAATTAGACAGAGAAATAAAAAGTGCTACAGTAAAGCAAAGGCTAAGAGAATCCAGCACCACCAGACCAACTTTATGAAAAATGCTAAATGATCTTTTCTAATCATAAAAAAAGAGACCACAAAAGGAATTAAAAAGTTACAAATGAAAAAGTTCACCACTAAAGAAAGATATACAATAAGTAAAGAAAACCATCTGCACACAAATATGATATCAAAACTAGTGATTTTTAGGAAAAGAAAGCATAAAAGCAGGATACTGGAATGGATTTGAAGATCAGCCTATCACACTTGTGTCTTAATGTCTTCAAAAAAGTAGAAGTAAAAAATAAATAAATAAAAGATTGGCAACTTACAACAATCTTGTGTATATGTAGACTGATATGTCAAAGTGTCATGCTAACTGCAAACTGAATATCTACAATAGATACACACATAGACATAAAAAAGAAAGAAAGAAAGAAACCTAGGCATGACACAAGTTAGTCACTTAATTACAAAAGAGCAAATGATGAAAAACAAAACAAAACAAACAAAAATCTGAGACAACTAAGTAGCCATTTACTTCTCTAGGGAATCATCCACATCCAAGTATTGAACCCATGTCTCAAGCATTGTGAGCAGGTTTTTTTTTTTTTTTTTTCTGTCTGAGCCTCCAGGGAAGCCAAAAAGAAGATACATATTAATAACTATCTTAAATATAAACAGATTAAATGTTCCAACAACAGACATAAGACAGGTTGAAAGGATGCAAAGACAATACTTGTATATATGCATTCACAAGAGAACCACTTCAAATCTGGGACACATACAAGTTGTAAGTGAGGAGATTAAAAAGAAGTATTCCATGGAAATGGAAATGAAAACAAATCTGGCCTAGCAATACTAATATCAGACAAAATACAGTTTAAAATACAGACTGTTACAAGAGACAAGGAAGGACTTTACATAATTCCAAAAGTTCATTGCTGGAAAAAAAGATAACAATTCTAAATATGCATGCATCATAAGGACACTTCAATATATAAGGTAAACGCTAATAGCCATAAGAAATCAACAGTAACATAATAACAGTGGAGGACTTTAATATCCTACTTTCATCAGTGGACAGATCATCCAGACAGAATATGAATAAGAAAACACAGATCTTGAATGACATATCAGGCCAGATCAACTTAATTGATATTTTTAGAGCATCCCATCCAAAGCATCAGAATAGACATTCTTCTCAAGTGAACGTGGAGCATATTCCAAGACTGATCCTATGCTGAGCCACAAAGCCAGGGTAGGTAAATTTAAGAAAAAATTAAATCATATCAAGCATCTTTTTCAATCACAATGCTGTTGCTGCTAAATCGCTTCAGTTGTGTCCAACTCTGTGGGACCCCATAGACAGCAGCCTACAAGGCTCCCCTGTCCCTGAGATTTCCATGCAAGAACACTGGAGTGGGTTGCCATTTCCTTCTCCAATGCATGAAAGTGAAAAGTGAAAGTGAAGTCACTCAGTCTTGGTTGACTGTTTGCAACCTCATGGACTGCGGCCTACCAAGCTCCTCCTCCATCCATGGGATTTTCCAGGCAAGAGTACTGGAGTGGGTTGTCATTGCCTTCTCCAATCACATGCTAGAGGATTAGAAATCAGCTATAAGAAGATAGAAATTTTTTTTTTTTTAAAGGAAAGAAAACCACAAATACATGGAGACTAAACAATATGCTATGCACAACCAATGAATCAGTAAATAAATCAAAGACAAAATCAAGAATGACCTAGAGACAAATAAGAAACAATGTATGAGAATCCAAAACCTATAGGTCAGACAGCAAAAGCAGTTTTAAGATAAGAGTTTACAGCAAACAAAATCTTATCTTAGAAACAAGAAAGTTTGCAAGTAAACAACTTAAACTTCCACTGAAAGGAACTAGCAAAAGAGAAACAAGAAAGCCCAAAAATAGTAGAGAGAAAAAAATTCACAAAGATCAAAGGAGAAATGAATGAAATAGAAAGGAAGAAAACAGCAAACAACATTAAAGAAACTAAAAGTTATTTTTTAATAAGAAAAACGGATAAACCTTTAGTGATATTCATGAATAAAAATGAAGAGGACTCAAATCAATAAAATTAGAGATGAAACAGGATAATTTACAATGGACACCACAGAAATACAATGGATCATAAGATTACTACCTGCAACTATATGCCAAGAAAATGCACAACTGAGAAAAAAAAAAAAGGCACATTCTTAAAATGTATAATCTTCAAAGACTGAATCAAGAAGAAAAAGAAAATATGAACAGAACAATCAAAAGTTCACAGAAATTGAAACTATGATTAAATAACTTCTAACAAAAGTCCAGGAAGACCAGATACCTTCACAGGTGAACACTATCAAACATATAGAGAAGAGATAACATCTATCCTGAAATTATTCCAAAAACTGCAGAGGAGGGAACACTCCCATACTCATTCTATGAAGCCACCATCACCCTGATACCAAAGTCAGACAAAGATATCACAAAAGAAGAAAACTACAGGACAATGTCACTGATGAACAGACATCAAAAATTCTTAATAAGATACTAGCAACAGTGTCAGACTTTATTTTTTGGGCTCCAAAATCACTGCAGATGGTGACTGCAGCCATGAAATCAAAAGACACTTCTTGGAAGAAAAGTTATGACCAACCTAGAGAGTATATTCAAAAGCAGAGACATTACTTTGCCAACTAAGGTCTGTCTAGTCGAGGCTATGGTTTTTCCTGTGGTGATGTATGGATATGAGAGTTGGACTATGAAGAAAGCTGAGTGCGGAAGAATTGATGCTTTTGAAGTGTGGTGTTGGAGAAGACTCTTGAGAGTCCCTTGGACTGCAAGCAGATCCAACCAGTCCATTCTGAAGGAGATTAGCCCTGGGATTTCTTTGGAAGGAATGATGCTGAAGCTGAAACTCCAGTACTTCGGCCACCTCATGCAAAGAGTTGACTCATTAGAAAAGACTCTGATGCTGGGAAGGATTGGGGGCAGAAGGAGAAGGGGGACGACAGAGGTTGAGATGGCTGGATGGCATCATTGACTCAATGGATGCGAGTCTGAGTGAACTCCAGGAGTTGGTGATGGACAGGGAGGCCTGGCGTGCTGCAATTCATGGGGTCACAAAGAGTCGGACATGACTGAGTGACTGAACTGAACTGAATCTGAATCCAACAATACATCAAGATCATACAGCATGATTAATTAGGATTTATCCCAGAATGAAAGTAGCTTTTAATATTGACAAATAAGTCAATGTGATAAACTACATCAACAAGTTGAAGGAAAAAAAAAAAAAAAACCCTTATGATCATCCAAATTGATTCAGAAAATATTTTAAAGAAATTCAACACCAATTTATGGTAAAAACTATCAAGTAAAAGGACATAGAGCAACATATTTCACTAAATAAAGGTCATATATAACATACATACAGATAAGACTGAAAATATGTGTTAGAGAACAATCCCATTTACCATCACATCAACAAGAATACAACACATAGGAATAAATCTACCTAAGGAGACAAGAGACCTGGACTCTGAAAACTATGATACTGATGAAAGAAATCAATGATGATACAAACATAACATAGGGAAAGAAATACGGTATTCTCAGACTGGCAAATTCAATATTGTCAAAATGACTACAATCCAAATCAATCTACAGATTCAATCAATCCCTATCAAATTACCAGTAACATGTTTTTACAAAATTAGAACAAAAAATCTTAAAATTTGTATGATGACACAAAAGACCATGAATAGCCAAAACAATCTTAGGAAAGAAAAATGGAATTGGAGGATTCAGGATCCCTAATTTGAGGCTATGCTACAGAACTATACTAATCAAAACAGTATGGTACTGTGCCAGTATGGTACTGGCACAAAAACAGAAATATAAATCAATGGAAGAGGATAGGACACCCAGAAATAAGCCATGCACCATTTTCAATTAATCTAATATAAAGTAGGCAAGACTGTACAATGGAGGAAAGACAGTCTCTTCAATAAATTATACTGGAAAAATTGGACATCTGTATGTAAAAAAATAATGATAATAATAAAATGTTAATACATTCTCTAATACCATACAAAAAATAAATTCAAAATGGGCTAAAGAGCTAAATGTAAGACTGTATACCATGAAACTCTTAGAGGAAAAGATAGGCGCTGTCTGAAATAAATTGAAGTAAATCTTTCTGGTCTTCTCTGATGGCTCAGCTGATAAAGAATCCACCTGTATTGCAGAAAACACAGGAGATGCAGATTCAATTTCTGGGTCGGGGAGATCCACTGGAGGAGGAAATGACAACCCACTCCAGTATTCTTGCCTAAAACATCCCATGTACAAAGGAGCCTGGCAGGATCCCTTCCAAAAGGTCACAGAGAGTCAGACATGACTGAATGACCACACATGCACAAACAAGTCTTGTATCCTGATCCTAGAGTAATAGAAATGAGCAGAAGTAAATAAATGGGACCTAATTAAACTCAAAAGCTTTTGCATAGCAAAGGAATCCATAAACAGAATGAGAAGACAACTCACAGAATGAGAGAAAATATTATACAACTGATAAGCGATTTCTCTCAAAAATTTGCAAACATCTCATATGTCCAATGTTTATATATATGTATGTGTGTTATATGTGTGCTATATATGTGTGCTATCTGTCTATATATAACCATAATAAAAAAGATGGGCATAAGACCTAAATAGATATTTTTTTAAAGAAGAATTGTAGATTGCCGAGAGGTACCTGAAAAGATGCTCAACATAACTAGTTATTAAAGACATGCAGATCAAAACTACAGTGGAATATTCTCACACAGCAATCAGAATGGCCATTACCAAATAAATCTACGAAACAGTAAATTCTGAAGATGGTGTAAGAAAATAATCCTATACTGTTGGTGGGAAAATGAATGAGAACAGTTACTATAGAGAACAGTATGGAGATTCTTTAAAAACTAAAAATGGAGTTACCATGATCCAGCAGTCTCACTCCTGGGTATTTATCTGTTGAGAAACATGATTCAAAAATTTGCCCTCACCCCAGTATTCATTGCAGCACTGTTAAAAATAGCTAAGATATGGAAACAACTTAAATGTCCATCAACAGAGGAATGAATAAAGTGATGTAGTACATATATACACAATGGAATGTTAACCAGTTATTTAAAACAATGAAATCATGCCCTTCACAGTGACATGGCTGAAAACAGACATTGTCATACTGAATGAATTCTATTCAGTTCAGTTAAGTCGCTCAGTCGTGTCCGACTCTTTGCGATCCCATGAATCGCAGCATGCCAGGCCTCCCTGTCCATCACCAACTCCCGGAGTTCACTCAGATTCATGTCCATCGAGTCCGTGATGCCATCCTGCCATCTCATCCTCGGTCGTCCCCTTCTCCTCCTGCCCCCCAATCCCTCCCAGCATCAGAGTCTTTTCCAATGAGTCAACTCTTCACATGAGGTGGCCAAAGTACTGGAATTTAAGCTTCAGCATCATTCCTTCCAAAGAAATCCCAGGACTGATCTCCTTCAGAATGGACTGATTAGATCTCCCAGACAAAGATAAATATACAATATTCCTTATACACGTATGCTAAGACAGCTCAGTCATGTCCAACTCTTTGTGACCCTATGATATATAGCCTGTCAGGTCCTCTGTCCATTAAATTATTCAGGCAAGAATACTGGAGTGAGTTGTTGTGTCCTCCTCCAGGGGATTTTCCTGACCTAGGGATCACACCTGTGTCTCTTGTATCTCCTGAATTGATAGCACCACTTGACCACTAGTACCACCTGGGAAGCCACATTATTGCTTATATGTGGACTCTGAAAATAATGATATAAATCAACTTATTTACAAAACAGAAACAAATTCACAAACAGAGAATAAATTCATGGTTACAAAGCATAAGTGTGGGGGAGACAGATTGGGAGTTTTGTATTTACATGTACACATTGCTGTATTTAAAACAGGTAACCAGGAAGGATCTACTGTATAACACAGAGAAATCTGCTAAATACTTTTTAATAACTTATCTAAATGAAAAAAAAAAAGATAAGGAAAAGACACATGTAATTGTATAGGTGAATCACTTTTGCTGTACACATGAAACACAAAACTGTTTAATTAACTAAATTCCAATGTAAATCTTTTTTTTTTTTTTTTTAAGATGATTAACACTCTGTTGATCAAATATACTGAGGACTGGGAATTGACTATTGTACTTAGCAAAGTGCAAGTTATTCTTTACTTACAGAATAGCAGATTCTGTAGAAGAATGTGCATGAAGACATGATGAAGTGAGCTCAAAAATGAATGGAAGGGGAAAAAAATGCAGTATAGTGAACATTCTCAAGGTGTTTTGCTGTATACAACACAGTATGATGTCATTAGTAAAAACTTCCCCCGCTTTATGATGGGATTGAGATGTCACCAAATCAGCTACCCTTACTGATACAGGTTTCTTTTACTTCTGAAAAGGACAGATGTTATAGAAAATTCAGTGCAATTCATTTTGTGAACTCTTGGAAGACAGAAGAAACGATTCCACTAAAAATTGAGAAATATGCTTTTTTTTTTTTTTTTAATCAACTACAATACTTTGGCCACCTGATGTAAAGAGCTGACTCATTTGAAAAGATCCTGATGATGGGTAAAACTAAGGGCAGGCAGAGAATGGTACCACAGAAGATCAGATGGTTGAATGGCATCACTGACTCAATGGACATGATTTGAGTAAACTATGGTAGTTGGCAATGGACAGGGAGGCCTGGTGTGCTGCAGTCCATGGGGTCACAAAGAGTTAGACATGACTGAGCTATTGAACTGAACTGAACTGAACTGAACTGAAGGACTCCCTGTCCATCACCAACTCCCAGAGTTCACTCAGATCATCAAGTCAGTGATGCCATCAAGCCATCTCATCCTCTGTCGTCACCTTCCCCTCCTGCCCCCAATCCCTCCCAGCATCAGAGTCTTTTCCAATGAGTCAACTCTTTTCATCAGGTAGCCAAAGTATTGGAGTTTCAGCTTCAGCATCAGTCCTTCCAAAGAACACCCAGGACTGACCTCTTTTAGAATGGACTGGTAGGTTCACCTTGCAGTCCAAGGGATTCTCAAGAGTCTTCTCCAACACCACAGTTCAAAAGCATCAATTCTTTGGCACTCAGTCTTCTTCACAGTCCAACTATCACATCCATACATGACCACAGGAAAAACCATAGCCTTGACTAGATGGACCTTAGTCGGCAAAATAATATATCTGCTTTTGAAATGTTGTTTAGGTTGGTCATAACTTTTCTTCCAAGGAGTAGGCATCTTTTAATTTCATGGCTACTGTCACCATCTGCAGTGATTTTGGAGCCCCAGAAAATAAAGTCTGACACTGTTTCCACTATTTCCCCATCTATTTCCCATGAAGTGATGGAACCAGATGCCATGATCTTCATTTTCTGAACGTTGAGTTTCAAGCCAACTGTTTCACTCTCCTCTTTCACTTTCATCAAGAGGCTCTTTAGTTCCTCTTCACTTTATGCCATTAGGGTGATGTCAGCTGCATATCTGAGGTTATTGATATTTCTCCTGGCAATCTTGATTCCAGTTTGTGCTTCTTCCTGCCCAGTGTTTCTCATGATGTACTGTGCATAGAAATCAAGTAAGCAGGGGGACAATATACAGCCTTGACGTACTCCTTTTCCTATTTGGAACACCTCTGTCATTTCATGTCTAGTTCTAACTGTTACTTCCTGGCTTGCATACAGATTTCTCAAGAGGCAGATCAGGTGGTCTGGTATTCCCATCTCTTTCAGAATTTTCCACAGTCTGTTGTGATCCACAAAGTCAAAGGCTTTGGCATAGTCAATAAAGCAGAAATAGATGTTTTTCTGGGACTTTCTTGCTTTTTTGATGATCCAGTGGATGTTGGCAATTTGATCTCTACTTCCTCTGCCTTTCCTAAAACCAGCTTGAACGTCTGGAAGTTTATGGTTCACATATTGCTGAAGCCTGGCTTGGAGAATTTAGAGCATTTTTACTAGCATGTGAGATGAGTGCAACTGTGCAGTAGTTTGAGCTTTCTTTAGCATTGCCTTTCTTTGGGATTGGAGTGAAAACTGACCTTTTCCAGTCCTGTGGCTACTGCTGAGTTTTCCAAATTTGCTGGAATTTTGAGTACAGCACTTTCACAGCATCATCTTTCAGGATTTGAAATAGCTCTACTGGAATTCCATCCCATCCACTAGCTTTGTTCGTAGTGATGCTTTCTAAGTCCCACTTGACTTCACATTCCAGAATGTCTGGCTCTAGGTGAGTGATCACACCATCGTGATTATCTGCGTTGTGAAGATCTTTTTGTATAGTTCTGTGTATTCTTGCCACCTCTTTTTAATATCTTCTGCTTCTGTTAGGTCCATACCATTTCAGTCCTTTATTGAGCCCATCTTTGCATGAAATGTTCCCTTGATAGCTCTAATTTTCTTGAAGAGATCTCAAGTCTTTCCCGTTCTGTTATTTTCCTCTATTTCTTTGCACTGATCACTGAGAAAGACTTTCTTATCTCTTCTTGCTATTCTTTGGAACTCAGCATTCAGATGTTTATATCTTTCCTTTTCTCCTTTGCTTTTCACTTCTCTTCTTTTCACAGCTATTTGTAAGGCCTCCCCAGACAGCCATTTTGCTTTTTTCCATTTCTTTTCCATGAGATGGTCTTGATCCCTGTCTACAGTACAATGTCAAGGACCTCGTTCCATAGTTCATCAGACTCTCTATCTATCAGGCTCTTAAATCTATTTCTCACTTCCACTGTATAATCGTAAGGGATGTGATTTAGGTCATACCTGAATGGTATAGTGGTTTTCCCTACTTTCTTCAATTTGAGTCTGAATTTGGCAATAAGGAGTTTATGATCTGAGCCACAGTCAGCTCCTGGTCTTGTTTTTGTTGACTGTATAGAGCTTCTCCATCTTTGGTTGCAATGAATATAATCAATCTGATTTCAGTGTTGACCATCTGGTGATGTCCACGTGTAGAGTCTTCTCTTGTGTTGTTGGAAGAGGGTGTTTGCTATGACCAGTGCATTTTCTTGGCAAAATTGCCATCCTTCATTCCACATTCCAAGGCCACATTTGCCTGTTACTCCAGGTGTTTCTTGACTTCCTACTTTTTTAGCATTCCAGTCCCCTATAATGAAAAAGACATCTTTTTTGGGTGTTAGTTCTAAAAGCTTTTGTAGGTCTTCATAGAACCGTTCAAGTTCAGCTTCTTCAGTATTACTGATTGGGGTTAGACTTGGATTACTGTGATATTGAATGGTTTGCCTTGTAGACAAACAGAGATCATTCTGTCATTTTTGAGATTGTATCCAAGTACTTTATTCTGGACTCTTTTGTTGACCTTGATGGCTACTCCATTTCTTCTGAGGGATTCCTGCCTGCAGTAGTAGATATAGTGGTCATCTGAGTTGAATTCACCCATTCCAGTCCATTTTAGTTTGTTGATTCCTAGACTGTCTATGTTCACTCTTGCCATATTTTATTTGACCATTTCCAATTTGCCTTGATTTATGGACCTGACATTCCAGATGCCTATGCAATATTGCTCTTTAAAGCATTGGGCCTTGCTTCTATCACCAGTCACATTCACAGGTGGATATTGTTTTTGCTTTAGCGCCATCCTTTCATTCTTTCAGAGTAATTTCTCCACTGATCTCTAGTAGCATATTGGGCACCTACTGACCTGTGGAGTTCCTCTTTCAGTATCCTATCATTTTGCCATTTCATACTGTTCATGGGGTTCTCAAGGCTAGAATACTGAAGTGGCTTGCCATTCCTTTCTCCAGTGGACCACATTCTGTCAGACCTCTCCACCATGACCCGCCCGTCTTGGGTTGCCCTGCGGGCTTAGCTAAGTTTCACTGAGTTAGACAAGGCTGTGGTCCTAGTGTTATTAGATTGACTAGTTTTCTGTGAGTATGGTTTCAGTGTCTCTGCCCTCTGATGCCCTCTTGCAACACCTACCATCTTACTTGGGTTTCTCTTCCCTTGGGCTTGGGGTATCTCTATGGCTGCTCCAGCAAAGTGCAGCCACTGCTCCCTACCTTCAATGAGGGGTATCTCCTCACCGCTGCCCTTCCTCACCTTCAATGTGTGATGGCTCCTCTAGGCCTTTCTGCGCCTGTGCAGACACTACTCCTTGGACGTAGGGTTGTTCTGGCTGTTGCCTCTGGCCTGGCATGTGGGGTTGCTCCTCCCAGCCAACCCCCTGGCCTTGGTCGGTGGGTGGTTCCTCTTGGCCGTTCCTGTGCATCACAGCCTGGCACTCTCGGCCACTGCCCCTGACCTTGGATGTGGAGTAACTCCTCTTGGCTGCTGCCCTTGGCACATGTGGTCCTCCTGGCTTCTGCCCCTGACCTTGGACTTGGGTAGCTCCTCTCGGCCATGCTTAGTGCTCAGGTCACAGCAGCCTGCACTTATTGTAATCCTAGGCAAGTCTGATTCAGTCTCTTGTAGGGATCAAATTGCCAACATCCATTGGATCATAGAAAAAGCAAGGGAGTTCCAGAAACTTCTGCTTCACTGACTATGCTAAAGTCTTTTACAGTGTGGATCTCAACAAACTGTGGGAAATCTTTAAAGAGATGGGAGTACCAGACCACCATACCTGCCTCCTGAGAAATCTGTATGCGGGTCAAGAAGCAATATTTAGAAACAGGCATGGAAAAATGAAATGGTTCCAAACTGGGAAAGTCACCCTGCTTATTTAACTTATATGCAGAGTATATCACACAAATGTTGGGTTGGATGAAGCAAAAGCTGGAATCAAGATTGCAGGGAGAAATATCAATAATCCCAGATACATAGATAGCCCAACCCTTATGGCAGAAAGCCAAGAGGAACTAAAAAGCCTCTTGATAAAAGTGAAGGAGGAGAGTGAAAAA
Source organism: Nanger dama (assembly GCA_917880005.1). Taxonomy (NCBI): domain Eukaryota; kingdom Metazoa; phylum Chordata; class Mammalia; order Artiodactyla; family Bovidae; genus Nanger; species Nanger dama. Next base: position 2,655,198 of record CAKJTW010000014.1, on the reverse strand, counting down.
GCTAGTTGAAAACTCAACATTCAAAAAGCTGAGATCATGGCATCTGGTCCCATCACTTTATGGTAAATAGACGGGGAAACAGTTAAAATAGTTATAGAACTTGTTTACTTGGTCTCCAAAATCATTGAAGATGGTGACTGCAGCCATGAAATTAAAAGATACTTGCTCCTTCAAAGAAAAGCTGTGAAAAACCTAGTGAGCATATTAAAAAGCAGAGACATTAATTGGCCAACAAAGGTCTATCTAGTCAAAGCTACATTGTTTCCAGTAGTCATGTATGGATGTGAGAGTTGGACCATAAAGAAAGGTGAGTGCCAAAGAACTGATGATTTGGACTGTCATGTTGGAGAACACTCTTGCACAGCAATGAGATCAAACCAGTCAGTCTTAGAGGAAATCAATCCTGAATATTCATTGGAAGGACGGATGATGAAGCTGAAATATTGATCTCCTGATGTGAAGAACTGACTCATTAGAAATGACCCTGATGCTGGGAAAGATTGAAGGCAGGAGGAGAAGGGTATGACAGAGGATGAGATGGCTGGATGACATCACTGACTCAATGGAGATGAGTTTCAGAAAACTGCAGGAGTTGGTGATGGACAGGGAAGCCTGCCATGCTTCAGTACATGGAGTTGCAGAGTTAGACACAAATGAGCTACTGAACTGAACTGAACTTATAAGAATGTCACTTGAGATTCAAGCCGTACACATATTGAAAGTGAGGGAAAATAAGAAGTACTCCATTCAAATAGAAATTTTCAAAAAAGCTATGGTAGTGATACTTACATTATATAAAGTACACTTTAAAGCAAGGACTAACAAGAATCAAAGAAGAACATTACCTACAGACAAATGGATCAATTTAACAAGAAAATATAAAATTGCAAGAATATATACACCCATTCTCTGGAGGAAAGCATGGCAACACGCTAGAGTTTTTTTTGTTGTTATTGTTGTTGTTGGTTGGTTTGTTTGATTTATTCAGAGAATCAGTTCATTTCAGTCACTCAGTCATGTCTGACTCTTTGCAACCCCATGGACTACAGAATGCCAGGCCTCCCTGTCCATCACCAATTTCCAGAGTTTACTCAAACTCAAGTCCATTGAATCGGTGATGCCATCCAGCCACCTCATCCTCTGTCGTCCTCTTCTCCTCCTGTCCCCAATCCCTCCCAGCATCAGAGACTTTTCCAGTGAGTCAACTCTTTGCATGAGGTGGCCAAAGTACTGGAGTTTCAGCTTTAGCATCATTCCTTCCAAAGAAATCCCAAGGCTTATCTCCTTCAGAATGTACTGGTTGAATCTCCTTGCAGTCCAAGGGACTTTCAAGACTCTTCTCCAACACCACAGTTCAAAAGGATAGTGATGTGATTTATGTCAGAGAATGTTCTGCCGTGTTTTCATCTAAGATTTTTATAATTTATGGTATTACATTGAGATTTTTTAATCCATTTTGGGTTTATTATTGTGTATGGGCTTTATCACTGTGGCTCAGCTGGTAAAGAATCTGCCTACAATGTGGGAGACCTGGGTTCTATCTCTGGGTTAGGAAGATCCCCTGGAAAAGGAATCAGCTACCCACTCCAGTATTCTGGTCTGGAGAATATTGACGAATCCTTGTATTCCTGGAAAAAAAAAATCCCAATCGATCATGATGTATGATCATTTTAGTATGTTGTCAGATTCTATTTGCTAGAATTTTGTTGAGGATTTTTGCATCTATGTTCATTGGTTATATTGGCCTGTAATTTTCTTTTTTGTTGCATTTCTGTCTAATTTGGTATCAGGGTAATGATGGCCTTGTAGAATGATTTTGGGAGTTTTCCTTCCTCTGGAATTTTCCCAAAGAGTTTGAGGAGGATAGGTATTAGCTCTTCTCTAAATTTTTGGCAGAATTCACCTGTGAAGCTATCTCTTCCTGCACTTTTGTTTGTTGGAAGATTTTTTATTATAGTTTCTATGTCTGTGCTTGTGATGGGTCTGTTAAGATTCCTGGTTTAATTTTGGAAAGTTACAGTTTTTTTAGGTATTTGTCCATTTCTTCCAAGTTTTCCATTTTATTGTCATATAATTGCTCATAGTAGTCTCTTATGATTTTTTGTATTTCTGTGTTGTCTGTCTTGATTTCTCCATTTTTATTCCTAATTTTATTGATTTGATTCTTCTCCTTTTTCTTCCCCCTTGATGAGACTGGCTAATGGTTTGTCTTTTTAGTCATCTTCTCAAAAACCAGGTTTTAAGTTTGTTATTCTTTTCTATCATCTGCTTCTTTTTGCTTTATTTCTGTTCTGATTTTTATTATTTCTTTCCTTCCACTAACTTTGTTGTTCCTGTGTGTGTGTCTGTGTGTGTTTCCCAGTTGTTTTAGGTGTAAATTTAGGGTGGTTATTTGATGTGTCTCTTGTTTCTTGAGGTAGGCTTATATTGCTATAAATCTCCCTTTCAACACTGCTTTTTCTGAATCCCATAAATTTTGGGTTATCTATTTTCATTTTCATTTATTTCCATGCATATTGTGATTTCCTTTTTGATTTAAACCATGATCTGTTGGTTGTTCAAGAATGTGTTGTTTAGCCTCCATATGATTGTGTTTTTATTGCTTTTTTTTTTTTCCTGTGAAAGTGAAGTTGCTCAGTCATGTTCAACTCTTGTGACGAATTGACTGTAGCCCACCAGGATCCTCCATCCATGGGACTCTCCAAGCAAGAGTACTGGAGTGGATTTCCATTTCCTTCTTCCTTTTATATAGTGGACATCTAATCTCATTGCATTGGGATCAGAAAAATGCTTGAAATTATTTCTTATTTATTTATTTTTTAATTTACCAAGGCTAGTTCTATGGCCCAGGATGTGATCTATCCATGAGAATGTTCCATATGCACTTGAGAAAAAGGTGAAATCCATTGTTTTTGGGTGAAATGCCCTATAGATTTCCTTTAGGGCTAACTGGTCCATTGTATCATTTAAAGCTTGTGTTTCCTTGCAAATTTTCTGTTTGATTGATCTAGCCATAGATGTGAGTTGGGTATTAAAGTTCCCCACTACTGTGTTACTTTTAACTTCCCCTTTCATCAGTTCAGTTCAGTTGCTCAGTCATGTCCGACTCTTTGTGACTACATGAATTGCAGCACGCCAGGCCTCCCTGTCCATCAACATCTCCCGGAGTTCACTCAGACTCACGTTCATCGAGTCCGTGACACCATCCAGTCATCTCATCCTCTGTGGTCCCCTTCTCCTCCTGCCCCCAATCCTTCCCAGAATTAGTCTTTTCCAATGAGTAAACTCTTTGCATGAGGTGGCCAAAGTACTGGAGTTTCAGCTTTAGCATCATTCCTTCCAAAGATATCCTAGGGCTGATCTCCTTTAGAATGGACTGATTGGATCTCCTTACAGTCCAAGGGACTCTCAAGAGTCTTCTCCAACACCACAGTTCAAAAGCATCAATTCTTTGGTGATCAGCCTTCTTTACAATCCAACTCTCACATCTATACATGACCACTGGAAAAACCATAGCCTTGACTAGATGGACCTTAGTCGGCAAAGTAATGTCTCTGCTTTTGAATATACTATCTAGGTTGGTCATAACTTTTCATCCAAGGAGAAGGCGTCTTTTAATTTCATGGTTGCAGTCACCATCTGCAGTGATTTTGGAGCCCCCAAAAATAAAGTCCCACACTGTTTCCCCATCTATTTCCCATGAAGTGATGGGACCGGATGACATGATCTTCGTTTTCTGAATGTTGAGCTTTAAACCAACTTTTTCGCTTTCCTCTTTCACTTTTATCAAGAGGCTCTTTAGTTCTTCTTCACTTTCTGCCATAAGGGTGGTATCATCTGCATATGTGAGGTTATTGATATTTCTCCCGGCAATCTTGATTCCTGTTTGTGTTTCTTCTAGTCTAGCGTTTCTCATGATGTACTCTGCATATAAGTTAAATAAACAGGGTGACAGTATACAGCCTTGACGTACTCTTTTTCCTATTTGGAACCAGATAGTTGTTCCATGTCCAGTTCTAACTGTTGCTTCCTGACCTGCATTTCTCAAGAGGCAGGTTAGGTGGTCTGGTATTCCCATCTGTTTCAGAATTTTCCACAGTTTATTGTGATCCACACAGTCGAAGGCTTTGGCATAGTCAATAAAGCAGAAGTAGATGTTTTTCTGAAACTCTCTTGCTTTTTCCATGATCCAGCGGATGTTGGCAATTTAATCTGTAATGCCTCTGCTTTTTCTAAAATCAGCTTGAACATCAGGGAGTTCACGTTTCACATATTGCTGAAACCTGGCTTGGAGAATTTTGAGCATTACTTTACTAGCATGTGAGATGAGTGCAATTGTGCAGTAGTTTGAGCAATTTTTGGCATTGCCTTTCTTTGGGTTGGAATGAAAACTGACCTTTTCCAGTTCTGTCCTGTGGCCACTGCTGAGTTTTTCAAATTTGCTCGCCTATTGAATGCAGCACTTTCACAGCATTATTTTTCAGGAATTGAAATAGCTCAATTGGAATTCCATCACCTCCACTAGCTTTGTTCGTAGTGATGCTATCTAAGGCCCACTTGACTTCACATTCCAAGATGTCTGGGCTAGATTAGTGATCACATCATCATGATTATCTGGGTCGTAAATACTTGTTAGCATTTGCCTTAGATATTGAGGTGCTTCTATGTTGGGTACATATGTATTTGTAATTGTTATATCTTCTTCTTGGATTGATCCTTTGATTATTATGTAGTGTCCTTCTTTGTCTCTTATCACAGTTTTTATTCAAAGTCTATTTTATTTGATATGACTATTGCTACTTCAGCTTTCTTTTGATCTCCATTAGAATGAGATATCTTTTTCCAGCCCCTCTTTCAGTCTGTATATATCCATAGGTTTAAGGTGAGTCTCTTGTAGACAACATATATAGAGGTCTTTTTATATCTATTCTAGTTTTTATCTTTTGGTTGGAGCACTTATCCCATTTACATTTAAAGTAATTGTTGACAACTATGATCCCATTACCATTTACTTTGTTGCTTTCAGTTTGTTTTTATAAACCTCTACTTGATTTTGTCTAAAGAAGATTCTTTTGCATCTGTTGAAGAACTGGCTTGGTGGTGCTGAAGTCTCTCAGCTTTTGCTTGTCTGTAAATCTTTTGATTTATCCTTCATATCTGAATGAGATCCTTGCTGGGTAGAGTAATCTTGGTTGTAGGTTTCACTCTTTCCTCATTTTAAGTATGTACTGTTAGAACTTTCTGGCCTGAAGAGTTGTGTTTTGTTTTTTTTTTTTTGAAAGATCAGCTGGTATTCTTATGAGGATTCCTTTGTGTGTCATTTTTTTTTTCCTTTTCCCTTACTGCTTTTAATATTTTCTCTTTGTGTTTAACTTTTATTAGTTTGATTAATATGTGTCTTGGAGTGTTTTGCCTTGGTTTTATCTTGCTTGGGACTCTTTAGGTTTCTTGGAATTCAGTTGCTATTTTCTTTCCCATTTTATGGATGATTTTGACTATTAACTCCACAAGTATTTTTTTTTCATGCCTTTCCTTTTGTCTTGTCTGGGACACTTAGGGTTTGAATGCTGGGCATTTAACATTGTCCAAGAGGTCTCTGAGGTTGTCCTCATTTCTTTAAATTATTTTTATTTCCCTCTCTGCTTCATTTATTTCCACCATTCTATCTTGCACCTCACTTATCCTCTCTTCTGTCTCAGTTATTCTACTGTTGGTTCCCTTTAGATCACTTTTAATCTCAGTTATCGCATTTTTCATTATTGACTTACTCTTCTTTATTTCTTCTAGGTCCTTGTTAAACATTTCTTTCATCTTCTCTATCTTTGTCCCTAACCTATTTATCTGTAACTCCATTTTGTTTTCAAGATTTTTGATCAACTTTACTATCATTATTCTGAATTATTTTTCAGATAGACTCTCTATCTTCTTCTTCTTCTTCTTCTTGTTTTTTTTTTTTTTTTTTTTTGGTTTGGTGGATTTTTATCATGTTCCTTCACCTGCTGAATATTTATCTGACTTTTCATTTTGTTTAGATTGCTGTGTTTGGGGTGCTCTTTCTGTAGGCTGGATGTTAGTGGTTCCTCTTTATCGTAGAGTCTGCTCCCTGTAGGTTTTCTTGGACTGGTGGCTTGTCAAGGTTTCCTAGTTGAGGGAACTTGTGTTTCTGTGGAGATGGATATCTTCTTTCTGGAGTGCAACGAAGTGTCTAGTAGTGAGTTTTGGGGTGTCTATGGTATTAGCATGGCTTTGGGCAGCCTATCTTTTTATGTTCTGGGTTGTGTTCCTGTTTTTCTGAAGGATTAGCATTGTGTGTCTTGAATTGGAACTTGTTGGTCTTGGGTGGAGCTTGGTTTCAGTGTAGGTATGGAGACTTTTGGGTGAGCTCTTGTCTGTTAATGTTCCCTGGAGTCAGGAGTTCTCTGATGTTCTAAAGTTCTGGAGTTAAGCCTCTGTCCTCTGGGTTTCAATCCTTCTCTTGCAATAGCCTCAAGACTCCTCCATCCATAAAGCACAGAATATGCTGTGCTAGGCTAATGATGAAGCAACTCTCCACGATGAGGAACACCCAGAGAAATTCAGAGTTATGTAGAGAAGAGAATAGGGAGGAAGGAGATATATTTGACCTGGACTAGAAAAGGGAGAGTCAAAAGGGGAAAAGAGGAGAAAGCAATCAAGCCAGTAAGCAAATCCCTAAGTGAATATGGATACTGAAGATTAGGTTCTTAAAGGAACAAAATTGCTAACAAATATCAAAAAATAAGATTAAAAACCTAGAATAGAGTTTAGATTCTCAAAAATACAATATAAAAAGTACAAAACAAAGATTATATACATATATATATATGTATGGAATTTGCTTTTTTAAAATAACCTTTTATTGAAAGATAATAGTAGGCTATAAAAATGAAAGCTAAAGAAGTAATGTTGAACTGTTTTTTTTTTTAATTAAAAAAATGATAATAGTAAAAATATATCTAGGAGTTTCTCTTGAGCAGCTGTGGTTAGTGTGGGGTCAGTTCAGTGTCAGATAGTCACTTGTTCCAGCTTGTACTTGTTCTCAAGGTGATTGATACCCCTTCAAATGCACAGTCTTAGCATTAACTGTAGGATTTTAATTTGCTGGACCTGTCGCTTCTGGGATGGTTCTCCCTTCTTTGTTTATTTTGGCTTCTTCTGTTTGTCTCTTCAGTGTCTAATCTCTGCCCTGACACAAAGAGATGAAGGTGGCCACTTATTTAGGCTCACTTGTTCAGTTGTGCTTTGGAGAGAGAGGGACACTGCAAACAAATACCGTTGGCAGGTATGGGAAGTGCTCACAGTGGATGGACAACACTGGATTTGCCACATCCGTGGTGGCATGTGCTTCCTGGATCCACACTGCTCAGGCTGCAGGGTGCTCTGCAAGGGTACTGTCCCAAGTGGGACCTGCATTTCATGCACTTTCTAGATCTAAGCTGTTCAGGTTCTTGGGTGCTCCACAAGGGCACAGAACCAGATGGGCTGTGCATTTCCTGCCTTTCCCAGGTCCAGGTTGTTTAGAGCACTGTTTTTTTGGTGAGTGTATTGTCCCAGATGGGCTATGAATCTTATACACCTCCCCAGTCTTGGCCACTTGGTTTCCTAGGTATGCCACAAGGGCACAGTCCCAGGTGTGCTGTGTGTCTCCACTGGGAGCTGATCTCAGGCTGTAACACTCCTGGTAGATGTGAACTGTCCAGTATCCCAGTAAGGGATGTTTACCAACTGGCAACTTGCTCACAGTTTGTTGGAAGATGCAGTCTCTGGGGCCGAGACTGCAGCAACTCCTCGCCTTCTTGGTCTGGCTGTTGTACACCTGACTCTCTGCCTCTAGGGAGGGAGGGCCATAAATGGCAGCTCACTTGCTCTCCTTTGGTATTCCCTTGGGGCACAATCTTTTCTTCTGTGAATGTGCCTGGGGTTACCATGCAGCACTAGAGTCTTTCACAGGAAAGGCTTTTAGTTTTTGAGATCCCCCAAAAAGATCTATATTAAAAATGTAAACTTTTAAAGCATATTGAAAGTTTATATTAAGAATGGCAAAAGTGGGGTGATTTGAGAGAATAGCACTGAAACATGTATAACCATATGTAAAATAGATGACAGTAAAAGTCCAATGCATGAAGCAGAACACTCAAAGTCAGTGTTTCGAGGCCACCCAGAGGGATGGGGTGGGGAGGGAGGTGGGAAGGAGGTTTAGAATGAAGGGACATATGTGCATCCATGGCTGATCCATGTCACTGTATGGCAAAAAAAAAAAAAAAAAAAAACACCACATCTTGTAAAGTAATTATATTCCAATTAAAATCAATTAATTAAAAACATTATTTTCACCTTATTACCAAGCCAGATTTTTAAAGGAGCAAGTGTGAAAGAAATTCAAAATATAGACTGATGTTTTAAAATTACTTATGAGAAAATAGAGGTATATACAAAATTATTCTAAGCCTGGAAATATCTAATATTATCCTGGATTTATATATTACTAAATTTGAGGCAATGGATATTACTAGTGTTACTACAATTATGATGTCTCCAGGGAAGCATTAAAATTAAGCCTAACACTTCATATTGGACAGCATTCTGTAAGAGTTTAAAATTTCACTCACTAATACAAATAAAGAAGTCCTTGTTGGTATCTGAGCTGTACTTTTTTTTTTTTTTTAACAAATAAATGGGTCCAAAAAGAAGGAGGAATCACAAACAAATGGAGTTTTCCTACAGAAATTATTTAGCTATTACATGGTTCTTTATACTAAAAAAGCTTTGGAAAAGTGGTATTTTAGCTTCTTATGTTTCTGACATTAATTGCAACTTCTACACACTGCCACACTCTCAAGTAAACTTTGTAATTTATTTTAAGCCCAGAGATAAATCCACACACTTATGGACACCTTATCTTTGACAAAAGAGACAAGAATATACAATGGAGTAAAGACAATCTCTTTAACAAGTGGTGCTGGGAAAACTGGTCAACCACTTGTAAAAGAATGAAACTAGATAATTTTCTAACACCACACACAAAAATAAACTCAAAATGGATTAAAGATCTAAACGTAAGACCAGAAACTATAAAACTCCTAGAGGAGAACATAGGCAAAACACTCTCCGACATAAATCACAGCAGCATCTTCTATGATCCACCTCCCAGTATACTGGAAATAAAAGTAAAAATAAACAAATGGGATCTAATTAAAATTAAAAGCTTCTGCACAACAAAGGAAACCATAAGTAAGGTAAAAAGACAACCTTCTGAATGGGAGAAAACAATAGCAAATGAAGTAACTGACAAACAACTAATCTCAAAAATATACAAGCAACTTATGCAGCTCAACTCCAGAAAAATAAATGATCCAATCAAAAAATGGGCCAAAGAACTAAATAGGCATTTCTCCAAAGAAGACATATGGATGGCTAACAAACACATGAAAAGATGCTCAACATCACTCATTATCAGAGAAATGCAAATCAAGATCACAATGAGGTACCATTTCACACCAGTCAGAATGGCTGCGATCCAAAAGTCTACAAGCAATAAATGCTGGAGAAGGTGTGGAGAAAAGGGAACCCTCTTACACTGCTGGTGGGAATGCAAACTAGTACAGCCACTATGGAAAACAGTGTGGAGAGTCCTTAAAAATTGCAAATAGAACTGCCTTATGACCCAGCAATCCCATCGCTGGGCATACATATTGAGGAAACCAGAATTGAAAGAGACACATGTACCCCAATGTTCATTGCAGCACTGTTTATAAGAGCCAGGACATGGAAGCAACCTAGATGTCCATCAGCAGATGAATGGATAAGAAAGCTGTAGTACCTATACACAATGGAGTATTACTCAGCCCTTAAAAAGAATAAATTTGAATCAGTTCTAATGAGATGGATGAAATTGGAGCTGATTATACAGAGTGAAGTAAGCGAGAAAGAAAAATTCCAATAAAGTATACTGACACATATATATGGAATTTAGAAACATAGTAATGATGACCCTATATGTGAGACAACAAAAGAGACACAGAGGTATAGAACAGACTTTTGGCCTCTGAGGGGAAGGGAGAGGGTGGGGTGATTTGGGAAAATGGCATTGAAACATGTATACTATCATGTAAGAAATGAAGCACCAGTCTATGTTTGATACAGGATACAGGATGCTTGGGGCTGGAGCATGGGGATGATCCAGAGAGAGGATATGGGGTGGGAGGTGGGAGGGGGTTTCAGAATTGGGAGCTCGTGTACATCTGTGGCTGATTTATGTCAATGTATGGCAAAACCAATACAGTATTGTAGAATAAAGTAAAAATAAAATTAAAAAAAAAACTTTGAGAAAAGATTTTGAGAAAAGATTTGAAAATTACATACTATGAGGATCAGTATTCCCTTCTGCTCACTTACTAAAATACTGAGTTCTGGACAATCTCATTTTTGTGATATATTATAATTATAATACAGTATAAAGAAGATGTTTTCTCCCAAAACTCAAAGTTTTACACTATCCACGTTTCTTTTTAACTAGAAAATGTGGAATGGATACCACACCTACTAAAGATCTGAGAAGTCCTTTGGTTATAGTCTTGAGTTAAATGGCAAGGACAGAGGTGATCATGTACAAACACAGTGTATGGTTAAAAACACAATCACAGGGTGCTAGAAATAATAAAGAGCCTATAAAGACAATTGTACTGTCTAATCAAGGTTCACCTTATAGCCAAATCATCTTGTTCTTGTCTTTTTAATCAGATATTAAGGAGCAACACTGAGCCTTAATTTTTACTGAATAAGAAATGGCATTTTATCTGTAAATTTGAAAACATTAAATTGAAATCTGTTTATCTGTGTAAGATTTAAGATAAAACTTTTAGTGGTAATATGGCATGGATGTTTAAAAATAAACATAAATAATCCAGAGACATGTGACAAGCCAAAAATTCTAGCAAAAGGTAATTACAGAGCTTTATGAAAAATATATATATAACTAAAAGTTGTTTAGATATATAAACTAAATGTTTGTAAATAATAGTATTTTTGCAATAAAACTCAGAGTGCAATTTTAAATGCATTTTCTTTCTACTTCTGGAAATACTTCTTACAACCAATCACACTAAGGCATAATACTGCTTTTATTTTGTGTAATTGTTGTATTGACAGTAATTATTTGTCATGTGTTGTGTGTGCTAAGTCACTTCAGTTGTGTCCGACTCTGTGCGACCCTATAGACTAAAGCCCACTGGCTATTCCTTCTATGGGATTCTCCAGGTAAAAATATTTGACAGCTTACCATGACTGTCTCCCTGGGATCTTCTTAACCCAGGGATCAAAACGCTGTTTCTTGGGTCTCTTGAATAGGCAGGCGGGTTGTTTTTTTTTTTTTTTTTTTAACCACTAGTGCCACATGACTTTCTCTAAATTCACCTCACTTCACAGTCCCAAATATACTTCTATATGGAAGGCTAATGATACTGGAATTTCAGTCTCATCCTGTGTTTAACAGCAGACCTGCATAACCAGACAATTTTGATTTATTTTACCTTAAATTCTCACCATAAATTAAATATGCAGGAATGAATTTACTGCCTTTCTGACATCTATAAAACTTACATGATTAAAGGTTACCAGTACCAATCGGATAACAAGATAAATCTTCCTTTTTCTTAACTGGGAAAAGAAGCATACTCTAACAGAGTCATGCACTCCAACTCAGTAAGTAGCTCTCGTTCCTCTCCTAAATTACAATACTTATAGTCAATACACAGGTGAATATACTACCCATGTCTAACCAAACCACTTCATAAATATGTAAATAATTTAAAAATAATTAAAATATTAAGAATTGAAATTATTCTTATTCATCTAATTTAGAATTTTTATGGACATCTGTTCAATTTCTCTTTTGTATCACTTTATAGAATATTATTTTATTTCTGGTATCATATTTGCCTTATTGTCTATTTTGTTATATAATAATGCATTCATGCCATTCTCAAGTCACTTTTTTTTCTAGTGTATCTTTTTCCATCCTTTAAATTTCAAACTTTATATTTTTCTACAACTTCCATATATAGTAATAAACACCATAGAGCACCATGTAGATGAAGATCTCTCTTTTGTTTTTTGAGACTTTTGTCAATACATTTAAATTTTGATTAACAATTTATCTTCCTATTATATATTTTCCCTCATTATCAGTTTCATTTTTTTCCTGTTTTGCCTTCTTTTGCAATTATTCAGTTTGTAGTTTTATTTTATTTTATTTTTTTCATTCTATTTTCTCTCTAATTGTTGAGAATTCCAGGTGGCACTCGTGGTAAAGAACCCATCTGCCAATGCAGAAGACATAAGAACTGAAGGTTTGATCCTTGGGTTGGGAAGATCCCGTGGAGGCAGTCACAGCAACCCATTCCAGGATTCTTGCCTGGAGAATTCCATGGACAGAGCAGCCTAGCAGACTAAATAGACCAAAGAATGTAAACAGTCAGACATGACTGAAGCTACTTAGCATGCACATGTCTCTTTTTATCGATATATGTTTTATATGCACTGAGCAGCTCAGATCTTTTGTGTACAATTTAACTCTATTGAAAATGCACCTGTACAATCTATACTAAATCAATAGATTCATCGCCCCTTGGTTCACCTTCTCAGTCAAACTACCGTCACCTCCTTGAAACAACCATGTATCTGATTTTTATTACAGATAGCATAGATTAGTTTTATCTGTTATAGAACTTCATATAAATTGAAATATATGATCTACTCTCTTTTGTACTGGGCTTTTTTCACTCATCTATCTTGTGTATATCAGATGTTTATTACTTTAAATTGATATGCAGTATTCCTTTATATGAATTTTTTATTTTGGGTTTTGTGTTATTAAAATTCATTCTCCTATTTATGGCTATCTGAACTATTTCCAGGTTTCAGTTATTGTGAATAAAACTGCTCTGAATATTTTTGTTCAAGTCTATTTGGGTTTGTGTTGGCACAGTTTCCATTTGCTTTGGATAAATAACTAGTTGTGGAATTATTGAGTCGTAAGGTAGATGCATGTTTAACTTTTTAAGGAAGTGACAAATAGTTTTCCAGTTTTCAACGATGCTCATCCTACTTCCTATTCATAATCTATTTGGTTTAGTATTCAGTGTTTTTTTTTTTACAGTTTTCTTCTTATAAATATATGCATTATTATTGCTTCACATGTTTGTTTAAATTTATCCACACATTAGCCAATAGTTTTGTCAGTATTCTGATATCAACCACAAATCCTCCCTGTGTGATCATTTTATCTCTTGTTCAGTTCTTGTCTTGGTATGTTATCTCATGAGTGTCAGCTGTTTCTAAGATCTCTCAGGTTTTGTCTTTATAGGATCAGTATTTTACCCTTATTCCCAAAAGATAGCTTCTCTCAAGACTGATTGTTGAACACTCATCTGTCTCAGAGTTTGAAAGATATTCCACTGTCTTCTAGTTTCCACTGACACTATTCAGGAGCAACCATCAAAGTTAATTATGGTGCTTTTGGAAGTAGTTTCTGTTTAGTCTCAAGCTACTTTTGTTCTTGCTGTACAATTTCAATACTAGAGGTCCAGATTGGATTTGTCTTCACTTTTCAATAATCTTTTGAGATTTGTGGCACTTCCTAGATTTTTGATTGTTTCACTTAAATGTTGTTTCTCCTCATTGCTGTTTTATCCCTGTGCTCTGAAAAGCCATATGGTGTAATTTCACATTCTCTCACCTCTTTTAAGCACTGTTGTATCTCCATGTCTCTGCTTTCTGGGTAACTTTTAAAATGTGTTTCCTGTCTTACATTTCTCTAGTAAATTCTGGAATTTAGTCCATCTGTTGAGTTTTAAGATTCAATTAGATGAATAATATATTATGCACATACATGCATCTGTAATATTTATACAAGTCTTTCTTTGTTTCATTTAACTCTATGATTCTTTTGGGCTTCCCAAGTGGTATAGTTGTAAAGAATCTGCCTGCTAATACAGGAGACACAAGAGATGCAGATTCAATCCTTGTGTTGAGAAGATCCCCTGTAGAAGGAAATGGCAACCTGCTCCAATATTCTTGCCATGAAAATACCATGGGCAGAGGAGCCTGACAGGGTACAGTCCATGGATTGCAAGGAGTCGGACACAACTCAGTGACTAAGCACACACACTATTATTCTTTGTAGCTTTTTTTTTCTCTTTGCTTTTATTTTCTATTATGTTCTTCATTTCCTGAAATATATTTAATGTATCTTGTATTCTTTCCACTGGGTAATTCTGGTTGAAATGTATGTGTAACTCAACATATTTTCTGAAACGTTTATGGATCTCATCCCAGGGGCATTATTTCAGTATGTACTATGGAACCTTTTATTGTGAGCAGCATATTCTCATTAGAATAGCATCTATGGGACATTTTCAGGTTTTGTTGGTGCTATGAGTTGATTTGAGAGCCTATTAAATATGGACCTTTTAAAAATCAATTACTCACTTGATATTTTTCACACCACACATTTACTATGATTTCAAATATAAATTAGAGGTTAACTTGCTCATAGAAAATTATCAGGAAATATTATTTCCCCCATCCACTGAATATCAATCTCCAATCAGGTTTGTTTACTATTCCCTCTGGGTAGGAAATTTATTTAGCATGAAGTTTTACACTGAGACTGGCCCCTTAAAGTCCCAACTTAAATATATATATGTATATATATATATATATATATATATATATATATATATATATCTTTCCTAAGATGCTCCATCTATAGCAGAGAGTAAGTTTTACCTACTGTTCTCTGATGATCTCCTCAGTGTGACACAGTACTTTTATTAGAAGATGGTTTTTATATACACTGCTGCTGCTGCTGCTGCTGCTGCTGCTACGTCACTCAGCCGTGTCCAACTCTAAGTGACCCTATGGACTGTAGCCTACCAGGCTCCTCCATTCATGGGATTCTCCAGGCAAGAGTACTGGAGTGCGTTGCCATTGCCTTCTCCTTATATACACTATTAGCAGTGATAATTTCACTTTTATTTCATGAGCTCCATAAAGAAAGAATCTTTTCTTTCAATGTCAGATCATAAATATATTTAAAAAGTTGTTTAAAATATTACATTGAGCAATTTCATTCTTTCATTTGGAAGGTGATGTCATTTATTATATTGCTAGAGATAAATACCTTAGATTTCTTTACCAGCTAAATCTTCCAGTTCAGTATTCTGTTCTGGCATCATGCTTCCTCCAGGAAATCTTTTCTTTCAGTCCAGGCTAATTACAGTTCTTGTGCCCCAAAATTACCTTGACTATTGCCACTTTATGCTCAAATTCTGCCACCACTAGACTGCTGACCCTATTGGAAAGGAACCATGACATGTATCTCTTCCTTCAAGGTTGTGGTTGTAGTTTAGTCTCTAAGTTGAGTCTGACTCTTTGTGATTCTAGGAACTGCAACATTCCAGGTTTCCTTGTCCTTCACTATCTTCTGGAGTTTGCTCAAACTTATGTCTGTTGAGTTGGGTGATGCCATCCAATCATCTTATTCACTGTTGCCCCCTTATCCTCCTGCCCTCAGTCTTTCCCAGCATCAGGGTCTTGTCAAATGAGTTGGCTCTTTACATCAGATGACCAAAGTATTGGAGATAGCTTCATCATCTATCATTTTAGTAAATATTCAGGGTTGATTTCATGTAGGATTGACTGGTTTGACCTCCTTGCTATTTAAAGGACTCTCAAGAGTCTTTTCCAGCACTGCAATTTGAAAGCCTCAGTTATTTGGTTCTCAACCTTCTTCATGGTCCAACTCTCACATCTGTACATGACTAATGAAAAAAAACATGTTTGTTTGTTTGTTTAGTTTTTTTTTTTTTTTTTTTTTTTTTTTACTATATAGACATGTGTTGGCAAAGTAATGTATCTGCTTTTAGTTTGTCATAGATTTTCTTCCAAGGAACAAGGGTCTTTTAATTTTGAGAGTGCGATCACTATCTGAAGTGATTCTGGAGCCCAAGACAATAGAATCTGTCACTGTTTCCATTTTTCCCCTATCTATTTACCATTAAGTAATGAGATTGGGTGTCATGATCTTAGGTTTTTGTTTTTGTTTTGAATGTTGAGTTTTAAAACAGCTTTTTCATTCTCCTCTTCCCCCTAATCAAGAGGTTCTTTAGTCCATTTTCAATTTCTGCCATTAGAATGGCATCATCTGCATACCTGAGGTTGGTGATATTTCTCCCAGCAATCTAGATTCCAGCTTGTGAGCCACCTGGCCCAGCATTTCACTTGAATTACTTTTCATGCTAGTTAAATAAGAATGGTGACAATATACAACCTTGACATACTCCTTTCTCAATTTTGAACCAACAGAACTATGGAAAACTGGTCTTGATGCCCCAGATAACCATGTTGGTGTGGTCACTCACCTAAAGCCAGATATCCTGGAGTGTGAAGTCAAGTGGGCCTTAAGAAGCACTAATACAAACAAAGCTAGTGGAGGTGATAAAATTCCAGCTGAGTTATTTCAAATCCTGAAGGATGATGCTGTGAAAAGTACAGCACCTAATATGCCAGCAAATTTAGAAAACTCAGCAATGGCCATGGGACTGGAAAATATCAGTTTTCATTCCAATCCCAAAGTAACACAATGCCAAAGAATGTTAAGACTACTGCTGTACAACTGCACTCATTTCACATGATAGCAAGGTAATGCTCAAAACCCTTCAAGCTAGGTTTTGGAAGTACACAAACCAGAAACTTTCAGATGAGCAAGCTGCATTTTAAAAAGGCAAAGGAAACAGAGGTCAAATTGCCAATATTTGTCAGATCTTAGAAAAAGCAAAGGACTTCCAAAAAACACCTACTTCTGCTTCATTGACTACACTAAAGTCTTTGACTGTGTGGATCACAACAAGCTGTGGAAAAATCAGATTATTGTAGGATCTCATTAATGTTATATTAACTGTGTGACCAACCCCCTTATTCACAGAAAAACAAATTTATGATTTTTTTTTTTCTGGTTCCCTAGTGTTCCATTAAAGCAACTACTCCTTGGATTAGTTCTTTCAATCCCAGGTTCTTGTGCTTTAACTTTTTTCCCATCTCTTCATTTTATGTAGTTACTATCTGTGTATGTGTGTGTGTGTGTGTGTGTGTGTGTGTGTGTGCAGTGTGAATACTTAAAAATCTATTCCCATAGCCAATTTTAATTATATAGGATAGTATTATTAACCTTGTACATTAGAACCCAGAGTTTATCTTCATATAAGTGAAATTCTGTACCCTTTGACCAACATCTTCCTCCAGGTTCATCCATGTTGTCTCAGCAGAATTTCCTTCTTTTTATGGCTCAATAATATTTCTAATTCCATATTTTCTTTATCTATTTATTCACAGATGGAGACTTAGGCTTTTCCCATATCTTAGTTATAGTGTATAATGCTGCAATGAACATGGGAGTGCAAATATCTCTTCAAGATATTGTTATCATTTCCTTTGGATTCAAACCCAGAAGTGAGATTGCTGAATCATGAAATGGTTCTACTTTCAATATTTTAAGGAAACTTCATACTGTTTTCCATAGTGGCTGCACCAATGTGTATTCCCATCAACACAGAATGGGAGAAAATATTTGTAAATCATTACCTATCAGGGTTAATATCCAAAAATATAAAAAACTCTTATAATAGACACACACACACATGCAAATAACCCAACCTACAAAAAACAACAAAGAAGTTAATGGACATTTTTATAAATATACCTGAGTGAAAAAAGTATATAAGAATCTGCTAAAGATCATTAATAATTAGGGAAATGCAAACTTTTAGGAACAGTTCAGTTTGGTTCAGTCGCTCAGCCATGCCTGACTCTTTGTGACCTCATAAATTGTAGCACGCTAGGTCTTCCTGTCCATCACCAACTCCCAGAGTTCACTTTGACTCATGTCCATCGAGTCAGTGATGCCATCCAGACATCTCATCCTCTGTTGTCCCCTTCTCCTTCTTCCCCCAATCCCTCTCAACATCAGAGTCTTTTCCAATGAGTGAACTCTTCTCATGAGGTGGCCAAAGTACTGGAGTTTCAACTTCAGCATCATTCCCTCAATGAAATCCCAGGGCTGATCTCCTTCAGAATGGACTGATTGGATCTCCTTGCAGTCCAAGGAACTCTGACGAGTCTTCTTCAACACCACAGTTCAAAACATCAGTTCTTCGGCGCTCAGCTTTCTTCACAGTCCAACTCTCACATCCATACACGACTACTGGAGAAACCATAGCCTTGACTAGACGGACCTTTGTTGGCAAAGTAATGTCTCTGCTTTTCAACATGCTATCTAGGTTGGTCATAACTTTCCTTCCAAGGAGTAAGCGTCTTTTAATTTCATGGCTGCAGTCATCATCTGCAGTGATTTTGGACAGTAGGCATCAAAAAGGTAAGAAATATTAAGTGCTTATGAGCGTATGAAGAAAAGGGAACTCATAGCCTGTTGATAAGTGCTTTTAGGTTTTAATATGACATTTGCATATAGATATTTAAATTAAAACTATAAAAGCTTACTTTAAAAATATAAGAAACAATTTCTCACATATGAACAGGACTTTGATTTATACTTATCTAGGCTTAATCCATGGTTTTAATTCAGTCCTGCTTTTTCACTCAAAGCTTTTATTATCACACATTATTTCCTATTATTTCTACTCTCTTGAAGTCCCAAACTTTATTTGGACTAATGCTATCACTGTGACACTGATACCTTAGTGTCTAAGGATTCACACTTCCTGGTAAATTCTGTCAGTTTTTATTACAGGATTGCAGGAAGGATTTGAATGTAAAATAAGAAAAGTACATATTACAACCCCTCATATATAACAAATGGTCAACTGAAAATAAAACTGTTGTTATTTTCGTTGTTGTTAGAAATATATCAAAGAACTATTGTTATATTTTTAGAGACATTTCATGACTGGGACGCTATTGGAGATCTTTAACCCCCCTCATGAAACTGCACATCTTATTCAAATGAATTAATCTTAAAATCTTCCAGTCAAGAGCAAGGTAAAACAAAAGTGGAATAAAGGAGAAAATTTCCTTTCACGCCCCTAATACCTTTCCTGTCTCTCAGCAAACATTTAAGCCCCTTGTCTCTTTGCAAATATCTTGTGCTTTCACTCTGTTTGGGGCCCATGTCTTCTAAATTAAAAATAAATGAAGCATTCACTTAAACTATGGAGCTATTGAATTTTAAATTAATCCATGCCCTAGACTTTTTTTTTTAATAACAAAAGAACCAAAGGTAAGATATTCCTTAATCCAGTGAAATAAGTCTGTTTTGCCATATTGTGAACCAGGGCCTTGGGACTAAAGCATATCTGATTAGAATCACAACTCTTCAATTACTGACAGTAACCTTGGACAGGTTTCTTAATCTCTCTGAGCTCCCAAGTCCTCATAAGTGAACTAGGAAAATAATGCTTAGCTCATAATGTTGGCAAGAAGATTTAAATGGATAAAATAAGCAAAACACATATTAGAATCCCTGGCATATAGCAAATGTTCTTCACAAAATAGGGATTACTGTTATCATTATTATTGCTATATTAAATGGCCACTGTTACAAATATTATTGTATTTTAAGGAAATCTTAGGACTAATGCTCTATTGAAACTACAGTTTTACACTTCCTCTGCATTATCTTAGCCTGGTCTTCTCCTTTCTAGGATTATCATAGGATACATTTGCATCAGAATGGATAGGGGTTATACCATGCATCCTTGTCACAGCTGTTCCTCTACTTTCAAAGATTTATCAAAGACAGCGAATGAACTTAGCAAAATACACATATCAGTGCTGTATACATGCCATCACAATGCACTTATGTTCATTTAATAATTTAGCAATATTAAGCATGAGCTACTTACCATCTTCTATAGCATCTTTCTCAGCTTTCCCTTGAATCTTTAGGACTGGCTTCTAAACCTTTTTTTTTTTTTCCACCAAGATTCATTTAATACTTGCCTCCTCTTGGTCACTCATCTTGTTTCTGATTTATATTTAAATAGATGCTTTATGAAAGGCTCTTACCATCTCTACCTCTTTCATTTCCATTTGTGTCTACCTCAATCACCTTTCTTTCAGTTATAGGAAGTAAGTTCTGCTAGCCTTCAACTTAATTATTTTCCCTTCCTTTGTTTCTTTTGTAGGCATTTCCCCAATCTCTCTGTTATAATCAACTTCTTTTTTGTACACTTCCCTGAGATTTTTCATTTGTAATCTGTTTTATTCTAAATTCCATACATATATTGGTCATATCAACTTCTCCACACCAGTCCTTTGACACTGACTTTATTATTCACTTTCAGTCATGCAGTCAAAACCAATATTACCTTTCAAACCTGATGTTATAGTATTTAACTCTAGGTCAATTTTTTCCCTAAAACACTATTTCATGATGCAGTGGGAAAATTATTATGACACACAATAAAAAAAAAAAAAGATGCTGACATTTATCAAGCTTGTCACCAGATAAGTTCTGATTTACTGTAATTAAGGTCAGACTATACAGAAAATGAACGTTAAAATATAGGGGATGTACTTGACTTGACTATTAATCCCAAACATCCAGAGTACTGCTGCACAGACAGCAATGTGAATTTAGGTGTGTTAAGCTACTGTGAGCAGAAAAGATTTATAGGCAATAAAAGGAAATGTACTCATAATTCACAACTGGCCTGTGAGACAAAGGCTCTGTTTTGGAGCAACAGGACAGTTCGTTAGTTTCACTAAACAGCCCTGGAACAGAAACAGAATGGTCAGCCATCATTAATGTGCTTAAGACTCTTGATTTCATGCTTAAAAAAATAGATTAGTTCACCTAAATGTGATTTCATAGCTTTCCTTTTGTATGTATCAAGTGTCAATAACCAGTTGTTGACAAGATAGGATAACCTAGAAACGTTATCAAGTAAGGAAGGCTAGAACTCCAAGGAAGGATTTGTGTGTTGATTTTTCTTCCATCCTGAAAATAGAAGTTTCAATAGCACATTTAAAACAATTGTCTAAAATGATGAAATAAGTCTATTTAGAAGATAACCCATGTTAAAATTTATATAGTGATGAACACTGGGGTACACGTCTCTCTTCCAGCCCAGGTTCAGTGATACCTTCTGTTCGGGGCTGGTGCACTCGGACTACTTGAAGGGATGGTGCGGGGAGGGAGGAGGGCAGGGGGTTCGGGCCGGGGAACACGTGTATGCCTGTGGCGGACACATGGTGATGTATGGGAAAACCAATACAATGTTGTAAAGTAATTAACCTCCAATTAAAACAAATAAATTTATTTTTAAAAAAACTAAAAAAAAATTATATAGTGACTCAGCATCTACTCTGTTTCCTTTTTGAAAGTTTGATGAGGCAAATAAATTTAACGAATGTGTCCAAGTGAAACATTTTACCACACATTTTGCAACATTAAGATATGTTTGTGAAAATAAAAGTGTTAGTCCTTCAGTTGTGTCCAACTCTGAGACCGCATGGACTACAGCAGTCCAGGCTCCTCCGTCCATGGCAAGAACACTGGAGTGAGTTGTCACTCCCTTCTCCAGAGGATAACCCAGGGATCAAACATTAGTCTCTTGCATTGTAGGCAGAGTTTTTACCACCTGAGCCACCAGGGAAGCCCAAGATATGTTTAACACTTGGAAAACTTTGAATCTCACTGAACATTTTAGTTTTCTTTCTTATAAACTGCATAATAATTTACTATAATCTATTAATATTTCTACCAATTTTCAATGATCAGAACTACAAGTCATGATTACAACATATGTATCCTTGCTATTTAGTAACTGAACACTTCTTAGGACACAGGTAAGATTTTCATAGGTTACTAGAGAATTTAACCAGCAAGTACTGGTAATCTGTGCTTTGCCTCTTTCCCTTCAAATTTTTACTGGAGATGAGATATGAAAAAAAAATGGCTTCTAGAATTTGAATAAAATGTATAAACCAGCCTGTGTAATATGTTATAGTAAATTCTCACAGAGAATTTATTCTACAATCCCAAAAGAAAGACTACCAATTATTTCAATTTTAAAATATATTTATTTTGCATAGCATGCCTATAAATGAGAAAATTCTTCAATTCATTTTGATTTCCAGGAAAAAATATGTGATCTTATACAAGTGGCTCAGAGTTTTCTGAGGGGCAAACCAGGGTGAGTGGACAGTATAAGCTCACACAACAGTCAGTGGCAGCTGTGGAACTAGAAGCCAGGACCCTATAATCTAGTCTTATTGATTTTAACTGCAGTCACAGCTCCTTTTTCCTTTTATGTAACCTTTTAGCAGAACTTTGACCATCACTTTAACAGTAGCTCTTTTGATTCTTTGAAAGTAATGATAATACGCAGTAATTTGTAGTTTTGTTTCTTTTTTGGGGGCAGATTTAAAGTTGTTCATATGGTGGGTTGTGCATAAGGGAGTCACCATGTAGTGTAGGGGGACATCTCATTATACACGGCTTTGGAAAAACTCGAGTGCTTACTTCTTTATACAATTCTGAACTTTCCTACTAATCATTTTTCATTCAACTACTTTCAGAAGAAGCCTTACATATATTATTTTAATAATTAGATTATAAAAGAAGCATAAAATGATAATATTAATTAGTAGTAAGAACAATACAAAGAAAGGGATATTTTCTAAAAAATAAAACATAGATATAAATTTGGGATCAATTAAAAATTTCTATGAATCATTATATGTTTTAAATGGAAAATTAGAACAATACAGTCACTCTGGAAATCTTTCAGCTCTAATAAAACAAAATGTGCAACTGTCATATAACCTAAAAATTGTGCTTTTGAGTATTTATCCAAGATAAATGAATACTTATATACAACACAGAAATCTGTACATAAATGTCCATAGCAGTTTTATTTTTAACAGTCAGAAGCTGAAAAGAGCCAGATATCCTTTACAGACTAGTGATTAAACAAAAAGTGTTACATCCAAATGACAGAAACTACTGAACTATACAACCAAAAGTATTATTAATACATTCAACAACTTGGCTGCATCTCCAGAGAATTGTGAATAGTAAAAATACTCCAGTCTCAAAAGGTTACCTACTGTAGAGCTCCATTTATATTACAGTTTTGGGATAATAGAATTTAACTAGTGGAGAATGTAGTGAATGTCAGGTGTTACAGATGAGGGTAAGAGGGGGAGACAGAAAGAAGTGTAGCTGTTATAAAAAAGCAATGCGAGGGATTCTTAAAGTGATGGGATTGTCAGTATTTTCACTTACAGTGGACACATAAAAATATTCAGTTCAGTTCAGCCACTCAGTCGTTTCCAACTCTTGGTGACCCATGGAATTCAGCAAGCCAGGCCTCCCTGTCCATCACCGATTGCTGGAGCTTACTTGACCTCATGTCCACCGAGTCAGTGATGCCATCCAAGCATCTCACCGACTGTCATCCCCTTCACTTCCTGCCTTCAAACTTTCCAAGCATCAGGGTCTTATCAAATAAGTCAGTTCTTCACATCAGGCAGCCAAGGTATTGATGTTTCAGCTTCAGCATCAGCCCTTCCAATGAATATCCAGGACTGATTTCCTTTATGATTAACTGGTTGGTCTCCTTGAAGTCCAAAGGACTCTCAAGAGTCTTATCCAACACCACAGTTCAAACGCATCAATTCTTCTGCGCTCAGCTTTGTTTATAGTCCAACTCTCACATCTGTACATGACTACTGGGAAAATCCAGAGCTTTGATAGATGGACTTTTGTTGGCAAAGTAATAATGTCTCTGCTTTTAATATTCTGTCTAAGTGGGTCAAAACTTTTCTTCTAAGGAGAAAGCGTCTTTTAATATCATGACTTGCAATCATCATCTGCAATGATTTTGGAGCCCAAAATACTGAAGTCTCTCACTGTTTCCATTGTTTTGCCATTTCTTTGCTATGAAGTAATTGGACCAGATGCTATGATCTTACTTATCTGAATATTGAGTTTTAAGCCAACTTTTTCACTCCCTCTCTCACTTTCACCAAGAGGCTCTTTAGCTCTTCTTCACTTTCTATAGTAAGGGTGGTGTCATCTGTATATTTGAAGTTATTGAAATTTCTCCCCAAAATCTTGATTCCAGCTTCTGCTTCACCCAGCCTGGCATTTTTCATGATGTACTTTATTGACTATGCCAAATCCTTTGACTATGTGGATCAGAATAAACTGTGGACAATTCTGAAAGAGATGGGAATACCAGACCACCTGACCTGCCTCTTGAAAAACCTATAAGCAGGTTAGGAAGCAACAGATAGAACCAGACATGGAATAACGGACTGGTTCCAAATAGGAAAAGGAGTATGTCAAGGCTGTATATTATCACCCTGCTTATTTAACTTTTATGCAGAGTACATCATGAGAAATGATGGGCTGGAAGAAGTACAACCTGGAAGAAGCACAAGCTGGAATCAAGCTTGCAAGGAGAAATCTCAATAACCTCAGATATGCAGATAACACCATCCTTATGGCAGAAATTGAAGACGAACTAAAAAGCCTCTTGATGAAAATGAGAGTGGAGAGTGAAAAAGTTGGCTAAAGCTCAACATTCAAAAAATGAAGATCATGGCATCTGGCCCCATCATTTCATGGGAAACAGATGGAGAAATAGTGGAAACGTGTCAGACTTTATTTTGAGGAGCTCCAAAATCACTGCAGATGGTGACTGCAGCCATGAAATTAAAAGACACTTACTCCCTTGGAAGAAAAGTTATGACCAACCTAGAATGCATGTTGAAAAGCAAAGACATTACTTTGCCAATAAAGGTCCATCTAGTCAAGGCTATGGTTCTTCCAGTGGTCATGTATGGATGTAAGAGTTGGACTGTGAAGAAGGTTGAGTGTTGAAGAATTGATGGTTTTGAACTGTGGTGTTGGAGAAGACTCTTGGGAGTCCCTTGGACTGCAAGGAGATCCAACCAGTCCATTCTGAAGGAGATCAGCCCTGGGATTTCTTTGTAAGGACTGATGATGAAGCTGAAACTCCAATACTTTGGCTACCTGATGCTAAGAGCTGACTCACTGAAAAAAGACTTTGATGCTGGGAGGGATTGGGGCAGGACGAGAAGGGGACAACAGAGGATGAGATGGCTGAATGGCATCACTGACTTTATGGATGTGAGTTTGAGTGAACTCTGGGAGCTGGTGACCGACAGGGAGGCCTGGCCTGCTATGATTCATGGTGTTGCAAAGAGTCGGACACAACTGAGCTACTGAACTGAACTGAACTGAACTCTGCGTATAATTTAAATAAGCATGGTGACAATATACAGCCTTGACATACTCCTTTCCTGATTTGGAACCAGTCTTTTGTTTCATGCCCAGTTCTGACTGCTGCTTCTTGACCTGCATACAGATATCTCCAGGAAGCAGGTAAGGTGGTCAGGTATTCCAATCTCTTTAAGGATTTTCCAGTTTGTTGTGGACAACACAGTCAAAGGCTTTGGTGTAGTCAATAAAGCAGAAGTAGATGTTTTTGTGGAACTCTCTTGCTTTTTTGATGATCCAGAGGATGTTGGTAATTTGATCTCTTATTCATCTCCCCTTCTTAAATCCAGCTTGAACACCTGGAAGTTCATGGTTCACGTACTGCTGAAGCCTGACTTGGAGAATTTTGAGCATTACTTTACTAGCATGTGAGATGAGTGCAATTGTGTGGTAGTTTGAACATTCTTTGGCATTGACTTTCTTTGAGGTTGGAATGAAAATTGACCTTTTCCAGTCCTGTGGCCACTGCTGACTTTTCCAAATTTGCTGGCATATTGAGTGCAGCACTTTAACCATATGCCTCTTGGGAATTCCATCACCTCCCCTAGCATTGTTCATTGTGATGCTTCCCTAAGGCCCACTTGACTTTGCATTCCAGGATGTCTGGCTCTACCTGAGTGAGCACACACACCATCGTGATTGTCCGGGTCATGAATATATTTTTGTATAGTTCTTCTGTGTATTCTTGCCACCTCTTCTTAGTATCTTCTGCTTTTGTTAGATCCATACCATTTCTGTCCTTTGTTGTGCCCATCTTTGCATGAAATGTTCCCTTGGTATGTCTAATTTTCTTGGAGAACTCTCTACTCTTTTCCATTCTGTTGTTTTCCTCTATTTCTTTGCACTGATTGCTGAGGAAGGCTTTCTTATCTCTCCTTGCTGTTCTTTGGAAATCTGCATTCAAATGGGTAAATCTTTCCTTTTCACCTTTGTCTTTTGCTTCTCTTCTTTTCTCAGCTATTTGTAAGGCCTCCTCAGACAATCATTTTGCTTTTTTTAAATTATTTTTCTTGGGGATGGTCTTGATTACTGTCTCCTGTATCATGTCACAAACCTCAGTCTACAGTTCTTCAGGCATTCTATCTATCAGATCTAATACATTTAATGTATTTGCCATGCCCACTGTATAATGATAAGGGATTTGATTTAGGTCATACCTGAATGGTTTGTTGGTTTTCCCTAATTTCTTCAATTTAATTCTGAGTTTGGTAATATGGAGTTGATGATCTGAGCCACAGTCAGCTTCTAGTCTATACATATGCTAATAATTATATAGAATAAAATATGCACACACATGTATACATACACACATTATTACAAGTAAAGCTGAGTAAATCTGAATAACGTGAGTGAATTATGTCAATGTCAAAATAAAGGTCATGATATTGTACTATAGTTTTGCAAATGATACTGTGAGAAATTATAAAAAGTATACATGGTACCATTTTCATTATTTCTTATATAACTTTATGGTAATTTATAATTATTTTATTAATAAATTTCACTTAAGATAGTTTGAAATGTTAATTTGCTGAAGTTATTTATGCTCTTGTTTGTGCTATAAATATAATTATTTAATATATATTTAATGAATATAATTAATTTAAAAATTGATTTCCAAAATTATTTTAATGAGAACAATACAACCTAGAACAATACAAATATCCCATTCAGAAGGCTGTCTTTCCACCTTGCTTATAGTTTCCTTTGTTGAGCAGAAGCTTTTAATTTTAATTAGATCCCATTTTTTTTATTTTTGCTTTTATTTCCAGTATTCTGGGAGGTGGATCATAGAAGATCCTGCTGTGATGTATGTCGGAGAGTGTTTTGCCTATGTTCTCCTCTAGGAGTTTTATAGTTTCTGGTCTTACATTTAGATCTTTAATCCATTTTGGGTTTACTTTTGTTAGAAAATGTTCTAGTTTCATTCTTTTTTAAATATTAATTAATTTATTTTAATTGGAGGTTAATTACTTTACAATATTGTATTGGTTTTGCCATACATCAACATGAATCTGCCACAGGTATGCACGTGTTTCCCATGGTGAACCCCCTCCCTCTTCCCTACCCGTACCATCCCTCTGGGTTGTCTCAGTGCAGCAGCCCCAAACATCCAGTATCATACATTGAACCTGGACTGGTGATTTATTTCATATATGATATTATACATGTTTCAATGTCATTCTCCCAAATCATCCCACACTCTCCCTCTCCCACAGAGTCCAAAAGACTGTTCTATACATCTGCGTCTCTTTTGCTGTCTCACAAGTGGTTGACCAGTTTTCCCAGCACCACTTGTTGAAGAGATTATCTTTTATCTATTGTATATTCTTGCCTCCTTTGTTGAAGATAAGGTGTCCATATGTGTGTGGATTTATCTCTGGGCTTTCTATTTTGTTCCACTGATCTATATTTCTGTCTTTGTGCCAGTACCATACTGTCTTGATGACTGTGGCATTCTGGTAGAGATGAAGTCAAACAGGTTGATTCCTCCAGTTCCATTCTTCTTTCTCAACATTGCTTTGGCTAGTCAAGATTTTTTGTATTTCCATACAAATTGTGAATTGATATGTTCTAGCTCTGTGAAAAAATGCCATTGGTAGCTTGATAGGGATCGCGTTGAATCTATAAATTGCTTTGGGTAGTATATTCATTTTCACTATGTTGATTCTTCTGATCCATGAAAATGGTATATTTCTCCATCTATTAGCGTCCTCTTTGATTTCTTTCACCAGTGTTTTATAGTTTTCTATATATAAGTCTTTAGTTCCTTTAGGTAGATATATTCCTAAGTATTTTATTCTTTTCGTTGCAATGGTGAATGAAATTATTTCCTTAATTTCTCCTTCTACTTTCTCATTATTAGTGTATAAGAATGAAAGGGATTTCTGTGTGTTGATTTTACATCCTGCAATTTTACTATATTTATTGATTAGCTCTAGCAATGTTCAGGTGGAGACTTTAGGGTTTCCTATGTAGAGGATTATGTCATCTGTAAACAGTGAGAGTTTTACTTCTTTTCCAGTTTGTATTCCTTTTATTTCTTTTTCTGCTCTGATTGCTGTGGTCAAAACTTCCAAAACTATGTTGAATAGTAATGATGAAAGTTGGCACCCTTGTCTTGTTCCTGACTTTAAGGAGATGCTTTCAATTTTTCACCATTGAAGATAATGTTTGCTGTGGGCTTGTCATATATAGCTTTTATTATGTTGAGGCATTTTCCTTCTATTCCTGCTTTCTGGATAGTTTTTTTTTTTTTATCATAAACAGATGTTGAATTTTGTCAAAGGCTTTCTCTGCATCTATTGAGATTATCATACGGCTTCTATTTTTCAACTTGTTAATGTGGTGTATTACATTGATTGATTTGCAGATATTGAAGAATCCTTGCATCCCTGGAATAAAGCCCACTTGGTCATGGTGTATGATCTTTTTAATGTGTTGTTAGATTCTGATTGGTAGAATTTTGTTAAGAATTTTTGCATCTATGTTCATCAGTGATATTGGCCTGTAGTTTTCTTTTCTTGTGGCATCTTTGTCAGGTTTGGTATTAGGGTGATTGTGGCCTCATAGAATGAGTTTGGAAGTTTACCTTCCTCTGCAATTTTATGGAAAAGTTTGAGTAGGATAGGTGTTAGCTCTTCTCTAAATTTTTGATAGAATTCAGCTGTGAAGCTGTCTGGACCTGGGCTTTTGTTTGCTGGAAGATTTCTGATTACAGTTTCAATTTCCATGCTTGTGATGGGTCTGTTAAGATTTTCTATTTCTTCCTGGTTCAGTTTTGGAAAGTTGTGCTTTTCTAAAAATTTGTCCATTTCTTCCACATTGTCCATTTTATTGACATATAATTGCTGATAGTAGTCTCTTATGACCCACTGTATTTCTGTGTTGTCTGTCGTGATCACTTCATTTTCATTTCTAATTTTATTGATTTGATTTTTCTCTCTTTGTTTCTTGATGAGTCTGGCTAATG
Organism: Nanger dama; assembly: GCA_917880005.1. NCBI lineage: Eukaryota > Metazoa > Chordata > Mammalia > Artiodactyla > Bovidae > Nanger > Nanger dama. Next base: position 2,625,880 of record CAKJTW010000014.1, on the reverse strand, counting down.
GTTTCTCAGTTTTATTTATCCTTTCAAAGAACCATCTTTTAACTTTGTTGATTTTCTATGGTCTCTTTTGTTTCTTTTGCATTTATTTCTGCCCTAATTTTAAAAATTTATTTCCTTCTACTAATCCTGGGGTTCTTCATTTCTTCCTTTTCTAGTTACTTTAGGTTCATACTATTTTCTATAGTGACTGTACCAACAGTATTGGGAGTTTTCCTTTCTCCACATCCTTACCAGAATTTGTTATTTGTAAAGTGTTTAATGATGTCCATCCTGACTGGTATGAGTGGGCACCTCATTGTAGTTTTTATTTGAATTTCTCTAATAATTAGTAATACCAAACATATGTTCATGTGTTTATTGGTCATATGAATTTTTCTTTGGAGAAATGTCTATTTTTATCTTCCTTCTTTCAATTTTTGTGGTTGTTGTTGAATTATATTTTTTTATATTTTAGAATTTAATTTTTTTTTGGTTGCATTATTTGTAAATATTTTCACATAGTTTGTAAGTTGTCTTTTTGTTTTATGTCTGGTTTCCTTTGCTATGCAAAAGCTTTTAAGTTTGATTAGGCCTCATATTTATTTTTGTTTTTATTTCTATTGCTTTGGGAAAGTTATTAAAGAAAATATTGGTAAGATTTATGCCAGAGAATCTTTCTGAGATTTTTATAGTTTCGTGTCTTATATTTAAGTCTTTCAGTCATTTTCTATTTATTTTTGTGTATGACAAGAGTGTGTTCTAACCAATTTGATGTTCTAAACTTCTCTGCATGCGGCTGTCCAACTTTCAAAAAAATGCAAAAAGAAAAAATGGCTGTCTGAGGAGGCCTTACAAATAGCTGTGAAAAGAAGAGAAGCAAAACACAAAGGAGAAAAGAAAAGATATAAGCATCTGAATGCAGAGTTCCAAAGAATAGAAAGAAGAGGTAAGAAAGCCTTCCTCAGCTATCAGTGCAAAGAAATAGAGGAAAACAACAGAATGGGAAAGACTGTAAATCTCTTTAAGAAAATTAGAGATACCAAGGGAACATTTCATGCAAAGATGGGCTCGATAGAGGATAAAAATGGTATGGACTTAACAGAAGCAGAATATATTAAGAAGAGGTGGCAAGAATGCACAGAACTGCACAAAAAGATCTTCACAACCCAGATAATCATGATAATGTTATCACTCACACTCACCTAGAACCAGACATCCTGGAATGTGAAGTCAAGTGGGCCTAAGATAGCATCACTATGAACAAAGCTAGTGGAGGGGATGGAATTCCAGTTGAGCTGTTTCAAATCCTAAAAGATGATGCTGTGAAAGCACTACACTCAATATGCCAGCAAATTCGGAAAACTCAGCAGTGGCCAAACCACTATAAAGGTCAGTTTTCACTCCAATTCCAAAGAAAGGCAATGCCAAAGAATGCTCAAACTACCGCACAATTGCACACATCTCACATGCTAGCAAAATAATGCTCAAAATTCTCCAAGCCAGGCTTCAGCAATATGTGAACCATGAACTTTCAGATGTTCAAGCTGGTTTTAGAAATGGCAGAGGAACCAGAGCTCAATTTGTCAACATTTGCTGGATCATAAAAAAGCAAGAGAGTTCCAGAGAAATATCTACTTTTTTGTATTGACTATGCCACAGCCTTTGACTGTGTGGATCACAATAAACTGTGGAAAATTCCGAAAGAGACGGGAATACCAGACCACCTGACCTGCTTCTTGAGAAACCTATATGCAGGTCAAGAAGCAACAGTTTGAACTAGACATGGAACAACAGACTGGTTCCAAATAGGAAAAGGAGAACGTCAGGCTGTATATTGTCACCCTGCTTATTTACCTTTTATGCAGAGTACATCATGAGAAACGCTGGACTGGAAGAAGCACAAGCTGGAATCAAGATTGCCAGGAGAAATATCAGTCACCTCAGATATGCAGATGACACTACCCTTATGGCAGAAAGTGAAGAGCAACTGAAAAGCCTCTTGATGAAAGTGAAAGAGGAGAGTGAAAAATTTGGCTTAAAGTTCAACATTCAGAAAACTAAAATTATAACCTCTGATTCCATCAGTTCATGGGAAATAGATGGGGAAATAGTGGAAACATTGTCAGACTTTATTTTGGGGGGCTCCAAAATCACTGCAGATGGTGACTGCAACCATGAAATTAAAAGACGCTTACTCCTTGGAAGGAAAGTTAGGACCAACCTAGATAACATATTAAAAATCAGAGACATTCCTTCGCCAAAAAGGTCTGTCTAGTCAAGGCTATGGTTTTTACAGTGGTCATGTATGGATGTGAGAGTAGGACTGTGAAGAAAGCTGAGCATCAAAGAATTGATGCCTTTGAACTGTGATGTTGTAGAAGACTCTTGAGAGTCCCTTGGACTGTGAGAAGATATAACCAGTCCTTCCTAAAGGAGACCAGTCCTGGTTATTCATTGGAAGAAATGATGTTTTAACTGAAACTCTAATAATTTGGCCACCTCATGTGAAGAGTTGACTCATAGGAAAAGACCCTGATGTTGGGAGGGATTGGGAGCAGGAGCAGAAGGGGACGACAGAGTTGAGATTGCTTTATGGTAACACCAACTCGATGGACATGAACTTGAGTGAACTCTCGGAGTTGGTGACGCACAGTGAGGCCTGGCGTGCTGCAACTCATGGGGTTGCAAAGAGTCTCACACGACTTAGTGACTGAACTGAACGGAACTGTCCATCTTTCCCAATACCACTTGCTGAATAGACTTTTTGTTTTCCCCAATGTATATTCCTTACTCCTTTTCAAAGATAACTGACTGTGTGGGTTTATTTGTTGGCTTTCTTTTCTGTTCCACTGATCAAATATGTCTCTTTTTATGTCATTACCACAATGTTTTAGAACTGTAGCTTTGTAGTACTGTCTGAAGTCTAGGAAGGTTGTGCCTTCTCCTTTGTTCTTTTTCTTCAAACTTACTTTTGAAATTCATCTTTTATGATTGCATGTAAATGATAAGATGATTTCTTCTAGTTCTGTGAAAAATATTATGAGTAATTTGATAAGGATCACATTAAATCTGTAGATTCCCTTTCGGAAATATGCCCATTTTAATAATAATTCTCCTATTCAAGATCATTTTGTTTCTTTCCACTTCTCTAAATCATCACTTTCCTTTATTAATAATGCATAGTTCACACTGTATAAGTCTTTGACCTCTTTGGTTACATATATTCCTAAGTATTATATTTTGAAGGGTGAAATTTCAAGAGGTATTTTTTCTTTTTACATTATCTTTCTCATATTTCATTGTTTATGCAAAGAACTGGTTTCTGGATGTTATTTCCTGCTACCTTGCTAACATTTAAGTTAATTTTTGATAGACATGTATTTATCGCCATTGTAAACATGGTTTTCACATTGAGTTTATATTTCTTTGTCCTTTTGCTTTTCCTCTCATTGTTTGATGATTTTCTATTGTATTATACGTATTATCTTCTTTTTTGGTTTTTGTGAATGTTTGTTCTCTTTCCAAATATGTTAATTTCTTCCTCTGTCTCTTTACCTTATGTTGTCATTCATATAGGCTCTAGCATATTCTGTAAGTTAAAAAAATATGTGTATATGTTTCTTACTCTCCTTCACCACTTCAGTCTTCCTCAATTATTTTGATAACTTTTTTTTACATCATCCTTTTGTTTTCATTGTAGTTATCATCACTTTCACAGATTTTTATTTATTTTTTAATCTGTGTACTGTGGACGTTTAAATGATTCATTTTCTTTTTTTTTTCTGCTTTCCTATACATTTTACTATAAATTTTTGCTATAAATTTTTGATTTAGAAAAACCTCGAATAGCCAAAGCAATCTTGAGAAAGAAAAATGGAACTGGAGGAATCAACTTGCCTGACTTCAGGCTCTACTACAAAGCCACAGTCATTAAGACAGTATGGTACTGGCACAAAGACAGAAATATAGATCAATGGAACAAAATAGAAAGCCCTGAGATTAACCCACACACCTTTGGACACCTTATCTTTGACAAAGGAGGCAAGAATATACAATGGAGTAAAGACAGTCTCTTTAACAGGTGGTGCTGGGAAAACTGGTCAACCACTTGTAAAAGAATGAAACTAGACCCCTTTCTAACACCATACACAAAAATAAACTCAAAATGGATTAAAGATCTAAATGTAAGACCAGAAACTATAAAACTCCTAGAGGAGAACATAGGCAAAACACTCTCCGACATAAATCACAGCAGGATCCTCTATGATCCAACTCCCCAGTATACTGGAAATAAAAGCAAAGATAAACAAATGGGATCTAATTAAACTTAAAAGCTTCTGCACAACAAAGGAAACTATAAGCAAGGTGAAAAGACAGCCTTCTAAATGGGAGAAAACAACAGCAAATGAAACAACTGACAAACAACTAATCTCAAAGATAAATAAGCAACTTATGCAGCTCAACTCCAGAAAAATAAATGATCCAGTAAAAAAAATGGGCCAAAGAACTAAATAGGCATTTCTCCAAAGAAGACATATGGATGGCTAACAAACACATGAAAAGATGTTCAACATCACTCATTATCAGAGAAATGCAAATCAAGACCACAATGAGGTACCATTTCACACCAGTCAGAATGGCTGTGATCCAAAAGTCTACAAGCAATAAATGCTGGAGAGGATGTGGAGAAAGGGGAACCCTTTTACACTGCTGGTGGGAATGCAAACTAGTACAGCCATTATGGAAAACAGTGTGGAGATTCCTTAAAAAATTGCAAATAGAACTGCCTTATGACCCAGCAATCCCACTGCTGGGCATACACACCGAGGAAACCAGAATTGAAAGAGACACATGTATCCCAATGTTCATTGCAGCACTGTTTATAATAGCCAGGACATGGAAGCAACCTAGATGTCCATCAGCAGATGAATGGATAAGAAAGCTGTGGTACATATACACTATGGAATACTACTCAGCCCTTCAAAAGAATAAATTGGACTCAGTTCTAATGAGGTGGATGAAATTGGAACCGATTATACAGAGTGAAGTAAGCCAGAAAGAAAAACACCAATACAGTATACTGACACATATATATGGAATTTAGAAGACAGTAATGGTGACCCTATATGTGAGACAACAAAGAGACCCAGAGGTATAGAGTGGACTTTTGGACTCTGAGGGAGAGGGAAAGGGTGGGATGGTTTGGGAGAATGGCAATGAAACATGTATATTTTCCTGTAAGAAACGAAGCGCCAATCTATGTTCAATGTAGGATGCAGGATGCATGGGGCTGATGCACAGGATGATTCAAGTAGAGGTTGTGGGGTGGGAGGTGGGAGGGGGCTTCAGTATTGGGAGATTGTGTTCACCTATGGCTGATTCGTGTCAATGTATGGCAAAACAAATACAGTATTGTAATTAAAAAAATAAATAAATTTAATTAAAATTTTTTTTAAAAAAGAAAAGACCTTTCAGTATTTGCTGTAGAATGGGTTTAGTTTAGTTGTGTTCTTTTTTTTTTTTTTTTTGCCTGTCTGAGAAATTCTTTATCTTTCTCTTCTAAAAGATAACCTTCCTGAGTAGAGTATCTTAAGTTATATATATAAATAGCTTACAGGCTTCTTTTGGTCCCTGTTCTAGCTCTTGCATTCCCCTGCTGCATTCTCCTCTGAGGTTCTGAAGATCCCACTCTGTCCTGGCTGAGCTTCCTACCCGTGAGAGGACTTCCCAGGTTGTAGGAACCTTTCCTCTTTCACAGCTACTCCCAGGAGCACAGTTTCTATCCCAATTGCTATTATAATTTTTATTTATTTATTTGCTTTGCCCTATCCATTTATGTAGAGATGTTCTTGTCCTTTCAGAAGTCTGAGATATTCTGCCAGCATTAAGTAAATATTCTGTGTGGATTGTTTCCCTTGTACATGTATTTTTGTTATATTTGTGAGAAGAAATGACTCTTACAATCTATTATTCTGCCATCTTAATTGCTCCCTTCATAAGTATTTTATATTTTGATGAGATTCTTAAAATCATTTTTCCTTTCCCTTTATATTATTTCATTATTATGGTAAAGAAATGAAACAGATTTCCTTTCATTAATGTTGTATTCCTTGTTGAATTCATTTATCTGTTTTAACAGTTTTTATGTGGACTCTTTAGGGTTTTCTATACATAGATCATGTCACCTGCATACAATAATAACTTTACCTCTCCCCTTACAATTTGGATATATTATGTTTATTTTTCTTAGACATGGTCAAAAGTGGGCATACTTCTCTTGTTTGAGGTCTTAGCAGGAAGGCGTTCAGCTTTCCACAGTCATATTGACTGTGGGTTTGTCTTTTTTTTAATTTATTTTAATTGGAGGCTAATTACTTTACAATATTGTATCGGTTTTGCCATACATCAACATGAATCTGCCATGGGTGTATATGTGTTCCCAACCCTGAACCCCTCTCCCACCTCCCTCCCCATAGTTGATATGATATTGGATATGTTCTGTCTATACCCAGTTTGGTAAGAGGGTTTTTTGTTTGTTTGTTTGTTTGTTTTTAATCCCAAAAGATGTTGAATTAGAGCAAATGCTTTTTCTGAATCTGATATTTTGTGTTTTTTGTCTTTCCTTATGTGGATGGGATGTATAACATTGATTTGCATGCATCAACCTACCTTTTGAACCTGAGGTGAATCCAATTTGAGCATGTCATATCATCATTTTTATGTATTGTTTGATTCAGTCCACTAATACTTTGTTGAAAAAAATTTTACACCTATATTCATCAAAGATATTGGCCTGTAACTTCTTTTTTTTTTTTTGGATGTCTGGTTTTGTTATCAGAATGATTGTTGCTTCATAGAATTACTTTAGGAATAGTCCCTTCTCTATAATATTTTGGAAAAGTTTCAAAAGTCTCAATATATCATCTGATTTGTATGTTTAGTAGAATTCCTCAATGAAGTCATCTGGTCCTGCACTTTGTTTACAAGAAGTTTATTTTCATTACAGATTCTATTTTACTTTTAGTGATTTTTCTGTCAAATTATCTGTTTCTTCTTGATTCAGCTTTTGAGAATTGTATGCTTTTTGTCCATTTCTACTATACAATTTATCACAATATTCTTATTTTTATTATTAATTTTTAATTTAGGTAACTTTATTATCTCATTTCTTTCATTTCTTATTTAACTTATCTGGATCCTCTCTCTTCTCTTCTTGATGATGCTGGTCCTGGGTGTGTTAATTTTGTTTACCATTCAGAAAAAAAAAGACCCTAGTTTTACTGATTTTTGTACTATTTTTAAAAATCTCAATTGTATTTATTTCCTCTCTAATTATGTCATTTCCTTCCTTCTGCTGATTTTAGGTTTAATTTTTCCTGTTTTTCTCATTCCTTTAAGTTGTAGTTTAAGTTGTTTAGGGGCTTCTCTGGTGGCTCAGGCAGTAAAGAATCTGCCTGCAATGTAGGAGACCTAGGTTCAACCCCTGAGTCAGGAAGATCCCTTGGAGAAGAGAATGACTACCCACTCCAATATTCTTGCCTAGAAAATTCCATGCACAGAGAAGCCTAGTGTGCTACAGTCCATGGGGATTACAAAGAGTTACATGACTGAGTGTCTAACACTTTCACTTTCACTTAAGTTGTTTATTTGCCACTTTTCTTGTATTTTGATAAAAGACTTTTTCTTATGAACTTCCCTTTAAGACTGCTCTTTCTGTTTCCCACTGACTTTGTATGGTTTTGTTTTGCTTTAATTTACCTCAAGATATATGTACAAAAAATAAAATAAAATCAATGGGTCAGCAATAAAATAAAAAAGACTACAAATGAATACATGCAATACATATATATATATATATTCTTTTTATTTTATTGCTGACACTATTTTTTTAATAACATAGTTCTTAGTTTCCATGTTTTATTTTTTTCTTCTCATTTATCTTTCTGTGGTTAATTTCTAGTTTCATGACATTATGACCCAAAAAGATGCTTACAAGTTTTGTATCTTTTTAAATTTGTTGAAAATTGTTTTGTGCCCTAGTATATAGTCAATCCTAGAGACTGAACGTTTGAAAATAATGCATATTAAGTTTTTTTAATGTGATGTTTAAAAATATAAATAAAATATATTCTGCCCTTTATCATCTCTGCTGTCTTTTGATTTTCCATCTGGAAGAGCAGTTCATTGATGTCAGTGGGGTGTTAAAGTCTCCTATTTTTATTGTATTTCCATTAGTTTCTCCTTTTATATTAGTATTTGCTTTATATATTTTAGTGCTCCTATATTGGGTGCATTAGGTTAATAAGTGCAATATCTTCTTTTCATATTGATCTTTTTATCATTGTATATTTTCCTTCTTTATTTTTCTTGATTGCCTTTGTTTTAAAGTCTATTTTGTCCAATATGAGTATTGTTACCCTACTTTAATTTATATTTTCATGAAATATCATGAAATATCTTTTCTAATCATACGTTCAATCCATGTTTGTCCTTTATTTTAAAGTGGGTCAGTTTCATTTAAAAAAATAACAATCTATATCCTGACTTAAGTGATTTATTTCCAGTTGTTATTTTTCTTTCTTATTAATTCTTGCTTCTTTTCATTTAAAGAACACCTTTCATCATTTATTTTAGGATAGATTTAATATTGCTGTATTCTTTTAGTTTTGGCTTCCATGAGAAATGCTCTATATTTCTTTCTATTCTAAAGGATACTTTTGCTAGGTAGAGTATCCTAGATTGCAAGTTTTTCCTTTCAGGACTTTGAGTATATCTTGCCACTCCATACCAGCCTGGACTGTTTCTGCAGCATAAACAAACAAACAGACAAACAAAAATGTTTGTAGACTTATGGGGATTTCTTTATAACCAACCCTTTGTTTTACCCTTGCTTATTTTAGAGTTCTCTGACTTTTGCCATTTGAATTATGATATGTCTTAGCATAGTTGTGTGTGTGTGTGTGTGTGTGTGTGAGTGTGTGTGTGTGTGTGTGTGTGTGTGTTTATCTTGTTTGGGATCCTCTGTGTTTCCTGTACCTGGATATCTGTTTCCTATTTTTTAGGTTTGAAAAGTTTTCATCCATAATTTCTTAAAGTACATTTTTACCCCATTTTCTCTTACTTTCCTTTCTGGAATCCTTATTATGCACAGTGATATGCTTTTTGTTATCTGATAGGTCTCTTATATTGCTTTCTTTTTTCTTCATTTGGCTTTCTGTCTGTTATCTGGATTGGATAATTACCATTATTCTATCTTCCAGATCACTTATTCATTTTATGCATTATTTAGTTTGCTACTTACAGCCTTTATGCCAACTTTTGTCTCAGCAACTGTTTTCTAATTGTAACTGGCTCTTGTTTAGAGTTTCTATTTTTGTAGTGATCTGCATTTCAATTAATTAACTTTCTTAATTCCTTCACTCTTTTTATTACCTCAATTTTGAATTTAGGATCTGGTTTCACTGCTTGTTCTTTCAAAGGATTTTCTTTTGTATTTAATTAGATATGGTCCCTCTGCTTCTTCATTTTGCTTGTTTTTTGGTTTTATGGATTTAGGAAAAATAGTTACCTATTATGGTCTTGACAGACTCTGTTTATGTGGGAACATCTTTAAGTAACCTTTCCCAGGTGGTTCACTGGTAAAGATTCCACCTAACAATGGAGGAGACACAAGAGACACAGGTTTGATTCCTGAGTTAGAAAGATACCCTGGAGTAGGAAATGACAACCTATTTCAGTATTCTTTCCTGGAAAATTTCATGGACAAAGAAGACTGGCATGGTTTTGGCCTATGGGGTTACAAAGAGTCATACATTAATGAGCATAACATTCGTATCCTTGAGTAGCTTGTGAGAGGCCAATATTTTTGATGTGGGCTATTGTTAGCATGGATGACTAGAGTGTCTTTTCTCAGTACATGTTAGCAACTTCATAAGTAATGTGACTGGTATTGTGGCCAGAAAGTCACTAGATGTTAAGCGGACTCTCTTCACTCTGTGGTTGTCATACTTCTGTTGGGAGCAGGGTCTTCTGCCCAGTTGTTGGAATAGATCCCTCAGATCTGTTTCTGAGCTATAATGTTGTGTAGGAATGAATGGAATATTTCTGGGGGAGAGGAGCCTCTGAGTATCCCTCCATAGAAACTGCTCACAAGGAACTGCAGTCTGTGGTGTCATCTGTCATCTGTTTTATATGCTCACACCAAATATTGTTTTGGCACTATCCTCAGACCTTGCTCACCTGTGAGAATGCCAGTAATCATTCTAGATATCCCTCAGGTTTTGGCTCCACCTCTGCACACATGGACCCACAAAGCCTGCAGCTTCTAACTCAGTACCCACTTAAGCCAGGGAAGCACCAGTAACCCACTGGGATGTCCTGAACACATTAACATCTCAAAACTGCTGAACATGGTTCTGATTTTAGCCTAGTTTCCAGAGTCACATGACTCCTGGTGATCAGCCCAATTGCAACCTTGCTTCCTTCAGTGTGTGGTCAACTACTCAGTTTTTGTGCTCCCAGTGGTAGAAGGACAACAAGAATGAGTTTGCTATGTCTGGATAATACTGCCCCTCCTTTAACATGTGTGTTAACAATGGGATTTCTATTGCAGCATTTGGACTCCATCTTTCAAACTGTCTCAGCTACAACCCAGTCAACACTTCACCCCCTCTAGACTGTCTCCATGTCTTTATGCCTTTCCTTAAGTCTGTCAGCCAAAGGCTGAGTTTCAGCAACCAGCCCCTGTGTGCTCCAACACATGTGCATTTCAGGTGGTGGAGTGCAACAGGGTGACTAGGACCATCTATACTAGTTTCTCTTTGTTCTGCCTGCAACAAGTGTATTTGACGGTGGTTTTTTTTTTTTTTTTTTTTTTTGAGCCTCTGAATCTCCCTTTCTGTCCCAGCAGATATCCCCATAGGGAATCTTTTCTCTTTACAGCTCTCTCTTGAGGGTGTAGGTCCTATCTTGATTCCTTTTTAAGCTTTGTCCTACCCAGTTGTAGCGTGACCTCTCTTGAAGTTTGGCTGTGTGAGATCTTCTGCCAGTACAGTAGGTATTCCACGAAAACTGTTCCACCTGAAGAAGTATTTCTGATATATTTATGGGAGTATGTGTGCTTCAGTTTTCATTCCACTATCTTAACCTCTCCCCTCTGTCAATTTTCTTGATTTTTGTATTAAAAACTAGCTTTTCTTGTTTGTTCATTGATTTTATCTGTGATTTTCCTGTTTTTAATATTGCTGAATTCTGCTTTTAATTTTTCCTTTCTTTCTGCTTGTTATGTATTTTCATTGTTCTTCTTTAATCTTTATTTTAATTAAGAACATACATCATTCATGTGGTACTTTCTTTTCCCTTAATGTAAGCTTTCAGTGCTGTGCATTTCCGTCACATCACTGGTTTGGCTGAAACCCACATATTTTGATATATTGTTTTTTCATTTAGTTATATTTTTATTTCCTCATTCATTCCTTTAGATGTATGGATTATTTAGAAAGGTAATGTTTAACAGAGATATCCTCTCTGTTCTTATATTATTAAATTATAGGTACATTTCATTATGGTCAGGAAATATGCTTTGAGCTATGCTGAGTGTTTTTTTTTTTTTTAATATTTCAAGCTTGTTTCTATGACTAAAGATATGCTCCATCTTGGTGAATATTCATGAGCATTTGAAAACAAAAGTTCTTTTGCCAATATTGGGTGGAGTGTTTATTATGTCAGCTATATCCCATTGGTCAATTGTATTTTTCAGATCTCTATTCCTCCTGATTTTCCACCTCTTCCAGCTTTTTCAGTTCTGAAAAGAGATGCTAAAATTTCTAGCTATAATTTCAGATATGCATATATTCCTTTAGAATCTATTCTGTTTTTTATGTACTTTGATACTCTCTTGTTTGGTTTATATAAATTTATAGTTGTCATGGTTTCTGGCTTGATTAATCCTTTGATCAGTGTGTAGTCTCCCTTTGTTTCTAGCAATTTTTCTTTACTCAAAAGTATATTTTACCAGGTACTAATATAACCACTCTTCTTTTAAATTAATATTTTCATGGTGTATTATCTCACCTTTTTACTCTCAACCTATCCATATAATTGAATTTGAATCACATTTCTTATAAAAATATAGTTGTGCCACATTTGTATCTTTTCTTCCAATCTATGCCCTTTATGTGGCATATTTAGACTATTTGCAATCAAATAAATTATTGATAAATGTGTCTGTTTCTTCTTCATCCTATTCACTTCACATAACAGTAAAAATAGCCTGTTCTTTTTCAGGACATTGAAAATATTGTGTCCCTTCATTCTGGTTTCTGTGGTTTTAGATAAGATCTATCTTGTCATTTGGATTCATGTTTCTGTAGAGGTAATGTATCATTTATCACTAGATACTTTCAAGTCTTTTTCAATGGCTTTAGATTTCAGAAGTTTAATTATGATGTATCTTGGGGTAGATTTGTGGGGTTTGTTTCTCACCGCACTTTCTCTGCTTCTTCAATATGTTTACATGTTTTTGCTAAATGGGAAAAAAATTTTCAACTTTTATGTTTAAAATGATATTTCAGCCCCACTCTCTTTATCCTTTCCTTCTAGGATCCAATGATATGAATGTTGAAACTTTCTTTATTAGATCCCTAGAGGTCTATTCATTTATATTTTGATTAAACTGAGTAAATTCATTTTACTTGTCCTTCAATTCTCTTATTACTTTCTAAGTCACTCAACACTTGAGTTCATTTAGTAAGCTTTTATTAATTTATATTATTATATTTTTTCAGTTTTATAATTCTCATTTGATAACTTTATTATCCTTTGCACATAGTTACTTTATGATCCCTTGCACACAGTTATTTCATGATCCTTTGCACATAGTTACTTTATAATCCTTTTGACACAAATCCTAGATTTCATTGTTTGTGTCACTTAATCTTCTCTTCTTCTTTAAACTGTTTTCCTGGTTCCTTGCATGAGTGTTTTTTTTTTTTTTCCTAGACATTTTAGCTGTTATGTTAGGAAGCTTGTGAAAGTGAAAGTGTTAGTCCCTCAGTCATGTCCAACTCTTTGTGACCCCATGGACTGTAGCCCACCAGACTCCTCTGTCCATGGACTTCTTCAGGCAAGAATACACAGAGTCCTTTGCAATTTTGTTGATGTTGTTGTTTTAGCTTGCAATTTCCCTGCTTACCTGTAAAAAACAGGTCTTGAGCTTCTTTTGTGAACTATTTTTTCATCTTTGTACCACTATGTTGGTCTTGGTTTATCTCATGCCACTGGTGTTCCCATTGCTCCTTTCTGGTTCTTCATGAGGAATAGAAATTTCCCAGTCTGGGAAAGCTGATACTTCTTGATGGTAAAACTGAGTATCCAACCCATGAATGTAAGTTATTCCTAGACAAGTATTGGTATTACAGGCTGCTGTTGCTTAGGCAGAGGAGGGTAATTTCAGGCCCAGAAGGACAAAGAAGCTGTCCAATTAATTTTGTTTGTTTGTTTTAGAATCCTCTCTCTTGCTTTCTCCCACCCACTTTCCCCCCAGCCAACAGCTGACAGGTAGCTCAGGTGGAGGAAGAGAACTTCAGGCCCATTAGTAGAAGACAATATTTACAGAAAAAATTTCCTTATTGTAGCAAAATATTTTGCTGGACCCCCAACCGTATACGTCTTTGAGTCAGGGAGGAAAGTTGTCTATAATTTTGCAATAATGATGTTTCAGAAAAAAAAAAAAAAGGAATCTACATGTAACAGAAATAATTTAAATAAAATCTCCAAAGAATTGGCTAAATTTTTAATTGGAGAAGAAGTTTTGCCTTTTAAAACAATTATCACAATATTTTGTTTTGTTTTTCTTCTTTTATGACTATTTTTCCTGGTTGTCTAAAGTTGTTGAATAATCTGCTTTTATAATTAAATCTGTTATACATATTTTCACCTAGCATACTGAAGTTTATAGAAGTTCTTACTGGGCATCGACAACATATATTCAAGTTCTTGCCAGAATTGTTTAGGGAAAATTGTAATTAATGATATGAACTTAAACCAGCTATTACAGGTGATGTTTTCTGTGTGTGCTAGATAATTTGTGTCTAACAAGTTTCTGTGCCTCCTGGAAGTTAAAATCCACTGGGTTTTTCTGTCACTTTTAGTGTATAATTATACCAAAAGAGCTGATCATGTGGAATCAACATTCAAAACAGCTTAGTAATAAAGAACTAACAGCAAAAAAAAAAAAAGAAAGAAAGAAAGAAAAGAAAAGAAAAACAGAGCCGCCTTATTCTTGTGGGTGCTACTGAAGTTTGTGATGTGGTACAATGATTTAAGACCTTACTAGTGCACATAAAAACTTACACAATTGAGTTACAATTGGTTGGTTTTCAGTATCCCAACTATATCATAGCAGATACATCACATATTAAAACTAAAGTCAGTGGGGAGAACACAATGGTGGAGGAGTAGGTGCATGTGGAGTACATCTCTCTCCACAAATACATCAGGGATATATCTTCAACACAGAAGTGTATGCAGAACACCAGATGAGAGCAGACAGGAGTACCTGACCAATGGAAAATAATGCATAAAACCATGCAAAACTCGGTAGGATAAAGGAAATAGGGGAAAAACAGGAGTGAATAAGATTAGACCTGCCTTTGGTGGGTGGGGGAACTGAAGCAGGGGTCCGATCCCTACATTGGGGCAATTGTCTGAGTCAGAGGAAGAAACATTTAAGACTGAAAGTGAAACAGTTGATCTGTGGAAGCCTAAATGGAATGAGAATCAGACAGACCTTGCCACAGTCATATGTACCCTTGACAGGGATGCAGGTCCCCTAGAGCACACAGTAGTTGGGAGCTGTAGCATAGGGACTGTGAAGCAATTCCAGGGTGAGGGCTGCTGTTGACTGGGGAGATATGGATTTAAGGGATGTGAGGAAAATGCCAGTGAAGAAAATTCAGGCAGCCATGGAAGAAGGGTAATACTGCCGAGTCACACACAGCGGGTGAAGCCATCACCATAGCCTCTCTCTCCCCATGCGCCAACATCAGCAGCTGAACAATAGAGAAGCTGGCCCATCAGGTGCCTGATGCATGCAGTTATTGAGTGGGACCCCATTCAGGGTGC
Organism: Nanger dama; assembly: GCA_917880005.1. Lineage (NCBI taxonomy): Eukaryota > Metazoa > Chordata > Mammalia > Artiodactyla > Bovidae > Nanger > Nanger dama. The sequence continues at coordinate 2,610,778 of CAKJTW010000014.1, read as the reverse complement.
TCCTTTAAGTGACTGATGTGCTGAACTACACAGTAAGACCCTACCCAGTGTGCCCCATTAAGTGCCCATTGTGCAGATTTACAGAGTAGGATCCTAGCAGGGAGTGGGGGGTGGGCGTTCTATGTGCCTGACATGCAAGGCAAGAGAGAGGGACCCCAGGCCAAGGAGGCCTCTAAGTGCCTGAATGGGCAGAAGTTCAGAGAAGGATTGGCCAAAGAGGCCTACTCATTGTCAAGCTGCCAGAGGTTTTAAAAATCTCTGATAAGGCTATAGCTCCTGCCCTGAGACAGTCCATGTCTCTGCACACTTGGCACCACCAGGGTTCCTGCAACCAGAGCAGCTGCGCCACCTTCAGGCTTAACCCTTACTGGGGGCAAAGTTGCCACAGGCAAAAAGAATCTTAAATCTATCCACTCTGGATGTTCCAGTTATGTTCAACTCTTTGTGACCGTGTGGACTGTGATCTGCCAGGTTTCTGTGTCAGGGGTATTCTCCAGGCAAGAGTATTGGAGTGTATTGGTCACTACTAGTTGCCATACACTTCTAGAAAACTATATTTCCTGCTGCTCTAGCTACCAACTCCCCTGAATACCTGGTGCTGCCAGAACCCCTACAACTGAAGCAACTTCATAACCTCTGCACATGGCCCTCACTGGGGCAGACCCATATTCTCCAGGGCAAGCTCATAGCAAACCCCAGTGGGTGACAAGCATGCAGAGGTGGAAATAAAGCCACAATTGAAACCCAGGGGCAATGTGGCTAAGAAAGAAGACCCAAAACCTTCCTGTCAGCTGTACAAGCTGCATATTAAATACACATGATCAACTAGGCAGACTCTGTGTCTATGGAATATATAAAATGACACTGAGAGCTCCCACAAAACAAAACACACTAGTTCTGAAAGCTATGGACATTGGAGGCAAGAATACACAGGAGGAGGGCCAGATTAAAGACTGAGTTGCCCCACAGCAGGTCCAGAGACCAGCACAGTGTTGGAGGACATCCTAGGGAGATGAGGTGGACTGTGACTCCCAGCGAGGGAAAAAGAGTCACAGCAGTAACTCAAGACAAATATTTATTATTCTTATGGTTTGACTTATTCTGTAGTTTATTTTGGATATTTTTTTCTTCTTCATTTTCCTTCCCCCTCTGTTGTAGTTGTCAACATTACTGCACTGTGAAATCTAATTAAGATTTTGAGTTTTTTCTTTTTTAAATCACTTTTTTTTGTTGTTGTTATAAGCCTCTTTCATTCCATTGGGATTTGCAGTCCTGTGGAGTTTTCCTTTTTATTTTTTTCTTATTTTTTCTTTTTCTTTAATTTTAATTTTTAAAACATTATTATTTATTCCTTTGTTTGCATTTCCTACTGTTCTTTATGATATATAAATCTTTATCTACTTCTGTTTAACTTTACATATTTATTCTTTCTTTCCTTTCTGCTCAACAGATCTGTTAGTTTTTTTTTTTGTTTGTTTGTTTTTGCATTGCTTTATTTCCCACTTGGCACCTTGCTTTAGTTTTGTTTTCCAGTTTGCACTCTAGTTAGTTTTTGTTCTCAGCTGGTAGACAAAATTTTTGGTTTCCTTTGTTCGCCAGGTCAATCTATTGTACTTTATTTTTGTTGGATTGTTTTGATTCTGATTCTGATTATATATGTATATGTGTATTTTCCTTTATACTAATTATCATTTAGCTGGTTTTGTAACTGCCATTTGTCTGGGGTTTATCTTTGGTTTCTCATTTTGAGGTATTGTTTTAATCTCACTTATTGCCATAACAAACCACTTGTGAAATCTTGGAGTGGGAGCACTGAATCTAAGACCCTAGACTACCAGAGAGCTAACCGTAGGGATTATCAAATAGTGAGAACTCTCACAAAGGAAACCACTTGAATAAAAGATCCAGCATCATCCAATCACCAATAGCATCCAAACAACAAACAAAGCAAAAATACAAATCCAATCTTCACCAGACAGGATCAGGATTACTACCTCACTCACTCCACTCACTTGCCCATCAGTGTTGGGGGTGGGGGTGGGGGGGTGAGTCAGCACAAATATTACCCTATACAAAGTTTACACAAACTAATGGACCAATATTAAGAGGGTAGACCTAAAGACACATATAAACTGCAAGTGAGAGGATGGAAAGATATATTCCATGTAAATGGAAAGCAAAGAAAGCTGGAATAGCAATCCTCATATAAGACAAAATGGATATTAAAATAAAAAATATTACAAGAGATAAGGAAGGATATTACATAATGTTCAAGTGATCAATCCAAGAGGAAGACATATCAATTGTAAATATCTATGCACCCAACATAGGAGCATCTCAGAGCTTAAGACAGACACTTACAAACATAAAGGGAGAAATTAACAGTAACACAACCATAGTAGGAGACTTTAACACTCCAGTTACACCAATGGACAGATCATCAAAAGAGAAAATTAATAAGGAATATCAGTCTTAAATGATACATTAAATGAGATGGATATCATTGATAACTTCAGGACATTCCATGCAAATGCAGAAGAAAACCTTCTTCTCAAGTGCACATGGAACATTCTCCAGAATGGACCACATCTTGGGTCAGAAATCAAACCTCAGTAAATTTAAGAAAATTAAAATTGTATCAGGCATCTTTTCCCACCACAATGCTATGAGACTAGATACCAATTAGAAGAGAAAAACTAAAAATGCAAACTCATGGAGATTAACAAATACATTTCTAAATAACCAACAGGTTACTGGAGAAATCAAAGGGAAAGTTTAAAAAATAATTCTAGAAACAATTGACAATGAAAACACAACTCAAAACCTATGGGATGCAGCAGAAGCAGTTTTAAGAGGGAAGTTTATAGCAATGTAATCCTACCTCAGAAAACAAGAAACATATCAAATAGAAAACCTCAGTTTATACAACAAACACCTGGAAAAAGAAGGACAAAAACACCCCAAAATTAGTAGGAGGAAAGAAATAATAAAGATTAGAGCAGATATAAATGCAAAAAATACAAAAAAAATTGATCAATCTAAAAGTTGGTTCTTGGAGAAGGTAAACAAAATTGACCAACCTTTCTAACCAAGAAAAAAAGAGAGAATTTTCAAATCAACAAAACAAAAATAAAAAAAAGAGGTTACAGCAAACAATATAGGATTATAAGGGACTATTATGAACAACTATATGACAATAAAATGGATATCCTGGAAGAAATGGAAAGATACTTAGAGACATTAATTCTTCCAAGGCTGAACCAGGAAGAAATAGAAATTATGAACAACTCAACTACAAGCACTGAAATTGAAGCTATGATAAAAAAAAAATCTCCCAAAAGCAAAAGCCCAATACCAGATGGTGTCACAGGAGAACTCTATCAGACATTTAAAGAAGAGCTAATGCCTTTTCTTCTAAGACACTTTCAAAAAATTGCAGAGGAAAGAACACTTCCAAACACATTCTATGAGGCCACCATCACCCTGAGACCAAAACCAGACAAAAATAACACAAAAAAGGAAACTACAGGCAAATATCACTGATGAACATAGGTGCAAAAATCCTCCACAGAGTTTTAGCAAACAAAATTCAACACCACATTAAAAAGCTCATACACCATGATAAAGTTATGTTTATTCCAGGGATGCATGGGTTCAATATACACAAATCAATGAATATGATATGTCATATTAACAAACTGAAAGATAAAAACCAAATGATAATCTCAATAGATACAGAAAAAGCCATTGATAAATTTCAGCACACATTTTTGATGAAAACTCTTCAACAAATGGAGATAGAAGGAACCTACCTTAATATAGTAAAGGCCATATATAATAAGCCTCTAGCAAACATTATTCTCAATGGTGAAAAACTGAACTCCCCCTAAGATCAGGAACAAGACAAGAGTATCCACTTTCACCACCATTATTCAAGTTTTGGAAGTCATAGCTATAACAATCAGATAAGAAAAAGAAATAAGAAGAGTCCAGATCATAAAAGAAGTAAAGCTCTTATTGTTTACAAATGATATGATACTGTATATAGAAAACTTTAAAGATATTATCAGAAAATTACTAGAGCTAATCAGTGGATTTAGCAAAGTTGCAGGATACAAAATCAATACACAGAAATCATGTGCATTGCTATATACTAACAATGAAAAATCAGAAAGAGGAATTAAAGAATCATTCCCATTCACCATTGCAACAAAAAGAATATAAAATCTAGAAATAAACTTAGCTAAGGAGACCAAAGAGACCCGTACATAGAAAATTATGACACTAATGAAAGAAATCAAAGATGACAGAAGCGGAGAGATTCCATCTTCCTGGGCAGGTAGGAAGAATCAATATTGTGAAAATGACTATATTACCAAATGCAATCTACAGATTCAGTTCCAAATTATCAATGGCATTTTTCACATAACTAGAATAAAAACACTCACAATTCATATGGAAATACAAAAGACCTCGAAAACCAAAGCAGTCTTGAGAAAGAAGAATGGAGCTGGAGGAATTAACTTTCCTGACTTCAGATTATACTACAAACCTACAGTCATCAAGACAGTATGGTACTGGCACAAAAACAGAAATATAGACCAATGGAACAAGATAGAAAGCCCAGAAAAAAACCCATGCACCTTATTAGTACCTTACTTTTGACAAAGGAGGCAAGAATATGCAGTGGGGCACAGATAGCCTCTTCCATAAATGGTGCTGGGAATAATGGATAGCTACATGTAAAAGAATGAAATCAGAACACTTAATAACACCATATGCAAAGATAAACTAAAAATGGATAAAATATCTAAATGTGAGACCAGAAACTATGAAACTCTTAAGAGGAAAAGTCAGAACACTCGATGACATAAATCAAAGGAAGATCCTCTATGATCCACCTCCTAGAGTAATGGAAATAAAAAACAAAATTAAACAAGTAGGACCTGATTAAACGTAAAAGCTTTTGCACAGCAAAGGAAAGTATAAGCAAGGTGAAAAGACAACCCCCAGAATGGGAGAAAATAATAGCAAATGAAATGACTGACAAAAGATTAATTTACTAAATATACAAGCAGTTCATACAACTCAATACCAGAAAAACAAACAACCCAATCAAAAATTGGGGAAAATACCTAAACTGACATTTCTCCAAAGAAGACATATAGATGGCTAACAGATACATGAAAAGATGCTCAGTAGCAATCATTATTAGAGAAATGCAAATCAAAACTACAACAAGATATCACCTCACTCCGGTCAGAATGACCACCATCAGAATGTCTACAAACAATAAATGTGGAGAGGATTTGGAGAAAAGGGAACGCCTTTGCACTGTTGGTGAGAATGTAAATTGATACAGCTACTATAGAAGAAACTATGGAGAGTCCTTAAATAGCTAAGAATAAAACCACTATATGACCCAGCAGTCCCACTCCTAGGCATATAGCCTGAGGAAACCAAAACTGAAAAAGACTTATGCATCCCATTGTTCTTGCAGCACTATTTATAATAGCTACAACATAGAAGCAACATAGATGTCCATCAACAAATGACTGGTTAAAGAAGTTGTGGTACATATGCACAATGGAATATTACTCAGCCATAAAAAGAATGCATTTGAGTCAGTTTAAGAGGTGGATGAAACTAGAGCTTATTATAAAGACTGAAGTAAATCAGAAAAAGAAATATAAAAATCATGTTTTAATACACACTCATGGAATCTAGAAAAATAGTACTGAAGAGTTGATTTTCAGGGCAGCAATGGAGAATCTGACATAGAACACAGACTTATGGACATGGGGAGAAGGGATGAGAGGCTGCGATGTATGTTAAAAGTAGCATGGAAACTTACACTGCCATATGTAAAATAAAGGTTGATAAAGGAGGAAATACATGTATACCCATGGCTTATTCATGTTGAAATTTGAAAGAAAACAAATTCTGTAAAAACAGATATCTTTCAATAAAAAAAAAAATAATAAGATCACATCCAGCAAAGAATAAAAAGTTGACCTAGCAACTAGCAACCAGGAGTCTGCATTACAGAAAGGGCAGTTCACCACAGAACACTGAGTAGATTTGAGCTCTTACATTCTTTAATCCTCACAACAGCCCATACTGTTGATCTTGAGAGTTTACAGAAGAGAAATGATTCAGATATTTCCACATTCTTGCTCATAAAGGAACTTATGAATTCCTTTAGGTTTTAGTCTATAAGCATGGTGACCTAAATGGGATTAACTCCAGAAAAATAGGGGGTGTATGTATACATGCAGCTGATTCATTTGTTGTACAGTAGAAACTAACACAACATTGCAAAGCAACAATACTCCAATTAAAAAAAAATAAATAAAAAGAAAAAAGACCACAAATAACAAATATTGGTGAGGATGTAGTGAAAAGGAAGCCTAGTACACCGTTAGTAGACATGTGAATTATTGCAGTTACTGTGAAAATCATTGTTAAGTTTCCTCGAGATATTTAAAACAGAATAACCCTTTGATACAGAAATTCTATTCTTGTGTATATATCCCCCAAATGAAAACCCTAATTGGAAAAGATACATGCACTCCAATATTATTAACAGCATCATTTATTATATGCAAAATATGGAAGCCTCCTAAGTGTCTATCAACCAGTGAACCTATAATGATGTGATATACATATACATATATATATAACATAAAAATGAATTCAATTTTGCTATTCGTAACCATATAGATGAACCTAAAGGGTATTAACTTACTGAAGTAAGTCGAACAAAAAAGACAAATGCTGCGAATTAGCACTTAGTGGAGTCTTAAAAAAAAAAAAAAAAAAAAAGAGCAAATATAACAAAACAGAAATAGACAGATAAGAAGAACAAAATTGTGGTTACCAATGTGGAGAAGGAAAAGGAGAGGGACAAGGTAGGGTTAGACTATTAAGAAGTACTAAGTACCAAGTACTAAAATAAGTGAGTACAGGGTGATATATAATTATATATTTATTGTACAGCACAAGATGAAAAAGGAGGGTGAAAAAACTGGCTTGAAGCTCAACATTAAAAAACTAATATGTAAAGAACAGACTTTTGGACTTTGTGGGAGAGGGAGAGGGTGGGATGACTTGGGAGAATGGCACTGAAACATGTATACTGTCATGTAAGAAATGAGTCGCTAGTCTAGGTTTGATGCAGGATACAGGACGCTTGGGGCTGGTGCACTGGGATGACCCAGAGAGATGATATGGGGAGGGTGGTGGGAGGGGGATCAGGGTTGGGAACTCATGCACACCTGTGGTGGATTCATGTCAATGTATGGCAAAACCAATACAGTATTGTAAATTAAAAAAATAAATCAAACTGAAAGAAAAAAAAAAAGAAAAAAAAGCAAACAACAACAACAAAAATAAAAAAACTAGTATCATGGTATCTGGTCCCACTACTTCATGGCAAATTGATGAAGGAAAAGTGGAAGAAGTGACAGATTTTATTTTTCTTAGGCTCCAAAAACACCACAGATGCTGACTGGAGCCATGAAATTGTCACTTGCTTCGTGGAAGGAAAGCTACAACAAAAATAGTATATTAAAAAGCAGAGACATATAAAAGCAAGTTTGTTTAGCCAAAGCTATGAATTTTTTGGTAGTCATGCATGGGAGTTAGAGTTGTGCCACAAAGAAGTCTGAGCACCAAAGAATTCATGCTTTCTAATTGTAGTGCTGTAGAAGACTTGAGAGTCCCTTGGACTGCAAAGAAATAAATCTAGTCCATCCTAAAGGAAATCAGTCTTGAATATTCATCAGAAGGACTGATGCTGAAGCTGAACTCCAACATTTTGGCCACCTGATGAGAAGAACTCATTTGAAGACACCCTGATGCTGGGAGAGACTGAGGGCAAAAGGAGAAGGGGACAGCAGAGGATGAGATGGTTAGATAGTATTACCAACTCAATGAACATGAATTTGAGCAAACTCCCTGAGACAGTAAAGCACAGGAAAGCCTAGTGTGCTGCAGTCCGTTGGGTCTCAAAGAGTCTGAGCAACTGAATAACAACAAGAAAAACAAGGAATATAGCCAATATTTTGTAATAACTTTAAATGTATTATAATCTATAAGAATATTGAATTACTATAACTCTAAAAATAATGTGATTTTAAATCAATTATACTTCAACAAAAATTACATATTTACATAAGAGCACAAGACACAGAATTTAAGAAAACATAGCTGACTTTTCAGTGCAGTCTTCTGGAATCCATATCCTAATCCAAATGAGTGGTTCTAATAATATAATTTTAGTCAAATTATCAGGCAATAAAAGAGATCCTTTTGGACAGGGAGACATTTACTCTCCCTCAAATACATTTCTCGTGTAATTATTCACAGGAATATTTTTTAAATTATAATGCATATTTTAAGTACCAATTTTCATTTAAATTTTAGAGAACATCCAATGAGTAAGTTGCAATGCCTTATTTATTTTACTTTGTCAGTTTAGTGATCACATCCTGAGAATTTTGAATTCATTGGCAAATTTATTTTTCTTACCTTTAAATTTATCATTTAACATAGCAGAAAGGTACATTCAACTCACCTGGCAATAGGTACTATAATATGTTTAATAGCATTGTATAGAAAACGTCATATTGAATTAGTAGTTTCACTATGCCACCTCAATAATTTGTGAACTAATCTATTAAATGCCATTAAAAATCACATAGAGGGATTTTTTTATCAGTCATTTAGAAGTTATTAATACACTGTCAAATTTAGAACTCAAGCTGAATTCAAAGCAAATCTATGATCTTCAGATTTTCTCAGTGACTTTATAAACCAGTGACTTATAGGTGAAAGACTATTTTCCTATTCCCTTTTATCTAAATTATAATCTTTTCATTTCTCTGTGTGTCTCCACTGTTCTTCCTACATGACTAGAATCTTGAGTTGTATTGGCACTGAATTGAGTCTCCTACTCAACTCAGCTTCTGCCTATTTCTGTATACAGTTAGAAGATGATGGGTTTGACTGGAATTTCCAAAGACAGAATATGCCACTAACATTGATTTTTTTGTAATCTGTAAAAGGGTATTATGTTGACATCCCTTCATTGAAATTTTAAATATGTATGTTATTCACAAAATCATATTATTCAGAAATACTTTAAGTATAATATTCCTGTTTTTATATATCAAAACTACATTGTGCTTTGTTCTCTCTTTTGCTTTTTAATTTTTTCTCTTGTAATATGCAAATTTCAGGCAATTCCTGGTTACTGCTTTTCATAAACTTCAATATAAAATTAAGATCTGCTTTTCCTAAGACAATGTTTCAGAATAATTGTGTAGATATGTCCCTGCCACTAGGATATAAATTAAACTATTTATTAACCAACCAATATTTTGAAGTGTCTACTTTAAGAAGAACTGAAAGGGATACAAAGAGCTGCTCACATTTTGTTCTTAAAGAGCTTACAGTTTAGGTTAGAAGGAAATGCTCAGTGAAATGAAAAATCAATTAATAATAATGAGTTAATTTGGAATGCAATATTGGTTCAAAAGGTGTAACTCATTATTATATGACCATTAAATGACTAGTGAAAATAGAATTTCTGTGGTCCAGTGAAGCTTCAAAATACTTTAGCTAGACTTTGAAGGACAACATTAAAATTTAGAGATTTTTGTAGAGAATCCAGTCCTAGCTTCAAAATCAACATAAAATAAATCTGATTCCCTCTTGGGATCATCTTACTTTAATTTGTATTTAATTGGTAATTCCAGGACAATAAACACCTGCAAAGAGCATGGACAATCCCTAACCCTGGCATCAGTAGCCACACCCAAGATGATCTACTCTATTGTTTAATTTTTCACTGACCTATTTTGCCCTTAAACTTCAATTCAAATTAAGCAAAGGCCATCTGTCAAAGTTTGTGATGGGTCATTCAGGGTTATGAAAATGAATATTATAGGTTGGTGTTTATATTTTCATGGGAAAGATAGTCACTCAGATTCCCCTTCCCTTTATGAAATGGCATATGATGGAGAAAATTGGTTTAAATGACTTTGGAGATTTACAGGAAAAAGGGTTCTCATAATCACAGGACTCTTTAGGAACTCCACAGTATTTAAGTTTGTTGTCTAAATGAAATCTGAACTACAGATAAAACTGAACAAGCGACAAAACTGAACCAGTGACTGATGAGCTGCAACTGGTTCTACTTGGCTCTTTTGGAGAGTTAAATATTATTGCTACTACACACTGAAGTGGTTCTGATGATTTATTCCTGATCATAAAGACCAAAACTTTATCAGCTTTTCATCCTGATCTACAGTTCTGCCTTTAAACACGTATCCTCAAAGCCAGACAGGAATTCCTTGGATTACTGTAAAATAACTATGGATAACCAAGACCTCTGTTCCAGGACCACATATTTGGATGCCTCTTATCAGTAAGTTTATAAGTAACTGCTTTTAGGGATGTCCCCAGAAATTTACAGACTCTTACTAGTGTCCAAAATGAAGCATGAAACAAGTGCTTATAGTACCCATTGAGGGTGCAGTGGGTAAGAGTCTGCCAATCAAAGCAGGGGACAGAGGTTCAATCCCTGGTCTGGGAAGATTCCACATGCCTCAGAACAACTAAGCCCATGCCCCACAACATGAGAAGCCACTGCAATGAGAAGACTGTGCACTGCAATGAAGAGTAGACCAGCTTGTCACAACTAGAGAAAGCCTGCATGCAGCAATGAAGACAGTGCAACCAGAAACAAAAAAATAAAATGAACATTTTAGAAAATTATTTTGCTACTGTCTAAACCTAATGATAAGCTTGGAGTTTTGCCACAGACATGTCAGGTGCTTACAGTTAGCTCTATATGATTTTTTTGCTCAGTCATGTCTGACTCTTGCCGATCCTGTAGACTGTAGCCCGCCAGGCTTCTCTCTCCATGAGATTTTCTGGGCAAGAATACTGGAGTAGATTGCCATTTCCTTCTCCAGGGGTCTTCCAGACCCAGGGATTGAACACGGTCTCCTACATTGAAGGTAGATTTTTTACCATCTGACCCACCAGGGAAGTATATTATTTTTGAAATGATCCTAATTAATTAACATCTCCATCTATGTGTAGATAAAATCAAGCTGGTTACAGATTTGAAGTAACTAATTTAAGTTTCAGATTTGAAGTAATTTGATTTGAAGTTACAGATTTGAAGTAATTCAATGAAATCTTGCATCAAAAATGTAAATAAGAAATTAAATTTCTCTGATCATGAGTGATGTTGAGCATCTTTTCCTGTGTTTGTTAGTCATCTGTATGTCTTCTTTGGAGAAATGTCTATTTAGTTCTTTGGCCCATTTTTTGATTGGGTCATTTATTTTTCTGGAATTGAGCTGCAGGAGTTGCTTGTATATTTTTGAGATTAGTTGTTTGTCAGTTGCTTCATTTGCTATTATTTTCTCCCATTCTGAAGGCTGTCTTTTCATCTTGCTTATAGTTTCCTTTGTTGTGCAGAAGCTTTTAAGTTTAATTAGGTCCTATTTGTTTATTTTTGCTTTTATTTCCAGTATTCTGGGAGGTGGGTCATAGAGGATCCTGCTGTGATGTATGTTGGAGAATGTTTTGCCTATGTTCTCCTCTAGGAGTTTTATAAGAAAGCTGCAGTACATATACACAATGGAGTATTATGCAGCCTTTAAAAAGAATACATTTGAATCAGTTCTAATGAGGTGGATGAAACTGGAACCTATTATACAGAGTGAAGTAAGCCAGAAAGAAAAACACCAATACAGTATGTTAATGCATATATATATATGGAATTTAGAAAAATGGTAATGATAACCCTGTATGTGAGACAGCAAAAGAGAAACAGATGTATAGAGCAGTCTTTTGGTCTCTGTGGGAGAGAGAGAGTATGGGATGATTTGGGAGAATGGAATTGAAACATGTATAATATCGTATATAAAATGAATCGCCAGTCCAGGTTCGATGCATGATACTGGATGCTTGGGGTTGGTGCACTGAGACAACCCAGAGGGATGGTATGGGGAGGGAGGAGGGAAGGAGGTACAGGATGGGGAACACATGTATACCTGTGGTGGATTCATGTTAATGTATGGCAAAACCAATACAATATTGTAAAGTAATTAACCTCCAATTAAAATAAATAAATTTATATTAAAAAAGAAATTAAAGTAATATTTAACACAATATTGCTCCAATTAAACTCTGGAAAAAGATGATAAGGATACCTATCAGTTAGGGTTCTATCAAATAGGACCCATAGGACATCATAATATGTAAGAAACGGAGATATTGACAGGCTGGAATAGGAACTATAATGTAAGAGCTGATGTTTCAGTCCATCGACCAGCAGAATTTTTTGTTCCCTGTGGAAACTTGTTTTGCTGTTGAAGATTTTTCAAGTAACTGGTTAATCTCTCATTTACTTAATACCAACTGATTGTGGATATTAAACACCATCTACAAAATAACCACATAATGTCTATATTAGTGTTTTATGTCATAAATGGCTACCATAGCTTAGTACAGTTTTAAGAAAACAAAAAGCAAAAACTAACAATTGCTGTTACTGTCATTCAGTCACTAAGTCCCGTCTGACTCTGCAACCCTGTGGACTACAGCACATCAGGTTTACCTATCCTCTACTCTTTCATGTCTCATGAATTGGTGATGTTATCTAACCATCTCATCCACTGTCGCCCTCTTCTTTTGCCCTCAATTTCTCCCAGTATCAGGGTATTTTCTAAAGAATCAGTTCTTTGCATCAGGTGGCTGAAGTACTGAAGCTTTAGCTTCAGCTTATCTTTCAATGAATATACAGTATTGCTTTCCATTAGGAAAATATGTGTTTTTGTTTTTTATTTATTTTTATTTTTACTTTATTCTACGTTACAATACTGTATTGGTTTTGCCATGCATTGACATGAATCAGCCACAGGTGTACAGGAAAGAATGTTTAAAAGAATATCTTTATGACCTTGTGGCTTGCTAAGATATCTTTGACAGTAACACAAATGCACACACACAACTGTACATTGACCATTGATAAGCTGATCTCTTTCAAAATGAATAATTTCTCCTCATTTAAAGTCATCATGAAAAATAGTCAAGTTATAGCATAGGTTAAAATATTCACAATACAAATGTTTGACAAGACACATATGTAGATGTGAAAAGCTCTTAAAAACAATATTAAAAATCAAATAACCCAAGTAAATAGTGAACAAAGACTTTGATATTTCACAAAGGAAATATACAACTAGACAATAAGCAAATTAAAATGTACTACAACTGTCATTAGAGAAAGAAAAATTATCTGATACCACTACACTCTAACACTGCAAAAATAAAAGGAACTGAAAGCATGAATATCTGTGAGTTTTTTATGCAACCAGAACTTTCATTCATTGACAGTGGAAATATGAAATGGAACCAAGTTAAAAAACCATTTGATAGTTTCTTAAAAATTTCAATATGAACTTTCTATGACTCCAAAATTCCATTTTGTATTTATTTTTGCAAGAGAAATTAAAACATATATCCACAAAAAAATAGTACAAGAATGTTCAAAGCTCCAAATATTTCCAACAAACTGGAAGCTTCCTAGCTGTCTCTATACAGATGAATAACTTTAAAATGTATATATACACAACGTAACACTTCTCTGAAATTAAAATTAGCTTACAACTCATATCCTCAACATAATGGATTAAATAAAAAACAGTACAGAAAACAAACAAAAATACAGGTCTATGCAAAAGAGATCATTTGTTTGATTTGATTTATATAAACTTTAAGAAAAGGCAAAACAAATTTGTGATGATAAAAATTAGATCTGATATCTCTTGTTTTAAGAGCATTGATTGGAAAGGGATATGAAAAAAACTTTCTGGGATGATAAGAGTTCTAAATCTTGATTGTGATATTTGTTATACAAGTTTATGTTTTTGTCAAAATGTGCTAAACTAATAAGGGAGATCTATACATTTATCTACATGCAAATTATACATTATAAAAATAAAGTATTAGGATCTCTCAGCTTACTTAGCAGATGGCAGCCAGTGAGGAAGTGCTTATCAGACATTGGAATCATGCCAATTATTATAAAGGATAGTTATTTTGTAAAATCGTTTCCTTTGAAAATCTGGACAGCTGCAGAAAAAAAGGTTATATTGCAGACTATCAGTTATGTGTGCTGTTTTTAAAGTGACGCAGTAAAGCATTGCTGAAAATAAATAACTATATAAAAACAGAGATGAGCCTCAGGAAGAATTGGGTAGTCTGAAAGCAGAAGTGAATTTAAAAGAGAAGAAACAAGAAAAATCTAAGACTCACAGACTGAAAAAGTCACCTGCTTCTAGTTCCTCACCTGGGAGAGGCTTACCTAGATTTTTTTGTTGAACAAAGGACTTGGTTATAGGCGGAAGCTGAAGTGTGGGGAGAACTGATTAACAGGGTTCAACTCATATGTCATTAATTTCAGAGGGAATTAAAGAAAATCGAGGAGGTAAGACTGAAATAAATAGATCAAGCTAGATAACTAACATCTAGCAGCAAACTTGAGTATAGCTTCAAATATGTTGTACTGACCAAGGTGATTAGATTCACTTATTCAAAGATTCTATTGTCAAAGAAACCATAAGCCTGGCCTAAAAATAATTTTACTTGCAGAATATGGCTGCAGAATATGAATTCCACAAGAAGGAATACTCCTAATTCCCATTACAAATGTTGCCATGGATTACAGGGGGAGGAGAGAGAGAGAAAAAAAAAAAAACAAACCTGTGGACAAAAGATTTGTTCCCAGAGAACAGAGTGAAAGTCTACTTAAATAACTTTATTACCAGGGCAGAGAGTCTTTATAAAGTCAGACCTGTAGGTTTTCATCATTGCTGTGACTCTACCATCCTTCACTTCCCCAAATGAGACTTTCAGTGAAGTTTGCAGCCCTCCCCGCTTCAGGGAAGATATTTCACCTGTCTTTTCCATCGATTGTCAGAGTAGGATGTCATACCTAATAAAGAGGACTGCACAACACCCACAAAGCCCAACTGGACTTTGAACTCGATATTTCCTGGGTGAGCAAGTGATGTTTAATGAGGCTTGGGAAGCAGATTATGCAGGAATTTTTAGACAAACTCAGTGCATTTAACTTGAAGCAATGGTCAGCTGTTGAAGGATTTTAGCGGACATGGCATGACCTGATGCATGTTTTGAGAATGTATCTCTAACTATATGTAATATGTTGAGTGGATTAGAAGTGGATCTGAGTGAAAAATAGGCAATAAATTAGGTTTTACAGCAATTAAGATAAAAGATGATGACAGCTTGTAATAGGCTTGTGGCAGAGGAGATTTAGAAGCATGAGTCAATCAGAAATATTTAAAAGGCAGTTAATCGAAATTGGTGATGCATTAGAAATAGATGAGAAAAGGCTGAGAGCAAGAGAGTCTTTTTACATTTGATATAAAAATTTAGTTGTATTATGGTGTTATTTGTTGGGTAAACAACTAAAAAAATAACCAGGTTTGAAGGAAATATATTGAAATTGGACCAATTGGATAAGGGGTGGTAATAGTCACCTAGAGCTATCTAATGCCTTGAATTCAGGAGTGACATGATCTTTGAATACTCATCTAGGAATAAGTAAGATATAAAAAATGATTTAGGATATTGTTTTAAATTAGTCTAGGAACAAACGATGGGCTTCCTTCATAGATCAGTTGGTAAAGAATCTGCCTGCAATGCACGAGACGCCAGTTCGATTCCTGGGTTGGAAAGATCCACTGGAGAGGGGATAGGCTACCCACTCCAGTGTTCTTGGGCTTCTCTTGTGGCTCAGCTGGTAAATAATCTGCCTGCAATGTGGAACACCTGGGTTCTATCCCTGCTTGGGAAGATCCCCTGGAGAAGGGAAAGGCCAGTATTCTGGCCTGGAGAATTCCATGGACTGTATAGTCCATAGGGTCACAAAGAGTCGGACAGGACTGAGTGACTTTCACTTTCAGGAAGAAACTGTAGAAAGGAGCGGGGTTCAGGATGGGGAACACGAGTATACCTGTGGTGGATACATGTTGATGTATGGCAGAACCAATACAATATTGTAAAGTAATTAACCTCTGATTAAAATAACTAAATTAAAAAAAAAAAAAGCCTAAGTCAGTGGAAGGGGGAGCTCCATTAAATAATCATGTCTAATGAAAGTCTGGCACCATTTAGGTTAAGTTCAAATTGAATTCCAAATGCGTATCATATTCTACAACTCAGTGGAATATGCTGCAGAAGGAAGAATTTGAGTCAAAATATCATTCTGTCACTTAATAGATATTGACATTCATTTAAGTATTTAACCACCCCAGAGTTCAGTTTACTCATGGGAAAAGTAGGATAGAGACTAATTTGAAAAACTATTGTGGAAGATTATAGTTATTTTAAAAAGGTAAAGCATTTGATATGTATTGTGAGTTCAAAACAAAAGTATCTCTATATTATCAACTCTTTGACCTTAGAAATATTGGGGAAAAAACATGCCCCTGTTTAAAATTTTACATGTGAATTATTCTTTTAAAAATAAATGTACTAGTAATTACTATGTAACAGAAGTATCAAAATCTTAAAAATGAATATTCCATATTCATTATTCATAATCAGATTGAAAGGTTACTTTAAAATTTAATTGAAGAAAAGTGTGTTATTTTTATATCAGAGATAAAGAGAAAATTGCTCATAACTTTGCTGTGGCAATAATGGGGCAACTGTAATATTAAGACGACTTTTTTCAGTAGTTATCAGTATCAGTTTTTTCCAAGATAAAAGAAAATTAGCAACTCTCAGCCACAGTTACTCTGAAACATTTCATTAATGTGGCTCATATTATTTGTATATTTAATCATTCTCATTTTTCCCTTTTGAAGATGAGTAATTAATGTTTGCTGGGCTAGGACCTTTTGAAGATGAGTAATTAATGTTTGCTGGGCTAGGACTTAACGGATACCACAACTTTATTCACAAGGAGAAAAAGTTTTTTCAGCCTGTTTCAGTATCGTTATTGCCATGTTAGAAAATAAATCTTTTGAGGGTATGGGATGTCTTTTACTTCATTATAAAGTTTATTTTTAAAAGAGATCTCTAATCTAAATACTCCTTTACATCAGTGAATATGTAATAAAAATTGCTGATTAAAACCCGGAAAAGGAATATAAAAGCACTTAGATATTGGATTATTTTATTTTCTATTAAGTATCTTAGTTATGCTGTATCTACAAAGTTCTATGTATGAAATTTATTTTTGCAGAATTTCCCTGAAATTGCCTGTGGTGTGGAGGTAAAGGAGAGGATCATGCTAGAAACAGACTTAAGAGTATGTTGTGTGCTATTCAGTAACAGAGAGAAATGTAATTAAAATTAACAATTGCTATGTTACCATCAGAGCAGGGTCAAGGGAAAGGGAAAACTAATGGGAACAAAGCTTCAGGCAAACTATGAAATCAAAAGCACTAATTAGTTTTGTCAAACAAGCAGCTACAGTCACCACGTTGTGATCAACCTGAGAAAAAGATGTGAGACTATTTTTACAAGCATTTTCACAAATATTCGCTTTTGGTGCAAAGCAATAACTTTAAGCATGTCTGTATGCTTAGATCAAAATTGTGTTTCATTACTATCACTTTGAAACATCCAAGGATTTTCAATCTGATTCTGCCACTCAGCACTCCCATCATTTCTAGACTGGCCACTAAGAGCATGGACTTTATATATATATATATATATATATGTATATATATTCCCAACAGGAGAAAGCAGCTTTATATGAATTTCATCTTGTCAAAGAATAAATGATCACTAAATAATTGGCATTTAAAACAGTCCAGGGCTGCCAAGTACTCATTTTATATATTTTAATGTACATATGTATTCACAAATATTTGTGTTTTCAGTTACTCTATTTTCTACACAGATTTGTTTATCAAAATTGGAAAGAGTAAACTTAACTCCCATTTGCATTCTTGTAGAAGAAAATAAAAAGTTTAGAATAGTCCTAGTTTTTACATACTTTTAACATATATATATATATATGATTTTTTGTTCAATTTAGATTTGTTAACTCTTGCCATAAGAATTTTAATTTGAAGACTGGAAAGTTTTCATTCCACCCTCTGTTTTAGGCTTTTTATTAGGTTTTTATTACCATTTTCTTGTCCTCCTTTCAAATTCTAAATTCTGCTTAAACTGTGTGTGTTTGTTTGATTTAGGCATCCACTTTGTTATTTCTTTATTTGTTGGTGGTGTTGTGTCCAACTCTTTTTGACCTAATGGACTGCAGCAAGCCAGGCTTCCCTATTCTTCACCATCACCTAGAGTTTTCTGAAACTCATGTCCACTGAGTCAGTGATGCCATCTAACCATCCCCATCCTCTGTCATCCCTTTCTCCTCTTGCCTTAGATCTTTCACAGCATCAGGGTCTTTCTCAGTGAGTAGGCTCTTCACATCAGGTGGCCGAAGTGTTGGAGTTTCAGCTTCAGCATCAGTCCTTCCAATGAATAACCAGGGATGATTGCTTTTAGTATTGACTGGTTGGATTTCCTTACTAGTCCAAGGTATTCTCAAGAGTCTTCTGCAGCACGACAGTTCAAGGCCATCAATTTTTCATTGATTGTTCAGCTTTTTGTTGTTGTTGTTGTTCAGCTCTCATATCCATACATGACTACTGGAAAAAACATACTTTTGACTATACTGACCTTTGTAGGAAAAATTATGTCTCTGCTTTTTAATACACTGTTTAAGTTTGTCATAGCTTTTCCTAAAAGGATCAAGCATCTTTTAATTTCATGGTTGCAGTCACCATCCACAGTGATTTTAGAGTCTGAGAAAATAAAGTCTGTCACAGTTTCAAAGGTTTTCCCATCTGTTTGTCATGAAGTGATGGAAAAGGATTCCATGATCTTTGCTTTTTGAATGCTGAGTTTTAAGCCAGCTTTTTCACTCTCCTCTTTCACTTTCATAAGAGGCTCTTTCATTCCTGTTCACTTTCTGCTATAAGGGTGATATCTTCTGCATATCTGAGGTTATTGATATTTCTCCCCACAATTTTGATTCCAGCTTGTGTGTCATTTCACATGATGTGCTCTGCATCAGTTACACTCAGTTCAACCACTCAGTCATGTCCGATTCTTTGTGATCCAATGGACTGCAGCACTCCAGGTTTCCCTGTCCATCACCAACTCCTGAAGTTTGCTCAGACTCATGCCCATCGAGTCTGTGATGCCATTCAACCACCTCATCCTCTGTCATCCCTTTCTTCTTTGCCTTCAATCTTGCCCAGAATCAGGGTCTTTTCCAAAGAGTCCACTCTTTGCATCAGGTGGCCAAAGTACTGTAGTTTCAGCTTCAGTATCAGTCCTTTGTCATGAAGTTTGTCATGAAGTGATGGACCAGAATGCCATGGCCTTAGATTTCTGAATTTTGAGCTTTAGGCCAACTTTTTCACTCTTCTCTTTCACTTCCTCCAAAAGGCTCTTTAGTTCTTCACTTTCTGCCATAAGAGTGGTGTCATCTGCATATCTGAGGTTACTGATTCTTCCCCATCTTGATTCCAGTTTGTTCTTCATGCAGCCCAGCATTTCACAAGACATACTCTGCATATAAGTTAAATAAGCAGGGTGACAAGATACTGCCCGAAGTACTTTCCTGATTTGGAACCAGTCTGTTGTCCCATGTCCAGTTCTATCTTTTGCTTCCTGACCTGCATACAGGTTTCTCAGGAGGCAGTAAGGTGGTCTGGCATTCCCATCTTTCTAAGAATTTTCCACAGTTTGTTGTGATATACACAGTCCAAGGGTTTAAGGCAGTCAATGAAGCAATATTAGATTTTTTTTTCCATTTACTGTTGTCCTAATTTTAATGGGGTATCCCTGGTGGCTCAAATGGTAAAGAATCCACCTGCAGTGCAGGAGACCTGGGCTCTACCCTTGGGTTGGGAAGTTCCCCTGGAGAAGGGAATGACTACCCACTCCAGTATTCTAGCCTGGAGAATTCCTGGAACAGAGGAGCCTGATGAGCTTCAGTCCACAGGGTCACAAAGAGTTGCACATGACTGAACAACCTCACTTTTATGTTTCACTTTCAATATCAATATAACTGGTTAAGATCAGTTAGGCCATTCACACTTTTTCTCTTCAGTTGATATCATTGTATCAAGGAGGTTTAACTCATAAGACTGAAACCAGCTTATCATTTTTTCTCAATTCTCTACTCCTTCCACACCGGGGACTTCTCTAGTGTTCATCAAGGCCGGGTGAATTCAGCTGGCTGAATCCAGCTGTCTGTGTTGAGTTTTCAGAGTGACTTGGGCACTGGGGACAATCTGGCTTATTTATTAGTATCTGAATTTTTTGTCCAAAAAACAATATCTCATAAACAGCACTTATAAAAGTCTCAGTTTTTCAGGATGTCAAGTTTTGTGCAAAAACCATCTTCTTGGAAAAGATATATTGTTTTCCCCTATTCCAGCTAACTATATTTTTACAACATTACTTTTTGGAAAGAATACTGTGGAATTTAGTTGAAAAACTAACAACAGAAACAAAACAAAACACAACAAAAACCCAAACCCTAAATAATCCATATGGGAGTGGTTCGTGTGTGCTAAGTTACTTCAGTTTTGTCTGACTCTGTAATCCTGTGGACCATAGCCTGCCAGGCTCCTCTGTTTGTGGGATTCTCCAGTCAAGAATACTGGAGTGGGTTGCTACGCCCTCCTCCAGAGGCTACGCCTGACCCAGGGGATCGAACTGCTTCTCTTATGTCTCCTGGCTTGGTAGGCTTGCTCTTTAACACTTGTGCTAACTGAGAAGCCCAAATGGGAGTGAAGGTAGGACAAAATCAGCAAATCACTCAATTTCAACAATATCTATTTTTCAAACAAAATTTTCTGAATTATATATTGTGTAATCTACATATATTTAGTGAAGTGGGATTTTGGTCTCACTAAAATCATTAAAAATCAAAATAAAACAAACCACCCTCAGATATACACTGGTTTAAACTCTAATCCAGGTTGGCAAGAGGGCTTTGTGTTAGGAAAGACTATTGCAGCTCAAATGCAAAAGATTATTTCCATAAACTTTACACATAAGCGCAGCGACAATAAGCTGTGATCAACCAATTTGAAGTGAAGTGAACAGTATGAAAAAGCAAAGTGGTAGGATACTGAAAGAGGAACTCCCCAGGTCAGTAGGTGCCCCATATGCTACTGGAGATCAGTGGAGAAAAACTCCAGAAAGAATGAAAGGATGGAGCCAAAGTAAATAAACAAACAAACAAACAACAACAACAATAACAAAAAACTAGTTGTGAATGTGACTAGTGATAGAGCAAGTCCTATGCTCTAAAGGGCAATATTGCATAGGAACCTGGAATGTCAGGTCCATGAATTAAGGCAAATTGGAAGTGGTCAAACAGGAGACGGCAAGAGTGAATGTCGACATTCTAGGAATCAGTGAACTAAAATGGACTGGAATGGGTGAATTTAATTCAGATGACCATTATATCTACTACTGCAGGCAGGAATCCCTCAGAAGAAATGGAGTAGCCATCATGGTCAACAAAAGGGCCCAAAATGCAGTACTTGGATGAAATCTCAAAAACGACAGAATGATCTCTGTTCATTTCCAGGACAAACCATTCAATATCATGTTAATCAAAGTCTATGCCCCAACCAGTAATGCTGAAGAAGCTGAAGTTGAATGGTTCTATGAAGACCTACAAGACCTTTTAGAACTAACACCCAGAAAAGGATGTCCTTTTCATTATAGGGGACTGAAATGCAAAAGTAGGCAGTCAAGAAACACCTGGAGAAATTTGGCTTTGGAATGCAGAATGAAGCACAGCAAAGACTAATAGAGTTTTGTTAAGAAAATGCACTGGTCATAGCAAACACCCTCTTCCAACAACACAAGAGAAGACTTTATATATGCACATCACCAGATGGTCAACACCAAAATCAGACTGATTATATTCTTTGTAGCCAAAGATGGAGAAGCGCTATGCAGTCAACAAAAACAAGACCAGGAGCTGACTGTGGCTCAGATCATGATCTCCTTATTACCAAATTCAGACTGAAATTGAAGAAACTAGGGAAAACCACTACACCATTCAGCTATGACCTAAATCAAATCCCTTATAATTATACAGTGGAAGTGAGAAATAGATGTAAGGGCCTAGATATGATAGACAGACTGTTTGATGAACTATGGAATGAGATTCGTGACACTGTACAGGAGACAGGGATCAAGACCATCCCCATAGAAAAGAAATGCAAAAAGCAAAATGGCTGTCTGGGGAGGCCTTACAAATAGCTGTGAAAAGAGGAGAGGTGAAAAGCAAAGGAGAAAAGGAGAGATATAGGCATCTGAATGCAGAGTTCGAAAGAATAGCAAGAAGAGATAAGAAAGCCTTCTTCAACGATCAATGCGAAGAAATAGAGGAAAACAACAGAATGGGAAAGACTAGAGATTTCTTCAAGAAAATTAGAGACACCAAGGGAAAGTTTCACGCAATGATGGGCTCGATAAAGAACAGAAACGGCATGGACCTAACAGAAGCAGAAGATGTTTAGAAGAGGTGGCAAGAAGACATGGAAGAACTGTACAAAAAGATCTTCATGACCCAGATAATCATGATGGTGTGATCACGCACCTAGAGCCAGACATCCTGGAATGTGAACTCAAGTGGGCCTTAGAAAGCACCACTACAAACAATGGTAGAGGAGATGATGAAATTCCAGTTGAGCTATTTCAAATCCTGAAAGATGATGCTGTCAAAGTGCTGCACTCAATATGCCAGCAAATTTGGAAAATTCAGCAGTGGCCACAGGACTGGAAAAGGACAGTTTTCATTCAAATTCCAAAGAAAGGCAATGCCAAACAATGTTCAAACTACCGCACAATTGCACTCATCTCACACGCTAGTAAAGCAATGCTGAAAATTCTCCAAGCCAGGCTTCAGCAATGTGTGAGTCATGAACTTTCAGATGTTCAAGCTGATTTTAGAAAAGGCAGAGGAACCAGAGATTAAATTGCCAGCATCCACTGGATCATGGGAAAAGCAAGAGATATCCAGAAAAAAAAAAAAAACACAAAAAAAACAGATATTTCTGTTTTATTGACTATGCCAAAACCTTTGACTGTGTGGATCACAATAAACTGTTGAAAGAGATGGGAATACCAGACCACCAGACCTGCCTCTTGAGAAACCTGTATGCAGGTCAGGAAGCAACATTTAGAATTGGACATGGTACATCCGACTGGTTCAAAATAAGAAAAGGAGTACATCAAGGCTGTATATTGTCACCCTGCTTACTTAATTTCTATGCATAGTACAGCATAAGAAACACTGGGCTGGAAGAAACACAAGCTGGAATCAAGACTGCGGGTAGAAATATCAATAACCTCAGATATGCAGATGACACCACCCTTATGGCAGAAAGTAAAGAGGAACTAAAAAGCCTCTTGAGGAAAGTGAAAGAGGAGAGTGCAAAAGTTGGCTTAAAACTCAACATTCAGAAAATGAAGACCATGGCATCTGGTCCCATCACTTCATGGGAAATAGATGGGGAAATAGTGGAAACAGTGTCAGACTTTATCTCTTTGGACTCCAAAATCACTGTAGGTGGTGACTGCAACCATGAAATTTAAAGACACTTACTCCTTGGAAGATAAGTTATGACCAACCTAGATAGCATATTTAAAAGCAGAGACATTACTTTGCCAACGAAAGTCCATCTAGTCAAGACTGTGGTTTTTCCTGTGGTCATGTATGGATGTGAGAGTTGGACTGTGAAGAAGGCTGAGTGCTGAAGAATTGATGCTTTTGAACTGTGGTGTTGGAGAAGACTCTTGAAAGTCCCTTGGACTGCAAGGAGAGCCAACCAGTCCATTCTGAAGGAGATCAGCCCTGGGATTTCTTTGGAAGGAATGATTCTGAAGCTGAAACTCCAGTACTTTGGCCACCTCATGTGAAGAGTGGACTCATTGGAAAAGCCTCTGATGCTGGGAGGGATTGGAGGCAGGAGGGAAAGGGGACGACAGAGGATGAGATGGCTGGATGGCATCACTGACTTGATGGATGAGAGTCTGAGTGAACTCTGGGAGTTGGTGATGGACAGGGAGGCCTGGCGTGTAGCAATTCATGGGGTTGCAAAGAGTCGGACATGACTGAGTGACTGAAGTAAACTGAACTGAAGTGAAGTTAAAGTCACTCAGTCATGTCTGACTCTTTGCCATCCCCTGATTGTACAGTCCATGGAATTCTCCAGCCCAGAATGTGGGATTGGATAGCTGTTCCCTTCTCTAGGGAATCTTTCCAACCCAGGGACCAAACCCAGGTCTCCTGCATTGCAGGCAGTTTCTTTACCAGCTGAGACACAAGGGAAGCCAAGAGTACTGGAGTGAGTAGCCTTTCCCCTCTCCAGTCAATCTTTCCAACCCAGAAATTGGACTGAGGTCTCCTCCATTGCAGGTAAATTCTTTCCCAGCTGAGCTTACAGGGAAGCCTTTAAACAATGTAATAGCTTTCATATATTGTTGCACTAAACAACTGATATTTTCTTTCTTCACTGTTAGAAGGGTAAGACACAGGTCAAGTAGGCTGAAATAGAGATGGTATAGCGGGTTATATACAAAGTTAATTTAATGTAATTATTACTTAAAAGCTCCAAGGTGGGCATAGCAAGGCATAAGTCAGTGGCCCAAGAGACCAGCCCTGAGTCAACAGCAAATAAATACAGACATGGACACAGTAGAGTCCACGGTCAAAACAGAGTTAAACAGCATATACCAACTGAAAGGGAGAAAGTTCAAAAAATAAGGTGGCAAAGTACAGACCTGAATGACTAATCAATAGCCAGAAAGGTTAATGGAGTAGTAGAAGATGGGGCTCTCCAAAAGGAAAGTCAGATAGTACTTGATTCTAATGGACATAGTTCTACCTCACAGTTTTTATCTAAAAACTGTATTTCTATCTAAACACTGGCTTTGAAAACAAACAGTTGAAACTTTAAGGCCAAATGAGTATTCTCTTGAATTAATTATCCTAGAGATTCAGTGGGTGCATGTTAACTCACTTCAATCATGTCTGTCTCTTTGTGCACCTATGAACTGTAGCCCACAGGCTCCTCTGGGCTTCTCCAGGCAGGAATTCTAGAGTGGGTTGCCATGCTCTCCTCCAGGATACCTTCCCGACCTGGGCTCAAACTATCTCTTATGTTTCGTACATGGCAGGCAGGCTCTTTACCACTAGCAGTACTTCAAAAGCCAAACCATCACTAATTTCCACACTTGAGGGTTCATATGTATATATTACTAGATGGTACTTAAAAATAAAGTTGTTATGTATTTATCTATTTTTTTATAATCTGCTACTAGAGTAAAATTAAAAAGCATCCTTTTCTGTCATGTTCATGGCTATATGCCCAGCAGATGGCTTAAAATGGGCATGTATCGGTTGCTTTATAAATATTTGGTGAATGAGTCAATAATAGCTTTTTTTTCTTTTTACTTTAATGCTCCATTTTTAAAATTATGAATCATGTCTCATGACATTCTTTTTGTACAGTTTCAATCTGTTTTATTGCATATGAAAATGGAAATCTTTACTATATAGATAGATTAGTACTGCTCAGAAGCAACAGAAGTTAATTCTAAATATCATTTTCTATTGGAAATACATCCAAAATCCTAGTAGCTTGTAAAAATGAAACAGTGGCATATAGTGTGATAAGATTAAAGAGGACAGAAGTATAAATTATCTTAAAAAAGAGAAAACAGTATTTTAAGAAGAAACATATTTATCATAAAATATCATAAGTGCATAGTACTAACAACATTTATTAGTTAATATAACTTCTATAAATTACAAAGACTAGTGCTTTGGTCTATATAACCTTGTCATTTCTATAAGTTATATATACATTATAAATTCTGGAAAAACATTATATAATGCTGTTGCTGAGCAAATAATAAATATGACAAATCTAGGATTTAATATTTGCGTTTATTCTGGTTCCATGTTACCTTATTATAAGTAGAGAACTTCTTAAAGAAATTCCATCATAGTTGACTATTGCCTATGTTAGGGAAGATTCTCAAACTTGGCTTCAAACTGGAAATCAGATCAGTCTAGCTGTGTGTTGTTTAGGGGTTAGATCACGTGATGCAAAACCTGGCAAAGGAATTACTGTCTCTCCAACAAAGCTGAATGGAGCAGTTCCCTTACTAGGGGACAAATGGGGACATCCCCGTAGATAGGCCATAACATCTAAGAAAGTTTAGATGGAACTTAAAAACTCACCATAATTTTTCCAGAAGTCATGTACAGATGTGAGAGTTTGACCATAAAGAAAGATGAATGCCAAATAACTGAGGCTTTAAAATTGTAATGCTAGAGAAGACTCTTGAGAGTCCCTTGGACAGCAAGGAGATCAATCCAGTCAATCCTAAAAGAAATCAACCCTGAATACTCATTGGAAGGATTAATGCTGAAGCTCCAATACTTTGGCCACCTGATAGGAAGAGTCAGCTTGTTGGAAAAGACCCTGATGTGGGAGAGATTGAAGGCATTAGGAGAAGAGGGTGACAAAGGAAGAGATGCTTGGATGACATCATCAACTCAATGCCATGAGTTTTAGCAAACTCTGGGAGATAGTGAAGAACAGGGACGCTTGGCATGCTGCAGTCCATGGGGTGACAGAGAGTTGGACACAAGTGAGTGACTGAACAACAACAAAAAAACCTCCCCATAGTACACTCTACTGTGTATGTTTTTATTATTGGTAAATAACTTCCTTATTTTCTTGACACATGTAGAACTAATTGAAAGAGAGACCCAGGAATCACACAAACGGAAATCAAAATGCCAGTGTCATAATTAAGACTGTTTGAGAAGCTTGGCTTACCTCTATGGCAACAGGGGGCTTCTTAAATGCTGTACTCTAAACTTAAATTTGTCCATCTAGTCATTCAACATGCTCAAATACGCCAGAGCTCATCCAAAGAGGCAGTGCCTCTAAACCTAATGATATGTAGAAGCAAAGAAAACCTAGCTGGCAATTTATAAGAATCATTTCAGTTCACGCATCATGTCCATCGAGTCAGTGATGCTACCCAGTCATCTCATCCTCTGTTGTCCCCTTTTCCTCTTGCCTCAAATCCCTCCTAGAACCCAGGGTCTTTTCCAATGAGTCAACTCTTCGCATGAGGTGGCCAAAGTACTGGAGTTTCCAGCTTTAGCATCATTCCTTCCAAAAATATCCCAGGGCTGATCTCCTTCAGAATGGACTGGTTGGATCTCCTTGCAGTCCAAGGGACTCTCAAGAGTCTTCTCCAACACCACAGTTCAAAAATATTAATTCTTCAGTGCTCAGCTTTCTTCACAGTCCAACTCTCACATCCATACATGACCACTGGAAACCATAGCCTTGACTAGATGGACCTTTGTTGGCAAAGTAATGTCTCTGCTTTTGAATATGCTCTCTAGTTTGTTCATAACTTTCCTTCCAAGGAGTAAGTGTCTTTTAATTTCATGAAGCCCCCAAAATAAAGTCTGACACTGTTTCCATCTATTTCCTATGGGACCAGATGTCATGATCTTTGTTT
Organism: Nanger dama; assembly: GCA_917880005.1. NCBI lineage: Eukaryota > Metazoa > Chordata > Mammalia > Artiodactyla > Bovidae > Nanger > Nanger dama. The sequence continues at coordinate 2,583,121 of CAKJTW010000014.1, read as the reverse complement.
TTGAATGTTGAGCTTTAAACCATTCAATTTCCCAAATTGATCCTTCACATAGATCTATTGCTATCCAAGGGAGTAAAGATGGAAAGGGCCCAAAGAGAAGGGTCACAGTTACCCTAAAGAGTCCTTCTTCATAAGAAGCCAAGTGGTTGAAACTTAGTGTCACTCTATGACACCCTTAATCCTTTAGTCTTGCATGTGAATGTCCTGTCCTAATAGATACCTGCTAATATATGTTGCTACAGATTAATTGTTCCTTTTTCCTCCTTTACTCTTTTCTTATTTTTTCTTTCCTATCTCTTTCATTTCATATTTTCTTATTTTTACAATATAAACTGTATTATTAAATAACTATTCAAAAATAATCTGCTATTTATGGAAAAATATTGGAATACTTTCCATCACAAATGTCTCAATCAAAGGAAAATTGGGAAAAAGCAAAACCACTTAGAGTTTAGTGAAAGCAGAGGGATTTCATTAAAAGTTAAAATACATAAATGTATATTTTTTAAAAAAGTTAACATGAGTTGAATTGTCATGGAGGGCCATAGAGAGGTTTCTGGGAAAATAGATGCAAAGTAAACACTGAGAAAAAGATCTTGCTCTTAAACACCAGTCTTTTTATTACAGTGAGGAACATAAAAAGTGTATGATCAAGGGTAATGAAGGCCATTTATGCCTAACTATAATGGGATATTTCAGAAATGTAGTTCTTCATTTTTTTCAGGCAGAATATATTTGAATAGAATAAAGCATTAGACATAGAAAGGGTATAGCTTTGTAACATTTTATGAGTAAATATTTCAAGTAATAAGATATCATGTAAAAACTACAACTTAAAATATCAAGAAAAATTTATTCTACTGTAAAATAGAACCTCATTTCCTACACGTTTCATACAAAATATGATTTTAGGTAATTGTGAAATTTATGCTCTTTTCTTATAGTTTATGCAAAAGACAAATTTGCTTACTGACCATGTAACGCATTTATCTTTGAAGACTCATTCATCAGACAATAAACAAAATATATACGACTTCAGCTATGCTACATATCAAATTGTACACTATAAGAAGAAATTACCTCAAAAATTCTTCACTTCAATTCAGAAGTAGCAGGAGGCTTTTCTGCTTGATATAAACATAAAAATCCAATTTCACTTTTATACTCAAGTTCTGATGAATAAATGAATAAATCTGGTCAGGAGTCAAACTGGGCAGAAACTCAGGCTGGGAATGAACCAGCTAAGGCTTAAGGACTGCAGCAGGTCATAAACAGTTAGAGATCTGGACCTCAAGTCCTTGAAATGGAAGTTACACAGTTTCAGTTCTGACTAATCTGAAGAAAGCTGAAAACATGAAAATAGGAATATAGCAGGAGAGGATAGAAAGAGGTCAGGGCAGGCAGATGTCAGCAAATATGAAATAGCCTATATCACAAGAAAACTAAAATCGTAAGTGTGACCACCTCTGATTGGATTGGATTGTTTAGCCACTTAGCTGTGTCTGATTCTCTTGCAACCCCATGGACTGTAGCCATAAACAGAGGAGCCAGGCTCCTCTGTCCATGAGATTTCCCAGTCAAGAATATTGGAGTGGATTGCCATTTCCTTCTCCAGGGGATCTTCCAGACCCAGGGATCAAATCCGCATCTCCTGCACTGGCGGGCAGATTCTTTTACATCTGAGGCACAGGGATGCCCATGACTGACTCCATATCTAGGTTTTTTTCTTCGATTATTTTTTTTTCCCCAAGAGCAGGAGGCTATGATTTAGAAATAACTATGGGAAATAGTTATTTCCTGGGTAAAGGAAATGTCAGCAATTCTACAAAAACTGTCTAACCAATCTCTTTCTTTAAACAACCAACAGACATACAGGCACACCTCTGATTTATAGCTTCATTTTTTCAGAAATTAATGGAATATTCCATTGTAATTCTGGTATTCATTTTTTTCTCAGTGTTTTTCAGTGCCTTCATGGTCTCTAGATCTTCTAACTTTGATTCATGTTTGGTGTCAGATTTGAAAATAGAATCCATATTTCTATAGTAGCTTGCTAGGACCACAACAAAGTATCACAAAGTTGAATGGCTTAAACAATAGAAATTTATTATCTCACAGTTCTGAAAGTTAAGTTTGAGGTCAAGGTGCTGGCTGGGTTGGTTCCTTCTAAGAGTTGCAAGAAAGAATCTGTTCCATGCTATTCTCCTAGCAATCATTGGCACTGATTGAACTGTAGGTGCAACAACTTATTTCTGATTCATGTTTAAATGGACTTATTCTGTGTATCTGTGTCCAAATTTTGCCTTTTATAGCGACATCTGTCCTGTTGGCTTTGGGGTATACCCACTTCAGTATGACCTCATCTTAATTAATTTCCTGCAATTATTTTACTTTTAATAAGGTCACATTGTGAGGTACTGGGAGGTACCGCAATATATTAATTTTGGAAAAATAGAACCAATCCATAACAGTTCTTCTAATCATATGGATTTCATGCAAACCTTGTGCATTAACCTTGTTTTAAACCTACCCCTTCAAAGAGTTATGATTGGTATAGTCACTAGGGAACATAGTATGATGATTCTTCAAAACAAAAAATGGAACTACCATATGGAATAGCAACCCCAAATTTATGTATCTATCTGAAGAAATTAAAATCACTATCTCAAAAAGGCAGATGCACCTTCATCTTTGCTGCAATTTTATTCACAGTATCCAGACACAGAAACAGTGTAAGTATCCACAGAAGGATGAAAGAGTTTTTTTTTTTCCTTAATTTTAATTTTACAATATTGTATTGGTTTTGCCATACATCAACATGAATCCCCCACAGGTATACACGTGTTCCTCATCCTGAACCCCCTTCCTCCTCCCTCCCCGTACCATCCCTCTGGGTTGTCTCCATGCACCAACCCCAAGCATTCAGTATCATGCATTAAACTTGGACTGGCTATTCGTTTCATATATGATATTATACACGTTTCAATGCATTTCTTCCAAGTCATCCCAAAGAGTTTTTTAAAATGTAGTATATATATACAGTGGAATAACATTTAGCCCCCAAATAAAGGAAAGCCTGCTATTTGGGGCCACATAAATGAACCTTGAGGGTTTCCCAGGTGGCAAGGTAAAGAACTTGCCTGCCAGTGCAGAAATGGATCGTTGGGTCAGGAAGATCCCCTAGAGAAGGAAGTGGCAACCCCCTCCAGGATTCTTGATTGAGAAATCCCATGGACAGAGGAGCCTGCAAGCTACAGTCCGTAGGATTGAAAGGTTGTTGTTGAATCATGGCGCCAGGATTCTTGGCCCCTGGAGGAGAAGAATTCAATCTGGGCCCAGAGACGAGGCTTGATCACTCAGAACTTTTATGTAATAAAGTTTTATTAAAGTATAAAGGAGAAAGAGAAAGCTTCTGACATAGGCATCAGAAGAGGGCAGAAGGAGTACCCCCTGCTAGTCTTCAGCTGGATGTTATATAGTCACCAGCAGTCTGTTAATGAAAGAAAAGAATGTCTTAAAACTCAGAATGGCACCAGGCCCCTCACATAAGATGCATTTGGGGATGATCTTGGCACCAAATGGTTTATCCTGGGCCATAAAATGATTAACTTGAATTTTGAAGAAGGGAAGCTCACCATACAAATAGTTTCATTTACATAGATTAGGGGAACAATATCTGAGTATAACATACTGGTTTGTCAAGTAGGTTCTGAGACATTAGGAGGAACCAACTTGAAGACAGAGTTTAGGGTAAATGCATAGTACATTAGCATAGCTTAAGATAAACATTTCAATAAGAAAAAGGCATTGGTTATCTCTAGGTTTGAGAATAATTAACTTCAGGTGAAACCAGGTGTCATTCTGGCAACACAGTATTTTAAGAGAAACCTCCTTTTAAATTTGTTCAGAGAAGAAAAAAATATAGCTAGTTTGTTTCCTCCTGCCTCTTGCTGCTGCTGCTGCTAAGTTGCTTCAGTCGGGTCCAACTCTGTGCGACCCCAGAGTCGGCAGCCCACTAGCCTTCCTTGCAGACTATTTCCTCCGTTTGGAGACCCCTGGCCTTCCTGCCTGCTACCCTCTCAGGATCACGAGGAGTCAGATATGACTGAAATGACCTGACATGCACACATATAAACTGACCTTGAGAGCAATATGCTAAGTGAAATAAATTAGACAGAGAAATGAAAATACTGTATGATATGATACATGGTGGTGATTTAGTCATTAAATCATGCCTGAATGTTGTGACCCCGTGGCTTCTCTGTCCATGGGATTCTCCAGGCAAGAATACTAGAGTGAGTTGTCATTTCCTTCTCCAGGGAATCTTCCTTACCCAGGAATCAAACTTGGGGCTCCAACATTGCAGGCAGATTCTTTACCAACTGAGCTACAAGGGAAGCCCATATATGGAATAATAAAAAACTCCTAAAAAAGAATAGAACAGTGCTTGCTAAAGGCACTGAGGAGGGGGAAAAGAGGAAATGCTGATCAAAGGGTACAAACTTCTAGTTATAAATGAATAAATTCTGGTAATCTAAAATCTGGTACAGCATGGTGACTATAGTAAAAATACTATACGATATTCTTGAAAGTTAAGAGAGTAAATATTAAGTGTTCTCACTACACACACACACACACACACACACACACACACACACACACACACACAAACTATGTTAATTAATCTAATGGTGGTAATCCATTTTTGCAATATATATACAAATGAAAACATCAGGCTGTACGCTTTAAACATATATTAACCTATATGTCAACTATACTTCAATAAAGCTTGAAAATCTTAACAACAAATAAACTAAGAATTGATTGTGAAGATGAATGAAGAGAATTGAGTTAGCTAGATAAGTTACTGGACAAGTTGTATTATGGGGTTTCCCTCATAGCTCAGTTGGTAAAGAATCTGCTTGCAATGCAGAAGACTCAGATTTGATTGCTGGGTTGGGAAGGTTTGCTGGAGAAGGGAATGACAACCCACTCCAGTATTCTTGCCTGGAGAATCCCATGAACAGAGAAGCCTGGAGGGCTACAATCCATGGGGTCGCAAGGGTCGGACACAACTTAGTGACTAAACCATTAACAGAGCTGTGTTATAACCAAAAAAGCTTATTTCTTTAAAATAGTACTTTTTACTATTTCTTTCTTTCTTTCTTTTCTTTTCTTTCTTTCTTTCTTTCTTTCTTTTTTTTTAACCACCTCCTGACTCTCTACTCATTTTTCCTGGCTTTATACTTAGCATTTGCACAATAGTGATCACTTGAAGACTGTCTTCATGTAACTTTAAAATCTCTCAATTGAAAGTTCTATTCTTGATTTCAGTCTCCTCTAAACTGCAGCAGTTTTCATTACAGTCATAGTCAGACTCTCTCTTCTCCAAGATTTAATTAGACTCAATATCTAGTCTCTTACATTATGTCTCTGAACCACATACTTTTCATTATATTGTCTATCTCTCCATCTTTCTGCTGTTTCCATAAATATTTGCTGAATAATTGAGTGTATAGAAAAATGGATGAATGGACAGGTGGACAAATGAGGAAATTTTGAGCTTATAGGAAATGGAAAGTTTTACTAAGGGAATTACACAGCTAGATGTGTATTTCCTTTCAAAAAAGGAAATCGTATTTTTGATAAGTGAAGTGAAGTCGCTCAGTCATGTCTGACTCTTTGCGACCCCATCGACTCTAGCCTACCAGGCTCCTTTGTCAATGGCATTTTCCAGACAATAACACTGGAGTAGATTGCCATTTCCTTCTTCAAGAAAGAAATCTTCCCAAACCAGGGATCAAACCCAGTCTCCCGCATTGTAGACAGATGCTTTTGCCATCTGAACAATACATATATATAGTGAAATGATACCATACTCAGGCTAAGATATCATCCCTTCACAAAGTTAATATTTTGTTTCTGTGATAAAGTACATGAAATATACCCTCTTAGATAATTTCTCATATGAAATGCAGTATTTTTAACTACAGTTATCAAGATCTACACTGAATCTCTAGATTCATTCATCTCTCATAAGTTCGACTTTATAAGCTTTGACAAACATCTCCCAATTTTCCCCATCTCTTCACCCCTGATAACCACCATTCTACTTCTGTTGCTTTATATTCAACTTCTTAGAAGCAAAATACAAGAGATAACATTGTTTTGTTTTGATTTCTCTTTCTCTGTTTGACTGATTTCACTTAGCATATTTCATGATAGTATTTCCATATCGTTTTCTTTTTCTAACTTCATTTTCCCCAACAGTTTATCAATTTACTACTATTTTTAAAAACTACCTTTATCAGGAACATCATTGGGACACATTAACTAATGAGTAACAATAATAAATACATTACTCCAGATTGAGGTTTTTAAATTTTCCATCAGCCCCACTCCCCACTATTTTCATATAGGTGCTCTAAGATAGTGATCAAGTACTTTTGAAGCCTCTCTCTCTATATATATATATATTTTTTTAATTTCTGAGATATTGCAACTACCACTCATTCTGCCTGGAACATCTTTCAGAAATGGATTATTCACTTATGTGTTAATGAAATTACTTTTAAATATGTTATCAATTATTTCCTGGAGAAATTCTTTTTGCATTATATCTGATAGTTTTGTTTCCCAGAAGTGTAAAAATCATTTATTTTATTCTGGAACTTTCTGAGATAGCAATACCTCTTACAATTATTTAGAAAGATTAGTATTACTTCCATTTCTCAGAAGTTTTATAGCTGTTCATTTTATACTGATGGTCATATAGAACTTTACATGTAAAAGTTATAGAATTTTATGATTTTAAATAGGTTCTATTTCTGACTTCCCTTGATCTTGCTACTCTTAGGTTAAGAAGAATTAATGTATGTTCATTTTCTTAAACATTGTTTACTTGAAAATAATAAAACATGTTTAGATAATCAGCTCATAGAAAGTTGGATAAGAGATCAAAGTCATTTCATTTTTAATACGTTTCTAGACAACATAATAAAAAGCAGACATTGGTTTGCCAACAAAGGTCTGTCTGGAAAAGTTATGGCTTCTCCAGTAGTCATGTATGGTTGTGAGAGTTGGACCATAAAGAAGGATGAGTGCCAAAGAACTGTTGCTTTTGAGCTGAGGTGTTGGAGAAGACTCTTGAGATTTCCTTGGACTGCAAGGTGATCAAACCGGCAATCCTAAAGGGAATCAACCTTGAATATCCATTGGAAGGATTGATGCTAAAGCTGAAACTCCAGTACTTTGGCCACCTGATGCAAATTACTGACTCACTGGAAAACTACTGATGATGAGAAAAATAGAAGGCAGGAGGAGAAGGGGACGACAGAGGATGAGATGTTTGGATGGCATCACCAACTCGATTGACATGAGTTTGAGCAAGCTCCTGGAGTTGGTGATGGACAGTGAAGCCTGGAGTGCTGCAGTCCATGGGGTCATAAAGAGTTGGACATGACTGAGCAACTGAACTGAACTGAACTGAACTGATGTTTATTATAGAAGAAGCTGGGAATTTAAATAGAAGAAAATTGATTTCTTTGATAATTTCTATTCTTTTTCTTTTGAAATGACATGTTTCTACTAAGCCAATATCATTGTTCTTGGTTACACTGAAAATGATGAGAATTCTTGTGCATAAAGTTCATTGTTACTTGTCCTTGAAAGCAGATTTTAAAATATAATGAGAAAAAATTATAACATTAAAATTAGAGAAAATTTTAAAAACTCTCCTTCAAGTTGTTTTTAAAAATTGTTAGACTTTCTTTCATAGGTTACTTATTGAGAAATATCCTCTAGATACAGGGCATCAGCAACTTCACATACTTGCAAAGAAGAAACACTAATTGAGTTTTATATTGATTTCTAGTACTGTGGAATTTGCCATAATCAAAAAATCCACAGATAACTTTTAAATGAAAATTTTTATTTTAGAGCAGTTTTGGATACAGAGAAAAATAGTTAGTACAAGTTACATACTCAATTCCCCCTCTATACAATGTCTTACATTAGCATGCTATATTTGTTTCAATTAACAAACTAATAGAATTATTAACTTAAGGCCATAATTTATTATGATTCCTTTTGTTTTTGCCTAATGTCTTTTTTTCTTTTCCAATATAGTGTGTTACATTTTATTGTCATATCCTCTTGGGCTCCTCTTTACTGTGGCAGTTTCTTACACTTTCCTTGCTTTTAATGGCCTGGGAGTCATTTGAGAATGACCAAACAAGTACTTTGTAAAATATGTTTCAGTTGTGATCTGTCAAATATTTCTCATGATCAGATTGAATTATGAATTTGTGAGAGAAGGGTCACAGAAGTACTGTCTTAATCACATCACGTGGAGGGTATGTATGATTAATAGAACTTACAATTATAGTGTTGTCATCTAGCTGAGGTGGAACCAATTTTTCAGAATTTCTTCTACTTACCCTCAACTCTGCTTTTCCATACTGTACTCTTTGGAAGAAATTCTCTGTACACAGCCCACAGTTAAGAAGGTAGAGTGCCTACAAAAGTAGTTTTAGATTTTTCTTCATGAGGCATTGGAATATTCTCCATCATTTATGTATGTAGTCATTCATTTCTATTTGTACAGTTTATGACTATTGATCATTTACTTTAGATTATAATCTAATGACATTATTTTTTGTTATTGTTGCTCAGAATGTTCCAGCTTAGACCTCTGGGTGCTTTAGCTGTCTCCTGTGTACCTTTGATATACCTTATGCTTATGTTTTTATTTTTAGGTTTTTCCTAATTTTTGGCATGTTCCAAAATCATCTTTTATATTTTCTGCCTTGGGCCTAGAATGAGCCATTTTTTCCAAGAAGCTGTAGTTCCTATTATGAAAGAATGACATTAGAAACCAAGATCTGGGTTCTAGAAGTGCTTGTTTATTGCTATTAGGGTATTATGGCTTCTAGGATATCTCAGCTAACAATGCAAGATTTCACGTGTATGCATGTAACCTATGTATATATACATATATGTGTATATGTGAACTAAATGGCTAAGTGGTAAAAGAATCCAGCTGCCACACAGAAGATGCAGGAGACTCACATTAAATCTCTGGGTAAAGAAGATCCCCTGGAGGAGAAAATGACGACCCTCTACAGTATTCTAGCCCAGAAAATCCTATGGATGGAGGAGCCTGGCTGGCTACGCTCCATAGGTTTACAAGGAGTCGGACATGACTGGAGGAGTATACACAAACACGCATCCAAAAGTGTTTCAGTGTGTAAACATGTGTATGTATATTCACCTTTACATGAATTCACACTTATCTTGCACCACAATCTCTCGTCACCTGGATTTTGATAACATTCTCCTCTTGCTTTTCTGTAACCTTCCAATTCAACAGTGAGAAATCTAACTCCCACCATCTGTAATTTGTTTATTTAATTCCAGGGTATATGTACAGCAATATCAGAATTTTTAACCAGTACCCTCATGGGAACAAGCTTTATCCATCAGATTACCAGGCTCTGTACAGTTTTTCTGCCTTTAGTCTTAACAGACTTCAGTCATTTCCAAAACTACTTAGGTCAACAGGGGATCTCATCATACCCCTTCTGTGAGGTCATTTTATATATTTGTAGAACAGCTAGATTCTCTCATAGTCTATATTCTATCTTATATCCTACAATGCTCACATGATTTTTATAAATGTGTATATGTTTAAGCTTGCTTTTTGTATTGTCAAGTTCTATGGCCTTATGCAAATGCTTAGTGTCATGGTATCATATATCACAATTTGATCTCTACTTTAAAAACTCATGTTTTAACTCCAAAAAATTGCCTCCAAGTTCCTGGCAACCACAGATCTTTTACCATTTTTATAGATTTGTAACATTTCTTTTTCAAACAGCAGTTTTCAGATTGGATTCTTTTACTTTTTGTTGATCAGTCACTCAGTCATATCAAACTCTTTGTGACCCCATAGACTGCAACACACCATACTTCCCTGTCCTTCACCATTTCCCCAAGTTTGCTCAAATTCATGGCCATTGAATCAGTGCTGCCACCCACCCATCTCATTCTCTGTGATCTCCTTCCCTTGCCTTCAATCATTCCCGGCATCAGGATCTTTTTAGTGAGTTGGCTCTTTGCATCAGGTGGCCAAAGTATTGGAGCTTCAGCTTCAGCATCAGTCCTTCCAATGGATATTCAAGGTTGATTCCCTTTAGGATTGACTGGTTTGATCTCCTTGCAGTCCAAGGGACTCTCAAGAGTCTTCTCCAACACCTCAGTTCAAAATCATTAATTCTTTGATGCTCATCCTTTATGGTCCAACTCTCACATTGCTGGAAAAACCATAGCTTTGACTAGATGGACCTTAGTAGGCAAAGTAATATCTCTCATTTTTAATATGTCATCTACATTTGTCATAGATTTTCTTCTAAGGAGCAAGTGTCTTAATTTTGTGAATGCAGTCACCATCTTCAGTGATTTTGGAGACCAAGAAAATAAACTCCGTCACTCTTTCCATTGTTTCCCCATCTATTGCCATGAAGTGATGGGAACAGATGCCATGATCTTAGTTCTCTGAATGTTGAGTTTTAAGCCAACTTTTTCACTCTCCTCTTTCACCTTCATCAAGGGGCTTTTATTTCCTCTTTGCTTTCTGCCATAAAGAAGGTATCATTTGTATGTCTCAGATTACTGATATTCCTCCTGATACTCTTTATTCCAGCCTGTGCTTCATCCAGCCCAGCATTTTGCATGATGTACTCTGCATAGAAGTTCCATGAGAACGGTGATAATATACAGTCTCAATGTACTCCTTTCCCAAATTGAAACCAGTTTATTGTTCCAGGTCCATTTTTAACTATTGCTTCTTAACCTGCATGCAGATTTCTCAGGAGGCATTCCACAGTTTGCTATGATCCACATAGTTAAAGGCAGTCAGTGACGCAGAAGTAAATGAATTTCTGGATCTCTCTTGCTTTTTCAGTGATCCAATGGTTGTTGGCAATTTGATCTCTGGTTACTCTGCCTTTTCTAAATCCAGCTTGAACATCTGGAAGTTCTCAGTTCAAATACTCTTGAAGTCTGTCGTGGAGAATGTTAAGCATTACTTTACTAGCATGTGAGATGAGTGCAATTGTGCGGTAGTTTGAGCATTCTTTGGCATTGCCTTTCATTGGGATGGAAGGAAAACTGACCTTTTCCAGTCCTGTGGCCACTGCTAAGTTTTCCAAATTTGCTGGCATATTGAGTGCAGTACTTTCATAGAATCATCATTTAGGATTTGAAATAGCTCAACTGGAATTCCATCGATCCACTAGCTTTGTTCATAGTGATGGTTCCTAAGGCCTACTTGACTTTACACTCCAAAATGTCTGGCTCTAGGTGAGTGACCACACCATCGTAATTATCTGGGTCATTAAGATCCCTTTTTGCATAACTTTTCTGTGTATTCTTGCCACTTCTTAATATCTTCTACTTCTTTCACTTAGTGATATACATTTAGCTTTCTTCACATTTTTCTCTACCTAAATGTATTTCACTTTACAGATGTTCCAGAGTGTAGAGTGTTTTGTTTGTTTCTTTCTTTAGTTAATTTTCATTGTCATATAGTTGTTTTACATATTGTCTTAATTTCTACTGTATATGGAAGCATGTGTTTAATCCATTCACCTACTGAGGATAAATTAGTTGTTTTTCGCTTTTAGTTTTTTTGTTTGTTTGTTTGTTTGTTTTACAATATTGTATTGGTTTTGCCATACATCAACATGAATCTGCCACAGGTATACACGTGTTCCCCATCCTGAACCCTCCTCCCTCCTCTCTCCCTGTACCATCCCTCTGGGTCGTCACAGTGCACCAGCCCCAAGCATCCAGTATCATGCATTGAACCTAGACTGGCAATTCATTTCATATATGATATTATACATGTTTCAATGCCATTCTCCCAAATCATCCCACCCTCTCCCTCTCCCACAGAGTCCAAAAGACTGTTTTATACATCTGTGTCTCTTTTGCTGTCTTGCATACAGAGTTATCATTAGCATCTTTCTAAATTCCATATATATGTGTTAGTATACTGTATTGGTGTTTTTAGTTTTGTCAGTTAAAAATAAAGCTACTCTGAACATTTATGTGCAGATTTTTGTGAGAACATAAATGTTCAATTTATTTGGGATATGACAAAAATATAATTGCTGAATTTCATTGTATGACTATGTTTAGTCTTGTAAGAAATTCTCAATCTGTTTTCAAAGTGCCTCTATCACTTTGCATTCCCACCAGCAATAAATGAGAATACCTGTAGCTCCTCATCTTCCCCAGCAACTGGCACTGTCATTTTATTTTTAATTTTATCCATTTAAATGGGCATTTTGTGGTATCTCATTGTTGTTTTAACTTGTAATTACCTGATGACAAATAGTTTTAAGCATCTGTCATATTGTCACATGCTCACTTCACATCTCTAGATCTTTTCTTAAAGTGTCTTTTCAGATTTTGTTTCTTCATTTTTTAATTTGTGTTTGTTCTCTTATTCCTGAAGATTAAGGATTCTTTGTATTTTAGATACAAGTTCATTAGCAGCTATATGCTTTGTAGATATTTTCTCCCAGACTGTGCCTGATCTTTTCACATCTTTAATATCATATTTGCAGAAGATTTTAACTGTAAAAATATATATATATAATTTCTTTTCATGGATATGTTTTCAGTTTTGTTTGTAAAAATAAATAAGACAAAAAGATAACTCTAAAATGGGAGGAAATATTTGTAAATTAAGTCACTGACAAGGGGTTAATCTCCAAATATACAAATCATTTATGCAGCTCAATATCAAACCACAAACAACCCAATTAAAAAAAAAATGTGTGGAAGACCTAAATGTCTTTTCTCCAAAGAAGACATACATGTGGCCAAAGGTACATGAAAAGATGCTCAACATCATTAATTATTAGAAAAATGCAAACCAAAACTCCAGTGAGGTAGCACTTCATACTTGTCAGGATGGTCATCATTAAAAAAAAAAAAAAAGAAGAAGAAGAAGAAATTTACAAACCATAAGTACTGGGGAGGAACTGGAGGTAACAGAACCCTCTTACATTGCTGTGTAATCTAAATTAATACAACCACTATGGAGAACAGTTTGGAGATTCTTTAAGAAACTAAAAATATAAATACTATATGACCTAGCAATCCCACTCCTGGGTATGCACTCAGTCAGAGAATACCATAATTCAAAAAAATGCATGCATCCCAACATTCTTTGAAGCACTGTTTACAATAGCCAAGGCATGGAAACAACTAAAATGGACATTAACAGAGGAATGGATATAGAAGATGTGATGCAAGTACACAATGGGATGTTACTCAACCATAAAAGAGACGAAACTGTGCCATTTGCAAAGACACAAATGGACCTAGAGAGTGCCATACAGAGTGAAGTAAGTTTGAAAGAGTAAAACAAATATCTTATATTAAGGCATATGTGTGCAGTCTAGAAAAATGATACAGATGAACCGATTTGCAAAGCAGAAATTGAGACACAAACCTAGAGAACAAATGTATGGACACCAAGGTGGGTAGAGTGGTGGTAGGATGGACTGGGAGATTGGGACTGACATATGTACACTACTATGTATAAAGTAGATGACTAATGAAGGCCTACTATATAGCAGAGTGGAAAAGTAAGGCAAACGATCTATTTGTAGGATATATGTTAAATTAACCTTAAAAATGCATTCCAATGTACATCAGATGCAGACAAATTCTGTTTTATTCCACTTATAAAAGGTACCTAAAATTCATAGAGTCAGAAAGTATATTCGTAGATACCAGATGCTGAGGGGTGAGGGTGGGAAGGGGAAATAGGTAGGTAGCATTTAATTGGGACAGAATTTCAGTTTAGAAAGGTGAAAAACTCAGGAGATGGATGGTGATGAGAGTTGCACAACAGTGTGAATGTACTTAATGTCACTGAACTATACAGCTAATTAAATATGGTTAAATAGCATGCTTAATATTATGTGACTTTTACCACAATTGGAATATATATATATAAATCTTGTGTGCACAGATGTATCAGTTCTATCAGTTTCCTTTAGAGTCACCATTTGGTCCCCTCCTCAGGAAATTTAGAGATAGATGCAGTGATTATACTGTTTTTTCTTAGGAGGACAAACCAAGAAGTGTTCCAGATACTAGAAGGAGGTTCAGTTCAGTTCAGTTCAGTCGCTCAGTCATGTCTGACTCTTTGCGACCCCATGAATCACAGCATGTCAGGCCACCCTGTCCATCACCAACTCCCGGAATTCACTCTGACTCACATTCATTGAGTCTGTGATGCCAAGCCATCTCATCCTCTGTCGTCCCCTTTTCCTCCTGCCCCCAATCCCTCCCAGCATCAAAGTCTTTTCCAATGAGTCAACTCTTCACATTAGGTGGCCAAAGTACTGGAGTTTCAGCTTTAGCATCATTCCTTGCAAAGAAATCCCAGGGTTGATCTCCTTCAGAATGGACTGGTTGGATCTCCTTGCAGTCCAAGGGACTCTCAACAGTCTTCTCCAACACCACAGTTCAAAAGCATCAATTCTTTCGTGCTCAGCTTTCTTCACAGTCCAACTCTCACATCCATACATGACCACTGGAAAAACCATAGCCTTGACTAGATGGCCCTTTGTTGGCAAAGTAATTTCTCAGCTTTTGAATATGCTATCTAGGTTGTTCATAGCTTTCCTTCCAAGGAGTAAGCCTCTTTTAATTTCATGGTTGCAGTCACCACCTGCAGTGATTTTGGAGCCCAGAAAAATAAAGTCTGACACTGTTTCCCCATCTATTTCCCATGAAGTGATGGGACCAGATGCCATGATCTTTGTTTTCTGAATGCTGAGCTTTAAGCCAACTTTTTTTCACCTGAGGACAGGGAGGGTGGCCAGGAAGAGGTGCCCCTCACCCAAGGCCAAGGGCAGTGGCCGGGAGGAGCTACCTCACATCCAAGAAGAAGGAGGTTAGGGCTATTCAAATCAGAATTCCAGTTACCCAGAATGTTGTATCAAAGGAAAATGTAAAATCCATGTTTCCATCTGTTGGCCTCATAAACTCCTAATCATTAATTAAGGGACAACATCATGACCAGGAAAGCTATCAGAAACTTGAAGTCCACTGCAGTGGGCCTCATCTGCTAGGATTTTTAAGGACTATGCTGCTTTCTGTAAAGGAAACCAAGTAGACCCTTTGTATATATAAACACTTTATAACTATGTATGATTTTTAGTGAGTGTGAACAGATTTAATGGAAATGTCAAAATAATATCCCAAGTATATTTTCAACGTAGAATACATATGAATTTTATATATGTCAGTGTTTTATAGCTTTAGCAATATCAAAATGTATATAAATTCTGTTTTCAGTGTCATAAATTATTATTTTATGACTTCTGTGAGGTTTCAACTATTCTGCTAATCACTGTGGATGTAAAATTAAACAAGACAGAAACAACTTCATAAACTTGGGGGAAATAGATAATTAATGTGTAATAATCATTATGTTAATAAGAGGTAGACCCGAATGAGGCAATGGATACAAGTTTGACAGTTCAGGGAAATCTTCCAAGAGACGGGATTTGAAAGTTGCAATCTATGGAATAAGTAGAAATTAGCCAGACAGATAGAATCTATGAAAATCGTAAAACTTGGAGAAAATAAGACACATTCTAGGAATTAAAAGAAATTCATGTTTCTATATAACTTGGGTAAGGAGATAAGTGCCAGAGCTAAACCTAGAAAGGTATGTTTGGAACATATCATGAACATTTTTGTGTAACCAGATAACAGGGTAGACAGACTTGAGCCTGAAAGAAATAACAAATCATTGAACAATTTTAAAAGAGAATTACAAGATCAGATTAGATTTGTGTGTTTCTCTTTATAGTTCACTTTATCTTCAATACAGAAAAATGGATAGATTGATACAAGACTGAATATAGCGATTTAGGTGAGAGAGTAAGTTGGGACTAGAGTAGTGTTTGTAAAGATAAAGAGAAGTGGAAAGATGTGAAGGATATCTAGAAGGTATAACAGACAAGGCCACCAAATCATTTAGCATAGGCAATGGGAGAGTGAAGGAATCAAAGATGATAAATGTTAAGCATAAATAAAAGGTGTTTGTTAGTGTCATTCATTGACAATAGAACATAAGAGAGAAAAGAGATCCCAGCAGTCATATGTGAGGAACTGTCCAGTCCTTAACATGTGTGGGACCCACTCTAAAAATATCAGTGGACCTTTATTACATAGGTCTGCATACATAAAAGCTATTGAGCAAGCAACAAATAACTTAATAAAGTTGTTCTACTCCGTCACCTACATACCCTAAAAGACTAGTTACAAATTTAGAACTCAAACTGTCCAAAATTTTGCCCTAGGATATGGTGACAGAAATAGATCTGGTCCTTATCTCCCCTCTCTTCCACTAGTGACCTTTATCCTTTATTTGAAGTCTGTAGCCTATATATCCATGTCTCTGGAAACAGACATCCTTTGAGCCATCACTCCTGTGCTGTGAGTGTTGGCATATCTGTAAGAGAGGCCTGCTTTCAACGGAACAATCCTTAGGGAAAAATCATGCAAGCTCAAGGTAGGGAATTTTGATGTCTTGGAATAAGAACTGTCGTTCAAAAATAAGGATTCAGCCGCCAAAGAGCACATCAGTAGCCCTGCAATTTCTCAACCTGAAAAGAAGGGTTCAGCTGAGAGTAACCAGAGAGGAGTCCTTTAAAGCTCAGGGCCCAAGACATGCTATCTTATAGACTGACTGTTGGGAAGATGATGTGGTGAAATTTGGATGCAGACAAGAAGTAAAATGAGCTCATTCTGAGACAAGTTTACCTAAAATTGCTGGTAGAATATCTAAGCACTACTATTTAACAGTCAGTTAAGATACAGGTACACATTTCTAGAAAACCAACATACCTGTTTGCCAGTACTGCCATAACATAACTACCAGAGATTAGGTGGCTGAAACAAATAGAAATTCATTTTCTCATAGTTCTGAGAGCTGAAAGTCTAAGTAAGATTCCAGGAGGTTTTTCTTCCTCTGAGACCTCTCTCTTTGTCTTGCCAATGGCCATCTTTTTGCTTTGTTCCCTCTGTGAACACTAGCCCTAGGTATTTCTTTGTGTATTCAAATAACTTCTTCTTCAAAGAACTTATTTGGTCAGATTAGATTAGTATCCACACTTTATAGCCTTGTTTTGAATTTAGCCTAATCTCTTAATGTCTTTAAAGGTCCTTTCTGTAAATACAAGTTGGTATTTGAATATATGATTTTGAGGGGGATATAATTCGAATTATGATAGTGGTTCTGGCTAAAATATAGACTTGAATGCTGTCAATTGCTCTGGGCTCAATTGTGTCTGTCCAAAATTCATTTATTGAAGTTCTGCTTTGCAATGTGATAGTATTTGGAGCTGGAACCATTGAGAGAAATTAGATTAAGATAAGATTATCAGGAGAGGTCCCTGAAGCATTAATGTTCATATAAGAAAAGATACCAAAGAATTTGCTCATTTTCTATCTCTGTCAAGTGATGGCATAGTAAAAATGCAGCCATTTACAAATCAGGTAGAGAGGTCTGTCCAGAAATTGACCTTGCTTATACATTGGCCTCAGACTTTTCAGCATCCAAGACTGTGAGGAAATACATGTCTACTGTTAAAGTCTCCCACATGTATCGTATTTTGTTATTGTAACCTAGTCAGACTAAAATATCAGTGAATGGTAGTTGAAGCCACATGAACAATGAGATTACCTGGGAAAGAAGGTTCAGGAAGAACTGTGAGGAATACCACAAGGGGGAAGACAGAGGATGAGATGGTTGGATGGCATCACTGACTCTATGGATATGAGTTTGAGCAAGCTCCAGGAGTTGGTGATAGACAGGGAAGCCTGGAGTGCTGCTGTCCATGGGGTGGCAAAGAGTCAGATATGACTGAGTGACTTAACTGAACTGAAAAATGCTGGAATGAGTTGCTGCTATTTTCTTCTCCAGTGTTCTGCTTCTCTGAAAAATCCTAAAACTAAAAAATAACTGATGTAAATTAATACCACACTAATACCCAATACCCAAGTATTCCTAAACAGCAGGGAGTTTCAGTAACAATTTGAAATGCATCAGTTTTGTAGAAATCAGAATGAGTCACATACACACACACAAATTCTATTATCAGAGTATCAAAGAAAACTTTAAAAGTCCATGGGAAAATATGAAGTAAGTGAAAGTGAAGTCGCTCAGTCGTGCCTGACTCTTTGCAACCCCGTGGACTGTAGGCCACCAGGCTCCCATGTCCATAGAATTTCCCAGCCAAGACTACTGGAATGGGTTGCCATTTCCTTCTCCAGGGATTTTCCCAACCCAGGGATCGAACCCAGGTCTCCCTTATTGCAGGCAGATGCTTTAACTTCTGAGCCATCAGGGAAGCCCACATATATACACTACACTTTGCAAAATATAAAAAAAATTAGAACATACTATGATGCAAAAACTGTAAATTTAACTTTACTAATTAATTAGTTCCAACAGAAGTAATTTCCTATAGAGAGAAACTCATTTTTTTAAATTTACATTTAAACAAAAATAGAATAAAAGTAACAGAGAATATAACTTATTCAGTATATTAATTATTGAGCCCTAACCTAAGCCAATTGCTGTGCTGTTTGGTATGTCTACAGAGAAGCAGGAGACATGCAGGAGAGGGAATATATATTATTAAAGATACATGTGTTACCGTTTTAAACAATACTCAAGCACATACTTTTTAGTTCTCATCATACCTCTATACCTATATCTACAATTGTGTACATATAGTATTTTAACAATTAATAACTGTGCCTGTATGCTCAGCTGCTCAGTCATGTCTGACTCTTTTGTGCCTCATGGGCTATAGTCTTGCATAAAGTGTCAATCAATATTTATTGCCACTTACAAATGTTAAGAACTAAGAATATATAATGGGAGGAGAATATTATCTTCTGTGTTATCATGACTCATTTTCTAATTCCATTTTGTATGATTATCTGAAAAAAAAGCAACTATGAATAATTTTCCTTTATAGATACACCTCACAATGATGATTAGCAGTTATCTTCCTAAACATTACAACGAGGACTGCAATTTTCATTTCTGATATTCTATATGCTGATTGATAATGATATATTTATGTAGGGGAAAAAGTCACAGTTTTATATTAAAAGTTTATAACTATTATCATTATGTTGAAATGAGTTGCAGTATAGAAACTGCCTTTTCCCTTTATCTATAACAGGAATATCACTTTAGTCTTATAATTTGACAGCTCAGAGAACTGTGTTTGGGTATTAAAAGGAAGCCAGCCTCTTTATCACTTTTGTGCTTTACTGATACATATTAACTTTCAGAATTGATTAATCTTTCCTGAATTTCTCTCTCTTCAGAACCGAAGCTAATAGTCTGCTCAAATTCTGAGTCCCAGAATGGAAAACATGATTGGCCTAGCATAGGCAAAATATATAATCCTGATTAAAAGAGCTGGAACTAAGGATATAGATTTACATAATAGTATAAAAAGACTATATGACCAGTGTGTAGTACATTTTTGACACTCTTGCAAATTAAGTTAATAAATATTTAATTCATTGAAAATCTGTTTTGCAACTAGTAATGTTCAATGAAAATATTTAGCATGATAAAGTTTAATTCAGACATTTACAAATATTTTAAAAGTTTATTTTAACCAAACATAATGTTCTAGAAAAGACTATATAAAATTATAAAAATCCTTATGATTAAACTGACCATAAAACTAGCAAAACATTTCATCAGAGAAAAGTAAATAATAATAAGAACAGTCTGATTATAGGTAATTGTTAAACATAAATTTTAACATACTTCTTTATTGAACAATTTTTCAGAGCTGCTCTTATCCTCCTCATTTTTTACAGATGAGAAACTGAGAAAGGGGCTTTCTAAAAGCTATTTCCCAACTAGAGAGTGATGGAGAAGAGACAACTCAATTTTTCATCAGCATCTGGTTTCTAAGGCAATTTCTTTAAAAATAAATTACCCAAGACGGGCGGGTCATGGTGGAGAGGTCTGACAGAATGTGGTCCACTGGAGAAGGGAATGGCAAGCCACTACAGTATTCTTGCCTTGAGAACCCCATGAACAGTATGAAAAGGCAAAATTATAGGATACCAAAAGAGGAACTCCACAGGTCATTAGGTGCCCAATATGTTACTGGAGATCAGTGGAGAAATAACTCCAGAAAGAATGAAGGGATGGAGCCAAAGAAAAACAATATCCAGCTGTGGATGTGACTGGTGATAGAAGCAAAATCCGATGATGTAAAGAGCAATATTGCATAGGAATCTGGAACGTCAGGTCCATGAATCAAGGCAAATTGGAAATGGTCAAACAAGAGATGGCAAGGGTGAATGTCGACATTCTAGGAATCAGCGAATTAATATGGACTAGAATGGGTAAACTTAATTCAGATGACCACTATATCTACTACTGTGGGCAGGAATCCCTCAGAAGCAATGGAGTAGCCATCATGGTCAACAAAAGAGTCCAAAATGCAGTGCTTGGATGCACCCTCAAAAACGACAGAGTCATCTCTATTCATCTCCAAGGCAAACCATTCAATATCACAGTTATCCAAGTCGATGCCCCAACAGGTAATGCTGAAGAAGCTGAACTTGAACGGTTTTATGAAGACCTACAAGACCTTTTAGAACTAACATCCAAAAAAGATGTCCTTTTCAATATAGGGGACTGAAATGCTAAAGTAGGAAGTCAAGAAACACCTGGAGTAATAGGCAAATTTGGCTTTGGAATGCAGAATGAAGCAGGGCAAAGACTAATAGAGTTTTGCCAAGAAAATGCATTGGTCATAGCAAACAACCTCTTCCAACAACACAAAAGACTCTACACATGGACATCACCAGATGGTCAACACCAAAATCAGATTGATTATATTCTTTGCAGCCAAAGATGGAGAAGCTCTATACAGTCAACAAAAACAAGACCAGGAGCTGACTGTGGCTCAGATCATAAACTCCTTATTACCAAATTCAGACTTAAACGGAAGAAAGTAGGGAAAACCGCTAGACCATTCAGGTATAACCTAAATCAAATCCCTTATGATTATACAGTGGAAGTGAGAAATAAATTTAAGGGCCTAGATCTGATAGATAGACTACATGATGAACTATGAAATGAGTTTCATGACATTGTACAGAGACAGGAATCAAGACCATTCCCATGGAAAAGAAATGCAAAAAGTAAAACGACTGTCTAGGGAGGCCTTACAAATAGCTGTGAAAAGAAGAGAAGTAAAAACCAAAGGAGAAAAGGAAAGATATAAGCATCTGAATGCAGAGTTCCAAAAAATAGCAAGAAGAGATAAGAAAGCCTTTTTCAGTGATCAATGCAAAGAAATAAAGGAAAAAAGAATGGGAAAGACTAGAGATCTCTTCAAATAAAACTAAAGATACCAAGGGAACATTTCATGCAAAGATGGGCTCAATAAAGGACAGAAATGGTATGAACCTAACAGAAGCAGAAGATATTAAGAAGAGGTGGCAAGAATACACAGTAGAACTGTACAAAAAAGATCTTCATGACCCGGATAATCACAATGGTGTGATCACTAATCTAGAGCCAGACATCTTGGAATGTGAAGTCAAATGGGCCTTAGAAAGCATCACTATGAACAAAGCTAGTGGAGGTGATGGCATTCCGGTGGAGCTGTTTCAAATACTGAGAGATGATGCTGTGAAAGTGCTTCACTCAATATGCCAGCAAATTTGGAAAACTCAGCAGTTGCCACAGGACTAGGAAAGGTCAGTTTTCATTGCAATTCCAAAGAAAAGCAATGCCAAAGAATGCTCAAACTACCGCACAATTGCAGTCATCTCACATGCTAGTAAAGTTATGCTCAAAATTTTGCAAGCCAGGCTTCAGCAATACGTGAACTGTGAACTCCCTGATGTTCAAGCTGGTTTTACAAAAGCTAGAGGAACCAGAGGTCAAATTGTCAATATCCACTGGATCATCAAAAAGCAATAAAGTTCCAGAACGACATCTATTTCTGCTTTATTTGACTATGTCAATGCCTTTGACTCTGTGGATCACAATAAAGTGTGGAAAATTCTGAAGGAGATGGGAATACCAGACCACCTAACCTGCCTCTTGAGAAATCTGTATGCAGGTCAGGAAGCAACAGCTGGAATTGGACATGGAACAAAAGACTGGTTCCAAATAGCAAGAAGTGTATATCAAGGCTGTATATTGTCACCCTGCTCATTTAACTTCTATGCAGAGTACATCATGAGAAGCACCGGACTGGAAGAAACCCAAGCTGGAATCAAAATTGCCAGGAGAAATATCAATAACCTCAGATATGCAGATGACACCACCCTTATGGAAGAAAGTGAAGAGGAACTAAAAAGCCTTTTGATGAAAGTGAAAGAGGAGAGTGAAAAAAGTTGGCTTAAAGCTCAACATTCAGAAAATGAAGATCATGGCATCTGGTCCCATCACTTCATGGGAAATAGATAGGGAAACAGTGGAAACAGTGTCAGACTTTATTTTTGGGGCTCCAAGATCACTGCAGATGGTGACTGCAGCCATGAAATTAAAAGACGCTTACTCCTTGGAAGAAAAGTTATGATCAACCTAGATAGCATATTCAAAAGCAGAGACATTACTTTGCTGACTAAGTTCCATCTAATCAAGGCTATGGTTTTTCATGTGGTCATGTATGGATATGAGAGTTGGACTGTGAAGAAGGCTGAGCGCTGAAGTATTGATGCTTTTGAACTGTGGTGTTGGAGAAGACTCTTGAGAGTCCCTTGGACTGCAAGGAGATCCAACCAGTCTATTCTGAAGGAGATCAGCCCTGGGATTTTTTTGGAAGCAATGATGCTAAAGCTGAAATTCCAGTACTTTGGCCACCTCATGTGAAGAGCTGACTCACTGGAAAAGACTCTGATCCTGGGATTGATTGGGGGCAGGAGGAGAAAGGGATGACAGAGGATGAGATGGCTGGATGGCATCACGGACTCAATGGACGTGATTCTGAGTGAAGTCCGGGAGATGGTTGATGGACAGGGAGGCCTGGTGTGCTGTGATTCATGGGGTGACAAAGAGTCGGACACGACTGAGCGACTGAGCTGAACTGAACTTATTCAATTTAAAATGAATCATCCATATTTTCAAGATAATTAGTCAAGCTGAATGAAAAAAATTTCAAATATTTTTCTAAAGATTAAAAAAATCTCAAATGCATTTTAAAGTTAAGTTCAATGAAAATATATATGAAAATGAAACCATAAACATGTAAATAAGATATACACATATATATGAATAATGATCAAACTTGTGAAGAAGAGGAAGATCTCTAAATTTAGAAGCAAAGGGATATCATAAAGGATGAGATGATCATATTTCACTATGATAACTGAAATCCTTTACATTGATGCTTTAATGATTAAAATGATTAAAATAATGTTTTTGTGAGTAAAAAGAAATAAGAAATACATCTGCAATAAATGCTAACGTCAACAGCTACAATTTGTTCCTAGAAAATGTTTACAGATTTAATCCAAAGATCTGAATAATTAATATTACTATCTATCAAAAGAGGAACAGAGCACTTGAACTGTAAAAGAAATGCACAAACTGAAATACTTAAATAGAGAACAGGAATAAATGCAAAATTGATGAAAGGATAAATAAAATAGGCTTATAATCATAGAAAAATACCAATTTCCTTTTATGGTACCAGCATTATAATTAATGTATTATTTTCATCATTTAAATTAAGTAATATTTTTAAGACATTCAATGCTGCAAAAAATGCAATAAGAAAGATATTCTCAGATACTATTCATCGGAATAGAAATCTAATATCAAATATTATCAGTAACTATATAATGCTCATAGATTCTGATAAAGAGATTTTCATTCATGGTAATAGTCAATAATAAAACATTAGGAATATAAAACCATGCACTTAATAAAAACGGAAAATAGTCTATCCAGTTATTTGGTGGAATGCTAAAAATTTAGAATGTACCTATTCAGAGGAATATTAGCTATCTCACTCTTTAAATATAATATATATGTGATATTATATATTATATAATATATATATATATAATATCACATATATATTATATAATATTATCTCTTCCATCACTTAGTCATGTTCCAATCTTTGTGACCCCGTGAACTTCATTCAGCATGCCCGGCTTCCCTGTCCATCACCAACTTCCAGAGCTTACTCAAACTCATGTCCATGAAGTCAGTGATGATATCCAAACATCTCATCCTCTGTAGTCCCCTTCTCCTGCCTTCAATCATTTCCAGCATAAGGGTCTTTGCAAATGAATCAGTCCTTCATATCAGGTGGCCAAATATTGAAATTTCAGCTTCAGCATCAGTTCTTTCAATGAATATTCAAGACTGATTTCCTTTAGGATGGACTGGTAGCATCTCCTTGTAGTCCAAGGGACTCTCAACAGTCTTCTCCAGCACCACAGTTCAAAAGCATCAACTCTTCGGTGCTCAGCTTTATTTATAGTGAAATTCTCACATCCATACATGACTATTGGAAAAACCATAGCCTTGACTCAGTTCAGTTCAGTTCAGTCACTCAGTCGTGTCTGACTCTTTGTGACCCCATAAATCGCAGCATGCCAGGCCTCCCTGTCCATCACCAACTCCCGGAGTTCACTCAGACTCACCTTCATCGAGTCCGTGATGCCATCCAGTCATCTCATTCTCTCTCGTCCCCTTCTCCTCCTGCCCCCAATCCTTCCCAGCATCAGTCTTTTCCAATGAGTCAACTCTTCACATGAGGTGGCCAAAGTACTGGAGTTTCATCTTTAGCTTCATTCCTTCCAAAGTAATCCCAGGGCTGATCTCCTTCAGAATGGACTGGTTGGATCTCCTTGCAGTCCAAGGGACTCTCAAGAGTCTTCTCCAACACCACAGTTCAAAAGCATCAATTCTTCGGTGCTCAGCTTTCTTCACAGTCCAACTGACTGCTGGAAAAACCATACCCTTGATTAGATGGACTTTAGTCGGCAAAGTAATGTCTCTGCTTTTGAATATGCTACCTAGGTTGATCATAACTTTTCTTCCAAGGAGTAAGAATCTTTTAATTTCATGGCTTCAATCACCATCTGCAGTGATTTTGGAGCCCCCCCAAAAAATAAAGTCTGACACTGTTTCCACTGTTTCCCCATCTATTTCCCATGAAGTGATGGGACCAGATGCCATGATCTTCGTTTTCTGAATGTTGAGCGTTAAGCCAACTTTTTCACTCTCCTCTTTTACTTTCATTAAGAGGCTTTTTAGTTCCTTTTCACTTTCTGCCATAAGGGTGGTGTCATCTGCATAATGAGGTTATTGATATTTCTCCCAGCAATCTTGATTCCAGCTTGTGTTTCTTCCAGTCCAGCATTTCTCATGATGTACTCTGCTTAGAATTTATATAAGCAGGGTGACAATATACAGCCTTGACATACTCCTTTTCCTATTTGGAACCAATCTGTTGTTCCATGTCCAATTCTAACTGTTGCTTCCTGACCTGCATACAGATTTCTCAAGAGGCAGGTTAGGTGGTCTGGTATTCCCATCTCTTTCAGAATTTTCCATCGTTTATTGTAGGCTTTACTAAATAGAACTTTAGATCATATTATAGATATGTTGATATAATATTAAATGGGAAGTACAGGATATAATGCTATACATTTAGAACAAAAATGTCTGGGGTCTTCAAGACAAGGAATCTTCTCTCACCATTCTTATTCATCATAGGCCTTGTTGCTGTTGTTTACTCACTAGGTCACTAGGTCATGTCTGACTCTTTACAAAACCTATGGACTGCAGCACGCCAGCATAATCCTAGCCAGAGTTATTAGACAAGGAAAAGAATTAAAGGCATTCAAATTGAAAAAGAAAAGTAAAACTGTGCCCTTTCTCCTCTCCTTCAAAATATTTGGTAGGGACAATCTCAATGCTTTGAGGCAAAGTTTAAATGACTTAAAAAAAATTTTTTTAACTGAAGGATAATTGCATTGTAGAATTTTGCCTTTTTTTTTTACCTTATTTTATATTTTGTATTGAAATATAGCTGGAAAGGACATGGGATTAGTGTACATCAATGACTGGGTTGCACATACACACAAAAAGGAAAAGTAAAACTGCCATTGTTTTCAGCTAACTCGATTTTATATTTATAATACTGTAAAGATTCTACAAAAAGCTACTAAAAATAATAAATACAGTAAAGTTGCATGGTAAAAATCAATATTAAAATGTGTTGCATTTTTACATACAATGAACGAGCAGAAACAGAAATTAAGAAAATAATTCCATTTAAAATTTAAATAAACAAAGAATAAAACACCTAAATATAAATCTAGGTGAAGTAAAAGATATATACTAAGAAAACTATAAGATATTGTTGAAATAAATTGAAGAAGACACAAAGAAATGAAAAGATATTTTGTGCTCCATTGGGAAAACTAACATTGCTAAAATTTCCATATCACCTAAAGCAATCTACAGATCTAATGTCATCCCTATTGAAACTGCAGCAACATTTTTCACAGGTATAGAACAAATATCCTAAAATTTGTATGGAATCACAAAAGACTGTGGATAGCCAAAGCAATCCATGGGGGCTGGGATGGGAAAAGAAGCTACAGGTATCATAGTGCCTGGTTTCAAACTGTATTATAAAGCTATAGTAATCAGAACAACATGATACAGGGAGAAAACCAGACATATAGATCAGTGGAACAAAGATGAGAGCACAGAAATAAGCTCTCACATGGGCAATTAATTTATAACAAAGGAGCAAAGAACATAAAATGGAAAAAAGAAGAGTCTCTTCAGGAAACAATGCTGTGAAAATTATACATCAAAAGAATGAAACTAGACCACTGCCTCACACCATAAACAAACATCAACTGAAAATGGATTAAATATTTTAATATAAAACCTTAAAACATAAAGCTCCTAGAAGGAAAAAAAAAAAAAAAGTACAAGTTTTGACATTGGTCTTAGCAATATCTTTTTGGCGATATCTTCTCAGGCAAAGGCAACAAAGGCAAGAATAAACAAGTGGGACTTCATTGAACTTAAAAGTTTTTCACAGCAACAGAAACCATTGGGAGAAGATATTTGCAAGTCATATATTTGAAAAGTGTTAATATTCAAAGTATATAAAGAATACATACTGTTAGGACAAGCTGCTAGCTAGCTGACATCAGCAGCCGGAGCTCGGAGGAGGGCCGGTCTTCTCAGACCGGCCTTGGGCCTGAATCCAATCGCAGGACAACACGGAAACTAAAGGCACCAATTGTAGCTGTAACCTGCTTTCTTTACCTAATACGGGAGAAACTCAGGCTGTAGCCTGCATTCTTTACCTAAAACGGGAGAAACTCAAGCTGTAGCCTGCATTCTTTACCTAATACGGGAAAACTCAGTCTGCTTGCTAACCCGGGCTATAAAAACCCCAAACCCCTTTCCTGCTTTGCAGACTCCCTTTGCTCCCTCTCTCGCTTGTCTCCGGGAGTTCTGCCTGGGAGCGACCACCCAATAAAGGCCTTTTACTAACGGTCCCTAGAGGTGGCTTTTTCTTCCCATGGCGTTTTCTTACACATACAGCTCAACAAAAAAAAAAAAAAAAAAAAAAAACTGGTTAATATATGGACAGAAAAACAGAATAGACAATTTTCTAAAAGAGGCATAAGAATGGCTAAAAGACATATAAAAATTAAAACTACACAGTAATATCACCTTATGCCAATTAGAATGGCTATTACAAAAAAGGCAAGAAATTACAAGTGTTAGAGTGTGGAGAAAAGAGAATTCTTATACACTGTTGGTGGGAATGTAAACTGGTGCAGCCACTATGAATAACACTATGGAAATTACTTTAAAAATTAAGAATAGAACCATAAGATCCAGCTATTTCACATCTTTGTTATTTATTTAAAGAATAAGAAAATATTAATTCAAAAAGATATATGTACCATGAGAAAACCACAATTCAAAAAGACACACATACTTCAGTGTTTACTGCAGCGCTATTTACAATAGCCAGGAAATGAAAGCAGCCTAGATGTCCACAAGCAGATGAATGGATAAAGAAATTTTGGTACATATACAGAAAAGAATATTACTTAGCTGTAGAAAAGAACGAATTTGAGTCATTTGTAGTGAGGTAGATGGACCTAGAGCCTCTTATACAAAGTGAAGACTGTCAGAAACAGAATAAGAAACACAGTATATTAAAGCATATATGTGTAACCTAGAAAAATGGTGCTGATGAACCTATTTGCAAGGAATGAATTGAGACACAGATGTAGGGAACAGACTTGTAGACAGAGTGGGGGAAGGAGAGGATGGGACAATTGAGAAGGTAGCACTGACATGCACACACAGTGGGATATAGTGGGGTATATATAGTTATGACTGATTCACAATGTTGTCCAGCAGAAACCAACACATTATAAAGCAATTACACTATAATTAAAAATAAAAATTAAAAATTCAATTGAACAGAAAAAAAAACATATGCACCATTATGTTAATCACAGAAATATTTACAATAAGCAAAATATGGAAGCAACCTAAGGGCCCACTGATGGATAAATATAGTATATATACTACAAATTTGGATGTACTATGTCTATATATGTACTATATATATGGATAAACTAAATCCATCCATATATATATATATATATTCTTAGGTGGCTCAGTGGGTAAGAACGCAGGAGACAATGATTTAGTTCCTGGGTTGGGAAGATCCCCTGGAGGAGGACATGGCAACCCACTCCAGTATTCTTACCTGGAGAATTCCGTGGACAGAGGAGCCTGGCAGGCTATAGTCCATGGGGTCAGAGTCAGACATGACTGAAGTGACTGAGCATTTACGCATGTGAATCTCTGAATCATCATATATATTCACATGATATATATGAAGCTATATATCTATTTAAAGATATATGACATATACAAATACACATATGTATATGTATATACATATACATATATATATAGAGAGAGAGAAACTCTATCCAGTCACACACACACACACACACACACACACACACACACACACACAAAAACAGTGAAATATTGCCATTTACAACAATATCGGTGGACACTGAGGATATCATGCTAAGTAAAATAAGTCAGAAGGGAGAAAAAGAGACAGTGCATGATTTCACACATCTGTGGACTACAAAAATAAATATATATCAAATAGATAATAGACAAAGAAGCAAACAAAACAGAAAACATGTAAGTACAGAGAAGAGAGTAGTGATTACGAGGGTAGTGAGCTGTTGTTCAGTCACTCAGTCGTGCCTGACTCTTTGCGACCCCATGGACTGCAACATGCCAGCCTTCCCTGTGCTACACCATCTCCCAGAGCTTGCTCAAATCCATGTCCATTGAGTCGGTGATGCCATCCAATCATCTCTCCGCTGTCATCCCCTTCTCCTGCCACCTTCAGCCTTTGCCAGCATCAGTCTCTTCGCATTAGGTGACCAGAGTATTGGAGCTTCAGCTTCAGCATCAGTCCTTCCAATGAACATTCAGGATTGATTTCCATTAGGATTGACTGGTTGGATCTCCTTTCAGTCCAAGAGACTCTCAAGAGTCTTCTCCAACACCGTAGTTCAAAAGCATCAATTCTACAACACTCAGCCTTATTTAAAGTCCAACTCTCACATCCATACATGCACAGGAAAAAAACGTAGCTTTGATTATAGTAGGGGTAATGAGAATTAACTGGTGACATATAGAAACTAAATTTTTGATAGTTAGCATGCTATGAAATATACACAAGTCAAAATATAATGTTGTAAACATATAATTTATGTTATAAGCCTATGTCATATCAATAAAAATATAATCTTATTTATGTCAAAATTTATTTACCAAGATACAGGTATAAGCATGTACCTCTGTTTCTATGTGAAAGAACCTAAAACAAAGTTGACCAAAATACCAACTAATTTTTATGAGTGGCATTTCTGAATTTTTGAAACACATTTAATAGGTATGAATTACCTTTAGAGTGAGAAGGGGAAAAGGTTAACAAAACAAAAGAAATGGGTAATGAAATATCAAAAAGCTTCCTAATGAAATATCATAATTTAAATTGCATATTGGTGTTTTCTCTAATACTTTGTCACTTTTGCATATGAAATATTTTACAGAGACAGTGAGTTTGGGGAAAATGCCAGCATAAGGCCATAAATACTTTTCATCATTTAAGAATCTACTTTTCAGGTGATCCAAAAAGAAACTTAATATTTCTGTTTCTGTGAACTACTTTTTAAACTGAAACAAAATTTTCAGGTCACAATTCAATGATAAAAATCTGAGAACACTCACCTGATTTGAAAATTAAATTCTGGGGGAACAATAGGTAATAAGGTCACCAAATTTTATTACCTATTAGTAATAAGTTCTACTCTTGGAATTATACTCTTTCCTTGAACTGTTTTCATTTCAGAGTTATCCCCATGAGAAAAAAAGATGACAGTGTAATTGCTCCATCGTAGGGAAGCATGTTTTCCAGAGATCATGAACAATGCGACAGCTTTCACAGACAGCAACCCTCCTTAGAGCCAACTAGCCTATGAATTCCAAGGATGACAAGACAATAGAAATTTGGGGAATTCCCTGGTGAACTAGTGGTTAGGATTCTGCACTTTCGCTGACAAAAGCCAGGGTTCAACCCTGATTGATAATCAAATCCCACAAACCACATGACATGG
This sequence comes from Nanger dama, assembly GCA_917880005.1. NCBI lineage: Eukaryota > Metazoa > Chordata > Mammalia > Artiodactyla > Bovidae > Nanger > Nanger dama. The sequence goes on along the minus strand of CAKJTW010000014.1, from coordinate 2,552,296 downwards.
CAAAAAAAAAAAAAAAAATTTTTTTTCATACGTCTCAAATTGACAATTATAGTCTAATATATTATTTTTAACCAATTTCTATTAAATAATAATTCTGGCAAATCTTATAAGGCCATCATTTTATCTCTGTCTTATAATTTATAAAGTTAAGGAGCTGACTTCATAATTGGGATTTTTTTAACTTTAAATGATTTTATTTTTGTGTATGGTGTTACAAAACGTTCTAGTTTCATTCTTTACAAGTGATTGACCAGTTTTCCCAGAACCACTTGTTAAAGAAATTGTCTTTAATCCATTGTATATTCTTGCCTCCTTTGTTGAAGATAAGGTGTCCATAGGTGTGTGGATTTCATCTCTGGGCTTTCTATTTTGTTCCATTGATCTATATTTCTGTCTTTGTGCCAGTACCATACTGTCTTGATGACTGTGGCTTTATAGTAGAGCCTGAAGTCAGGCAGCTTGATTCCTCCAGTTCCATTCCTCTTTCTCAAGATTTTTTAGGTTTCTTCGAGGTTTTTTGTATTTCCATACAAAATGTGAGATTATTTGTTCTTTCTCTGTGAAAAATACCGCTGGCAGCTTGATAGGGATTGCATTGAATCTGTAGATTGCTTTGGGTAGTATACTCATTTTCACTATACGGATTATTCTGAAACATGACAATGGTCTATATCTCCATCTATTAGTGTACTGTTTGATTTCTTTCACCAGTGTTTTATAGTTTTCTATATATAGGTATTTAGTTTCTGTAGGTAGATATATTCCTAAGTATTATATTCTTTTCACTGCAATGGTGAATGGAATTGTTTCCCTTAATTTCTTTTTCTACTTGCTCATTATTAGTGTACAGGAATGCAAGCAATTTCTCCGTGTTGATTTTATATCCTGCAAGTTTACTATATTCATTGATTAGCTCTAGTAATTTTCTGGTGGAGTCTTTAGGCTTTTCTATGTAGAGGATCATGTCATCTGCAAACAGTGAGAGTTTTACTTCTTCTTTTCCAGTTTGGATTCCTTTTATTTCTTTTTCTGCTCTGATTGCTGTGGCCAAATCTTCCAGAACTATGTTGAATAGTAGCATTGAAAGTGGGCACCCTTGTCTTGTTCCTGACTTTAGGGGAGATGCTTCCGTTTTTCACCACTGAGGATAATGTTTGCTGTGGGTTTGTCATATATAGCTTTTATTACGTTGAGGTAGGTTCCTTCTATTCCTGCTTTCTGGAGAGTTTTTGTTATAAATGGATGTTGATTTTTGTCAAAGGCTTTCTCATATCTATTGAATAATCAGTTCGATAGAACTGATTATTCAGTTCAGTTCAGTCACTCAGTTATGTTCGACTCTTTGCCACCTCATGAATCGCAGCACGCCAGGCCTCCCTGTCCATCACCATCTCCCGGAGTTCACTCAGACTCACGTTCATCGAGCCCTTGATGGCATCCAGCCATCTCATCTTCATTCGTTTCCTTTTCCTCTTGCCCACAATCCCTCACAGCATAAGAGTCTTTTCCAATGAGTCAACCCTTCGCATGAGGTGGCCAAAGTACTGGAGTTTCAGCTTTAGCATCATTCCGTCCAAAGAAATCCCAGGATTGATCTCCTTCAGAATGGACTGGTTGGATCTCCTTGCAGTTCAAGGGACTCTCAACAGTCTTTTCCAACACCACAGTTCAAAAGCATCAATTCTTCAGCGCTCATCCATCTTCACAGTCCAACTCTCACATCCATACATGACCACAGGAAAAACCATAGCCTTGACTAGATGGACCTTAATCGTCAAAGTAATGTCTCTGCTTTTGAATATACTATCGAGTAAGCGTCTTTTAATTTCATGGCTGCAGTCACCATCTGCAGTGATTTTGGAGCCAAAAAATAAAGTCTGACACTGTTTCTACTATTTCCCCATCTATTTCCCATGAAGTGATGGGACCAGATGCCATGATCTTTGTTTTCTGAATGTTGAGCTTTAAGCCAACTTTTTCACTTTCGTCTTTTACTTTCGTCAAGAGGCTTTTTAGTTCCTCTTCACTTTCTGCCATAAGGGTGGTGTCATCTGCATACCTGAGGTTATTGATATTTCTCCACGCAACCTTGATTACAGCTAGTGTTTCTTCCAGTCCAGCATTTCTCATGATGTACTCTGGATGTAAGTTCATAAGCAGGGTAACAATATACAATCTTGACGTACTCCTTTTCCTATTTGAAACCAGTCTGTTGTCCTATGTCCAGTTGTAACTGTTGCTTCCTGACCTGCATACAGATTTCTCAAGAGGCAGATTATGTGCTCTGGTATTCCCATCTCTTTCAGAATTTTCCACAGTTTCTTGTGATCCATGCAGTCAAAGGTTTTGGCATAGTCAACAAAGCAGAAGTAGATGTTTTTCTGGAACTCTCTTGCTTTTTTGATGATCCAGCAGATGTTGGCAATTTGATCTCTGGTTCCTCTGTCTTTTCTAAAACCAGCTTGAACATCAGGGAGTTCATGGTTCACGTATTGCTGAAGCCTGGCTTGGAGAACTTTGAGCATTACTTTACGCGCATGTGAGATGAGTGCAATTGTGTGGTATTTTGAGCATTCTTTGACATTGCCTTTCTTGGGAATTGGAATAAAAATTGACCTTTTACAGTCCTGTGGTGACTGCTGAGTTTTCCAAATTTGCTGGCATATTGAGTGTAGCACTTTCAGAGCGTCATCTCTCAGGATTTGAAACAGCTCCACTGGAATTCCATCACCTCCACTAGCTTTGTTCATAATGATGATTTCTAAGGCCTGCTTGACTTCATATTCCAAGATGTCTGGCTCTAGATTAGTGATCACATCATCATGATTATCTGGGTCGTGAAGATCTTTTTGTACAGTTCTTCTGTGTATTCTTGCCACCTCTTCTTACTATCTTCTGCTTCTTTTAGGTCCAGACCATTGCTGTTCTTTATTAAGCCCATCTTTGCATGAAATGTTCCCTTGGTATCTCTAATTTTCTTGAAGAGATCTCTAGTCTTTCCCATTCTGTTGTTTTCCTTTATTTCTTTGCATTGATCGCTGAAGAAGGCTTTCTTATCTCTTCTTGCTCTTCTTTGGAAATCTGCATTCAGATGCTTATATCTTTCCTTTTCTCCTTTGCTTTTCACCTCTCTTCTTTCACAGCTATTTGTAAGGCCTCCCCAGACAGTCGCTTTGCTTCTTTGCATTTCTTTTCCATGGGGATGGTCTTGATCCCTGCCTCCCTGTACAATGTCACAAACCTCATTCCATAGTTCATCAGGCACTCTAACTATCAGATCTAGGCCCTTAAATCTATTTCTCACTTCCACTGTATAATCATAAGGGATTTGATTTAGGTCATACCTGAATGGTCTAGTGGTTTTCCCTACTTTCTTCAACTTGAGTCTGAATTTGGTAATAAGGAGTTTATGATCTGAGTCACAGTCAGCTCTTGGTCTTATTTTTGTTGACTGTATAGAGCTTCTCCATCTTTGGCTGCAAAGAATATAATCAATCTGATTTTGGTGTTGACCATCTGGTGATGTCCATGTGTAGAGTCTTAGCTTGTGTTGTTGGAAGAGGGTGTTTGCTATGACCAGTGCATTTTCTTGGCAAAACTCTATTAGTCTTTGCCCTGCTTCATTCTGCATTCCAAGGCCAAATTTGCCTGTTTCCCCAGGTGTTTCTTGACTTCCTACTTTAGCATTCCAGTCCCCTATAATGAAAAGGACATCTTTTTTGGGTGTTAGTTCTAAAAGGCCTTTAGGTCTTCATAAAACCGTTCAACTTCATCTTCTTCAACATTACTGGTTGGGGCATAGACTTGGATAACTGTGATATTGAATGGTTTGCCTTGGAGATGTGGTGATTTACATTGATTAATTTGTGGATATGGAAGAATCCTTGCATCCCTGGCATTAAACCCACTTGGTCATGGTTCATGATCCTTTTAATGTGTTGTTGGATTCTGATTGGTAGAATTTTGTTAATGATTTTTACATCTATTTTCATCAGTGATTTTGGCCTGTAGTTTTCTTTTGTGGGGGGCATCTTTGTCAGGTTTTGCTATTACTTTGATGGTGGCCTCATAGAATGAGTTTGGAAGTTTACCTTCCTCTGCAATTTTCTGAAAGAGTTTGAGTAGGATAGGTGTTAGCTCGTCTCTAAATTTTTGGTAGAATTCAGCTGTGAAGCCGTCTGTACCTGTTTTTTTTTTTTTTTTTTTGCTTGAAGATTTCTGATTACAGTTTCAATTTCCGTGCTTGTGATGGGTCTGTTAAGATTTTGTATTTCTTCCTGGCTCAGTTTTGGAAAGTTGTACTTTCCTAAGAATTTGTCCATTTCTTCCACATTGTCCATTTTACTGACATATAATTGCTGATAGTAGTCTCTTATGATCCTTTGTATTTCTGTGTTGTTTGTTGTGATCTAAACGTAAGACCAGAGACTATAAAACTCCTAGAGTGGAACACAGGCAAAACACTCTCTGACATCAGTCACAGCAGGATCATCTATGATCCACCTCCCAGAATACTGGAAATAAAAGCAAAAATAAACAAATGGGATCTAATTAAAATTAAAAGCTTCTGCACAACAAAGGAAACTATAAGCAAGGTGAAAAGACAGCCTTTGGAATGGGAGAAAATAATAGCCAGTGAAGCAACTGACAAACAATTAATCTCAAAATATACAAGCAACTTATGCAGCTAAATTCTAAAAAAATAAATGACCCAATCAAAAAAATTGGCAAAGAACTAAGTAGACATTTCTCCAAAGAAGACATATGAATGGCTAACAAACACAGGAAAAGATGCTCAACATCACTCATTATCAGAGAAATGCAAATCAAGACCACAATGAGGTATCATTTCACACCAGTCAGAATGGCTGTGACCCAAAAGTCTACAAGCAATAAATGCTGGAGAGGGTATGGAGAAAAGGGAATCTCTTACACTGTTGGTGGGAATGCAAACTAGTACAGCCACTATGGAAAACAGTGTGGAGATTCCTTAAAAAGTTGCAAATAGAACTGCCTTATGGCCCAGCAATCCCACTGTTGGGCATACACACCGAGGAAACCAGAACTGAAAGAGACAGGTGTACCCCAGTGTTCATTGCAGCACTGTTTATAATAGCCAAAACATAGAAACAACCTAGATGTCCATCAGCAGATGAATGGATAAGAAAGCTGTGGTACATATACACAATGGAGTATTACTCAACCATTGAAAAGAATACATATCAGTCAGTTCTAATGAAATAGATGAAACTGGAGCTGATTTTACAGAGTGAAGTAAGCCAGAAGGAAAACAACAATACAATATACTAACACATATATATGGGATTTAGAAAGATGTTAATGATAACCCTGTATGCGAGACAGCAAAAGAGACACAGATGTATAGAACAGACTTTTGGACTCTGTGGGAGAAGGAGATGGTGGGATGATGTGGGAGAATGGCACTGAAACATGTATACTATCATGTAAGAAACAAATAACCAGTCTAGGTTTGATACAGGATACAGGATGCTTGGGGCTGGTACACTGAGATGACTCAGAGAGATGATATGGGGAGAGAGGTGGGAGGGGGTTCAGGATTTGGAACTCATGTACACCCGTGGTGGATTCATGTCAATGTATGGCAAAACCAATACAGTATTTTAAAGTAAAATTTTAAAAAATAAAAATGAATGATTTTATTAATTTGATTTTGCTCTAAGGTAAGGTAAGAAGCTAAGGTACATTTATTTAACAAGGAAAATTTTAATAGCACATTAGTAATCTGTATTCTCTGAGCAAGTAGTGTTAAATCTAAAACGATATGTTTATAGAAACAGAAACAAATAATAAAATCTTAACATGATAGGCAAAAGCAAAGGTAATCCATTCTTCCATTTTTAGGATATTTTAGATAATTCTCATTTCAGAATGTCTTAACATTTTTTCTCCTTTCAAAGAATTTGGTGAGACTTCTGTCCTTCTTTCCTATACATTTCTAATCAAACTTTTCCCCACATTCCCATTAAAATTGTTAAATTACTTAATTCAGCCATAGTCTCATCCATTATCCCTATAATCATGAATTTCAGAGTCTTGGGACATAAGTATGACTAACATTTCTATTTTGATATAACTCCTGAAAGTATAATTCTGTTTAACAGTTTTAGGTCCAAATATATATCTATTTATATCACTGAAGTTGTTTCATACTATATAATATACAATAAATATACCTTTTAATGATGTTTAAAGTTACTGTTTTAACTTATTTCCATTAGCAGCCATTGTAAATGGCAATTCACTAGGTGCTGCTGCTGCTGCTGCTGCTAAGTCGCTTCAGTCGTGTCTGACTCTGTGTGACCCCACAGATGGCAGCCCACCAGGCTCCCCTGTTCTTGGGATTCTCCAGGCAAGAACACCGGAGTGGGCTGCCATTTCCTTCTCCAATGCATGAAAGTGAAAAATGAAAATGAAGTTGCTCAGTCATTAATTCAATATATATTTTAAAATATATCAACAAATTTTCCATTGTCATGTTCCTGTGACTGATTTCTTCAGGTATGAAGTCATTCTGAAAATGCACATAGTCATCTTTCCAAAGTTTTAAGTGTATCATATAAAGTAGGAAGTTATTATTTCTCAGCAAAACTATGTTAATTTTCTACTTTCATTGACTTTAAAGTACAATAAAGTTAATCTTACCCTTACTGAATGTTAAGGCCAAAATTATACAATGCAATTAAATGAGGAAGCAATGGAAGTTAAAAAAGAGCTGACAATGATCCAGGTTGATAATTTAAAAATCACTATACTAGGTAGAAGGAAAAACAAAAACAAAAACACAGATTTGAAAGTAAGTTATCCTTTCTCCTTACTAGTAGTGAAAATTTAAAATTTATTCTGTAAAACCCGTTACATAGAGTACCAAATTTATTTTGTATACAGGTGATAAAAATGCAAAATACATATAATTTCCACAAGTTTATAAGAATAATTCAATTTGAAAATCTGCATTGGTATTATATTTTCATGATTTCCCCTAATTTAGTAATAAAGATTTTGAATTTCAATGTTGTGTAAGCAGCACAGGTAGTTGATTATGTTTATAGTTGGACAAGCAATAAGAAAAACTCAAATACAACTACTAGTGTATAAATTGCCAAAATTATGTTGTCATTCATTTATTGGGTCATTTTAATGTATTTATTCAAAATCCTCCAAATCTAGCACTAAATAATTGTAAATATTTGTGGATGAAACAATCATCCCTGTCTTCATGAAGCTTAACAGTATGTTTGAAGGTGACAAGTAATTTGGAGAATAGAAACAAGAAAATAACATGGGTATCTAGATTAGCAATAGGTGATAGTTGCCATTTTAATGAGCTATCCAAGGTAGTCTCATTCAGGAAATGGCATTTAGGTAAAACCTGGAGGGAATTCACTACACAGATACAGGCAGAGGGGGAGAATGTTTTAAGCAGAGGAAGAGCCAGTGTGAAGGTCTTAATAAGGGAGCATTTTTGTATACAAGGCACTGGAAGTAGGCTGATGTGGTTGGACTGAGTAAAGGAGAAGCAAAAAGAACAGAAGATGAGGCTTAGGGAGGTTCATCTCATGGAGGACTTTGTTATAGAGGATTTGGCTATTACTATGTATGAAATGCAAAATCATTGGAGGGCTTTGAACAGAGAAGGGTTATAATCTAATGAATCACTTTAGATACTGTGAAAGGTAAAATAATGGCCTCTCAGAGATGTTGACATCTTAATACCTGGAATGTACAAATAAATTACCTTATATGGCAAAAGAGAATTTACAGATGTGATTAAGTGGATGCAATCTGATCAAGAAGAAATTTGGAAATAAAATAGGAAGGTAGATGGCTGGATTAGAGATGCAACATGAAAAGGACTTTATTTGTCATTGGTAGGTTTGAAGATGATGAAAGGGAGCTATAAACTAAGGAATGTGGTGGCCTCAAGAAGCCAGGAATTGCTCTCAAGTTATAGACAGAAAGATAATGGGGACCTCAGTCTCCAAACCACAAGGAACTGAATTCTTCCAATGACTGGAATAAACAGTAGACATATTTTCCACTAGTGTCTTCAGAAAGGAACAGTCTATCAACACCTGGATTTTTGTAAAGAGAACTTTACTAGGCTTCTGATCTATAGAACTATAAAATTATTTTATACCACTAAGTCTATGGCAACCTGTTATAAGAGCAACAAAAATCTAATTCAATTACTGTGTTGATAAACTGCTTTGAAAGGTGAGGGGGAAAGGTGAAACCGAGAGGGTTAGGAAGCTACTGCAGGCATTAGATGAGAAATGATGATTTGGATAAAGGTTGTAGCCAACAATATGAAAAAGGATCCAATTCTGATTTGCCTTTGGAAAAAAGTCTGCATTACTTTGTCAGACTCTTCACTTCTTCAAATGCTACAATCCCTTGAGAACGACTGACAATAGGTAAACTTTAAATAGGAAAGTCAATCTGAAACAGAAATCAGCAGACTCAGATGTCTGTCTTTCCCACCAAAAAAAAAAAAAAAAATGCCCATCTCACAAAAAAATGACCTCCCACAAAAAAATGCTCAGAATGTGCCAGATGCCATGCTGAATGCTCTGCGTATGTTATTTCACTTAACTCTTCACAACAATCTTATGAGATGGCAGTAAAAGTACAGGTGAAGTGAATAAATTTTGGGGAGATTAGTAAACTTGTCAAGTGTCATTCACAGAGTTAGATAATTTTACAATCAGGGTTCAAATACAAGTAACACCGACTCTAAAGATTAGGAGTTTTCATGTTATTTACTAGTCAGTCACACATAATTCTAGTTTTAAGTTTAATATTATCTTTAAATCTTCCCATTATCTCCATATCTACCATTAATGCTTACCTCATGCCCTCTTTATTTAATGCTATTTTATTTATGTTTTTTAATTTATATCACAATGCTTTGCTTCTCTTGCTCCTAGTTCTGTTTTCTTCCAAAGCATTCTCAGTGAGCTACCAGATTTATCTATCTCAAAAACAACTTTTTTTTGTTTTTACAATTATCTTGTCTAAAATGCTTTTGTGGTTGCTCCTTGTATCTTATAAGATGAAGTGCCTCATCTTTATTATGCTATAGAAACTCTTTGTTTTATATTTCCAACCTCACATATCATAAGTCTTACTGCCTGGCTTGTTATGTTCCAGTCACACCAACAAAATATACATCCCTGAATGAGCCCTAAGCATCCAGCAACTCTTCTACAAACACCACCTAATGCTCCCTTGAATAACTTCTGTTTAGCATTAAAACTTAGTGCTGGAATCTTTGCATCCTTATAATAATTTCCTTCTACAGAAAAACACATTTATTGAGCATTTACTCTGTACCACACACTATGTTAGATATTCGTGAATTTATAGGTAGATAATATGACTATTCTTAAAACACTATAGCATTTATCTAGGAGCAAATCACATGAACAAAATGTGAATGTGATATTCAAACAATAAGAGAGTTGAGCCTGGGAAATTCTAAATACACTCAGTAATCCTTTCTACCCTCAAAAATGTATTATTATACCACTTTAAAATTACCTGTGAATGATCCTAAAGATGATATTATTTTAAACCATAAAATATTATATTTTTGATATGCTATTGCTATCACACCAGAACTCATTTGAAATGTTTAAATTAATGTGTTACTTTACATAGGAAATCTGATTTCTCTTATGAGAAGAATGTTCTTATACTATACATATAAAATATATATGTAACAAATATAACAATGAAAATAATAATATAATGAATACAATTGTTTGTATACAATATTTGTTAACATTTAAAATTTTAAAATAAATCTCTCTAAAACAAAGTGTTATTTTGGATCAATGCATATGATTCAGATTTTTGGATAGCATATTTGTGAGTGCTATAAACAGCTGACTTTACATATAGACATCACTAAACACCAAAATCAGACTGATTGTATTTTTGCAGCCAAAGATGTAGAAGCTCTATACAGTCAGCAAAAACAAGACCTGGATCTGACTGTAGCTAAGATGAACTTCTTCTTCTTCTTTTTTTTTTTTTTTAAAGGTGAACTTCTTATTACAAAATTCAGGCTTAATTGAAGAAAATAGGGAAACCTACTACACCATTCAAGTATGACCTAAATCTAATGCTTTAAGATTATACAGTAGATGTGAATAACATATTCAAGGCATTAGATCTAGTAGACAAAGTGCCTGGAAACTATGGACAGAGATTCATAATATTGTACAGGAAGTGGTGACCAAAACCATTCCCGGAAATGCAACAAGGCAAAATGGTTATCAGAAGATGACTTAAAAACAACTGAGAAGAGAAGTGAAAAATAAACCAGAAAAGGAAAGATATATCTACTGAATGTAAAATTCCAGAGACAAGCATACAGAGATAAGAAGACATTCTTCAATGATAAAAGCAAAGAAGTAGAGGAAAACAATAGAGTAGGAAAGACTGGAAACTCTTCAAGAAAATTAAAGGGTTAAAGAAAACATTTCATGTGAGGATGGACACAATAAAGGACAGAAAAGGTAAGGACCTAAGAGAAACAAAAATAATTAAGAAAGAGTGGCAAGAATACACAGAAGAACTATATGAAAAGGTCTTAATGACATGGATAGCCATGATGGTGTGCTTAATCACCTAGAGCCATACATCCTGGAGTGCGAAGACAAGTGGGTGTTAGGAAATATTACTACAAACAAAGCTAGTGGAGGTGATGGAATTTCAGCTGAGCTATTTCAAACCCTTAAAACAATGCTGTTAAAGTGCTGTACTCAATATACCAACAAATTTGGAAAAATCAATAGTGGTCACATGACTGGAAAATGTCAGTTTTCATTCCAATCCAAAAGATGTGCAATGGTAAAGAATGTTCCAGCTACTGAACGATTGCACTCATTTCACATGGTAGCCAGATTATGCTCAAAATTCTTCAAGCTAGGCTTCAGTAGTACACGAACCAAGAACTTCCAGATTGCATTTTGAGGAGGCAGTGGAACCAGAGATCAAATTGTCAACATTCATTGGGTCATGGATAAAGCAAGGGAATTCAGAAAAACATCTACTTCTGCTTCATTGCCTATGCTAAAGTCCTTAACTGTGTGGATCGCAAGACACTGTGGAAAATTTTTAAAGAGACAGAGTACCATACCACTTTACCTGAGAAATTTGTGTGTGGGTCAAGAAGCAACAGTTAGAACTGGACATAGAATAACTGAGTGTTTCAAAATTGGGAAAGAGTTTGATAAGGCTACATAATGTTACCCTGTATATAAATATCCTATATTTATAAGTTTTATGCAGAATACTTTATCTTGGCCTTCAAAACGAAAAACATAATCACAGAAAACTAATCAAAATGATCACAAAGATTATTGTGGTCTTGAAACTCAATGAAACTAGACATGCATGTCCTGGTGGACAGTTCTGACAAACATGGTCCACTAGAGAAGGGAATAACAAGTCACTTCAGTTTTCTTGCTTGACAACACCATGAACAGCATGAAAAGGCATAAAGACGTGACACTGGAAGATAAGCCACCAAGTTGGTAGGTATTCAATATGCTAAGGGGGAAGAGCAGAGAAATAGCTCCAGGAAGAATGAAGAGGCTGAGCCAGAGTGGAAACAATGCCAAGTTCTCAATGTGTCTGTCTGCTGGTGAAAGTGAAGTCTGATGCTGTTAAGAACAATACTTTATAGGAACCTGGGATGTTAGGTCCATGAATCAAGGTAAATTGGAAGTGGTCAAACAACTGATGACAAGAGTGAACACTAACATTTTAGGAATCAGTGAGCAAAAATGGATGGGAATGGGTGAATTTAATTCAGAGTATCATTTTACCTAGTAATGTGGACAAGAATCCCTTAGAAAAATGGAGTAGCCTTCATAGTCAACAGGAGTCCAAATGCAGTACTTGAGTGTAAACTCAAAAACAATAGAAAGATCTCAGTTTGTTTCCAAGGCAAACAATTCAACATCACAGTAACCCAAATCTGTATATTATGTACAATAACTATACACAGTATGATAAGGCTGTATACTGTCACCCTGCTTTTTTAAACTTATATGCACAGTACATCAAGCAAAATGCTAGGTTGGATGAATCACAAGCTGGAATCAAGATTGCCAGGAGAAATATCAAAACTCAGATATACAGATGATACCTTCCTAAGAGCAGATATTGAAGAGGAACTAAAGAGCCTCTTGATGAAAGTGAAAGAGGAGAGTGAAAAAGTTGGCTTAAAACTCAACATTCAAAGAACTAAGATCATGGCATCTGGTTCCATCACTTCATGGTAAATAGATGGGAGAAAAATGGAAATCGTGGTAAATTTTATTTTCTTGGACTTCATAATCATGGCAGACACTGCCTGGAGCCATGAAATTAAAAGACACTTGCTCCTTGCAGGGAAAGCTATGCCAAAACTAGTCAGCATATTAAAAACTAGAGACATTACATTGTGACAAAGGTCTGTATAGTTAAAGCTATGTTTTTTCCAGTAGTAATGTACAGATTGAGAGTTGGACTGTAAAGTAGGCTGAGCACTGAAGAATTGATGCTTTCAAATTGTGGTGCTGTAGAAGACTATCAAGAATCCCTTGGATTGCAAGGAGATCAAATCAGTCAATACTATAGGAAATCAATACTGAATATTCATTGGAAGGACTGATACTGAAACTGAAGCTCCAATATTTTAGCTAGCTGGCAAGAAGGGCCGACTCATTGGAAAAAAAAACAAAACAAAAAAACAAACAAAAAAACCCTAATGCTGGGAAAGATTGACGGCAGAAGGAGATGGAGGAGACAGAGGATGAAATGGTTGGCTTATATCACTGACTCAATGTACCATGCTATTTATAAGCACACTTCTATATTCACAATATATAGTATATATTTTCATATGCTGTATATTTTCAAACAACATATTCTATACCCACATTATCTTTATAAGCAATTCTATATACATTTTATATATTTGAATTTAATATTGTAAGGAATCATGGCTTAGAAGTTTTGAAAACCTTTCTAGGACTTCAGAGCTAACAAATAGAACTGGAATTCTGTTCTAAGGTTTATCTGACACCAAATGATTCTTTGATCCTGATAAAATGCATTACTAGCTCAAAGGATTTGCCCATGTATTAGTTATTTATTAATATTGCCACCTTGATCAAAAGCCTAGTTTCTTAATATTTTACTCTAGTTTTTTTTTATACTAATATATTGACACAATGGTACCTATTAATCAGTTCTAGATTCAAGTAACATGAATGACTGAACTGTTGTAGAACTCCCTCTCATTTTTAAAAATAAAATTTTTGAGAAAACATGATGCTTATAAAATAATAATACAGAGTCAGGTAATACAAAGATAACCTCCAATAACAAGAATAAAGCAGGGACTGAAAATTACACTGGTAAAAGTCATCCAATACTAAGGTTGTTATCAGATCTAAAGAAGAGTCTCAGAAAACAGTATCTAATATTTTAACAGTAACATAACCTTGGACTTGGCCAAATTCAGAATTGGAATTGAGAAAACTGCATCAACCTGGGGGCAAAAAATTCTATTCAGCCATGAAATGTGCCTAAAGCATTAAAAAAAAAAAAAAAAAAGTTTGCTTTTTCTGGGACCTCTGGTGGAAACAAGAAGGAGAAGAAACACAGTCTTCTGTGAGATATTAAGACCCCAAGCATATATGCTATGCATGTATGGAAGTTAAATTTTTTGAAGATATGAGACTCTTAAGATAAATGAATTGACCAAAAATTTAGTTGAGGACCCAAGAAAATCCCAGAGTTCCAGCAGAAAAAAATAAAATAAGGCCACTTCAATACCACAAAAGCATGAGATTCCTGGAAAAAGAAAAAGAAAAAATCCTCTCCCTAAAGGGGAGTTTTCAACAAACATTTCAAAATAATGTGGAAATCAGGATGAGAGAAAATCGCCCAGCACAATCAAGAACTAGAAATGACAAAATTATCTATGGTACATTTAAAGTGTTGTAAGAGATATAAGGGAAACCACAATGAACAAGAATAATGGAGGGGGGAGAGTATTGAAAATTTTATGAATATAACATTGTAAATATAAAAGCTAATGTAATAAATAAAAGTAGATTTTAAGTGGATTCAAAAGTAGATAACTTCTAACTGGATAGGTACAAGATACAGCTCAGATCAGAAAACTGACCCAAAGAGAGAGAAAAGAGATACAAAGATTGATTATATAAAAGTAAGATTACAAAACTTTGAAGATAAAAGTTGCAACATTTGTCTAATACAAGTTTCAGTGAGGAACAATAGAAATAATGAAGGAAATGTGATACTTGTAAAGGCAGTACCCTTCATCTTCTATTTCCAGTAATAATTAACATAATATTACTATTAAATATCATTGAGGAAAGCCACCATAACAGGGCAAAATACTTTTTAAAAATTATTTTGCGAGCAGAATACAAATAAAAAAGTAAATAATGAGGTCAAAGAAGAGGTTCTGAAATTCTAAGAATGAACACTGCATTTTGAAATGCTACTCTCTGGGAATGTTTGGCATAACTTTGAGCAGTATATTTGAAAGACTTGGGTCTTGGAAACAAAATTGGAATCCAGTTACCTGCAAAGACAAAATCATGACCTTCTTCCCTCTCTGAAGGGATATATGCTTGAAATCAAGATAAACTAAACATAACTCAGGAGCTGTCCAATTTTGGGCAAATACATTTCTAACTCAAAAATTCTGACTCTCTGAATTCATATTAAAATGATTCTAGATGGCTAGTGCGAACAAGTACTGTGATAAAGAAAACAAAATCCTTTCTGAAAATAAATAAATAAAGATTCCTAGGACTCAAGTTATTGCAACAATTATATTTCCAAATAAAAGAGATAATGGCTTAGACATTTATTTCAAAAATCCACAAAATACAAGAAATCATGAATTAAATAAGCCCTAAGATCCCTAGGAATGAAAAAATTTAAAAGAAATTTAACATAGAAACATCACAAGGAAATTTCTGAAAACCAAAGACAATGAGGAAAAAACATAATACTTTTAAAGGAAAAGCAATAAAACTAACGGTTAACTTCTTACCAGAAACAAGAGAAGCAAAAGACAAATGACATTTTCAGTTCATGTGTTCGTATATAGTAAACAAAATAGAAATAAAAATTTCAGAAAAGAGTTAAAAAAATTTTTTTTCAGAAATGATCAAACAATAAATAAAGTACCAAGATAGTTCCTTTGGCCTAAAGAAAGATGATCAATATGTAAGATAAAAATTTGAAGAAGAAAAGTATGGGGGCAAACAATACAATGATAAATATATGGATAGATGAGAATTTATTTTTTCAAGCAATATTCCTTGAAAATGCATTATTTCCATAATTGCACTGAATCAATACTTGGGAAAAATCAGATAACTGTATTTGTGTTTGTCGATTTCTTAATTCTATAATTCCACTATTTTCTCTCTCTATTCCAATGCCATACTCTATTGGTTCCTGTTATTTTCAGTAAGTCATTAAATTTTCCTCCCTTCCAGCTGTTTTCATTCCAGCTAGAATTGAGCAATCTGTGTCAGTTCTAACCTACAACAACAAAAAAATTCTTTGAAGCTATTTATTATGATTGTGTTCAATTTAAAGATGTTGTGGAAATACTTGATAACTTTAAAAATGCATGACCAGAATATTTCATTTTAAGACTGTCTTTCATTTATCTTGGAAAATTTTCAGTTTTCAGTGTATAGATATTTAAGCAATTTTATTTATTTCTAAGCATTTTAGGACTCTAATTTTGCTCGGAAATATTTTGCAATTTTCACAGTAGAGATCTTGGATGTCATTCTTTGAGTTTATTTAGAAATATTTTGTATTTTCTGATTTTATTAAAATAGCATTGTTTATATCTTTTCCAAGTGTTTGTTGCTGATACATAAAAGTATTTTTGTATGTTGATGTGTGTTGAAAAAAATCAGTTAGTTTTATGAATTTTTTTAATCCTTGCATAGTATTTTTAATAGACATAATAAAAATATTTTTTTGAAGAAAGATTACTCTCTTTCCAAACATTTTCTTTAATTTGAGCATGTCATAAGGCTTTGAGAGTCTTTGGAGAAGACTTTGAGAGTCCCTTGGACTGCAAGGAGATCAAACCAGCCAATCTTAAAGGAAATCAACTCTGAATATTCTTTGGAAAGATTGATGCTGAAGCTGAAGCGCCAATACTTTGGCCACTGGGTATGAAGAAGAGCTGACTCACTGGAAAAACTCTGATGATGGGAAAGATTGTAAGCAAAAAGGAGAAGGGGGCAGCAGAGTATAAAATGGTTAGAAAGCATCACCAATTCAATGGACAAGAATTTGAGCAAACTCTGGAAAACAGTGAAGGACAGAGAAGGTTGGCATGCTGCAATCTGTGAGATGTCAAAGAGTAGGACATGACTTAGCAAGTGAACAACAAAGGAGGAGAAAAGGCAAGTTACTTAATTATATATATAGCTCAACAATTCAGATTTTTCTATATAAAATATTAGAAGAATAAACATATTTGCTTTACATATTAGCACATATTAAATAAAATTGAAATAATTAAAAAAATTATGAGTAGTGGTTACCTATGTGGAGGAGGGGGTGGTAATAAGAAGATCAGTAAGGGTACATATTCATTGGAAGGACTGATGTTGAAGCTGACACTCCCATACGTAGGCCACCTGATGCAAAGAGCTGCCTTGTTTGAAAAGATACTGATGCTGGGAAAGATTGAAGGCAGGAGGAGAAGGGGGAAACAGAGGATGAGATGGTTGGTTGGCATCACTGACTCAATGGACATGAGTTTGAATAGACCCCAGGAGTTTATGATCTACATGGAGGCCTGGCGTGCTGCAGTTCTTGGAGTCACAAAGAATCGGACACGACTGATCAATTGAGCTGAATTAAACTGAAGGGTATAGTTCAATACAAGCTGGTTTTAGTAAGAGTGTTTCAGTTTTAATCAACTGTAATAAATGGCAGGTGTAAGCATGTTCATTATATTACTATTGTTATATAAAATTTTTTGCACTTAGTTACATATATTCTTTAGTAGGTGTAACATTTCACAATAAAATACATAAATGATGAAAATGAACATATTTTGAGAAAAGTAGATTTCAAAAGATATATAAAACATGATGACATTTAGGTATATTTCAAAATAAATGAAAATACTGTATTTTGGGATACATATAAATATATGAAAACATTGTGCAAGATTACATACATTTCTGAGATTTTAGTGCTGTGTAACAAATCACCCTAAAACTTAATCGCTTGAAATAATTTTTTGTTTTAATTAATTTTAAAGTTAATGTTTTAATTAGTTTTGTTAATTTTTTGTCATGCTCTGTGAGTCGATTGGGCACATTTAGATTGTTTATACTTGAGTTTTCTCAGAGCTGCCAAAGGACAGCAGCTGGGTTGAAGTCACTAGAAAATCCTGTGCCTTGACAGTCCTTGGTCTTTTTCCTTCACCTTGTGACTAATCTTCCAGAACCTCTCCATGGGAGCCTCCCACAACATGGCAGTCTCAATTGTGCCATACTTCTTACACGGTGGGCTTTGCTGTGCCTCAGATGGTAAGAAGTGAAGTGAAGTCACTCAGTCGTGTCCGACTCTTTGCGACCCCATGTACTGTAGCCTACCAGGCTCCTCCGTCCATGGAATTTTCCAGGCAAGAGAAAGGGAGTGGGTTGCCATTTCCTTCTCCAGGGAATCTTCCCAATGCAGGGATCAAACCCGGGTCTCCAGCATTGTAGGCAGATGCTTTACCGTCTGAGCCACCAGGGAATCCACCTTCAATGCAGGAGACCTGGGTTTGATCCCCTGGGTTGGGGGCGATCCCCTGGGGAAGGGAAAAGCTACCAACTCCAGTATTTTTGCCCTGGAGACTTCCATGGACTGTATAGTCCATAGGGTCACAAAGACTCGGACACGACTGAGCAACTTTCACTTTTGCTTCTTTCACTTTCTTACATGGTTGGCTCTTAAGAGTCAGGAAACAGAAAGTGAAAGCCAGTTGAAGACTGCTCAGAACTGACCTAGCATCAAATCTGCCTTTGGTCAAAGTAGTCTCAGCTTTTGCTCTGATTTAATGGGAAGGAGTAATATGCTCCTTCTCTTAATTGCAAGATTTCTACAGCTACATTGAGAAGCACATGTGGGATGTTGAATGCTTTTGAGGCCAGTTTTGGAAAATACATTCAGCCACAACACTTATTTCAGGCTAATGGTAACCATTGTGGATGCAGGAAGAGAAGGAAAGAAATAGATAATGTTATAGGAGAACTTTAGTCCGACCTTCATGGTTTCATCTCTTTAAAAGGGAATTATCTGAAGTAGATGTGACAAAGAAGCTTGTGAATACAGAGATATTTATGATGTTATTCTGTGTACTTCTTTATGTTTAAAGTATTAAAGCATTTTGTAATTTTGAACAAAGTATATAATATTTCAGAAACACACACAGACACACACACATTCTAACTTTCAGAAAATGGAAGAAACCTGTTACATCTTAAGTTGTCCTGTATTTAAACTGTCACAAGTCAGACATTTTAGTTTTGGATAATTTCTAAACATTTTGATTCTAGATTATCCTTTTAAAGAAGCTAAAAGATCATTTTATATTCCAAATAATTTAAAACATATAATTATCAACTCTATAATCACTGTTTCATTTCCCTGAGTAAAATATAGTTGAGTAAGTCTTGATTGTAAATTATTTCCTGAAGTTATATTAAAAGTACTATGACATCTCTATAAGGTTTATAGAAGGAAAATTTTTACAACCTATACTTTTATTATAAAAATAGAACTGCCATTTAAACATGTTCTGATTTAGAATACTAAGTAACTAACTGAATTTACTGTTTTCTAATTCTTTCATTCACTAATCACTGCAAGAATCTGAAGAACATGACAATTTTATAAGAAATGAAAAATTGTGCATCATAAAACATGGCTTGCATTTTCATATAGTATTGGTTTGGTAAAATTCTAAAACTAATTCAATCAAAAATACTTTGAGAGTAAACTACTTTATGTTTTCCTGGTCGGCATCCTGTTTTCAACCACTCTTCTTCTACTGTTTGTTTTCTGTCTTCCAAGTGAAGCTTGTTGAATGATTACTGAAATTTTGGAAACAGCATCCAAAAGAGAACATTATTACTGATTCTTACAGTAATAGTTACCAAAACAATAATATACAAAATGAATTACTGCAAATTACATTGTATTAATTTGCACCAACATCAGGCTGAAGCAATCATCCCCTCTTATCAACTCTAATGATATATGTTGTCAACTTGTTAACTGAGCTAATATTTCTACAATAAAATGCTGACCCAAGGACAAATAAAAAATACTTTGAATGTCACTAGTTCTAAGGGAAAGATTTAGTCATTTTATAAGCTATTTTTCTGATATTCACTACTATGCTTTATTTGCCATAAGTCAAAGTCACTCTTATGGACACAAAGTATGGTGTTTGTGTCAGGCATGCACAGTCCTGAGAACCCTGGTCAAAGAGGGACATGTTTTGTTCACCGTTTCCCTTCTCATCAGTTCAGTCCAGTTCAGTCGCTCAGTCATGTCCAACTCTTTGCAACCCCATGAATTGCAGCACCCTAGGCCTCCTTGTCCATCACCAACTCCTGGAATTCACTCAGACTCACATCCATTGAGTCAGTGATGTCATCCAGCCAACTCATCCTCTGTCATCCCCTTGTCCTCCTGCCCCCAATCCCTCCCAGCATCAGAGCCTTTTCCAATGAGTCAACTCTTCGTATGAGGTAGCCAAAGTACTTGAGTTTCAGCTTTAGCATCATTCCTTCCAAAGAAATTCCAGGGCTGATCTCCTTTAGAATGGACTGGCTGGATCTCCTTGCCCTTCTTATAGCATTTCTCAAATAGGTATGCTACACTTAATGGTCAAATGCAAATAGAATGTTTTGCTTCGATATAGGGAAATCCCTCATATCTACTTATATGTAGTCAGAAGACTTTTGACAAAGACACAAAATTAGCAGCAATTTGTCTTTTAGCACTATAATTTTTCAGCCCTAATATTTGATTTAAGCTAATATATGAACTTCAGTTTGAGAGAAGCAATGTAATAGCATAAACACATGTTGTATTTTAAATAAAAATAAAGATTATGAAAACTTTCTCATAGAATGAGAATATCATCCATTTTCTCTACAACTTTATTCACAAATTCAAGTGAGCAGAAAATCAATGGCATTTTTCTGATGTAAATTTATTTCAATTTTAAGAGCTGTTGGTTAGGAGAAACTTGAATCTCATTCAGTTTCCATCTCTCCTCTCTCTCTGCCTTTGCATAAATTTTAGTGGTCTTTACATAGCATTGAGGTATTGGAGGAGGAGTCATTTTACATTCAAGTCCTTCATACTCAAAGGTATCTCTAGAGATACCTGCCCTCCCATGTGGACTGGGATATTTACAGATTGTTTCTGTGATGCCCCTCATTTCCATAAATATCCTTCAGGTCTGGAAGATCTTTCATACATTTCTTCTTCATCATTGAAAGTTAGAACTTCCTCTGGTGTTTCTTTCCTTTGTTTTGGATCATTGATATCTCTGTGAGATCATATATTGTCTTCATCTACCTAGACTCCTCATAGAGACAGAACCTATATCCAACAAATAGACAAAGAAGTCCTATAAATTAAAAAAATACAGATAAATCAGTACAAAAATGAACAAATGCCTTCAAAAGAGGGTGCCAACATATTATTTATTGGAAAAATTCAAGTTAAAATTATGAGATACCATTGCATGCATAAGATTTCCTGGTGGCTGAGTACTAAACTGTCTGCCTGCCACTGCAGGAGATGCAAAACATTCAGGTTTGAGCCCTGGACCAGGAAGATCCCTTTGGAGGAGGAAATGGCAACCTGAGCCAGTATTCTTGTCAGAGAATCCTATGAACAGAGGAAGCTGGAGGGTTATAGTCCGCAGAGTCTCAAAGAGTCAGACACGACTGAGTGACTGAGTACATGAATATCACATATATACTGCAGACAATGTTTTTAATGTAAAAGCCATTACATGTGTAAAATCACCAGACTTCCCTTTGACTGGTAGAAATACAGATTCATGGTACTGTTTTTAAGATGTTGGACAATATCATCTATGGATAAATATATGCATAAACCCCACCACTGTGATATTTATTTACCTACTAATCTACCTACTCATCCTGGCATACTCAAGCACATGTACACATGATCAGATATGTGCTATTCATAATATACAAATTTTTATCAGGAGTATAATGAACAAAAATATGGCACATTCATGGAATATAGTACTATAGATGAATGAGCTTCAAAATGTAATTACTGGGTAAACAGTATCAGCAACAACTGAGAATAACTGAGAATCATATCAACCGATATAACTGCAAATTATCAGTCCTCACAACAGATCTACTGATTTGAGGACTCTAGAGGCGGGGCTTCACTTTTCAGTTTCTGACAAATGCTCCAGGTGGTTTGGATATATGCCTAGCTTAGGAAGCATTATTCTAAATGAAAATATGTATGTGAATATATATATATATATATAACTCCTGCTTAGTAGCTCAGTGATATTCAACTCTTTGCAACCCCATGGACCATAGCCAGCCAGGCTCCTCTGTCCATGGGATTTTCCAGGTAAGAATACTTCAGACGAATACCATTCCTTTCTCCAGCGCATCTTCCCAACCCAGAGATTGAATCCCTGTCTCCTTCATTGACAGGTGGATTCTTTACCGCTAAGCCTCCAGGGAAACCTTCATCAGATGGTATTCAGGCATGTTCAGTCATGCCCAGCTCTTTGTGACCCTACAGACTGTAGCCGCTAGGCTTCTCTATCCATGAAATTTCCCAGACAAGAATACTGGAGTGGGTTGCCATTTCCCCCACTAGGGGATCTTCCCAAAAATATTAAACCTTAATCTCCTGGGTCTCCAGCAGTGGCAAGCAGATTATTTACCATTGAGCCACCTGTGAACCCTACATCAGATGATACTGATGGCTTTCTTTGTTGATCACTAAGAACAAACCTAGAGGAGGTGATATAATTCCAACTGAGCTATTTAAAATTCTAATCAATGAATATAGTAAAGTTGCAGGATATAAAATCAACACTCAGAAATCCCTTGCATTCCTATACACTAATAATGAGAAAGTAGAAAAAGAAGTTAAGGAAACAATCCCATTCACCATTGCAACGAAAAGAATAAGATACTTAGGAATATTCCTACCTAAAGAAACTAAAGACCTATATATCGAAAAACTATAAAACACTGATGAAAGAAATCAAAGAGGACACTAATAGATGGAGAAATATACCATGCTCATGGGTCGGAAGAGTCAATATAGTGAAAATGAGTATACTACCTAAAGCAATCTACAGATTCAATGCAATTCCCATCAAGCTACCAGCAGTATTTTTCACAGAACTAGATCAAATAATCTCAAGATTTGTATGGAAATACAAAAAACCTCAAATAGCCAAAGCAATCTTGAGAAAGAAGAATGGAACTGGAGGAATCAACTTGCCTGACTTCAGGCTCTACTACAAAGCCACAGTCATTAAGACAGTATGGTACTGGCACAAAGACAGAAATATAGATCAATGGAACAAAATAGAAAGCCCTGAGATTAACCCACACACCTATGGACACCTTATCTTTGACAAAGAAGGCAAGAATATACAATGGAGTAAAGACAGTCTCTTTAACAGGTGGTGCTGGGAAAACTGGTCAACCACTTGTAAAAGAATGAAACTAGACCCCTTTCTAACACCATACACAAAAATAAACTCAAAATGGATTAAAGATCTAAATGTAAGACCAGAAACTATAAAACTCCTAGAGGAGAACATAGGCAAAACACTCTCCGACATAAATCACAGCAGGATCCTCTATGATCCAACTCCCAGTATACTGGAAATAAAAGCAAAGATAAACAAATGGGATCTAATTAAAATTAAAAGCTTCTGCACAACAAAGGAAACTATAAGCAAGGTGAAAAGACAGCCTTCTAAATGGGAGAAAACAATAGCAAATGAAACAACTGACAAACAACTAATCTCAAAGATATATAAGCAACTTATGCAGCTCAACTCCAGAAAAATAAATGATCCAATTAAAAAATGGGCCAAAGAACTAAATAGGCATTTCTCCAAAGAAGACATACAGATGGCTAACAAACACATGAAAAGATGTTCAACATCACTCATTATCAGAGAAATGCAAATCAAGACCACAATGAGGTACCATTTCACACCAGTCAGAATGGCTGTGATTCAAAAGTCTACAAGCAATAAATGCTGGAGAGGGTGTGGAGAAAAGGGAACCCTCTTACACTGCTGGTGGGAATGCAAACTAGTACAGCCACTATGGAAAACAGTGTGGAGATTCCTTTAAAAATTGCAAATAGAACTGCCTTATGATCCGGCAATCCCACTGCTGGGCATACACACCAAGGAAACCAGAATTGAAAGAGACACATGTACCCCAATGTTCATTGCAGCGCTGTTTATAATAGCCAGGACATGGAAGCAACCTAGATGTCCGTCAGCAGATGATTGGATAAGAAAGCTGTGGTACATATACACAATGGAATACTACTCAGCCCTTCAAAAGAATAAATTGGACTCAGTTCTAATGAGATGGATGAAATTGGAACCGATTATACAGAGTGAAGTAAGCCAGAAAGAAAAACACCAATACAGTATACTGACACATATATATGGAATTTAGAAGACAGTAATGATGACCCTATATGTGAGACAACAAAGAGACACAGAGGTATAGAGTGGACTTTTGGACTCTGAGGGAGTGGGATGGTTTGGGAGAATGGCAATGAAACGTGTATATTTTCTTGTAAGAAACGAAGCTCCAATCTATGTTCAATGTAGGATGCAGGATGCATGGGGCTGATGCACAGGATGATTCAAGTAGAGGATGTGGGGTGGGAGGTGGGAGGGGGCTTCGGCATTGGGAGATTGTGTTCACCTATGGCTGATTCATGTCAGTGTATGGCAAAACAAATATAGTATTGTAATTTAAAAAAATAAATTTAATAAAAAAATAAAAAATAAAATTCTAAAAGGTGATGCTGTTAAGTGCTGCTCAATATACCAGCAAATTTGGAAAACTCAGCAGTGGCCACAGAACTGGAAATGGTCAGTATTCATTCTAATCCCAAATGTGGGGAATGGTGAAGAATGTTCCAACTACTGAACAATTGCACTTATTTCACATGCTAACAAAGTTATGCTTAAAATTCAAGCTAGGCTTCAGTCGTATATTAACTGAAAAATTCCGGATATACGAGCTGGGTTTTGAAGAGGCAGTGGAGCTAGAAATCAAATTACAAACATTTGTTGGATCATGGAGAAGGCAAGGGAGCTCCAGGAAAACATCTACTTCTGCTTCACTGATAATGCTAAAGTCTTTGACCCTGGATCTCAACAAATTGTGGAAAATTCTTAAAGAGATGAAAGTACCAGACCACCTTACCTGTCTCCTGAGAAACAGGTCAAGAAGCAACAATTAGAACTGGACATGGAACAACAGATTCATTCAAAATTGAGAAAGATAAAAGCTGTATATTATCACCCTGCTTATTTAACTTATGTGCAAGAGTACTTTGTGCAAGATGCTGAGTTCGATGGAACCAAAATTTCCAGGGGAAATATCAACAATCTCAGATATGCAAATCATATCATTCTAATGGCAGAAAGTGAAGAGAAACTAAAGAGCTTCTTGATAGGGTGAAATAGAAGAATGAAAAAGCTGGCTTAAAACTCAATATTAAAAAACAAACAAACAAACAAAAAACCTTAGAAGATGGCATCCAGTCCCATCACTTCATAGTAAATAGAAGGGAAAAATTTGAAACAGTGGCAGATTTTTTTCTTGAGCTCCAAAATCACTACTGATGGCAACTGCAGCCATGAAATTAAAAGATGCTTGTTCCAACTATGATAAACCTAGGTAGAATACTAAAATCAGAGACACTTTGTTGACAAAGATCCATATAGTCAAAGCTATGATTTATCCAGAAGTCACGTAGGAATGTGAGAGTTATACTATTAAGAATGCTAAGCACTGAAGAACTGATGTTTTTGAACTGTCGTGTTGGAGAAGACTCTTGAGAGTGTCTTGGACTGCAAGGAAACCAAACCAGTCAATCTTAATGAATACAATACTTTGCCACCTGATGCAAAAAGCTGACTATTGGAAAAGACTCTTACGCTGGGAAAGATTGAAGGCAAAAGGAGAAGAGAGTGGCAGACAATGAGATGGTTATATAGCATCCCCAACTCAATGGACAGGAGTCTGAGGAAACTTTGGGAGATAGTGGAGGACAGAACAGCTACAGCCCATGAGTCTCAAACAGTCAGACGTGACCTAGCAACTGGACAACAATAACAACCATATGGTAGGTACTTCACATATGTCACTTTATTAAATCTTACTATGACATAAAAACATTCCTGTTTTGGAAATAAAAGTTCTGAGACCTAGAGAAACTGCATAATTTCCTCAAAAAGTAAGTGACAAACTCAGGATTAGAAATCAAGTGTGGGGAGACAGCAAATTATCCAAGATGGCATGTTCAAGCTCTCTTGCCCCACGTTTTGTTAATAATGTCTATGTAACAGCTGAGCTCATTTATAGCAAGCTGCATGTGCATCATGAGGTACTCGCTTGGTCATGGGCTGTGTGCTGTACACATGTCCGAGATCCATCTACAAAGCGGCCGAGTTATTGCTGTGTCACGGCTGTGTCTGTTGAGTCAGCCACAAGAGGTGAGGATATTCGTGTCCGCTGCTACGGCTGCTGCACCAGACAGGAGAGAATAAACATGTCTGCAGTTCCTACGTCTCTTCTAGTCTTCTTCCAGGCTCTTAACTCATGCCTTTCCTTATCCTGAGTTCAGCAAACAGTGTGAACAGTGAGACAATTGGTGTCACAAACAGGATTAGCAATACATCGTTTGTCTAATTTCAAGTTCATAATTCTTCTACAGTATTATATGGTAATATCATAACAATAGCAGAAATTACTACATTGCCAGTGAAAGAAAGTGAAAGTGAAGTCGCTCAGTCGTGTCCGACTCTTTACGACCCCATGGACTGTAGGCTATCAGGCTCCTTCATCCATGGGATTTTCCAGACAAGAGTGCTGGAGTGGATTGCCATTTCCTTCTCCAGGGGATCTTCCCGACCCAGGAATCGAACCCCGGTCTCCTGTATTGCAGGCAGATGCTTTACCATCTGAACCACCAGGGAAGCCCTTCATTTCCGCTAGATGCACAAAACAACTATTAAATCTACCTGGTATACGATTATGGGAAAGGCAAATGAGATTGATAATGCTAGGAACATCATAATATGTTTCTTTCTCACTTATATCCAATGGTTGCAATTCTGCTTACTTTAGTGGTATGAAAAATATTATTTATATGACAAAATATCAAGCATTCAAAGCTATATGTATATGTATGTATTTGTGTATGTATATATATATATATATATATATATATATATATATATATAAGTTGTTGTTGTTTCTTGAGTCTACTCTTTGTTTGGTCCCTCCTGTTTATTTCAGTATTACTTGCCCTTTGGGTCACTTTATGATCTTACTCTTTCCTTTCTATTTTAATTTGTTTATATCTTTTTTTAAAGAGTGGTCATACTTAGGTCTTGTCTAAGAAGCAAAGCAGAGCCCCTAACACTTCATTTATTTATTTATTTATTTGAACTCTCAAATGCTTTTCATTACACCAGAGAATTCTAAGAACTGAAAGGGCAGAAACTACTTATTTTTGTTTAACATATACTTCAGTTTGGATCAAGTCCTTGTAGGAATTTAAACAGAGGAAAAGTGAAAGAGAAGTCACTCAGTCGTGTCCGACTCTTTGTGACCCCACGGATTACAGCCTAAGAGGCTCCTCTGTCCATGAGATTTTCCAGGCAAGAATACTGGAGTGGGTTGCCATTTCCTTCTGCAGGAGTCTTCCCAACCTGGGGGTCAAACCTGGGTCTCCCGCATTGTAGGCAGACGCTTTGCTGTCTGAGCCACCAGGGAAGTCTAAGCAGAGGAAAGAGTTTAATAATTATAATTGTAGTGCAATTGTAATTGGACTGCCTCATCCTCAGCTGTGCAAAGCAGCTTCATCAGAGTAATGAGATGATCAGTATGACCCATATTAGATTCATAGATAGAATGCCTGGCAGTTAATGTGTGAACTGGATAATTGTCTTCCCTTCTTTAAGTGAATGTTCTTACTAACAGTGAGGTAACATCTCACAGTGGTCAGAATGGTCATCATTAAAAATCTACAAGAAATAAATACTGGAGAGGGTATGAAGAAAAGGGAACCCTCTTACTCTGATGGTGAGAATGCAAACTGGTATGGCCACTATGGAGAATACTATGAAGATTCCTTTAAAAACTGATACTACAACTGCCATACAAACCAGCAATCCCACTGCTGAGCATACACCCTGAGGAAACCAGAATTGAAAGTGACACATGTAACTCAATGTTCATTGCAACACTATTTGCAATAGCTAGGCCATGGAAGCAACCTAGATGTCCATTGGCAGATAAATGGATAAGGAAGCTATGGTACATATACACAATGGAATATTACTCAGTTATAAAAAGAAATGCATTTGAATCATTTCTAATGAAGTGGATGAACCTGGAGTCCATTATACAGAGTGAAGTCAATGAAAAAGAGAAAGATAAATAATGTATATTAATGTATATTAATTACTATATTATTACTGTATTAATTAATTGCATGTTAATTATTGTATATTAGTAAATGGAATTTAGAAAGACATGGCAGAAAGTGAAGAGGAACTAAAAAGCCTCTTGGTGAAAGTGAAAGAGGAGAGTGAAAAAGTTGGCTTAAAGTTCAACATTCAGAAAACAAAGATCATGGCCTCTGGTCCCATCACTTCATGGGAAATAGATGGGGAAACAGTGGAAACAGTGTCAGATTTTATTTGGGGGGCTCCAAAATCACTGCAGATGGTGATTGCAGCCATGAAATTAAAAGATGCTTACTCCTTGGAAGAAAAGTTATGACCAACCTAGATAGCATGTTGAAAAGCAGAGACATTACTTTGCCAACAAAGGGCCATCTAGTCAAGGCTATAGTTTTTCCAGTGGTCATATATCGATGTGAGGGTTGGACTGTGAAGAAAGCTGAGCACTGAAGAATTGATGCTTTTGAACTGTGGTATTGGAGAAGACTCTTGAGAGTCCTTTGGACTGAAAGGAGATCCAACCAGTCCATTCTGAAGGAGCTCAACCCTGGGATTTCTTTGGAGGGAATGATGCTGAAGCTGATACTCCAGTACTTTGGCCACCTCATGCAAAGAGTTGATTCATTGGAAAATACTCTGATGCTGGGAGGGAGTGGGGGCAGGAGGAGAAGGGGATGACAGAGGATGAGATGACTGGATGTCATCACTGTCTCAATGGACATAAGTCTGAGTGAACTCCAGGAGTTGGTGATGGACAGAGAAGCCTGGTGTGCTGTGGTTCATGGGGTCGCAAAGAGTCGGACATGACTGAGCTATTGAACTGAGCTGAACTGAAGGATGATCCTACATGCAGGGTAGCAAAGGAAACACAGATATAAAGAACAGACTTTTGGACTCTAAGATAAGGCATGGATAATATGATTTGAGACAATAGCATTGAAACATGAATATTACCATATGTAAAATAGATGACCAGTGCAAGTTTAATGCATGAAGCAAGGCACCCCAAACTGGACTTATGGAACAACCCAGAAGGACAGGGTGGGGAGGGAGATGGGAGGAGAGTTCAGCATGAAGGGACACATGTATAACTGTGGCCAATTCATACTAAAGCATGGAAAAAGCATCAGAATACAGTAAAGTAATTATCCTCCAGTTAAATTAATTAATTAAAAATAAAATATACAACTTCTTAAATTAAAAAAATAAGGGATATGAATTACTTACTAATGTAGGAACCATAAATCTGTAATTGGTCTAGAACTATGTCAAATATATTCTCTCCTATCCAGTAAGAAAATGGAAAATAATGTAGCTTAAACTATGATGAGTATAACATTAAATAGATTGAACAAAAAGAAATTGACTTGTCCACTTGAGTGGACTAAGTGAAAAAAATTATAAAAGTGGTAGTGCTTAACACATAATAGCTTCATTCATTTCCCCTTTCCACAGTTCCCAAAAAGATAGAAATATAGGACTAGCTTATTCAAATGGCAAAAGTCATGTCACTATCACAACCATCACATACCATTATCATCATTATCACACATATTTTTTACATGTTTACAGTGTGCCAGACACTTTCACAGCCCTTTTCATGCTTTATCTCATTTTATTAAACTCTTACATTAATCTCCTGCAGTAGCTCTATGCATTAATTCTATTGTACACTTGAGGAAATTAAGGCACAGGAAAGTTAATAACAAAATGTCATTGTTTATACCAAGGTAGTAAATGATGATGTACAGTTCTATACTACAGATTCTAAGAACCTTTATGATTAAAAGAAAACATTGTCTGTATCTTTATTAGCAATACATTTGGCCATGCATGCTCACTTTTAATCAAAGAGTTATGGAGCACATTGCTATGGGCCAAGTATTTAATAAATTTCTTTATTAAATAAACAGCTGTTGCTGCTGCTAAGTCGCTTCATTTGTGTCCGACTCTGTGCGACCCCATAGACGGCAGCCAAGAAAAAAATATTCTTCTATGGAGCTTACACCTTAGAGGAGACAAAAATAATGCAGTTGAACCAAAGAGCAAAAGGAAATTGCAACGTGCTGTGATTGTAGCCATGAAATTAAAAAAACAAACAAACAAACAAAAACAGCTTACTTCTTGGAAGGAAAGTTGTGACCAACCTAGATAACATATTAAAAAGCAGAGACATTACTTTGCCAACAAAGGTCCGTCTAGTCAAGGCTATGATTCTTCCAGTGGTCATGTATGGATGTAGGAGTTGGACTGTGAAGAAAGCTGAGTGCTGAAGAATTGATACTTTTGAACTATGATGCTGGAGAAGACTCTTGTGAATCCCTTGGACTGCAAGGAGATCCAACCAGTTCACCCTAAATGAGATCAGTCCTGGGTGTTCATTGGAAGGACTGATTCTGAGGCTGAAACTCCAACACTTTGGTCACCTCATGCAAAGAGCTGACTCATTTGAAAAGACTCTGATGCTGAGAGGGATTGGGGGCAGGAGGAGAAGGGGATGACAGAGGATGAGATGACTGGAGGATGAGATGACTGGATGGCATCACCAACTCAATGCACACGAGTTTGGGTGGACTCCGGGAGTTGGTGATGGACAAGGGAGGCCTGGCGTGCTGCAATTCATGGGGTTGCAGAGTCGGACATGACTGAGAGATGGAAATGAACTGAACTGATCTGATGACACATTCTACAAAATATTAGAAAGTACGTAGAAGGAGTTAATCAAGAATGGTTAAGAGGCAAGTTTTTTCAAGAGAAAAAAAAATGCAAATACCTAGAATCTACAGAAATGTCAGATTTTAAGTAAATTGTAAATTAGTTTTATGTATACAAAATATAGAATTTTTACCCCCCCACCAACAAGTGATGAATTTGGAAGGATATTTAAGGGCCAAATCTAGACATAATGCTTATAAGTTATAAGTTTTGGACTTATCCTAAAAGTGATGCAGAACTTAAAAAGATTAAAGATTTTTGTCATGGGGATAATGTAAGTAGTCTGAGGTTTTAGTCTTTCCTGAGTCAACACCCTAGCAGGGAAACGAGGGTCACCAGACCCCAGGACTCATCAGCGGGTTTTACTAACTTTATCTCATTCCCTCAAACCTGGAGCACAGCCATTGCTGACCAACAACTTCTCTCAGGTCACACTTTTAATCTTTATGCTCTTATTCAGATATTGAGGTTCCTATACCTAAGATCAAGTACTTATTACTTACTACTTAGTTTTTATTTTGGCTCCTTTCCCCAAATGCTTATATGTGTAACCTGCTTAGTATTTCAAACCTCTCCTAAAACAGTCACAGTTCTGCTATGTTCACACTCTGGGAACTAAAACACTGCCCACAATTTGTCATTTGGAGTAAATAACTAGTTACCTAGTTTTTCCCAAAACTATCTTTTCTGGAGGTCTGTATATATTCTGATTACCTTTTCACTGATCTTTTTTCCTGATTGAGTATCTTGGTATGCTTTCACTCCATGATGCTAAGTATGAAATACCTAATTTTGAATTAGAACGCTGCAGGGACACAACATTGTCCATTGGCAGCTGAACTAGAATCCACCCCTAGGTTCTCATCTTATACTGTTTCATCACTTTGTGACCATGTAGTCATGCCCCATCAGTCCACTCTGAAATGTAATAGGCATCATCCATAAATTTCCCTTCTTTTAAGATAGGATATGAAACACATAAAATATCTCTGAATTATAAAAAAAAAATAATGTTACTTGAATATATTACAGATAAAAATATTCCATCACAAGCATCAGTAATAGCACCCTTATGCCCTGCTTCTCTGCAGTTATCTTAAAGGAAATTAACTTTATACAACAGCTATGGTAAAGAGTGTTTGTTTGAAAATAGTTCATTTTAACTGTAAATTTGAATTTCCCTATTATGTAATCTGAAAAAAAAAATCCTATCCATTCTATCTTCTAAAACACATTCATGTATAAGTCCAAAAATATGCTAGAGTAGAAAGGATATGGAGACACTGGAATCATTATGCATAGCTGATGGTAATGTAAAATGTTGCAGCTGCTTTCAGAAACAGTCCGACAGTTCCTCAGAAAGTTAAATAATCCTCAAATCTACTCCTAAAAGCCTATATTTACACAAAGACTCATGTGTTTTCATAGCAGCATTATTTATAACAGCCAAAAAAATAGGAAAAATTCAAATGCCCATTAGCCTCTTAGTAGATAAATATTAATAAAATGTCATATTATACAATGGAATATTATTCAACTAAAAGGAATGGAATACATGCATGCTACAATGACTTGAAATCTTCATGCTAAGTGAAAGAAGCCAAGCCAAAGAAAAGCCACATGTTGTATAATTCCATTTATATTAAATGTTCATAATAGAGAAATTCATAGAAATTGAAAGTCAATTTACATTTGTTCATGGACAGGATACAGGGGGAGGAAAGTAACTGCCATGGGGCACACATTTTCTTTGGGGATTGATGAAAATATTCTAGAATTAAATAATGGTGATGATTGCACAAATCTGCAAATATCATGAAATTAGTGAATTTCAAAATGGTGAATTCTATAATATATATATTACTTTTTAAAATATAATAAATCAGAATAGGGCAATGTGCAACATAATACATGAAATATCTGGAAATGCAATTTAAAAAAATCACTTGATTAGAGAATTTTTAAAAAGATACAAATAAAACCATAAAGCCCTAAATCAGAATGTATTAGAATTCTGTGCTTTCCTTTTTCTTTATAATCATATTATTTCCTGAAAACTTAAAAGTAATTGCAAATTCCTAGAGATTCACAGAGTACTTCAGAAATTCCTCATCTGAAAGATAATTTAAAAATTTAAAGACCACAGTGGTTCTACTTACTTCTTATTTACTTTTGCTGGATTTGAATTGCTGCTATGATCTATAGAAGAAAATTCTCTAAAGTAATTTTCAGAGATGAAAAATAAAAGTGCAATAATACTATCCAATCCTCTTCTTAAAATGATATAGAAACTAACATGTATCTTTGTTAACTGAGCTGCTGTCTACTAGTATAAGTTTAGCTAGTAGAACAACTAAGATCATGTCACTAAATCATAATGAATTATTATATCATCCTTTAAGGCATAAGAAGTGTTTCCTACTTTTTGAAAGGTTAAATTTTGATGTCATTTATTAAAACTTTTCTTATCCTAAGTTGTTAATTAAATATTATCAGTTCAGTTCAGTTCATTTCAGTTGCTCAGTCATGTCCGGCTCTTTGCGACCCCATGAATTGCAGCATGCCAGGCCTCCCTGTCCATCACCAACTCCCGGAGTTCACTCAGACTCACGTCCATCAAGTCAATGATGCCATCCAGCCATCTCATCCTCTGTCTTCCCCTTCTCCTCCTGCCCCCAATCCTTCCCAGCATCAGAGTCTTTTCCAATGAATCAACTCTTCACATGAGGTGGCCAAAGTACTGGAGCTTCAGCTTTAGCATCATTCCTTCCAAAGAAATCCCAGAGTTGATCTCCTTCAGAATGGACTGGTTGGGTCTCCTTGCAGTCCAAGGGACTCTCAAGAGTCTTCTCCAACACCACAGTTCAAAAGCATGAATTATTCGGCGCTCAGCCTTCTTCACAGTCCAACTCTCACATCCATACATGACCACAGGAAAAGCCATAGCCTTGACTAGATGGACCTTAGTCAGCAAAGTAATGTCTCTGCTTTTCAATATACTATCTAGGTTGGTCATAACTTTTTTTCCAAGGAGTAAGTGTTTTTAATTTCATGGCTGCAGTCACCATCTGCAGTGATTTTGGAGCTCCTCAAAATAAAGTCTGACACTGTTTCCACTGTTTCCCCATTTCCCATGAAGTGATGGGACCGGATGCCATGATCTTAGTATTCTGAATATTGAGCTTTAAGCCAACTTTTTCACTCTCCTCTTTCACTTTCATCAAGAGGCTTTTTAGTTCCTTTTCACTTTCTGCCATATAGTTAAGTCAGATATTCCAGGATGGGGTCACTGAATATGCGGTGGCCTCTGTCTAATTCTCTGACCTTCTCTACTGGTGTTCTTGCCCTCTATCACTCTCCGGTCCACACTGGCTTTTTGTTCATCTTCTAGTATCTAATCATTTTCCACCTTAGAGACTACACATTTAATATTCCACCATCTGAAAAGTTATTCGCCTAGAACTGTGTGCAGTGTGTTTCTTCATATCATCCACAGGCCTATTCAGAAGGCCTCTATGACCACCTAACTAAATTCAGTCCCTTGTCATCCAGAAACCTAATATTACCTGAAATATTTTACATTTATCTGAAGGGATGCTTTAGATTGGAGGATAATTACTTCACAATGTTGTGTTGGTTTCTGCTGTACAACAGTCATCCATAAGCACACCCATCCCCCAACCCTCTTAAGCCCCCTACCTACCACTTCCCTAGCCCTCTAGGCCATGACAGAGCACCAAGCTGAGTTTGCTCTGCTCTATAACTTCTTCCTGCTACTTGTTATCTATTTTACACATGGTAGGGTATATATATCAATGCTAATCTCTCATTAAACCCCACCTCTCTTTCCTTCACTATGCCCACAAATTTAATCCTTATGTCTGAGTCTATTCCTGCCCTGCAAATAGGTTAATCAATACTATTTTCCAGACTCACTATTTGTTTTTTTTTTTTTTTCATTCTAGCTTATTTCACTCTGTATAACAGATTATATGTTCATCCACTTCACATCAACTGACTTAGATTCATTCCTTTTCATGACTAATACTCCACTGTGTGTGTGTGTGTGTGCGCGCACACACACACACACACACATATATATTACCATTTTTTAATCCATTCATCTGTTGTTGGACAACTACTTTGCTTCCATGCCCTGCTGCTAACTCCCTTCAGTCGTGTCCAACTCTATGCGACCCCATAGATGGCAGCCCACCAAGCTCTCCCGTCCCTGTGACTCTCCAGGCAAGAACACTGGAGTGGGTTGCCATTTCTTTCTCCAATGCATGAAAGTGAAAAGTGAAAGTGAAGTCGCTCAGTCCTATCCGACTCTTAGTGACCCCATGGTCTGCAGCTCACCAGACTCCCCCATCCACGGGATTTTCCAGGCTTCCATGCCCGAGCTATTGCAAATAATGCTGCTGTGAACACTGTGGTACATATGTTTTTTAACTTAGTTTTCTGAGGGTACATGCCCAGTAATGCAATTGCTAGGTCATATAGTAGTTCAACTTTCCTGACTTTAGACTATACTACAAAGCTACAGTTATTCAAGACCATATAAAATTGGCAAAAAAAAAAAAAAAGAAAGAAAGAAAAAAATGGAACAAGATAGAAAGCCCATAGGTAAACCTATGGCACCTTATCTTTGTCAATGGCAAGAAAAACAATGGAGGAAAAGCATCCACTTCAGTAAGTGGTGGTGGGAAAACTGGAGAACTACATGAAAATGAATGAAACCATACACAAAAACAATCTCAAAATAGATTGAAGATCTAAATTTAAGGCCAGAAACTATAAAACTGTTAGAAGAAAATATATGCAGAACACTCTTTGACGGAAACCACAGCAAGATTCTTTTTGACCCACCTTCTATAATAATGAAAATGAAAACAAAACAAAACAAATGGGACCTAATTAAGCTTAAAATCTTTTGTACAGCAAAGAAAACTATAAACAAGATGAAAGGACAACTCTCAGAATGAGATAAAATAATTGCAAATAAAACAACTGACAATGGATTAAATTTCAAAATATACAAGCAGCTCATGAAACTCAATATAAGAAAAATAACAACTTGATCAAAAAAATGGGCAGAAGACCTAAACAGTCATTTCTCCAAAGAAAACATATAGATGGAAAACAAACACATGAAAAGATGTTCAGCATCACTCATAATTAGAGAAATCAAAACTACAATGAGATATATAATTATTTTGTGCTATAAATTTAGTTTGTCTTTTCCATTCTGAAAGGGTAAGAAAAGAAAAGGTACTTAGGTTATGATCAAGATATTTATTTAGTTTTATTTTTTTAAGAATTGGAAAGAGTTTTATTTGAGCCAAACTGAGGAATATAGCCTGGAAGACAGATTCAAGAAGCACTTGAATTTTGTCTGCCAGACCATAAAATGGGGGAAACTTATAAAGGCAAAAAAAAAAAAAAGAAAACACCATGATATCACATAAGTTAATTGTGAAAAATTAGGATTCTGGCAAGATTTATTTTTAATGGGAAGATAGTTGCTGTACAATATTGTGTTGATTTCTGTCATGCAACAACATGATAAGCCATAAATAGAAATATATTACCTCCCTCTTGAAACTCCCTCCTCCACCCCACCCCATTCCACCCTTTAGGTTGTCAAAGCATACCCAGTTGAGCTCCCTGCATCATTCAAATTTACACTGGCTATCTGTTTTACATATGTACATATGTCAGTGCTACTCTCTTAATTTATCCCACCCTCTCCTTCCCCCACTGTGTCCACAAGTCTGTTCTCTATGTGTATGTTTCTACTGCCACACTGCAAACAGGTTCACCAGTACTATTTTTCTAGATTTCATATATATGCATTAATATATGATATTGTTTTTCTGTTTCTGACATACTTCACTCTGTATAATGGGCTCTAGGTTCATCACCTCACTGGAACTGACTCAAACAAATTTTTTTTTTTTTAATGACTGAGTGATATTTTAATGTATGGACATCTGGGATGTTTTCATGTCCTGACTTTTGTAAAAGTGCTGCAATGAACACTGAAGTACATGTGTCTTTTAAAATTGTGGCTTTCTCAGGTTTCTCAGGGTATATGCCCTGTAGTGGGACTGCTGGATCATATGGCAGTTTTATTTCTAGCTTTTTAAAGAAATCTCCATACTGGTTGTATTGATTAACATTCCCACCAATAGTGCAAGAGGGTTCCTTTTTCTCCACATTTGTCTACTGCATTTATTGTCTGTAGGTATTTTGATAATGACCATTCTGACCAGTGTGAGGTTATATGCCATTGTAACCTTGATTTGCATTTCTCTAATAAAAGTGATGTGCTGGGGTCCAGCCCTCGTGGATTCGAAGGTGGGGGAGGAAGTCAGCGTCCTTGGAAAAATACATATTTAAATACAAATATATAGAGAGATTAGAAACAGATAGTGTAGTAGGAAAATTAGTGGAGAAAAAGAGTCTGAATAACTTGGTTTACGTAGAATAGCATCCACACTCCAGATGGGAATTCAGCCAGAAAAATGGGGAGCAAGAAAGAATGACATGGGGAGTCAGTCTTTCCAGGAACTGATCCCATTTATTTATTTTTCAGGTTTTCTTTTTTTTTTTAATTTTTAATTTTTTTAAATACTTTATTCTACATTACAATACTGTATTTGTTTTGCCATGCATTGACATGAATCAGCCACAGGTGTCCACGATCTCCCAATGCCAAAGCCCCTCCCACCTCCCACCCCACATCCTCTCCCTGAATCATCCCGTGCACCAGCCCCATGCGTCCTGCATCCTGTATTGAATATAGACTGGTGCTTCATTCTTACAAGGTAGTATACATGTTTCAATGCCGTTCTCCCAAATTATCCCACCCTCTCCCTCTGCCTCAGAGTCCAAAAGTCCGTTCTATACCTCTGATTCTCTTTTGTTGTCTCACATAGAGGGTCTTCTTATATACCTTTTGTTGCATATAGGGATGAATACAGAGTCACGCTGGGGTCAGCAGTCCTGACCTTTATCAAAATCAGGTACTTTCCATTAGAAAAAAAAAAAGGTCTTAGGGGTTTTACATCATCTTCTGGTCATGAGGCCTGCTGACATTTACAACCCTTTCTTTCTGATAACCAAAAACTTATTTTTCCCAAGGGTGTTTTTTTCTTAAACCAGGCACCACCCTCCAAATAAAGTTGCATTCCTATAGGGTGAGGGTGTAGTGAGTTACAATCAAGAAAGGAATTTATTTAACCCAAGGTTAACAAGATTAATCTTAAAGGTTAATGCTTACTTTTTCTATATGCTAGTTATATTCATTATAAGACCAGGGAATATGGAAATATAGCAGGAAACATCAGCCCAACAAATGAAATCCTTCACCAATGCTCCCCTTAAGATTTATTTAGTCTTAAGATAGTGATAAAGTTACATTTTTACGTAGCAAGGACACAGTGATTTATAACAAAGTACAGTAATCTATAACAAAAGAGAAAATTCATTAACTCAAAAAGTCTAATATTGCTAACATCAAAAACAACTACATTTCCTTTGCTATATTCCAAATACACTGATTAATATACTTCCAGGTGCCTAAGGATATGGAGGCCTGGCGGCAATCATTGACTCAAAAATGAGAAAATCCCTATGCTAATTAAGACTCTCAAAATACTACAAAACTCTCTGTGCTGTTTATGGTTGTTCAGTTCAGTTGCTCAGTCATGTCTGACTCTTTGCAACCTCATGAATCACAGCATGCCAGGCCTCCCTGTTCATCACCATCTCCCGGAGTTCACTCAGACTCACATCCATGGAGTCCGTGATGCCATCCAGTCATCTCATCCTTGGTCATCCCCCTTCTCCTCCTGCCCCCAATCCCTCCCAGCATCAGAGTCTTTTCCAATGAGTCAACTCTTCACATGAGGTGGCCAAAGTACTGGAGTTTCAGCTTTAGCATCATTCTTTCCAAAGGAATCCCAGGGCTGATCTCCTTCAGAATGGACTGGCTGGATCTCCTTTCAGTCCAAGGGACTCTCAAGAGTCTTCTCCAAACCACAGTTCAAAAGCATCAATTCTTTGGTGCTCAGCCTTCTTCATAGTCCAATTCTCACATCCATACATGACCACAGGAAAAACCATAGCCTTGACTAGATGGAACTTAGTTGGCAAAGTAATGTCTCTGCTTTTCAACATGCTATCTAGGTTGGTCATAACTTTTTTTTCTTTTTCTTTTTTTTTCTTTTTTTTTTTAAATTACAATACTGTATTTGTTTTGCCATACATTGACATGAATCAGCCACAGGTGAACACAATCTCCCAATGCTGAAGCCCCCTCCCACCTCCCACCCCACATCATCTACCTGAATCTCTTCCATGGAGTAAGCATCTTTTCATTTCAAGGCGGCAGTCACCATCTGCAGTGGTTTTGGAGCCCCCAAAAAT
Organism: Nanger dama; assembly: GCA_917880005.1. NCBI lineage: Eukaryota > Metazoa > Chordata > Mammalia > Artiodactyla > Bovidae > Nanger > Nanger dama. The sequence goes on along the minus strand of CAKJTW010000014.1, from coordinate 2,513,259 downwards.
GAAGTCTAACACTGTTTCCACTGTTTTCCAATCTATTTCCTATGAAGTGATGGGACAGGATGGCATGATCTTCATTTTCTGAATGTTGAGCTTTAAGCCAACTTTTTCACTCTCCTCTTTCACTTTCATCAAAAGGCTTTTTAGTTCCTCTTCACTTTCTTCCATAAGGGTGGTGTCATCTGCATATCTGAGGTTATTGATATTTCTCCCAGCAATCTTGATTCCAGCTTGTGTTTCTTCCAGTCCAGGGTTTCTCATGATGTACTCTGCTTAGAAGTTAAATAAGCAGGGTGACAATATACAGCCTTGACGTACTCCTTTTCTTATTTGGAACCAGTCTGTTGTTCCATGTCCAGTTTTAACTGTTGCTTCCTGACCTGCACACAGATTTCTCAAGAGCAGGTTAGGTGGTCTGGTATTCCCACGTCTTTCAGAATTTTCCACAGTTTATTGTGATCCACACAATCAAAGGATTTGGCATAGTCAATAAAGCAGAAATAGATGTTATTTTGGAACTCTCTTGCTTTTTCCATGATCCAGCGTATGTTGACAATTTGACCTCTGGTTCCTCTGCCTTTTCTAAAACCAGCTTGAACATCAGGAAGTTCACAGTTCACGTATTGCTGAAGCCTGGCTTGGAGAATTTTGAACACTACTTTACTAGCATGTGAGACGAGTGCAATTGTGCAGAAGTTTGAGCATTCTTTGGCATTGCCTTTTTTGGAATTTGAATGAAAACTGACCTTTTCCAGTCCTGTGGCCACTGCAAATTTTCCAAATTTGCTGGCATATTGAGCGTAGCACTTTCACAGCATCCTCTTTCAGGATTTGAAATAGCTCAACTGGAATTCCATCACCTCCACTAGCTTTGTTCATAGTGATGCTTTCTGAGATCCACTTGACTTAACACTCCAAGATATCTGGCTCTAGATTAGTGATCACATCATCATGAGTATCTCATGTGTGTAGTGGCAGGAGTATGGATAATCCTGTCACACAAGCTAGTTTGTCAGCAGAGATGTTTGACCTGAGACATCCTTGTCCCACTCAGGGCAAAGAATTAGCAGCAATTATTGACACAACAAATGAAAAATCCCTTCACCAATATAATTCCTAACCAACCCACTATACTAATAATTTCTAGCTTCCCAAAAGAATTTGCCTTTAGTAAGTCTAAAACATCTCATGCCTCTCATGGTTGGGAGTTTGTAAACAATCACATGTGGCCAGACGAACCTATACAGGCAGGCTAGATAACCTTCAGAGGAGTCCTGTAAGTTGAAACACTTGTCCAGGGATTTTTATTAACTTGGAGCTGCAAGTTTACTCCTTCTATGAGAGAAATGGTTATGGGGGAGAGCCCCCGTAAAGTCAGAGGTGTAGGTGAGAGCACAAAACAGACTCTGGTTTTGGGGTAGATGCTTGGCAACAGGGGATTTCCTGAGGCTTGATCACGCCTTTGCTTATGCCAAGCCTCCTTCCCCATGACCTTTGCCTTGGGCGGAATTCCTCACGCTGGCCCCAGGCAGTGATGTTGAGCACTTTTTCACATGTGTGTTAGACATTTCTATGTCTTCTTTGAAAGGTTTAGTCACTCAATCTAACACATAGATTACAGAGAAGGGGATGATAAAAAATGACATGCCTGAATGGTCATCGACTCAATGGACATGAGTTTGAGCAAATTCCATGAGATCATGAAGGACAGGAAAGACTGTTGTGCTGCAGTCCATAGGGTTGCAGAGTCAGAAACAACTAAGCAACTGAACAACAAGTTTCTCAGTCATATCTGACTCTTTGCTACCCATAGACTGTAGCCCTTGAGGTTTCTCTGTCCATGGAATTTTACCTGCAAGAATAATGGAGTGGGTGGACACTCCCTTCTCTAGGAGATATTCCTGACCTAGGGATCGAACTCAGGTCACTTACATTGCAGGCAGATTCTTTAACATCTGAACCAACAAGGAAATGTCTGTTTAAGTCTTCTGCCCATTATTTTATTGAATTGCTTGTTTTTCTTATAACTGAGCTGGCTTGAATATTTTGGAGATTAATGCTTTGTCAGTTGTTTCACTTGCAGTTATTTTCTTCCATTCCAAGTATTATATTTTCACCATAGTTATGGTTCGCTTTGCCATGCAAAAGTGTTTAATCATTTATCATTTGTTTATTTCTGTTATTATTTCCATTAATCTAGGGGGTGGGTCACAGAGGATCTTGCTTTGATTTATGTCAGAGTGTGCTGTGTATGTTTTCTGCTATGAGTGTTATAGTTTCTGGTCTTACATGAGTTCATCTTTATATTTGAGGAAAGGAAGTGTTCTAATTTTATTCTTTTACATGTTATTACTGTTGCTGTTAAATCACTAAGTAGTGTCTGACTTTTTGTGACCCTGTGGAGACACTGTCTTCTAGAGATTGCCAAAATTCATGTCCATTGAGTCAGTGATGCTGCCTAATCATCTCATCCTCTGCCATACCCTTCTCTTTTTGCCCTCAGTCTTTTCTAGCATCAGAGTCTTTTCCAATAATTCAGTTCTTTACAGCCGGTGGCCTAAGAACTGGAGCTTTAGCTTCAACATTAGTTCTTCCAATGAATATTCAGGGTTGATTTCCTTTAGAGCTGACTGACTTGATCTCCTTGCAGTCCAAGGGACTGTCAGCAATCCTCTCTAGCACACAGTTTGAAAGCATCGATTATTTGGCACTCAGCCTTCTTTATGGTCCAACTCTCACATCTGTAAATGACTACTGGAAAAATCATAGCTTTGACTATATATATATATATATATATATATATACTTTCGCCAGGAAAGTAGTGTCTTTTGTTCTTTATACGCCATCTAGGCTTCCCTAGTAGCTCAGATGGTAAAGCGTCTGTCTGGAATGCAGGAGACCCAGGTTCAATCCCTGGGTTGGGAAGATCCCCTGGTAAAGGAAATGGCAGCCCACTCCAGTATTCTTGCCTGTAAAATCCCATGGACCACGGAACCTGGTAGGTTACCATCCATGGGGTCACAAAGAGTCAGACACAACTGAGCGACTTCACTTTCACTTATGTTATAGCTTGCCTTCCTCTTTTCAACATAGCTGTCCAGCTTTCCAATACCACTTATTGAAGAGGATGTCTTTTCTCCATTATATATTCCTGACTCCTTTGTCAAAGATAAGGTTCCCATATGTGCATGGGTGAGTGTCCGGGCTTTCTGTCTTGTTACATTGGTCCATATAACTTTTTTTGTGCCAGTACCATACTGCCTTGATTACTGTAGTTTTGTAGGATAGTGTTAAGTTAGGAAGGTTGATTTCCCTGGTTTCATTCTTCTTTCTCAAGATTGATTTTGCTATTTTGAGTCTTTTATTTTTCCACACAAATTGTGATTTTTTTGTTGTTGTTGTTGTTCTAATTCTGTGGGGGAAATGCCGCTGGTAATTTAATAGGAATTGCACTGAATCTGTAGATTGCTTTAGGTAGTATACTTGTATTCACAATATTAATTCATCTAATTTGAGAACGTGGTGTATCTCTCCATCTGTTTATGTCATATTTAATTTATTTCATGAGTAAACTTTGGTATACAGGCTTTTTGTCTCCTTAGGTAGGTTTATTCCTAGGTATTTTATTCCTTTCTTGCAAAGAAGAATTTAATTGATTCCTTAATTTCTTTTCTGATTTGTCAGTATTAGTGTACAGGAACACAAGAGATTTCCAAGCACTGATTTTGTATCATTTGAATTTACTAAACTTACTGATTAGTTATATTAATTTTCTGATAGTATCTTTAGGGTTTTCTATGTATAGTTTAATGTCCTCTGCAAACAATGAGAGTTTTGTTTCTTCTTTTCCAATCTGGATTCCATTATATATATATATATATATTTTTTTTTTTTCTTCTCTGGTTGACAAGGAAAGAGCTTCCAAATTTATGGTGAATAATAGTGGCAAGAGTAGGCACCCTTGTATTTTTCCTGATCATAGAGTTTTATGTTTTTCAGCGTTGAGAACAATGTTTGCTGTGGATGTGCATCTATATCTTTTATTACGTTGAGGTAAGAGCTAAAGAGCCTTTTGATGAAAGTAAAAGAGGAGAATAAAAAAGTTGGCTTAAAGCTCAGCATTCAGAAAACGAAGATCATGGCATCTGGTCCCATCACTTCATGGCAAACAGACAGGGAAACATTGGAAATAGTGGCAGACTTTATTTTTGGGGGCTCCAAAATCACTGCAGATGGTGACTGCAGCCATGAAATTAAAAGACGCTTACTCGGAAGGAAAGTTACAGCCAACCTAGATAGCATATTAAAACTCAGAGACATTACTTTGCCAACAAAGGTCCATCTAGTCAAGGCTATGGCTTTTCCAGTAGTCATGGATGGATGTGAGAGTTGGACTGTTAAGAAGGCTGAGTGCTGAAGAATTTATGCCTTTAAACTTTAGTGTTGAAGAAGACTCCTTAGGGTCCCTTGGACTGCAAGGATATCCAACCAGTCCATACTAAAGGAGATCAGTCCTGAGGGTTCATTGGAAAGACTGATGTTGAAGCAGAAACTCCAATATTTCGGCCACCTTATGCGAAGAACTAACTGGAAAAGACCCTGATGCTGGGAAAGATTGAAGGCAGGAGGAGAAGGGGACTAAAGAGGATGAGACCGCATCACCAACTCAATGGACATGAGTTTGGGTATACTCCAGGAGTTGGGGATGGCGAGTGGCCTGACATGCTGCAGTCCATGGGGTCACAGAGTCAGACATAACTGAAAGACTGAACTGAACTGAGAATCCTTCTGGGCCCATTTTCTGAATAGTTTTCATCATAAATGTGTGCTGAATATTTTCAAAAGCTTTTTTGGAAAATATTAAGTTCATTATGGTATTTTTATCATTTAATTTGTTAATATGGTATATCACATTAATTGATCTTCATATATTGAAGAATCTTTGCACCACTTGGATATACCTGAGTTAATCATGGTGTATGATCCTTTTAATATGTTTTTGGATTTTGTTTGCTATAATTTTGTGAGACTTTTGCTTCTATATTCATCGGTGTTATTGGCCTGTAATTTTCTTTTATGTGTGTGATGTATTTATCTGGTTTTGGTATCAGGATGATGGTAGCCTTACTTGTAAATTTTGGAAGAATTCCTTTCTCTTCAATGTTTTGGAAGAGCTTGCAAAGGATAGGCATTAGCACCTCAGAAAATGTTTGATAGGATTCACCTGTGAACCCATCTGCTCTTGAGCTTTTGCTTTAGGGGGAGTTGTTTTTTTTTTTTTTTAAACAGTTTTTATTTCATTGCTTGTGATTGGCTTTTTCATAATTTCTATTTCTTCCTGGCTCAATCATAGAAAGTTGAACTTTTCTAAAAATTTGTCCATTTATTTTAGTTATCTGTTTTACTGGCATATGATTGCTCATAATAACCTCTTATAATCCTTTATATTTTTGCACTGTTATAACTCTTTTCCTTTTTAAAAAAAAATTTTGATTGTGCTAATTTGCATCTTCTTTTTTTTCTTAGTGAGTCTAGATAATGGTTTGTCAATTTGTTTATCTTCTCAAAGAATCAGCTTTTAGTTTTATTGATCTTTGCTATTGATTCCTCCATCTTTCCATCTCTTTTTCATTTATTTCTGCTCTGATCTTTTATGAGTTCTTTCTTTCTATTAACTTTGGGGGCTTTCTGTTCTTTATTCAGATGCTTTAGCTGTAAAGTTAGGGATGTCCATTTCATATTTTACTTGTTTATTGAGTTAGGATTGTATTACTATACATTTTCTTCTTAGAATTGCTTTTGCTGAATCCTATAGTTTTTGAGCTGTTTTCATTGTTATTTGTTTCTAGATATAGTTGTTTTTCCCCCCTTTTATCTCTTGGGTAACATGCTGGTTTATTGCTGTTATTTGGTCACCCAATCAGGTCTGTTTGTGATCCCCAAGTTCATGTTCATTGCATCAGTAATGTCATCCAGCCACCTCATCCTCTGATGTCCTCTTCTCCTTCTGTCCTCAATCTTTCACAGCATCAGGGACTTTTCCATGAGTCATCTGTTCACATCAGATGACCAAAATACTGGAGCTTCAACATCAGTCCTTCATGTGACTATTCAGGGTTAATCTCTATTAAGACTCACTCATTTGATCCCCTTGCTGTCGAAGGGGCTTTCAGGAGTTTTCTCCAGCAACACAGTTCAAAGGCATCTATTATTTTACATTCTGCTTTCTGAACAGTCCAGATCTCAAAACCATATGCGATCACTAGGAAAACTATAGCCTTGACTATATGGACATTTGTTGGTAATGTCTCTGCTTTCAACACACTGTCTAGGTTTTACATCACTTTCCTGTCAAGAAGCAATCAGATCCTGATTTCATGGCTACAGTCACCATCTGCCATGACTTTGGAGCCCAAGAAAAGGAAATCTGTCACTACTTCCACATTTTCCCCTTCTATTTTCCATGCAGTAATGGGGCAATATATCATGATCTTAGACTTTTTTAACATTTCATGTTAAGCTGGCTCTTTCACTCTTCTCCTTCACCCTCATCAAGAGCCTCTTTAGTTTCTTTGCTTTTTGCCATGAGTGGTATCATCTGCATATCTAGGGTTGTTGGTATTTTTCCTGTCTACCTTGATTCCAACTTGTAACTCATCCAATTTGGTATTTCCCATGCTGTGCTCAGCATAATGGTTAAACAAACAGGATGACAGCAGGCAGCCCTGTCGTACTCCTTTCTTGATCTTGAACCAGTCAGTTGTTCCATACAGGGTTCTAACTGTTGCTTCTTGATGCACATAGAGGTTTCTCAGGAGACAGGTAGGATAGTCTGGTAGTCCCATCTCTCTAAGAGCTTTCCACAATTTGTCATGATCTGCACAATCAAAGGCTTTAGCATAGTTGATGAAACAGAGGTAAATGTTTTCCTGAAATTCCCTTATTTTCTCTATAATCCAGTGAATGTTGGCAACTTGATGTCTAGTTCTTCTTCCTTTACAAAACCCAGCTTGGACATCTGGAAGTTCTTGGTTCATATAATGCTGAAGCCTAGCATGCAAGATTTTAAGTATGACCTTACTACATGGGAGATGAGTGCAATTGTCCAATGGTATGTCATTCTTTGGTACAATCCTTCTTGGGAACTGGGATGAGAATTGACCTTTTCCAGTCCTGTGGTCACTCCTGGGTCTTCCAGATTTACTGACATAATGAATGCAAACCTTGATGGCATCATCCTTTAGGGATTTGAATCATTCTGCTGGAATTTCATTGCATTCAGTAGCTCTATTAAAATCAGTGTTCAATTCAATACAGTTCAGTTGCTCAGTTGTGTCTGGCTCTTTGCAACCCCATGAATTGCAGCATGCCAGGCCTCCCTGTCCATCACCAACTCCCAGAGTTTATCCAAACTCATGTCCATCGAGTCCATAATGCCAGCCAGCCATCTCATCCTCTGTTGTTCCCTTCTCCCCCTGCCCCTAAACCCTCCCAGCATCCGAGTCTTTTCCAATGAGTCAACTCTTCACATGAGGTGATCAAAGTATTGGCGTTTAGATTCAACATTAGTCCTTCCAATGAACACTCAGGACTGATCTTTAGGATGGGCTGGTTGGATCTCCTTGCAGTCTAAGGGACTCTCAACAGTCTTCTCCAACACCACAGTTCAAAAGCATCAATTCTTCGGTGCTCAGCTTTCTTCACAGTGCAAATCTCACACCCATACATGACATCTGGAAAAACCATACCCTTGACTAGATGGACCTTTGTTGCAGTGGGATATTAAAATCCCCTATTGTTCTGTTACTGTCAATTTCCCCTTTTCGTCTTTTAGGGTTTCCCTTATGTATTGAGGTCTTCATATTGGTGCATGCTGCTGCTGCTGCTAAGTAGCTTCAGTCGTGTCTGACTCTATGTGACCCCATGGATGGCAGTCCACCAGGCTCTGCCATCCCTGGGATTCTCCAGGCAAGAACACTGGAATGGGTTGCCATTTCCTCCTCAAATGCATGAAAGTGAAAAGTGAAAGTGAAGTCACTTAGTTATGTCCAACTCTTCACGATGCCATGGACTGCAGCCCACCAGGCTCCTCCATCCGTGGGATTTTCCCAGGCAAGAGTACTGGAGTGGGGTGCCATTGCCTTCTATTGGTGCATAAATATTTATAATTTTTATGTCTTCTTCTTGGATTGACCCATTGATTCTTATGTAATGTTCTTCCTTATCTCTTGTAATATTTTTTAATTTTAAGGTGTATTTTGTCTGATATGATCATTGCTACTCTGGCTTTGATTTACTATTCATTTTCATGGAATATCATTTTTCATCCTCTCACTTTCAATCTATATGTGTCCCTAGGTCTGAAGCAAGACTCTTCTAGACAACATATATGTAGGTCTTGCTTTTATATACACTTAGTCTATCTGTGTCTTTTATTTGAAACATCAATCCATTTACATTTAAAGTCATTTTTAACATATATGTTCCTATAGGTATTTTCTTAGTTGTTTTGGATTTCTCTTTGTAGGTTTTCACCTTTTCTGATGTTTCTTGCCTAATGAAGTCCCTTTAGCATTTGTTGTAAAGCTGGCTTACTGGTACTAAATTCTCTTAACTTTTACTTTTCTGTAAAGTTTTTTTTTTTTTTTTTTTTTAATTTCTCGATAAGTTTTGAATGAGATCATCACTGGGTAGAACAATCTTGGTTATAGGTTTTTTTTTTTTCTTTCATTCCTTTAAATATACACTGTCATTTCCTTCTGACCTGCAAATTATCTGTTGAAAGATCAGCTCTTAATAATATGAGGTTTTCCTTGAGTGTTACTTGTTGATTTTCACTTGCTGCTTTTATTTTTTTTCTTTATTATTTGTTTGATTAATATGTTTCTTGGCATGTTTCTCTTTGGATTTATACATTATGGAATTTTCCGCCCTTCTTGGACTTGATTGACTGTTTCGTTTCCCATGTTAGGGAAGATATGTACTATAATCTCTTCAAAAATTTATTCAGACCCTTTCTTTTACTCTTCCTCTGAGCTCTCATAATTTGAATGCTAGTGAATTTAATTGTGTCCCATAGATCTCTGAAACTATCCTGAGTTCCTGTCATTCTTTTGTCTTCATTCTGCTATACAATAGTTGTTCCCATCATTCTATCTTCCAGCTCACCTATTTGTTTTTCTGTATAGTTATTCTATTGACTCCTTCTAGATTGTTTTTAATTTCATTGTTTGTGTTGTTCATTAGTATTTGCTTACTCTTATTCTTTTAGGTCCATGTTAAATGTGTTAAATGATGCTTGCATTTTACCCATTATATTTTCAAGATTTTAGATCATCTTTACTATCATTACTCTGAAATCTCTTTCAGCTAGTTTGCCTATTTCCACTGCATTTATTTGATCTTGTGTGTTTCACCTTTTTCCTTCATGTGCACAGTATTTCTTCTTTCATCTTATGTAACATACTGTGTTTGAGGTCCCCTTTCCTTAGGGTATAGGACAGTAGTTCCTCTTGCTTTTGGTCTCTGCCCGTGGCTAGTGAGGTTGGTCCAGGGGTTTGTGTAAGATTCATATTGGGAGAGACTCGTGCCTGTGTTCAAGTGAGAGGAGGTGAGTTTTACCCTCTGATGGCCAGGGATGTGTGAAGTGGTGTGTTTTGAGGTGTCTGTAGGAAGTCTGCCTGCTGATGATTGTGTCTGTGTTCCTGTCTTGCTTGCTGTTTGGGTGAGTTTTCTTGCTCTGCTGGCCTTGGGTGCAGGTGGAAGTCTTCCTTGGAGTTCTCACTAACTAATACTGCTTCAGGTCAGGAGTTCTCTGGCAGTCTTGTATCTTGGATCAGCACTCCCACACCAGAAGCCCTGGAATGATCTCTGGTCAAGGAACAAAGATGCCACAAGTTGTTTGGTAAGACAAGAAAGGGGATTAAAACAGACACATAAACAAACAAAAATATCCGTAAACAAAACAAAACTAAAAAGGAAACAGAAAATGAATCCCAGAAAAATTGTAAATGAAAAATCAGACAAATAGAAATAAAAACAATGGTACAAACACACACATACATATATATACACAAACAAAACCGAAACATTCCAATAAAATTATGTACAAGAGAGTAACCTGGTGAAAAAAAGAAACAAAAATGATATCAACCAATTAAAAACAAAACTAACTAAAACACAAAACAGGAAACAAGACCAAAGCTGAGAGCCAACTGAGGAATAAAGCAAAGCAAACAAACAAACAAAAAAACTAGGAAATATACTGAAAAGAGAAAAAAATAGAAGAAATTAAAGTTTAAAAAGTATATTAAAATATTTAAATATCTTAGAGAATATTTACAGCAACAAAAGAAAAACAAAGAAAAAAAGAGAGCCAAAAAGAAAGAAAGAAAAATAACAACACAGAACTGTAAAAAGCCAGCAAAATAGTACAAGTGTGATTTTAAAAATAAATTATCAAAATTGAAGTAATAATAATAACAAGAAAAACAGAAAAAGAGAGAGAGAGAGAGGGAGAGAGAGAGAGAGAAAATCCAGAACCAACTACAGAATGAATCAAAGTAGAAGAACAACTATTTATCTAAGGTGTCAGTTGCCAACATCCTTTCCCCCACTGTGAGCCACAGCCCATCACCACCTCCCTAACAGACTCTCCAATACTGTGAGGGGGGAAGTGGTTTCATCTTTGGACCTGATCTGGAGACAGCTCAGACTCTAATCTGGCTCTACTCTTTCATTTGTGTGCCTTCAATGTCCACAGCTGCTTGAGTTAAGGCATTTTCTTTTGTGCAAACACTCATCTTTTGATATATTCCATAAACAGTCTACCTAGTTGAACATGTGGATTTAATATGAAGCTTACACAGCTGGTAGGAAGGTTTTTAATCCTCTTTCTTAACCACTCTACCCCTGTAGCTCCATTGTGGTTTTAATCCCACCTCTGCATGTGGGTCATCCACAACTCTGCTCCTGAGGCTTTCCTGGAAACTTGGGTGTGTTCCAGTGAGAACCAGGTATGAAGGTGCCATGGCTACCAGGATCATATGAACCCTGGTGGGATCAGGTGCACAGGGAAGCTGGAGGACTTAGGTACAAGAGATATGGCATTATCATGATTCTTTTCTAGCCTCTGGCAGCTCTGTCCCAGTGAGAATAAAGCTTGGAGGTGGCATGACTGCTTGGATCGCAGAAATCTCAGTGACACCAGGTGCACAGTGAAGCAGAAGATATGGTTCTCCTAGGATATTTTTATAGTCTCTGGCAGCTGGCATTCAAAGAACATCCCTGGCTGGCCCTTTTCTACTGTTCTGTGCATCAGGCACTCAAAGGGCCACCCTCTCTGGGGTCTTTCTCTGTTGATCAACTGCTGGTACCAGCATCTGGGGAGAGAGGCTACAGTGATGGTTGCATTTATTGTGCATGAGTCTGCAGTAGCACCCTGCCTTCATTGCTGCCTAGATTTCCTCCAAAGACATTCCCCACCACTGTCTCCTTCTGCCTGTCCCTTCAGGTTGCCTTCCTGCAGTCAACAGCAGTCCTCACACCAGGATTTTTCTCCTATTTTCACACTATATCTCCCAACTGCTGCACATTCCAGTGGACTTTCATCCCTGTCCAGGGTACATAGGAGTGATAGTCGCTCAGTCACGCCTGACTCTCTGCAACCCCATGGACTGTAGCCTGTCAGGCTCCTCTGCCCATGGAATTTTCCAGGCAAGATTACTGGAGTGGGGGTACATAGTTGTTTGGTTCTTCCTCCATTCAGACTGCCACAGATGAGCTACTTCACTCTCTGACAGTCTCAAATGCTTTCTCTCTTTGGCAATAAATTGCCCTGATGCGGGGATCTTACCTCTCCTCAGCTACCACACCACCCATGTGCAGGTCTTCTCCCTCTTACATATCTCTCTTTTAACCTTTTTTATAGGTCCTACCAAGTTTTGCATGGATATATATTTCTTTCTTATAATCAGGGACTCCTCTGTCACTTCTCAGCTGGTGCTCTGTGAGATGTTCTGTAACTGAAGATATATTCATGATGCATCCTTGGAGTGAAATGCACTCCACATCCACCAAGTCTTCCACCACCTTGTCCGTCTATTTTGTTAATGTTTATTTTAAATTGAAACGTGGTTGTTATCAATGTGTTAGTTTTAAGTGTATAACGCAGTGATTTAATTATATATAAGACATTTATCTATTCTTCTTCAAAAGATTTTCCCATTAGATTTTTACAAAATATTGAGCGTCATTCTCTGACCTGTACAGTAGGTCCGTGATAGTTCTCTATTTTAAATACACCACTGAGTACATATCAGTCCCACACTCCCAATATATCCCTTTCCCCAACCCGTCTTTACCCTGGAACAAAAAAACATTCCTGTATCTATTTTGTTTTGTAAATAAATTCACTTGTATTATTTAATTCCACGTTAAGTGATATCATATGATATTTGCCTTTCCCTATCTGACTTACATAGTGTGTTAATCTCCTGGTCCATCTGTGTTGCTGCGAATGGCATTATTTCATTCTTAATAAGGGCTGAGTAGCACTTCTTCATGTGTATATATACACAATGGGAGATATATATACATATATATATAATATTCTTTATCCATTCATCTGTCAGTGGACATTTAGGCTGCTTCCGTGTTTTCATTATTGTGAACAATGCCGCAGTGAACATTGGGATGCATGTATCATTTTGAATTATGGTTTTCTCTGGGTGCAAACATAGGAGTGAGATTACTGGGTCATATTACGGTCCTACTTTTAATTTTTAAAAAACTTCCATACTGTTCTCCATAATTTCTGTACCAATTTACATTTAGAAAACAATGTCAGACAGTTCACTTTTCTTCAGATCTTATTGCTTGACAATTTTTTGATTGATGGTCATTCTGCCTGCTAGGTGATAAGTCATTGAAGTTTTGATTTGCATTTCTCTAGTAATTTACAGTGGTGAACATCTTTTCATGTGTCTGATAGCTATCTGTATGTCTTTGAAAAACTATCACTCCTTCAAATATTTTAATTTGTTTTTGGCTTCCCTGGTGGCTCAGACAGTAAAGCATCTGTCTGAAATACAGGAGATCCGGGTTCAGTCACTGGGTTGGGAAGATCCTCTGGAGAAGGGAATGGCTACCTATTCCAGTATTCTTGCCTGGAGAATTCCATGGACAAAGGAACCTTACAGGCTACAGTCCATGGGGTCAGAAAGAGTCAGACATGACTATGTAACTAACATTTTCTATTTAGG